>CM054377.1:49920625-51271250 GCA_028858755.1 Ara ararauna
TCTGGGTCAGGTCTATGTTGAGCAGTATAAAATCATGCACATGGCACCTGGAGAACGGAGCCTTTGCTCTCCTGGCACTCAGCTTGCTGTTCCATTTTTGAACACCCAGTATTGCATAATGAACAATTTTTGGGGTGGCTTCAATGTGTTGGAGGACACTCTTTAGTGACACATTCTTGCTGGAACCCCCGGGCTCCAGGGACTGGCTGCAAAACATGATCATACACCACATACAAACCATGCTTATGATTTTTATATAACATACACTGTGTATATATACACACACATTTAGTGTATACAAAGAACCAAGAAATTCCATTAACAGTTGAGAGTGTTTAGACACTGTAAAAATATATATATTAATGCAGATCTGTTAAAAAATAGCCAACTAATCTTACCCATCAATTTAGTCATTACAAGAAAATGGGCCTTTCGGCAGAATAAGGTCTTACACAGCAATGTAGAGAGGGAAAAGGAATTGTTTTACGCACCATTTCTGGAAGGCTATTTTCTCCATAATGGACAGCACACATGCTGAGAAAGGCAGGAGTTTAATGCCTTCTTACAAGCTAAAGCTCCCAAAATAAACTATTTTATTTGAGAAACGTAAATTGAATCAAAACAAATCACGGAAGTAACATTGAGAAATCACTCAAATAGCCACTAAAAGCAAGAATGGCTTTAAACAAAGAGCAAGCACAAGCAGAGGTTTGTTGATGGTATGGCTTGTGGGACACGGATGTAAGGCTAGAGCCAGGTGGAAGTGCTCAACAACAAGAGGTTGGATGTTGGTGGTCAACAAGACAAATCTACAGCCTTTCTACTGCTCTGAGTGAAAGAGCTGATTTTGTGCATTTTAGACAATACAACCAATGTCTAAGTGTACAGTTCCTGAGCTATCCAAGTCACAATTGAATTAATAATGTCTTCTGTTAGGCACTCTGGATAGGCAGCCTGGTGTTACTACATCAAAGCCACTACCGAAAGCCGCTTTTGCTTAGCAATACTTCAAGTACATTATCAGCAGCTCCAGCAGCCTAATTTTTCCAATCATCTGGTCTTTTATACCCTGTCAGATGCTAGACACGAGCCTAAGTTGCAGGTGTGCTGCTCTGTCTGCTGAATCAGAGCAGCAATCCCAGCGCTGGGTGGTTACTTACTTCGACTGTTCGTGGGCACTGTGCATGTTCCACAAGACGCAGGAGTCATCCATGACCACGATGAACGGCCACACGCACTGGCGCTTGACTCCCAGTTCCTCCAAGCGGTTCCGTTCTAGTTCTAGATTGTGGTAGGAAAGTTCCTTAATAAGATACCTTGCAGCACCTGAGAAAATACCAACAGGAGATCTTTATTGGACTTTATCACTCTCTCCTCCCAGAGAAAGGTTATATCAACATCTGCAGTCATTGCCCTCTATGAATCATAGAATGGTTTGGGTTGGAAGGAACTTTAAAGATCATCCAGTTCCAACCCCTTGCCATAGGCAGGGACACCTTCTGCTAGACCAGGCTGCTCCAAGCCCCGTCCAACCTGGCCTTGAACACTGACAGGGATGGGGCAGCCATAGCTTCTCCGGGCAACGTGTGCAAGCGTCTCACCACCCTCACAGTAAAGAACTTCTTCCTAATATTAAATCTAAATCTCCCCTCTGTCAGCTTAAAGCCATTCCCCCTTGTCCTGTCCCTAAATGCCCTTGTAAAAAGTCCCTCTCTAGATTTCTTCTATTTTAAAAAGGAATCAATACATCTCTTTTTCAACGTGAGTAAATCTAGCAGGCAGATACCAAGAACACTGGACATTTTAAAGAGAACATGATTTTGTGGGCATTAACAAAGTACCTTGAACCAAGAAGGGCCTGAGATTCTAAAACTGAAACTACTTAAAAGTTCTTGCAGGAAAAACTCAGCATCCATGAAAATGAAGTCCAAAGTTCAAGCTCTCAGTGTTCAGCTGTAGTTAATATTTACCTTCAGCTAACTAAAGGAGTTACAATCTGAAAAAATCACATGTAAAATGTCTAGAATGAGTGTTTACACAACAGGGCTGAGTAAAATGAGTGAATGTGGCCTATAAACCATGAGATTTTAAACTGAGAAGGCAGTGATCAATGCAATCATATATTCCACATCCCTAACAGCAGTTCTCACACATCATTGAATTTTGCACTGATATTGCTGCTGTTACCACAGCACAAATGTGAAGACCTGCTGCAGTGTTTCCTTCAGCCACATGATCCACATTGTCCAACATGGATTTTGATACCTTCCCAGCAATGCATTGATGGTGTTTCTTACCAACGCCAGCATTGTTGAACATGCCTGGCAGGACAAGCATGATGTGGTTGGGCCAGTATTTACGATACAGTGGCATTTCATACTCCTTCACTACAAGGAGGTGAAGGTGGCTGATGCCTTCCATGGCATGGTAGAGGTTCAAGAGGCCATGCTCATGACGTCCACTTGATGGAGTGAAGATAGGACTCTTGACTGCATTCAGATTCTGCTGGAACAGAAGGTATTTTGGCCCCATTAGGTTAAAAGCAGGTTATTCCTGATATGGATCTTTATTTATTTATTGTTTATACTGGATTTTAAGACTATTGATCATTGGAACACAAATGAACTGGACACTAAGAATGCAAAAAAGGATGATTGCTCCCAGAAACTCCAGCTCTAAGGGTAGTTAGGCAAGAATTATGCAAAGGACATTAAAACAAAAGGAACACGCAAAAAAGAAAACATACACCCTCCACCCCCTGCCGACCACCACTGACTTGCAAATCTCTGTCAAGCTGACTGCATTCAGCACATGCAGACAGCAGATGGGTGACAGTAGCACACGCACCTTGTCAGAAACAAGTGGGAGACGCATGCTTTCTAGGTGTTTTCCCTGTTTGCTGAAGACAAAATGGTTCTCTTTGGACTTGGGGATTATAAAATGCAGTTGAACCTCTTCTCCTAGCATCGAGGATGAAAACGTGAATGCATGCAGAGTGGAGTCAGAGATCTGTATACAAAGAAAAAAAACATAAGGCTTGGAAGCAGGTAACACATAAAGAACCCATGGCACCTGCTGTTACAGTCACAATACTGGAAGCCATCAGAGAAGAACGCCCAAAATATTCCCTTTCAGTAACTTCAGTTAACTCTATTATATTCTCATCTTCCTCTACCATAGTCTACATTACTTAGGCATGTAAGTGGCCTTACAATTAAGAGTCAGCTTTCTGTACCCAAATAGTTTGGCCAAACTGGACTCTTCTCAAATCCATTTGAGCTGGAAATGATTAAATAATATTTACAAGGAGAAGCTGGAAAAGGATGTTTTACAGGGGCAGGTAGTGACAGGACAAGAGGAAATGGCTTTACACTGACAGAAGGGAGACGTAGATTAGATATTATGAAGAAGTTCTTTACAATGAGGGTGGTGAGACACTGGAACAGTGTCCTGGGTTCAGCAGTAGCAGTCATTTTTCTCCTTCTTATTAGGCTGGTGCAGTGCTGTGTTTCTGACTTTCAGCCTGGGAACAGTGCTGATAACACCAATGTTTTCAGCTGCTGCTCACTAATGTTTAGGCTGACCAAGGACTTTGTGAGTCTCATGCTCTGCCAGGGAGGAGGGGAAGCTGGGAGGAAGCAGAGACAGGACACCTGACCCAAACTGACCAAAGAGGTATTCCATACCACAGCACGTCATGCCCTGTATATAAACTGGGGGCAGTCACCTGGAAGGGTTAGATCACTGCTCGGGTCGGGCTGGGTATCGGTCAATGAGTGGTGAGCGGTTGTATTCTCTTCCCTTGTATTTCCCTTATCATTATTATTATTGGTGGCAGCAGCAGTGGTTTGTGTTATACCTTAGTTACTGGACTGCTCTTATCTCAACCCATGGGAGTTACATTCTTTCGATTCTCCTTCCCATCCCTCCGGGAGCTGGAGGGGAAGGGGAGGGAGTGAGAGAGAGACTGCGTGGCTGACTAGGCTTAAACCACGACAAACAGGTTGTCCAGAGAAGCTGTGGCTGCCCCGTCCCTGGCAGTGCTCAAGGCCAGGTTGGATTGGGCTTGGAGCAGCCTGGTCTAGTGGAAGGTGTCCCGGTCCTTGGCAGGGGGGTTGGAACTGGATGACCTTTAAAGGTCCCTTCCAACCCAAACCATTCTGTGATTTATATGATCCTATGAAACAAACTGTCCAAATAAATTTTCCCAAAGTTTTCAAAAAGCAGTGTACCATGTGGGTGCTGCTCCACAGCAGAATGCACTGCCATTCAGATACTCCAGCAGCAGCATGGCTGCCTTAGTACGCTACTTTTCCTGTGGCAATACTCTTCTAAGGAGCTAGGAGACCAAAGCAGACCACACCATTAGCAAGGCTATGAAGAATTTGGGTGAGCTTAAGCTTGCACAGCTCTTCACTGAACTGTGTAAGTGTATACAAAGTGCCTACATACATGATAAGATTTCATCTTACAGAAGCATTTGTCTTACTACAAGGCTAAATCATTCACTCTTAGCAATCAGCTTTCTATAATCTTTACTAAAGAATTGAAGTAATTAGCCTAAGTAAAGGTGAAAAATGAAAGGAGCTTTATTTAGGTTCTCTTAAAGCATTTAGGAATCTCCCTTCATAATACTTGCTATCCAGTTACTCCCCTTTGGATGTGTAATTTCTCTGAGTTCAATTGTAATTCTATATACAAAACTCACACACATACAAGTAGATGTTTATATTTATTACTGCTCATTATGTTTGAAAACATGCATAAAGATGAATGAAGAACAGATGTCTTTTGGGAGGATTTGCTTGTGTCAACATACTTCATAAAGCATGAGGTTTAAATCAGACCTGCTGCTGCAGCTCAGACGTAACTGACATTGTACATTGCCAGGTCAGGGTGTATACGCTGTGATAGCTCAACAGCAAGCTGTTGGAAAAGATCAGCAAGCAAGGAAAGAATCACTTCAGATAATAAAGTTCCATGTAAGCTGTTGGTGGTGGTTAAGAAATGATGTCTGAGCTATTAACCAGGATAAATCTTACCTGTCAGTCTCCTGTGAGCATAACTTTGGTTTAGAGATCAGAAGTTTTTTAACTCAACATTTAAAAGTTATCAGTTTTGTCCAGTGACTCATAAGCTACTGCTGAGAAGCATGCACAGTTACATGCGAACGGAGGAAGAAGCAGGCCTTCCAGTCTTCCATCACAGGTGACACCTGAGCAAGACGAGCACCTCAGTTTTACAGTGCTCTCCCATGAGATATACTGCAAACCCTCTGGGCAGGCTGAATAATGCTTAGGCTTGAGACAACTAGTCACAATATTCACCCTTTGTCAGAGGCAGCAGGAGAGGAGAACTGCTCATGGGGAACGCAGCAGACACAGTTGATGCTCCAGGGTCTGTAGCTCAATATCTCCCATGAGAATGGAAGAATTAAACAATTCCACCTCAGGGAAGGTGAAAGCATGAGTCCTGACACCAGAGCCGTACACTTGGAGAGACCGCAGAAAACTGCATGATGCAGTTTACCCTCGGACCTTGACACCAACCTGTACAGCAGGATTAATGTCCATATACTGATGGCACTGCTCACAGTGGTGGAACGTATTGTAAGCTGCGTATTTAGTCAACATCATGGACACAGTCTCCCTTTTCTTAGGTTCCTCCGATTTGGTTTCTTTGCTTGTTTCTGTGCACAAAGAAAAGAAGTAACAGAAATTTTACGAGTGTTAAAAAGCAGAAATGTGATCCCAGTAACAACTGTAAAGAACACACAAATTGTTTTGTTCCATATCATTTTGGAGATTAAAGGCTCTTGTGAACTCATGGGTTCAACTGAACCAATAAGAACTGATTCTTTGTAGGAAAGTATTCCTAAAAACCTCTACATTTTACCCACCTTGTTTCACTCTTGAGAGTTGTTCCGTGTATACGGGACTTATAGTTCTGTACTTGGGGTCATGTACACCCAGGTCAAAAGACATTTTGCTGAAGATCTCAATGTCCGGCCAGTGGTCATTGCTAGACTGGGTAATTTCACTGTTTTCTGTGTGATCTGCAACAACACACTTGAGGTAAGCAGTACCAGATACCCACTGAACGGCATTTACATGATGTTTGCTGATTTACAATGGCACAGGAACTCACACAAGTGCACAGAGAGACATCATCTTTGAACATCATATACATTACCAAAAAATTGAAACTATAATCCACACAAAGCCATCTCAAAGAAATGGCAATTCCTTAGAATCTGCATGCAGGCGAAGAAGCCTCATAGGTATCTTCTTCCTGCTCTGCTCCTTATCAAGCTGCTGAGGTATAAATCACTCTGGTTTAAGCATAAAATGCTCAAATCCTTGGCCCTATCTGTGCAGAAGATACAGGCATAGTCTCAATCTTCTCTGTGGTGGAATGAGGAGCACTGGGTGAATGACAAGCAAAGTATCCAAAGGCAGAAGGAAGGAAGCAAAGAGAAAGAAGCCGCATGCATTTATGAACTAGTACCTGGTGTTACATGACAAAGACAGCAAGAAACACTCTTCTGTTAAAGAATGGGATGTGGCCAGCAAGGACCAACTGGAACTTCTTTGATCCAACAGAGAACTCGGAAGTAGAAAATCAAGTTTAAGTAATGAGAACATTAGAAAGCACCGGCAAAGGAAAACAGCTTTGGACTGCAGTTGAACATGATACAATTCAGTTTAAAATAAGATGGAAGAACACACAAAAGTCGGTGTGCAACTAAGGTCACTGATTTTAGAAAAGTAAACTTAGATGAAATGAAAGTTGGGTCTACAGACAAGCATGTGCTCACCCTGCCCTGACTGACGTGATAGGAGGTGAGCCAGCAGCGGTTGGGAGGCCATTAACCTCACTGGCACTGTGCTTCATTCAAATTACCATCTGGTGCAGGACAGGTGAAGTGGTTTAGTTGGTCAAAATCCTGAGAAAGCTCACTCTAAGTCAGCTGGCCTGAGAACACCAGGGACTTGCCCATGAATGAGACTTGGACTTCTTGGAATTGCACTTGCCAAACAACCAGTAACCAGCATACCAAGCAAAATAAAAACACGAGGAGGAAGAGGCTTCAGAGGGACTACACCAGAAAGACACTAAAAACCAACAAAGCCCATGAGGAATGGAGAAAGCTCACTAGTGAATGAAGTTTTGTCTTAAACATCAGCAAGTGTGTGACTAAAAAAGCTCCACCAGATGTCAAGCTGGGGCAGACCTCAGAAAAGTGCGTGAAAACAAATAATCATTTTATTTGCTGTATCACCTCAACTATATAAATTAAAACAATTTTTTTCATTTTCTTTTTACTTTGATGATTATATTTTCAAGGGGATAAAAGGTTTACTATAGGCCAAGATAGAAACAAAACTAAAATCTTGATATACACTCGAAACAGAGAGAAAGAATAATCTCCATGCCAGCTTTCCGAAAGAACAGGTTTGTGACATCTGGCAGGAGACTGATTGCAATGCAAGCATTAAGTATATATTATCACCATTTAAAAGGAGACACAAGAATCTACAGAGCTCTGGGTCCATTACTTTGACCTTAGTAATATTCAAAACTTGGGCAGGGTGAAGGAAATAATGGAAGGTATTGTAGTAAATGAAAAATGTAAAAACATGGCTTAACCAAAGAAACCCTGTGTAACTTTCATTGGACAGCTATGATGTATCTATTTCTCTGAACACAGGAAAACCAACACATCTTATCTGTCTGGACTTAAGCATTTAGGGCAATGCTACATGACAAATTATTAATACAGCTGGAGATAGTGAATGGTCCATACATTGAAAAAGTTGATTAAACAGAAGATGGCAGCACGTAACACTGTAAGCATTAAGGCAGATGGAGATTATCAATGAATGTAAAGGATCAGTGGAGGGACACCCTGTTTAATATTTCCTCTAAATTAACCAACTCAAAAAACCCCATTGGCTTAAGTTTGCCAGTGGCACATTCTGAGAGTCACTGTCAATACGGAGAAGGAGGCAAAGATCATCCACAAAGAATTCAATGCCCTCAAAAACTGTAACAACAGAAACTGGGCGATATATAACATTAAAAATATGAGTAATATATACAATCGAGGACTAATAACAAGCATTTCTGCAGCAGGGTGTGAGCACCTCGGTTGAAAACGACTGAGTTGCAGAAGAACCCACAAGTACAAGTCACATATCAGTGCCAGGGAAATGGGAGAATGGAAGAGACAACTGCAATCATTGGTTTCATCAGTCACGGGACTATCAGTGGAGGCAAGGGAATACATGAGCCAACCCACAAGTACACTGGGTTGGCTAAGCATCCCACAGAATGCCACACTCAGTTCTGGTCACCCATGTACCAGAAAGATAAATTGAAAATGGATGTGCAGGCAAGGAGCCACTAAGGAAAATGGAGAGCCTGTCATTTGTGAGGATCCTGTAAGAAGATCCAGGCCACCTAGCTGAATGCTGACAGAGGGTAAAACCGCTATCTGACTACACCATAGAAGCAAACATCAAAGAAGATAAAAAGCATTTTAATTTACATTATTATTTTCTTTGGTCCCGAAGAGAACGTTTATAACTGGAACAGGAACATTTTTGGAGAATAAAATAGTATTTTCAATCATCAGAATGCTAGGGCTCCGAAAAAGCATTCCAATAGAAGTAGTGGGAGTTAAAAAAAGCCACAGCCAAAAACCCAAACAAACCCAAACTACTCTTTTGAGTAGTTCCATGCATTCCTGGCTGGGGTGTGACACATTGCTGCGATCGCAACAAGCCAGACAGCATGATGCAGAACTTCTCTTACATTTTCACATTGCGTCCTAAGTTTCTGGGGTACTTTAGTTCAAATAATGAGGGAATAACAGCCCCCAAAGCTCCAAATAAAAAAAAATATTTGTTCTTAATTGAATAGGATTTTCTGAGCAGAAATACAAATTAGTCTTGTCAAAGGTTTGACGAGAATGGGATTTTCAGGATGCAAGTCCGATGGTCATAAGATTTATGCACCACGAAGCTATCTTCACTACAAAAGCACAGAGTTGTGTAAATAGCACCCTAAAGAGGACCAACTTTTAAAAGGATTTGTGCTTCTAAAGACAAAGCCCTGCCACAACAGTTAATGGACCCATGAGAGCCAACAAATGAACACAAATCCGAAGAGGTTCCCCCTCCCTTTTTTCCTCAGCATAAGACCTGTAAACTGCAGAGAAGAGTCTTACTGAAAACTTGCATTTAATTTATAAATAAGCATTAATAGTAATAATGTTTCAGCCAGAAACAGTTCTTAAATATCCTCTCTGCTTAAAAGCAACTGGTGCTTAAAAACTAGCGAGGAGAAATAATGTGAGCAGTTGTTGCCCATTGACAGTTCTGTGTTCACTTTCATTTTAGTGCTACTCGACTGTATCAATCCAAAATACATATAATAGTTCTTGGCTAAGCCAAATATAAATTTTACATTTTTATTAATATATATTGAAATATATGCAGACACCTACAGTATGTCTGGCTACACACTAATGGACAGGACAAGCGGTAGGTGTAATTTATAGTTTTTCTGGGAGCCTCAAAATTTGTCACTGCTGGATAATACGTAACAGAGGCTCTCTATAATGCATACTAAGAACAATTACTAAATACTTACTGGCATTAATTTCTTCTTCATCATACACATCTACTTCCAGCAACCGGATCAGCATGCGGAAGAGAATCCTTAGGAACTGCAAATATGAGCCAGTCTTTCCTACCTGAGCCAGAGATAGAAAGAAGTCTAAATCCCAACTCAGACTAACATGAAGGAAGGATACATTTCAGATAAATGCCTTTGGGCTCACCCATTCTACCTCTGCCTGAAAACATAACAAGACGTAATATTCCCCATTATGCTGAAGACTATTACAAAGTTGATCTGCGAGCACAACCTGACCCACAGCCGGTATCACTTTTGTATGCAGGGAGATGGGCAGGGATAACTGCTGCCCTACTGATTGCTCATGGCAATTTTATGCCCAGTGACATCCACATGTGTTTCATTTAGGCTAAAATATGACATACAGCATCACTCTTTTTCATATGACATACAGCAGCACTCTTCCTCTCCATACCATTTCCAGCATGGACTTAACCTTAAATTTTAACTCATTTTTGAGCTCGAAACACATTACTGCATGCAACCTTGCAGGGTGCCTTTACAATACGATCTGCAGTCCCCATGATTGGTCCTCCAATCCTGCTAATAAGGCAAGAGGAAGGAACTGTTCCCTTACTTGTGGTGGTCCTGTCAAAAGCAGCCGCCTGGGGTGAAAATTCCTTGAGCCAGACGCCTCACCCTGATTGCTGAAGTCTGCATGGTGCTGTCGGGCTGTTGTCCACTGCCTGTTGTAGAGGGACTGTTCCTCACTGCTCATGTCCTTGTGAAGCAGAGGCCTCAGAGAGCCTACCCAAGACACATCAGCATGAGGCAGGAGGGATGAGGAAGAAGGCAAATTCCCGCTTTTCTGTGAGCTCAGGAGACAGTAGGCAGCTTTTGACAAGATGACGATGCGTGGCAGTGCAGCACGGAGGGCCTTGCTGTCTTTGGCTGAGTGGGCAGGCCACCGGAACGTCTGGGAGACCGAAGACAGTGATGACAATTTCGAAGTGGTGCTGCTTGCCATCTGGTTACCCAGGGAGTCACATTCTTGTTTCAGGGTCTCTCCAGCTGTGAAAGCACCCTCATCTACTGAGCTGTGTGCCACAGTCTGAAAGTTAAGTGATGGTGCTTCCTTCTGGGACTTGTCTGCAGCACTCGAGGAGCTCACACCGTTGTCAGCCAGGGAACCTGAGGAAACAAAGAGCAGGCAATGAACAGATACTGGCTAGCATAAGAAAATCAAGAACTCATCTGATCTATGGGACAATCCCAGCATACAAATACTTCCATTCAGTGAGTGCTGCTGTGGCTTAGGGCAGTGAAAATAAATCACTGACATCCATCTGACCCTCTTGCTGGAGAGGCAATAGCCTTTGGATTTGGAATTTCATGGTTCAACTTCCTAAAATTCAAGTGTAGCATACCAATGCATACATAGATCAACTTGACCTTCCTTCCTATGGAAAACGGAGTATTCGTTTCACTGCAACTCCCTCCTCCATACCAGTCAGGTTTATTTAGCATATGGGAAGATCTGGTGCATGGCAAAGATACAGTTCAGCTGTCTCAATACCTCAAACTCATAGGGAAACAAATGGAAGGACCCAGAGGTGTCTGAAGAATGCAAAGAAGGGAAGTCTGGTCGGCAGATGAGGCTCCACTGATGCCTGAAGAGGTAGGGCAAGACCCAGCCACTCTGTTGGTCTTGACAAGGCAGCAAATATCGATCCTCACCCATAGCTACCCCTGCAGTACCAGAGCATTTTTCTATTCTTAAAATTTTATAACCTCCATTTCTACTCTGATTTTTAAGATCTTTTCAGGATCCACTGGACAGAACTAGCAACAAATGTGAAATGTAAGTTTAAAAACAAAAATCACAAGTGGCCCTTAGCAACGGCATACCATCTTCCCACTGCATCCTCTTTTAGCTGTAGACAGGAAAACTGCTTGCTCACTGTGGGAAGAATCTGCTGCTAACATTTCATTGTGTAGCCTGCAGCAGGACGCAGCTAAGCAACCTACATCTCAATGTTTGCATTCAACTTCCAGTGACGCAGGAACGAAGACTTGTTTTTCAGACCAACAGCAGAATAACTGACCTGACGTTCCAGTGACGGCACTGCTATTACTCTGGGGTCGGTCCAAGTCTATCAACAGCTCATCAGACTCATTCTCACTACCATTAGCCTTCTCATGCTCCTTCTCACTAAGGTCAAGAGCTACAATAGGCCCTCGAATTGCCTCCTTCGAGACGTAGCAGCATGCCAAGCCTACTTCTTGCTCTAAGGCAGTCCGGGTTAAGTAGCTTGAGTCAATTAGTCGAAGGTCACAGTATTTCAACGACCTAGAAAACCCAACCCAAGAAAAAAGAAAGTTTTGTTTTCTCTGACTTTGAAGAATACTCCCTACCTTCAGTTGCTTATTTAATATTCATGAACAACTTCATTAGCCAAGAAATATAAAATTCTTTTAAACTATCCAGCACAGAAGCTATGCTCCCCGGTACTTTGCACACACATTCAACTGACCCAACAGTACTGTAGTTTTCACAAAGCAGCTGTACTTAGCACAAATTGCACTTCCCAGAATTTTAAACTGTTCCCAAATAAAGTCTTCTAAAATATACTTTTAAGTGAAAAATTGCCAGATGTCATCAAAGCACTTCTCCACCCCATGGTTTACCCAAACATGTTAGAGAACAAGAGTAATAACAGCACCTGGGGAAAGTTTCTCCCAGAGGGTCTTTGCCAGTTAGAATAACAATGCAAGGTAGACCTTCCAAATCCTGATAGGTGCGAGGAATCCAGTCTTCCTGCTCATTGCCCCTCCAGGCCTGTGAACAGAGAAAATGCCAATCATATCTAAATGACCTTCACATGTTGTTTTGTGGTGTTTTTTTAGTTCGTACATTTTCTTTGTATACAGCGCTTGCTTACTCGACAGCCAACAGGAAGGAAACCTTAGGTACAGGCATGCATTTTTGCTGGTAGCCAACCATTAGCCAAGCATTAAATGCAAAGCAAAAGGATGTACAGGATATGTTATTCAGTGCTGGAAACATACATCTGGTGTGGTATTAGTGCAGTCTGTCAGAGAAGAGTGAAGTTGATGCGTTTAGTTTCAATCTGGCACAGATGAAAGTTCTTTGAAATTAATACAAGGGTACAGTAAGACCTTCATATGAAACATGAAAATGATTCAATGAACTTTGCTAAATTATTCTGTGTAATGGAAGTTTATATAAAAAAAACCATTTTCCCTTTCACTGGAGGTAATCCACACGAAAGGACTCCTTACCTACAGTCTACCAAGGCTAAAGACCACAAAACTGCACCATTTTCCCTTAGTATTGGAAACACTGGTTGCGTCAGTCCCATGTCCAACCTTCAGACCCCTTGGTTCAGTTCTTTCTGACCCTGGATGAGCCCATGTGTGTTCTCTGTGTTGGATGCAACATCCTAAAAACGTTGTTCTGCCTTGAGCAATAACATCTTTCTTGCTGTGTTGCACAGCGCCTGATATTCAGATGATAAAGCCAGTTTTGGATTAAGACAGCACCCTACAGCAACTGTTAAAAGGAAGTAAAACTGAAAGATTCAGAGACTCTCCCTTAGAAAGGAAACAAGCCATTCTACTTCTGCCAATACCAAAATCGTAAATAAAGCTGAAATGCAAAAATGCAGGTTTCTATCCAGCCATCCCTGTGAATTCATGATGGGTATTGCCAGGAAAAAAGCAGCTTCTTAGATCACTGACCAGTCAAGACAGAAGATCAGCAGAGGAGCTCATTCCATATAACCCAGAGACCATGCTTCCACGCTGATCAGACATTAAGATCTCTCTAGACAAGGAAATTAAGCCCTAATCATTACATACTCACCAAATATTTGAGCTACAGGATATCACCCTGCTGGAGAAAAGTTTATCCTTTCTTCTTATTAATAATGGACAAAATCAGTTATGGAGAAGACTCTTGTGTAGCTCAGGCACAGAATCTACTTTGCCGAGTCATGACACCAACCCCAACCACTCAAACTGCCCATTAAAAAGAATATATATAAAACACTCTTAGCACAGATGTGCAAGACGACGAGACACAGCTATCTTGACAGCCCAACAAGACTTATGCAGGCTTGGTGGAAAACACACCTTGCATGAAGAACCCTATTTTGAATTCCCTCTTGGTTCTTCTAGCCTCAACCTGTTTCCTTGACCTTTTCTATCTTTACCCTTTCTCTTCTCCAGAAAGGCCATGTTTTATGAGTAATCTCAGCCAGATGAAGGGGATTGAAAAGGAGGATTCACTAGGAGGTCAATGGCTCAGTGCGTCATCTGACCTTCTGAAAATTTCCACTGAAAATAACTCATGATTTTTCTTAAGAACATAGTTAGAGTAATACTCCCCTTTTCTGCTATGGCTCTATTCTCTTTCCCCAGCCCTGATTTCTTTCCCCTGCTGATTTCAGCATCCTCTGTATAACACGTCCACAAAAAGAAATTATTATTCCAACTCTCTAACAACGTCTACTGGCTCAGTAAAGCAGCCTCGGCAGCAGAGGGAGGTTTTCTGGCTCAGCAAGGCTAGTCCAGCTATATGTTACCCTGCCTCTCCAACAACGGAAGTTTCTGCAAAAGTGCATGGATAGACAATTAAATAGGGGAAGACAGATACAAAACTGATTTTCTTTCTGCTAGCCTAAGGACCTAAAAAGAAGCCTGAGTACCTGAGGCTTTGAGCTGTGAACTTGCATACAGAAGGTGCATTTCTTGATCACCTTACTCGTGAGGGACAGAGAGCTGCAGTCCTCTAGGCTCCTCTCTTCTGAATGCCTCCCAAACGGTTTGATTCCTGTTATGCTTAAAGGGTATGACATGACAGCATGCCTGATCAACAAAATAGTTTTTAAATTGTTTTCCATCTCTTCTTTCATTCTTACCTCTGGGTGTATCGCCTCCCTTGAAGACTGGCTCCTGGATGGAGAGGAATGACCTGTCTGGCTGATTAGAGGGCTTGCCTAACAAAGAAGGGAACAGTCCAGCCCCCAGCACTGTAGAGACAGCTGCCCAACTTCCCTGCCCTTCTGTAGCACCACACACACTACTAAAGCCCTCTCAGGGAGAAGCTAAGTTAAGTCAAACTTTTCAACTGGGGTCACTAACAGCTATAAATTTTCCCTCCCAGCCCCTGAAAAAGGTCATGATGAAGTCTCATCCAAACTGCAACCTGTTATTGATGGAACCAGCATTTTGAGCCTTAGCCTCACCAGAAAGCACTTACTAGCCCGATCCTGCCAAAGGCAAAGCGCTGCTTTTCCACCAGGGAGCTGGCATGCTTAGCTCTTGCTGGTGCTAAACCCAGAAGGTGGAAGACAAGGCTGCATGAAGACCTAATAGCAGCCTTCCAGCATCTGAAGGGGGCCTACGAGGATGCCAGAGAGGCACTCTATATTAGAGACTGTAACAATAAGACAAGAGGTAACAGGTTTAAACTTAAACAGGGGAAGTTTAGATTGGATGTAAGGAAGAAGTTCTTTACTGTGAGGGTGAGGAGGCACTGGAATGGGTTGCCCAGGGAAGTTGAGAATGCTCCATTCCTGCAAGTTCAAGGCCAGGTTGGATGGATTCTTGGGTAACATGGTTTAGTGCGTGGTGTCCCTGCTTAAGGCAGGGGGGTTGGAACTAGATGATCTTAAGGTCCTTTCCAACCCTATCTGTTCTATGATTCTATGATTGTATCCCTTGGCCAAAAATATGGCCTGGGTGCTCACAGTGGAAGCAGGAAGCAATCAGTTCCCCACTTGCTCTAGTCCTGCAGATTAAGTCCTTCATCAGGAGAAAAGTCAAGCAGCACAGAAAGACTAAATCAAAACTGTCTGCAATAAACTAGACTCAATGGGAGCACATCTGATGAATTTTATAATGGGAATCAGTCACATAAATATATGCTCATACCATTTCAGATACCCTGCGTTATCCCAGGCACCAGACTAGCAGATATGGCAGCCCAGCACAAGACTCACAGGTGACCTTCATCATTCTGAAATGCCACTGGGTAACTCACCTAAAAAGACACTACAGGCTTATCTTTGGGCAACTGAATTCCTCTCCTCACTCCCTTTATATGCATGTTTCAGGATTGAGTGCGTTTTTTTCTAGTCACCTGCAAGTAAAGAAACAAGTCCAGAATCCTACAGCTTTGTTTACTCCAAAGAAGCATCTTATGTTCTAAGAGAGAGGAATAAGATTTAGAAGTGTTTCATTCTCTGCCTGATCGAATTCCTCTATTCCAGGCTACATAGATATTCACCTAGAACAGCTTCACACTCTATCCTGATCTGCTCCAATGACCTCACAGACTGCTCCAGCAATGTGTAAGGGCTGTAAACCTTTACACAAAGGGCCATAGAGATGTCCCCACGGGACTCACAGTCCAGAATGATTTAAGGTTGGAATTAATACCTAGCAAACAAACAAAAACCCAGCAGCACCGAGCTGCTACTCACACATCATTTTCTCCTTCATGAGTACTACTTTCCTCTCTTTCCTCTCCTGCTGCAGACAGGGTTTGAGAAGCAGAGGCGGTAGCTTCCTTAAAGGACATTTTATCTGCTTTTGGTTGTAGGCAAGCGGTTTAAGAAAGGCTCACAAAATTAAGTGCTTTTCTGCATGGATTTGAATATGCTGCATAACTCATAGCAGAAACCGAAAATTAATCTCTGTGCAAGACTTAAAGCAAGGATCAGTATTACTTTCAGGCTGGTACCGAAGGCAGGCAATCCATTTCCTTTGGTTTAATGTAGAGAGGTTAATTCAGGAAGTGGGTTTGACTAGTTGAGCCATGCTTTTATAAACCCATGCAAATGTTTAGCCTGGTGCATATTTGCTGGGCAGAAGAGGCTTTTCAGCATGCAGTGGTTTGAGAAAAGAAGTCTATGTCAAACAGCATGCTTTACCAGTTATCAGAAGGGCAGAAGATGGATGGACAGAGCAGACAACAGATAAGCTAGACAGACAGATAAGTGGGTGATGAGAATCAGTTTGCCTAAGGAAATCTGAACTCTGCTTTCAGAGATGAACTCTATCTTACTCATGCTGATAATTTAACTTTAAGAAGTGAGACAACATCCGGTGTTTGACTTCATACACCAGTAACAACTCAGGAGTTTTCCAAGTTTCTAAATTATTTATGCTTATCAAAAGTACAGTATACTTCACTGGAGACAGATATAGAACATTCACCCTGTTCCTAGAGAATAATTAACCTAAACATGTGGGAATAAACACAAAACATGTACAACAGTCAGGTGACCACAACAGATAGACAAACAACTAAATAGCTTCTGCTAACCTTCAACCGTGTCACAAAGTGTTTCGCAACAGTCAGCTCTGAGGCAGGATTCCCAAGGAGGATCTCAAAACGATACTGCAGACCTAACTTGTCTCTTACTTCTTGTAACCTCTCCTTGGCCAGCATGGCGAGCTGCACAGATGGCACCCTAATGACAAGCATGTGGCCACAGCCATTCTTATCCTTTCCTGGAGAAGTGATAAGGTCATCCATTATGCTGAGTGTTTCGGGTGTGCTGTGATCTCGCAGTGAGGCCACGGTTGTGAGAGCCATCAGAGCTTGGGAATACTGCTGAATGAGAAGGTAGCAGCGGATGACCATGCTGTGCAGGCGGGGATACCTTTGAGGAGATAACAGTTCTGTATTAGCACATGCAAAATCACAGTAATGTCTGAGAATTAGCCAAAAAACAGCACTGTGTGGTAAAGAAGTGCCTGTTTTTTTCAGTACTGCTCAAAGAATGAAGCCCTCAATCTTCATGGACAATAATTTTGCACAAAATCTGTGTTTTAAGTAAATGAATATAACATGGTCCACATACAGAAGGTAAAAAGCCAAAGCCTGTATTTGAGTGACAGGAATAATAAACTTCTTTTACCCCCATCTGGGCCAACTCTTCCTAGACCAGGTTGCTCAAGGCCCTATCCAACCTGGTCTTCAACACTGCCAGGGATGGAGCATCTCTCTTCCACTTCACTCCAACAGCACAGGCTAATAATTGCTTTGCTGACCACAAGTTTTTCTTATAAGAACTTCGAGGACCATTGCTGTTGCAAGTAGTTTGTGGGAGTAATACTTCATAATTTCACACCTCTCAGCTTCTCACCAGAAAGTTAGACTCACCAATAGGGACTGCTGGCTCTGAGCTAAATCTGAACATTCATTTTGCCTTTTAACTTACGTAGCAAATACTACTTTTTCTCTCATTACAGCTATATGCAGACACATGAACTTAAAAACTAAATCACTAAGAAAAAGAAATTAAAAGCTATTCAACCAAAAAAGTACTCTATTTCCAGATATTCCCCATGAGCTCACTCATCACCATAATACAGAAACCCTATGCTATTACGTCTTGATTGCTAGTCTTGCGTCACAGAAGTCCAAATGACTGAAACAACTGAAGTTCCAAATTTCTCTGGTCTCTTTCTTGAGCAATTTAACAGACAATATGGGATCCATCTGAGTAAAGTTCTGTGTCTGTCTTTAAGCAGTAAGTGCAGTAGCTCGCTCTTCATACCACAAGGCAGTCATTAAATCAGTAAATTTTTAAAACCCTTTCTATTCTTCCTCCCATAAAAGTATCCCCTTGCACTTTTATTACTAAAACAAATGGAACCTTTCTTCCTAACACCAAATTACTATATTGACTTAAATAAAATAGGAGAAATAGTACTGAAGACAGAACAATCCCTGTTCTAGTAGATATGAAATACAATGAGAACTACAGATTAAACTGTTACAAGGGATCTTGTCCTGCTGCTATGCAGGATAGAATTAATGCCACATTGAGGGAAACAACAGTATTGTCTTCGTTCCTGTAATGTGCACATTTAATTATATCTTGGATAGGTGCTGTGATGATAGCTTGTTCAGGCAGCTACAGGATAACAACAGGCTCTGAGCTGCAGGAACCAAAACCATAGCCAACTAATGAAATAACAAAAATGATGTGTTTGAACCGACGTCACTTATTTGGGCCACCTCTGACAGGTGTGTTGGCAGTCTCAACAAGAAAGGCAACAGGAGGGGTGAGGTATGAAACCTCTGGTACCTTCTCAGCGTAGTGATTGCTGAGCCAAGAGAGCAGCACAGCTGAGCCTGGACTGCTGCTGAATGGGCCTATTCTTTATACAAATGATGGCTATCCTTCTTCAACAGCACTGTTTGTCACAACAATAAAAACTGTACAGATTCACAGGTTCCAAAATCAGCATCAAAGGTCATCATGTCTTCATCCCTCCCCACAATGGGGCCAATAAATACATCTGTATCCTTGAGATCCCAATTAAGCAGAATTCCAAGCTCCCATGTTAATTCTTTACCTTTCTAAAAGTGTGTTGACCATTTTTTCAAAGGTTTCATCACATCTCAAAAGCGGACTTGTGACTCCCCATTGGAGGGATTTGCTGTATTCATTCAAACCAAAGTACAACTTGTCTTCATTTGCTGCATCATCCTGTTCCATATAGAGATAGCAAAAACATAAGGAAAACTGGAACCACTTTTAATTTCTTTTGCAATTCAAAATAATTACTGGAAAGTATCTTGCGAACCAAAGTATCCTTTCTTTCCCATCCATTCTCCCTCAGTGATGCCATTTGTTTCAAAGATTACAATAAAATGTAAGTTGTTTTAGTTGTTTTTTACTGGATTTATTATTTGTCTGCAGCCAAGACAGACAGGTGGAGGTCCTTGCAAATTCCTAAATATATCTCCTACCTGTAATTGCACTGGGTTTCTAGAATCCTGCTCATTATTTTATGACTCCCTATCTCTGGCTTTGTATCTATTGACAACTGTTACCTCATTTCTATTTAAAGCAGAACCTGAAAACAGAAGGATTATTAATTTCCAAACTTTTTCTTGATTGCCAGATTCTATCCGTCTCTAATGGCAATCAGAAACTCATCATTTGTTTGCTACATCGTAAATCTGCAGACAGCAATCAGAAAGGCAGAACATTTGCTGCCTCAAATTTCATGAGGCCTTTGCTGGTAGCACAGCGCAGTCTCTGGTGCATTTACATCACCAGTAATCACTAGGAATGCAATAAATTACATACAGTCTCTCCTTTTTTGTGGGTTATTTTTTTAATCAGAAGACTGAGAGTTGTTGATTTTTTACTTTTGGGAAACAAACAGATATCTAGACCATTTTGCAGAAGTTCACCACAATGGCTTATATTAACAATCAACCAAAAAGCAAACTTTGAACACACATTCACTCCATCATTTCTACTATTCTGTTTGCTGTGTCTGACCAGAGGATAGAAAGTAGTTTCTCAAATTACATGACTAGATAAAGAAAAATATGTAGTTCTTGGGCCTAAATGTCAATCAGCATCCCAGGGCTGTGTATCTGGACCCTGAGAGAACAAACTCCAGCAGAGAAAGAGCTCCATCTGAACATACGCATCTGCTAGATTCTGTTACGTGTGACGTCCACATTAAAGCTCAGAGTAAAAATCATCAATTAAACACTTACCCCACTGTCAAATTGTATCCAATGTACCTCATTGCTAGAGCTGATCCTGGACTGCTGCGTTTGCAAGGCATAAGGAAAAGAGCTGACCTGAAGAACAAGGAGGTTGAATGCTTCAAGGACCTCCCTGCAATTAATAACTCTATCAGCCAGACCATGACTAGGCTCACCATGTGACAGGGAACTTGAAATGGCACTGCAGAAATAAGAATGCAAAGAATTGCCTTACTGACATCCTGAGATTCAATGGATTACTTTCTTCCTGCAGAAAAATCTCCAAATAACCATGACACTGAGGATCACAGCCCAAAAATCTCTTTGGAAGGGTGAAGGATTTCAAAACCATTTGGGTGTTCTCTCTGGGTAGACTCAGGCAACAGGGAAAATATAAATAAAGGACAAAATCTGCTGAGAGTGAGAAGATGAATTAGTGTGCCAATTTTAGTGAGTATCAGATGGAGGGACCCGAAAATGAGCCAAAGCTGATGAAACACGTCTCACTGACAAGCACTGTTCCATGAATTGTGGGGATAGGATATAGTAATATTTTTAAGAAATCCAGTGGATTTTCCAGCCTGAAACAACACATTTTGAAAAGACTGGGGAACCTGAAAGTCTCCTAGTGTCCCGATTTCCAGCTCCCAGAATTATTTTCACCTCCAGGATATATATTCAGGAATTCCAGAGTACAGCAATGACAATAACAAAAATGTGATGAGTAGGATAACGCAGAAAGAATGTTGCTTTTACCTCTTTTCAGCTGTCCTTCAAGGGAAGTATTTTATTCTATTTCTGATGTTCAAATGAATCCCACAACCCTACATATGACTTTTAAATCACATTAGGATTATTCTTCTCAGTTTACTCATAGAACAAGAACAGAGTAATTAGCTTTACTTATTTCTTTCTTCTTCCACAGTAAAGTTGTGATTCGGTGTTTCTGCACAAATGTGTTGTTGTGTTGAGACCTAACACTGGCCAAATTCAATACAACTGGTTTTCAAATCCTTTTCTTGCAGTAGCTAGGGCATTTTTCAGATGATGCAAAGAGTTAAATGTTTGTAAGCCTTCTCATATTACAAACAACACTATCATCAAGGATAAAACCACAAATTAAAATATGACTGACTTGTGAACATGGGAGAGATTCAGGTTTGAGTAGAGAAAAAGGAGAGAAACAGGAAAAAAAGACAAGAAGAACAAAGACAGTTGCAAAATTCCTGGACTTCTTCATGGACTTCAGTACCATAACACCTACCACTACAAACAGACTTGTTAGGGATCCAGTAATCTGAAACTAGTCTTACCTATCTTCAACTGAATCAGAATTAGTTAACAAATACCATGGGCAAGCAAAAAGCATGATATCTGATTCTGAGGCACAAGATGACTTGGGCTTAGAAAAAGCACTGGGTGTCTAAGGCAGTAAAGTCTTTTGAAAAACCTAACTGAAAGATACCAGGAGAGGATGGTTTTCCTTTGGTAGAGTGATCAACTACCTTGTTAAATCCACGTGAGCATTGTCATGAACCAGCACAAACAGTGTGTAGGGATTCTGCTTCACTCGTTTCATGAAAACATCAAATTTTGTTTGAATCTCACTGTCAAGCCGAACCACGTATTTCTCGGCTCTCTGATACGCTGTTCCATTGTCTTCTAGGCCCAAGTCCACAAGGACACCTGTCAGGAAGAAGAATACAACAAAAATCTTTTCCTTCAAGCGCATTCAAAGATGAGGTGTCAATGGTAAGTTGGCACTTGTCAGCCAACAATCAGGACTTAGCCAAATCATTGATATAGTGATTATGATCTGAATGTATTTTCTCTCACAGTGGGGACAGAAATGTGCTTCTTCACTTCTGGATTTCCTCCAAAAAGTGCCTTAAGACCTTTCAAAGACTTCTCACATTACCAAAAAGTAAGAAAGAAAAATCAGACCTCCACAAAAAGTGTCCAGAGTAGCACTCGGTTGGCTATGCTCCATGACCCTAGGCCAAGCTTGCTCACATTTAGCTAATACATCAATCCTACTCAAGTCAGAAAAAGTTATCCTAACCTTTCCTTTGCAATAAGCATAAACATACATAAAGTTGACTCTTGCTAATATCATATCACTTTTTTATGCCCTACCTCAATGTTTGTGTCAATACAACTACTCTACTGGTCTCTGTAATGATAGATTGCCATCACATTCATAAAGTAGGCATGATGTAATGTATATGGCTCTGAATGCCATTTAAAGAAGCAGCAAGAAGCTGTTTCTGTGGGTCAACAATGTATCTGCCAGGGCCTTCATGATTAAAAAAAATATGTTTTAAAAAGTAAAGTAAAAAATATTCATAAAATAAAATAAAATAAAAGTGAAACTCTGTTATCAGATACCAGAAAACCACTGGTTTAATGTGTAGCAGCAAATTAAGTAAATTCAATGTCTGAAGAAACATGGAATGGAACAAAAACCACCCATAAAGTTATGTTAGAAAGAAAAAGCAACCTGTACTTCATGTAATCTATTTTATTCTTTTCATTTAACTATTAAAATAGCACAAAGCAGAAGAAAAAAGTAGAGAGATGGATTACAGTATTTAGCAATATCATGGTATATCTGAACAATCAGAAAGTGTGGCACTGTTTAGTTCAGAGCAGAAAATAAGAGAGGGTGAAAAAAGCCAATAGCTAACCAAAACCACTCATAGACATATTACATCAGAAGCTCCTACTTATGTTTTTCAAATGCAAATGAAGGTATTATTAGATAAAGCTGAAAGGAGACAAAAAAAAGTTCAGCTAATAAAAAAAAAGACAAATAATCCTAAATACACAATTATCCTGAGGACTTCATTACTCCCAGATATGAGGAGCTAAAAAAAGACCAAACATTTACACAGATAGTCCTTCATTCTATTGGACAGTCATTTTCTCCATGAAGAAATTCTTATGCTTTTCTGGGCACATATCAGTCACTAACAGAATGGATAACAGAGGTCACTCTCAAGGGGGACATACTCCATAGCCTGTACACTAAGGCTTTCTTGTTCCTTCTGAAGCATTTGGTAGCAGCCATGGTCAGATACAGAACCCCAGACAAGAAAGCTCACCATGAGAACTAGTATGGCAACTACTGTGTGCCAATGTACATATATTACTCAGGCACTTATCTACCTAATAAGAGAGCTTCCTGCACATACATCTGTGCCAGTTCATACGAGAGCACATACACAAACATTTGGACTTAGGACAAATGTCACTAACAGCTCCAGGGGAAAAAAGATCTGAGCAGTCACATTCGCTCATCCCTTCCCTGTTTTGACAGGCGCATACTTCTCCAGGACACACCTTCCCCAGACCTGCATGACTATGGCAATTTCTTTTGACACATGGTACAGGTTGGGCCTAGTTTATGAAAGGAAGGTATTTAGTGATACCAGCTAATGAAGCTAATACTGGACATGCAAAATACACATTGGAGGAACTGACTTCTCCATTCATACCAGAAATGACTTAATAATATCACATACTTTGGTCTAACAGTCTTTTTTGCCCTCCCCTCCCTTTTACCTGATTGTCGAATCCGTTGAAGGGTCTGCTGCACCAGGACCTCTGAACGGGGAACTATAACAATGAAGTCTACTTTGCTGAAGTGGCCCAGGTCCAGGCTCTGATTGCCACTGTCTGCTATAGCACAAACCTGGGACAAGAGCTTTCTGGCAACTGTAAGCTGTGGCTGGTAAATTTGGAAGGTATCAACATCCAAATCTAGAGTGCGTTTGTTTGAAAAAAGAAAACAAAACACAAGAAACATGTTTATTTTCCCACCCCCCCAATAAACATGATCCTCCAAACAGCCTACCCTCAATGATCAGAATGCAAAAATCACTCATCAGAATAAATCTCTACACTCTGTAGAGCTGTGTCCAGATCACAAATGTCAACTTTCTTTTTTTGATCAAAATGTGATAATATATATCATATGGCCTCAAGTGCAGCACGGCCCATTTTTAAATGCCCTAAGTGTTTTGAGGATTTTTAACAGTGCAACCCAAGGAAACCTCAATGCCAACATAGTTTGCATTCTGTCAAATGAACCAACACATACATAATATACATGTATATATAGAATCATAGGATGGTTTGGGTTGGAAGGGACCTTAAGGATCATTCAGTTCCAACCCCCTTGCCATGGGCAGGGACACCTTCCACTAGATCAGGTTGTTCAAAGCCCCGTCCAAACTGGCCTTGAACACTGACAGGGATGGGAAAGCCACAATTTCTCTGAGCAACCTGTAGCAGTGGCTCATGACCCTCACAGTAAAGAACTTTGTCTTTATATCTAATATATATACACACACATACACATAAAAATGATGCGCATGTGTACATATATATAAAAAGTATATACACACACACAGAGCTCTAATGCTCTCCTGAAACTCGCAGTTCTCCTTTAGGAGCTTCCCTCTATCACACTGCTGGGAGAACCAGCATTGGCAGCTGATGCTGCTGTGCTCAGGGCACAATAAGATGAGCACCAGCACACCTATTAATCTGATGAAACTGAGCCTGCGTTAATAACCCTGCCGAACAGACTAACAGGACAGCAGGTAGTTAGGATTTCATTGAATATCACCTCTGCTCTGAAGTACTGAGCCCTGCTCTAAGTTATGATTGAGATAGCCAGAAGTCTATATAGTGCCTGATAGTTATATATGCTGTGAAGGGAAGATGAACAATACACCTATGCAATAAATCTCAATTATCTGGGGGAGGAGGGGAGGAGGCATTTATTTCTTTGGAGGTTTCTTGATGTTTAACAAAATGTTAGTCTCAGATTTCTTTGTACTTAATAAACATCAATATGACACTAGCTGCAGAGAACTGGGGGACAGGAGCTTTGCTCTCTATAGACACGTACCAAAGCATTCATGTTTCCTCAAAGAAAATGCATGTTCCTATACATCAGTATTTCTAGGAGGTAAATTCAATGTCCAACAATCTGTTTCACTAGCTCCTGAATGTTTTCAACATGCAGATTACTAAAATAAATCCAGTAATGTCACTACAGGTGTGTGTGTGTGTGGGGGGGGGGGGGGGGGGGTGGTTTTGTTTGTTTGGGTTTGGGGTTTTTTCCTGACAGTTTTTCTGCTACAAAGTAAATTCTCATTAATGGATCGCTTATCATAAAAAATTACCTAGGGCAAATTTCTTTTAAAAGAACAAAGAAAAAAATCCTAAACTCCGCAAATTTAATACACAAGAACTACTGTTGCTTTTTTAAAGTAATAAGCCACTTTATAAGATCCTGCAATTTACATGAAAATTGGAAGGTGTTTGGGCAAAAACCTGGTTTGTTCATTTTATATAGACACGTGTGTTTGTGTGCATGCTCTTATCTCCTGCTCCAACCTGCCTCAGTGTTCTTTTCAGTGGGCTACTATGGGAGAGAGGTCCCTCTCAAACAGGAGACTTACCTCTCCTTTTTATTCAGATTCTCAGTAGTTTCAACTACTGCACAGCCATGTTTTAAAGACAAAGTGAGCTCAGAACAGTCGTTTGAGCAAACATGAAGATTTAAAAAAGCACTGCTGCACATCGTTAGACAGTAACAACAACAAAATACAACAGAATGTAAAGATTATTCTCCCTTCAAATTAATCCTGTGAGGAACCTTGAGAATCGTCTTTCTGGGGGTGCCAGAACAAAGTTCCTGGCAGACTTCCTATTTGGATTTCCCGATCCATGTGGAGACTCTCAACCACCTTGCTTTCATCCAGATCTACCACTCAGCTGATTCGTTTTAACTAATTAATGTGAATCACGCACATATCTACCTTTCATAGTGAAAAGTCTCTACTGGAGTTTGAATTTGCTTTGATACTAGACCTAGAAGAACCTCAGTGCTCACAACAGCTCAGTGTGCCTTTTACCATTGCATTACCAAAGGGAAAGTATGGTTACAACTTTGAATAATTAAAGAATTCCAAAATGGGAAAATTATGATTAGCATTTTTAGACAGGCAATCCTAACTCATCTTTTGTCCCTAAGTATCTCATCACATTTTGCTGAATAAGACATATCTCAAATAAGCAAATTATAGATTACACTCACCTAACACTTTCAGCCCAAGATCTTAAAACACTTCCCCTAAAAGTTTAAGCCTCAGAGCCCAAGTCTGTAGTACATATTATTACCATTTTATAGGTAGAAAGTGAGGAATATCAAAAGGCAAGAAACAGGAGGACACCTGGGGAGATCAGAACAAGAACACAGCTCCCCCCTGCTGCAATCACAAGGTTACATTCCTTTTCTAGATGCATAAGGGCAAGATGAATCCAACTGCTGACATTACAAAGGAACATTTCTACTCAGCCTAGTGCGTAGCTTAGAAATTACAAAACATAGGGGGGAAAAGTTGCTGAAGGTTACAACAGAGATTTTCTGTCTGAGAGACTGCTATATTGCAACAATCAGCTGGTAGTATTAATATTTGAAGGTTGGCACACTGTCTGCAGCTGTGCCCCGACTCTTGAGGCACATACAATTTGACATTTAACAAACTACTCACTTATTTCACATCTTGCACATAAAAAAATGTACCTGGTTCTTGTGTAGAAACCATGGCAATTGCCTCCTGAGATGACACACACTCGCTAACATCTCCATTGAAAGGAATAATAACACTTTCCCCTCGCTGCTGTAGCATTTTCTCCAGCAGCTTGTCCAAATCATCACCTAGGTAAGAATTAGCAACACCAAATTATCTGGAAGCTGTTTCAGACAAGTGATGTAAAACATGCACGGGTGTTCTCACACAGCTGATGCCAAATCTGCAAAGGGACAAGGGATTGGAGATAGAAGGAAGAGAGGGAAGGAGAATATTTTCTCTTTTATTTACCAATTTGCCAGTGGAATGAGTTCCAAAAAAACCCAAACTGCAGCTGAATAATTTCAGCTCTGTGCCTTTACAGCTAGCGGTGACATCTGATGATTACAAAGAAACACACACTATAAAACAACCTCCAAAACCTGTGCTAGAAGCACAGACAAGGGACTCACGCACTTCTGCATGCCCTGCTGTTACATTCACCAGTATAAACAGGGTTTAAAATATTCTGCCATGGGATGAGTAACTTGCACTGCATGAGTGAAAGAGCCAAGCACTCCTTTACTCACATTGAATGGAGAGAAGAAAAGGTGAAGAGGGTAGAGTGCACTTTAACTGCTGAACAGGAGACACACCTTGCCCTAAAGAAATTATTGTCTTGGCTAAAGCTTCTGTTTCTTAGGATCACTCACCTAAAGATGTATTTTTGAAATGTGATGCCAGGAAACTGACTTTCCCTGTGATGAGCTCATAACTGATCTCTTTTAAAAACTCGCTGGTGGTAAGCATGCTTTCTGCAAGTGCCCTGGATTGATATTGACCTGGAGAAGAGGGGGAAAAATGCACAAGGAATCTTTAATACAGTGTACTAGCAACACAACCTTTTCATCCTAGAAGTGTGGGGCATGCTGATCTTCAGTCAGGGATCTCCACTGCCTTCACCCAGTAGGCTAGGAGAGCAGTCTCAAGCCTATTTTGCTAGCAACGGGAGAATTAGTCATATCAGTTTAGCACACCCTTTCCAAGCTGTTGCCCATAGTTTTGGACACTTGGGTGATGAATGACATGCCAAGTAAGTATTTGTACCTTAGATGGAATAGAGGATTCTGGGTAAAGACGAAAAAGTGAAAGTTTGACATTACCGATTTGACTACAAATGCAAGACGACCAGTCAAGATTCACTCTCATCCAGTCACACTCATGCACGCACAAACATCACAGCCAGTCACCAACACAGAACTTGAAAATCACCATGGTAAAAAGGATAAAAAACATCTTCTGTTTTACAGCGGTCTAGCAGAAGACTGCGGTCAGTCCGATTTGACACAGGAAATAGCGCAGCTACACAAACCAGAGAAAGACAAACCAACTACTTTGTCACTGGGTTTCTTCCAGATATATTTTAAGGTAGCCTCGCAAAGACTTAGGGCTCTCAAGGAGTAGTAATGATTAACCTACAGCTAATTTTCTAGATCCTCATGGACATCATTACTCCAAGTCTTGATGAAGTAAACCGAGACGTTGCAGTGTAACGTACAAAGGAGAGTAAAAAGAACAAAAGGGGTTTAAAAGCTGGGATAACGACTGAAGAAAATTAATTCAGCAGAATTGCATTGGTACTAGAAGCATACTGAAAATATACTCACCCAGGACTACTACGCAAAACTCACTTCCTCTTATCTTTGACGTACAAATAGCAACTACATAATCTGGTAGCTTTTGCTGATGTTTCATTTCATTGAGAGACCTCAAGGTCTCCGAGATGCCCTCTGCCAGAGAATTCTGCGTTACAACCACATGCACGAGGTCCCGGGACACACTAGCGATTAACCTAGCAAGCCAAGGGAGTTGACCTGGTGACACAGAGACACACTGTGCGCTCATTTGCAAGGATCGCTCTCTCAGACTGAACTCCTGCATAGCTTTCAACATGATCTGCTCGAATTCTTCCCTCAGGGGTATCTGGTCAGGACCTACATTGAAAACAAACAAACAGAATAACAGTATCTCATATCAAAATGTTATTGAACCGGGAATAATCACGTTTGTCTTGATCTGACAAGCTCATTTACCATATTTTTTACATTTACAAAACCCACTCACTACTGAGTGGATATCTACCCACATGGCTTACTTTTGTTTGTTCATATTACATTCTTTCTCCTACCATTTCCCTTTTTTGTTGCCTCCATATGTTCTTACAGCAGAAAACCCAAATGCTTATCCTTACAGTCTAATCACAGACATGCAGTACATCAAAGCCTGTTAAGTGGCCTTTGTTTTGCTTTTTCTTATCACGCATAACAGTAAACTAAGCATGGATGTAAAGAAACATGTTTAACCTCTTCTTTTCCTTTAGTTAAATTCAATTAATTTAGCAAATCTTCAAACTTCTAATGTAAAGAGGTATATGCAATTCTAGATCTACATTCCCCAGACTTCATAAACTGTCTTGTGAACTCGAATTGGAAAACAGAAATAGAAGCTACATTATCTCAGCATCAGTCTCCCTCAGCTTCAATTAACATTTCACTCAGTAATATTTGTCTCATTGTCAAAGATACTCAGGAACAGATAAAAATTCATGAACATAGAGTAAAAAGTAACCATAGCTTAAATTGCCAAGATCTCATGTCAGTGCCAAAGAAGACAGCTTCACGCTACAGCAGCTTTCTTGTCTATGAATGAAGAGGGAGGCTTAAATACCAGAGATATGTGAAATATTGGTTTTGGTTTTATGTTTTCTCTCAGGGCCAAAGACAAAAAGGGCAGTGAAGAAAAGGAAACAGAAAGATTGTGTGAGAAGCAGGGCAGGGAGTGGGTAAACAACCCATAGCACAGAATCTGTAAAAACTGCCGCCTGCGTCATTTTGCCTTTCTGAGAAGCAATATACGGAGAGTGTCACCATCCAATTACCATAGGACGGTAGGACAAGTACAGACTTGTAAATGCAGAGCTGTTTTAATTTTTGAGGCAAACCAAAAGGTTCTGAAGAGTCTCATTTAATGCAGCATGGACATAATTTTCTCCTTACAGGTCTCTTTTTTTGAAATCTACTTTGCCTTTCTAAGAAAGCATCACACATTCTAGGTCTTTGAAGATCTCTAGCCAGAAAAAAACAGGCATTTATTGACAGAGATTAACCTTCTTCTGAAGAAATAAAGTTTATCTACAACATATCAACCATAAAGAAAAGATGTTCCACACTAAAAGAAATCAAAGCAAGTTTTTGATGATTGAGGGAGGTTACAGGCGTCATCATGAATCCAAGAAAATGAGAATAACTGCACAGATGGAAAGAGCTCTGTATCAGAGCACACAGAATTACACTCACATGATTTATAAGATAAAAGCTTTCTATCAATCAGTATCAATTGCATTCTTCTGTCTGCTTTTGTTATCTTTGCCTTTATCTTACTCAATATACTCTGGAAAAAAGGATCACTTTTTAGCCCTCCTTTCTCAAGACTAAAAGAGGCTCACACAAGTGAACTGTTCAATTATGCATGTATTTGTCTCTTCTCCTTGTCAAAAACTTTAAGCTGGCTGCCCTCCAAACATCTTTAATTTGCTTTGATTTTACAAAATGGGATAAAGGCTACAGTTCAGTGCAACGGCCAAAGTTCCAAGAGTTTTAAGTTTGTAGCAATATTCAAACCAGCAAGGTTTTGGTCCCCACGCTCCGCAGAATGTTTTTAGAATGTTTTTATTTTTCTCCTCATCAGGCTCTTTCATCTGACAGTGTTGGTGCCCATCTCCACATAAGGCCAATTGGAAAACTATTCAGCTTGACAAAGATAAGAACAAAAGCCAAATTAAACACCTACGCATAAGGGCACTGCTTTATGCTGAAGGCACAGTGCTCACTAGACGCAGCTCAGCACCAGCAACTTTGCATGAAGCCTCCTTTGGTTTGCAGCAAGCATAGACTTGATGCATCCATCTCAGGTTGGATTTGCTCATCGAGTGCAGTTCACTGACACAGTAAAGTGTCAATAAATAGTTTATTTTTAATTGGAAATACTGTATCAGCTGGTTACATGCTTCTCTGGAAGAAGTCTGCAAGCTCTATTAGTCCAGAACTGCATGAAGTAGCTGGTTTTAACATGCAGATTCTATAAACTTTCCAATGAAGATGAAAGCCTCAAAAATAACAAATTTAAGCCCACTGAAAGAAAGGCAACAGAAAACGATTTAGCCTGTAAAAAATAAAGAAACCCTGTGAGTTCTAACATAGCATCCAATGGACTCTTGAGGTACAGAATGATAAATAAAGGAAACAGGTCACCAAGTGTCACAACACAGGATGGTCTCTTTCCTGTCTGGTACAGTACTGCATCAAGGGAGAAGAACAAAGCATAAGAACCCATGCAGGGTGAAACCTGCACAGGGCACATTTGCTCCCCAAATTATAGGGTTATCATCAGATGTGCTTCTTTTGAAGCATTTGCACATTTCACATCACTATGTACCACAGATGCCCTGGTGGAAACCTGGTACAGGAAAAACAGTGTGGTCTTCACAGAAGAAATTTCACACTACTCTGTGAGAAGCAGCATCATTTCAAATACAGAAGCTAAGACTAAACTGCTATGAGAAGTCTTCCCACGCTACCCTGCATTATTCTCGAACTTCTAAAACCTTACTGTCAACACTGCTGCTTTTTACTCTAAGGTAGGGAAAACTTCGGGGCCTGCAATAAGAGAAACCAAACGTGGTTTGCTCTCAGACTTGCAAAAAGTCCATTTCAAAAACACAAGAATGAGATACTCACTGAATCACTTGCCTTAGTATGAATAACAAATGTGGTTTTCATCTGTCACCAAAACAACGACAACATCACACATCTGCCAGCATTTGTCACAAAACTGAATAAAATGGACTGAGCGCCCTTAGAAAGAGCTGTGATAACGGATGGTTTGATACCCTAAGCAAATGTGTTATCTGCATTGCAAATCCATTTCACAAAGGTGACCTGGTCAATCCCCCATATGGAGAGCAGAAGCGGCATCGGCCCTTAAATTCACTTCAGTCTGATGAGCAAAGCAGCAGTCGGATACACTAGATGGAGCCACTTACCTCTTTTCCAGGCACAAAAGTAGCCAGAAAAGTGATTCTGAAACTGACTTAAGGAGGGTGGGGAGAAAAAAGGACAGTCACAAATAAAAACGAGTGCTTACAATAAATTGCTTACCTAGTTGGACAAGATACTGAATAGTTAAAAGTATCATATTTTCCACACTTAGCAGCTGACTGCTGGTCAAACCCAAGAGATCCAAATCCTTGTTTTCCAGCTGTGGAATCTTGTAGCAGTTCACCAGCAAGGGACTTACAACAATATCACCGACATTTCCATAGAAATAAGGTAAAGTGCCATAACCTTTGATAAAAGAAACAAAACGCCCTCAGAAATTCACAAAATATGCCACTACACGAAGTCTTGCACAATGTGTACATTTCCAAGCTTTTCCTTAATGTTATCTTGCAAAATATACTGCATCAGTGACTGTACTTGGCATTATAATTGCTTACAAAATAAATGAGATAGGACATTGATCCTTCGCTGTATTTTACAAGTGATCACGTAGATTTGCAAAAGCTAACAATAACTAGATACCAGCCAGATAATAATTACTGTTATCCAAATACTGATGAGAATATTATCTACTTGGGTCCTACCCTGACCTTTAAATACAGATTCTCCATAATACAGTGTACAAAAAAGAAAAATCAATGGAAGCAAAAGTACATTGATCTTAACATTATAAAAGCAGCAGAAGTCACATTAGCATTGATTCAGCCACTGTGGCATTGCTGTGATTGATTTCACTTTTTTGCCACGTTTCCATTCTGTTTCCATAAACAGGTTAAATAAATATCAACGAGCAAACATGCTGTTCTGGAAGGTAAAGCACAGGAGCACAGCTAGCTCTTCTTTTCCTTGAGAATGTTTTTCTTTTAAAAACAAAACAAGATTTTGCCAAACCCATCCATTTGGGTCCATCTGGTTCTGTACTATTAATAGGATGCTGTACCCATCCATTTGGGTCCATCTGGTTCTGTACTATTAATAGGATGCTGTATCATGGGGCCACCAACGTTTAGCCTAAATGAGGACTTACTGGCAACTCTCCAAGAGCCTAAAGGCTGCATTCAGTTTGCACTTAAACTGATGACTGTAGGAACTCTCATCTTTATTAAAGAAGTGTTTCTCTGAAAACTGTTAGAGCAGCATGCTAGAGCTTTAGAACAGGCTTCCAGAAAACAGTACTAAGCAAAACAAGCCAGAAGTGTAACCTTATCCTTGATGGATTTACTTATATAGAGTAGAAGGCACTGTTAATTGTCTGGAAATTGTGTGTGTAAGGATTATCTGTGCAAGTGAGGACTTGGAGAACATCTCCATTTCTTCAGGAATAATAAATTATTCCATGGATTATATTGATAGGCACGTTCTGTTAACTCTGAAGCTTCTTAGACAATCATCTGTACCACACTGAACTGAGGAGAGATTTAGAGTCAAAACAAACCCAACCAAAAAATTACTCATCAATATTTTGGCAGCACTACCTGACCAGTCTTTTGTTATACATCATGCTCAAATAGGTCAGGTTAAAACGGATATTCATATTACGAGTTGTACTTCTGAAGTAAAAGCAATGTCTTTCTATGGGTTAATAATGTACTTTATATGATTTTAAAAGCCTGATCTGTTATCTCACTTGCTTACAAGAAGTATGAACTATAACAGATAGAGTTAGCATGATTTGCTTCTGATTAGTCAATCTGAATCAGTTTTCTGGTTCTCATGCAGAATCCCTGGGCTTCAGTATTTAGACTATAAATGCTGCAGGAAATATTTGCTTGCTTTGTAAGTTGTTTACACTGGAAAGCTGTTTTCATCCCATGGTAATTTTTCTATTCTTGGATTTTACAAATATCTTATTTGTGCAAAACTTCAATTTGGCCAGAGGTTTTGTACAGATCCGACCTAATCGTGACCTGTTTGCATTCAGGCTCACCAGAGATTGCCTGACTTCCAACTTTAAACATTGAGCACCTAAACTATACCTGACAAACTGACTTTCTATTGTACAGAATGCCAGAACCAACAAAAAACATTTCCTCGTCGGGGAGCACATATCTGTGCAAAATGCAGCATTTGATTCCCCAGTGTAAGACTTACCTATCAGAATCACTGGTCTGACTCCCGAGTTATTTAGCAGGTTTTCAGGAACTATTACAGTCTCCCCTGCTGGGATGGGTTGAGGCTGTAAAATTCCAGTTAACATGGATTGAGGAACTGGGGCTGACAAAAGAGGCTCTATAAAATAAAGAGAAGCTTCCATTACTAAAAGACACATACTGTGATTTGGCTGTATGAACAAATAAAGAAAAAATTACTGCAGATCACTAACTGTAATAAAATTCAAAGGTCTCTGCATTTCCTGCTATAGTTTGAAGTAATTCAGATTAAGAGCCTACATCCTCCTGTAGACCCACCCCTAAAATAAAACTTCTTCTGACCACTGTATTGTTGGTGGGAATGAGAGAGGAGAACACAGGTTTGAATATGCATTTTTAAACAAAGCCAAGTACTAGGCCAAAAGGCCACCTCTAAGACAGAGGCTACCTCTCAATACTGACTCTCAATACGAGGGAAGACTGCTCTGACTTCTGATCTAGAATATATGTAGATAAGAAAAACAAACACAAGCCAAAATCTCAAAGCTATCTTCAGACAGTTGCCACAAGGATAAAAATTAGGCTTTACTCATGAAAGAGGAAGAGAAGCTTTTACAAGTTAAAAGAAATAAAGCGCAAGAACTCTGTAATCAGGTTTCAGCATGAGGTCTGCTTCAGAAGTTTCTCAGGCTTCACTTGGTGTTTGTAACAGATTTTTCAAACAGTGCCATCAATGAAAAAGTATCGAAGGCAGCACAAATGTGTGCATATGTTTTAGGAGTGAAAATTGTTTATCCACCAGAAACAAATACTATGAAAGCCATAGAAAATGGAGTACACAGCAGAGGTAGTAGATACGTGGAGAGAAACTCAAGAAAAAGGGGGAGATTGCCTTATATCTCACATCTTCAGCAAGTCTCTGAAGCGAGAAATCCCCAAAAGATATGACAGACTTGAGGTGACCAAGTAGGCAGGCCTGCACGACCATGCAACCCTTCTTCCTATGATGTATCTCTCTTAAAATTAGTTCCTAAATATCTCAAAACCAAACTTTCAAAAGCAGAGTTAAAAATACGCTGTGCATGTTGACAAATGGGTTTTTTTCCTCCTCCTTGTACGTCTATTCTCTCCTTCTATAGAGAAAGGAATAAGTAATTGTATATTCTCCTTTACAAAGTATGCTGAATCCCTGTCACGGGTTCAGCAGTAGCAGTCATTTTGACAATCCCTCAACTGAAAAGTGCTCAAATAGTGAGCAATTTTATTAATAGTTACGTACAAAGAGGTATCTACATGGATATTGATGAGTATTCATAAATACTTGTAATTAATCCTATTTCATATCATGATGCTTCATAACCCTCCTACAGCCTTTCCATGCACAAAAGACGTCTCGTCTCACAAAGTCTCCTCACACAGTTTCACTTTCCCTGTGTCCCATCTTCAGATTATGGCAACACGCACCAGGCAATGTGTGCTTTTCTGGGGCATCTGAAAAACTCTCTGTGCTGTCCCTAACTACTTCAAACAAGCTTAGTTATGTTTTCTGTGCAACACAAGAGAAGGAGCACAGGGCTACCAGTTCAGCTGAGGACAGTTTTCTAGAAACGACATCTCTGTATTCGTCAAGTTTTACCTGTTCTTGCTGCAGGCCGAATTGTAGGAACAGGTACTGCCAAACCAGGAGGAGGGACTGGGGACCCAGGCGACCATCCCCGGTGCCGTTTCTTTGGTGGTCCAGAACTTGACATTGATGCTGAGAAGGAAAACAAAAACTAATTCTAAACCCCATCCTCCCAATCCAGCCCACATTTCCATTTCACGTTGGTGTTGAGCTGGTAATATGTCACAGAACACCAGAGGTTGACACCTGAATTTACATGAAACCAGACTACAATGTGAAAAAACGCTGTTACCTGTGTTGAAAAGTACAAAATTATCGTTAATGGCCTTGCCAAAAAACAAATGGATCTGTGAAGACCGAATTGCAGAAACAGATATAATGTGAACAAGAACAAAATCACCAATTTCAGGCTCAACAGCCAGCGCTGCTTAAAATAAAAGAACACAGAAATTTTCTTTACCTTGGTCTCCAGCTGCACAGCCAGGACTGGGAGATGATGAGTGAGGCATTGGCCGAGAGACTGTAGAACTCAATACGCTATTTCTTCCTCCATTAGAGTTTCCATTAGCAACATCAGCGGCACGCAGTGAAAGAGGAGCTGAGCATAATAAAATACAGAGTGTGTGGCTTGAGACAATCTTGAAAACAAACAAACAAAATAATACAGCCACATGGATACACAAAAGAATAGGGCAAGATGCGTGACTGAAAGGAACATACTCCATGGAAAGCATGAAGTGTACTTGGCAGAGAATAATTTGGGCATAGGCTGCAAAATCCTAACCTTGAAATGAGGTCTCCAGATTTCAGGTTGGGGCAGATAGGCAGAATTAAAATACCCAAAGAAAGCCCACCAAAATAAACTAGAAAACTACACACACACACAAAATGATTGCGTAGTTTGTGATATGATTTTCTTAGATCCTGAAAACTAAAAAACCAAGTGCATAGTTAATTCAGTTTGTAAAGATTTCTAAGCCACTTTGGTGCATCCGTATATTTTTCCCCCAGTTGCCCGTGTACTGTACACAGCAAGCCTGACACCCTGGCAGAACCACTACATCCAGATAACAGAATGAAACTACAACAACGGTGGATTGCCAGCTGTTATTCTCACACTCCTGAGCTCCCTATGCTTTTCCAGAGCCCAATCCTTGCAGAAGAAAAAAACCAATGGCACAGACTGTATAGAGAAGACATGGAGCCCAGTGGAGACTACAGCTCCTTGCCGTTATCTGCCAGCTCCACATGGACTTAGCTCCCAGGAACATATTCCAGGAGCAGCAGTGGGATATTTGCAGCTGGCTGATGTAAGCTGCCACAGAAAACATTCGAAATGTGGGTATTTGGCTTAAAGCAATGCAACGTGGAACTCTCCAGCCATAGTCATCCAAATAAATACAGGCACCAGAGCCTCAGGTTGCCAATTAGCAAAATTTGAATAACATCACTTGCCCATTGATGTTCCCCATTTTTACTCAGTCAGTGATTTGGTATGGACAGATACGGTCAACATGGGTCAGTTACAGAAGTGGCTGAAATGGTGGGAAGTAATTTCACTGCAAGATAAATTCTCTCACAGAAGTATGGAGGGGAAAAGGGTATTTTACACAAAGAACAGTTAATGATTCATTAGGTACAGCGTAATATGTACAATAACAATATAAATTGTATAAAATAGCAGATATAATACATCATCATGAAATTTAATGCTCATGTGCATATATAAACCAAATAAATTTATATTTTTTCTTATTCAAGCATACTTCCCTGTAGTAATCTTTTTTTTTATTGCTTAAAGGAATAACCAGCTAGAGCAATAAACAATCAGAATGTCACAACAGAGAACCTGTGAGGGATTTTGATACCACAGCTGAGGATCCTAAGTTATTAAACACACAATACAGAAATGAATAATTAAAACAACACAGATATTAAAGCTCCTTTAAATGTATGTGGAGGAACTGTTACAAATGCAGAACACCACACAGCTCTCAGTTACTGAGGCAAGAATCAGTGTGATATCGAGAGGTGACTTTTATGCTCTCTTAGATATCTTAGGAAGTGCAACAAGGGGTATGACATGCACTTTTATCACAATGTCATATCTGAAAGCCAAGATGAGGCTCACTTTTGGGCCAGTAATGGCCATGACAAATTTCTGTGCAGAGGCCTCCAAGAAGATGAGAGTTTTGGAGAATGCTAGTGAACATTTTCCTTTCCTTTTTCCACCAAAATGATGACTCAATTATTTCTTGGCTGTTAAGATAGTGATTTCCAGGGTAGCTGAGAGCTATCCTGGAAAGCAAAGCTGTACCTGCAGCAAATGCTTTTCCTACGAGCTGTACTGACAGAGCCAGAGGTTTCACAATGCTCTTGTTCCGGGATGGGTCTTGAGTTCCACTTAAATTAATAGCAGAAGATGATTTTGCTGGACTGAATACCGAAGAATCTGAGAAAATAGGTTGTTTAATTAAGTAACGATTAAAACAATCTGTATACGTGTGTATATAATTTGTATTATATAAACATAAACAGTCACACACATTTATCTAAACTCACCTACGCATATAATAATTTATAATGCATATAATAATTATTTTTACGCTCCGAAGAATTCACCATGTATTGGTATTTTTTAGGAGTCGTAACAAACATTTAACTGGGTGTTCCTATAGAATATTATAATCTACCAAACCCATGATTGATCTCTTCCACAATATTTTGCATTCCATGAACTCAAAAAAATATTTTAACGGTAGAAAGCACTATCTCACTGCTCCTCAAAATACCCCCATAGGATGGGCAAGTAAACAGTTATCCCATATTACAGATGAGAAAGCGAAGGGAAAGAGGTATATGACTTGCTCCCAGCAAGCATAGGGAATAAGCACTGGAATAAGTTGCTTTAGAATGTTGTGGAATCTCCACCACTGGAGATTTTCAAGAACAAGTTACTGAATCTTTGACAGAGGTTTAGACATGGCTGAGCTTGGCTTAAGGCAGAAAAAATATCAAATGCTGTAAGGAGGTTATCCTCCTTACAACAGTACTATCTATAAGGCTATGAGAACTGTACACCCATTTATAAGTCCGGATAAGAAATGAAGGGTATTTGAGCCCAAACTCTTGGAATGAATTAACAAACAGCAGCCCCTTAGAGCACTTTACCAAGTCTGAAAATTATAAACCTCATTTTCTAGTTGGATAAACTGAAGAATAAACTATAATTCTTGCCCAGTATAAAATTGTCAATCAGAGACAATTCCAAACCTCTCAGCATGTAGGCCCCTACTTTAACATTTAATGTCATCAATTTACTTCAAGAAAAATTCGATATTCAAATGACAATACAAGACAAATCCAAATTCTTTTAACTGAAGTGAAAGAATATTCACCCAGCATCTGTCCAGAAAGTAGTCTGCAACAGGTAGGCCAAGTAGGCTAAGTTCACCTACAGATGTCCTAGTAAAACAGCCGGGCGAAGAAAACAGAAGGCAAAGGCCAACTTGATCTGCCAAATATATTCACCATCAGGCCACACACCATTTGGTGAAGGAGGGTGGGGAGAAGAGTCTGCTTTGCCAGACAGAGTAACTGAGAGGGGAACAAACACAGAAGTCTTTACTGCTGCTGCTCCACCAGAAAACCTTGTCCACATTCACAGGAAATATGCTGAATGGTGAACAAAACAGACCCCCAGGTCAGGGGCTTTGAAGAAAATCACTGATCTCTCGTTAAATATGATACAGCAAATATGTAGTGCTAAAGCTTTCCTCAAAGCAAACTGTCCAGTTGCCTAACGCCCTTTTAACACCTGAAGTTTCCCCTTTCATGCGCCTGCCTAAAATTGAATTGTTGATACTGTTCAAGGTTTCAGCCATTTTTCATTGCCAGTTACCTCTTCTTTGCAACAGAACTGCATCTTCACACATCACCATGAAAGGTGAACCTGACACCTGTCTACAATGTCACGGCCACACCATACTGTCAACGTTAACTATGGTATTTCAGAATTCTCTTGTGTTCTAATTTCTATCATGAAATTACCATTTCAATGCAGTACTCTAAGTGTGCCCACAACTCCCTTCCTACAGGCATCTTCCAGAACTTGGAGGCAAAACCACTGACTCATTTATAGGGGCAGAAACCAGAAATACTGACACAAGTTTACAAGGAAAAAATGGGTTTGAGTTGACAATAAACTGAAAACAATTTCAGAAAGTGACTTGCTAAAAAGTAGTCCTGTTATAAAACAACTCGAAGTACAAACAGCTGTTCAGAGCCTAGGAGAGAAAAAGTCAGACCTCCATCATAGGTGACACATGTCAGAATTCACACCACCAAAAAAACGTGCTCTCCCCCCTTCTCCTGGTCACAAGCGATTCATATGTATGCATGTGGCATTATCTTCACTAGAAGATAACAGCAGGAGACGAAGAGGTTTTGGCAACCATGACCTAAGAGTACAAACAGTGACACAAAGAAACACCAAGTAGACTGAAAATCACAGCGAGTGATAAGGAAAAAGCAGCATATAAAAGGTGTATCTATTAACTTGGCAGGTACAATAGAAGACAAAGCTGCGTAAATACTGGATCACTTTTTGTTTCAAATAAATAGGTTCTCATGCATCTGCACATTTCTCATGCCAGGACCTGGAAGCCAAGGGATCATGCAATGAAACGCAGACGTATTTAAACAACGCTCATTTAATTTTAATGAAAGTCTAAAGCATATAGCTTCCTAAACAGAGAGAGGGGTGACCACCTGGGGAAAGTGCCTCTGAACATACTGATCAGCGATTACAATTTCATAAGAATGCACGTGTTCAGCTTTTGCTTGTTATTCCTTTTTAACATACTTTGAAAGCAGAAGAAGTGTTTTAACAATCTCAGTTTTGTATCTGCATTTCATACCCCCCTAGAGAAACATTTGTTCTAGTACAAACAATCAACCAATTACAACAACTAACAGAAAGTCTTCTCCTGCTTTTAATTTTTCAAGAAGTAGCACAAACAGACACAAAACCATATAACAGCATAGATGGAGCTGCAATAAAGCAATAAGAAAAGAAAAGCATCTTGGTTATTTGCAATAAATAGATAAATGAAATTAAGATGCTGCTTCTTTGTCAGCCAATAACTGATTTTTATAGTTTCTCCTCAGTTAAGTATACCATTAATAGCTTTATAGAACCGTTATAAGATGCATGTTAGCTCACGTAACACAGAACCAATGTATGTGTATGGGGAAATTGCTATTGTAAGCACACCCTTGTGTGAAATAAAATTCAAACAAATAAATAAGCAAATAAATAAAAACTACCCCCTAGCCCCAAAAGGAGATTATTTTCCTTTTTGAGACAAATAGCCTAGCCTATAGACTAAGTAAACACCTCCCTAGAAATGTGTAATTCAAGTTTTTTGAGATCCACGAAATAATTAAATGAAACCAACACAGGGAGGAACAGAATCAAATGAATTAATCAAAAGATCTTTTACCACTTTTTAATTGACTACTCCTATGAGGACTAAGCTAACCTTCAGCTTCACCTGTGTCTTAGTCTTTCACAAAGCAAATTTTGAAAGGCATCCTCCCTGCTGTAATCTGCACATGGTTTGAGGTAAATACCCAGTTATTTGCAGCATCCCTGAACCGCCAGTACCTGAGGTAACTTACCACCCCCAATGGTTATCTTTATAGCACTTTTAGCTCCTACCTGTCTGAGTGAACCCTGATTTGTATCCATTAGCTGATCCACCCTCTGGGGTCGTGGACGGTGACACCGAAGGATTTGGTTTAGCAGAGAGGCTAACAGCAGATGATTGCCTGCTTCTACATTCTGCAAACGAAGCAGCTACAGTACATATTAACAAGGCCTGCCTTCCAGAAAGAAAGTTCAGCAACACGGCGGTGAAAGGCGACAAAATGTTAAAAGCAAAACATACAGCACGTACAACAAACAGCAGCAAATGGCAGCATTCAGGGAAAATATGGCTCTTGCAGTTTAGTCAACTACATCTTCTAATTAACAAAACTTCCCTGGGGGCCACTCAGAGGGCCAGGCAAATACAGACCAGATGCTGCAAAATAGCAAGAGCCCTCGGTTTGCAGCTTCCAAGAGATTTGAAGATATTGGACATATCCCAGGAAACACTCAGTGACTTCTGTGGCACAACCTTTATACAAACCATCATATGTTGCCCTTTAAAAGGGGAAATTTTGCTGAAACCCAAATTCTTAGTATGCCTCCATAAAACCTTCAGGGAGATCTCAGCACTGTGACTGTCTGTCTGGATGAAAACTGAGTTGAGGGAGGAGAAAGTCACCTTAAAAATCACACATTAATCCAGTTTTAAAACTGAGATCTAATCAAGTTTTGTTTGAAGAAAAGGGAGTGTTTAAAAGCATTTCTCTTCTTCTAATTAGACCTTTAATGTAAGTAAAGGGTAGAGAGTTACCAGATGGATGGTAGCAACAGGGGGATAGAGCCTACCAAAAAAACGCCCATGAGGTCAATTCTTGGCCAACTTCCTAAACTTTCATGGGTCCTCAAAGTACTTATAATCAGCATATAACCAAAAGTGACCCCACTAACTGCCTCGTTACTCCTGACTGCATTTACCAGGCCAACCTCAACTGCATGAGCACCAGCATGGGGTTTCAGGAAAAGATTCCAAAAGTACATTAAGGTTTCTTTTTTCTGCATCTGGAACATCACTACCAAATTAAATCTTTCTGTAGTTTTGTGTGAAAAATGCTGCTGAAATACACATTTACTCTAAAGCTGTAGTTAATTATACTCGTAACATAGAAAAGCAGCTGAAGCCAGGATCCCTTTGAACCACTAACTGATACAATACTATAATCACTCATACAGCTCAGTGATAACCATCTCTTTCTGGTGTCATGCTGCTATTCACATAAGGATGTGACGCTTCAGATGTGTGTCAGTCCTCCTGTGGACCTTCTCCTTTCCTCACATCATCCTCTTTGGAAGAACAGGCACCATATCAAACTGTCTTTACTGAGTGAGACCACAGCTGAGTAAGATAGGCTTTCTGCATATACACCATCTTAATAGACAGTGAGTAGGTAAACCATTCCCTCTTTGAGTCTTTGCATGACTCTAGCTCCACAAACCTGCATCCGTCAATAACAGGCCCCATGGCTACCTTTCCTTTGGGTCACAAATGTAATATCTAGCACAAAATACTGCATAGGCTGCTCCACTGGAGGCTAAGTCCAAGTGTAAAACACACTATAAATGGCAATAATATGCAAGATTTCTCCTCTTTCCCTGAGATCAGTGGCCTGAGCTTTCTTAATCTTATAGTGTGCTAGCTATCCTCAGGCATTAGACAGATTGAATTGCACCAGCTAAGATGAATATCAGTGGAAAGCCAATGTTGGAGCCCTGGCTCTGAGTCATCTTGCTCCAGGCAAAGAAAAATAGCAGACTGAGCAACCTTATTTCTTCTACCAAGATGGCTGCACATCTTAAGACGGGCAGATTTAGGGCTTCTACTGAAAGCATGGGGAAATGGAGGAGGACTACTTACAATTGCATGGTTACTATTAAGACCTCTTCGGCAAAATCCAGACTTCAGTGAAATTAGTGCAATAATGAAAGTCATCTTCTACAGTTCCTTTTGATGCATACATTTGCAACAGCAACTTTCAATTTTTCATTCAACATCACACTAATATAATAAAAACCCCATAAGTGAATGGGCTTCTTTATTACCTTTCCAGCAAATAAGGGGTCCCTTTGACAGTACACCTTGGGAGCTTCTTACTAGGTAGTACTTTAAGTGCTTCTGCTTCTTTGGCTGAGTGGTTAATTTCAGGTTGATATGATTAGAAAACTCTGTGAAGTACCGAAATCCTCTTTCTCCACAGCCGATACAATTCCCAGAAAATCCTGGAAGAATGAAGCAGAAGATACACACAGATTAAATGACAGGCAGTATCTGCAAAGAATAAGGCTATTCTAACCCACCTGCATCTCCAGTTCAGAGCGACTGGAGGCCTTCAGCTAGACAGCTTCCACAGATGTACATTCACAGTACATGTGTGTCAGGAAGCAGCCAAACACAGGCAGATTTTAGTCTTAGCTTTTCTGAAACTTTTCCATCTTACTAGATTTTATTAACTTATGCCAAAATCCTACCACCAATTTTCTACCTTACACAGTGTAGAAAGGAATAACTACTTGGCAGGGGGAGAACTGTGATGCCAAACTAGGAAATTTCCATGAGAAAAAAAAATATAATTCCATTTTTCTACATTTAAAAACCCATGAGCACCAGGCTGCATGCATCTCTCTCTCAAAACAGTGGCTAATCCATAGGAATAATTTCATGTGACTAAAATGAACCTTACTGTGTAACAAATTTTCACCGAGACTCGTTTTTACAAAGCACTTTCCAAGACAGCTGAACCTTACAAGCTTCTTAAAGTCTTAAAAGCAATCATTTGATGTCAAGATTTTCATGGCAAAAGTTAGGAGTGCTTCAGAATGTTGTTAAAAACCTACAACCTCTCATGAAAGTAACGGATTCTGGAACAAAGTCTGCTTTTCTGCAATGTTCCCAACACGGTTTCAACAGAGTTGAGTTGAGGTCTGGAAGATAGGGTCCAGACTGATGATTATAAGCACTCTTGATTTCCAGTGCCATTGACAACCATGCTAATGGGAATGTTGTATACAGATGGCAGTGGTCTATCATCTCCTAGAACAAAACACAGGGCATGTTCTGAAATGGGCCTGCCTTAAAATCCTTGTTGTTTGAATAAGCCCTCTACTATCTAATGCTGAACAATTAAACTCTTCTGGCTTACTTGCCACTCCACTCATCTCTGAATTGCTTTCAACCCTTAATGAAGAAATACTTTATATTCTTTCTGGAACATGGATAATTATTTATAATAGAACTGGACAGATTAATAGCAAGTAGAAATGCCTTAATCTTGTGGTTGTTTGGGGCTTTTTCCCCATTTACTGATCAGTTCAAGATCTCTAACAGAACCAATTTTCATCCTCACGACTATCATTATTTTCAACAATGCCAAGCACCATGGAGAACACTGGTTCCTACACTCACCTGGCAACCAAATTTGTAGGTTTATGAAAAAAAAATATTCAGTCCTTTTGACACAGTGCATTTTCTGCAGAACTCCTATTAATTAGCTCATTATCTTTAGCCTTACTGTGCCTCATTATCATCCTTGACCATCATGCTGCTGAGGATTCCAAGAAGTAGATTATTTCATCCTATTTCTCACGGAACTAAATCAGCCCTCCTCTTCTGCCTGGCAACCCACAGGAACTATTGGTGCCTTTCCATAGTTGTTGGAAACAGTCATCAGTGTCTCACAGAGCTACCAAGCCAATTCTCTCCCCAAAGGTACTAGTCACACACAGAGAGACATTTAAATATATGACATGAGCAATGCCAGAGCAGAGATGTGAGTCACTAGGCTCATTATGAAACTGTATCAGAAATGGTAGATGGACACAAAGCTGAGGGGTGGGGAGAAGGCGGCTTACCAACAAAGCCAAGTAGTACCACATTTAATTAGACTAAATACCATCTCTCTGTCTATCAGACAGTTCTTATTCATCAATTCTTGACACATCCCCTGATCAGTGGGCGAGAAACTCCTCTGAGGATGACAGTACACACCAGATAATCCCATGAGCCCACATTTCCAACTGTACCCAGCAAGGGCATATCACCCCACAACTCCTATCTAACTCAGGTCAGTGGGATTTCTGCCTTAGGTGCAAAGGTTTACCGTGTTTAGTAGCATATTAAATAGACTTAAGGGAGAAATAACATTAAAGCATGTAAGAACAAAAATTAGCTGTTTTCAACAGTTATGCTAAACATTGCTACTCTGGACCAGAATTTGAGCAGTGTGGTTAGATCAGGGTATTTATGTTTTATTGTAATTTCTTCCCTGTTGAAAGGTCTTTCTGAATATATGCTAGGCAGCACGATGACTGGAGGGAGAAATGAGAGAGCAAATTCAAAACAGGCTAAAGGAGCCAAAATATACTAAATCACTTTTACTAGCCTGTTAAAATATGCATCAGTTGTGAGCCAGGCAGGAAACCTAAGTGCACATATGCCTGTCTTCAATCACCAAGAAGCATTCTTGTATTAAAATTTTAAAGCTCATAAATGTAACCAATTATGACGTAAATGTGGGGTTTTTTTTTCCCCACACACACATTAGATTTTGGAGAAGTATTAGATTTTGAGAAGCAAACTGCCCTCAGAGCTCCTATTGAGAACAATGTTCCTGGTGGAGCCAAGGGCAGAGTTTGTCCCTTAATCCACAGAATAATAGATAGCTCATCTTCAATAGTTACATGAGCAGATTTCTTCTTAAATGAAAATGCTGTAAGCATCAGTAGAGGTAAAGAGTACGTGAATAGTTCACATTTAGATTGCCAGGGCTACAACTGACTTCTGCCTACACAGAAATCACCAAGCTTTGATTGCAGTTAATTGTGGAATCAAGGACTTGTTTTAAAATGGGCTTTTAAGGCAGGTTCAGCTACAGATCTAAATTTAATAAAAACAAGCCTCTCCTCAACATATTTCTAACTGAAGGTCATTAGCTCAAATGACTGCAGATAATTCTGAACTGACCTTTTTCTCTGAATTATTATGGCTTGAAGAAAAAAAAAATCTCTTACCTAAAAGTGCATTTTTTCCATGACCATCTGGCAAAAACCGCTTGTCAACAGCGCAGACTAGAATGTGCTCAGGAAGGTTGGGAGATTTGGCTCCTACTAACAGGAAGCCTGCTGGGATATCAATTTGCTCCATGCACAGAGATACTAACCGTAAATCCTTGCCTGCTTGACAAAAACCTACAAAACAAACCAAAACAAATGATAAATCTTCAAATGATTTCATTTCATTTTCTTCTTTTTATCAGTTACAGAAGTAAATGGGGCTTCACAAACTGATGTTGTAACTGGGGGGTTTAATATATCCTTTTCATGGGAAACAGGAAATTGAGATAGCATCTCACCAGATTCACTAGCTCAGAGTTTCAGACACAACAGATAACATTATTTTAAAGAGATCCTGAAGACATTCAAGCAGAGGAAAGATGAAAGTCTATAAAGACCAGACATCAAATGGCTCAGAAACTCAGTTTTTCAACAAACATTCAAAACAAGGAGAAAAGTTCATGATTGTATAACAGAAAACAGCTCTTTAAACATGTAAAAGAGTATTTTTTCTTTGCCAAATTTTAGTTCACAGTCTTTTCAAGATAACCAATTTTGTCTTTGTTGTTTGTAACAGGCTAGCATCTGTACACAAACATCACTAAGTAATACAAAGGAATGATAAAAATTGATGACTGAGGTTTAGTACGGCCTACTAATGGAAAAATATTTTAGAATCTCTTTTGTAACTTGTCTATACAGTTTAAGAATTCCAGCAAGTAGAAAATTAATTTCCTGGTTTTAGAGATGTACACCATGCTTTCCGTAAGTTTCCAACTCTCTCTTGAAGTCTCAATGGAGTGCACGACTTAGAGTCTCTGGTTAGGGGTTTTTTTACCATCCAAATATACATATGCACACAAAATAAGAACATAGCCTTGGTTCTTGTGCTATTGGTCAATGTAGGGCTAAAGCCAGCAACAGAAGTCAGTAAAACTGGAGACTGAAGTGAGCTGTTGCTGTTCCATGCTCTGCACCAAGTTTGTGGCAGGCTGAGACACACAAAAAAGCACGGCCAGGTACTGCAATGGCAAACCTGGGAGCTCAGGACTTAGGGTGAGCACCAAGCATCCATGGTGGAGATTTTCAAAGGCCTGGCTGGGGCAGCTTAGAGCAATTATGGGAGCTCTGGAGGTCCAGCTGGTCCAATCTTTTGCTCAAACCAAAGCCAGCTTCAATGTTTGATTCTTTTGACTAAGTAAATTAACAACATTGTAAGACCCTTCCATTAGCTCCAACAATGGGCTTACAGGGATCAAAATCACCTGGCACTTTTTTGTACAGCTCCATGATGTTATTTTTAGTGAGCAATTTGTACTTTCAAGCAAGGAAACAACAGCTGTGAGAGAAAGCAACAGTCATGTGGTTTCCTCCACAGGAAAGGATACGATCACATCAGGCTTTACGACTTCTGTTAAGCAGAAGTCAATGAAAGCACTACCAAGTTTTATGAAGAACCAGACTCTTACGTTGCGTTCCTCTCCAATTCTCACTTCTCCAGCTGCAAGACCTGTGCTACAGTCTGGCCTTACACATCTCCCAGCAGCTGAACCTCCCACCCCCATTTCAGAATATCCAAAGACATCCCACATTTATCCATTGACCATCACTCTTTTGCTACAACCACACAAATACCATAACACGGACAACACATGGCATGTATCTGCATGAATCAACATTTCAAAGTAAAGAAAATCATAATCACGCTAATCAACATTTTTGTTAAAAACATACCAAACTAAATTTGAAGTTACTGCAATACCTGTTAAGACTTCAGCTATTAATGTATATTACTTACACTTTAATGTAAAATATTATTCAAGTAGTCCATAGTTGCTACAGAAATTGTAAGAAAAAAAAAATCAAACCACTGGGGAAAGACGCTGACTAAGTAGGTGGAAATACAACCTGATCACAGCGTAACCAAGAGCCACCTCAACCAGTACTAACATCTGTGTCTGCATCCTTGTACTAAAACCCATAGTTTAAAACTTCAGCAAAAATGGTGAAAGTTGTTTTCTGTTTTATCTCAAAACTACCAGGCAAAGAGCATGCACAAAGTGGAATGCATGGAATCAGCTAGCATGAACTTCCTGGCAAGCAGTAGCTTGCTGAAAACAAGGCCTGATACAGGCTCAGTCTTGTGCCTACACCCACAGTCTGCTGAACCAGTTCTTGGCCTGAATAGTGTCTTCAGTTATTCAGTCAGCTCAGTTCCAACAACAGCTCATTTGAACTGAAAGCTCGCTTGGATTAGCCCCTCACACACACCTTCCAGCCAGTGAACTAAAATTAAGTGACTTAAGTTTCTATTTACAAATCAGTGGACTATAATAATAATTGACCAATAAAAAGTTACACATCAAAACTTACTCTTTTCTGATTAGATGCATTTTCATTTTAGTATAGTAAACCCTTTAAAGTGTATTTCTTAGAAACACACTGAGCCTAATCGAATGGAAGGCTAGGTACCAGGTGAAATATTATCTAGCCTTTTCAATGTAATTTAGAAACATTGCAGATAGATCTAGAAACAAAACTCCCTTACATTCAAAACAGAATTTACTTATTCAAATGTTCACACTATTTGGGTATCATGTCTAGAATTTTCAAAAGTGGCCTTAAATATTTAGTCATTCAGGGAAACCTGAGTAGCTGACATGCTTAGAAAATACCACTTTACAGCCAGATTGAAAATAGAGAAATTCCCCACTGCTGACAATGTCGGCAAACAGGAAATCTGTAGACAAGGATTATGAAACAGCAAGTGCTGTAAGATCTCAAAACAGATTTAAACCTGTACATTCACACAATTACTCTTTAGCCTTGTCTCTACCTAAAAATTCTCAGGAAATGCCCAGAAGCACAAACAGTGACCAGTAAGAGGCTTTCAAATGAATTGTTAGCAACAGCAATACTAGGACACCAAAGAAAGCGGGATTCTTGTTGTCAACATTGTTAAGAGTTATGTTTCAATACAGACTTGCTTTCAGAAAGAGCACACAACATTGAGATGAAAGCAAAGACTTGGATATTATCTGGGTTAGAAGCAAAATAACTTCAGCTACACTTGGAGCAGCTGCAAATCACCAATCCGCATGAGTCCCCTGGGCAGAAGGTACAAGAAGACCACCATAACATCTTAACAAGTTTACAAGCATTATCAGTAACATCTTAGTAGTACCAATGCATCAGTACCCTTAGCAGATACTGATGTACCTTGGTCTATTATCCTGGGCACCAACAGCCTCTTACCTGGGAGACTGTGGATCTGAACATTAGTATTAACATATCCTGCCATTTAGGATATATAGGAGTATACTATAGAAATGCTACATCCTGCCTAATCTGGAAATAATACCTAAGATTTATCCCCTGAATTGTCTCAGATCACTATATGTTCCCCTTCTTCTCCTTGCACAATCTCCTCTGGCATCCTCTGCTTTGGCTGGCGACATCTCTGGATCAGAGACTGGCCAGCTCATGCCTCTGTAATGTTCAGGCTGTGTTAGAGAGGAGCTATAATTACTTTTCTGCCTCCGGGGACATTAGTCTGGGGACTCCGATGTCATCCACCCAGCTCCTGAAAATCACAAATCTTGCAAAATTCGCTACCTTGAGGATCAACACCTGTCTGCCTGAAATAGCAGAAAGCAGCCACCAGCTTCCCAACAGACAGGCAGCAGAGCCCACAGGCATCTGCTGAAACCTCGTTTGCTGAGAGGGTGAGACAAGTAACAGGGCTGGTACTGAAGGGCTTCCTCAGGCTCCCCCAGTGCGGAACAGAAAGGGATCCCAGTGGGTGAGCAGCACGAAGGCTCAGCACAGACAGGTCCTCAGAGCCTTGGGGGGCTTTTATCTTATTTAGTCAACAGCAGCAAGAAGAGAGCCAAGGAGGGCTGCAGGGCTTGGCCAGGTACAGCTGGGGCTCCCTTCCCTGAGGAGACATAGAGAGAATGCCAATCTACTTCTGAGCAGTGTAACTCCTGAATTTTCCTTTAAAGACATGCAGATGGTATGCTCAAGAGCCCTTCATTATCCTTCTTTCCCTTGGCTTTCAGGGCTACAAATCACTCTTGTACTTTTAAGTTCCTGCTGCTTTTTAGAACTCAATGAGAAGGTTCCACCCAAGAAACATTGATTTGGAAGCACGTAACTGGTTGTGGGGAGAGGAAAGAAGGATTCATCCCTTCTCTCATTTTCTTTTTTCAGCTAGCAAGCAACACAGAGAGCCCAAACTTATTTTCTTTCCTATTTTGCAAGGCTTTGCATTGATATTATGTTAGAGTTAACTATTTCCACATTAGGAAAGACAAGACATGATGTCTCTGTACGAGCAGAACTTGTGCTGCCCATGCTTAAGACTTAGAACATGCAAAATCCATTTACATTTCATAGCTATTCATTTATAATTGAGCTTGCACCTAATTCTCTGTGTCAAGCAGCACTAACAGATAGAACTCTTAAGAAAAAAGAATGGCCCTTCAGTGTCACATTTACCTGTGTACCTTTGATAGACCTCTAACTATGAAGAGGAGAAAACTCCCGAGACACTAAAACAAACCAATTTCTCTTCACAGAAGTGTTCACCAATATGTAATTATAAGAAGAAAAATGCACACAGCTGAGCTGTTCCATTAAAAATGATCATCTTCCCACAGGATCTCAGCTTTGTTTTAAATAAAGATCAGGCACTTATATTGTGATTGGAGATTTGCAAATACCAAGAGCAGTCGCACACACAAAAAGATTACTGAACAGCTTTAACAGATATTATCTGCATTTCTTTGAAAGAAAATTCATTAGTTTTTGCTTCTGAGAAGCACTCTCCAACATCACTGCATTGAAATTAATCCAGTCAAGTCTTCCTGAAAATGAAAATGTATTCCCAGAACTGTCAACACCTAAAGTGCTGGAATCTTCTTAAAAATGAAATCAGTGTATATTTTACCTTTCCCCACAAGGAAGAAGTAGTTTCAATGTGGGGTAGCAGGCCCTTGTTGTACTGCAGTAAATGAGGTATTTGCATAAGGAATAAGCTTCCAAGAATTACATATGAATTACCAGTCACTGTCACTTGCTATTGTAACTTCACAATAACTGATCAGGTGTTAAGTACCTGCTTACCTAATTGCTTTTGAAACTACTTTGGCTTTTCTTTAAGCATCAGCTAAATTGAGGATTTACTAACAAAAGAAAGGTGTTACTATTGTGTTTCCCACAGCTTGCATAAAATCCTATTCCACAAATTAGAAACAAACTCTTTTAAAGCTACAGCAAACAAATGGTTCAGAACTGCTTCTTGTATTATTTTGTTGCCTATCTGGGGTACCTGTATGAAAATGAAGAATTATTTTCCTTGAAACCTTATTTTCATGGAAGGTGTTAAGTTAGTTATAAAAGTTTGTGTGGAGCAGCAAAAAAAAAAAAAAAAAAAGCCTCTGAAAATAAATGAATCTCTTATGACAAATAGTAAGGATCAATAGCAAATACAGTTGCTTTTTCCAGTGGGCTAAGAGGGGAGTTAAGGGATCTAGTACTATGGCCAATTGAGAAGGAACAGCCAACAAACTGGTACTTTTCACCACTGAATAAAGGCACCAAGATCTACTTTTTCTGCACCCATGTGACTGACAATTCAGCCATCTGAACAAAGAACAAGTTACCACAGAAAATGATACGATGATTATGGCACACATCCTGAATTCAGGAAAAGCAAACAGCATTGATACTTTAAAAGGGAAAAAGTTTTCACCCCATCTTTGTTAAAAGGTGGGAGAGAGGTTTTGCAGCAAGTGGAGCTATGAACTGCAGGTTCTAGTACCAATATTTTGCTCTTGGATAAGCAATTAAATACGTGCTTAGTTTAAAGTATCCAAACACACAGTGACTTCAGTTACTTTATCAGTAACCTTCAACATTTTCTTAATGTTACTTATCTTTGTAATTAAATAACTAAGATAAGGGATGTAAACAAAGGCAGCAATCCTGTGTACATCTCTGGAAGAGCATCTTAATGAGATGAAAGATGAACTATCAGATTAATATCTTGCTGAGATACAATCTGCGGCGTGAATGTTTGGGAACCTGGGTGTTTTAAACACTTACATAAAACTGTCCTAACAGATCATTAGCAGCATTTTAAAAAACATATTCTCCTTTCCTTTTCCAGATACAAAACCACTTTTCTTCTAAATCAGTTCCTTCAGAACAACACTGGAGAACATGGAACAGTTTGCATGTGGATGGAAGGTCACCTCTCAAGCAAATACACAGACTTTATGTGAAAGCTCACAACTAACATTTTTGTCTGGACGTGCAAGTGCAACCAGGGATCACTAGAATGTGTGTGTGAGTCTGAGAAAGATCTCCTGATGTCATATAAAAAGCTATTTCACAATCATATACATGGTGGCCTTGGAGCCAGGTAAGGTTTTCAGTCCTACTCCTGCTACTGGCAGGCTGGTTCAGAACTGTGACACCAGCAATTAAAGAACACTGAAGCTTTAACCTGAATGCATTCATAAAGATTTTATGCATCATTACACTTCTGCAGGGCCCTGTTGGCATAATCTGCATTTCTCCCTCCATATTTTTTTTAATCCTTAATAAATTTGAAAGGTATATTCCATCTCAGCTTTTGTTCTGGTAGGCAAAGAGCCTCATTAGATAGAACTTCTTCCTGTTACCATCCTGTTGGTTCTCCTCTGCATCCTGCTCAATTTATTTTACATTTCTTTAACAGAAGTGATCAGAACTGCTCCTGTTCTCCACAGCAGATTGATACAGGATTTATTGATACTTGTCCTCAATAGAGAGTACCTTCCTAGGAAAACATAATTTTATGCTTTCTCCTTCTTTCCTCCTTCCAATTTACCGGCTTCCAAAGGACAGCAAACACACTTCTGTGTGAAAAACAAATTCTCCCAGCGATATTCCCCAGTTTCCCATAATCCAGGCTTTCTATTCTTTGTGTTACAGGGAACTGGCAGTACATTGTTACAGAGAGTAAACATGCCCATGTGAGCTGCAAGGAAGGGGTAAAGGCAAAAAAGTCAACATTTGTCACTAAGTACCTTCCAAAATGTCAAAGAATTACCAGTGACTAATGCTTACTTCTATCACTGCTACAGTAAGATACAAAACCGTTCCATAAATTGTACTTCTTATGAACTCTGCACACGGAAGCTCACAATTCCAGAAGGCATTCAACAAAATGTCAAGAAGGGCTTTTGGACCTGGTGAGAAGGGTTGATTGTTTTCAAGTGTTTGTGGGGGTGGAGGGTGCTTTTAAGAGAGCACATCTGATATGAATAGATCTTCCTTCTTTAAGGATGTTCCATCTGCAGAGTAGAACAATTACGGGATAAGATGAACATCGAGTTTACTTGGTCCAAATAGGCATGAGCATAGTGATCTGACCTTTTCTTTAACGCATTTAAAACCAAACAAAAACAGTACCATCAATAATTTTGCTCATCTTGAACAACAGTCAGAAAATCTCAGGGTAAACAAACAGTGGCCAACAAACAGATGGGGAAGACAAAACAAAGCTTCCACTACCATTCCTCTTATCCCCTTGGCAGCAGAAGCAACACCTAGTCTCCTCTCCATTTTCTCTCTTCAAAGTCTTCACTCTGCCCATGGAAGCAACTAAATCCAGCTTTGCCAGTGTTTCTGAGAATAATTTAGGGATAGACTGAGATTCAGCTGTACTGATGCTGACTTGAGTAACTTCTTTGAGGACAGTAAACCAATTACCACAGAAAATAAGGGGCTTTCAGAAACTAATGAAGTGCCACAGCCAATCTTAGACACTGCCTTCAAGTAACACATTACATTTTATGTCCTAAAACAAGTCCTCTTAATCAGTATTTTCTCAGATTTAAGACCTTGACTGTAAACTCTATTTCCAAACTTCCTAGTTCAAGAGTTTCTAACTGTAGTGAGTGGGCATTATATTGAGAATTAATTGTAAAGATCACACAGTAAAAACAATGGATACCAACCATCAGTAGTGCAAGACCCTTCTGGGGCAGGTTTTTGTGAGTATGGGATTGGTGGACTACTTGAATCTGACATGTCTTCATCCTCCTCTTCATCTTCCATTTCATTAACAGTTTGGTTGGTAGAAAAGTCCAGGTTTCCATTTTGTGAATAGCGATGTACTAACTCTTTATCCAGCTCTTCTACCTTTGGCTTCACATCTGAGAAGAATCAAAAAGAAAAGTAACTTTTCACTTGACCAGCATTTGCATCTATCTCCGTTACAAAAATAACCAGCATGCTATTCTTTCTCCTTAGTGAAGCCTAACGTTCAGAATTTGCATAACACAATGAACAGCTGTCCAGTTTGGGGGGTTTACTATTATCATTATTATTATTATTACCATTACTATTATTAATGAAATGCATCCCACCCTTTTCTCACACAGAAAAACAATTGAAATGTGGCATACTTTCATGGTTACCTTCCGGCAAGAAAGGAGGCTGGTCAGGATCCAGGTACAGCTGTGAGAAGATCGGCCGTGGGACCACGCTGCTACATCTCAAAGAAGCTTCTATAGAGTTATGAAGAGCTTCTTCAAAACGGGCAGATTTTAGTTGCCCTGCATATGAATTCCCCATGATCTAGAAACACAAAGAAAATCACTGATAAGGGGATGAGAAAATGCATATGCAGACCATTTACAAATAAAGAGTGAGGTCTTATTAGCATCCATCAAGACAGTGATGCAAAGTTATTAAGAAAGTATGCTATGAATATAACACCTCTAACTAGTACTACATGTTCACATTTCTCGCTCAGTCTGGTATACTGCACCTTTTCATTTCAATGACAGCTTTTAGCACATTTCCAACACACTGCACACACAGACTCTCAACAGCTCAGGAACCTGCCTGGTGTAGAATTAAATGGAGAAATAGATAAAATCATTATTATTATATTTTCTAGGATTTTCAATCAGCTACAGAAGGGTGAGTACCACAGAAAATTAAAAACATCAAGTTTAGCTTCATTGCTAGTTTTCTAACAGTATATTTACATGATTTTACATGTTAGCATGCCATCATTTCCAGAGAAAAAATACACAGAGACATCCAATAACTGGACTTCTTGCTCTTGCTAATATGAACTGAAATTACATGAAAGATCAGTTCTCTGTTTTTAAAAGGTCTTCACGTCTTGCCTTCAGAGTAACACTATGAATCACATGTAGTCTGATCCATAGAATTCAAATGATCTAATCATATTCTTACAATAAAAGATTTAAGTAAAAAAAAAAGATACATAAATAGCAATCAAACCATACACAGCAAATGCTGTGAAATGTTTTTGTTTTTAATTATACTTTATGCTAGCATAGTGATAACAATGTGCTTGAGGTAGGATTTTAGGAATGTGTTCAAATGAGAAGACTTTATTTAAAATGCCATAATAAAAACTAATCAATCTTTAAGAATCAGAAAATTTTTTTAATTCCCACATCACATCATTTGCCTGAAGTCTGTCCATCCTCCACATCTTCCACAGCCCATGTGTTGTGTACAATCTATGCCAACTACTTTTATAGGAAACTATTAATAAAATACATAGTATGCACACAGGAAAAATGCTGGTGAGCCAGGCTGTTTCATTTGCCTCTTGGCAACCATACAAAAAGACTTGCCTGTGGATGGCGATTGGCACAGATTTACCTGGGAAAGTTGGTTAATATTAACAGAGGACACTTCTAGCTTGCCAAAAGAAAACAAGATTGCAATTGGAAATGCCAAGAAAGCATAGAAACTGGCATAGAAGCAAAGTAGGAGGAAGGCTTGTTGGGGACACGCTTGTGCAAGACAGGTCAGGCAGAGGTACCACAGAGCTGGAGTCCTGCTGGGCTGTGCCAGGGGAAGCTCGGAGCCCTGGAGACCAACATCAGGGAGCCAATACTGATTTCCTAACACTGCCCGAGGCCATTAGGGCAGCTGGGCCTCATTTGTAGTTGAAGGGAACTAAGACGGGCAGAGCACGGGCAGGGGGAGCAGGAGGCTCTCCCTTGACAGGGGACAGGAGCTGTCCTGTTTGGGTTGTGCCATCCTGATCCATCCCGCCCAAAAATACCAATTCAAAGTATGCTTTAGTGTTTCTGCTTTTGGTTCTACCCCTAAATGCCTGGTGCAATTAGGAAGGGCTTAGTTTTCCTCCTCCCAAGGTAAATGTGAGGCAGATCCCAGTGTGTGCACCACAGCAGCAGCACAGGAGGCAGTAGCAGCATAATGAGGTTTAAACGCGTTCATGTGTGCGGAGCGGGGTTGAGGAGGCAGCAAAGGGTCTGAAGGAAAAGTTAGTTGGTGAAATTAGAAGGGCAGGAAAAAAGAAAAAAGAGGAAAACCTCCCATTTCTGTTGTTAATCCATGTTCCTGCCATTATCTGCATTTAAATGTGACCAAACCCAGTGATTTTATGTAACTAAATCAATACTCATTGTCACAAAAAGTTATCCAAATAATGTCTGCCCTACATTCCTCCATGAGGCCGTGTGGTAAAAATAAACAAATAAAACCCTGTTACTTTGTAGAGTGAAATTAAGACAAGGTTTGCCTAAAACTCTGCACATGTGACAGCACCTGTGGGCTCAGGGGGATGTTGAACAGACAGTCCCGAGCGCAACTGAGACTATCCGACACAGCGTCTGAGCGAAAATGGAGCTGGACCTGCCTGAGGAGCTCCTCCCCAGTCTCCTGTCAACACTGATACACCAGCTCTCACCCTCACACCCACTTTCCTCTTCATTTATCCATGCTACACGAAACTATGCCAGAACATACCTGCATGCACTCAGAAGTTTCTAAGAAGCAAGAGGTTTGATTTGGGGGTAAATAATTATTTCCACATCTACATGCACACTAATTGGAGCTAATTCAGCACAGAGATGGTTAAATTCACAGAGATGAGCAATTTGTACATCTGGAATTAATCCAGCCCTCATCTTTCCTTTCACCTGCACCACCAGGTAGCAGTGAAATTCACAATCTGCCTACTTCTCTTAACAGCCTTCTGAACCCCGCTTTGGATTGGACTCTGCAGGATGTTACGATGTGCATTATGGGGAGTACATAAGTATAGTAAGATTTGCTGCTCTATGCTCTTCACACACACACATCTTGCGAAGAAAGGAGATTCAGTTTGACAACAGCCACTCTCCAGGCTTTCCCTCTTTACCTCTCCATCTTTGCCACTCAGTCTGAAGATTTTTATTTTCTTCCTTTAAACCTCAGTACAGACACACAATTAAAATTGAGACATTTCAAAACGAAACCTGCAGTAATGAAATTAGTGAAATGAGGAGAATTTCCTAATATTCAGATCACATGCACCTCCAGGCTCTGTCACTCTCAGGGTACTTCTCTGCAGACACTAAGGCATCATGTACAGCAACCCAACACATCTCCACTGCCGCTATGCTTCTTTAAAGCAGATGTCCTAAACCTACTTCAAGTCTTCTTTGCAGTGCCCCAGCACTGAACTAGAGGGTTCACTGGGAGACTTGCTGGACCTTGAGAGCTGCCTTACAACAGAGTTGAAAAGCAGCCATCACATCTCAGTCTGGGTCCTTACAAAGAAATGTGAAAAAGGCAATAATGAAATTCCACTAACCTGACCACAAGTGAGGTAGTACTAATGCTGTATGTTTTAATCAAAAAATAAATATGGGCATTCATTAAGGGAATCAAGCCTACAATTACTGGGAGCTTTCATCAAAGCAGACAGAAATGGAAGTAATAAAAGCTAAATTTCAAAGATGGTGGATTTTAGCACTGCATCACTTAACCATGCAGTGAAGGACCCAGGGAAATTCTAATCACTCTTTCAACCCCAGAAGCTGAACCTACAAGGAAGTCTTGTTAACTCAAACAAATAATCTTGTCCCAGGCAATCATCCAGGTTTCAAAAGATCTGTGCAGAAACATGACGCTGGATGTTCAAGAAGAGCCCAGGCACAGCAGTGTGTAAGTACAGTAAACATTACCCACTAGAAAAATGGTAACTGGTAATAGTAAAATGGTTTAGAAAAATGGTACTATGGTACTCCACATACCAAAAAAAAAGTAACCTCTGAAAAGTGGATTGTTACTCAATAGCTAGAACTGCACATTGAGGTGAAGCTTTTGCTAGTAAAAACATAATCAGATCATTCAGTACACCAGATACTGCATATTTGGCCTCCAGGTAGGTCATGACCCCAGAGACTTTAAAGGAGAGGAACTGAACAGGAGGATGAGGGAGGGGGTGAGTGTTGTTGTTATGGCTTAAAGCAATTTCACAATTACCTGATAGCGAATGATGAATCTGATGCAAACACCCTCCATTAAGTCGGCTCTATCAAGTCCTTACTTTGTGTTTAACCTAATGATGTAATTGTGTTCTCCAAAACACATAATCTGGCTTCTGATCTGGCCTAACCCCACAGGAAAGTTTCTCTTCAAAGGAAAAGAAAGCAAGTTCCTTCACAAGGAACAAAAAGCAAGTTCCTGCCAGGCTCAGCACAGCTTCTGTATCTCAAAGGGTTATCTTAGGCAAAGAGAGACCAGGCACCTATTTATGCCGCAGAATTGTTTGGGAACTGGTTGTTTCAGGCACAGCTAGCATTTTCTATTATTTACGTCATTTTTATTGATGTTCTGAGAGTATTATTTTTTCCCATTAGAGCATCATTAGGATGCATTATGAACATGCATACAGCAGAAAGGATGACAATTGATAATGACAATAACAAATATGTATACTAATTAAAAGTGTAGACTTTGAAGTCCAAAAATATATATCCAGCATTAACTGTAGCATTCAATAGGGAAAGACTTATGTGTGTGTCAATACAAGAGGGCAAGGCAGGGGTAGTCTCATTAACAGATCCCTTACCTCATAACCTTTGTAAGATCCCTTTTTCCCCCCACAGTCCTTTCAAGATCCTGAGATACTCGCCCTGCTTTTGTCTTGGTTAGGAATATTCAAATTCAACTGTAAAAGAGTTTACAGTCTTCTGTAGCAAGTAGTAGATAAATAATTCATTCACAAAGGCTTTCAGCAAAAAACGGTTAGTTTGTATTGACTGTTTACAGTGGAGTTTTCTTTCAGTTTTATTTTTCATTTTACTTTGAAGAAAGTATAGATAGTATCCAATATTGCTAACATCTAGTCTTTCGGTCTGATATTGCCACTACTGTGTCAGAGGAATGGGAAAAATCGAGGATGCTTTTTTTTCCTGACGAGGGTTTTCCTCTTATTGCCCTATTAAATAGTATTCGTACTTGGAGTACTGCATCAGGTTACTTGGGATTTGGACGATTCCATGGACAGAGAAAGACAAATGGATACACAACAGAGCTACACACACAGGATGGTGCAATAGGGCAGCTGTTTCCCCACAATGTGAAACAGAAAGCAAATCACAAGTGGTGCTTAATGTGGAGGCTGCTATGCCCTTATTGCTACCTCCCTTCCACCCCATGACTATATCCACTGTCTTCAGGCACAGTTCACAAAACAATAAACATACTAAAGATAAAATTCACACCTGAATTCAGGATGGTGTTAGTTAAGTTGAACTTACATGCATGAAGCTGTGAACTTTAAATCACCCCCAAATACTGCAAAAATTAAGTCTGAACTGCAGTTTTAAATTGAAAGTCAGTGCTTTGGGAGTTTTCAGCTTCAGAGTATAAATCAGCAGTGATTCAACACTGAAGGTGAAAAAGGAAAACCATCAAAAATGGAAACTGAAACATAACCTCATCTCTTTTACTTAAAATTTGGAATGTCTCATTAGGGTTTTTTTTAACAGTATTATTTACTGAGCTGTACACATAAAAAGGTGTTTACAGCTGCAATCAAACATAGAATATATTGTGAGGTGCAGTGTTACTGCAAGTTAAGCCCAAGTCAAGTTTTATAAAATGGTAGTTCAGAAGTTTTAAGTTCAGCACTTGCTTTTATTGCCTAACATCCCACGTTTTCCTTCATCTTTCAAATGTTCTGATAAAAATGCCTCAAGCTTCAGATGCAATCTTTTTTAAGGCTGAAGGTTTAAAACAGTATTTTAAAGTTAAGTCTGTGCAGATAGAATCAAATTACACAAACCCAACAACAGTCAGGTTTTCTTCTCCCCCAACGGGAGCTCGAAATTGTTTCACAAGATTTCTGCACATGAAGCTTTGTGACAAGAACTGTACAGACCTTGCACTGAATTTACTCTTCTCCCAGTTATGGCTCCCACTCAGAAAAGAAATGTTGCATTTCAGGTTGGCTGAACTCTCGCGGCACACAGAGAGAGGAAAATTTGTGCTGTCAGTGCACTGCGGATGCTCAACACATTCCTCTAGTGAGGACTGAAAAGATTCAAGGATTAAGCATGTGGCAAACTTCATCTGATGCTGTTTCATCAGCAAACAAGCAGATGAAAGAAGACATCTGAACTCACTACTTAATTCACATGAACTCACATACAGTGACTACACACTATGCAAAAAATTAGTTTCTGTGAATAAATGATGTTATGGTAGAAGCATTTAAAGCAGTATATGCCTTCCTGAATATGTAAAACTACATGAAAAAGTACTATAAAGACACCGGAACATTAATGAAGCAAAACTGGACAATACCATTTGGTGGGGTACTTGGAATCAAGAACATCTTTTGACAACTATTGTAAATGCACAGCTCATTTTCATGGGCAAAGACTGCCTTATGCATGTAAATGCTCATATACAGATAGGCATTATACGTTCTGTCACCAGTTGCATGCACCCATACACTGTTACTGTCTTTTTTACACTCTCATCCACCCACATCTGTTTACACAACCCTCCTCTACCCCCCAAGCTTTTGCAAATACACCATTTACCTAAGTATTCCTCGTCTGCCTTCTCACTGTGGAAAAAGGAGCTTAATTAGAAACCATAAATAAACCACATTTTATGTTTATAATATTAAATGTGTGTATATCCTTCTTAGTCTTCTCCTATTGCATCCCCTGGTGTTTCATGGAAAGGTCAATGATACAGGGTTGTGAAAAGCGACAGGAAGTCAGATGACAATGAATTTGATCATAAAGGCTATGAAAGAGTAGAAGAGTTAATGAAAATTCAGTTGCCAGAAATGCAATGTCCTTCGTAATATAGAAGCTTTCCAGAGTTAATCACATCCTGAAGGAGCTGGCAAATGAAGTTGCTAAGCCACTGTCCATCATATTTGAAAAATCATGGCAGTCAGGTGAAGTTCCCGACGACTGGAAAAAGGGAAATATAACCCCCATTTTCAAGAAGGGGAAAATGGATGACCCAGGCAACTACAGACCAGTCAGTCTCACCTCTGTGCCTGGCAGAATCTTGGAGCGGATTCTCCTGGAAGGCATGCTGAGGCACATGAAAAACAACAAGGTGGTTGGTGACAGCCAGCATGGCTTCACTGAGGGGAAATCCTGCCTGACCAATCTGGTGGCCTTCTATGATGGGGCTACGGAACTGATGGACAGGGGTAGAGCAGTTGATGTCATCTACCTGGACTTGTGCAAAGCATTTGACACTGTCCCACATGACATCCTTGTCTCTCAGTTGGAGAGACATCAATCTGATAGGTGGACCACTCGGTGGATAAAGAACTGGCTGGATGGCCGCACGCAAAGAGTTGTGGTCAATGGCTCAATGTCCAGCTGGAGACCAGTAACGAATGGTGTCCCTCAGGGATGGGTGTTGGGACCTGTCTTGTTCAACATCTTGGTCAGTGACATGGACAGTGGGATTAAGCATGCCCTCAGCAAGTTTGCCGATGACACCAAGCTGTGTGGTTCGGTTGATACATTGGAGGGAAGGAATGCCATCCAGAGGGACCCTGACACACTTGTGAGGTGGGCTGATGCCAACCTTCTGAAATTGAACCATGCCAAGTGCAAGGTCCTACAGCTGGGTTGGAGCAATCCCAGGCACAGCTACAGGTTGGGCAGAGGAGAGATACAGAGCAGTCCTGCAGGGAAGGACTTGGGGGTTTTGGTTGATGAGAAAATGAACATGAGCCAGCAGTGTGAGCTCGCAGCCCAGAAAGCCAACCGTATCCTGGGCTGCATCAAAAGGAGCGTGATCAGCAGGTCGAGGGAGGTGATCCTGCCCCTCTACTCTGCTCTCATGAGACCTCACTTGGAGTATTGTGTGCAGTTCTGGTGTCCTCAACATAAAAAGGAGATGGAACTGTTGCAACAAGACCAGAGGAGGGCCACGAGGATGATCAGGAGACTGAAGCACCTCCCGTATGAAGACAGGCTGAGAAAGTTGGGGCTGTTCAGCCTGGAGAAGAGAAGGCTGCGTGGAGACCTCATAGCAGCCTTCCAATATCTGAAGGGGGCCTATAGGGATGCTGGGGAGGGACTCTTCATGAGGAACTGTAGTGAGAGGACAAGGGGTAACGGGTTCAAACTTAAACAGGGGAAGTTTAGACTGGATATGAGGAAGAAATTCTTTACTGTAAGGGTGGCGAGGCACTGGAATGGGTTGCCCAGGGAAGTTGTGAATGCTCCATCGCTGGCGGTGTTCAAGGCTGGATTGAACATAGGCTTGGGTGGCATGGTTTAGTGTGAGGTGTCCCTCCCTCTGGCAGGGGGGTTGGAACTAGATGATCTTAAGGTCCTTTCCAACCCTAACTATTCTATGATTCTATGCCAATTTAGTGTATTCTGACTCTAAGGCTTTTAGGGCCCTTTTAAATAATGTTATGAAATTAGCAGTTAATTTACTTTTTTCAGGGCTTCTGAAATTAATTTGTAAAAGATGGAGCAAATCTTTTTATGTTACTGGGATCTTTCACAATGTACATAGGGAACGGAACATTACTATCCACCTTCAACAAGAGAGCTACATTTTCTCTTTTTTTCTCTTTTCTTTCAACAGAAAAACCTTCAGGTGGGGAAAAAAAATGTTATCCCCCTACAAAGTTAGCTTTTAATTTTGAAGTTCTGCTAATATTGAAGACTTCATTATTTTGAAAGGAGTGTGCACTCACACATTTAAAAGGAATATGTACTTTGAGGCTTACACACTCATTGCAGAAGGGGCACAAATGAATCACTAAGGAGCACTTTTGAAAATCTCAGCCTGCTTCCTTGAAACAAGCATGCTTATACATAGCTTTCCTCATTTATATTCTCTGCCCTAAATCAATAGGACTATTAACCACATTATTAATGCCAGTGCAGTACAACAAAACTGGTAATGGTGCTTAATCCCAGCTCTAAGATCAAGGCATATTTTTGCTGTGTAATTTTTATTTTGCAATTAGCTGCAGACATGAATTATGATTTATTCTCCTAACAACTTGGGGTTGTAGCACAGTTAGGCAAGGTACACATTTGAATCCTTTCAGCTATCACCGCTAGTAACACAGCAGATAAAACTAATGTAGTATATAAATAATTAGTGTAATAGCTATTTAAATGACCACAACTCCATGCAGCATTTTCTCTTTATTGAAATGTTTTTCTGAGCCCAAATTTGTTCCCCAAACCATGTATTCAAAATTGATATCTGTTCCCAAATCTAACAGTTATTGAAACCTTGTTACTTTTATATACTTTTCATATGCATAAAAGTGTACAGTCATTCACTGACAACATATATTTCGCTAGTAATACACAGATCTTATTGTAAGTTGTTAGCTAACAACTATATCAAGTCATTACTAATTCTAATTATTCAGAACTATTACAGTCTTGTTACATCTTTCTAAATACAGAACACAAGTCCGTATTTGTCAACAATTTTAATGCTGATAATTATCACTAACTGCTTACTTTAATGAATTATTTTTTTTTCCCTGAGGGATTGCATTTGTCCTGAGAAAGGGAATGTTACCAGTGTTTCAAAAGAGCTGTACAATGACAGAATATGAACATTAATAATGACATCTCGACTTGCACTGCTCATGAAACAGAAGGGATGATGAACTCTATCAAGCAGATGTGGTCAGGTTACGAAGATGCTGAGCACTTCACCTACAATCCCAAGCATCCTTTGAATACCCTATCAGTAAAGTTTGATATTAACTCTTCAACACAACTGGACTAAAGAAGACCACCATATGAAGCTAATGATATTTATGTGTTTTCCAACAACAGAGTTTGCTCAAATTGTTTGTAATTCTTACTAATTTTTTTTCCTGCACATCCTTTCTACACCACTTCTCTGCCTTCAAACCTCGATACTGTAGGTACATATTCACCTGCCTGCTGCTGTTTATTTCTTCAATAGGACTATGGAGTAGTACTGCGCACTATGGCTTAGTAAATGATATATGTAAACTATTGTAAATCTTTAGGCCATTAGTCTGCAAAAATATATGTTTTAAACATCATAGTTTATGCTTTTTATTTATTGCATGCACCAGCTACCATTTAGGCAGGAACTTACACACACACTGCTTGATATTTTTTAAGACTGCTAATCAAGATGACATTGTTTAACAGAAAAGCAGTGTAAAAATTCACTACTAAGATCCAGAAAATGGAAGTTAAAATGCAGTCCCTTCTGACACACTTCAGATTGCTCAGTACAACTGTTAAGCAGAAAAACCTTAATAAAAATCATGCCAGGTATCTGTATCTACAGTAAAAGTGGGTTTCCCTGTGCTCTTTTTTTTTTTTAATTATTTATTTTTCAGATTTTTTTTCTCATGTAAAAGTATTACTAAATAAGGGTGACAAACCAAATTTTTATTGCCAAGCAATATAAACTAATTGCTGCTATTTGTCTTACAGAGACATTACTTGCTCTGAAAATTCTTAATTCTAACAACACGTACTAACTGACACCACTAAAAAAATACCTTTCTGAGTAATAGGCATAATGGTAACACAGATTACATCGGCTCTTAAAACTTTCCAAACAGAGATGACCCGATTCTTCAGGAACATCCACTCAGTATTTTCTTTTTCCACAGTATTCATATTATCTGGTACGTGTTCTGGTTTGTGATGGCTATAATAGACTATAAATAAAGCACTGGAGTAGGACTTCGTAAATTTCTGCTGTAAGCAATCCTTTCCCCTCCATTGAAGATGGCAGATTTGGAGATCTAGCATGGCAGTTCTTCAAATACACGACCTGAAAGTAATTTCAGGGATACCAACTCGAATAAAAGAGACAATCTCTGCAGTCAGAGCATGTCTGCAACTCTGCAAAGGATAACACCCTGCACCCAAGAGCCTCACATGCAGTGTTTCCAACATCTGCTTCATCTGTAAAGTGTGTAACCCAGCCAAAAGCACCACTGAGTTTTATTCCTGTCCCTCTCCAGGAATACAATGAAACAAATCCCTAACACAGATTTGCAAATTAAAAGGTTAAATTAAATCAAGGAGTGATAAAGATTGTCTTAAGCGATCAAACTTGCCTTCCCAAATACACACTTGGATAGAAGAGGTTTAAGTGCGTTGTTGGTTCCTCACCTTCTCTGAAAAAATACCGTCTTCCTCCCTAAAGCCCTGCCTGAAAACAAGGCAAGTCTGAAAGAGAGTTCTCCTTGGTTTTTACAAGGCTTGGAAACCATCAGCCCTAAAAAGGAACCATCCAAGGCGGAAACAAGCCCCTCTTCTTTTGCGAAAAGGTTGTGAAAAACGTCCACCAGATTTACTCAGAGCACCTTCCTGCACAGCTCTTCTGAAAATACCATTTTCAAATAGGTCAAAATGATCACATTTCTGCTCTTCTGAACTCAGAACATGTATTAGAAAGAACAAACAATTCTTTTCTTATCTGAAGCTCCCATAGAGAGGCAAACCTAACATCATTCTTCTGCAGTCACTTTTAGCCCTTGATGCAGAGACCAAAAAAACCCAATCCCTGACCAAAGCCAGCTGATTTCATGGCCATTTCTATGCAAATGTAATGCAGTGAATGGACAAGAAAGCCCTGCATAGGTCAAAACTGTAACAATCAGCTTAAATCCACAAGTAATGTCAAGTCTAACATTGTTCGGACATTTTTCGCTTCTTCTCTGATGCTGGGAAGCAGTGTCTAAATTGCTCACAGAACTTTTAATTCCAAAAAAGTGATAAATTTATCATATTTAATTTCAGTGGAAATGAACTTCAAAGTGCAGAGTGCTTTGTGGATTTCTTCCTTTTACACGTGTTCATCATGTGTCAAAGCTGACTCTACTTTCTCCCCTCCCCAGAATACCACAAATTCTTCGGTAAAATAAACAAAGCTCTGTCCAGAATCTCTGAAATTACCAGAGGCAACCCCTGTTGGAGATCAAAGATGTGCATCACTACTGGGCCTCCTGCAACATTCCAGATTTCAGTTAAGATGAAATTTGCAACAAACGGGCAATCAGCAGCACAAAACTTTAACACCACATCCAGACATGTATCTTAAAAGAAGAGCTTTGACATTCAACCTGCCTTTTCCACATACTTAGGAATCCCACTATGCATTTGTTAGATAAATATCCACAAATGGCATTGTTATAATGCCATTTAGGTCTGGCAAAGAAAAACCTTTATCTTCTCTTAAAACAGAAATGCAAAAATCCAAAATTACATACTATTAACACTTAATAGGAGAAGAAAACCATTTTCTCTTTCTAATGCTTATATTTGGGCTGTGATGCAACTCATGACCCACTATGATAAATTGTATGTGGGATCTTTAAGTCTTGGAAGAAGAAAAAAGTGATAATAATATACATTATTTGTTGAAGACATTAGATATGCTTCTTGTTTTTCCCCCAAAAGGAAAAGTCTTAATGATGTTTGCAGGCTGGACTAGTCAGTCCACAACATAAACACGCTAGCAGAGGCAATCTTGATTCCCAAAGCTGCTAACATGCTTTAGTGAGGGAGTAACACAGAAAATTCCCAGGTTCCATGCATTCTTGAAGGTGTGCATAGAAAACTTCCAGTAAATACTGGCATTCAAGAAACTAGTGCTCATAGTACTTTTTTTTGACTGCTGCCACAGTAGAACTTAAATACTATGCATAAAATTCCTACTGAAGGCTAAAACCCGCTCGGAAAAAAAAAAAGACAAAACCAAACCCCAAACCTGATAAATATTCACTTTACAAATAAAGAAGGATTTTCCTCCACTAGATGAGAAAAAAAGTCTTAATAATTAATACACTTCCATTTTACACACTGAGTAATTAAATTCTAGGGTTACAAATAAAATTAAGCATTACAGCTCAAATATGTATTTCTCTAGGCAGCTTCATTATACATTTTATATAGCCCTTAATTCCATATAGCTATACACGTAAAATGTGATATTCATTGTTTATAGGGATAAAGCTGAAAATAGACTCAAACAGACATCTCTAAGTTTCTACAGCAAAGGCCAATTCAACCTCATTAATAAATAAACCACCTAAATCCTTTCTTCATTTGTTATTGCCTTATTGCAAAAGTATGAAGCTGAAGCCTAGAAAGTCAAAGTTAAGGCCTGACCGTTCATCTCTATCCTATCTGACCACTCCCTTGTGTACCCCTCAAACACACATGCTATCATTTCCTGATGAGTCTAGAAAGGGTTATCAGGAGGGTTTCAAGACATGTGTCACTTCTGTAGCAGCCTGAATGCTGTGCAAACATCTTCTCTGTTTAATAGGCGATTTGTATTTTAGTAGGTTTATCCATTCCCAACTTTATTTGTTTAAAGGTGCCTTAACCTTGACATAAATCAATGTTAAGCGCGGGTATAGAGTAATTCTGAAGAGTTTAAAAATTAAGCTCTTTGGAGAGCTGTATTTTGCAAGCATGATTTTTTATTAAAAAAAGAAAAAATAATGACTTCATTTCTTTGCTCCTTTTTTCCCCTTTAAAATTATGTAATTTATTCTATTTTACTGCTCTTACGGTGTTCTCTTAAAGATCTTGATAAAACACCAGGTTTGTCACTATAAAAACGCCAGCACCGCTGGCTCCCGAGGATCTTTTCCTCCCTAACACAACAATGAGTGTTTGCGTAAGACAGGAGGGCCAAAGAGTCCGAGGCCCCGGGTTGTGTCTTGCAGCAACCCCCCCCCTTCCAAAGGAAAACAAAAAGCACTGAACCTTTTCTGCCACATGCCTGGTCCTTCCCCCACCACCTCTCTGGTGAAGACAGCCATTATTACATTTCCTTTCGGGTTCTTTACAAGGTCTTGGCTCTGACATTGATTTCTTATCTGTTTCTATGATAAATGTTAAGTGTTAATAAGCTGTCGCTTTAAAGTAAGATAATGCCAAACAAATTATAGGAATTAATTGATCAAAACCTATTCTTTAACATTATTTGTGAGCACTAAAACAAGAACAGCAAATATTGCTCTAGACCAGAAAGTCCCCACATTTTTGTCAACCAATTAATAACAGTAGATTAAAAGAAGTTATAGTTTAAACTAGGCAGTATCTTGATATCTAAAGCGAATTTGCTAGGGGATATAGAAAAACCAGGCAGGCGCAGCTCCCTAAGGAACAAAGTCTTTTAATTTGTAAGTTAAGGTTTTTACTTTTTACTTTTTCAAGTATTTTGCTCACAGTATAAATTTTAGGATCAAAGTTGAAAGTTCAGAAATCTTTTTGGTTACAGAACCATTAAAATGATAAGCATTTGGGATCTCAAAGTACACTTCTACTCTAACTGTCCTTTCAGACCCGCATTGACTGCACTATAATAGCTGCCAACATTTGGTAAGGATTAGCCTTTCATTTAGACAAAAGCAAGCATTCCTTAGCTAAATCAGCACTTTTTGCCATCAGACTCATAAAACCTTTTCACAACACAGATTTTCAAGAGAATCCTTTAGGGTTTTAGGATGCTGCTCCTTTTACTAAGTAACAAAATACACCCCAGGGTGTCTCATTGACCGCACTCAGCTGTCCTTTGACCTCTGCAATTGTTTAGCCTAACTTCTGGGCTACAGAATCTGCCTCCCCCCCATCAAAAAGGCTAATGTTGCTTCCTCCTAGCACCTGGCAAAGCAAAATCCTAGAGGTTCCCCCCCTCTTCCAAACTCTACCATGTTCCAGATGTTGCCAAGCAAAATGTTCCTGCAGGCAGGTTTTGGGAACCCGCAAGCGCCACTCAACCTGGGCTGTGGCCATGACCCCCTTGCTCTGCTCTGCGCTGCCCTTGCCCCAGGGATACAACAGGTCATAAAGCAGGAATAGATCTTCAGCCTTCTGGGTACGCTGGCTATTTAAATGCAACAAGAAACTATGTGAGCCCAATATTGTATACTGAGTCAAGCCTCCCCCCCTTTAAGAAGTCAGGAAAAAAAGACGGGTGAGAATCTCAGTTGGAAGCACAAACCTATCCCGATCATTACAAAGATCTGCATTCTTCTTGCCATTTGTTTTAAAGCCTTTGAGAGGACAAACAAGCAAACAAACATCCATCCTCCAAGTGCATAAAACAGCTATTTAGCTAGCTGCTTAGGTATTTGCAGCGGCTCTAAGTAAAAGAGCAGATGAAAATTGTTACAGCTTCAAAAGAGCTGTCATTAAGTAATGAGGTTGATCTCACTGTGGACATGTAACAAAAATAATGGAAGCACAAATCAGCCCTCTTTGGTGAAGGCTGTTTAATTATATGAACTGGATTTCGAGATTAAAGAACCTAAGCATTGTACATGCCTGAAGCAAAACTAAAATAATTATTTACAGTCCACACTGTTCCTAAAACGTAGATGATGCAAATGAAAGCACAGATGCTGAACAAAACCATGCAATATATTGTCTATTAGGAAAGGCAAGTAAAGTACCTTCTGGGATTCCTTCTAACCTATTTGAAATGCAGTCATGATTAAAGGATGCAGCTAAGAGTCTGAGAAGCCTTGCTACGAAGTTGTTTAAAACTCCTGAACACCTGAAAAATAAGAAAGGAGAAAAAAGATTAGAATTATTTGTGACAGCATATAGTTTATAACAACCTAAGAAAACCTGACTGTCTAAACCTGGTTTAGGGTGAAAATTGAACTGGGGGGGGAAAGGAGGGCTGACAACTTAAAAAAGCATCTTTTATTTATAGGAATACTTGGTTGAATCTGCATGGCTGCTTTTCTGCTTTCTACCCGAAGTAAAGAACAAGTCTGTCACAGAATCAATTGCAAGCGTTTTGCGCTGAAGTTGCCAGATGAAATATTAGGAAGCTAGCACAGCAATTTGAGAAAATTAACTGTCACAGAAACATAAAAAAAAAAAAAATAGATGATAATGTAGAAGCAATTATTTTCCTATTGGCTAAAAAGAAACAAACTGAATGGGTGAGCAGTTATCTATGCTTGAAATGGAGGTCAATGTTCAAAATGAAATCAGCTTTAGCTGGTTGCTCTCCTACCTGACATCCTAGAAAGGTATTTAAGTGAAAACATTTATAATAAAAATTGCAGTTTATAAAAGAGAATACACCTGAAATACCCCAAAGAATGGCATCAATGGTGTAGCAAGCATCAGGCAGAAGAGCAACTTCTAAAATACCTAGGGCTATACAGAGCAGTAATTATCATCAGGAAAAGCTCTAAATTAAGTTATCACTGACTGGACTTCGACAAGGCTTTCTTAGGCACATAAGCTGGTTTGGCTTCTCAGTAGAAATGGACAATATTTTGCCAAAAGATTTAAAGGAATTTTTCCTGTTGCTCACAAATGGGATTTTTGGCTTAAAGCTGGGACCACAGACCTGGGCCTGCTGTCAAAACCACAACGCAAATGACTCCTTCAGCTGTAGACCTAGAATTCAAAACCCAGGTTTTCTAATTAAAACCAATATATTTTTAAGCTTCCTGCCCCTCCTCCTCATAATAAAAATCAGCCTATTAGAAGGGAGCAGCTATAACCCTCACCTCTCACTCAGGAAAGCTTTTGGAGAGGCTTGTTGTGAGCAAAGACATTGAACAACTCTACTGTCAAGGAGCCGCGATGCTACCTTGGGCTGTGCATCCCCACCACGCTATCAGTGACTATCGCAGATGGCCAGCAAGGTTAATGCACACAGCTTCTGATCAAACTGTAGGGCTCTGCAGAGCCTTCAGTGATTGCAGAATGTCAGTAATCCAATTCCAACAGCTCCTGGCTCTGAAATTGCTATTTTTCGGACACGTGCTGAACATTTCACCTGCTAGTAATGACATTTTTGTATTTTCTTCTAATTACACTCAAAGCTAAGACCTTTGGCCCTAGGCCACAGACCTCTATTCAGGCTGCACACATTCTCTTAAAGGCCCCGATCCTTTGTTGTCACTCTCAGTCTTTCATCTATTATTTACATCCACTGAGAAGAGAGATACTCTACCATTTGTGAAGCTTTAAAGCTTCTAATCATCTTAATTTCTTCACCTTTCAACCAGTGCTTCCCCTTATGGACCAATGCCAATAGGGTGACAAAATAATTTTTCAAGCCAAGATCCTCCTGGACCCTTCCCAAACCTTGACACACACTGGGGCTGTAAGTGCTTAGCCGGCTGCTTTTGCAAACACAGACCTTTGCTCTGCTTGGGAGGGGGATGGATTTGCTCCTCCGTGGCTTGGGGGGGAGATTTCTTGTGGGTTTTGTGTAGGGTTTGTTTCCTCACTTTCTTTCAGTTAAAATGTCTGACTCAATTGCTCCAACTAAATCAGAGATACTGTAGTGAATCTTCCCTCTTTTAAAAACATTAAGTACCTTCTGAAATACAAACAGCTATGAATTTTAAGCTTACTGTTTTTTCCAAAAGCTAAACTGATGATACAGTGGTTTGGTTTTACAATGACGGATTCTCACACAACATTTAAGACACACAGAATACCATGAACCCTTTTTCTGACTGGCAGCATTAAATTGTCCTGACCTTACAACACAATGCAATAAAAAAAAAAAATCAAACAATATCTTCATCTGATGTTCAGATCACCTCCTTCTGGTCCCTCCTTATTTGAAAATGAAGTAGGAAACAAATCAGCAGCATTTTTGTCAAGTTCTTCAGAATTCATCAGCCACCACCAAACTTCATTTCCGAGACCTGTGGGATCTGCTAACGTGATCCATCTTGGCTCTTTCTTCCAGGGCCGCCTGGCTTACTTTTGATTTCTAACAGTGCTTCCTTGTTGTCTGTTCCTTCTAAAGACCTCCCAACCCCCTTGTCTTTTCTTATTTTCACCATTTGCTTCAACCAGCAGTTCACTTGAGACTCATCCATCTTACAATGCCTCAAGTGACAGATGCTCTCAGGAATGACCATACTGCTGAGTGAACAAAAGATAACATCACCTCTAGGAACTCAGGGAGAAATACAACTTCAACCCTAAGACACAGTTATCCTGACGGACACAGCACCATAAACCTCTCTCAAGTGGGGGAAAAAAATAAAAAGGAAAAACAATTGCAGAGAAAAGGAATCTGACACAATTGAGGGCCAAAAAGAGTATTCTTTCTGTTGTAGCCATAGTTAGTGGTGTTCGTGGCCTATTTCATTGTATTTAATTTTATTTTTTCTCAATACCCATGGAAGATTTTTGTAGAATGTACCTGTGATAAAATCAAGAGGCCCAGAGAGAGTAGAGAAATTTCACACAAGAGCTGTCTCAGGATCCCTACAGACTTGAATGGAGGAAGAAGGCACTTTAGGACAGTTTCAGCAGCATGTCACACAAGTCCTTCGCCAAAACATAAACATTACCTTGTTAAAATCTACACATCCTACAGACCAGCTGTTGCTCAGTTCAATTCTACAGGAATTCAGAATCATTATGCAAGCCTGCGCCCTTGATGAACACATATTGTAAATGGAGTAAGATGACTTTAATGTTGTGGCTGCTTGATAAATCTGTAATTTGCAAGTAACAAACCCCCAGTGTTTTGACATTTAAACATATACCATTTACAACAAAAATTAAATTAGAATGATAGATTTTCCAGCCAACACCTACAGACCTGACTAAGAACAATGTCTGTTGTTAAATGAAGATCTGCACTCTATGCCAAATAAGACAGAAGCAAAAACTGCTGGATTTGAAGTATGCCCAAAATACTCAACCCATTTTCTACGGTGCAACAGGACTTGTTGAAGAGGGAGGAGTCCTGGGTGGTGCTAGAAATCTTAATAACAAAGGAAAGGTCATAATAGCATCTCCCACTGACATACTCGCAAAAGTGCTGCCACAAATGCTGGGAATCCCTTCTCTGAGTTGAGATGCAAAGAATTCCCTTCTCTCTCAGCAAAGCTTTATATAACATCTCATGGTCAGCTTTCAAACACTACAGGAGATAACCATCATTACAGTACATGAGTCTGACAGCATGTGAGTTTAATTGATATAAAAGCTAGAGTTGTTATAAAACAAACCCCAAGATAGGCAGCCTATTAACCAAATGTTTTCTGTTCAGTGTACAGTCAGGGGGAAGTCACAATATGCATTTCTTCAGCTGATGGCTAAAGAATTTGTGATGAGTTATGATTTTACGTCCTTATCCCAATCTGGAGTCTTTCTATTGCACTCACATAAGATAGTTAGCATGAAAGCACCAGACTGTGAAAACAGAAGTAAGGTATATATACACTAATTTTACATGTAGGTGATTTTCCCACAGTATGCCATGCAGTACCATTTTGGACCTCCAACAAATGGAAATAAAACTAACAACTACTCAAGTTTGGTCCTTCCTAAAAAGGATCCCAACTCTGGACCCCACACAACCTTTAGAGTTTCTCTCCCATTCTGAGCCACCAAGTGACCTGGCACTGAAATCTTTCATAAAATCTCATTCAACTGGGGAAAAGACACATAGGAAAGTGTACAGAGGATAATTATTAGTACATAGTTGGAAGAGTTATATGCAAGACTGCTTTCCACCTCACATCCCAGCCTGCTCAGTCCACATCGCTCTGGAACCCCAGTCGAGCAGCAGGGCTCAAGGCATGCTATAACTACCAGGAAGAAAAGTAATGAGAAAACCAAGTCTGGGAGATTTACAGGCACATTCTGCCATGGTATCTGAATCCAATTTTCACCAGCAACTCTATAGTACCTTGAGTGTCAAGATGTCTGGGATAACTTTCTGAAGTTCCTTCTAACGCTATCAAACCAAAGAAGCAAATAACTAGGTCTACAGTTAAGTTCCTCACAAGCAAAATTCTTGGAAATTATATAATGCTGTCATCTGAAATACTTGAAAATCTTGACTTCAGATATGGAACAAAAAGTAGAAAACTGCATCCTGCCTTATAAAACCTATATTCTGCTCCCAAATGGGCATCTTATCATACAGACAGTCCTTACATGGTGTATCTCCAAATATTTATCACAGTAGGGAGAAGTGTTTATGGTTAATATGCAATCCATCTTCTGCATGCTGCTGCTTTTAAACAAGACAAAGTGTGAAGTAAAAGGTCAAAACTACTAGAAAGGGCCCTGAATAAAAAGTCTGACATTACAACCATTTTGCTATAAGAGACAAGGTGTAAAATAGGTTCTTGGAGTAAAACTCCCTGCGCAATGTAGCAGGCCAAGGGTACCGATCCAAACGGCAGTGAATAGTGACACAACTGTTGGCATTTATGTGTTCCGTAACACCAAACTGCTTTGAAAATCTCCCACTTAATGAAAGCAACATTTTTCAATTGAAACTGAATATTTTTACACGCATGTATGTAAAATAAGTTCTCATTTAATGCCATTTTAACATGGAATAACTGAAATATTGATATTAAATTTATAGGTAACTTCTGTCATTGCCATTAAGTTATTGACACTGAAACATGACCTTGAAATGACAGCTCCATTAATGCAAGTCTTACTGGGGAAGGTTTCAAAAAGGCCCGATTAAATTAACTACTTTTAAACACAATGGGATCAATATGTATGCAGAGAATGTACACCCCCATGGCAAGTTCTGCTTGCTTGATTGATCAAAAACAAAAAAATCCCGTGGCCTTCCAGATCTCAGCTGGTGCCAGAAATCCACATAGAAAAAAAAAATATCCATCTAAATGAAACTCTGAAAAGGTTTACCCTTCACCAGTCTATTTGCACTTCAAAAACTTCTTAAGTCCTTCAGCTAAACCCCAGGGTTGAACCATTTCAAAAAATGAGAGGGGGATGGCCATGATTTATCTTCCTTCTGTGCTCTGGACAGAGCTGTAAAATCTGCATGCTGGCATGAGTGTGTGTGTGTTACAGGCTTGTTTTCAGGAATCTTAGCTGTTTACCATTTTTAGAAGTAACTCTTCCAAATTCCTTGCTGTCATTTATCTCCTTCAAACAGGCGCATGTACCACTTATAGAGCAAAATCATGATTTCTGCTCACTGGCAATATTTAATGGCCAAGCATGATAATCAGCATTTTGAAGAAAAATATAGCAGATCTCATTTGTACCTATAAGTATCAGCTGTTGCCTTAGGGAATTGTGTTACGGGAACATTTGTTTAAGAATGCAATTTAAGCCCATCCCTTATATTTAGTAGTATCAAACACATTTTTAGCAATAAGCCCAAAATAACTTTCCATTTGTAGATAGATAATCAATGCGTTGGGTCACACAGGATACATTTTTCAGTCCTCTGTACTTCAAGATAACATTACCAATAGAAGGAAAATGGAGATTTCATGGGTCAGAAAATTCTGGGTCACAAGGACCTTCAATGCTGCTGTCAGCCTAGTAAAACCCAATCAATATACTATTGCTTCGTATGTCCACTATTAAAAATCTTGCACCTGAATGCCTATATTATTTTTCCTGAAGTAGAAATACCAACTCAACAACTTCACTGACATTCTTTGAATAGAAATTCATAGATTCCAATACTCATTTAATGTGTTCAAAATATAAACACATACATCTATAAAAGAAACATACACCTCCTCCAAACATCACAGATAAATCCTTACAGCATCAGTGTCACATAACCGCAAAAAGTGAGGGCACTAAAACTTGGTTATTCATTTCAGTTTTTCTATAGCTTTTTTCAACTCTTAAGACCCAACCCTATAAACCACATATTAGTGACAACTCCTATCAGTCTAAATTCTTCAGACTTGGATAACAGACTTACTCTCACGGTAAATAACAATAAGAAAAAGATTAAGTATTATCTGGTTTTGCATGAAAAGGGCCTACTTATTTCCAAAGTTCTTTTCAGATTTTGCTTTTATCACAGAATTTGTTATCTTCCACTCTAAAACAACAGGTGAAAAAAACTTCATGAAGAGACAGAAATATGCAGATCTTGCCACTGTAAGTTGAGTCTTAATTTGACCAGTGGGAAGCTTTAAAAACATTGACATTGTGCTTGTTTTTGTGCAAGCCAAATGCTGCCGGTAACAAAACTGCAGGGCTAATCTGAAGAAAAAAACCCCAAACCCTAATCACTCTATTAATCCCTACTCAAATCCACAAGGATACTTAAGTAAGAGATTGTGGACATAAGAAGGAATAGCATCCTACTCAGCATCTGACATTCTACTCAACTCCTCAGAGTATGAAACTCTACTTTAGAAAAAGAGTGTAAGATAGTTTTTAGCATATATTCTCTTCTGAGAATACTTTTCATATATATATATATAAAAGTCTGCAGTATAACTACAAATCTGATGCTTTTGCAAAAACTAATAGAATATTTACTTGACTTATGTCCATCACTGGCTCACAATTATAAGACTGTGCTGAGGGTGTTCCTAAACTTGCATCTACTTCTGGTGTGCTTGCAAAACTTTATGATTCCAGCTGCAGCCTCATTAGCAAAACACTTCAACTTCCCTACGTATGCTAACATTTGTTATTTTAATAGAAAGGTTTTGCAAAAGTGGAGGTTTATCCTTACTCCTTACTACACTCAGTACCAGGAACAATTTTTATATGCTATTTCTTGTAATAAGGAAGTTTTGAGTATTTGTTTAGCCACCCATTTTTCAGTATTTATTTACAAACCCTATGATAGACCCAAATGCCATTCTGATCAACAGGATTCAGTACTTCTCTTCAAAGCAAAATGAACGTCACCACAGGCAGGTAAAGGGACTTTAGGAACTGAAGTCCAAGCAGAGTGAAATAGAATTCTATAAAACCTCAAACAGGGTGCAGTCTGCTTTCCAAAAAAAAAGAGAAGCTGGAAAACCAAAACACAAACAAGAAATGCCCTGTGGATTCATTATCAACCAGGGTGGCAGGCCTTCCTCTAATTCCCTTATAAAAGCTCATGACTACCTGCAGAGCCTGGGAGTGCAAATCACATTAGTGGAGCCACCAGATGACCAAAGAAAGCACTGGAGGCCTGGTGAAACCAGTAAACAAAAGGCAGCATTCCAGCTGAATGCCACTGCTAGAGTCAGCATTGTAAGATGCTTGGATCTGATAACCCAAAAAGCAGATTAGCTGCAGGCAACAAAAGAATAAAATAAGAAACAAAGGGCTCATTTTGACACATGAAGAAATCATTTCCATTAAGTCATCTTGAGTTTACTGTGTAGTTATAAAAACCACTCCTACTAGAAGTGACATTTGAAGCAATGAAGCTTTGACAGTGCGGCATCATAGACAAGCTTCTGAAATAATGCAGCCCTGAATATAGTATAATTTTAAAAGGCAAACTGGCCTCTTTGCCTTTGAATCTGTGTCACATCTTAAAGGCCTAATACTGATTTTTAAATCTGTTGTAGAGATTTCAGTTACGACTTTCAGTTAGAAGACTTAACACATATTACGGCGACATGACACCCCAGAAAGAACTGCAGCTTGACAAACAGAAGATTCCTTAGGTTTATCTGTATTTAAAAGTATCCTGCAGAGAACGCACATAGTACAATTACACGAGAAGGTTGCCTTCTCTCCCTAGTCCCCATCTCCTCCCGTGTGTGTCACTCACTCACTCTATACAGGAAAGAGTCATATTATATTCCTTTCCAGAAGCTTAACAAAGGATTTTCATCTGGAAACAAGTCTAGGCATACTTTAATCACAAGGACCAAACTGCAAAATTGAGACATGGAAGTCCACACAAATATGTAGATGCTAGAGAGATAGAAGTCAAATCTTTCTTGGCTAAAATTGGAAAAACTGCCACAATTTTGTCTTATACAATAAAGAATTCTATATACTTAAAGCCAAACCAAGTCTTTTTCTTTCTTCTCAAGATGGTGAATTGGCCTGCTATGAAATATCCATGAGCTGGAAAACATTTCTGAGGAATGCTGTGGCACACAGAAAACATTTCAGCTTGCTAGCTGTGCCCTCTCCATCTCCTGTTTCTAGCACACAATACAGAAACATGGCACATGATGAGGAAACAGGCCTTCCTTTAACACAACATTTCTTACCTGGCTTTTGCACACAGATAGCAACTGAATGTACTATGTCATTTTTACATTAGCAAATGTAAAACAATCTACTAGGTAAATCAGTTGCAGAATGGTATATTCCTTCAATAGGGATGGAATTTCACAAGCATATTCATCCACAGCTAGCTGGTTCTTCTCAGCAACAAGTGTAGAGAAAATATACCCAGAAAACCAACTCAGCAGAGTTGAAGAGGGACAGCATAAAAGAACAACCTACGGCTGTGTCCAGATACAAATATACAGTATGCATTGACATAGAAATCCTGCTATCAAGGCTCAATGAAATCTTCTGTAAATATCTTCCTCTACCCGGTGACTTTGCCAAAATACAAATCCATTAAACATATCTGAAAGGGGAAAGGCAAAATGTAGACATCTAATTACGGACATCCCCCAAGGCCATCTGTAGCAACATACTGACATCAAGACAAACCCAAGAGTAAAAGCTGTCTGATGGTTTAGGGTAGGTATCATGCACATGTGTTTTTCCCCTGGTTCCAAACCATTCTGCTTTGGAATATCACCATGGTACCCGTGCTGCTTATAGTATTTTTGCTGTATACATGACCTGAGAGACAAATAAGGTGGATGGGCTCCTCTTCCATTACTGTTCTTTTAATGATATCTTCTTATCTAAAGTAGCACTCAGGCATAAACATGCCCTCATAAATCCACAGAGGGAAAATGCACCAAAGGATGTAAGGAACATTGTTAGGAACAAAGCAGATTTTAAAAAGAAGATTACTTGTGGTCATAATGTGCACACATATGTGCTATCTAAATCTACATAGCACATACATGGAGCGGAAGCACAAGATGCTGTTGTACATCAGGCTACCTTGTTGTACATCTTGCACCCTTATAATGAGGAGAAGGAAAAATAAATTGAAGTTCAGAGATTCAGCCTATCACCATTCAGGGAAACACTTAAGTGTTTGCTATTTATAGCCATCTAACAGTCTGAATACGAAGATGGATGCAGCTAGTAATCACATAAAATGATCCACTTCAATGCAGTTGGCCTTATACTGCAGAGAGAAAACAGCATGATCTTTGCTTGGTAGTCATGGACAGTAGATTACCATTAATTTCACCGTATCTTTCTAATAAAAATGTCAGAGCACTCTGAACAAAAGGGCAAGCTGGTCAGTTCAGAATATTAAAAAAAAAATATCTTCAAATATCTAATCCAAGCAAACCCCCATATTTCACTTCCAAAGTGCTTTTCCAAGCAAGGCTATTTCAAGTTGTGGCACCCTGGGTTCCCTCATCACCAAGATATTCCAGCAAAACAGAAATCCAGTCAGGACTTGCTGCTCAGCTGTTGTTCCTCATGCAGAAAGATACACTGGGGCCAGACCTTCCTAAAAATACTAATGTTAAAAGCCTTTATCTCTTTGAGGAATTCTAGTTATTTTTATGTATGGGCAAGCATCTGACGTGCAATTCTGCCCTCAGCGAGATTGCCATGGACCCAGTTCTGAGCACCTGGGAGGTGAAGAAAATTGGTTTCTTGTTCATAAGGCCACTCAGCAAAGCTGGCAAAAGGTCCCTGCAATGAAGACCTCCACATACACTGGAAAAATGGTGGGGTCCTTATAAACCTGATAGGAGAACCAGAAACGGATCTGGGCATCTTCACTACTCATGCTGATGTGCATCCACCATGGCTACAGTTTGGTTCTACATCCTCTCATATTAAAACTGTTTTTGTTGAAAAACTCTCTAAATAAAGACTTTTACAATGCCCACAAAGCTCTCTAAAGTGATATACTTGAGATAAATTTTGTGCCAAAACTGTTTGACATTAGAATAGTTATCCCACTAGAGTAGAAATGCCAAAGGAGGTGATCCTGCCCCTCTACTCTGCTCTCATGAGACCTCACTTGGAGTATTGTGTACAGTTCTGGTGTCCTCAACAAAAAAAGGAGATGGAACTGTTGCAACAAGTCCAGAGGAGGGCCACGAGGATGATCAGGGGACTGGAGCACCTCCCGTATGAAGATAGGCTGAGAAAATTAGGGCTGTTCAGGCTGGAGAAGAGAAGGCTGCATGGAGACCTCATAGCAGCCTTCCAGTATCTGAAGGAGGCCTATAGGGATGCTGGGGAGGGACTCTTCATTAGGGACTGTAGTGATAGGACAAGGGGTAATGGGTTCAAACTTAAACAGGGGAAGTTTAGATTGGATATAAGGAGGAAGTTCTGTACTGTAAGGGTGGTGAGGCATGGGAATGGTTTGCCCAAGGAAGCTGTGAATGCTCCATCGCTGGCGGTGTTCAAGGCCAGGCTGGACAGAGCCTTGAGTGACATGGTTTAGTGTGAGGTGTCCCTGCCCCTGGCAGGTGGGTAGGAACTCGATAATCTTAAGGTCCTTTCCAACCCTAACCGTTTTATGATTCTATAAGCCTAATCCCAGATGATGCTTGACATGCTAGAAGTCCAGAAGCATTTGCAAAAGTGGATATTGAAGCATTTTACCTTAAGGTTAGTGGAGAAATCAAGCTGCTCATTGACCAATTACAAAGAAATCTAGCATAGACAAAGGGTCAGGTGTAAGACACAGGACTGGGAAAGAATACTACTTCGGTTTTACAAAGTTAAGCTTTTACAAAGTTAAGCTTTTACTCAGTTCTTCCACATCTCTAGTGCTCTGGCATGGAGAGAAATAAAAAAATGGTGAAAGAAAGAAAAGGCCTTTCAAAAATAGAAATTTCATAAGAAAAGTAAATAGGAAGAGAATACCTTGTTCTCTCTCACACACACCGAAGCAGAAGGGAGATCTCAGGAAGACCCAGGAATAAGGAAAGAATCATTGTATTCCTGAAGTACAGGATGGGGGACAACAGATGGAAACACAGATATGGAGCTCTCTGTGCTTGTGATTATTATCCTGAGAGATTCTGATAAAGGTAGGCTAAGGAGGATAACACATTTTCTTCTCCCAGCATCATAACCAACTTACATTGAGCTCCTCAGGACAGAGCTGACCTTCCCATAAACCAATACAGACCTCTGCTCTTGTCAGGGCTTCTTTAGAAACTACCACACAATGCATAAACTGAAAATCCCACACAGAGAGATCCTGGAAAAGACACTCATATTCCCAGTTGGTAATTGTACGTAAATATCAGAAGTGTATACAAAACATACATGAAAATAATCAAATCCTTTCTACAGGTCTATTCAGTTCAACTTGCTCTGAAATGGAAGTTCCCCATCCACCCTCCTCTTCTTTCCAGGGAAAAGTCTTCATTGCTGCTAGATGTATTGGTTTTCAAGGCCATACCCATGGATACATAAAGAAAACAACAACTCTGATGGAGTAAGAGCCTTTCCACAAAATTCAAAAGAAAGACAATTTTTTGTTTCCCACTTGCGTCTATTGTTATTGTACAGGCAGTTTCAGAGGATGGACTGTGTAAAAGCTAAATAGGCAGAAAAAATACTGGCTTGTCACCCTTGAAATCCCCAATGTGACAATAAGCAGTGCTTTTTCCCTCCATATGCTACCCACTTCTGGTGCCTTCCAGAAGGCCTTTTTATCTGATGCTTGGAACAGACTCCTGCTGCAGATCTGAATTCAGAGGACTAAAAGTACTGTACAAACGAGAGACGGAGTTGGGGAAAATGAGTGGTTGAATATAGAAAGAAACAGGAAATCAATTCCCAGAGATGCTATCTTCGCTTCAGTGCTTCTGTTTCACCCTCTCCCACGCTTGCTCTCTGTCCCTTGCCGGCTTCCTACTATACCAGCTCTTTTCCTAACTACCTGCTAGTGAAGGAAGGAAGGAAACTTTACCAAGACCATCTTTCCTCTGCTGGTGCAGAAAGTCTGTGTCTTAAGAGTCCTGTCTCGTTCACCCTAGCCTATTTTTGGCTGTCATCTGAAATACACAACAATTCTTCCTTCCAGCCTTTTCTGCTCCCCAAATATTGATCCAGATCCCATGTAATGACAGGGTTTGAGATCTCACGGAAACCCTGAGAAATCAACAGGAAGATGAAAATTACAGTGCATGAAAAATAAACAGCTCTTTTTTTTTTTTCCTTTTTAAAGCAGGGGCCAGCAGGATAACAATTCCTGATAAGATTTAAACAAACATATGTGGGAGGTAGCAGGAAAGGCAGTTGGTTCCTTATGCTCAGATGCACACAGGTAATGACCTCTGCCTCTTGCTCTCCCAAAGCTAACAATGCTAGTTATTGCACTCCTCCAGTGTGATCTGGAAAGGATCCAACGCACTACTGATTACATTTCATCCACAGTTAGTTTAACCTTTGAAACATGACAGTCAGTGGCAGGGAACAGGCCAGCATGTAAGGTCAGCTCAACCTTGCTGGTCCCAGCATTCTCCCAGTGTTTGCACAGAAAACAACCCAGTGATCAGGGATTCCTCCCCTATAAATAAAAAGACCCAAGAGGGACAGCACCGAAAAGCTGATTTTATTGCAAGGCGCCATTCACAGCAGTTAATCTGCCCAAACAGAGAAATACTGGTTTCCCTTTTCCAAAAAATGTAAGAAATAGTATGTATTTGCATGTAATAGTTTTTACATGTAAATGAGGCTCATTTAGGAAGGCTAAGATGTGACTGTTCAATCTACCATCAGGTATCAGGCAAACGTTGCACATTACTCCTTTGCAAGAAGTAAGAGAAAAGAAAGCTATCAAAGAGGAAATGAGTACTCTCCGAAATAATGGTGAAACAACTGGGTCAGCAAGTGTAACAAGAACACTTTGTGCTAAAAGGAAGGCTAAAAAAGATGCCTGTTAAGTTGTCCGTTTTTCTCAAGTTCACTTCCTTTCCTGAACAGCCTCTTTTGAAACTCACATTTTCGCTTTGCACACTCAGTTCTAAAACGAAAAAACCAGCATCTTCAATTACCCTGTACCGAAAGGTACAGGACCAAGCAAGATCAGACACTTCATCTCTTTCTAAATGTTACATTTAAGTTTCGACAAAATCTTTAGTCACAGGAAAATGTATTCCTGGTTCAAAAAGCTGCTAGTTAGTTCCTTAGGAGCGATCATATTTTCCTTCTGGATAGATTAAAAGCATTTTGAAGTTATTAAAATGGAAAAAAAAATGTCCTTAGGACCTAGTGCCCTCTAACATAATAGCAGCAATAAGGCTTTTTTTCTTGTGATGCTTAACTACCCCTCGGAGCATGTGCACTTGGATTTTTCATCATTTGGGTAAGTGTTTGTGTGGACGGCTCAGGGAGCACAGGCTTTTCAAGAGTCAGTAAGAGGTGAAAAAAAGGTCACTTCAGCATAATTCATTTTCCCTTTAATTCTCAGAGAAAGCTGCTAAAAAGTAGCAACAACAACCCTTTCATCTTTTCCTCTCGCTGTTAGCATTTCCTAAGCTTCCTTCAGTTACAATATAGTAATATCTTTGGTTCTACCTTATCACTTTTTTCGTACCAGGAATTTTAACGCAAGCGCTGGTAACAGCGCTGCTAAGAGCAGGAGCTGCACTAGACCTCCAGACACCCCTTCCTACCAACAACTTCAGCACTGCCGTAGGCAATCTGCTCGTTCACAAGCCGCATGCGTTGCTGCTCCGGAGGGAAGACCTCGCCTCACTTCCACTCACACTGCTGCAAATTCCCACCATTAGGCAGAAGCTGGAAACCTTGGCTCTGGATTTTCCTGGAGGCAAACCCACGCTCCTTCAAAGCAGGCTGAAAGCGATGTGGGCTTGTACAAACAAACAACTGTGCATCAAGATTTACCGTGCTGAAGTAACATTAATTTATGTATTTAGAGTGGAGAGAAGAGGATGCTGCTTTAATAACTCACAAATCCAGAGTTTTTTCACACTGAACTTGCTCACTCCCAATTCTTCATACCTCCCCACTCTCTTGAGTCTCTAAAACGGTCAAACACCTGTACCAAAGTATGTATGTAAAGCACAATATACTTTATTAATGCTCTGTATTACCTTGGAGCTGGCAGTATATATATTAGCAAAGATGCTACCCTGACCTCCAGATTGGCTCCTTTTCAAAGCATCCACACAAGACAACATGGTGCACAGGGGAATACAGTTACCTCCTGTGTCCAGAGGAGCCGTCACTGGAATACACCGGGTAACAGCAAAATCCAGCTCTGGAGAGTGGGACCACAGAATAGAGACATTTAAGAGGATCTGCCTGAAAGAAGTAGCAAGGCCAGGCCTGAGCCAGGGTGGAAAAAAAGGATGACCCAGCACAGAGCTGGTGCCTGCAGAGCAACCGGCTGCCTCTTGCCCAGAGAAGGCTCATCCACCCTGGCTCAGCAGCTGGCTGGGTTGGCTCCGTGCAATCCCACCCCTGGAGCCAATATGCCTCAGCAGATGTAAAAGCACCACACAGGTGAGACCATGAAAGTGAGTTGGGACCCAGTGAGGCTCACTGGCACTGCCCTGGCCTTAGGTCAAGGTCCGCTGCATCTGCCCTATTAGTTCCACAGGCTGAATGGGTCCCAGGGCTGACATCTCAATAACAAGGAGACACCACTGGCAGATAATGTAGAGAAAGAAACCCTCAGGGATTTGAGGGCCTTGAAAGAGAAGATAAAGAGCTTAGGTCCAGTGCTATAAAGACAAGAAAACGCTAGCAGAGGCATGCCAAAAGAAATGTAACACAATCAAGATGACACACTCAGAAAACAATTTTCACACAGACCAGGCACAAGGCTATGCTTGTCCAGGCCAACAAACATGGTCTTGACACAGCAAAGACAGGAGGTAAAAGCCTGAACAGTGATTTTTCCCTCTCTAAATTAAAGGGCAGAACTGCTAGGTCAGACACGTTACATAGGAAGGACCGCAAAAGACATCCTCGGCACAGATGGGGGAGCACAGGGATGGATCCGGCTGACAGGGGCAGCACAGGCACAGTGACAGAGAAGTGACATGGGAGGGAGGACCGGGAGCTAAACATCCCAGAGGAGATGTCAGGGAGACAGGCTGAGATTTCAGCCCCAGCTCAGGGAGACTGATGATTCACTTTATGGCCTGCAAGCACTTCCCACCAAAGTTCACACAGGAAGATAATGTCCTCTTCAAATGAATTTATGCAGATGGTGGTTCATTTGTCAGAAGGCAAAATGAAAACACTCAAGGTCCTCAGCAGACAAGAACAAGTAAAAAGCCAGTATTTGTATGTGAGTAGTTTCTGCTCATGCCTGTTGTCTGATCTCAATCAGTTTACATCAGCAGCATTACACAGAAACGCACATTATATCCCATTAAACCCCATGCAAAGTCCATACTTCTCAAAAAATGCAAACGAAAAACCCATAGATTGTGCAGGCAAATGCTCCTGCAACATAATGTCTGAATTGAAAACAAACACAAAACAGTACCTACTGTGCTCCAAAATGGATAATAGCTAAAAATAATATGAAGCTGGTGCTTCAAGGAAAAAGTATTTGTGAGGCAAGCAACGTTTTTCCTCTTGATTTAGATTAAAACCAACTTTACTAATGCTAAGCCTCAATAATACTTTAAAGAAACCAACTGCTTCAGAAAGCTACTCCTTATCCAGTCCATGATCCAGTTTCCTGTGCCTTTCTCACATGAACTTGTAATCCTTGATAAGGTTTATAATGTGAAAGTAAAGTTTTAAGCCAAAAATCACTATTATCTCTATGACAAAACACTGTATCATGTCAGGTATTTGATACAGTACACAAAACACAGTGGTGGAAGGACACAAAAATGAAGCATTTCACTTCACCACTGCTAAAATCAGACACTGAAACTTGTTCATTGATTTTCCTTCATTAAAAAAATGAACTGATTGTAAAAGAAGTGTTGGTTGGTAGGATCAAAGCCTATCCTACAGGAAACGCACACACAAAGCATTTGGAAATGAGGGTTAATTTGGCATGCAATTTAACAGCATTAGCTTTTATCAGCAGCATTTCAAGGTCAGGCACATCCATGTTTAAAACGTTTGGGTTTGTTGCTATCTCAACTATAGCATATGAGGGTTCAATGCATCTTAAAGTGATATTAATCTGGAAGAAAGCTGCACAGAAGCACCAAAAACCCCAAACCCAATCCCACCACTGTTCGTAGTTTAGCATTGCGAACATTAAAACCAGAAAAACTATTCCAAAGAAACCAAACTAGAAAAGTGATTCAGCTCTTTAACTCGGATTCAGTTTCATTAACTCAAGACTTCAGCCCTTCAAGAAAAAAATTAAATTATAATCAAATCAACAGATTATAGAAAATGATCATCTGAGCAGGGAACTAAGCCACAGATGAGGCCAGATGGAACAAGTCCTTTTACTGACATAGTTTGTGCAAGATTTAAAGAGCTTTTGAAGAGACTTTCTCAATGTATCAAGTGACTTTGTCAAAATTGTCTCATATTCTAAGCAGTGTTTTTCTTCAAGTTTCTGATTTTTGTCTTTAAAAGGAAAAAAAACCCACTTTTTCTTCTTTATCTAAACCTATTCTGTTCAGAATTCCATTTAGGACATTTTATTTATTCCCCAAAAGATTAATATAAAATGTAAGATCGTTCATTTTTTTTTAAATTGTACTCTATATTTACTCCACTCAAACCATACAAAACGACAATGGATTAAAAATTTATCAAGCAGAGCTGCTCAGCTCCGCAAGCACTTACTTGAGATTTTCCTTTTACTCATTTGTAAACTTAAAAAACTAGTGAATAATTACATGTCTTCACTATGGTTATGCTATGGAAAGATTTTCTGCATCTCTTTTCATTGAAAGTTGATCTTTATGTACTCTAACTACCCATAATGCTGACAGACTTTAACAGCAGTTGGCACCAAATGTTTCATGAGATCAAGTCCATACTGCACTTGAAACAAATACTTTCATCAATCAATTACTGGCAGAACTTCACAAAATCATGCATGTATGCCTAAGAGCTTTACAAACTCTTATGGGACAGTGATGTTAGGGGACTGAAATCTCTTAAGCCTCTTTCTTTGCAATTCTCTGCCACAGTTCAGAAGAATGTCCCCCCATTACACCAAAACCAAGGGGAAAAACAGTTGCTCTTGCCTCTTGCATGAGCATAATTAATCTTCTGACACCTTGACAAAGCAGCTTGTTGATAGTCAAAGAAAGGATTTTTCTGATTTCCTCCCAAGGCAGGAGATGGTCTTTATCCATCATCCCTTCTTCCTGATCTCTTCTTCCAGAGTTCCCACATCAGCAGAACTGTCTATCAGAGCAGACAGCAGGAGGGAAAGGTCTGACTGATTGATAAGGCACCAGTGCTGACAGTGCTATTTAAGTGTAGGAACCTATTGTTAGAAACTTACTTTACAGCAGTTAAACAAATATAATGGCAACCAATTCAACCATTGTACCACTAGAGTCAGCTCAAGCCAATAGGTAAAGTTAGCTAATTACACTGATCTGATTTTAAATCCAGACAAACTGTTGAGACGGTGCCAGCATTACTGCACACTGAAAGAGTAGAAATTTTAAAGGAAAAAGTTTTGCACATACTATGCTTTCCATATCGAATTATGGTTGCTTACATTTTCACTCTCCCTTGTGAGCAGGATCACACACCCAGGCCTCCTTTCCTTCTCTCCCAACCATGGGCCTGCTACGTATTCCTAATTTATTGAAATAAAGACATGCTTCTTCTTCTACGGTTGAAATTCCCTCCTCTTCCCTTGCCTCCCCCAAGTCCTCACATATTTATGTATTAAGATTGTGAGGAATTTCAGTTTTTAAAGGCAAAACATTATAAAATGCCTTCTAAAAGGAAGACACTATATACTATGAACCACACCAAACTCCACCCTAATAACGTATCTTTGAGGATGCTGATTTTGTGTAACCAAAGTACAGATGCCCTGATACAAAGAACCACTCTGCACACTTCTTAAAACCAGGCACTTAATATGCAAATTACTGTTTTCTCATCTATAGATACATATTTTTATTTAAAACACATTATATATATTTATATATATATCGTAGTTCCTCTCCATTCATCTCCCTCACTTACCCCCAAAGAAAAAGATTTGGGCATAATTATATGTTCATGAATTCTTTTCTGCATTTTTTGTGTTAATCACTCCTTTTAAAACTCTAATTCTTTAATAACTGCCAGTCATGGAGGAAACCACTCCAGGTCAGAGAGGACCAGGGCATAGTACTCTGGGAACTGGCCCCGGTTGGGGCAAGTCTGACTCAGTTCCTGGTGCCCTATTTCGAATATAAACCAGGCCACAATCTGTACAGACTTCTGTCCCACCAATGTGACCACCAAGGCAAAAGCATACAGCAGTCTGTGTCCTCTTAATGAGGTTGCCAAGAAAGGCAGCTTCACCCAAGTCACAGGACCTCAGTGACTCCTGGGTTTAACTATGCCACTCTGACCTTGACAGTTTTGTTCAGGACTTACCCCTCCATAAAAATAACTGTCCATGCTATCTGGCCCAGGTCAGTTCTCCAAGCAGCCTTCTTTTGTTCAGTTACATCAGAAAATCTAGCAGCATTTCTCTCGATGATGCATAAAACCAACTTAGTAAAATTAGCTGTTCAAAAAGTGAACACAGCACTCTTGCCATAAATTGCATGAATTGTCAAGGGATACCAACCAGGTTAGAGCGGTCTGTAAGTTAAATGTTGTTTAGGTCAGAGCAAGAGTGAAAAAATGCATGTTCGTTCTGCAAAGAAAACTGGACACCACAGCCTGGAAAAAGATCTTCCTGTCCCTTTACCAGCATTTTATGCTTGCAGATGTTAAGGCAGCAATAGGAACAGCCACCTGCAGTCCCCTTTCCTCATGTAGTCCTCCCAGGCTGGCTGCATGAATTGACAGATCGGTGCTAACATGATGGATGGGACAGAGATGTGGACACTGGCATGAACACACCATCCAAATCCAAAGATCTATGGCTAAATGCAGAGAGGATGCTGGCTGGGGAACAAAAAGGGGCACAGGTGGGAGAAGCAAGGGTGTCCCTTCTGCATGTTGCTGAAGAGGAAAGGGAACTTTCAAAGCTGGGAGGGACAAAACTGAGGTTGATGAGGCACAGGACATCAAGGCTGGACAGTATGAGTCCAGAGCATGAACAAAGGACTGTGGAACACAAAGATATGGGAGACAAAGAATATGGGTATGTCAGGATGCTCAATTTGATATTATCCTCTAACCTCTGTATCAAGCCCCCCTAATGTAGATCTTGGTTTAATGGATGTGAAAATAAATGTAAGACTCTCTCCTTCTTTCTGCCCCTCTCCCTCAGTACAGGCTATGAGAAAAGCTGCCCTTCTTCATAGCCAAGCACCTTGTCTGCCATCAGAAATAACAGCACTTTTTTCTGGATTGCAGTTCCACACACTTGGCATGACATTTTCTTAAGACTGCAAATGCTGAGTCAAAAACCAGGAGGGTGGGAAAGCAGATCAATAAATGGTAAGCTGTAACCTTGCAAATGCCCAGGGCAGCCAAAGGTGAGCTCCCCAGAGTAGAGGAGATCACAGAGCTTTCTGTCCATGAAAGCTCTCTAAGTCCTCAGCTGAGCACTCCCTCTCTCTGTTCTCAAGTCAGTGGCAAGAATCTATCAAGTGCTTATTGCCACAATATAGAGTATTACAGGACCACAGACAACTGGATAAGTGCATTAAAAATCACTGGAGAACTTCAAAGAATTATTTCCAATGAGCCTTCAGCTATGCAAGAATTGCTAGCTCTGTTCATCTGACAGGTCTGTGTACCCCTTCCTATTTGCGAAGGCCAAAAACAAGTTAGAGGTTTGTCAGTCAGAGGTGAAGTTTAACAAGTAAGACAATTTCAGTATCTGACTTCTGAATTTTGCATTATATGCCTGAAAGCAAAGGAGTAGCTCCCTGCCAGTGGCAGAATGGAAGGGAGAGCACTGGGACCCGCAGCAGCTCCTGCAATGATAAGATGTGCATTTGAAACTGTTTCTTCTGTTAACAGAGCAGGCAGCTGACATATAGCCCAACTAAACTGTATCTTCTCAGTACACGCAGAGCAAAAATAATCTGGAGGCAGCCTGAGAACTAGGATGAGCCCACCCACAGCTGCAGACAGCTCTGCAGGCAGCATATTCTGAGCAGTGGACTGGGTGGCTCACAGGGACCTTCTTGCTATATTGGTTCAGTGTCTTTCAAAGTTCCACCTTTCTCTGAACAGTCAAGCTTGGGCACCTCTGCACTGCACTGCCAAAGAGACAATAAGAAATACCACATTCATTCTTTTTCTGTTTGATAGTAGGATGGATTAGGACATCAAATTTCTCACAGTAAACTGCTACCTTAAAAGAAGGCAGTACATTTGTTCCTGGTGGTTTCCCCTGTATATATTAAATAGAACAATGTTAGCACATGCACATTCATTTAGAGGAAGTTCATGGAGCACAGAACCCTGGATGTTTTTTTGCTGGCAATAATTGTCACAACAGCAAGTACAAAACATTTTCCTCTTCATGCTAAGTACTCTCTTGGGCACTTAGTCATCAGCTAGCAGAGTTTGGGTGCAAGGTGTTCTTCACTAGAAATACGGAATCTTTTTAGAAAGAGGAGGCCTACTTGGCTTGTAAACAAATGCCTTGATATTTGATAACAAGAGTAGCTTCAGGACTGTGCTAGGGATATAAATGCAACAGCTCATCCCTGTGACTGATACAAAAGTATTCCACATAAGACAGAAATATCTGCTAATCTGACTCTTCTGCTAGAACATACATAAGATGGTTAATGCCAGCGATCCCAGTCTACATTGGCTCAACAGCAGTCAGGCTTCCTCAGTACACACTCATCCAAGGTCCAGCACAATCATTTTTAACCTGCATTTAGGCATGGCGTGAGGTGTGCTTATACTCCATGACATAAGGCAGAATAAATAATAGCTGCTACCAGCTGGAGATGTCCACAAGGGACAGCCCAGCAGAACAGTAGTAATGTACGGTGGCAGTGCCCCACTACTGCTTAGACAAACCAAAGTAAAGAGCTCCAGCAGAACACCATCCCAACAGCTGTACAACTGTCTGCAGAGCCAGCCTGATCAGATACAAACTGAGTATCTCCACATAACGCAGTGAGGCACATTCTTCATATATCAAAGCATGCAAGAGGAGACCACAGGGAAGTTGGAAAATGAAGTAATTCTAATGAAGAAAAAAAACTATAGACAAAAAATTTGCTTCCCTCTTTACTAACAACCTCCACTAGTATTTTCTGGTTTGCTTAAGGTTCTAAGTAAGTCAGCATTTACAGTACCATGACTATTTTTAAGCAGCAGCTAGAGGGAAGTGCAGTCCTTTTTACAGCAGAAGCTATAGGTAGTACATCAGCCTCTGGAAGAGCATTAAGGGGAAAACTGACAGCAGCAGAGAAGCTCCAGCCCAAAGTTGCATGTCCTCTTAGAGTACTGGAAGAAGAATATTTTGACTGATATCTTCTCTACGCTGACTCTCTGAGCACAGTGTTCACTAGTCAGTTGTTTGTAGGGCACTAGAAATTGTTCCCCTTCTTAGAGCAAAGGAAGTGACTTTCCATTGCTATACTGATGTACAAGAAGCTGCTATGAATTTTATTCAAGCAGAGAATTTTATAGACTTTATGATTACAGTTCTGATGCACAGAAACAAAATTCATGTCTCTGAGTGCTAAACATGCAAACTTCTCAGTTTGCATTTTTGGAACCAGCACATATCTCTGTCCTAGAGGTGAGTGACAGTAATGAAGAAGTTTCAGGACAGGTTGTGCAACTTTTTTTCTCTGCCAACTCATTTAGATGCCAGAAGTTTTGATTTTCCACAAAAAACAATTAGGAAACTGGAAATTACTAAACACCAAATGACTAACACTTGCTTCTGGCAATGCAGAACTTGGCAAAAGGAAGGCCATGGAGCATTCTTGTGTGGTACACAGCTAGTGTGGATTAAACTAAATCTGCCTTTTTGGAATTCAGAGCAATAAGCAATTCTCATTTACAACAGAAACCTTTGTTCACTCAGCTTCAATGAAAAGGAAAAGAAAAACCCCACAAAAAAAACCCAAAACAATGTTTTTTAGATTACAGTAACCTAACTTCCAACCATCACCATCTGTAAAGTATAATGGCATTTAGAGATAACACAGCCTTTTTAAATTCCCATTTAATTTCTCTCCCTATAAGAAAACCCCACCAACCCCCAAAACCCACTCCCCCAATAAATTACTGCTCATGAAAATGTGATTCCTTTCAATTACAAGTCTCTCTCACCTATCCTCTAAAAAAAAAAAAAACAGCAAAGCAGTATGAATGTTTTTTAAAGTTCCCTACAAACTACTGATTTATAATTTACGACGATCAGCATATATTATTTGAATAAAGAAAAAGGGTCCATTATATCTAAAGCTCCCATAAGAATTTTTCCACTACTCTTAGTCATACATAATTTTAGTAATTGAGGTAGATGTTTTTCAGTAAGGTCTACAGTTTCATGAAGATGTCAAATACTAATGCAAAGGCAATGAAATAATTGGGTAGCATTGCTAAAATGCTTCACAAACCTACATCAGATCTTTTGTAACCAGTTCTTATGTTCACATATTAACAAGGCAGATAATAAAGACATAAAGATGCAAGTGAAATAGGTTTGAACACTCACGTAGCAATTTTAATGGTATTCAAATTCCGTTAAAGTTTTATTGCAATTGCACTTGTTTTGAAATTTACTGACAGATCTGCCAGGAACATGCACTACTCAAAAGTAAAGTTGTTCCAACCTTACAAATGTGCCCATCACAGCTCTGTGACTGTCAGGATTCAGATGCTCTTGTCCAGCTGCACCAGAATGTCAGGATCTCTGGACCTGAGATTTTCATGCAGGCCATGCCACCAGCAAGAGAAAAGCCAAGACTGTAGATACAGATATTTCTACCATTGTCAGAGATGAGGCTGGGTTAGAAGAGTAAAGACTGGGAAAAATTCATCCCAAAATACTAATAAACTCAGATTTGGACCAGTCATTTAAAGACTTGTCATCAACAGCTGTCTGATGTAAAATAAGACCATAAACTCTAAAAGTTGGATTTAGGGGAAAAAAAATAAAATCTGTATATTTTTCTAGTATTACTTCAGCCCAATTTTAAGTCACTTAAATTCAGCATCTGAAATTTAAAGAGGTGTCTGAATGATTTGTGCTTATTCAGTGCATGCTGTTCTCATCATGAGCATTTAGAACATTTCTTATCTTCAAAAAGAACATTTTGTTCTCTGCCACTCAAGCATGTACACCAAACACTAAGTTACAAAGAAAAGCAGATATGTTGAAATGAATTAGGGTTGTTTTTCATGGAGATGAAGTACAGTAGAGAAACCAACTAATTTTTTTTCCCTTCCCTTTCACCACCCATATTCTTACAAATAGCTAAGGCAAAAACATGTATTTTATTCTTTGGCTTCTAACAAGTCAGATAATATTTTTGGGTTTTGAAGGTATGTTTTCAATTATCTGCTGAGTTCCAGCATTACACAAATCTAAAGCTGCAGCCATTCTTCACACAATTACCACTTACTCAGTGTCTTCCCAAGTAATGTCCCCTTCCAAAGGGATCATAGATTAATCACTAACCACGGCTGCTCCACTTGAACACTATGGGAATTGAGACAACCCTTTATAGGACAGGTTTTACCCCAGTACATGAATTAAACATATAATCTAGTGTTCTGCAAGACTGGTACTTTCTTTTTGTTGTTGCTGTTTTATGTGAGGCATCTCGCACACATCTCAGAGTCCTTCTTTTGAAAGTAGCTGCAGTGGGACAGGAGAAAGCAGGGGAAATTAAGTACAGAACACTTGATGGAAAGGACAGTTGGAAGTGATGGTTTTACAGAAAAGTTCTTTTTTGGTAGAAAGAATTTGTGCTTTTCACAATGCCCATTTCAGAGCAAATATGAGCAAAGAGGTATGACACTGCTTTTTTTTTTCATTTAACACCCAGCATGCTTACACTAGAGGTATTCGAAGACCAATTCATAATGCTTAACAGCGCAAGTAGGCAATATGAAATAGTTTTTCCAGTCATCTGTAGGCAGCTTGACAGATCATTCACTGATTTACACAAAGCAGTTTTCAGAAAAAGAGAAAGAAATGGAAACTGCACAGACTTGAAAGTCTGCAGACTTTATTCTTCACTTGCATTGTTTGCATCACGATCTGAAACTAAAAACCTGTAAGCACAGAACAGTAAGAGAGAAAAGAGCAAAGTTATAATCACAAATCTCAAGAAGCAGACAGACAAGGCAAGAAAATGATTGCAGTTGTGCTGTTGCATAGTAAAAGTTAAACCAGCATTATTACAAGATCTCTGGAACAGATACATTTCTCAATGGCTTCATGCAGCAATTTATATATGCTTTTAACCAGTTTATATGCATTTAAAAGTAAGCCTAATTGCAGTAGTAGCTATCACAGTGACTTCTGAAACCCCATGGTTTTTTGCCAACCTACGTAGCCTAATTTTTGCTAGCAAGTTATCTAACATTGGACTTGGTGAAAATGAAGAATGCAAACAAGTTTGAATACTAACATTTAAAGAAGATGAAACAATTTTATTTACTGCAGAGCTGTAACTGTTTGAAGTATTCAAAGTCTGTCAAGTCACTGAAATTTAAGCTATCAGCAAAATTGCAACATCCTTTTAAATTGAAACAAGCTATCCCACTTGGCAAGTGAATGCCTCAATTTTCCACTCTAGCCAATTCAAAACCAACTGTATTTTGAAGGGTTCTATCTGCACCTGATCTACATTGCTTACATGTGGTCTGTCTTGACCAGTGATTCATATAGCAATACTCAGAGAAAAAGACTGTATGGACACTGCAGAAACTAAAGGGACAGTTTCCATTTTGTTGTCAATCAAGCCCAAGCAGAGAGAAACTGAGCAGGTTAAGAGGAATTCTTTTAATTCTTTATGTTCTGTCATGTAATAAAATAAAACACTACCACAGAAAATTTTTATTTCAGAGTCACTTGCTAAATATCACACAGAATTTACTGGTACATCGATATTTCTGTGAATGAAATGAAATATCCCCAAAAGCTTGACAACATAGACAAAGTGACTAATGTGTTTCAAGAACATGGCAACAAATAGGCAGAATGAGATGAAAACTGCTGCATGCTGTAAGCCTCTCACTCTCCCTACCAAGGATGAGGCAAGTAAACTAATACAGCATAACAAAAAGTGTGTTTAGAGATAATCTGAAGACCAATTTAAAGAACTGACTTCATGTCTTTCGGTCCTCTACTACAGCAAATACTATATTGCCATGAATTCACACTGTAGTGAAAAGATGCCATCTTCAAAATCAACTTCATGTTTAAAAGCTGTTCTTCCTGCTCTGTCCTTTCTGGTGATAAATACTAGGAAATCAATGAGGAAACATCATTTGAAGTGAGCCATTCATCATGTACCGAAAAGGGTAAGTACCCCATAAATTGCAGTGATCCGTTTCCTATTAGAATCACACAAGAGAAAGCAAAAGCGTTTCCATTAGCAATTTTTATGACCTCCGTAGGTAGAGGATAAGGTTAGGAAATGGCTTATTTTTGTCAGCTATAAAGCAGTTGTCGGGTGGGGAAGGAAGAAAATTTTCAAGAGAATCAGAGTCAGTAAACCAAAGGCAGCGGTGGGGAGAGGCAACAAATAACAGCCCCACCAACTGCATGCCTTCATGCTTAAGAAATTCATTGGTTGGCAGTTCTCCTAAGAAATGTTGAATATTTTACTAGATTTTACAACCAACGGAACCATATTATATTGCGGTGTGGGTGTAGGCCCCCAAAAAATGGCTGTAATTGTCTATGACTGCTTCCTAATAAACTGCACTTTTCTACAATCAAGGAAATAACAGGAACACTCAAAAAAGTAAACAAGAATCCCAATCTTTTGTTACACAAAACATGAAATAAGAATTCAAGCTTTAAAATGAAAAAGCGAATTTTATCAAGTCAAGAACTGAATTTTCTCTTAGCCCTCTTTCCCTTCCCCATCCCATCCTGTGCAACATTTTGTGCTCTCTCCACCAAGGACAGCATCTCATATACGTGTCTCAAAACTAAAAGACATTAGGAAAAGAAACACCCAATGTCAGTAATTAAATCTAAGGGATGGAAAACCAAATTAAACAAAATGATTATGCGTCTCCTGTGTGCAAACCACTGTGAAAATCCTCTTAGCTGTACTAAACATTAGGACAGTCTAAAGGAATATTGAGTCACTTCTGGTTTTGCTTCCTCCCCTTCCAAGCACCCACCACAATTAACACTGAGTATTGGAAGAGAATTCACTGCAGCTCAAAAACTGACATCAGTAGTTATTTACACAGGTCTTTGAGCTTACTTCTTCTTGAGTTTCCACCTCACACAAGACTGTGCAAGCTACCTGATCTGTTGGAGCCGTTTCCCATGGAAATTCAAATTCAAAATCCTATACTCACTCCATCATGGCTAAACCAGATCTGCCGGCGCGCTTACCAGCCAGGACTCTGGTCCACCGACTGTGCTAGTGCTGGTAAAAATGTGACAGCCTAGATAGTGAGATACGAATTTTTTCCCTCACTGATACCTAGTATCACTTTTTATGCCATCCACAGATGAGCACATCCCACACTAACCATTAAACTATTTTCCATTGCCAACGGCCGGTATCAAATTAATGTTATTACAGTCATGAAAGTGAGGGGCTAGTTAGCCTTCATAAGCGAGATTGGTTTCACCTACATGAAAGCTTACCAATTAGTTTGGGTGAGGGTTTTTTAGCATTTCAGACCAGCTTAACCACACACTTTCTTCTTTTCCTCAATGAGAGGTTAAGAATTCTCATTAACTGAAATAGTTGAGTGTAAAATCGTAATAATTCAGGGCCTCAGTTGTTTCCCAGAGAACTGATTTTACTCTCCCAACAGTGTTATCAGGACCTTCATCATTAAACCTTGTAAAATCAGAGCACACAAGGTGATTTCAGCATAGGGAGGTTTTCCTTCCCTCTGTGACAGTGTACCTGCCATGCCCAGGACAACACAAGGATATCACTCCACAGTATGAACACATTTGTAGCACACTCCCCTTACAGAGTGAAACTTAGGCATCTGCAGTAAGTTAGGAAAAAGCATTATCAGCAGCTCCACTTACACAACTATGCTTTGATTTAACATTTTTTACACATGACTGGAGGGAGTCTCCCACTCTGCTGGCTGACCCGGCAGCAGCCCCAGATTCAGCCATACAAAGTGGTAGGTACAACTCCACAGAAGGTTTTCTAGAAGCTTGACAACTTTCCCAAAACCTTGTGTTATCCTGCAGTTTCTAGCTTTAATCCCTGATCCTATCTTCTGGCACCTGAGGACTCATTCCCAAACAACCTGTTGCACCAGGCTCCTTTCCCAGCACTCCTGTTTTCTGCTGCTGTTTGAGTCCAGCCTCTGCCTTACCCAGACTATGGGCTTCAATGCTTACTCTGGCATGCTGGCACTCCCCACATTCCACATCACAGCCTGGCATCCCTACCCCTGCCTTGCCCTCAAAATTAATGCATTTGTACTTCTTTGGTCTCTGCCCTTGGGTCTTCTTGACCCTGAACTGCAGCAGCAGCAGCCTGACCCAGCCACTAAGCCAAATCCACCAATGCCCTAGTCACAGCATTGATCACAGAATTCTTCTGGGGATATTTAAGCCACATACAAGGGGAGGAAGGGGTGTTGGTTGATGGTCTGTTTCCATGAAGACAAGCAGAAGTCAAGCAGCACCACCAGTATTCCTACAGATCAGTGAGAGCACTGTGGTGCTCACTTCTCCCGCGTCTGCTTTGCAAATAGAAGTGGCAAAGGTCTTTGGAGCTCCTCCCTTATGGTGTAGCGCACCATGTGAACCACCAGCAAGAAGGCAAGACACTGTCAATCAACAGATCTAAGATATTTACTGACAGCATGTATTTGGCTTGTGTAGCAAGGAGGTTTTTTTAGGGTGGGAGGACTACAGGGGTGGCTCCTGTGAGAAGCTGCTAGAAGCTTCCCCTGTGTCCAGTGTGGGGAGACCCACACTGAAGCAGTCTGTTCCTGAAGGGGCTGCACCCTGTGGAAGGGATCCAAGCTGGAGCAGCTCATGAAGACCTGCAGCCTGAGGGAAGGACTGGCAATGGGGAAGTTCGTGGAGGGCTGTCTCCTGTGGGAGGAGCAGGGAAGAGTGTGAGGGGTCCTCCTCTGAGGAGGAAGGAGCGACAGAGACATGCGATGAACTGACCACAACCCTTAAGGGATGAACAACCCTTATTCCCCCTTCGCTGCTCAGAGGGAGGAAGTAGAGGATCCAGGAGTGAAGTTGAGTCTGGGAAGGGGGGGGGGGGGGGGGGGGGGGAGGGGGAGGGGGGGAGGAAAGGCTTTTTAAGATTTGGGTTTATTTCTCATTACCCCACTCTGATTTGACTGGTAATAAATTAGGTTAATTTCCCCAAGTCAAGCCTTTTTGTGCCCATGGTGGTAATTGGTAAGTGATCTCTTCCTGGCCTTATGTTGTCCCACAGCCTTTGTCATGTTCTCCCTCCTCTGTCCATCTGAGAAGGGGAGTGACAGAGCAGCTTTGGTGGGCACCTGATGTCCAGCCAGGCTAAACCTACCACACAGCAGAAGACCAACAAGGTTAAAAACCATTTTGATTCATTTTAGGCATTACAATGAACACACTGCTATGGAAACATATTGTTCTGATCTAACCCTCCCTCCTCCTCTCCCAGCTAGTTTGGCCAACTCCACTCCAGCCTCTTTCACCAGCCAGACCCAGTGATCCCATAGGATCCTTATCCCAGTCGTAAGTTTTATCCCTGCCTAGCAACTCTCTCCCATCATCCAAAGGCTTCTTACAAAGCAGATCCCATGTTTGTATCTGAATTTTTCAGAGCACTTGTTTTTTTTCCCCTCACCTCAGCAGTTCTCAGGCTCCTTGCCAACATATTCTCAGTATCATTGCCCAGGTCTGCCATCAATGTCCCCTTCATTTCTGTTTCTTGTTCTGATTCCCACAGCCTTCCTCCTTATCAAGCCAATCTTGATTTCTTCTAGCATGTGCTTGCTCTTCTGTTTCCAAGCCCACAGATTCCTCTATGGCCAGTCCAATCTCTATTTTTTTTTTCTACATCATTCACTCCAAGCTCCCCTATCTTTCTCAGCCTCCTTTTTACTCCCCCCATGATTGTATCAATTTCCTTTCCATCTGAACCAAGTAGCTTCCAACTGCATATTGCCTAAATCCAACCAGCAAAGTCACACAGTCACTCACACATATACAAAACCAACTCTGAAAATCTCCTCAGTTTCAGTGCCTGACCTTCACATGAGTTGTAAGGACCAGGGGTCCAACTAAAGGTTGTACAGCTGCGAGCTGTAGCAGAGTCATAGGGGAGGCAGAATTTTAGCAGTGCAGCATTAGCAAGTTTCTGAGCATGAATAAGCTTGAAGGTTTGGCTTTTAACTCAGAAAGCTTTGGCTGACTTCTGAAGGGACAGCAAAGATGCAAACTCAAGATATTAAATCTACGCCTGCCAAGCACAAAGTAATCAGAATGCAAGGATGTTAAAAAAAACCCTCAAAGACCAAAAACCAAGCATAAACAATGTTTTCCTAGTATTTTCCCTCCTGCAAATAAAGCCATTGCTCCATCTGTGTGCCTGATGTCAAAAACTGCCGACTACTTCAGTTGAAATAAGGGGGCAGAGTAGACTGCAACAGCTGTTCAGCAAGCCCAATTTCACAGAAAAGACTCAAGCCTGGTAAAGCACTGGAACACTAGCTTGTGTGATAGAAACTTCTTGCAAACCTCGGCTCATTACATTACCAGTCATCTATGATTCTATGATCTATTGTCACTTAAAAATAAATAAATAAATTAATCTTTGGCCAAAAGTATATGCCGTTTCATTTGTTTCTAAAAGTCACTCTTCCTTCATTGCCAATTTTATCCTTGGTAAGACTTTTAACCTCCATCTTGCCACCATTCCCCTCCAGCTCCCAAACACGAGCTTTTACACTTACACTCAACCACTGCATTGATACAACTGGCTTTAGACCAGTAAGACAAAGTTCATACAAACCTGTTATTACCAAACACAGTCATTTACGGTGTAATTTCCAGTCTCTTTTGAGACAAAGGTTCTTATCATAAAGAAAAGTTTTTCTTTTTGGTAATAAACCAACAGTTCTTTAAACTGATAAAATTAAGTGTTAGTATCACATCTACCATACACTCACCATACCTGCATCAGAAGTTCAAACTAACCAGCTCTACACTGATGAAACTTCCACGTCTAAAGGAAAAAAAGAAAGATGGCCTCCAGACGTCATCTCAGCAGAAATAAAGTCACAGGAGCAAAAACTGAAGATGAAAAAGATTAGATCATCTAATGCCTCTTGTCTTCTCAGGCTATTAAGAGTATTCCTAGTGCTGTATTTACTCCAGCTGTGACTCAGCTTCCTGATGTGTGTGTCACCTGCACTCCCTCTCTTAAAATACTCATCTAGTATTTTACTACTCCAGAAATCATCCAGTGCAGTAATTGGAAACTACGGTTTCCAGAAAGTAAAATAATAGCTTTCTCCATTTCTAATTTTTAATCTTTCTAAGCGATGACTAAACACACAGAAAAGCAGACTTCCAGCATCCCACACTGCCCAGCACACACACTTAGAAACAGATGTGAGATCACTGTACCATGGAGGAACCCGTTCAGGATGAGTAGAGAGTTCAATTTTGAACACCTGAGCTGGGAGAGAGACGCTACAACCCATGGCCACACTTCCTACAGCTGCAGTTCCTTTCAAACACATTATGCCTGATTAAAAACCAAAACATACTTCACATATTTTCAGCCAAAAGTAAGTAAGGAGCTTTGTTTGAACAGCCTAGGCTTATCTCAAGAGGTATTAATCAAAGTTTAATTAAAAAGCTTATCTTCCAAAAATACACTGTCACCATTCACACGTATGGTCTAGAAGTACAAAACCACTGATTTTTTGCTCCACTGAATTTTAAACTACAGGTTGGAAGGAAAAAGAAGTTATCCCAAAAGCACAAAAAGTGTTTTAAGAAGTTAATTTTCTTTTCTTTTTTTAAAGATGGCATTTATATTGCTAATTGACTAGCACCTCACAGAAAAACAAAGCTAGTGAACCAGGCGCTCATATTTTTAATGGAAATCCGAAGGAAAACTATCCAAGGCCAAACTGGCTTAAACTGGCATAGCACAGAAGTCAGACAGTTGCACTGACTCCATCTCCACTCACAGAGCAGGAAAGGTAAGTCAATAAACTGATCCTTTAAGATCTGTCTAGTTCAGTAATTGTCATCGGTATCCACTTGGCATTAAAAAAAGGTAGCCATGATCATGACCTTTGCATTTCTACAAACATTAGCCATTGTCATGAGGAAGACCTCTTTGGCCTCATAATTCACATGCTGTTAACAACCAGCAAGAACACAGCATGTGTGTCAGTTAATAATGTAAGAAAAATTGGATGTCACACTCATACCCCACTGCTCCTGTGCACAGCCATGCATGTTGAAGCTAACCTTCAACAGTTTCAATTACAATTAAAACTTTAGAAAGATTAAAATAAATCAATTTTTTTAATATTCTCAGGTTTGGGGTTTTTTGACAACTCTGTGGCAAAATGAAGGGTTGTTTGGTTTATTTGTATTTATTTTGACCTATTTCTTCTTGCCTGGTTTTTAAGGGTAATAGGGCTCCTGACCACGTTTTTTAACAAGTATCTCTTAAACCCACAATTCCATACAAATGAGGCAGAAGTACAGAGGTCTGAAAGTAATTTCATTCCCTCAGTATTCATGAGGAAACCTAGCCAGATAGGCAGGACATTTGAGACTGTCTCAGCTACAGGGAAAGGCAGTACAAAAAGAGGCCACTGGAAGGGCTGATGCTAGCCACATCCAAAATACAGAAAACATTTGAAATCAGGGTTTATCAACAAAGAAATCCATATCTTTAAGAAACTAGGTTTCTTTAGGTCTGGCACTTCCGGAATTACTTGTAATACTTAGGTTTATTACCGATAAAACTAACATGGTGCAGAAAATAAAACTGTACGCTGCTTTCATCTGGCTCACTGCCTGCAGAAAACACACTGCAAGCAAAGAACAGACCTGGAACACTTTCCACAGCCCACCTCACCCAACCCAGCAACAACGGGGTGGCCGCAACCTAAAACCAGACATGGCACGTCAGACTACAAGCCTCCTACAAGTCACACAGCAGCCAGAAGCTTATTCTCAGAGAAGAATACAAACACTGCGGCACTCCTGCAGTCATAATTATCCCAAATATTCTCCCAACCTCTGCTGATCTCCAGCTCAAGGATCATTTAACAGCAACCATAAATTTATCCAGCTGCTTTGGAAACCACCTACACTTTCAGCATGCCTGCATCCGGAGAAAGGAGTACCACAACCCACCTCACACTCGCAGTTATCACCTTTTCTCTGTATTCAGCATAGCTCCTGCTAGTTTCATTTGATGCTCCTCAGTTCTTTTCCACTGAAAACATGAACAGCTATCACCTTCTGCCCCATGGTATTTATGGACCTCAGCTGTCTTACTCCCAGGCTGAAGACTAGTCAGCGCAGTTGCTCCTCACACAGTAGTAGCTGTTCTTCATCTTCAATCACCCTTACTGCTTTCTCCATTTTGTTTTGGTTTGGGTTGGGTTTGGGTTTTTTTTTCCAATTTTATCATTTGTTATTGCAGAGAACAGAGGAAGAAGACTAACTGCACGTGACCTTCAAGACGTAGGTATAGTAAAGATTCATGTGCATGGCAGAAACGTGGGGTTTGTTTTGGTCTCTTTTTTTTTTCCCCTAATGACTCTCAACATTTGCTTTTCTTTGTCTTTTTTCTCCACCATTATGGACCATTAAGCTAGCATGTTAATAGCACTCTCCATTACAACCTCAAGACATTGTTTCTGAGCAATAGCCCATTCAGAGCATCTACACAAAACTGGCACACATGCATGCACAGATATATCCTGAGGAATTTCCAAAAGAGAATATTGTGTATTCCTTGTGCTACTATCCTAATCCATCACCAGGACGGAAAAGAAGTAAGACAGTCGGAATTCAGCTCTATCCTCCCTCTACTGTTATGGTATGTGATTGAGTCTGTTACAGTGGTTCACAATGAGAAGGGAGATATTGCATGTAAAGGAGTGACAATAAACCATAGGTCAGTTTAAGTGGACTAGAAATTCGGCGTGTGGTAGTTACTCACCCTGGAATTTAATAGAAACCAGTGTTGCACTTCACTATATATTATCTTCATCCCATACTAGAAAGCATTTACTAAGGAATATGTTTCATTAGAGAAATTTCAGCACAAAGGAGGATTAAATCAACAAAATATAAACACAGATTTATATGGATATAAGCAAAGAATTAAGTACTCAAGTTCTTTTTCAGAAAGAACAAATTACAATCAATTACAATATTATAGTGAATATAATTTATCTGTCTGTTCAATCCCCGAGATCTTCAGCAGCAAGAAACTGAGGTTAAAAAAAATCCCCACAAAACCAAAAAGTATAATCAACTTGGTATGATGGGTTGTGAATCATCTGGAATCAAATGACATTTTTCATATGTGTATAATCACATAGGCACATATTACTCTATAGTGACCAGTCTTAAAAGATCACAGAAGCAGCAGAGCACACACCATGTGAAAACCAGAAGATAAGGTGGGTTTTTCCTCTCTCTTCTCTTGAAGGCTGGCAAAGATCAGTGAAATTAAACACTGCCCAAGGCAATTGTTAAAAGCAGTTTGGCCATTAAAGTCATGTCATCTGGTGACCCAACTGACCTACATTAAACCCAGGCTAAAGGGCAATGTCATCTTTCTTTTCCTTCAGATAGCATGACTGTGCATCTTCAGCACAGATGGAAGACAATCCCTCTGGCCTTCTGGTTTCCACCATATCTCTTGCTACAAACCAATGTTAGCTGCAACCAATCTTTTGTATTTGTTTGGCCTTAGATGTACTGTGGTAGCATGAAATGGAGCTGAAAAAAAGCAAGTTTCATCATGGCAGTCAGATGAAGCTCCCAACAACTAAAAAAAGGAAATATAACCCCCGTTTTCAAGAAGGGGAAAATGGATGACCCAGGCAACTACAGACCAATCAGACTCTCCTCTGTGCCTGGCAAAATCTTGGAGCAGATTCTCCTGGAGAGCATGCTAAGGCACATGAGAAACAACAAGGTGGTTGGTGACAGCCAGCATGGCTTCACTAAGGGGAAATCCTGCCTGACCAATTTGGTGGCCTTCTATGATGGGGCTATGGAACTGATGGACAGGGGTAGAGCAGTTGATGTCATCTACCTGGACTTGTGCAAAGCATTTGACACTGTCTCACATGACATCCTTGTCTCTCAGTTGGAGAGACATCAATCTGATAGGTGGACCACTCGGTGGATAAAGAACTGGCTGGATGGCCGCACGCAAAGAGTTGTGGTCAGTGGCTCAATGTCCAGCTGGAGACCAGTAACGAGTGGTGTCCCTCAGGGATCGGTGTTGGGACCGGTCTTGTTCAACATCTTTGTTGGTGACATGGAAGTGGGATTGAGTGCGCCCTCAGCAAGTTTGCTGATGACACCAAGCTGTGTGGTTCGGTTGATACGTTGGAGGGAAGGAATGCCATCCAGAGGGACCTTAACAAGCTTGTGAAGTGGGCTGATGTCAGCCTGATGAAGTTTAACCACGACAAGTGCAAGGTCCTACACCTGGGTCGGAGCAACCCCAGGCACAGCTACAGGTTGGGCAGAGAAGAGATTCAGAGCACCCCTGAGGAGAAGGACTTGGGGGTGTTGGTTGATGAAAAAATGAACATGAGCCAGCAGTGTGAGCTCGCAGCCCAGAAAGCCAACCATATCCTCGGCGGCATCAAAAGGAGTGTGACCAGCAGGTCAAAGGAAGTGATCCTGCCCCTCTACTCTGCTCTTGTGAGACCTCACTTGGAGTATTGTGTGCAGTTCTGGTGTCCTCAACATAAAAAGGACATGGAACTGTTGGAACAAGTCCAGAGGAGGGCCACGAAGATGATCAGGAGACTGAAGCACCTCCCATATGAAGACGGGCTGAGAAAGTTGGGGCTGTTCAGCCTGGAGAAGAGAAGGCTGCATGGAGACCTAATAGCAGCCTTCCAGTATTTGAAAGGGGTCTGTAAGGATGCTGGGGATGGACTCTTCATTAGGGACTGTAGTGATAGGACAAGGGGTAATGGGTTGAAACTTAAACAGGGGAAGTTTAGATTGTATATAAGGAAGAAATTCTTTACTGTAAGGGTGGTGAGGCACTGGAATGGGTTGCCCAAGGAAGTTGTGAATGCTCCATCCCTGCTTGTGTTCAAGGCCAGGTTGGACAAAGCCTTGGGTGAAACTAGATGATCTTAAGGTCCTTTCCAACCCTAACTATTCTATGATTCTTATCTTGTCTATGATTATTCAGATTCTTCTGAATACCCCTTAGGGTATTCAACCAATATCTATCTAATCAGTGGCTTGATTATATACTTGATGAGAAATTTATAGACTTATGCAAATATTACAAAAATTGCCTATTTAATTATTATGCGATACATCCAATTTGGATGGTTTCAATAAATGAGTCATGTTATAATCACTTTTCTATTACAACACTAAATGGCAGAGAAGAGGTTACTCAACAAATAATTTACTTTAGATCTACTTTCTGGACTACACAGATTCGAGAGCTGGCATGTCAGTAATGGGACACTCATTAAGATTTTTTAAAACTTTAATACTTTACAAAGATCATCCACAATCCATGGAAATGCTGTTCCACAGATAACAGAGCAGGTCATTCCAGCTCTCTAATCCACTACAGCATGACTATGCTGAAGATCCAAGACCACTGCTTGCAGAACTGCCACGGAGGCAATACCCTCCGAACACAATTTACTGTGCAGCTGTCTTTTATTCATTTTGTAGACAAATGAGGAGTACAAGTGGCTCAAGTAGGAGCACATATACTAATTGGTTCAGTGAAAACAAATATAATGGAACAGGATTTCACTCTTGTTGAACCCATACGGAAAAACTGCCTTTCATATTAAAAGATTCATATTTAGTTAGGTCAAACAGATTTAACTGTTGCTTATTCTTAGGATCACAGAATTATTCAGGTAGGGATGGAGGTCAGAAACTCTGTATTCTAAGCTCCCATTAACGGCAGGATCAGCTGTGAGAGCAGACCTGACTGCTCAAGGTTTTGCCCAGTCAAGCCTTGAAAACCCCCAAGGAAGCAGGCTGCACAGCACCTTAGGTGACCCATGTCTCTGCCCGATCATGTTCAGGGTGAAAAGGAAAGCTGCTCCTCGCTTGTCAGTCCCAAGACTGTCTCTTTACAAGGGCTGTGTGTGGAAATTCTATCAAGTCAGCTTATAGGAAGAAAAGAGGATGAGAAACAAAAGAATATTTACCATTTATTAAGAATATCTCTGTTATGCAGTACTTGAGGAGAACCCCTCATCTTATTGAATCACTATTTCTAGCAAATGCTGTTCAGCAAAGGCTGTTTTAAGATAGAAAGTGCTTAAAATTTTGTAGCCTCAAAACGGCTCTTAAAACATTTCTATGTTCTGCTCTTCCATCAGAGAAAACCACTTCATCAAAAACAGAATACTCTGATGTATTATTCCAACTTTGTTCAGTGTGGGCTGCAAGACAAAATACTTACTTACATTGCAAGAGCTTTCTTGTTTGTCACCAAAAGACGTTTTGTACACCTGCCAGTATGCCAAGAATGAAGTTTATAGCTTCATTCTGCAACGTCTGTGCCTCTTCATCCTCCATCTTTGTTAATTGTAATAAAGAGCAAGGCTACATAATAGCTCAGGAGAACAGAATTTAGATCTCCTCTAGTTTCAGATTATGCAAATTTATAATCCATGTACGTTTCGTAGTGTGCTATTTCTCTAGAAATAGTACATCTGCTAAAGCATCAGGTTGGTTTTAGCCGCAATGAAGAAAAGTTATTCCCATGTTTAAACCAGAAACATACTAAATATTCCCATAATTAAAGCATCTTGCTGGTTTTACTTTCAGTCTTCAAAATCTTTTAGGAAAACTGCAGAAATGCAATGTGTAAGAATGCAAACAGCTAAATCAACTCAAAGTTTAAATTGTTTTTAATAGCCAAACTATGTGAGGGGAAAAAGTCAAAAGCAATTCATTTGGCATTTGAACTACAACTTTTCTCTGGCGCCTAACCACGCCAGGATCTTACTGAGGTAAATACGCTCTACCCTACTGAAGGGTAGTATCCTGTTGTTAAAAGCTCTAAAGAGGCATGTAACAAATAAATTGTTCCAAGTATTTTTAAAAGAAGGGCATTCAAACATCTCCCATTGAAAAATAAAATAAACAAAAAAAAAACCCAAAACCAAAACCAACCCTATGTTTTCTTAATAACAGAACAAAAACAAAAAATCAAAGTTGCAAAATTCTGTTCACAAATTCACTGTCAAGGTTGGCAGCCTTACTCGCATAGTTCTAGACAGATACAAGCAGAAACATTACACACACATTTCTAAAAATACATATACATGAAGCACCTAGTAGAATCTCTGATAATCACCAATCACCAATATGCTGGCATATGGTTTCCTGCAACTTTCATAAACAGAAATGGAAACTGTCTTTTGAGAGCTGTGTCTGGAATACTTGCAGGTACTACCCAACCCATCAATCTAATATGGAATGAAATCAAAGGCTGAAACTTTGCGAAGAGAAATCTCAAACAGAAATAGGTAGCTTTTTGTTTGCTATTTAAGCACCTTCTTCAGCATAACTATCCTTTCTCATTCTTTTTTGAAAGGGAACTGGCTGAAGTGCCCGTTATTGTGTGTAATTGCTTAGAAACTAGGTAATCTTAGCAGAAGATACTGGCGCCATTTTAAAATACGGGAGAGATGTAGTCTGGGAGGAAAATAGGGCAGCATGAAGTGAAGAATTCTGTACTCAGGTTTTCCTAGTCCGAAATACTTTGTGTCAAATTCAGTATCATGCCCTAATGCTTATCTGGTACCTGCAATATATTAAAAGATGTTTACAACATATGTAACATTTGCCTTTTGTAACACACTGATTCTCCTTGCCTCTTGTTGAGATTAAACACTGAATTTCGTAGGAAGGCAAGGTCACTCTTGCTTTAAACACAGGCCACAGATTTCTAGATAAAGGAAAGCTCTTCCATTTAACTGCATACAAGACTTGCTGTGAATTTAGGCTAAGCCAAATAGGGTTTCTATTATTGGATTGGGGTTTTTTATTCAGACCCTAACTTACACATAATAAATGGATGTTCTTTTTAGCCATGTTTGAAAAGCATTTGCACACAAGGTCCAAGGCAGCCTTGCTAAACTGACAACTGGCCTAAGCAAAACATGTAGGTTCTGGCTCTGGGCAACTTTTTTTCTCTCCAAAAAGCAGAGCCATGCACTTACCATAAAAGCGAGCAAAACCTCCCCAGATAACTCTTTAATTTCTGTACACGGCAGAATCAAGCAAAATCTTTACTCTAAACCTAGCTCCCTATCCCAAACCAAAGAGCAGGGACAGCAAGAGAAGATCCTACCTGCTCCAGCTGCTCCCTTGCTGCTAGCATGGTAAGACAGCAGCAAAAGTGTGTTGGGCACTTTTTTTCCACACCTAAGGAATTTACAAGCACTCCTAGTAAGCTGACAGCTGCCACATGTTACACACTAGCAGCTTTGGACCTCAAAAACTTCACAAGGTATAGAGGATTTGGTTTCCCCTCTTGTTATAAAACTTCCATGAAATTTAAATGAAAGAAGCCCTGTAAGCATGACAACAGGGTTAAACAAGTTTAAAAAAATAATCATGAAAACAAAAATTGAAACAAACAATTCTAATTCTATGGTGCCCAGCATACATTTTTTTTTCAGTTGTGTACCTTATTTCTCTTATGCACTGTACATATCTTTAAGTGAGACGGAAGGAAGAGGACTAGACCTTCTGTCAACTCACAGAAGTACACATATTCCCATACACACATATACCTATGCATTCCTTAATTCAGCTTTTTGTATTTACCAGGAAGAGTTAATTCTTGTTATAAATAGTTCATTATAAAGCTAAATGATCTGATCTCAAGTTACACCTTTGTCCAGGGCAATGGAATCACAAGTGTAGAACTATTCAAGAAATAACCTAATCAAATTAAAGGCTTCCCTACAAAGAGTTTAAAATGATACTTCATGAGAGATGCGTGCCAAGCACCTTCTGTCCTTCATTGCAGGGAATAATTCAGTCTGCATTCGGCTTCACCCCTCTGGTGTCAGTCACCCATCTATCAACACCACCCTTTTTCCGGGGTAATCTGCTCTTTACTTAGAAGTATCTGCACACTAGCCTCCTAAGTCTCATCTACCTCAAGAAAGTACCTCTTGCTGATACTGGGGGAAGTGATGGTTCTACTCAAACACAGGGAAATACTTGCCAAGCTAAACACGAACCCCTGCCAGCAGCATTTGCAAAAACTGTAATAAAATGACCTCTCCAACTTATCCTTCCAAAGAAACTGTATTTAGCTGCAAGCAAGTGGCAAGAATGTTGTTTTGTATAACCTACCTTTATAAAATGTGTGATCTGCAGGCATACTCACAGTCTTACCTAGATGAAGACAGCATAGAAAGTGGGGGTAATTTAGGTCAGCAGCATGGGGATCGCACCTACAGCCAGTGCCTTTGCATGGGTTTGTCCAATAAAGGGCTCCAGATTATGTGGCAACTGACTCATTTCAAGGACACACAAAGAGAAAGTACCTCTATCTTCTCCTGTCTGGTAGGATTCCTCTCAAATGGAAACACTTCATGTCTGCTAGGCAAAAAGGATTCATTTTATGCCATGCCTCAGTTCTGCTTCAGACCGTGTACAACAGTCAGCATTAGGACAGCTGCAGTGTCTGAGACAGCAGCACGGAAAGCTACAAAACAAACTGCATCCCAAACACATTCCCAAGCCCACTTCACATATTGAGTCTCACAGAAACTCTAATCTTCAAGGTGATTACTCTGACACAGCTTTACTATAAAGGGAGAAGAGACGGCAAATTAAAAACATTGAATGAGCTACAAGGAAAATGTTGCCTGTTCCTAGAAAATTACTTTGTAGAATTACTTATTCTGAAATTCTGGCACTTACATAATAGATTTTGAAAAGAGATTTTGTTTTAGCAAAACTTAGTTTAAACAAGGGCTTTATGCAGGGTCATAAATGCTACTGCTAGCTGCAGAATTAGATGAGTACAGGTTGCATACATGGATATATAGTAATATATCCATGAATATATACTCAGTTTATTAAATGAAAAGATGCAACAAACCAGTTACTAGCAATAACAAAGATCAGAAATGTGAATGACTTAATATGCATGAAGTTGTATTTTTTAATCTCAAAGAGCTTTAACAACAGCTTTAGAGCTTCCCCTGCCTCTTCCAACTCCATTCACACTATCTTTTTAGCAACATCAGCTGTAAGCAGCTCTACGTAAGGTGCTAATAAACTCTGTTCCTTTAAAAGCCTTTAAGGCGCAGCAGGCAAAAAACAAAAACTGGTAAGAGGCAAGGGGAATGAAGCGGTTAAAAAAGAATCCATCCTGAAAACCATCGATGAAATAATAAAGATTTAAACTTCATCCTTGTTACAAAAATAGCAATTATTTAAACTGTGTTATAAATATATAATCCTAGCATATATGAGTGCAAGGAATTCTATTTGTTTTTAATTAAAGCACATATGTAACTAAAAGGATTAAATTATTTTTCATTATTGAACTATTAAAAGTATTTAATTGCATAATTTAAACTGTACCTTAATTGAAAAATTGGAAAATCACTAACAGGAAGTGTCCCAACTTCATCTTTTGCAGGTCTTGATCTGAGCATGTAATCTTATCTATACAGAATCATAAACCTCCCGTAGCACTTCATACACACAGATTAAGATCTACAGTTTTCCTTCTGAGCTCATATCTGGGCATTATTTGTATTTTACAGAAAGAAAAGTATGACCCAAGAAGTTTAAAATTACCCACCTAACAGTCACCCCACCAACCAGTGTAATGTAAAGTCATCACAAGCATCAATGGTTAATATTTGATCCAAGATTTTCTGCAAACCAGCTCTCCCGCCATAGATAAGCACGATGCTTGCTGCAGCAATGCACAAACTGCCAAGCAGCCTGCAAATCTAAGTAACTTTAAATAAATTTTAGAAGTCATCTTGGAGATACATTTAGAATCCTTACAATCCCTTTCACCATCCAGTTTTCCAGGGAAGATGTGAACATGCGTTATTTCCACACATTTGGCTACAGAGTTGTGCATGCAGTTAAACTTTCTTAGAAAAAAAGTACTTTCCTATTTTTCCCTGGCAGCTTCATTTTTAAAATATAATTTCACAGACACAGCAGTGTGTTACATAGAAGTAACACAGTTTACAAGATTCAGGTAACCGTCTGATTATAAGTGGAGAAACAACCCCCCTATGCAAATGCAAACTTAAGCTTCTTCATGAGAATTCTGTTGGCCGGAAAAGGCACTAAGTCACATCTAGTACTCTTCACATCTGTATTCCAAGAATCCTGTAATGAACATGCCTTAAAAAAAAAAAAAAAACAGCCCAAAACATTCCTCCATGCCTAAAATCCCTACACTAAACCTGTGTAGATTTTTTATATGTAGCTTCTTAAAGTAGCACTGAAAATTTAAGAGAGGATAATTGATTCATTACCTCTATTTCTACTATATTTCTTTTTTTATTTTTTGCTCCCCATTTCAAAAGGCATTGTTTAAATTGCCCTAATCTGCAAACAGCAACAATAAGTGTAGCAAATACTTGACAATGAAGATGTAAAGCCTCTAAAAACCTGTTACCTTAGTAACCATGGGAATGCAGGAGAATAAGAATACACGGAGTGTCAGGACATCATTTTGGATTCCACAGGGTTTGGGTTGAAATACAGTCAGCTTTCATTAGCTTTTTGTTTTTCCCAGTAGGTCCTTGGACTTTGAAACAAAACCTGAATGACAGCTATGAGCAATTCCAGCCTCACTCCTGATTAGCCACACCAAACAAAACAGCTCTCTTCACTGTGAATCCCCCCCACCCTTTGCACCCAACAAGCCTCGAAACAAATGTTATTTATGCTGCTGACCCCTCTGGATATCACTAATAAAGCACATTCCAAAACGAAGAGTAAACCAAAGAGCCACTTTCCTGGCACTTAATAGATAGTTCACTTTAAACAAATGTCCTGCAAGAAAAATAAAAAGCCAACATACCCACCAGGACATTTCTGTTTATTTATAAGCTTTACGGGGTATGTTAATTCGACATCAACATTAAGAATTCAGCTCCTCACTTAAGTAACACCGTATTTCCATTTTACTCATGGAAGGGGAAAAGAAAATAAAGAAGACCACCCCCACCGAGGTCTGTTGGGAAGCTTGTGGTCAAGACAGAACAGAACAAAGATCTCCCAACCACTGGCTTTAGCTGGCTTAATTCCAGGTCCCTTCTCTTGTTCTTCGCTGCTCTCTGGCCACTTGGGAAAACAATCGGAAAAAAAAAAAGCTCCAGGCAAAACCATTGGAAAAATGAGCAAGCAACTCAAAACATGTGGATTATGTTAGACCCAGCCCATCATAGAATACTTAAGTGCTCCTTGAACTTTACATACAGCTTTATACCCACGGTTTCCTCTCTCGGAGTACAAACCAGGGCTATCATGGTAGTGTTGGAGAGTGGGAAAAAGGGAGGGGAAGGAAAGAAACGTTTTTTGCTCAGTAAGAGGGACAAAAAATGAAATGTAGAAATAATGGGCTGCTTGGTCATCATGTGATGACAAAAGTCTTCTCCTCAAAAAGCCTGGAAGGCAACAGCAGTCCAGAGACACTGACCTCACCTTGCCTTTCAGTTCTCTTTCAACTGATAAGGTGTTTCTTTTCCATTCCCAGAAATTGCCATTCCAGGACACCACTGATACGTGTAAGAGCTTTTGCCTCTGTTCATTTGTAGTCTTCTGCAATCTTTTACACACATATGAACAGCAGTACCACAGCAGCAACACCCATTTTACATGCAATAGTCCAGATTATATTTTTTTTACATTATGCTATATCAATGTCTGGGTCATGTTAAACATCACTAATAAACACCAAAGTTACACCCTTAAAACACTGCTCACGGGGCAAAACAACTGCCTCTCTCCAGGCAACTGCAACTTCCAAAGTTAAGTAAAACAGAGTATCTAGATTAAATCCTATTACTTACTGTGTACTGAAGAATATTTCTTGCATGACCCGTTCACACGTTTTGTGTATATGTAGAGAGAGAAAGGAGTTGCTATTCCCCACTCCTGAGTGCAATCAGGTGTCCAGAAACAAGCTTATCTCTACAATGCTAAACAAATCCACAACAGTAATGAGCCAACAGGTTATAAAAAAGGATACTTTAACCAGCCATATGCAAAAAGCAAGGCCATCTTGGGTTTTGAGACATTAGCTTAGGCCTCAGATGTCCAGTTTTCAAGTCCATCAGTCCCTTCTTGTTTTGGTCACTCAGTTCTTTGAAGCAATGGGGAAAAATAAGCACAATCACAAAACATTTTTTAGGAGAAAAGCATGTTAGAGGAAACTACAAGTTTTGAGAAATCAAAAAAAGCTTCCTAAAATATTTATTTAAATTCATTTTTTAAGCATACTAACCACTTTCAGAATCATATTGTTAAAAGCAGATATGAGTTTACGTATATCACCAAAAATTCTATTTCTTTCCATGCTTCCCTTTAATCTATCACATCTTGCTTCATATCTTTAGAATGGTTTCGCACATGGTCTCTGCCTAGCCTTGACTCCTGCCCTGAGTAGAGTCAACTTGTTTGCCACTACTTGGCCGGCCCGTCAAAAGGTTCCTTCAGCAACGAAGAAGGCAGATTCTCTCCCAGCAGTACCTGTACACCAAATGACTCTCCTGTGAAGAAGCAGCAATGCAACCTAAGTTAATTTAATTTGGTTGATTTAATCTAATCTTCATGAAGCTTCTCCATGGACCTCGCTCCCTCAGTGTAAAAGATGAAAGAAATGACTAAAGCAGCAGTTACATGTAGTCCCAGAAATTTCAATCTTTTATAGAGACTGCTGCCAACTGCTAAGCAGTCCCACCACCCACAGCTATCATCCAAGAGGCATGCTAGGTAACCAGAAGACTCCAGGGCAGAACTGATCATAACAACTGTGTTCCTGCAACACACTCCCAGAGACTTAAAACTAAAGCCTCCAGAAGTGGTCTAAGTGAAGCAGCTCAATCAGTAGCCAAGCCAATGCAAAGCAAAGATTAGAGGATAAGCACAGTCCCATAAGCCTAAGGCCTGGAGCTTTTCTAAAGGCAAGCATTTACCTGGGGAATAGCTTCTAACATAGAAGAGGGCTGTGATGGACTATGAAGTAGTTGGCCATTTATTTCCATTGAGGACACTGGGTTTTTTTCTTTCCATTCAAGCTTCAACTTTGTGGCTTCAGAAAGCCATTTGCCGGGAACAAAAGGCTGCCTAGAAAACTTTGCTTTGTTGCTTCCTCTCTGGAAAGCCTGTCAGTGGTACCAACTGCCATACCTTCCTAGGAGAAGGGAAGCTTGGCACTTTCACCTTTGATGAATGTGGTTTTAGAGTTGGTGATGTGGGCTGGGGAGGAAAGGATAGCACCATTCTTCTCCTTACAGTAAAGAGTGATTGCTACTGTGCCCAAACTCTCTCCTGCAAGCCACAAACATGCCTTATTATCACAGGAGAGAAAGATTTCTCAAACTCATACTAAGGACAGCACCACTATCAGCTCTATAAGTGGAGGCTGAGTCAGAGCTGCAATAGGAGCATTGTAACAACGACACATGAGAGAAGCATATGTGAACTCCCCCAGGATGGAAAAGCAACTGATCATGATTCTACCTCTCTGCTCCCCCTCCCAAAAGAAAGCCCCTGCAGAACATCCTGACATTGAATAGCATTGCTCAGACTCTGGTTGGCTGCATCCAGGAGAAGGCAAACAATATATATAAACAATTCCATCCTTGCAACAGCAACATGAGAAGGTGAACACAAGCAGATGCCAGTCTTCTACCTTCTTCCCTTTCTAGAATTACTGCCCACCCTTATGTAAGGTAAGCCATAGGCACTGTGCGTTCTGACTGGGAGATCTGTAGCTGCTTTTATCTGGGAACAAAGGACACATCAGATCAGTTTTAACAGGAGAAGTGCAGCACAACCTGACCCAAGAAAACACAAAATAAGTGCAGGTCCATATTCTACCTGCTCTGTCATCTGCACAGGCCATGGACTTAACTACTCACCTTAGATACTGGGAAAATGGGACTTTTTGTGAGTTCCCTACTATTACTAAGCTGCATAGCTCAAATTGTCTTTTAAGGGAACAGCAAAAACCTGTACCAGAACCACCACCGTCAATTTCTCCATGCCAGACACAAAAACCCTGTTCTAGATATTCGGAACGCAGTTTCAAGCCTGAAATAAAAATCCCAAGTTCTAAATTTTAACTCCTCCTCACAGAAACTCAGTTCTGCAGGACGAAAAAATGAAGCAGTTCTCAACACAGTTCAGAAGAGCTCCTTCACTGCCAAGTTGAAACTCACTGGCCCCCCAAACATCAACCTGGTTGGCACTAGTTCTACAACTGTTGTTTTGACCTCAGTGTAATTTTGAGACAGACTGAAAATACCCGAAAGACATGCTGGAGGTACTTATTGCTTTCTACCAAAAGAAGGGCAAAAAGCAGCACATATGCATGTTTAATTAATTTTACAAAAGTGATGTCTGTCCAGCTGTCCAGCTTACAAAATTTCCAAACTAATCCCAAAGTAGGACCTCTCCACCTGACAAAGGAAGCATGTTTAAAAACCACATATATATCACAACCTGTCGGGCACTGATGGAAAAATGGATTCTACTCAGTACTGATCACTTCCATCCCTAGGTGCTCCACTGCATTTCTCAAGCTCAGTGTGCCACTCAATGGTAAACTGGATCAAGTAATTCATCCGCCTAAAAAGTAACCTGGAAAAATTAGTTGTTTTTCAAGTGGATCAGTTCCTCTGCCAGATGACAGCACACACAAAACGAACAGCAGCAAAATGGGGGGAAAAGCTGAGAGTGCTGTGAGGAAATGGGCAACCAACAAGGAGGATGCAAGGGCTAGTCGACCAGCAAACCACAGTGCTGTCACACAGGCTCATTCACCTGGTTTGATATGACCTTTCCTTATTAAGCCAAATCACAGATTTTTAATTACCACACGCAACTGTAAAAGGAAAGAAGGTAAGAAAAATGGCACAAGTATGACCCAACATCCACTATTTCAATATTCAGTAGGCACCTTGCCACCAGCTTCAAAAAGATCTGAATCTGCCATACATCCAGGACCATGTTGAAAAGCTGCAGAAAACAGCCCTTCTACCTGTGGAAAGCAACCTAGAGATATGTGGGAAAAATAGAAGAGAAAGGGAAATTAACTCTTCTAACACCGTCCACTCTGTGAAGTGACTTTTGGGAATTACCTCCAAATTCCATCTACTGAGTGATAAGTAGCCTAAACTCAAATAAGTAAAGACTGGTAAGATGCCAAGACATTTGTATTGAAACTCTTTCCTTTCTGCCTTCCTCTGTAACACAACATGATGGAAATACTCCAGGAAAGAGTTTCACTGACTGAAGGAAATAACAGTGACTATCACTATCCTATTGCATTTTGCATTGAGGGCCTTCACACTCCTTTTGCAGGTATTACCTGTCTCCTCTAGACACACACACCTTACTTTTCCTCCAGCAAACACCAGGAACTATGAACCTCTTCTCTAAAAGCTGAAAATCAGGGCAGGGAAATAAATAGCATGGAATACTTAACAAGTAACAGCAGCTACAGAGTACATGCACATATTTGCATGCGCATGCACCTTGTGCCCTGCATGCATAAAGCAATAAAAAAAGAAAAGGATAGGCTTCTGCAATATAAATAAAGCGGATGACTTAAAAATAATCTAATCTGAGTTCAAATCTATCCAGCACCCTACTACTAAGCAAACATCAGGAGGGACTCAAATAGAGAATGGTTTTCTGACAATTGAGCAAGAACAATAGCAAATATTTCATTTGCAATTAAGAACCTGGGTTTTGTTTTCACAGAAACTGTGGGGATTTCTTCAACAGTGACTTCTATTAACTTCTGCTCTCCTCCCACCACCAAAAGGCTCAATGGGCCCAACACCATGGCTGCTTTTTCCCAGCGATTTCAGACTAAAAAAAGGGCATTACTGCATCCTCTTTAAAAAAATGTTTCAATTACACTTGCCTACCACATTGATCTGCATCCTTCAAAAGGCAAGAGACCAAAACAAAACCACCACACAGATAAATAAGCCCCAGCAAACCCACAGTTACTGGCCTCGTTACAACCACAGCCCCTTGAACATTAAAAAAATAATAAAACTAAAATTAATAGGTCTATTTTGTCTCCACAAGCCAACCTGCTGATTTAGGGCAATGTCACCAACAGTATTCTTATCTGTAAAGGGTAACATTCAATTGTTTGACAGAAACAAAGGAGAGCTCAACAGGAAATCAACCAGCTTGGGACAGATGGTCACTGAATCAAGTTTCACCCCTCCCCTCTCCAAAAATAGGCTTAAGAGGCATTTTCTGTTACCAAGCAACAGCCCAAAGGAAGGCATAAATCTTTCCCTATGTGTTATTCCCCTCCTCCCCAACACACACACATTTCAATCTCCTAGGGCAGTATGTTTGCAGGTTTGTTTATTTTCTAAATCGTAGGTACAAGGATTTATTCCCTGCAATGACGATGTGTTTCTGCATGCCCGCTAGCCACTTTGCCTTTTTTGAGGCAAGAAGGTGGTTAACAGGGTAGCTATGACAGCTACCATGAAGGTGGGTTACAATCAGGGGGTACAATGCTAGTTAGTAACCCTGCCATGTTCGGCCAAGGTTCACTGGAGACCTGAGAAATTAATCCCTTGAGGAAGGGAATTTCTGATGACCGTTTTATATAAAACTGGCATGACCCTGATCACGCTCTGAAAAAAAGAGGTGACCTTTAAAAGCCATCATAAAACCTTGTACCTGCTTTAACCCATAAAAATCCATAAAATTCAAACCCCCCAAAAGCACCAGGGTATCTTTAATGTAACACACAGAGCAGCAGGCTTTCAAATAATTTGGATTTTCAGAGCATTAATTCTCAGGTACATCAACCACCCTAAGTGAGCATCAGCTACTTGAAGTATGGGAAGAGTAGGTAAAGATGATGAACATTTACTGTTCTGCTAGGCCAGGGGAAGAAGGGGAAGGGGGGCTGAAGAAGAGAAAGAGACCCGACTTGGCTGTTTGTGGAGATCTGGGAGGAGGGGGAGGGGAGCAGAGAGCCAGGGGGTAAAGGACAGCGGCTCTGAAATTCAGATTAGCACCCAGAGAACAAACCGGTTTGTTTGACACCACCGTCACCCCCCCATCATACAACCTGGTGACAGGCCAGCAGGCCACAAAAGGAGGCGCAGCTAAATTTAGCCATACAAAGAGTAACCTGCAATAAAATAAAAAAAAATAACAATAAAAATAAAGGTTTACAATTATGACCCTCGCAAAAATTAAATGGGGAAGAAAAGTCTCACTTTGGCAACAAACTGGGTAATCATCCTTTAAAAGCACAGAGCCTGGATTACCACTGACACATACTTAGACTGCTAAAACATATGGTCAAAAAAATAGAAAGAAGAGAGGGGTATAGGGGGAGGGGAAAGGTTGTGACAGCATGTGGCCTGCAAACACTTTATTTAATCCTTGCTCAACTAACTCCTGCTTTATCCAGCTGAAAACCTTCTGCTAGACACGACATAGCCTATTTTCATCAGGTATTTAATGTACTCCTTTAATACCACTCAGATACCAGTTAGCACCACTGCGGTGGGTAAACAGAGCCCTGCATGCGGGCTGCTTCGCAGATGAAGGGCCTTGGACTTTCGAATCCATTTCGGCACAAAGCCATCTTGGTGGAGACGCAGCCCCAGCTCCCCGCACAAGGCAACCAGATCTCACAGGGAAACCAGAGACTGAAATGTCTAAATTCAATTAATCAAAGTTAATTGAAATTAAAGAGAAGGTTTGAACACAAAACCCAGATTAATAACTGCATGTGTACCAAGAACACAATTTGGTTTATTATGCCTAAAGCTTACTGACCGAAGCACGAAGCTCAGCAGTCTAAGGTCCTGACAGAAGACTTGAACTAAAGACCCTGTAGGCTCAGCCATAGAAGACAGTAATGGCTAATCATTACTGCAATGTAGTGCTTGAAAACTCAAGGACAACCACCACCCTTGTTTCAGAGATAGGGAAACTGAGGCACATAGAAGCCATGTGTCTCAGTAGCAGAATCAAGAAGTAAAACCAGATCTTCTGCAGACCCTAGTCCACACTGTAATATCACCCTGAGCATTCAAATTAAAGCGAGTTGTTATTTATGTAAATTCATGGCAAGCATCAACATTTTTACAGCTGGTTTCCCTTGCCTCTTCACAGCTTAGTGACAGCCCTGTAGCTGAAATGCAGTTCTTCACTGAAACTAGTTTCTTTGATCAGGCAGGCAACAATAGTTATCCCAGCGTTATTCAGGAATGGATATACCCATTTTTCTAACACATCAGAATTTGGCTATATAAGACATGAAAAAAGCTACAGGTTTTTCTCTAGTGCATGTTAATAATTTTGTTATAATGTATTAAATGAATTATGGACTGCAATGGCTTTGTTTCTTTTGAATATCAGTGTAAATGGTGTGAAATGTACCATGGCAACAGAAGCCCCATACACTTTACATGTTAGTAATCCATCATATGGGGGAAAACCCCTACATTGCAGTTTTGCATAAGCATTTATCATTTAAGAAGAGACTTTTTCTCTTACATTCACAAGTAGATGTCCTTTACATCACTCAGTCAGGATAAGAGAGAGATAACCATGTAGGAGGGGAAATAAACTTTGTTTCCTTTTCCCCTCTTAAGTACGCCATCGTGCTTTTCTTCACTGACCAAAGAAACTTCTGTATTCCTTGGCCAAGGTGGAATCCACAGGCATCTTGCATGGTTTTGGCTGAAATGTAAAAGGATGCGCGTTTACCTCAAATCTCCCTCTATTCTATGATTCTGTGAAGTGAGGACTGAGGAGCCTGCTTTCCAGTGTCTTTTTCTTGAAAAAAAAATCACAACAGACTTTCTTTGGATTTCTTAGCACTCAAACTGCTAGTTTAGAATTCAAGGTCTTTAACTCAATCTGTTATTATATGAACTTTAACTTGACTCTTTACCTTGAACTAAGCCATTCTCCGTTCAAGCAAATTAAAACATGTATCCGTTAGATGATCCAAACAAATCCCCCTCTTTTTTTGCCAAGGAACATAATAGCAGTTGGCTGTATTCAGAACACAAGAACATTCCTCATTTACCTCTGAGCTGCTCTGGTCAGATGTACTAAACTTAAGCTAAAGCTACAAAAACATGTTTTTGCAATAGAAGTAACACAGTAGTAGCAGAAGTGGAACCCAAAAATCAATTGAATACAAAAATCTTACTAAAATTACAATACTGCTTCTCTCCAATAGAGGATAGGAGGAGTAATAGAATGGTAAAGAATCATCAGTTAAGATCATCAGTTTAAAGCACTGTTAAGTAAAAAGAAGTCTAGCTGTAGAGACAGAGAAGGCATTACAAACCATCAAGGATACGTAAGCTAGTAATAACTGCAGGTAGATCACTGCAAGTCTCATTTCCAAAACAAAGAAAATCACAATCTGAATATTATTCTTTATATGGCTATATGGTGACATTACACTTAACTGTTTACAACCAGTCTGACATAAATCCATTTCAAGAGAGGCCATTTCTCATAAACTATTTTCTTCTTATGTATTCATAGTTCGGGGCTATTTTTCCTGGCACACATAATGACTGTATGGACACAAGAAGATTCACCAGTGTATTCTCTTATCTCTGCACGCTGGCTGAAAGAAGTTTCTGTAATTTATTCCAGAACAGAAAGGCACTGTGACAACACACAGAATAGACCTCATTTTCAACAAGCAGTTTTTAATGAGAAATTTATCAGTCCCTCTCAGCATGAACTGCACTCTGGAACAGGGAGGACAGAATTGTTTTAATTGATTCATCCTGAGGCCAGCGTCCCCCAAGGCATATGGCCTCAAATATACATACACTATTTTTCTGTCCTTGGGGCAAAGGATTAGGTATGAACCAAAGCAGTTCTGCTCCCTAACCCTTGTTAACTTGCCAGTTAACTTCTTCCTAAAATTGAGTTTCTCAAAGAACATCCAACCTCTAGTTGGCAATATCTAGTTCTTCTTTCCTCCTTGCTGTGTTTTTTATAAAAACCTCGACTTCCTGCAGTTTATTCCGATAATCATTTGGAGCAGGAAAAGGTGTGTTGTCATCCAGCCGCCATTCCTCTTGTCATAATTGGAATGAAAAAGCACAACCCCCCTTTTCCACACTTGGCTGTTCTTCCTCTACATGTGAAGTATACTCAGCTAGAACATGGCAGCTAGAGTGGAACTGCAACCCACACATTGAATCACCACATAAGAATCAGTATGTCCAGAAAAATAAAGCGTACTGCCACATATACACTTCAGTTATAAGAAAGATGCACAAGGGCATGCAATTGAGAACAGCAGTTCCCAAACCTCACCAGCTAACAGAACTATAAGTAGAAGTGATTGATTGATATAATATAAACATTTATTTTTTATGCATGCTTTATTTTAGTACTGAAAAAGAACTTAAAAGAAAAATTAAAATTGCTAGTACTGAGCTTATTTTAAGCTTCCTTAGAGTAAGTGTTTTACTACGATCATTAATCTAGAAAATCTGATTTTAGACAGTGCAACAATGTCAATCCATCAGGTATTGTTATTATCCTTTGATGCTCAATCTTTCATCCCAAGCAGGGCAAACAGCCTCTTATGAAGTCACTCAAGCTTTACAGCCTTCCTACTAAGACATGCCCAGTGATGCCCCAATCACCAGACTATTTCTGGGTTGCCATCCAGTAACACAAGACCCACAGACAGCTGCCAGTAACAGAACTCTGTCTCGCCAATAATGTGTGACTGGACATGCAATCAGCAGGAATTTCTGATGATGTGCAGAAAACACATTGAGCATACAGCAGGAAAATGGCCAGAAAGATGACAGTGGGAAGCAGGTTACCAAAACAGTTCAGGCTGCCAGCAGCCTATTCCTTAAGTGTTTGCAAAATGCTTTGGCCAGATGAATTGTTTCAGGAAGCTGTATCTTACCAATACGTAATGCTCCCTAATTTTATGGTTTTTTTACTACCCCACTTTATAACAAACAACAACAGAATCACAGAATAATTTGGGTTGGAAGGGACCTCTGAAGGTCAACCAGCCCAACCTCACATTCAAGGCAAGGCCACATTGGAAATCCTGTGAAAATAAAACATTGTTCTGATGTATTTTGGTGTGTGGCTGATCTGCACCAGTAGCTTTGACTTATTAATCTGTCAAACTCATACGTGATGCTCTCAGTAATTCTCAGCTAGACTCCAATGAAACAAGAGCTGAAAGGCCGTTTCTTAAAAATAAAAAGTCTGAGGCACAAAATACCATTTTTCTCAAAGAAAATTAAACATTTCATTGATGCAAAGAGTTTAATCTGTTTCCCAATACACAGTTTTTGCAATTTGGACAAGCTACTAGTGAACTACAAAGCAAATCTCCAGTCATGTGTCAAGGTTATACAATGAGATTCATGCTGTACTTGTTTATGTAGTGAATCAGAATAGAGAACACAAGGTTAGGATATCAGTATCATCAGACATCAGAAGAATCAAAACTACACAGCATCTGTTGCATTCCTCTCTTTTTCAGCCCTAAGACCCTGAACTGCATATTATTGAATTTGAAGTTGTACTAATTTTCACAGAACAATTCAATTACAAAGCATCTGGACAAAAACTGTTTTTTTAATGGAAAATAAGTCCCAGATCCAGTTCTCATTTATTACACTGCTTGGGACAACACCCATTTAAAATGATGACCAAAAGCAAAGCTTTTTTTTACCCTTCAAACAAACATCAAAGCAGCAATGCTAGGATGAATTTTCAACTGCTCTGAACCTACAGGTTATATATTCCTCCTTTTTCAGCAGGAGGATCTCTGGCAACACACACATGCAACTTCACAAGTTCAACTTGGCAGTTAATCTGTCTGGCCTTAGCACATAACCAGAAATGGATTTACTACAGTGACAGCAAATGGAGCTGAAATCCTATATGGCACTGCGTAGGGGAGCGCTTAACCCCTATCACAAGTACAGCCTCCCTCTTTCTTACACCAAATCCACATCACAACTGGAATCACCCCAAACCCAAGCTTGACAGAAAGCCAGCCAGCTGTGCTGCAGATGAAAATCAAGCATCTATCTGCACAGCCACCAGGCACAAGGCATCTCTCAATAAAACAACCATGCCGGACAGCTAGCAAGCAAACACTGATCATTTTGATAGTGGAGAGCAGCCAGAAGAATGCTTGTGGCTTTTTCTCAGGCTTTTCTGCCACAAGGTCACATCTGCTGTTTAAAGTGTTTCTTGGTGATGGCTTTTGTTTAAGAGCTTCTGAGGCATACTATTTTGAATGATGTTACTGGTGGCACATCTACAATGCACTAAGTTCCCCTGGTCTAGTCATTCACACATATAAAGGCAAACTGTGAACACAGTGTTAACGTTCAGGTCAGTATAAGCCATCTCAGCCAAACAATCACTAAAGTAAAGGAATCCTGTGACCCATTAACACATTGGACCATTATGATATTAGACCCCAGAATTTCTAATTAATGTCCTTTTTTATATATATACACATCATGCACACACATAGACACTATCCTCCCTAGTCTGTCAGATCTACAACTTAGAGGACATCTGGAGGAGGCAACTGCCTGTGCATTTTCTGTGCAGCACTTAAAACATTCTCAGGCACACAGTAAGTAAGACGAGTATTACTAAGTTAATGCTACAAAAGAAAAGAAGCCTGTATGTTTAGATGTCCTGCTGTTCATAGGAAAGATTCCATAGCTCTTGACACAAAAGCGTGTGACAGCTAACATTTTAATCTTGATGCCCTTGAAATCCAGCTTGCCTCCCACATCTGCTAAAATCTTGATTGTGGATCAGGAGGAAGAAGGTGAAATAACAATCTAGGAGGCAAGTCATCTCCCCCTCCTCAAGAAGCTTGGAAACTGAGAGCTGACTCTAATAATAATGATAATGATAATAATGGTGATGATAATAACAATAATGGCAAGAGCTAACTTGCAAAATTTGCTGAAACTGCTGCAATTGGGACTGTAAAGATATACATATTTTTCAGTCTGGACTTCTGCTTTTAAATACTCCATCTGTAGTTCTGTGTGCCTCTATCCAAGGCATTAAACTCTTCTTGGATGGCTTTGCCCTTTTCCCTTGCTCCCTTTAGGTTTTCTTCAAAATTGCTCTGCTATGAGCTAGTATTGATCAGTTAGCTAATGCACCTAATATCTTATTGCTCTCTCAGCCAAAATTGTCCCTTTGAATGATTAAGGCTAGAAAGAGTAACAACAACATCTTAACATTTCATCTATACAAATAAATTTTTGAAAGCATTTTTTACAAGACTAGGAAACCATCGTGTTCTTTAATGCCACATGCAGCAAGACTGGCAGGAAGCTACTGCCTTTTTCTTGATGCAGAGAAGGGCATTGCAGCGGTAAAAATCAAGACTGAATTCTCACTCTTCTCAAAGGAATTACCTAATTGCAATAAGAATTTGATTCTATACAAGTGGTTTAAAGAAATCACAAGATTTAGCTTCCTTTATGAAACAGCTGTTCTGAAAGTGGACTGAAACCATGAAAGGCTCTAAAGGAACACAGAATCTGAGGGGCTTCATGACAAGCCACAGGGAGATGGTCGGTGAAGCAGGAACAAAAGCAGTAAAAGTTGAGGAGGATCAGGCACGCAGTAATTTCCAAACACTCTACTCTCAACTCTGGACACAAGGAAGGGACCATGTACAACTCAGGGTATACACAGTCTCACTGAGCATTGGCATTAAAATTGCACCTGAACCATCTCTATCTTTAGAAGACATGGAATTAATGGGGGGAAAAATCCACTAAATTAAAAGCATAATTTAACTATCAAATTCCCAGAAAAGATCTCCTTTGACTTCCTTATGTCCAGAGACCCAAGAGCATACAAGAAAGCAAGTTTTGAAGTTGGAGGTAGCATTATAAAAGAAAGGAGGGGAAAGGGGTCTAATATCTCTCAAATATGTAGAATATTGAAGGAAGATGCTTCATATACACCTTAATACTTCTTTATGAAGCCAAATTTAAATGCTGTATAGCTCTAGAGAAAAACAGCAGCTGAGGTCTTCTTCCAAAGAAGGCTTCTCATTTTTCTGACATCTTGGTGGTGTGCACCCCATTCAACAGAGAAATTGGTCTGCAGAGGGAGGAAGCAGCATAATTCAGTGCAAAAACGAGAGGTACTAGCAAAATGTTCAACTGCATTTGCCATTCTAAATGCATCAGTTTAAATAGTTGCCCATCTAACTGAACTTAACAGCTTCATACTAGACGTTCCAGGGAAGTCCTATTACTTTTGATGAGATGCACAGATGAGTTTTCATGTAAAAAAAAACCACAAATAAACAAACAACACACTGAGCACTGTTATTAGAGTGCATTTCAGTAACTAACCAGTAACTAACTTCTTCACTTGCTTCTAAGTGCTCTGCTCAGATCATGCCAATGGCCTTGAAAAGAGCTAATTACAGACTATTATGGAGATAGGAGACAGAACAAGAGAATCTTTGCACAGCATTTATAAAACTAGTCACTCCAGACTTGTTCATGGAACCACTACAACAGATGTCTGATAATCTCTTAAGTAACAGTATCTTAAGTCTGCCCACACAGTTTTGCTGTTCATAGCTCAATCAGTTTGGAAAACTACCTCAAAATAACCTCTCTAAAACCTTACATGGGGAATATTAATGGAAGGTTTCTATCAGATCTTGTCACACTGACTCAGGCTGCTCCCTACCATCTTACTCTTCTGGTGATTTCATGTCATTTTATGCCACAATGTTCAGTTCTTCCCATTTTTCATATTTAATAAAGACTTTATTAGTTACTGTAGTATACCTGCAATGAGGAAAAATTAAACATTAAGTGCAAATTAATCCAAGTATTTGACAATATGTGCTGTAAGATCTTCAGATCATGTATATGGGTTTTTTTATTAAACCTCTGAAGTGCCATGAAACTTAAGATGCTAACTCAATGAGAATTACATTAAATAAACTTCAATTAAAGTCATCATTTACACAATTTTCTATGGCCTCTTATGTCCCAGAAGAATTTCACAGAAGCTGTGACTTTACTGTGTAACAGAGTAAGACAACAGAAACCAGCTTCATGGCTTCTGGAGTTACCCAAACCAAAAATAATTATATCTTAGTGTCATAGAATCATTTAGGTTGGAAAATACCTTTAAGATCATAAAGTCCAACCATTAACCTAAGCACAATGTCTACACATCTTTTAAATACCCCCAGGGATGGCAACTCCACCACTGCCCTGGGCAGCCTGTTCCAAGGCCTGACTGCCCTTTCGGTGAAGAATTTTTTCCTATCTAAACCTCCCCAGTGCAGCTTGAGAGTGTTACCTCTTGTCCTATCGCTTGCTACTCGGAAGAAGAGACCGACACCCACCTCACTACAACCTCCTTTCAGGTAGTTGTAGAGAGCTATAAGGCCCTCCTGAACCTTCTCTTCTCCAGACTAAATACCCCAGTTCCCTCAGAAGACTTATTCTCCAGACCCTTCACCAGCTTTGTTGCCCTTCTCTGGACCCACTCCAGCACCTCAATGTCTCTCTTGTAGTGAGAGGCCCAGAACTGAACACAGTATTCCAGCTGCGGCCTAACAAGTGCCGAGTACAGGGGGATGATCAGTGCCCTGTCCCATCGTGGGACACACCAGGATGCTGTTGGCCTTCTTGGCCACCTGGGCACATGCTGGCTTATGTTCAGCCAGCTGTTGACCAACACCCACGGGTCCTGATCCACCAGGCGACTTTCCAGCCACTCTTCCCCAAGCCTGTAGAATTCCATGGGGTTGTTGTGACCCAAGCACAGGACCTGGCACTTGGCCTTGTTGAATCTCATACAACTGGCTTCGGCCCATTGATCCAGGCTGTCATTTCTATTTAATACTTCCAAGCCAACAACAATAGTGTATAAAATTTCACTGTTCTCTTTGTGGATAAACCCTGCTCCAAATTTCTGCCACCCGCAAGTTCCCCTAACAGATATTCTGTGTTTGGTTTTTTTCTTTTGGATTATAATTATTCTATTAAAATATTAAGAGCCTAATGCTACTTAACAGTTCTCCAGTATAAGGACCTTCAGAGCATGGCTCCTTGGCTTTGGGTCATCTTCATTACCTACCTTCAAGTTCAAAACCATTAACATGGGCTACACTTGCTATGCTCAGAGTTGCAAATGAGTCACTCAGTAATAACTAGCTGAAAATTCATTTACTAGTTCCTTCCTCATTATATGAGGATATTCTCAGAGTTCTAAAAAACAAGATGTATTTCAGATATAGAAAACATTAAATTGGTCCAAAAATGCATCTCCACGTGGAATACAGTGTGAAACAAAATAATAAGGGTTTAAATTAAAAAAAAAAAAAAACCTAAAAAAACAACAAACAACAAAACCCAAAACCCAACCAACCAACCAAACAAACCCCTGTATTAGGCAAAAGTGTTTTGTACAAATATTACAAGCAAAACTTCACAACACTCACAGGAATGTTGTGGTAAGACAGGATTTGAGGAAAGTCAATGATTCTTAGAGAAAATAACACTTTAATTGCAAAAAATTAGTGTTGCTTTATGACTGGCACTGTAATCTGTTTCAGAATATTAGAGATATCTTAATCAGTGTATCTAATGAACTCTAGTTCACAGGACTAATTCTCTAAAAGACATCATTGTCAAAATGTCAAGGCTTATTACTCCTTCATTATCAGTCTTCTCAACAGTCCTCCTTCTCACAATTCCATTTTAGAACCAAAGGAAAATGTGTGTTCCACATTATGTGCGAGAAATGGTTGTGCAAGAGTAGGCAAAATACATATGCCCCAAAGAGGCTGTCCATCTGAGGTATAAAACTAAAAAGTTCGAGTGTTTTGTACATGAATGATTTCACAATACTTTTTACAAGAGTAAAGATCTGGTGCCTTAATATCATGTCCAAGCTCCAGGTTTTGTTAATTATGTCCTACCTACCTAAATGCCCCCTGTAGTTTCAATTAGACATAGTATTCTTCTTCACTTCCCGTCTTGATTATTGTGCACTGTTGCTAAGCGCTAGTTAACAGTTGCCACATTCACCCAAAGTTGGCTGCACTTCAGTGGTCATTCAAAGAATCAAATACAAAACATATGGTACAGAACCATACAAAGAATAAAAGCACCTTCAAAAACCGCTCTAAAATGCTTAATATGAAAGATACTGCAAAAGGCTGCACTGCTGAAAGTAAAATCCTCACAAGTTTTATGCCACTTGAAATTCCCTAGAAACACTGAAAATTGTAAAGAAATACATTCAATTTTTTTCTTTTTTAAGCTATCATTAATAAGATTTTCTAGAGTATATTTCGGACATTATACTGAGTCTCATTTTATACTGAATGAACAGTCCAATATTCATAATATGATAGGCTTCACAGTACAGAGATTTTTCCACACTTCCCTTTAAAAAAAATAGTTTAATTCCCTATATCCCATAGCAACTAAAGTCTCCTAGATTACAACTACTAAGTTTTCTTTTTCCTTCTCTCTGCAAAATACTTTGGACATGACTTATTGAACCACCAAATATCAATGTCAATACTTATGTGCTTAAGAAGTCCTTGAACCAAATGTGCTTTTTTGAATTCTAGCCAAACTTTTCACACAGACAGATCTCCCCTCCTTTCCTCTGCCATGTCCTCATGAGATCTTAAGAAACTTCATATATTTTAATTATCCCACTAAAAGCTCAGTAATCAATCTGCCTGTTACTTCTTACTTCTTTTAGTATTACATACTCACATGGGCTTAAAACTTCCTTACTAAAAAATCATCACTATTTCTGATTAAAATACATTACCTACAGCCAAACTCAACTAATAAAATTTCCTGGTACATACATATTGGGTTTTATAACTGAAGTCTTGTTCTGTTAAACACCTTAGCCAAAAATCTGTTTTGCACAAACCTACTACTAATAAACAAAAACATACGCTGCATTTGTTATATGTATGAACAGACACATAATTAAACCTTCAGGGTTTGGAGGCAGGCATATACGGAACATTATTCATTGACTTTCTGGAATATTTTGTTGGAAATACTTGACAACCCATGAGAACAAGCATGCGTACGTTCAAAATCTACAAGTGTTAAAATGAGGAATAAATAAACATTTCTCCACAGCTCTGGGAATCCTCACACAACTCTTTGCAAAGGAATAAGGCTTATTTACAAAGTTAACCCACCAGCTCCATAAGTGTTTTGTTCCACTCACAAGCAAATCCTACAGGGCAAGTTTTAATGTTTTCAAGTAAGTTGTTTTTCTAATCCCACTAGTGCATATGTAATGAGCTTTTTCTTAAGAAGGCACATTTCCTCAACAAAAACCAAACTTAAATGTGCATTACAGCATTTGTAAGTGCAGAAAGGTTTAGCCGTCCTCTCCGAGATCACATGTATAACCATCTGCAATTGAAATATGCACCTACTTGCTTCCCTCTCAGGTCTAAACAACAGGAATAACTGTAAAAAATATAATTAAAGGGCTTCAGTTATTCCTAGTCAGGGAATAAGACACAATACTTTCTTCAGCAGCAGCCTTTTATTTCAACCTTTTAAAAAGCCCTTGGTAACAAAGTATCAATGAACCATGAAATATTATTTCGATAACACTTAAAACATCGGTCAGTGGGAAAGTCGTAAGAGTCACCGATTCAAAAAAAGCCAAATGGAACCACATAAAAAAGGCTGCATCTTCAGGGTAGTTAAAGGGAACACACTGACAAGCAGTAGACATGGGAAATACTGCTCTACCAGGGAACTTGAAGATTGTCTCCTGCACTTCAAACACTTCAAATTATCGTCGATAATTCTTAATTTCAGGACAAGGATAAATATTTGCAGGCTTTAGGCCCAAACAAAGAGCAGCCCTTGGTCGACACAACTCCTGCATTGCCCAAAGTTCCCATCTTTCGGAGACTTCAGGAAGGCCACTGGCAGCGCTGGGGAGGGACGGGCAGGACCCCGGCGGTACCTCAACGGCTGCCGAGGGGGGCGGGCCGCCCCCTCCCACAGCGGCCAGCCGCCCGGAGAGCCGCCGGTCGGTCCGTCCAAGCCGACTTGTCCCCTCTATCTTCACTTGCCAACATCAAACAAGACCTGTCGCCACGGCGAAGGAAAATCACCGCGGGGCTGCCTGTCACAAGGCCCGCCACGGCAGCCTGCCCTCGGCGCCTGACACCAGGACCGTTACTGCCCATTGGGCTGCCGCGTCTCCAGGGGACACCGTCGACACGGAAACACCATACCCCCCCCCCGGGTAAGAAGACCCTGCGCTCTGCCCTCCCCTCCTCAAACCCGGCCTGCACGCGTCCAGCAGTGCCCCCCAGGCGCACGCACCCCCGCCCTGGGCAGCCACCGCCGCCGCTCTCCCCTGAGGCTAAGCCACCCCGGGAGCGGAGGGCGAGGCAGCCGAGCCCCCTGCCGGCGGCCGCCCGCATGGCAGCGCTGCACGGCGGAGCTCGCCGCCCGCCCGCTCTCCAGCGGAGCCACCTGCACCCCCCGGGACCACCCCCAGCTCCCCGAGACCCCGCTGCTCGCCGCTCGCCAGCGCACAGGGGCTGTTTTGCTCCCGCAACCGCGCTTCCGGGGCTCGGCCATGCCCGCCTTCCCCCGTCGGCGCGGAGTCATTTACCACCCCACACGCCCTCCCGGTCCGAAACGAAGGTAACAAAGGGCTGGAGCCCTGTCTGGGGAGGGCACCAGCATCCCGCCGCGGACACCGGTCGCAGCCCCTCGCTACCCCCGGTGCTGTGCTGCGCTCCGCGGGGTGAATGACATCGAGCGCGACCCAGCGAGCGAGGCGCCGCTCCGCCCTGCGCCGCCTCGGCCCCGCTACCTTTGTGCCCTCCCCACGCACCGGCAAGAAGGCGAAGTAAAGCCCCGCGCCCCCCGCCGCTCCCTTACCTTGCTGGGTAGAGAGAGAGAAGTTGAAGCGCTCCCTTTCCACCCCTCCCTTGATCTTTTGCTTTTAAATTTAAACTGTTTATTGTATTGTTTTTAATTGTATGTTCCGCCTCCCTCCCCTCGGCACCGAGCAACTGCGCTCGACAGTCGCGCCTGGCGCCCTCGGTGCCACCGTCTCTCTCCGGGTCTCTCCCTCTCTCTCTCTCCGGCAGGAGGAGGGGAGGGGACGCGAGGGGAGGAGAATGGGGCGGGCCCGCAGGTGCCGCCCCTCCTGCTCTGACAGCGGGGAAGAAGAGGGGTCGGGGGCCAGCGAGCGGTGGCTCTGGGGGAGCCGCGCTCAGGTGAGGGGAGTCCGGCGCACCCCGAGCCGGGCCCGGTCCCAGAGCGGCGGGGCTGGAGCCGTGTCGTGCCGGGGGCTGAGATGATGAGTCGTGAACGGTGTACGCGGGTTAGCGGAGGGCAGTGGGGCCTGGGGCATGGCGGCCGAGCTATGTGAGGAGAGAGTGAGCTGGAGTGCTTCCAGTCAGGGAGAGGAGGGATGAGGCCCTGCACAGGGTTGGTGCCATGGACGGGGCTGGGAAGCGTCAAAACCGTGTCAGAAATCCAGGAGGCTGAAGATGGAGTGCTATCCGCACTGCCCTGCGAGAGACGGTCCAGCACCGCGGGCAGGTCAGCGCTGTGGGCAGGGTTTAAAGTTGAAGCGCTCACCTTATGTTTTGGGTTTACTTAGCAAGGGAGCTAGTCCAAGAGCAGTGAAGTAGAAGCTGAAGGGGCTTTGCATGCTAGGAGGGTGCTGTGGCTGTACTTGGATCAGAGATTAAATTGAACAGGGCTCAAGGCAAGGTGGGTAGAGATGAGGGCATCTGAGTGCATTGGAGGGGATGGAAACAGAAGGATCTGGAACATTTAAAGCTGTAAATGGAGCCCTAGTCTGCGTGGGGAAGCAGTGGGTTTGGATTCTTTGTGTATGTGAAGATGAAGGTCAGACTTAGCAGGAGCGTGGGAAGGAGACTAGAAATACAGTGGGACACCCTGAGGATAAATATCCCTTGAACTGGAGGAAAATGATTTTGCACTTTCTTCCTTTTACCTTTGATTGATTAAACTACCATGTGAACCATCTCCTCTCCTTTTCAGTTTTTGCTTTTCAATAAGTGTGTTTCTTGAAAGCGTATCAAAAAGCCTTTTTCTTCTCTCAGGGCCACCGGGCTCAGTTTTATGTGATGTCCTACCTTTCTGCCTCAACAGCTGAGAAAAAAAGTGATAGTGACAAAAAAGTGGTAGTGGTGTCACCTACTGCTGTGTGACACTGAGAAAAAGAAGACGTCCAGTACTTTTCTGACATCCTTTGTATTTGCAGGTTGTAATATTAAGTTCCAGCATCCCAGTGAGTATTCTCATTACAAGAAATAATGAGACTTTCCATCAAAAAGTGAGACGGAAAAAACTGTCCCTACCAACTTCTTTGTAGTACTTCAGTACTGTTTAGCCCATGGCTGTAGCCATGAGCTCCAGAACGTTCTTATGTATATTCTCATGTCTAGTTGTTCTCAAAAACAAGGAACCTCCCAAATAAAGCTTTGCAAATGATTTGTTCATTGGCTACTTTGATCCTGAAATACATATTTTTTATGTGAATAACTAAATCTGCTGGTTTTGATAGGTCTATTCACATACTTGAATTGTGTAGAGCTGGGTTTCATCGGTGGATTACCTGAAGACATTGTCCTCCATTAGCATGTTGTGGTGTCTGTGTATGTATAATGTTGCTAATAATATGATCCTTAACAGTAGATAGCTAAAAATTTAGCTGAAGGAGAGCTTCAGAGACTTTGCCAAGTCAGACCAGGCTTTAGGATCAAGTCCTAAAGCTTTGCCACTTTGCCTGTTTGAAGTCATTCAGTTAATTTTTCCAGGAACTTGGAAGTAGATCGCTGTAAAAGAGTTAAGGCTGCCATTCTAGTGTGTCTGCTTGTACTCTGTATATGTCAACTATGCTGTTGATACTTGGCAAAATAGAGAGAATTAAGCAATACCAGTGTCAGTCCCTTGAGATAATGTTGCCATATGACCCTGGACAGATTTAGAGAGTGACTTTATTATTACTGTTTAAAGTTTATGAGCTATTTGAAAGCATATCAAGGCTCCTGTAGAATACCTGCTACAGCATATGATCATTCTAACCTAGATTACTTAATTATATCTGAATTGATCCCGGTAATTGCAGTCTAGATTTCCCTTGACATTTCAAACCGTTTCAATTTACTTAGTGGTATCTACTGAATAAGTAAGAATTATTCTGGTAGCTTTAATGCAGTAACTCTTTTCCTATTCGGACTTATTTTTTGTTTGCTTATTTGAAAAGGAAGAAACATTCGCTACATGTTTTCTTCTAGCTTTCTATTTTGACTATCAGCGTTTACAGCTTGAAGGGTGGTTTCATCTGTACCATCTGTGGGCCATATTGCACATCAGATGGCAAGATAAAATCTGTAACAAGAACGTTTTAGGACATGAAAGTCTTTCAGGGTTTGAAGCCATAATATTCACAATACGAATGTGCGGAGCTGCTCATGTATCTGAAACAGAAGACGCAGAATGCCAAAGCAGCTGCTGGAGTGAAATAAAGGAAAGACCACACAGTTTGGGGAACATGCAGGCATCAAGAACAAAAGAATGTTTGAGGAAACAAGAAAGTGCAACTTCAAGAGGTGAGAAATTAGAGTCAGTCACTAGGAATTACCAACAGCAGACATGCAGTTACGAAGCAATTAGAGGCTCGCCTTTGGAAGCAAGGTCAGTTAATACTGAGGTAAAGAGGCAGCATCAAAACAGCACCTGGTTTAGCAAGCGGCATTTTCTGATCCCTCACTAGGCAACATAGAGGGAAATCATCACTCATGGATTGGGTTTTGACCATTTTCATATTCTCAAGGCAAAATACCATTACCTGTGTTATCTTCTGTTCTGTGTAAGAAGATAATATGCGACTACAGTTTGCACAAAGACTGATGGGCCCCCAGTGGAACTACAGAGGTTGATGGGTATCCTTCACTCCTGAGCCTTCACAATGAATTGCATTTCCCCTGCCTTGAAGTATCTCTTCTTTTTCTTCATGTATTCTTGTTTTGGGAGCAGTAACATCTTTTTGGATATAGTGTTCTAAATACTGTAGATAGGAGCTAACAGTTCCCCCTTTCCTAGCCATGGGGGAAAATTTCCCCACAGATTTCAACCTTTCTTTTTCTGGAAGTGAAGGTTGTCAGTTCATCTTAGATCGTTCTCTAGACTAGAGGTTGTATTTATGTCATGCATGTTACATTTAAATATACATTGAAATAACCTGATGTATCCAACCTCAGAAATAATGTTTCCAAAAAACATAAACAAATAAATAGTCACACAAGGGAACTCTCTGCTTTAATTTCTTGTTATTCATGAGCTATCGAGTTCGTACATAGTGAATGCAGCTCTGGTCTATCTTTATTTACAGACAGTGAAAACAGTGAAAACAACTTAGCAGCTCCAGCACGCAGTTTCATCCCGTTCTTATATGAACACCTCCGAAAGGCAACCCCTCTCCCATTATTCTCCTCGTTGACTTTTGAAGGAGTTTAGAGACCTGGATTAAACCACACACCTATGCACCACCACTGCTGGGTGAATGCAGTCCCTCTCCTTGTGATCCCCCCATCAGTTACCGCAAGGATATAAAAAAACTCCACCCACTCTTCCCCATTTGACATGTGCAACAGAACCACTCACTCAACATGTACACTCGCATTGTACATCCCCCGTCTTGTTAGTCATACACAGGAAAAAGACCAGGGGCTGTTTCATATAAGCAACTAAATTTAGAGCCTTCAAAGGTGGGTTTTTTTTCATGGCACTGACATAGTTTGTTGAGTGAAGCTCAATTGTAGAAGTTTTTAAATCCCAAAGTTGCAGTGTTTCCTGTTGCTGTCACCAGTAAGGGTAGTGAATCTCATCAAAGTCACTGCTGGTTGATGTTTGTTGGGATACTTATTCTGAACCTAGCTGGGTTGAGGTGCTGCTCATGAACTAGAAAGAATGTTAACAACAGCAGAGAAAATGGTCCTGAATCCATATGGGAGTAAAGCCATGGAAACTGGGCATTTTAAAGGTGAAAACTGGACATCTTGCAGTTACAGTACTGAGTGTTTGTGGTGCATGGCATTTTTATAATTTTTTATATTGCTTCACGTATTTCACTACCTAGAATTCATGGAGGTTTATCTACACAGAGTATCAAACTTTCATCTTGGTTTGTGACTTCGTTTTGATTGTTTTTTTGTCTTCAGAAAGTCAGAGATGCATTTGAGCTTTTGGTGTTTTTATAAATGGAAAACATTTTTGAGGTGAGGTGGATAAGACTGCACAAGCCCTAACTTGGTTTTGTCACTGTTCCCTTTACACAGACAAAATTCCTACTTAAAGCAGGTTACGGTAAATTCCCCAGGCTTGTGTAGCTGCCAGAACTAACAGTCATTCCCCTCCCAGTTTTCCTACCAGGTCCACACACATCATGGTAAGCCTGACTTTGTGCTAATGAAAAGCTTGGCTGCTAAGTGAAGTTAGTTCAGCATTCACTACATCTTAACAGGCCCAAGTGCTGTCAACAGCAGATCTCTTAGTCTTGTGGAGGCAAATCTCTGAGCCTACAGAGCTATCTACTCCCATATTTATAAATTTCCCATCTTCTCCAAAAAGAATTTATGGTGGTATGTGGGTGCAGAGACAGCTTGGCTCAGTTCTCTTAAAGCACAGAGGAAGAAGTAGGTGTGTGCTGTGGGGTGGGACCTGCCAGCTGGCTTTTCCACAGAGAAGGTTTCCCACAGAGCCTCAGAAACATGTCTAATAGCCACCACACCTCTCTTGGGCGGCTTCTAGGGTCTTGGCATTGAGCTGTCTTAACCTGCATTCTGCAGGTGTGCAGACACAGAGAATTTTAGCTACTCGTCTCCTAGCTGTTTCTCTTGTTTCTCAAAGAAAGAAAGAAAAAACCCCAAACAAGCCTAAAATGAAAACCCCCAGTTAAATGCTGCACTACCTATATGGCTACAAGCCTTCTTGCAAAACTATGAGTTACAATGTATGAATTACAAATATTTTTGTCTAGTTACCCTTCTTTTTCTTTCTCTGTGTGTAACTTTCCTGGGAGATTAATTTAGGTTAATGTCTTGTAAAGCTACTGGTTTTAATACTGAGTTACATTCATCTGGGTGTCAGGGAAGTTGGTTGTTTTGTCAGGATTAGTATCAGTTGCTGTCTTTCACTGTATTACCATCTCTCAAGAACATGGTACTTAGCAAATATTATGTTTTCAAACAACTTCCTGTACAGCTTTTCATTGTATTCTGGTGGCATCAATGGAAAAGAATCAGTGAAGAGTCCCTGCTTGAGTTGTGAAAGCAATCTGGCCTGAGATTTGTACTTAAATTGGTCAGCAGGGAACGCTGCTGTGCTACTCCTCTGCATCACTTCACCTTGGAATTCACAACAGCCAATATGTATATCCCCTAGTCCCCACTGGGACAGGGTTGGATGCTCATGGCTGCAACATGATGTTTCAGGTCATGTTTTATTTACATATTGAGGGTTTTGTACAGGTTTCTTGGTACCTCCTGCCAGTTAAACAGACAGGATCGTGATGCTGTCAGGAGGGAAGGAAACGCACCTGCTTGCACTGCTGGTTAGAAACAGTTCCAAAACCAGCTGCTGTCCAGTCAGCCAAAAAAGAGGAAGAAAATCCCAAGGCCTACAAAACCTAGATTCATTAATACTGTGGGTTATTTTTAACGTGAAAATAGTTACTCTCTATTCATTTCCATTATTATGTTTTTATTGTATAGAATGGTCCATGTCTCAGCAGCTCCAGAGAAAGGGTAGGTCCAGGTTATGCAAACCAAATCCCTCCAGGTCTTCTATTTGGTCTACAGGAGTTTTTGGTCATCTGAAGTAATAGAAAGCCAGCTAAGTCTCTTAATGTTTTCACTCATAACATTTAGCAATCTATGAACTTGACAAAAAATATTGGACCACATAACCTGGGCTTCTGCTTCCTGAGCTGTAGCATTTCCAGATCAGTAATCATATGTGTATAGTGTCTCTGCCCTCCTCTGCTTTCTGTATTATTGTTTTGTTTTGTTTACCCTTGGCCTTTGAGGAAGGATTTTCCTTAAGGTAAATCCAGTTTTATGTGACATTTTGTAGTTAAAAGTCAAGGATTCCTCTTGGGTTTGGCAGCCCAGAATTAAAGTAAGGTATAGTGCTGTCTGGCTCAGCGGGAACCTCTTCAAGGGTTTGCCTTAGAGTAACACTTTTCCCAAAATAACAAACGTGCCATGTGGTGCCTCACAGATGGTGGCTCCAGCTGTGGTGGGAACTTGGAACTGGAAATGGCAAACATTTATACTCTTGGTGATTGGATCCTGTCTACATCTGCTGTGATCATCAGCACCAGGAACTTGAACATTATGCAAAAGTAAGCTTGGAAAATCCCAAGATTTTTAAATTTTCAATTCTAAATGAAGTTGAGAGTAGGAGGAAAAGCATATCCCTTGTGAGTGGAAGATCTGAGGAAGGAGGCCAGTGCTATTGGAAAGTTGGAGTTGGAAACAGATACTAGGAATGGTTTATAAAATCCTTCAAGAGATGCTACTAGAGAGGAAACTAGAAATTACTAAAACTGGAATGTGAAGATGGACATGGAGAGAGGTAAACACAATGGTCATTAAAGTACTGGTTGAAACAGAGTCTATGTTGACTTCATCAAACACTTCAGTCAACTACCTGGTCATTTAACTGCCTGTTGGCTGGGAGAACAATGTTGCTACTCAAATCTTATCTGGTTTCACTGGAGACAAGTTGCTGAGCAACCAGACAGACCAAGAGCATGCCCAAGAATGTAAATGCCACCTCCCTGCAAAGAGGTTTGTCCTTCATCACATTGCCATCAAGCACACAGCCTTCTCCTGTAAACACCAGTTGACACTTGCCTATCGGGGAACAAGAAGAGAAATTCCACCACAATGCTAGGGGAAAAAAATCAATCTTTTCAGGCAATGGTTGCCCAGAGGGACTGAGGAATCTCCATCCTTGGCATACTTACAACTTGACTGGAAATAATGCTGAGCACCATGTGCTAACCCAGCTGTGTTCTCAGCAGGGAGCTGGAGCAGGTGCTCTCCAATGCTCCCTATTTTCTGTTATCAGAAAGCAATTGTATACCAGCTCAGTAAAAAAAGTGGACATTTTTAGGTACTTTAAACTTCCCAGTTACATAGGCTGTGCTGCTGGACTAATGTGAAAGAACATAATGCAGTGGGGAGATGTTAAGATGCAGGTAGCTTGCATGCACATAAACCCGCATGCAGGGACACATGCAAGCATTGACATCAGCCGCTCTGCAGGGAAGCAGTACAATAGCAAAATATGAGGGCAAAAGAAGGGGTGTCTGGGCTTGGGAAAACCTTTGGACAAGGCATGAATTCTTGTTCTTGCCAGGTTTTGTTTCCAAGATGCTTGAACTGAGCCCCTGCAGTGAACTGAACAAGAGCTCTGAATTAGTGGATTCAAATTGAGAGCTGGTTGCACAACTCAGGTACATGCTAAATCCTTTCTTTCTGCATCTCCTTTCCAAGAACTGCCAGGGGGATGAAATACATTCTCTCTCCTGAATGGGGGAAACTCCATCAAGTCATTTAATCTGGTATTTTCCGAAGTTCAGTAAAAGTTCAGTCTTGCATTTATCCTGAGACATGTATAGGGTTTTCCTTTTTAAGATAACTATATTAGGGACCTAATATTGTTCCCAGTCATGGAGGAGAAGCGTGAAAGCCTTGATCTCAAAGATACTTGCTTCTATCTGTGAGAAAAGTTCAGTTAGCATTGAATGGTTTCAGTTCCAATAAAGTAATACGTGATAGCTATCAGATCTGAAGCTAGCTATCTGTCTTTCAGCTAGGAAAAGCTCTGCTTTAACAGATTTCATCATTCTGATGGCTATGTCACACCATTTTCTTGTCTATAAGGGAAGTCTCTGGAGCAGTAGGAGCTCCTTCATATGTGCTCTGGGTCTAATAGAGCAAAATGACATCTCCCTCCACTAATGTGGCAACATCCTCCCTGATCTGAGCCTCGGAGAACTAGACTCCGCATTTCAGTGTAACAGCAAGATTAGTGCCAAACAAATCCCAAACTACTGTAACTTCACTGGCCTGACTTAAGACTCCACTGTCAGTACATCTAAAGATTACAATACCCCTTTAGGTCTCCTTTCAGTGGGAGTTTCTGTTCAGGGGCTGTGCCATTCTTTTCTGAGTCTTTTCCAGAGCCACTGCTTCAAAATATAGTTACCCATCTTACTACTGTGGCCTTCATTCTCTGTTCTTAGATACAGAGCTTCATTTTTACCTGCAATAAAGTGATGTATTACATGCTTGCTTTCTGTTTACCACCTGATTACGTCAGTGACCTATTTTTGTTTCTGTTCCTCTGGTCTGTTGCAGTATGATGAGTTTACGTTTTCTTCTCTATCACAGATATAAATAGAAAATAGCCAGGAGGCAATCCAGGTGGAGCTTCTCTGGTTAACAATCTGAACAATGAGCGATACTGAACAATGACTGTTTAGCATTAAGACTAACCATTGAGTTAACCACTGGATTTTGAACATATCTGGTATATTAATTTGCTATAAGCTCTTGATCAAAGAACTGTGCAAAACTAAAGCCTTATGCAATAGTTTTATATGAAAATATCTTTATGAATTAAGGTCTTACTCTTCTGATACAGGTAACAATTATCTCATCAGAATCTACTTTCTGTAAATCCATGTCAGTTGGCAAAAGTAATGTAGTTCCTTGTATTCTGGTATTTATTAACAGTCATTTTGGGCAGCATGCATTTCACGCTCTGGACTTCCATGAGGCCCGTAGCCAGAAGAGCCCAGGCTACAGGCTGGACAGAAGTTCACAGCCTGAATTGCCCAGGTTGTTCTGTTTACCTTTCAAAGTACAGTTCCAACGCGAACTTGTTTCCCACCCGCTGGAGATCTCCTCAACTTCCAGTTCTCCTGAAAGTGGGTTTTAGTGACTGAGAGCACTCTTCTGTCAGCTCTTAGAAAGTTCTGGGATGTTAACAATGCATCTTTCCTGATGTTAAGGTGCCTGGTATCAGTGGCTGGTGTTCAGAGCCGTTTCAGGCACCTCCTGTTTCCTCCACAGCAGTGACACCAATTGCTTTTCTTCCCAAATGCAGAACTGGGGTATTTATTGAAATTCTTAAAATAAACCCACTCTCAACCTTTGTTCATCTTATGGTTTATACTGTGCATGGGCAAAAATCCCAGGCAACCCTGAGTCAAAACCAAGTCTTAACAAATCCCCTTGAAGTGTTTCTTAACAAGAGCATGGTTATGTTGGTTGAAGCTTCTCTCCTGCCTACATCTCTGGTGGCATTTCTGCTGTTCCTATATAGCACTGCATACGTTATTGAAACCCCCTGGTTCCTACAATTCCAGAGCCGCATTCTTCTGAGACGGCTGTTATCCGTATTTCTGCTCTCCATGCCTGCAGCATCCCTGTGGTTCTGCGTGGCAGCAGCCCCTCCTGGCTGCCTAAGGGCCAGCCCCTCTCCCGTGTGCCGCCAGCCATTCCCTCCTTCCCGGGGAAGTCTTTACCTGCCCTGCGGGGAGCCTTTCGTTACTTGGCCAGCACAGCCCTGCGGGGAGACGGCAAACCGCCGCCGCGCCACGCGCGGCCGCAGCGCCGCCTAGCGGCCCATCTCCTGAGGCAGCGGCGGCCCTGAGGGGGAGCGGGGCAAGCCGAGCGCTCCCGTGGCAGCGGGCTGCCGAGCTGCGCCGCGGGGCTGCCGCCTCACTGCGAAGCTCGGAGGCTCGGCCGCCGCCTGGCAAAGGGGGCACCGCTTCTGAGCCCTGCTGCTTTCCTGCTGCCTAGCTTTCACCACTGCAAATTCATCAGCTGCCCCCTGAATTACACAGGTATACGTTATACATTATGCAACCCCCTGCCTAGGGACATGGCTGTAAAATTTAAGCAGTTCTTATTTCCTCCTGACCTAGGAGCCAGCAGGGCCAGGACAGTGATCATCCCTCTGTACTGGGCACTGGTGAGGCTGCACCTTGAATCCTGTGTTCAGCTCTGAGCCCCCCACTACAAGAGAGATAGTGAGGTGCCGGAGTGGGTCCAGAGGACAAGGAAGCTGTCCTGGAGCACAACCAAGAGCAAAGATTCTGGAGAATGAGTCTGATGAGGAACGTCTGATGGAACTGGGGTGTTCAGTCTGGAGAAGAGGGGGCTCAAGAGGACCTTATCGCTCTCTACAGCTACGTGAAAGGAGGGTGAAGTGAGGTGGGGGTTGGTCTCTTCTGCTAGTAACAAGAGACAGGACAAGAGGTAGCAGCCTCAAGCTGCACCAGGAGAGGTTTAAATTGGATTTGGGAAAAATTTCTTCACCGAAAGCGTGCTCAGGCATTGGAACAGGCTGCCCAGGGAAGTGGTGGAATCACTGTCCCTGGAAGTGTTCAAAAGCCATGTAGATGAGGCCCTCAGTGATATGGTTTAGTGGTCTTGGCAGTCCTGGGGTAATGGTTGGACTTGATGATCTTAAAGGTATTTTCCAACCTACTTGATTCTATGGCTCTGTGTTTCTACGACTACAAAGGTAAGTAACCATTTTCCTTTCTGTTTAGACCCTTGCATCATTATTTCTTATCTTCCTTTTCTAGGCCAGCCCTGGTGACAGTGACTTGTCTGTGGGCAGTGGTCTGCAGGTTAAATCTGTGCCCTGCTGGAGAATGTGACAGCGATGCACATCATTTCTAATCTGTTGAAGTCCCTTGTCATTCAAGTCAAAGTATGCCACAGTACATCAATAGCAAATGCTGCCTGGGGATATGTCGTCACCTGGAACGAGCCTGTGCACATATAGGGGAGCATCTCTTCTCCTCGGATCTCTCCAAGGGATACAACACTGCAGTGTCAAGCTACAGCTTGTTTTTATAGTGGTCAGTTTATGGGAGAAATGCAGGATTATCATAACTTCTTTTCACCAAACGTCTGTCTGAAATAAAGTGTGCTTGACAGTACATGCGAGCACACCCCCTTCAGGATAGGGTGGAACCAGGATGTTGCCTGCCCAAGAACGTGAGGCTGCCGCTTGGCAGAGCACGTAACCCCTGGCAGCGTGCCCTGAAAGCTGGAGCACCCCACAAAAGAAGTCCAACAAGCAAACAGACAGAAAACATGCAATCAGGAAAGAGCTCTCAAACAGGCAGGTAATTCTTTTTTTTCACCTTGAAGCCCCCTGTAAGCAGCACCCAAGGACAGAGAAGGCACAGCCCACCTCCCTTTCTTCCCTGTGGCCACATCTCCTAGGACAGTCCACTCACCATCCCTGAATTCCCTGTTTTCTTTCTGATAAGAGATTGTTTAGGCTCAAAAAAAGGGAAGTCTGCCCTCATGCTGCCAATGGATAAGTCGGTCTCCTCAGGAACCAGCAGTACCCTGTGGCACCAGGCTGTCCGTTCCTGTCACTAGACTTTTTGTAGTCACACTTCAAAGCTTTGCCCTACACTGCTCCAGTCTCTTTGGCATCCATCCTGCAGTATCAGCATGGAAATGGCATTGTAAGCTCTGTCACGATATACACTGACAACATGTCCAGCTCCTCAGCTGGGTCCAGGCTGGGTTTTGGCAGACAGGGCTAGAGAAATATAACAGGCACGCGTAACTCGTAGCATGACCCTTTTCTGACAGAAATGTGGCTCTGGCTCTGTGACCATCTTGTCTTGCTTCACCATCTTCAGCATATAAGGATGGAGGCAGAGGGTGGATGCAGAAGAAGTCAAAAGCAGAATGCTCAAGGTATCTGAGGCAAGTTAGGTAGATAGCTGGGAACAGCTGCAACACAGATATTGAAGAGTCTCTGACTTGAACCTCCAGTTAAAGGACACCAGTGACTAGCAACAGTGACCTGGAGATGAAAAAATGGCAAGAAGTTGAGAGCTGGCTGATGAAACTTACTCTGACAGTATCAGAACAAGCCTAAGACCTACCCCAACAAAGTTAATATTGTTTAAAACAGAATTCATCTAAAATCATGATTATTTTTTACCAAAATATTTTACAATATGTGACAGCAAACTTCTGATCTGATACTTAGTTCTAAAGCTGAATTTACCATGTCCTCAAACTACATTTCCTTAAAATATCTTCAGATTTTATTTTGCATATTTCTTATCTGACTGGTGGTCTGGTGCTGTTTAGGTTATACAATTAAACACAGCCATTGCCTGAGGGGACTAGATTTTCAGGAAGGTGTTCCATGTAGGACCTAACTGCAGTCTTTGAACATGACAGCCTGCATTGAACTACCTGATCGCAACAATTAGGATCATTCCCAAGTGTAATTATGGTCTGGTATTTAAACTGCATTTTAGAAACAAAATCCAAACATGAGAATTTAAAAATACTTGAAAGTTAAAAGAAGAAAAAAGGATGAAGGCGCTGCTTTTATTTTGTTCTTCTCCTTCAGTAGGAGAGCTTTTCTAGTACCAGACACAGGATGAACAATCAACCTTTATATTGCACTTTTCAGCCACAGATTTTAAAGTATTTTACAAGTACCACTGGCAGAAAAACTGAATCAAATCTGGTGGAATTACTCCCTGCAGCTCTGCCAAAGAGGCAAAAGCAGAATTACATGCTTTTGTAATGACAGCTACAACTGTCCTGTCTCTTAATTCTCTGCATTGACTCTCACTGCTGTAAACTGTATTATCTGTACTGAGAGAGAAAGGTGAAAAAATGCGCTCTCGGTGCTTTAGACCCTGGTGAGGACCAAAACATATTACTGCATTAATCACATGGCACTGCATAAATCAAACTCACCACCCATTTTTAGAAGTTATCTTTAGCATTTTTAAACCATGTCATAAATTTATATTTGACTAAGCCTTTAAAAATTAGTCTTTATAATAGTTTATATACTGCAGACATTTGTTTATAAAGGGAAAGAGATTTTTTGCTCAAAAGGTTCTGCACATTCCGTTAAACTCATGGAATACTTTGGAACATTGAGGAAGGCTCCCTTTGGTTTTGTCAACACCAACATGAGGATCTCCTGCAATTTGTAGCTACAGGGTATTCCTTCCTGCTATACACTTCCAGACCACCAAGGTTTTTATACTTCAAACCCTTACATCTGGTTTTTTTTTTTTCCTAGAAACAATGCATGCTCAGTGATGTGTAAGTTAAAATATCATTAAGCATTTATGTGACTTATGCCACATAAAGGCAGGTTTTTACCTTAGCACAACTAAGGAACCATGAATGTTTCAGAGGGCACTGGCCTGAGACTAAAGATGTATTAGTCCATTCTATCCACTGGTCACACCCTGCAGTTATGGCATGAAGAAGCTGTTTTCTCAAAAAGGACTTTGCAACATCACTGTAGTGTACCCAAGTAACTTCTATCCCATAAGCAATGGGACAAAACCACTCTGACTAGAAAATGCTCAAACCATTTCACAACATCTAATGCAAAGAGCAGATCTCCAAAGTGTCAAGTTGGCTTAGTAAGAAGACATTGCAGCCTCAGGACTTGGTCTCAGGTCTGCTGTTGATACTAGCAAATGCTTTGAAGGTAGGGAAAGGAGTGCCTTATTGTTATAATTGTTGTCCTTTGGCTGAAATATTTAAACAAATTGCATTTTCTTCTGCTGAGAGCTGTTTATCCCAACGTAAATGTAGATACAAACAAACAGAAGGTAGCTGATGTTTTCAAAGCCTGAATGTCTACCCCAGTTTCCCGTGTTTGGCTCTCAAACTACTGTGGCCAGGCCTTTCCAGTTCCAAACTATCATTACTTCACCCAGTTGTAAGCCACTTGGGATCTGTTTGAGTTTTTTAAATGCCATTCTTATACTTTAAAAGCATTGGGAAAAAAAATCATCTACTCTATGACTTGCCAGGAGTATGGCAAATAACTTTTAGATAAGTGTGAATTGAGCTACAGCTGATAGGTCACATAAGGACAGAGTTTTACGCCAGTTAACGTTATCTGTGGAATGGCCAATGCTCAAAGGTGTGAATTCAGGCCAGGAGTCCATGCTTCAGCTAAACACATCTTGATGGCAAGGACAGCCTACCTATGTCTCCTTGGGTTTTTCAGTGTTTGGGGGTTATTTGGATATTGTTATAAAACATGTGATCTAAAAATCATCTAACACACTAGCTCACAAAAGATTTATTTTATGAAGTGTGTCTAGCTGCCTGATATAAAACAATCATGGAACAAGGATCTATGCTATACATGTTAAGCATTCAAGGGGGTCAGGTCATGCTGCTGGAAAGTGGCTTTTTTCCCCTTAAATCTGAAGGCTTTCAGCTCTATGGTATTGAGGAAAGGCCTTGGAGCTCTCAGCACTGATGGTAATACCAGGAAAAGCTTGTACACCACTGTGGCTCATAGCGTTCTGTTGCTGGAATGTGTTCATAGCTGCTGGCAGTCTCTTATCGACACCAGCTACCTAGTGGCAGTTGTTATTTAGCAAAATTGAGAGCAGCCCTGAGGAGAAGGACTTGGGGGTGTTGGTTGATGAGAAGGTCAGCAGTGTGAGCTTGCAGCCCAGAAACCAACCATGTGCTGGGCTGCATCTAAAGAATTGTGACAAGCAAGTCAAAGGAGGTGATTCTCCACCTCTGCTCTGCTCTCTTGAGAGCCCACCCTCAACTGCGTCCAGCTCTGGAGCCACCAACAAGAGGGATGTGGACCTGCTCAAGTGAGTCCAGAGGAGGCCACAGAGATGGTCTGTGGGCTGGTGCACCTCTGCTATGAATCTGAGAGAGCTGGATTTGTTCAGCCTGAGGAAGAGAAGGCTCTGGGGAGACCTTAGAGCAGCTTCCAACACCTAAAGAGGCCTACAAGAAATCTTAAGAAGGATTTTTTACAAGGGCATGTAGTGACAGGACAAGGGGGAATGGCTTTAAACTGACAGAGGGGAGATTTATATTAGACATTAGGAAAAAGTTCTTCACTATGAAGGTGGTGAGGCACTGGCACAGGCTGCTCAGAGAAGCTGTGGCTGCCACATCCCTGGCAGTGTTCAAGGCCAAGCTGGATGAGGCTTTGAGCAACCTGGTCCAGTGGAAGGTGTCTCTGCTGATGGCAGGGGGTTTGGTACTAGATGATCTTTAAGGTTCCTTCAAACCCAAACCGTTCTGTGATTCTAGGATATCCAGTCCTGCGCTAGTGATAGGTACTAGAGCTGTATTTCCCTTGGTGTTTCTGTTCCTTCAGTGTTCTTGTACACCCCTGAGACCACAACTGCTACATACTTTTTCAGATTGTTCTTTCTTGCTAGGCAAAGCTTAACTTTTCACTTATAAGCTGTCTTTTTTCAACAACAATTACGTGACAAAAGCTTTTCCTAGAAAAGAACAAAGAGTTAATTTTGTCTGGCTGGCCCCAAGTGACCCCTTGTTCCCACTGCCTTTGAAATTACTGGAGTTTGCTTAGCCTGAAGAATTACAGCTATAGGAAAAGTTATGCTTCACTGATCTATTTTAAACAGGAACAGCAGAATTTTAAAAATAGAATCCCCCCTTTTTTTTTCTTCCTGACTGTGGCATCTCCGACCCAAGTATGTTGATGCAATTTCCAAAGCACTAAGAAATGTCTTAGGTCACATTTAAGTCAGGTCAGCCAAATCCAGGATCAGTGAAAAAACGAGTTGTTCATCTGGTCTGGAATGAGATCTTTCTTCCCATCAATCCTAGTTATAAAGATGTCTTTTGTGTGGTTGAAGCTAAATTTAAGCTTTTTAATTTGTGCACAATCTATGTATGTTTTATGCATCAGCAGCACACTGCGTTACTAGTAGTCTGCATACACAATTAGGGCTTTATGGTCTTTGAAGTCAGTTAATATTAAGATTCATATATTTGCAGCAATTAAAGTCTGGGAAGTAATAGGAATAGTTGTTTCTTAGAGGTACAGTATGAATCTCCTTTGACTTGTGTTGGTTTGGCTCCGTTGTCTTCAATGGAGTTAATCCTCACCTTGATTTGAGCATCAGAAAAAGAGAATTCATCCCTGACTATATTCCTAGGGAGGTCTGCTTTTATAAAGCTTGCTTTTCTTTCAGACCATAGCCGTGTGCGTGGGAGAGCACCAAAAGAGATCACACTCTGCCATGGAAATCAGACCATCCAGCATGTTTCTTCTACCCAACAACTCACAGCAGCATCTTCAAGACTGAGTTTGTCTCCAATGACCAGTGCCTGAAGGGGTGAGCCTGGCCATGATGTGCAGCTCCCAAAGGGGCTAGTTTTCCAGGGGGCTTTTGCCTGCTTGCTAGTGATGCTGCGTCAGTGAGGTGGAGGGGAGGTCATGCTTGGGCACAAGAGTAAAAGTCACATTCGGACAAGTGTGGATTGAATAAAGGAAATGGTAAGGTGAAAACATACTGACTTCTTATGTGCATTGCTATTTCATAAAGAACCATCTTACAGGCTCTTTCTTTCTTTGCAAAGCATTCAGCTGCTGCAATCGAATTTAAAAGTAAAATGAGTTGAACTTTAACAGATCTATAGTAGCAGCTAACTAGCAAAGGAAAATCCATGTCTAGCTATTTCCTGCTGCTATAATGTTTTGATAACAATGGTACACAAAGACTCATTTTGTTTAGCGTGCGCCATATTATTGCATTTTAGACAAAGTCTCGATTCTCTAAGTCCAGGACAAAGTCTCAATTCTCTCTGAGACAAAACCCCAGGATGAAAAATATGGATTTGAAACGTCCTGAACTACAGAGGAGTAAGGAAGCAGATTAGCATCAATTTCTGCTTCCAGCTGCAATGAAAACAGAGATAAGGTAAACATGTATTTTCTAATTGGAGAGATAAATTTAGGGAAGATTTTGTTCCCCATCATTCCCTGCCTGATTATGAGGTCAGAAAAATTACAATATTCTTCCCATTGTCTGCACACACTCCCTACCCCAGGCAGACCTGTCCTTTCTGTGCTGAGATTTGCTCTCCTGCAGCACTGAGTTTGTCTTCAAGAGCTCACACACATGGAGAGCAGCTTTATTTACCACCCCCAGGTGCAAACCTCACTAACTCATGTTTACTTTTGTGTTTTCAGCTTTGAGTAATGAGCCAGGTTAATGAATAGTGAAGATGATGGTGGTGAGGAGAAAGGTAAAATTCAGGAGCTGGTTTTGCATCTTTCACTTTTACAGGCTTATAGGCAAAATGGCTATCAGCCACTTAGCTGTATTCCCTCCTCCAAACAAAGCCCTTGGAGATGATGAACCTCCAAGATAGGCTTTGGTTTGTTTAGTTTTTTTTCAGGATGGTGGGAAACAAAGTACAGCCAACCCCCTGCCTTTTGCAAGTTATAAATACTGTATAAAATTCTACTTTTGTCACTGGGAAATGCTTTCTCCTGTTGTTCAAAGTGACTCCAGATGCTGATGTACTTAGTACACAGTGCAAGTAACCCAACTGGAATGAAAAAGCAAGGTAATTGAGTTTACATTCATCTGTCAATATTCCTAGGGGACAGACTGTTCAGCCTGCCAAGTTTGCTCTGCTTATGCATGCATAAGCAGAACATGAATTTAAACCTAGTGGAGATTCCCACAGTATATTGTCCCTGGTGAATAGGGGAACTCTGCTGCTGTAATCTGTTGGAGGTGGTGCAACTGCTTCTATCCTAGTCATTCCCCCATGTCCCACAATATCAGGAGGTGGGCTGAACATTTGTCAGGGAAAGAAAGAAAAGGTTGTGGTAGAACTGAGTTTTTCTGCATCAGATCTTTCCCTGACCCAAGCCCCATTTTTAAAGGACAAAACATTATCTTCTTCCTAGTCTTTTCTGTGCTTCTCACTATTCTAGTATCTGGGAGCTTCATATGCACATATATTTCTTTATCTTTCTAATATACTGGTGAAATGAATGATTGTCATCCCTCTATGTGAAACAGAACATGGGGATCAAGACAAAAAGTTTATTTTAAGTTTGGGTGAGCAGTCTGGGACAGTCAGGAGCAGACTTTTGCAAAGAACTTGCTATTTCATACTTTAAATCACTACATATTTGACTAATCGCTAACCCTCATTTGAGATAGTTCCATGAAAAGGGAATTTTCTAGACCATACAAATGGTATCAATCTCTATCCCAAACACAGGCACAAGTCAATGCCCATAGCAGAGCAGACGCACAAGACTGTGAAAGAAGAAGCAACTATGGCCAATGTTAAGTGCATGTTGCAAATATATGTAAGAAAGCACAAAAGATGGGAGAATCTGTGAGGTGAAGCAACAAGGGAATATTCAGTCCTCTAGGTCTGGGAGGAAACCATGGAACATGTATCTGAGGAAAACTGAAATTAAGATACTCTTCAGCTGAGCTCTGGGTGGCAGGAGCTGATGGAGACAAGCAAAGGAACTGCTTCCTGCTGTTTGGCTTCTGCTGTGTCTGAGGGAACGGTTTTGTAACTAACTCAGGAAAAGTGGCTCCACTACAACTTTCTTCTTGCAGTAGAAACAGCCCTCAGCACATTGCCTCCAATGCCACATTTAAGGCACAAGTCCACAGACAAAAGCATCTGGCTCCCAATTGGAAAGACAAGTTCTCAGTACATAACAGGTCTGGTGCTAGTTGGATTGGATCCACTGTGTATACACTATGAAGCTGGTATAGACAGGTCCAGCAAATCTTGTGTGTCACACTTGAAACTGGGAGGACTCAAAAACACAAGCATGGGAAGTCAGGATCCTTTGTGGATGCACGTCAGTTACACGTGTGTGCCATGTCCAGGGCTGCTTAGGTGGGCACCCCTTCCTGAGTGCTCCTGCTCTTGCTGACATCGAGTGTCTCACTGAGGAATCTGGCCTGGCAGGTGTCAGGCAGTAGTTTCCCTCATGGTCCACTGTGAGGACCTGTGGTTTCAACATGGGTGGTGGTGTCTGTGATGAGTAAGGAACCTTGCAGATATGCAGAAACCAGTCCTGATGAAACAGATCCCAAGCCACTTCACCTGCTGTAAGCAGGACTAGTTGGTCCAAGCCTCCCCATCTCCCCTGTGAAGAAGAGAGGTGAGACTGAAAAAGAGCTGTGGCAAGCAAAAGGAGACCAGACACCCAGAGAAAGGCAAGTCTGAGTGCCAGCACTTGAGCCCCTGAGACTTTCTGAGCACAGGAAGTTACTGGTCTAGTTGCTGACCCTGTTCTTTCTCTGCTTTCCCATGAATGAAGGACACTTGTGCTGGCAGCAGCACAGCTAGGACCAGAGACTGCAATCAAATACTCTGGAGGTATCCATAGGGATCTTCTGCTCACATCTAAAAGCAGTGACATGGCATTGGTAAGAAGGGTATCATCTCTGGTACACATAAGCATGCTCTGCAGTAGCACCTGGACTAGTCAGGGTGGGATATGTGTGTGAAGAAGGTCAGACCATGTGGTGGCATCTCTGTGCATGTAAGGGGCTTTGGGCAGTGGTACTTTGGGCACGGTAACAGGGCCCTATAGCAGAGAGAGCAGATTTCCAAGGGTCCTGGATGTGTCGTGGCCACTCTGTGGAGCTCGGTGTGCCCTCCCTGGTCTGACAGCCATGGTAGCTGTGGGATCTGCTGTTACTCCCATGCCTAAGGCAGCCATCGCCTCCAGTGAGAAACAGGGAAATGGGTGAGGCAAATGAGTAAGAAAGGGGTAAACAGTATTTTGCTCAAACTGAAGTGGTGAATATTCTTGCTCAGCAGTTGTTCTCAGCTACCCCAGTGTCCCAAACTAAGTTCCCTTCAGGAAAGGCTGCTCTATACAGAAACTCCCCCAAGCCAAATCTTCCACAAGAGAGAGCAAAGAGGAGACCAGGATGGGAGAGCAGACAAGTTCACCCTTTTTCAGGCTGTATTCCTCAGATTTTGCTGCTCATCCTCAGTTCAGCCCAAGGGAATAACCACCAGTGGCATTTTCCTCACAGGACAGCATCTGGATCTCAGGTGATTCCTCTGAGGGTGAGTATATACCTTCCCAAAACAAGGATTCTTCCTTCCTGGGAAAGCAAAGCCAGCAGTCTGAATCAGTTACAGAACCAACTATATCTACATAAGCTACATAACACCTTATAATAATAAAATAAATGAAGAATGCAGTTTATGACTGGGTAGGTTATAATAACAAAATATGAACTATTTGTGCAAACCAAAATTCTTCACCTCCCAGAGGCAAGTATTGAGCACACAGAGAAACTCTTTATAAGCTGCACAGTGGGGCTGTCAGCAAGCAGCAGCTCCACACCTTTCCCTGGGAAGGTGTAAGAGGAGGACAAACCAGCAAACCTGGAAGCACATCAAGTAGTTTTCCTAGCTATTAGTGTGGATTACCATGCCCTGGCTGTTATCCCCAGCTCCCGGCAGAGTTGCTGGTCACCATGCCCCAAAGTGCAGGTTATTGTTTCCAGTTTCTGTTGTGCATTGCTGCCGCAGTCGCTTCTCCCCCCTCCCACATGAATTGATGCAGATTAAGGAGAAAAGCAACAACTCGGAGATGGGCATAATAAAAGGCAGCAAGGAGCCTTGTGGCGTACCTGCTTTCTTTTTCTTCTTTCTCCAAGCCAGAAAGTTGCTCAGCATGAGCAAGCCAAAATGTAACTTGGCACCAGGGCCAAAAATAAATGTCAGTATTTTTCCCTGGCAGCTAGAAACAAAATGTTTCCAAGTGTCCAAGGATATTTTTCCTTTAGAGGATGGCCCCCCTGCTGTGTAAATTCTTCACTGGCCATCCCCCTGAGGGCAGGTGAGGGGGGTTTGCAGGGGAGCCCTGTGAGCTGCCCTGGCACTGGGAGTAAAGCTGCTCCCTGGTATGTGCTCCCCAAGGGGTGCTGCAGGCAGCAGCATGTGTGCACATGGGGAAGGGCAGGTGCAGCAATGTCGCCTCCTGATAAAGCCACCCCAAGCTCTTTGGTCACCATGGGGTACACTTACATACAAAATACAGCAGGCTAATGTGATTCAGGGTAATCAGAGAAGACAATTTACAGTCCTGCCTCTTTTGAATGCTGTAAAAATAAAGAAAAGCCTTATGGCAAGTTGGAGCAGCCTGTGAAGTGTATGTAGCAGGATAAATACCTCCTTTCAAGCAGCAGTCGAAACAAAAAACAGGATCAGCAGCCGCTCTCCTCACCCTCACAACATATCCAGCCTCCTCCGCTCTGAGCTCCAGGCTGCTGCCAGGTTCTCTTGCTTTGGAGGAAAATGCTTAACAGTTTGTCAACTGAAATTGCTGGACAGCATCCTTTGGCGATATACAAGGATTACAGGAACCAGTATCAATCATGGAATGGCCATGACGTGACTGTTACTTCTCATCATCAAAGCAGATGTACATAGGTTTGAAGTCTGCACTATTTTTAGGTAGTTGGATGTCTTCCTGATGGAGATTCAACTTTCCACCACTGCAGTTCAGTAATTCTTCTTGATATCTTTATTTTTTCTCAACATTATTTATTTTTTGATCTTATGTGTGTTTCCAAGAACTTCATCCAGGAGTATCATAGCAAAGATAACAGTATCTTCAGCAAAGAAAGTAATTCACTTATCTCATCCTGGATCTTTTTATTTTCTGTGTAGTTTTAAACAGAGGGAAAACTGAAACAATCAATGAAATAGGCTGTGGATGAACATTAGCTACCATATTTTATTTCAGAAGAATATTGGTAGGAAATTAAGATTACCACTGGAAAAGGACTTGACTTTTTACTGCTGCCAATGGGAAATCCTGATCACATACATGCTTCAGCAATCCAGCATATGTGTGATAGCTGTTGGGTATTTCCAAGTTCCCTCTGCAATCCAGCCTTCTCCAGCCAAAAGCAGAATCCAAGCCCACGTGTATAATTTCCACAGTAACAACTACAACAAATCAGATGTTTTAACATGTATTTAGAAGGGCTCTTCTTAGTCTGCTGGAAAGGAGAAATGTCAGAGGGAAAAGGCATATAATTCACCAACTGGACAACAGTTTCTTGGCTGATGTGAAGCTATTGCTCCCCTATGAGCAGCAGATCTATGCAGATAGGAATTAATGTGGTCAGAGTTTTCTTAGTATCTAGGATGAAATCCTAGCTATCAAAGTGAGAAAATTTTCTGTCCTCTATGGAGAAATATTTCTTCTCATTATGTTTGCACCTTAGCACCGGAGTGATGAATCGCCAGTTTGCTTAGCATAAGTCAGATTAGAAGATCTGCTGTGTTCAGGAATATTTTATTCGCTAAAAGTCTTTTTAACGGACTATTGACTGACCTCTTTGCTTCAGTAAACACTAAACAAAGTAGTATCTCTGGTTGTTGGCTCTTACGTCTGGAGTTGTGAGGTGACAAATGATGCGTTGAGACTTGGAAGATGCAAGGTTTGCAACTTGCAGACTCTCATGCAAAGACCATGAAATACATCTTTGAGTTGTTTTACACAAGGATGACTTCACTGTGCTACGTGAGGCTGTCCCTGATACAACCTGACATGTTGAAAATTGGAAAGAACTAGAAAAAATTACATGCTCCTCTAGAGTCTGAGTTAATCTCAGCCACAGAGTTAACCTTGGAGTCTTGTACTGACTCCACATCCTGATGCTATGGAGTTATACTTACTCTCTCTGCAGCAAACCTACCAATAGCTACTACTTGCAAGCAGAGGAGATTTCCATTTAAAATCAGGATTTTTCTTGGTGCTACTCACTATTGCATACTCAACAAAGACAAGCAATCTTTGTGGCTGTCATAAACTTCATTCCACAACAAAACTAAGGAGATGTTAGTTAAACATTGAACTCCAGTCCTTGGGATAGTTCACATCTTGGCGACTCTCCTGCGGCAATATCTAGTGGACAGCCATTAGTACACCAAATTATGCAAGCTTGCAATTTGATCTTTACCAACGTGCTTTCCTTCCCTTCTTTAGGAATTCTTTCACTGCCTTTGTGCCCAAGGGATAGATGGAGAAGATAGCTGTACACAAACTGCTTCAGCTGTGAAACTAATACTGAAAAGATAATTCTACTTCTGTTTATAGGGATACTCTGCTCTACAAAGCCTATCTTAACAAGCTGTGAAATTCAACATTAAAAGAAACAGGAAAACGTGTTTTCATTAATCCAAACTGGCCCTTTTATAGTTTATTATGGCCTATATGAGACACAAAGGCTCATCTGTGGCAAAGGCGCAAAATGGCATGTAGAGAGTTGACATTTGGTAGAATTTGTGTCTTATCATTTAGCACTATTTAAGCATTTAAGAAAGCAGATTTGAATGAGCTGACTATGGAGCAAATTATCTTAACTCTATAAGCAATATCAAGGGGCAGGAGAGGGCATGGACAGGTTTTCCTCTGTCCCAAGTTACAGAGCGCTTTTGAGTTCAGAGTATTAAATAAAAAAAAAAAGGAAACTCTTAAGGGAGCAAGTAGAGGTCTGTTTTCAATAAAAGCATTCTGGTTTAGATTATTATTCATGCTTATATCTGTAGAAATATTTTATTAGGTATTTGGGAAATGTGACATCTTCAGGGAAGCTTAACTTCGTTATAGACAGATATGAACAGCCTCACGCTTGCAGGCCCCTGTTCTCGTGAGGGACTTCAACCACCCTGATATCTGTTGGAGGGACAGTACAGCCTGGCACAAGCAATCCAGGAGGTTCCTCAATTGTGTGGAAGACAACTTCCTTCTGCAAGTAATAGAGGAGCTGACAAGGAGAGGTGCCATGCTTGACCTCGTCCTCACCAACAGGGAAGGGCTGGTTGGAAACGTGATGCTCCAGGGCAGCCTTGATTGCAGCGATCATGAGATGGTCGAATTTGAGATCCTCAGGACAGTGAGAAGAGCGTGCAGCAAGCTCACTGCCCTGGACTTCAAGAGAGCAGACTTTGGCCTCTTCAGGAACCTGCTTAGGAAGGCTCCATGGGAAATAGCTAGAGGGCAGAGGGGCCCTGGGAAGTTGTGAATGCTCCATCGCTGGCGGTGCTCAAGGCCGGGTTGGACAGAGCCTTGGGTGGCATGGTTTAGTGGGAGGTGTCCCTGCCCATGACAGGGGGGTTGGAACTAGATGATCTTAAGGTCCTTCCCAACCCTAACTATTCTATGATTCTATGATTCTACTATTGTTTTCAGCAGGCTTTTGGAAGTCAAAGTCATTCATCTCAGAGACAAATTTTTTTCTGTGTTCTGTGAATTTCTGTGAGTTTCATTGAAAAGGCAACTGCTGGGAACTACCACTGCTTTTCTCTTGTTGGTTTACTCAGGAAAGGTCAAGGCAGTCTGCCAATATAGTAATTGGACAATATCACCTCTTTAAAGACCTGAGTACTCACTGACATTAGACCAGTAATAGGTGGTAAAGCATTAGGAGAAACTGCACAGCAAAAGCAGGATGAAATTTCTGGGCTGGATTTAAAAGAGAAGAGAGTTAGGAAGGCTTAGTAAAATAATTAAACCTTATTTCTTCCAGCTCCAGGATCTGGACCAAGTAACTCCTACTTAATGCCTTACATGATACCTCCACTCTAAGGCTGACAAAATAAATGCCTGCAATGACAGCTTGTGTTACTGGATAAATGGCAAGAATCAGTGTTTCTTGATATGTGTCACAGGAGGCTGCTCTCCTCTGGCTTTTTTCTCCTTAGAAAAACAAGCCAGGACATCTGATTCCCTATGCCCCAGTTATTAAATAGTGTCATGTAAACTACCGCGTCAGTTCCTGGTGCATTAGCAAACAGCAGATTTAAGAGTCTCTGGGTAATCTTTTTGTCCCTCCCCATGTGCATGTGTTTTCTTACAAACCCTTCCATGACACAGTCATATTTTAGACTTTCCCACAGGATGCATGATTCATTCTGTACAACACAGGATAATCACACCCACTGGCAGAAATAAATTAGCATAGCAATCTTAATCTGGTATTTCCTAATTTTCCTAATTTCCTTATCCTTCAACGTTTGGCTGTGCTAATCTAAACAATATTCTTCTAATGTAATTTTTTAACGTTATAATTTAAATAAATGTATGCACATTTGTGTATCTCTCCATCTATTTGGATCTGTTAATGAATTGGTAAACAAAAAAGAAAAAGATAAAAGCTGTTTGTTTTTAATTCTTTCGGAACTGTTTGATCTCTCTTTGCTTGTTTTAGCAGCTGCCTGACTGTTTTTCCTCATATGTAAACTTCAAAGTCAATCAGAGGTCAAAACTCTGGACAAAGACAGAATAACGAAAACAGTGACTAGCCTATGTGATGGGAAGAAGCGGAGGAGCTGGGTTGTAGAGTATTGCCTGTTTCTGGACATGGCAGGAGGTAAAATTACCTGCCTCTTGCACATAACATTTCTTGATCTGAACATTTGGAGTAGTTGAAGCCTGCGTGCTTGCCTGGAAATCTATCTCACTGAGAAATGAAGGACGCAGCCATGTACTGGAGGACTTGACATTCTCTGGCTATTCTTGGTTCAAGCAGTCTGGAAATAGCTTTATAGATTATTGTAAAAGTGCTGGAGAAAAACAGCCTTTTACTGGTTTCTGTTGAAAGCAGAGACATTTAGGGGTGGGTATAGTTTTGATTCCCAGTTTGTTATTTACTATTTCTGGTCATAGGAGAATCAACAGAAAAGCGAGACACAGAGAGGAAGCTTCTGTAGCAGAAGCTATGTCAGGAGCATTTTATGCAGACATGTGCAGTTGTGGTACAGGATGTGTCTGGAGTTCACGCCTTTTTTATTTCCTTCGGGAGAACATCTGCCTTCCCTTCCTTCATCCATCTGCAGAATCAGGTCCCTGCTTGTGCAGAGCCCCGCAGAGGGCCACAAGCAAGAGAGTCCCTGAGGCAGGGGTTGTAGCAGCGCCTGGCAGCTGGAGAAACAGCCTGCAGAGATTGGGAACATCTTTGCGATTCATACCTCCTCGCAGCAGCTCCTGCCAGCAGAGCTGCTGCAGAGGCCCCAGCGGAGGCAGAGGTGCATTCCACCCTACACATATATATGTATATGGGGTATATATATAATATTTAAAAATATTATATACTATATACTATAGATATACTATATATACTATTTTATACTATAATATTTAAAAATAATCAATATATTATATAGTATATAATATTTTAAAATACTATATAATAGTATTATAATTTTGTAGAAATAATATTATAATATTATATAAAATAATATTTTAAAATATTTTATATTATATATGATACTATATATTACATAATATAGATTTATTGTAAAATATACTATAATATATATAAAATATATATACTATAACATATAGCATTATAATTTATAGTATATATATTTATACATATAAATATATAAAAATACATAAGTATATTTATAAATTATATATAATTTATAGCATATATATTTTATAGTCTATATAAAATTTATATACTATAATATATATTACATAATATATTACATAATATAGATTTATAGTAAAATATACTATGTATTATATGTTATGTATTATATGTAAGGCCACAACAAGTCCTCAGATTTTGTACAGATATCTAGATTAGGTATTAGGAAAAAATTCTTTATTATGAAGGTGGTGAGACACTGGCACAGGTTGCTCAGAGAAGCTGTGGCTCCCCCATCGCTGGCAGCGTTCAAGTCCAGGTTAGACGGGGCTTTGAGCAACCTGCTCTATTGGATGGTGTCCCCGCCCATGACAGGGGGTTGGAACCGGATGACCTTTAAGGTCCTTTCCAACACAAACCATTCTGTGATACTATGATTCTATGAATTTGTGTAAATGACCTCCGAGCATAATCTGTTCTGAAAAAAAAAAAAAAAAAAAAAAAGTCTTTTTCAGTTTAACCAACAGGGAGGATGGAAATGGACCAGTGCCACCCTTATATGTAGAATGCATCTCCCCTAGTCTTCCTTGCTAAGGAAGTTAATCAATCCTAAATTGTGGATACCTTCTGCTTTTCCTACAGAAGGCTTCAAAATATGTGATTTGCACTATATGGCCAGAACCAGGCATCCCAGAAGCCATAAATGTAGGAGGCCCCTCAGATGTGTAAATTGTGAGCAATATTACAGGGGGTCTGAAAACGCCAAAGCAAACCCAGTGATCTTTCTGCCGGATACTGGTGGCAAAAACATCAGTTACAATACAAATTAAACAATTTTAAGTATTTGTCCTAAATAGATTAGCTTGTATTTTTTGCTCCTTCCACTCCCTCAAGAAAAGAATCAAATTATTACTTTAATGCCCAGGTTCTTGTTAAGCTAAAAGCCAGGCTGTGAACCCTGGGGCTGCAAGCTGTGCTGAGCAAGGCTGATCTAGAAGACACAAGAAAGACACTTTGTTGCTCAGGGAAGCAGACAAACTTTCCCCAGCTGCATGAATAGCAGCGAGAGGCGTAGCCCACCACCGGGTGGGAAAGAAGCTGTGACTGGGCTTCCCTGGGGCTTGTAGGGTGGTAAATGACTAAGAGAGTGACAGGAGGAACTATTATAGACCTGGCTGGCTGGTGCGATAAGAGTACACCTTTCTTCCACTGTGGGCCTCCCTGCAAGGGCTAAGATGAATTTCAGACTTGAAACTGCTCCTAATTCAAGGAATATATTTAATGTGTGGCTTACTGTCACTTGACCAGAAGCAAAATTATTCTCTGTAGCTTCTCATTCAGTGCTTTTTTCTACACAGTTTAAGGCCACTGAACATCATGCTTTCCCTTAATTAGCTTCTCACCAGGTTTTTTTGTCTCTGAGTGTTAATTTTCAGATGTTTCAATGAGTTTTGCAAGAATTAAAGTTTAACTCACTTTTTCTTTAGTGACTATTCATCACAAATCCACCTCATCTCTGATGTTAACACCAAAGTGAAGAAGAAGAAAAATAAACAAGCAAGAAGTCAGTGTGAGAAAAGAAAGAAAAAGTGTGAAGTATCTCTGAAAAGCCAACTAGGAAAGGGATATAGGTGGTGCGAAGAGAAGCTAAAGGGATGCAGGAGAAAGCAGATGGGAAACAAAAGCAGAGAGGCAGCTGGAGCACAGCAAGCTGTGGCAGCCCTGCTGAGGAAAGGGAAGTAGGAGCAGGAATGGAGGGGGGAGATGTTTGGTCTTTAAATGGAGGATGAAGAGCTTGAAGTGAGGAGTTAAAGAGACAGGAAGGAAGCCAGTGAAGACAAGTTAAGAGTGGACGGTGATACAGTTTATGTAGTGAGGAAAAGATTACTTGAGCAGTTGTAGTGTTGGGCAGCATGTCCTGATGGACTGAATAATTTATAATCGGCTTGAAGCAGTGGTCATGATTCTTCAGGAGAACACCTAGAAAAGAATACAGTGGCTTATTTTTAATCCTTTTTTAACCCTGGGTCTGTCCATATAAAGGATGAGCATTGTGTTGCCCTGAGCACTAAGTGGAGTGTGCTGTCTTTTGTCCATTGTCATTGATTCCAAACGCTTTTTGTGTTTGGGGGCTCTGAAAACAAAGGTCAAGTACTAGCAAATTCTGTTTTATATGAGAGATTTAGTTAAATCCTAAGGACAAAGGCAGACTACTAGAAACAGCTGTTGAGTGTGAAAGTTGTGTAAATCTGCATTACCATTTCTCAATATTAGTTTTTACACAGGTTTGTAATTTGGGGTTTTTTGAGGAATGACTGGAGAATAAACTTTAGAAAAAACAAGATAAGTCTCACAGATGTTATTTTCAGCACGTAAGGTAATTGTCCAGTAAATGCTTGGAAAGAGATTCCAGGAAACAGAGTAAGGAAGCACACAGAGTAGGATGGAACAATTTCGGAATATAGTTCTGGTCCTAGTATTTTAGTGAGTGTAAATTGCAGGGCTTGAAATGGACTGGGCTGCCTAAGACTTTTTCATCCTTTGCGGACAATAGCAGCAAACCAGAGAATTTCAGCAATTAATAGCTCACTGCTAATCACAACTTCCCTATGAATAACCTGAGCAAACTGCCCTGCTGTGGAAAGCTCAGGAGTGAGTGGAAAATCTTTTTTCACTTGTTCAATATTGAGACATTACTGTATTAGCCTGCTGTGCTTTAGAAAGTCTGAATTTTGCCATACCAACCATCTTTTTCTTGTTTAAATAACAAGAAGTAAAGTAACATACTAAGAAAAGCCAAGTTACTGAAACTGAATGCAGCTAATTTACTGACAGGTAGAAACCAAGAGATACCACATAGCTGCTCCATTTCAACACACACTGATCCTTCCACTTAACAGGTGATAAGGAAGGAATTCTTGTTAAGCTGATGATAAGGCAGTGTGGATCTGCCTCTGAAGAAAAGAGGATCATCTTATAAATCTATCTGTCCTAGTGCATGAAGTTGGAAGATAGAGAGGATGAAGTCATACATCTATGGAAGCAAGAAACCATTCAGTTTGCCCACAGTTTTGAAACTATGTATGAGTCATGCAGCTCCTTCTCCCAGTGTAGGATTCAATGTACAGGAAAAGTCTCACAGACAGTGGGTCTAAAACCAGACACATGGGAATATGCCACAAGCGAGGAAAGGTTGGGGTCCCAGAGGTGTGGTGCATATCACATTCCAGTGCCCTGAGTCCCTCTGGGGGATTAGCCTTCCACAGCACAGCTTCACCTCTCTGCAGATGCAAGGGGAGATGTATTTCACAGGGGGGCAGCCCCTGTGGCAGCCAAGCTGGCATGCAGGGCTTTGGGGGTCACAGTGAACCCACTACATTTTACCTGAAAGCTAACCAACAGCTGGTCCAGACCCACCGGCCCCTATCTGGTCCACCAAGGCACTCTCTAGTAAATAAGCTGTTGTGCCATGCCAGGGTGGTCCTTTCCCACATGCTTCCCACACAGCTCGGCACCTCTGTGCAAAGACGTCTTGCAGACATCTACACCAACAGACATGACTCATTTTGGGGAGTCTGCGTATGAGGTTTTGCAATAGTCTGATCAGGACATGAAAAAAGACAGTAACAAAGTATGTGTTCAGACTAATCACTGATCATCTCCCCCACCGCACAAGGCCAACATTTCTTCCCTTATTTTCCAGTGGTGTGGCATTACTTCCAATGCATTGCAGATGGCTCCTCCTCAGACTAAGTCCAGTCTCAACAAGCCCAGATGAAAGGCGGGATCGCATGGCTCACATCAAACAAGAAGGGGGGACTTCAAGCTGACAAGACACAGAGCGCACAGCCTTCTGGTGGGGGATGCTCTGGGTGTGGGTTTGCAAAATTGATTTAAAGACAGTTGCAGTTCCAGCTGTCTGAGTGATAAGACTGCGATGTTCCAGTGCCTTTTAGGAATGAGTCAAGAAGGAAATAGTAACAGCTTACAAAAATAATCATGCGGTCATCAAATAGTAGAAATACTGGCCACAAGACGTTCTTGATGTATTTACCAGCAGTGCAGATAACATCAGTGAGCGCTGCCTGTTATAATTGCGTGATTTTTTATAATTGGATGGATTTCTATTTGCAACTCCTGTATTCAGATTACTGAAACTACAAGTACTACACCCAAACTACTACAGAACCTAGGTTTGTTTCAGTGAAAAGAATCTTGTGATTATCCAATTTGAAGTAGTTCCCAGCACTCCTTTGTGGTGGACATGCCATCATTTTCCTCACTTACAACAAAGGTAGCAGCATTGTGCTGCCTGTGCTGTAAAATGCCCACAGCAATTCAGACCATGTCTGCATGGCACTCAGCAGATGTGATGGCGTAATCCAGCTGGTTGAAGAACAGCTGCATGGAGCTGCAGCAACACAGCCTTTGGAGCCTGGGCAAGTAACATGCTGGTTAGCGAAAGCTGATTTTGCCAGTGTGGGTACCTCAGCTACCTGCTAGGAACTAGCTTGGGTAAGTCTGGAGGTGTGGAGTTGTACGTCCCTTTTCTGCACATTTATAGGCAAAAGGACAAACTTAGAATCATAGAATCATAGAACAGTTAGGGTTGGAAAGGACCTTAAGATCATCTAGTTCCACCCCCCCTGCCAGGGGCAGGGACACCTCACACTAAACCATGCCACCCAAGGCTATGTCCAACCTGGCCTTGAACACTGCCAGGGATGAAGCATTCACAACTTCCCTGGGCAACCCATTCCAGTGCCTCACCACCCTTACAGTAAAGAATTTCTTCCTTATATCCAATCTAAACTTCCCTTGGTTAAGTTTGAACCCGTTATCCCTTGTCCTCTCACTACAGTCCCTAATGAAGGGTCCCTCCCCAGCATCCCTATAGGCCCCCTTCAGATACTGGAAGGCTGCTATGAGGTCTCCAAGCAGCCTTCTCTTCTCCAGGCTGAACAGCCCCAACTTTCTCAGCCTGTCTTCATACTCTGGTCTTATGACCTGGGGCTAGCAGGCAACTCAGGTTTGGGTTAAGAGGATGCAGCCACTGCAACTTCAACCAGCTGAATTACATGTCTGCCAATGTGGTGAGGACATTGCTATGGGCATTTTACAATGTAGGCAGTATAATGCTGCTGCCTTCATAGGACTGTAAAATGATGGCACGGCCACCGCAAAGGAGTGCTGGGAACTACATAAAAAAGGTAAACAAAAGACTTTCCAGAAGCATAGAATGGTTTGGGTTGGAAGAGACCTTAAAGAACTGGTTGCAACCCCCCTGCCATGGGCAGGGACGATATTCATTAAAACAAATCCAAACTCCATAATAATTTGGACATAGTACTTATAGTGTCAATAATTTGCTTAAAAGTACTTACTCTAGTTCTGACTTATTCCATAGTTTCACCAAAGCTTGGCACACAAACAGGAGCAAAAGGCTGCAGAAGTGTAACAATATAACCCTTTACAAACAATGCTTTTGTGTACATATTTTCACAGCTATGTTTTCATTTGATGAGACTCTTGAGGGACAGCTTGGCTTGCCATGCTACCTCTCATTTCTATGGTAAAGGTGCTAGAACATTGGCTGGAAGCAATTTGAAAGTGTTCATACAGCCACGGACCATGAATGAGTCAATCACCTTGTACATTTTTTAATCCAGTGCTTCACAGAGCAGCCTCATCTATTCTTACAGTGCACTTTGATATGTCAGAAGTGTCATTACAAATCTACTGTGAACAAAGGAGTAAACATGAATTTTCATGAGATCGCAGCACAATCCTGGACAGAGGATTTTGAATGTGTTTCTGCCCTTTAAAAAAAAAGGCTCTCTCTAATGCAGTCATCCCAGAAAGACTACAGATGAAATGTAAGAAACACAAAACCAAGCTCCTACAAATATTTTAGAGTGTTTCTAAGCAATTTTTTTTCTATCTACTTGCTTCCTCTGTATTTCCAAACTCATAGCAATGCCTTTTATCCACACACTCATCCACCCCACATATTAAATGCACAGTTACACCTAGAGGGAAATCCCACAATTCATCTCCACATCTAGTAATACCCCTGACAGAGTTTGCTGTGGATTTGGCATTATATGCAGACCGTGCTGGATTTGCAGGGCTGAGACCCTGTACAGTGCTGGAGAGTTTGTTGCACCATCAGTTATGCAGGAAGCTCTCCTAACCTGTGCCAGGCACCAGCGGTTATTCAGAGGCAGCTCAGGATGATCCTGACATTCTCCACTCCTGGAGAAGGGGCGATATTTGCCTCTGTGGAAGAAGTAGGCAGAGTTGGCTCCTTTTGCCCCCTCTACCTAAAAACTCACTATTGAGAAGGTAGCACATTGGGTCTAACACACTCTTAAAATGGATCTCAGCAAAAGGCCCATCCCTGGTCTTCAGTTTGTCCCTTTGTCAGGTTATTTTTGCTCTCATCAAATTAGGAGTGTAAGGGCCCCCTTCTCTGTTTCACGCCAGTTTAAGGCATTGCCTCTGGCTTGAAGTAATAATAACAACAACAACAATAATAACTATACCAGTAATAATACCAATAATAATAGCAACAATAACAAGAAGAATAATGCTGAATAATAATCATAATAAAGAAGCACAATAATGGGGTAAGACTGATATAAAACTGCCATCTTCCAAATATTAAGAGTTGAATTACCCAGGAGACTCACACGGCATTTTGCAACAGGAAGTAGGAAGCTTGGTGTCTTTTATCTTCCAGGAGGGGAGGGAGAGAAGAAGAAGATTAACCCTTTGATTCTAGACCTGAAAGAACTTGCTCACACTTTCATACACGTAGTTTTCTGTCTATGATCATACCTATAAAACTTCCATTTGTGGATTTTGGGCTACTACGGCCAAATGAAATCAGAATTATAATAAGGATAAAAATTAAATCTTCTCTGTCCTTTTAAGACTAGGCTCTCAAAGCTTACAGGTGTGCTCTAAAAGTAGTAGAGCTCTATAAACATAACAACAGTGGCAGTGTTGGTGTAAAATAACTATTAGTCAATTGTCTAGTGGCATGAGGTTAATAGGACAATTTGGAAATATCCTGAGTGTGAACAAAATAAGTAATTCAGCTTCTGTGATTTAGTTATTAAAGCCATCAGAAATTACTAAGTTGACTCATTTATAATCCCTGTGGTTGCAATGAACTTGAATTCTTTGTCAGTGATGAAACTTTTTAAATATATATTTTTTTAATATCTGGAAGAGAGTCATATGAAACACATGGGTTTTTGAAAACTGCATGTTTAGAGGCATTTGAGTGCCTTAAATTTGAGACACAAGCCATACAGAACCCCACGGAGATTCATTATATAAAAGAAATTGTCTGCAACTCATGTTGCAAAACTTCATTTTGTGAGTGTCAAGAACTTTAAGTTCTGCCATTCTGCCCGGGGAAGGATTGTATGAAGCCCACTCTATTTATTCCAGTGAAGTTATAAAACTTGTCATTTAGAAGTTAATAATCTGTTAAGGACTGAAAATGCTAAATATTTCCCAGGCCCAAGATAAAACCATGGCTTTTTATGGATTTGACATAGTCTCCAGCAGAGCAAAGCATCTGTAGGCAGTGTAGATATTTAGGACAGCATACATAAAACCAAACCCAGGAGAATCAAAGCTAGTTTACTTTTAAACTCAGCCCAGTGTACTTTTAACTTTTGTCTTCAGAAGAGCAGTTCTTTGAATAAGGACTGCAAAACGAATCCAACCACAGGAAACATGATATGTGTATATGGGGGAAGTAGAAGTAAGGTGGGGTGTGAGAAATTTGTTCTGGGAGAGAGCACTTAGGGTTAAGAGATAGAAAACTAAGAAAAATTCTTGATGTCGTAGGTGATTCATAGCTAAAAAAATAATAGCAGAACAGAAAGCCAGATTCATGATAGCTTAATGTGCAAAGAGCTCTATAGTGATGGCAATCATTCTACTTATTGTGGAAATAAAAAGACACAAATAATATATGTTTTATATTTATATAGATGATACCATCAGGAGATTATTTTTTAGCTCTTGCTTTAAATACTTGTAACTTTCTGAAAACTTTTTTTATGCAGGCTATATTTTTCCCTGGCTTTTCTTTGACTTGAGACTTGAGTTTGTTTGGGTTTCTGAAGATTTCAAGTAAGAACTACTTGGGCCATTTTTAAGCTCTTGGATAGTGAAAACAAAAAGCTTTTTCCCAGGGTGAAAGAAGAATTTCTGGCATCTTAACGTTTTCTGTACCCAAGAAGTGGCTTCAGTGGGAAAACAGCATTTGCCACGGAAATTGTCCTTACTGAGGTATGAAGCTTTCAGCATTCCAGTGGAATTTTGTTTTGATTTGATTTCACATCACTTTGTAAGCTTTTGCCATACACTGGCCACAGGCCTTTTTTCTGCACTTTTAAAGCATAAAAGCAAAGGGAGCCTGCACTGTGTATGTATTAGTGGTTGATATTGGCCTGAGCCATATGGTGACCAGATATTTATCCTGTGGATTGCTATCTATCTCTGGGCTCACAGCTCCCCTCCATTCCAGAGAAAGCTGAAGTTACTTCGGGAGTGTCTACACTGCACTGTTTATACAACTATGCCCTTGTCTGCTGGCAGCAAACGCATCTGTGTTTGCACTGGAGCAGACAATCCCATCCAGTTTACTTCCTCTCTTGAAACAGTTTGTGTTCAGATACGATCCTCTCCATCAAAACGGGCCATTGCAAAAGTTCCAAAAGGTGATTTATTCCAACATCCTCCACCCCTTATTTCTAGCTTGCTCAAGAAAATGCAACAAAGATTTAGGTGCTCAATTTCTTATGCATCACTCACCACTCGCAGGCAGCCAGAGCAGTTTCTTCTGAGGATTCTGGGCTGAAAATGCACTGTGCTGCACAGAGAAAACAGCAGCAACTGCCCTTTGTTGGGAAACTGGGATACACTGGAATATGCAAGGTCGTAGGACTGGAGCCTCACATCTTTATGAAAGCTGTAGGAAAACATATGTATTTATAAATATATGTGCACAAGTTGCACTGTTTCAGCATTTATAGATGACTGAAAGATAATATTATGATTGAGTCTATTCATGCAAAACTCTCTTTTGACCTATTATATCCAAATTTGTCTTCTCTTGTTAGCAATTTCTATTGCCTAGCTAATTTATATTCTGTTCTGTTCTATTCTATTACCTTCCAATTCAATCCATTCCTTTTCTAGTTCTTATCTCTTGCCTCATCCTGCAAGAACCAAGACACTTTTTCTCAGTGTACTAAATGATATGACTTGTATCTACCACATTTCTTCTCTTTCTCTTTCCTATCAGTAAAGCATTTCAATGTGTTCACTACCCAAGGCACCTTGCACCTCAAGCTTACAGTCTATAACTTCTTGAGGAGTTTTTTCAGTGTGTAGCTCAGCCACCAGGAGAGATGAAGGGGCTGCACTGCATTTTACACTGTAACTGCATCTTTAAATTAGCTGCTTGTAGCCACCAGCATTCACCACCTAACACAGCCTTTAGTTTTTAGATTTGAGATCAATGTTGGTGTGACTGACCATCATGAGCAGCCATCATCCCTTGCTGAAGTAGGAATCTCCTGCAAAAGGCTTTTCTGTTGCACAGATGAACTTTAGCAATGTTTTGCCCAAGGACTGGATTTGTTGACCAGTCTTCATCTCAGAGCTTAGAGCAATACTGTTTTGTGCTATTAACTGTCCGGAGAACTAGAGCAAACCTGAGCCAGTTTTGTATGGCAAACAAGGAGAGAGGGTGGTGGACCAAAGGCAGGCTTAATGTAGTGTGATTTGATTGCTGTAGGTTTCATGTTGACTAAATAGGAAGTTGAATGTGAAGGTAGGTCATGTATTACTAACTTGGCCTAATATGGTGAACAGGATATAGTCTCATTTCTGCCTTGTGTAACTCTTCTGAAGTCAGTAGTTGTTTCAGAAACACACGTTTCCTACCCTTTTCTCCCATTTTGATGGTGTACACCTTTTAAAAATGCACACTCCATGACCTAAAAAACCTAGATGACCTTTCACTTTATTGCAAGCTCTTCCACTTTCTTTTTTCTTAGGTTTTTCATAAGAGGATGGGAGTAACCGTACTTGCTCAGAGAGGTCTGAGCTAACACTTGCTGAGTATCCCATTGCTCTTGTGCTCTTGCTGTTTGCTTACTTCCTGAAATGGGCACTACTGAAACCTCTCAGAATTCACTCTTGTTACTCTAATGTACATGAATGCCATTTACATGATAAACACTATTTATGTGCTTATAAACACATTTAATGTACTTTTTACAATGTATGGTATAATGTTTTAGAGGAAGCCAATGGCATAATTCTACAGTTTACTGCATGTCTGTGTTTAATAGGAAATTGCAATGGCTACCAAACAATCAGCTTTTAGGTCAGTGTCAGTTTGTCTTACTTGTTTCACACTAAAAGCAACAGCATTTAGATATGTTACAAAACAGGCAAGACAATGGATAGGAGCACTATGATTCCTTTTTTATTAAGTTTGCTCTGGGGCTCCCAACATGAGAAGGACATGGACCTGCCTGAGTGAGTCAAGAGGAGGGCTATGGAGATGATCAGAGGGCTGGAGCACCTCTCCTATGAAGACAGGCTGAGAGAGCTGGGGCTGTTCAGCCTGGAGAAGGCTCACAGGAGACCTTAGAGCAGCTTCCAGTAACTAAAAGGGGCCTACAGGAAATCTGGAGAGGGACTTTTTACAAGGGCAGGTAGTGACATGACAAGGGGGAATGGCTTTTAGCTGACAGAGGGGAGATTAGAAATTAGGAAAAAATTCTTTACTGCGAGGGTGGCAAGGCACTGGAACAGGTATCCAGAGAAGTTGTGGCTGCTCATTCCTGGAGGTGTTCACTGGATGGGGCTTTGAGCAACCTGGTCCAGAGGAAGGTGTCCCTGCCCGTGGCAGGGGCGATGGAATGAGATGATCTTCAAAGTCCCTTCCAACCCAAACCATTATATGATTCTACACGAATGGGCTTCAAGATCCAAGCATGTGAATGAGCATTCACTGGATTAGCAACTATTACAATAGACTCTCAAGTTACAGTGTGACAACTTATCACACCAGACACTTGACACATACCTGCTTTTAAAATTAGAATTTCCCTCTTTGCTCTTTGTAGCCAAAGCCTCCCTTTCACGTTTTCAAAGCAGTGCTCAGTTTCCTCGATAGCTGGGTGAAGTACCTCCCACACAAATTCTGTTCTATTTGAGACAGACAGACAAGCACTTTTACTCCACCATAGTCGTGAGAAAGGCCCAGTCTGACAGATTTCTTTGAAACACACAGAGCTTGCTCACAGCTGAACACAAACACGGCAGTCTCCCTCACCACAAACAGTGGAAGAGGCACTCTGCTGTACCAGTGTAGGGGCAATATCCTTCACTAGAAAATAAACATGTGAAGCTGGGTCTGTCCGATGCCCAGCTCTTGTATCTCTGTGAATTCTCCCAGTTGCCAAGCTAATGGATGGTGCCTCTCTCTACTTACTGCGTTGAACCTGGGCCACTGTAAAAAAACAGAGTAATACAAAGATACAAAAGGCAAGTGAGAGTAAGACCTGTGCACCTTAGCTGCAGGGAAACCTGGGAAGGGTGGAAGAAAGCTTTGCATTTCCATGAGTACCTACATGCTTCCCCACAAATGCTGGATAAAACACATACGCAGCACCTGGAGCATGGCTCAGTACTTGTGTCACTACAGAGTGACCCTGCCCTGAGCTGAAGATTTGGGCTTCTTCCTCCTTACTCTATTACAGGCCTCATGAATTTTGCATTCTTCACAGGGAGGTGTTTCAAATCATCTTGCTGAGGCCTGGCTTCATCCCTGCCTGTGTTTTAATGTCTGAACCCAGTCTCTGTATCTGTAATGATGATTTTTATCTTGCTTAATATGAGGAGCGTAAGGAGTATTTTCTTTATAAGCAGCATTTTCTTTGTATTTTAGGAATTACTTGCTGCATCACACATGAAACGATCCCAAGCCTACACCCTGTAACTTTTGCGGAGTATATGAGATGTTCTCTTCGGACTGTGGTTGCTGAAATGGAACATCTGCATTTCCAAGAGAGACCAAACCCTCCAAATCAAAGGGCTGTGGTAACAGCCAGCACAAAACAAGTGAAAGTAAACATGAGTGTAATGTTGTTGTAGCATGTATTTTTGCTTTAACCATACATACTTCTCATTAGAAAACAAAAACAAAAGATGCAGGCAGCTGTGGACAAGACAAAGCAGAATGCAGAATGCTGTTTCTTTTTAATCTCAGAATAAAACAAGATCTCAAAGAGTGAATATCCAGGATTGAACAGCACTTGGCTATGGATCATTTTGTTCTTAACCCTGACATTGAAAATAACTCAAAAATGCTAGTAATTCAGGTCTGCTACTGGCAGCTGTTCAGCAAACATAGATTAATGACTCGACATTCTGTACACAATTTTTAGTCATCTTTGTAAAAATGCCATTGCCATTTCTGGAACTGCAGTGGAAGTCAATGAAGTCAATCAGTGCAGTGTTCTCTGCCCCGTATGATTTGAAATCATTACTTCAGCAGAGCTCCCTCGCTGGAAGAAACAATCCCTGCTGCAGTCCCAGAGTAACTTTAAACTGGAAACACCAAGACATGCTGTAGAAGTTACACGTTTAACACTGCATCTAACCTTTAAAAGTTAGGTGCGCTACCTCGCACATGGCTCTTACTAGGTCATCAACTGCACTGCTCTGAACTTGTGCTGTTGGGAAGCCGGCCTCCCTGGAGGTCAACTTCTCCAGCCCTCCATGCTCAAGCAGAGCCACGCACAGCCGGCTGCTCACTGTCCCGAGGATTTAGAAGATCCCCAGGGATGCTCCACAGATACTCCCCGAGCTGGTTCACCCCGTAGACACCTGTCCCTTCCTTGCGGCCAGCAGAGCCCTGCGCTGCTTTCCTCAGAGGAAGGCGCGGGCAGCCCTGAGGCGCCTTCAGGTAGCCAGGGCAGGCGCACGGCGAGCAACATCCGCCGGGGCGGCGCAGCTGCCGCTTTCCTCTGACGGGACGCCGGCACCGCGCACACCTCCTCCCGCCGGAACCATCGTGTGGGTGCGGCACACGCACCACGGGTACGAGGGGCGCGCCTCGCCGCGCTCCCGGCCGGTGCTGTCAAACCCGACACAGGGGCCGCGGCCGTTGACGAGCGCGCGCCTCCTCATCCTCCGCGCGCCCCGCTCGCTCCCGCCTCCCCGCCCTTTTCCCTTCCCGGGTCTGGCGGGCGCGGTGCGCGCGCGCCCCCTCCGACCGTTGAAGCGGGTGAATGGGGGCGGGAAGGGCGGGTGGAGTGGGAGAGGCGCCTCGCGCGCCCCCGCCTCGCGCGCCCCCGCCTCGCGCGCATACCTCCTGCCCCCCTTCTCCTCACCCCTCCCTGCCCTGCCCCGCCCCGCCCTGCCCTCACGGGAGCCGTTCCCCCGGCGCATGCGCACCGCGCCGCCGATCCCATCCGCCCCCCCCCCCCCCCCCGACGGTTCAAACAGGAAGGCGGACATGTTGGTTATCTTTCCTCACAGCAGGTTTCCTCGCAGTCGTCGCGGCCGGACCTTACGCTCTCCCCTCCCCTTGAGCGAACTCCTTTCCTCCTCCCTCTCGCGTTGCAGCCTCGGGTCGGTCCTGAAGTGGTCCGGGTTGCAGCTCTATACGCGAAGCGAAGGAGTGGAGCTGGGGACAGCGCAGCCGGCGTTGGCAGAGGCAGCGAGGAGCCGCCGGCGGCCGCGCAGCGAGGAGGAGGAGGAGAAGGAGAGGGGAAGGAAGATGCTGTTGCCGTCTCTCCGCTGTTGAAGGGACTCGCCCCCTGCCCGCGGCGTGCACTCGTAGCGGGGCCGGGGCGGCCTGTGTGCGCAGCTGGCAGCCCTGCACTACCCGCCCGCCCTCCCGCAGCAAGCAGGGCACAGCCGAGGCGAGGGGCAGCCTGTCCTCCGGCCGACTCTGGGATCTCTGTGCCAATGGAAGGACCGACCCCACGGTGCTGAGACACGTCGCCGCAAGGATTTTCCTATTTTCCCACCCTCTCTCATTTTGTTGCAGATTTTTTCGGTTTTATATATTTTTCCGTTCTTTTTATTTTCTGTTGTTGCTTTTTCATCTGGTTTTCTGGAAAGAAAGCTGCGTTTCGGAACCTGGCACCGACCCGCCGCCGCTCCTGCACGGCGAAGAGGAGGAACCGCTACGCTGGCTCCCAGGGCGGCTTCCCCGGCTGGGAAAATGAGATTGCCGAGACACTGGGGCCCGAGTAGAGGAGGGAGGGAAAGGAAACCTGCTGCTGCGGAGCTGTGAGCAGCCCAGGAAAGTGCGTGTGTGGAGGAGGGGGGAAGAAGCAGCCTCATCCCCCCCTGCCGCGGGCTCTCCTTCGGTTCTCTGCCCCCTTGGCGGGGCAGCGTGGGGGACTCGCCTCAGAGACTTCTGTGATTGAAGGGATTTTGCAGGAAGCGCTCCTCTGCCTGGTATAGGCTGTGTGGTTTCTCTTTTGTGCTCGCTTGTTCCTGTTTATTTTTTTTTCTTCATTATTTTTAACCTTACTTTGCTCTGGAATAAGGGAAACTTTTTATCTCTGGAAACATGTCGACGGGAGAAAGTTTTGAGTCTCGGTTTGAAAAAATCGACGTGACTTTAAAGGACCCCAAATCCGAAGTGAACGTGGACTGTTTGCTGGTAAGTGGGAAGCGCCGATGGGCTCCCGGTCCCTTGTCCCCGAATTTCTTACCCTGTGGGACCGAATCTCATACTCCTGGCTGAGTCACCACCCTGCTTAACTCCGCGCTGGTGTTGTGTTTACTCAGTGTTGAGCTGAGGGTGCGTGAATGTCTATATGCAGGGAGAGCGGCTCTCTTGCCAAGGAGGCGCCCGCCCGATCATGCCACAGACTTGTCATTTCTCTCGCTTCATGCGTCTTTCTTTTTTTTTCTTCACCGACTGTCATAAGGGTCGGTGGACACCTTATACAATGCGTAATTTGTGAGTGCCAGTCCTGCGTGTAAGCAGGAGACTGTAAATAGCTTTGATAATACCAATTCCCTCTTCAGCATCTTTTTTTTTTCTTTTAGAGAGTGAGGTCCTCTTATGTTGTGGTTAAGCACTGCAGCACTGACTTCAGCCTGTTTAGCCTAGACGTTTGCAAATGTTAATCAGTGACGTGTAAAATGCCGCTCTAAGATTAATATACCTCAGATTAATAAGGTTAATAACAGGTGGGGAAGTAGTCGTGGCAGGGGTTTGAATACATTTTAAGCTAGTTAGTGTGCTAGGCCTGGGATAGAGGGCTGCTTGCTCATTGTTTCCCTACTTGATCATACCTGATGGTTGAATGGGTCTCTCCAGTGCTGTCAGTGTTATAAGTGCATCATAAGAAAGCAAACCATAACACTTCCTGCCTGACATAAACCCAATGTTATTTGGTAGTTGCTTGACAAAAGTGGATGATATTTTAGCTCTGATTACAAAAAGTACCTCAATAAAGTGTATGATAAATCCAGCCAAATTGTTTGGGATGTCGCTGGATACTTAGATATGCCTGTGGATGCCCTGAAGTAGTAGTAAATTGTAATTTGTGCTTTTATGCTGAAGTAGAGAATTTCTTTAATTTGTAGCAAGTGATAAAAGTTCCTCAGTATATTTTTTTTCCCTGGCTTTCTGCTGTCAGAGAGGAAAGCAAGTAAATTGGGTTTGTTGCTAGTATGAACTCCGACGTTTGGGTTTGGGGGGAAAGGGAGATGTGGGGGTGGAGATGGTGCTTAATAGTCATTCTTCGTCTTGTGCTGCATGGCTCTTAGAAAGCTCGCTTGAGCATAAGGCAATTGAGAGGTGAAAAGAATCTAAGAAAAATCTGTACAAGTTCATGATGTTGTGCACTCTTTAGCTTATTACTGATTTATGACCTTCTAAAGTGTTGACAGGTCAAACCTACATCCCTGGATAAAAAGCGGAGCCTTGTGGATGTTGCTGCCACAAAGACAAATAGCATTGCATCTTCCAGTCAACTTGTAGATTTTCATCCAGTTTTCATATCTGTCATCTCAGAACCACAGCTAGTGAGAAGACATCTGGTGCTTTGGATACACTTTGCAAGTTCTGGATGTCAAATCTGACATTTTTACGCACAGCTTCTATTGATTGGTGTCAAGAGTTTAGGTCCAGTTAAGAGTACAGCTTTATGTTAACCATGTCTCAGTTTGCTACTATGTGCTATAATGCTGGGCATACTATAGGGACCATCCTACTGTGATAGTAATCAGTTTAAGGATATGACCCCTTTCAGTTATCTTAATTATGATTTGGAGCTAAACTGTAGTCAGTTTGGGAATGAGCTTGTTGGGATTCTTCTTGTCATGCTTGTGTGTGAATCTTCAGAATATGTGTTTGCATCTCAGATCTTTAGAATGTACTTTTAAAGTGAAATTATTCTTTTAAACTAATACCAATTAAAAAAGAAAGCACTTCTGAAGAAATCACCTTGTAGGTAAACTTTGTAGGTGGTAGGCCACTATGTCATTTTTTCAGCTGGCCTGACTTCTCTTTTGTTTCCTTGCTCTCATCCTGAGTTGGTTTTTGGGTTCTTTTCTGTAGAATTTAACTATCCTAACACTTTTTAAGGAGTTTAAATGTTTCACACAAGTTCATAGTGTGATGATTCACGCTTCAAGCATCATTCTTGGCCCAGGGTACTATTTATATATCAAATACATTGTAATCTATGTGGATATGCTCTTAAGGAAGAAATGCCTAGGTGTAGATGTAATTGATCTCTATTTAAAATATCTTCTAAGATGACCACCCATTCCCTTTTTTGCAGCCCCAGGTTAAAGAGGAAAACTTGTCAGGCTCTAGGCCTGGTACACTTGAAAATCCTTTTTTGTAAAACCTTTTAAACCTAAAAAACCTTTTTTTGTCTTCTTAAAGTAGTGAATTGATGTTATTTATAATACCTTTCACTTTTCCTAAGCAAAGGTGGTAGCTAACTATGTGTATCTGATATCTGAGTGGTAATATATGAATAACTGATACACAGACACTTTTATTGCACAGACACAGCATCTGATATTCTATACGTGTAGGTTTAAAATGCCGGAGTTCTTTCAGGTTCAAGAAGCATTTTTTTTGGCTGTACAAAGAACAGTCTCAGCAATGCCCCTGGCTTCTCTTAGGATGTTTTTATCCTTGTTAGCTTTACTTCATTTGCTTTAATTCTTACTCTAATTCCCCATCAGTTTGTAGCCCCTGTAGACTGGAAGGCAGGCATGCAATAACCTTTAAATCAGTTTTGTAACCACTTTGGTTTTTGTACATGTCAGAAGCTAGGTCTGTATGCTAGAAAAATTCTAAATTTGTATGTGAAGTAGTCTGAACATGCTAGGAAGATGAGGGGGGGGGGGAGGTGGGCTGATACAAAGGAAGGCGTGTTACCCTTTCAGGAAGGTGTGGGAGAAGAGTGCTGACAACAGAGCAGGCGGAAAAGACACACTGCGGACTATATGACTTCAGTTTACATGCTGCAGGAAGGAAATTCATAAAACTGAAGTGCAGGGGGGAGATGTATTTATTTTTCTTGTTTTCTCTTATATAATTGTAATAAGAACAGAGTAGGAAAAACAGACTAAGTTGCAACCCCCTGTAACTAAATTTGTTTGTTTCTTTGGGGCTTCCATGCACTTGATTTAGTACTAGGTTGGGAAATAATAGCTAGGCTGTCTTTTTTTGGTGAGCTATGAGGAGGCAAAAGCCTCTGCTTTGTGTAAACCATGTGCCACATATTAATATGTGCTTTTTCTCAAACTGTCAGGTTCTAGGAGTCCTACAGTCATCAAAAGATCCAATAGCACTGGGAAGGCTGCATTAGGTAGTCACACTCTAGGGTGTGCAATGATCAGAGACTGCTGAATGCTATAGACATGCTAAGTAGAGCCAAAGATAGTATAAGGAACTTGCTATAACTTGAACTTAGTGTCTCATTAATGATATTAAGCAATGGAAAGTAGTGTTCAGTGAGCATACTTCTACAACAGTATTGGAATAAAATCAGATTTCTTATTCCTCTGTGTTTCTTACCAAATCCTTGGGGTTTATGGGCTTCCAGTTTCTGGAGAATGGAGAGGGAGGGGTGTAATGCGTGACTGGAAGGGGCCCATCTTGATTTGAAGCTGCCTATGTTTTTGATTAAAAAAATAACTAGTAAATGTTCATGAAAATGTTTTTTTGGTGGTATCTCTGCTGTGGTAACTGACACAGATTCTTCTCATGTTTGACATAGGCACTTGGGCAGCTCAGTCATTCAAGTAATTGAGTAGTTGATTTTTAAAGCTTCAGGCTTTTGATGGTCTTAATCTTCAAAGATGTCAAATGTTTCACTTGTTCAGCACTTTGGCTGCAAATTAACTGGCAGCAGTAAACACTGCATATGACAAACTTGTTTTATCTAGTCTCAAGAGGTTTCTATTTTTGTTGAACCAAAAATGCACAGGTACAGAGCATGATTCACCTGTTTTTCGTAGGTCTATTTTGTAGGTGTATTTTATAGGTCTGTTAAGCTAGATGAATTCATGTTCATCTCTCTTGCACAGGAAAAGACAAAATAATTTCTTCATCTCTGGGGTTTGGAGTTCTAGATCTCTGTTGTCAGTAGACCTTCTTCCCTTCCTGCTTAACTTGTTAGAAAGCACTTCTGAAGACCTGGTGGTTAGGGATTTGGAAAATAAAAAAAAATAAAGAATATAACTCAAGAACTCCTGACGTAAAGGTACTTTATCAAAATAACTGTAGAAAATTAGCTTCACTGAAACAGCATTAACTGTGCTTTTAGCATCTGAGTGAAAAAACACTAGAGAAACTTGTTATCTGAGAAGCTTGCTCATTTCCCAATGAAGCTCATGCACAGAAAAAGCAGAGTTTGAGTTTTTGTAGACTGTCAGCTTTAGAATTCCCCAAGTTGTTTGGAAGCAGTTCAAATTAAGGGGAAAGGTAAGTCATCATTGACTAGATCTCCTTGGACAAGTTCCTGCCATTCTTTAGATCCAAGTGCAAGATCCTGCGCTTAGGTTGGGGTGGTCACCCGCATTAGTACAGACTGGATGTTAGATGAATTAAAAGCAGCTCTGTGGAGACAGGCTTGGGAATATTTGAAGAGAATGTCTGAATGTGTCTCTGTCCTGATGGAGAGAGACTTCTTACCAGCATCTGTAGTGAAAGGACAAAGGGTAACAGTTCTAAGCTGAAAGAGAATAATTTTTAGTTTGGACATGAGGAGGAAGATTTTTACTATGAGGGTAGTGAAACCCTGGAAGAGGATGCCTAAAGAGGTTGTGTCTGCCCCATCCCTGGCAGTGCTGAAGGCCAGGTTGGACTGGGCTTTGAGCAACCTGGTGTAGTGAAACATGTCCCTGCCTGTGGCAGGGATGTTGGAACTAAATGATCTTTATGGTCCCTTCTAATCCTAGTAGTCCACTCCCTAACCATTCTTATTCTGCAGTTAGACTTCTGGCTGACCTAGAAATACAATTCTGTGTCTTCAAGTTACCATATCCAAGCTTTAGATGCAAAAATATAATTGCAGGTTGTTATTACCTGCTTATCACTAAGAAATATGAAATATATAGGTTGATGTGAAATTAATGATAAAATATATAGCTTGGTATGTTAAAGGTAAAATTTAAGCAAGTTGGCTTTGGAAATACAGAAACTTGATGGATGCTCATTTCAAATTGCACTTCTTAGAAGAATATTTTAATATTGTGTAAGCCTCAAAAAAGTGAACAGTAGAGCTGGTGGGACTGTCAGAATGTTAGTGTTTGGTTCACACTGTATAGTGTAGGTATTATAAAGGAATAGCAGTTAACCAGTTTTCCTCTTGTAAAACTAGAGGCTGTAAGAATGGGACTGTTTTTCCTATAGAAAGTTTTAATCAAGAATGATAGTAGATTTTAGTTTATATTAAGACACATTTCAACAAGAGGAATAAAAAAACCCAACCAAAGCCCTGTAGCGGACCTTAAGTGCTCTTAATAAGTAAAAATATTTGTAAACAATGTCCTTTTCCCTGGCAACTGCAGAGTGTGCTAGTTTTTTTGTTAGTGGTGGGAAGGAAGAGGGAAACACCTGGAATTTTTTTTTTGGACAAATTGAAAATCAGCCTGTTGGTCTATAAATCTTTTGACTTTGAGGACAGTGGTAGCTTCAGAAGCCACTCACTGAGAACTTACTAAATATTCGGAAGCACTGTGATCAGAAAATATAGGTAGCTTTACAGTTGCTGTTAGCAGAATTCCCTAGGACATATTTTAGTTCTACATAAAAATGAAAAGTGTTTTCAGGTCTCTTACCAAGGAATACTGATGTGTTTGTCCTGATACAGGATGTTTATCTTGAATATTCGAGGTCCCAAAGTATGTAATTAAAAACTTCTGGGTTTTTTTTGTGAATGTTGCTTGATGCTAGTTATCGAAACTTCTTTGTCATCAAGAAATTGCAGTTTCAAATGGCAATACTAAAAAACTGAACTTCCTTCTCTAAAAACAGAATTAGAGAATGGTTGAAAACTATTCTGTCTTTGCCTTAATTTGTCCAGTCATTTGAGCAGCAATAAAGGTAGAAGGATGATGAGACAATACTGGTAAACCCATAAGCACTATGTGGACAGCACTCAGTTATATCTCAGATGCAAATAATACCATCTTTTATCTTTCTCAGTCTGCTGAAATGAACACCAAATACAGTGGTTGAACAAGAGCTGAAACCCAATATTTTTTTTTGGGGGGGGGGGGGGGGGGGGAAGTGGTTTGTAGCTCTTCTTGTCTTTAGTGCTTTGCTCTGCTGAGATGATTGAATCTCCTGTAGTGTAATCTCAAGTCAGAAGACTAGAGACCTCTCTGTGGTCTGCTCAGCATCAGCAGAGTATAACATGCTGTGGTGCATATTTAGTTATAGCAGTCTAGAGACTGTCTAGCCAAGCAGCAGACGCTGGGTCCGGTGAGCTGCCCATGTTCCTAGGGAAGAAACAGTAGAGGATCAGTACCAGCTTCTAACTGAAATGCAGGTCAAAGTCTGTTCTGATACTCAAAATCTTGTAAAGGATTGGCTTTAACTGAAAGATTGCCACTCCCTGTCAATATTTATACACTACAAACTGTCATAGGGACAGTATGTAAGGTCTCTTTATTAATAGGTCCCAATTTAGATCCAACTGATGATTTCTTTAGTTCAGGTTTTTCCTTTTTAGTTTCTTACATGGGTTAATTTTTCTGTTTCTTTTGTAGAGTTGAGAAATACATGGAAGTTTTCTTGTTTTTTTTTTTTTTTTTCAATTGTGGAGTCTGAGATGATGCAAAGACCTGATGGTTGGAGACCTCCGTAGAAAACACTGCACAAACTTGAGCTATATTTTGGACTGTAGATTGGAACTACCTAAATGTGTTTCTAGCTCATGTATCTGAGCTACAGAATTATAATTAATCTGGAAACACAGGTGGAATATTTACTTGTTTTTTCCTAGAGATCGTCATAATACTTACTTAAAAAAAAATATAACTGAGAAGTCCTCAACTTCTAATAGTTATACAAATATTGTGTCATTTTTCAGAAAATGGTTAACAGGACTTGTATTATAGCTTTAATGGTTATTTCAAATGGGAAAACATGAAAGAAGCATGGTCAGGACATTCATCTCATGCGGGACACTGATAGATGATGCTGCACTTTGTAATGCAGGAAAATGGAGATCTTGAGATGAAACCAGGTTCTTCATTATATGTCTGTATTTTGGTTAGAAGCTTGTAAAGAAAGCTCAAAAATTTGTTTTTTCTCTCAAAATCAGTTACTTTAGAATTTGATTTGGAAGTCTGCCCTTTTAATATTTAAAACCATGTGCACAGTGAAAGTAGTATTTCATTGAGTACAAGTGATTATTTCACAAGATATTCACAATATATAATCAAGTGATTGTATTTCACAATTTCTCAGTCACGAATGATTGAGGCTGGAAGGGACTGCCAGAGGTAGTCTTGTTTAACCCTTCTGCTCTGACAGGGCCACCTGGGGCAGGTTGCCCATGATGACTTTTGAGTATCTTAAAGGTGTAAACTCCAGAACCCCTCTGGGCAACCTGTAATTTTCTGTTTCTCAGCAGTACATTCACTTGGTTGATGATTCATAATGGAGAACAAAATTCACTGAAACGAAACAAAATTCACTGAAACTAAACAAAAAAGTAATCAGTGCTCATTTTCCATTTATTTGCAGGGTTCTCCAAGTATTTTGGCCTTTTTAACTTGGTCAGTAAACCTCTTTGTTGTCTAAGTAACTTTGTGAAAGGCATTTGCTGCAGAAGAGCAGAGGAACTTTCCTCATGGAGGTGATTACACTTTTGGAGATTTTAGGCAGAAGGGTTTGTATCTGAGGGAGCAGTTGCTGTGAATCGGTACATAAATTACATCTAATTTGTGAATGCAGTTGAAACAGATTAGATGTAGAATTTTTCTGTTGGAGGGGAAAGAAGAGTTAATGCCTTGCTCTGATGTCCAGCTCACACTCCAGGAATGCAATTTCAGGTTTTCATGATTCTGAACTTTAGTGTCATAGTATTTTCTATATCTGTGTATGTCATTCTCTTCCTGATAGGTAGTGAGGAAGGCTGGGTAGGACTTGTTTATTGGCATGGGAATTTTGAAGACTTCTCAATATTGACAAGGCAGGAACCTGTCCCTGGGAGAGAGGTGAAGAAGGAGGAGAGACTGCTTGTTTTAAAAGCCGTAGTTCAAGGTTTCAGTACAACAAGCACCATCTTCCTGGGGTATGGATGACAAATTTGCGCATGTTAATTCTACCACTGATATCTAGAAGCACCTTTGACTGCTGCTGGGGAGTAACTCTGTGTTAAGGTACTTAGGAGGGGAGGAAGCCTCTCCAGCCAGAAGATGATAAGAGTAGGAGTGGATGGGGAAGATCTTTCAGGAGGAAGGATCAAGGAGGAGTGAGAATGAAGGTAGGACAGTGAGTTTCTACTGGTTATACTTGCCCCATGTAAGGTGCCAGGTTGCACAGAACAGTACCAGGCAAGGCATGAAGCTGTAATTGAAAATAGAGGTAATATTGATGCCTCACAACTTTGGCTTAATGTTATGCACTGCTGTCAGGGAATCATAGAATCATAGAATTTCCTCGTGAGCTTTTCTTTGTTACAAGATCTTATTTTATCTATGTGTTATTATACCAATCTCTTCTTGGAAAGTGGCTTAGGTTGTAGGCACACAAATCCTGTTAGTATTAAGCTGAGACAATTTACTTTGCTTTTGCAAGGAGGAAGGGTTCTTCTGCCACTTCAGTCTACCGAGTAGTTTGTTTATTGATCTAATATATCTTCTGTGAGCTGCTGTTTTCCTCCTTAAACTCAAGTTACTACTAAGATCATTGGCAATTAATTGCCAACACACCAATTACACAGTTTGTGGTGCTCTTGGGATCATTCAAACCTGCTATTATATGCTATATATCTTTTGTACAAGGCCAAAAATGGTGCCAGCCAAATGGTAGACTTCTTAGGATTTTAAGTTTCTGCTCTGCTGGTATTGTCAACAATTGTCATGGCTTTTGTAACAGGCGTTATTGCTGCCAACAAGAGCAGAGCAAAGATGGTGCCAGAAATAACATGTCCATTAAGGCCTATGGAGTGATAGCTGAACTATTAATGTGATTGTTTTGTTGGTTTGGGTTTTGATTGTGGGGTTGATTTTTACACTGAATTTGGAATTGGAGGTATCGTTGAAAAACTAGACCCTCTCTATGGAGAATAGATTAGTATGCTTGTTGGAAAAGCTTTTGTGTTCTATTACCGAAACGCTTGTGGCTATTTTCAGCCTTTTTCATACTTACGAACTGTTTTGTGCATACAGTTTCTGAACGTAGCATGACCGTAAAGTGTTTGGAGATGCTTTTGGCTTGTAAGATCAGTTGGTTGAAGAAATCTTCAGAACTAGCCACACTGTGGTTCTGAAACAAATTGTGGAGACTCTTGTTAGGAAGACCATATTGAGGAGAATTCTGGGTTACTTATCTAAAGAATAGAGTTGTAGCACAAAGAAGGTCTTGTATCAAGTAACTTGTATGCTCAGAGCTGTTCATTGATTCCACTTAGCAGATTGGATTGAAGTAAGGAAAGGACTAAAAGTTTTTCCTGCTTTTAATTCTTGATGAGCATAAGGTCAGAGGAGTCTTTGAAGTTTTCTCCTGTTTCTTTTTTTCTGTCCTAAAATGCTGCCAGGCTCCCATAACAAAGCTTTGTCCTACTTAATGAGATGCATATTACGCTATTTTCATCAGTAATTTGGACTTGAGATGTAGTCAAAGATGCCATGTAGAGGAAAAATTGGAATGTTATGATGCTGGTGCTGCTGGAGCAGCTTCACTTCTGGGACTGCAACTGTAAATTACTCCTCTGTAACTTTCTGCTTCCTGTAAAATTGGTTTTGGCTAGCATCAGGGAAGAGTTGGGATGGCCGGACTGTTCTTGACCCTATCTTTTCTTTTGGTCATGGCAGCCTCTTCTGAGCTCCTGGCCAAAGAAGGCAGTCAGGTCAACTTCACCTTCATATAAGAATAGTTCAACTTGATAGTTCACATGAACTTAAGCTCCTGGGAAAGAAATGTCTGAGAACCACAATTTCTAGGGGAAAGAAATAAAGGATTTTTTTTATACGCCCTTTTTCATTGTACTTTGATGAACTCATAGACAGGAGTAAAAGAAAAGATTGATTAAACGCATGTATTTGCAGGTTAGGAAGTTTTTCTTCCTAAGAGTTTGATGCGTTAGGAGTAGAAACTTAATTTTTCAATTTAAGATTCAACCAGAATAGGCAGCTGAAGATTTTCCTTCAAATCAGGGTGTGCTGTGAGAGGTGTTTAAACAGTACCAAAGCAGGACATCTTTCACTTTCTATCTTGTGTGTTTCAATGTCAGTGAACTTCCAGTGGTGTTGCATTACATTTTGTGGGAGGAAATAACAGAAACAAGTAGATGAAATGGTAAGCTTACTTCAGAGAGAGGAATTGCCGAAAAGGGCGCCACCAGCAGAGATATAGAAATCATTATCCTACTCTACTCAGCACTTTATCAGGCCACACCTGGAATACTTTGCTCAGTTTTGGTCCCTGCTATACAATAGAAATGTGGAGAGGGTCCAGAGAAAGAGCCACAAAGATGATCAAGGGACTGGGAAGCCTGCAGTATGAGGAAAAGCTGGGAGAGCTGGGTTTGTTCAGCTGGGAGAAAAGGTGGTTCAGGAGAGCTTATCACCATGTTTCAGTATTTAAAAGGGGGCTACAAAGGTGGTGACTCCTGTTTTACGAGGAGGCACATGGAAAAGATGAGGGGTAGTGGGCACAAGTTACTCATGGGGAGATTCTGATTGGACACAAGAGAAAAATGTTTCACAATGAGAACAATCAGTCATGGGAATAATTTCTTCAGGGAAGTGGTGGATTCCCCAACACTGGACACTTGAAGGTGAAGTTGGACAGGGTGCTGGGCCATTTGTGTAGATGAGCTTGAGGTCCTTCCAACCTGGTATTCTATGATCAGTCAAGTCTTTACATTTAATTAGAAAAAAAACATCATATGAAGTGATGGGTTCGTGGAAGTTGGGGAGGGGGGAGGGAGGAAAAAGGCAATATGGCTGTGAGTTTTTAAAGAATTGCTTTCAGAAGTAATGAGATGTTTTCACATAATATTTTCTTGCGGGAGTTGGAATTGACATAACTTTTTTTTTGTGACAATGCAAAAAGACACCATCTTCTATTTTTAACTAGTAACTTCCAACTTTGAGCTAAAGCTCATGCTTAAGATTAGACTTTTTCCTGTAGGTCTTCATTCTTAACAGTTTTAAAACGAACTGTTTATGCATTTGACTTTAAGATTGTGGAAAGCCACTTATTCCATCTAAATAGCTTCTCTTGTTTGAGTACCAATCAAATCTCACCTGAAAAGACAGAGCATTTGAAATCAAAGTTCATGTGCTATGTTATCCTCTTTTGTCCTCCTACTTAGTAAATGAAATATCAACAAATAGGGAGCATCAGTGCAGTACCAGACTGTGATACTGGCCTTCTGTACTTTTGAATATTCTTAACTGCAGTACACACAACAGATTGCACTTACAGGGTGGTTATAGGGTACAAGAACCCAAAAAACCACTCGGTGTAGAAGGAAGTCTTGTCTGTCTGTAAGCTATAAATACAAATATGAGGTTTGGAAAATAGGCAAAGAAATTAGGAGGATTATAATTAAAGATGATTTTGGGATTGAAATTGTTTGTTTGGCCTGTGATGACTTAAGTCAGGGCTTCCTGATTTCTTCAGGCTTTTTGTGAGGCTGTTTTGAATTTCTATTTCCTGCATCTAAAATAAGGAAGTACTTCCCCCTGCTTCTCTCCCCCCTCCCTGATTTGTGGGTTTGCTGTTGTGGGTGCAAGCTGCTGTTAGTACTCTTTTTAAGAGGTAGAGAAGTTTCCCTGGTAGTGCCATGGGTATATTTGAAAAACAGCTTTTAGCAGGCATGTGGTAAATATCAATGATCAAAACTACTCCACAAGAAGTATTTTAAACCAAGCCGAAAGGAATGTGTGAGTCTGTTTATAACATACGCATGAAGATGCAATGTTAAACTGATGCTATTTTAATATATGCCGTTGCTTTCAGATTCTTAACTGTTTTGAGTTTGAGTTTTATTTTCTTTAGTTACAGATATTACCACAGATAAATAGGGGGAACAAATTTATCTGAACATAGACTCATGACTGCAAGATACTCTTTTTAAGTAAAGAAAATTAGTTTCTCTGTGTTTTAGTCTGTATTAGTACATCAACCTAGAACTTACTTTGCTTCAATATAATTGGGGCTGTTCAGCCTGGAGAAGAGAAGGCTGCGTGGAGACCTCATAGCAGCCTTCCAATATCTGAAGGGGGCCTATAGGGGTGCTGGGGAGGGACTCTTCATTAGGGACTGTAGTGAGAGGACGAGGGGTAACGGGTTCAAACTTAACCAGGGGAAGTTTAGATTGGATATAAGGAAGAAATTCTTTACTGTAAGGGTGATGAGGCACTGGAATGGGTTGCCCAGGGAAGTTGTGAATGCTTCATCCCTGGCAGTGTTCAAGGCCAGGTTGGACATAGCCTTGGGTGGCATGGTTTAGTGTGAGGTGTCCCTGCCCCTGGCAGGGGGGTTGGAACTAGGTGATCTTAAGGTCCTTTCCAACCCTAACTATTCTATGATTCTATAATAAGTAAATTTTTACAATGCCTTCAGTTTTTGAGTAGCATGAAAACTTTAATGTTTATAAGGTTCTCTGGTCTCTGACTTGCATAGTCTCTATGGTAGGAATTTATTGTGTTTTCTAGGGGGAAAATTTGAGACAAATTAAGAAGAGCTTCATGAAATTAGGTGGCTTTTTTATGGAAAAAGTTCAGTACTGCCTGACTGAGCTCTGTTATGCATGTATACAAAAGTGTCAAAGTGAAGACATATACACTTAAAATGGCAGTTAAACTTAGAAACTACAGTGTCCAGTGCTCAGCTGATAATGCTAGGTAGTATTACAGGAGGCTCTTTCTGTCTGCCGTATTTCTCAGTCGTGTAATCTCTGGAGGAAAATGGGAGAGACCTCTAAAATGTTCCAGTGACCTAAACAGTTTGAGTGTTATAATAAATAAAGTTCATTAGTTCTCTGAAACAATTCTTGTTAGTCTTACATATTGAATAGGTAGTGGCTTTATTCCTTAACAAATTCATGTGTGACTGTTGCTTGCCTTTTACTTCTGACAGTGTGCTTCACGTGCTTCCAGGAAAGCCTTTCTATGAAAAGCTTCATTAAGCACTTGAGACCATTAAATAAATTAGTTGGCTAGCAAAAAAGTATTTATGTTCAGTACATTCATGGTACCTTTATATATATATATACACATATGCATATACACACATGAATGCGATGAAAAATATGAAAATACTCATGTGCATTTTCCTTTAAAATCAGAAATCCTGAAAATTCAGTTGAAGTATGCAAAACTGCACAATAGATAGGATTTTTTGTTTTCAGTACTGTGAAATTGCAGTTTTGTACTCTGGATTTTGTTAGAAGGGGCTCTGATGAGAATATTTCTATAGTCTGTATGATGACACCAAAAAGGCACAAGAAATTCTCTGCATAAAGTTTGGTGATATGGAGTTGAATTAGGGTTAATTTTGGTGAGATATTGAATATACTATTTTAAAAATATATCAAAAGAGCTCTTGGTGGTCAGCGTTTGTTACTTGGTCTGGCAACCTCTCGTCGTTCAACATCTTCATAAATGATCTGGATGATGGGATTGAAAGTACCCTTACTAAGTTTGCTGATGACGCTAAACTGTGTGGTGAGGTGGACAATTTAGAAGGCAAAGCCATCTTAGAGATATTTGGACAAATTGAAACAGTGAGCAAGTAAGAAGAATATGAATTTTAAGAAAGACAAGTGCAGAGTGTTGCATCTGTGATGGTGTAACCAGAGAGCACAGTACTGGCTTGGATTTCTGTGGCTGGGGAGTATCCTTGCTGAAAGAGACTTGGAAGTCCTGGTGGACAGCAAGCTGAATTTGAGTCAGCAGAGTGCTGCTGCAGCAACAGAGGCAAATCTGATCCAGAGCTGCATCTGCAGGGTCATTACTAGCAGAGATGGAGATGTTATTATCCCACTCAGTGCCAGTCAGGCTGCACCTTAGAGTTCTGTGTTCAGTTTTGTTTTCTACAATTCAAGAAAGACACAGACAAACTGGAGAGGGTCCAAAGGGCTGGAGAACCTGCCTTGTAAGGGAAGACTGAAGGAGTGTCCTTGGAGAATAGAAGGATTGGAAGGACCTCATCACAGTATTCTGGTAATTAAAAGGCAGCAGCCTCAAAGAGGACAGATGCTCTCTTTCCACGAGGAGCCATGTGAGACTGCAAGGGGCAATCAGTACAAACTGTAGTGGGATAGGTTTTGTATCTGTATAAGAAACTTTTTTACAGTGAGAGCCATTAGTCTCTGCAACAACCTCCCCAGGGACATGGTGGAGTCCCCATCACTGGGGGCTTTCAAGATGCAGTTGAACAGGGTGCTAGACAATATCATCTAGGCTTCCTTTCCCATAAAAGGTTAAACCAGATGACTTCATGAGGTCCCTTCCAACCTGTGATGATCTGTTCTGTGATTCTTAAGCTTTTGAAAAAATACCTGTACAGTGTTTCACTGGTTGGTTTTCCCTTTGTCTTTTTCTAGCTTTGGTTTCAAGGCATCAGTGAAGCTCTTGAATCTGTACAAGAATGCATTTGTAGCAGTGCTAGTTAAGCACACAGTAATTAGATGTACTATGAAGCTATAAAGGTCCCTTTCTCTGAGGCAACATTATGTAGCATATGATATCGATGCTGAGCAGCACAATGCTTGTGTTATTTGTCTTCTAACATCAGATGGAGTCAGAATAATATAATAAAAAAAACAGACTTAAGGAGAAAAATCTTTAAATCTAGTGGCGTGAAGAGATGGAGGAAACTCAACTACAGAATGTATCCACGACAAATCTAGTTTCTAAATGGACTAAAGATAAGCTGCTGTTAGATATTTTCTTAAATACTTTTCATCCTAAATGGCAACTATACGTTGCAATTGTATCTGAACTTCAAAAATAAAAACAATAGGAAAAGTAGCTCCTGTAGCGTTATTTTTTTTCTCTTTGTGATATCTAATACTTTTCAAGTGAAAGTGAACTCTCTGGAAGGAGGGAAAAAATATTCCTGAGATTTTAAGCCAGCCAGTTCAACTTATTTGTTTAGATCAGGAAAAGATATCTACTAAGGTAAGAGAAATTTGGAAAATGAACCGGAGGTAGTAGGAGTACTTACACACGGAGTGTACGCTGAGTGCGTAAGTAGGTTTTTTTTGTCTCATGGGAAGTTGCTCAATTAGTATATTACTCTCCAAATGAAGACTTAGAATAGAATAAAGTTTTCAGTAAATGAGCTGTAATTCTTTTTCATGAGGATGGCAATAATACAGGTAACTTAGGTTATTAATTAATTTCAAGTATATATTTTTTCTCAATAGGTTATTATTCTGTAATTAAACTAAGAAGTGACAGAGATTCATTTTAGAATTTCACTTTTGCAGTCAGACAGGTGTTAGGGTGATCTGTAGCAAGAATCCTCAGGTCAGTGTTCATCAATAGCAAGGCCACAGTCTTGCTGCAACAGTGTCTTGTCTGTTCTGTAAATCAGTGTCTAATACAGCTACTGCCCTGGTGCTACATGCAGTAGCTGTAGTGCTTGGATATATGCCTTTTAAAATTTACCTTCCTTTTATGTTCTGGGGGCAAAGAGGCAGCTACCATGATTAATAAGGAGATGTATTGGATGAAATAAAAATGCATCAGAAACTCAGTGGAACTAAGAGCAAATCAAATTCCATCTTGTTCTTTTTATCTTTTCTCAGTTGCGGTTATGTAAGGCTATTGGCATCCTCCATTCACTTTTGCAGAAAGTAGGGTCTCCAACATCTGCTCTGCCAAAGAGGCAAATTCAGGCATTGTTACTGTGGTGTGGCAAGGAAAAGAGATTAAATCAGGATATCTGTTAGTCATAATTTTACCATCAGCTTTGTTTGTTTCAGCTAGTTCAGAATATGGTGTGTCTTGTTTGAATACCACAAAAGATGTAACTGTTTTCTTAATTTTCTCTTAAGTCTCTGAGGCTAGGTAAGTATGGTCAGTTATAAAATAACCATGGTTGGTAACATTTTGGTTTGTTTCCAAAAAGACTGTTTACATGCATGTATTTAGGTCTTCAGAAATTTGCTGTCTGGTCCAGCAGGGACTTCTGGAAAGTGAAGTGCAGATGTCTGACATAACTCTCAAATTCTTGAGATTATGCTACTGTTCTTTAATTATGTTCTGGAATATCACTTGTTGATATTTTATAGTATTTAGAAATTGGAAGCCTGCTTTAATAGGTGTTTTACAAACATACAGTTTATATGAATGGGAAGTAGAAGATGCTGCCTGAGCTGTATTTTCTGACCTGGCTTTTGAACCAATGGTTGTAGGTATATACACACTAGGTATCACTAATCCCTTAGTTCAGGTAGATTTCCAAGAACATAATTAGTCTCTCCGCCCCCCCCCCCCCCCCCCCCCCCCGAATACTGGAAAAATGCTTCCATAAAACAAATGCTGGGAAAAAAATCATCCAGTTTGAAGCAAGTTAAACCTAGCCTTTTGTTAGTTTTTGTTTTATTTTTTGGAAAACATGTTTTCATCAGTCTTGCTCTCTCCTTAATGAGAAACTGAATGACAGCTACTCAAAATGGTCTGGGGATGGAGGAACAGAAAATGTGATGTTAGTGTGATCTGATGTGTTTCGTGGCAGGCTTTTGTGGCATGACAAAAATATTGTTTGCCCTCATCTCCTGTTGAGATTACGTTAATCAGCTCAAGCTCAGCCTTTCTCCCTTGTAAGGACAAGCAGGAGAGACTTTGACGAGATTCCATGATAGTGGCAATGGTCCAGACATCCCTGGCTCTCTTTGCTCTTGGGCTAAGATTTGTTTTTCCCTTCTTCTAAATCCAATAAAAAAATAATGCCTTTGGGGGACATACATCAGTCTACTACGTCCTCTTTGGGTGGGGGGGGGATGTTTTTCCAAGTTATGAGTGTTATATAGGAAGAATAGTATTAGGGAAGAGTTGACCTCCTCTTTGATATCAAAATAGCTGGAAAAGTTGCTGGAAGATTTTGTTTCAGCTATTTTTTAGCATTTTGGCATTTTTCATCCCCATGTTAGCAGCATATAAGCTTGGTGAAAATACCCAGTGTTCTAAAAGTTAAATACTGCGGTTTAATGAAGTTCCACTGTCTGTGTCTCATGCTTTAACTGTATCAGAAATGCTGGGGCATACTTTACTTCTCGGGTATGTGAAACCAACGGCTTTAGCTTTCCTCCACCTTGAGTCTCAAGGCTTTAAACTAATATGGAAAACCTTATTTGCATGTCCCTAAATGAACGTGAAAACATAGTAAATCACATCTCTGGGACATTTTGAAAAGAAAAGTGTTGGATCCTACTAATGAATTTATAATACTTCCTCTCATCCTCCAGTCTTGAACTACTGTACCTAAAAATCCCAGGTCAACTGACTTGTATTGCTGTGGTGCTACATATGATAAAGTCCTTACTGATTATTGCGGGAGAAACTTGCAATTAGAAAAAGCCACCTTAAGTTTCCATGAACAATTTTGGTTCTGTTCTGACATTTTAGTACTTGTATATGGAACCATGTGTTCATGTAGGTTTTTGATTTTGTAGTTATACCTCTAATTTTTTTTTTTAACATGCAGTCAGAGCATTCAAGATTTTAGTTGTGACTGTAGTATAGTGTCAGAAACATTAAAAAGAGTGCTTAGAAGAGATTTGGTTTAAATAAGCTTGAAGTATGTCTTGACCTGAAAGTAGTCACTGTCAGTGGCTTCAAAATACACTTAAATGTCCAGTATTAATTTAGAATTGCGTTACTAATGGCATTTTCTGTGCATACTAATTTTTCTTCAGATGGATTTTGAAAAGGAGAGCATGTCTCTATTGCACCTCTTTTAAAATTGCTTAAAGGTAGTGAGTAAAAATATGTTTACCAGGGATTGTAGGGATAGGACAAGGGGTAATGGGTTCAAACTTAGACTGGGAAAGTTCAGGTTGGATATAAGGAAGAAGTTCTTTACTGTGAGGGTGGTGAGGCAGTGGAACAGGTTGCCCAAAGAAGTGGTAAATGCTCTATCCCCTGGCGGTGTTCAAGGCCAGGCTGGACAGAGTCTTGAGTGACATGGTCTAGTTTGAGGTGTCCCTGCCAATAGCAGGAGGGTTGGAACTAGATGATTTTAAGGTCCTTTGCAACCCTAACTGTTCAATGATTCTATGTTGTAGGTCCGTTTGTAAATGTAATGCACTGGATTCTGGAATCTGGAAAGCATTTGTTAATGGTGCTTTGTTCTATATTAGCAGTGAAAATCATAGAATTGTAGAATCCCTGAAAAATGTGAAAAACTTACTGTTTTGTTCCTGTTAGTAACAAATTCCTTTCAGTTCTGAAGAATCTTAATATTTGGTGGTAGAAGTAACTTTGTCTATATCTAAAATAGTTCTCATAGGACTTATATTAACACTTCCCTTTCCCCCTCCCCTACATTAAGATCATTCTTGTGGCTATATTCATCATGGAAAAAAGAATAAATATAGAAAAACATGGATTTTGTATCTACATAAATCTTCTGTTTTATTGAAAGTGAAGTTTTTCTTTTAATCAATACATAAAAAAGATATCCTGGGGCTTTGGTGGGGTTTGCTGCATAATGATGCACAAATTCTTAAGTAGTGTTAAGTTCTTGTTTAGTTGCATATTTCAAATATCTGTTTGACATGTGATTGCTTGTGATGGAATGCTTGTTGCAGAAATGCAGCTAGAGCTCTTGACAGGCGATTGCACAATTGGAGAAGCTTCTCAGAGCTGATATGCTACTTGAGTTGTGCTCAGCTTCCCGTAGTTCTTTTTTTGCAGTTTGTGGGTTGCATGTGACACTAAAGAAAGGTATATAGCTTTACAAATTATTATTTAAGTTTCTACAAAATGTTTAAGTATAATTCTTGCAGTCTTAACTTTTGGACTTCAGTCACGGCTATTCACATCTAACTGAAAAAGTGTTTTGGCTTGTTTTGGAGTCTAGGGAAGAATTTCCCTTTTGGTAGGGGGATAGGGAAGATTTTGTGCAGTGTTTCCAGACTCCTGGAAAAAATTATGATGTTCTCACTCTTTCTTGGAAAGCTACTCCATTAATTGTCTGCCCTCTGTTAAAAAAATTAAGTACTTTTTAATTTTTCTCTGTTTGTTTAGCCTTTGTCTCCAATCACTCTTTTTTTTTTTTTTTTTGTGGGGTAGTTTGTATTACTAGTAATAAGAGTTTGGGTTTTGTTTTGTTTTGTTTTTTTTTTGTTAGTTGATTCAGCTTTTTGGAGAGTCTTTTCTAAAGCATAGCTATTGAACTAATATAATCTCCAGAAACTGAGTTGTCAAAGGTAAAGATAGAATTTACCTTTTTATTTTTTTATAACTTGTTATTTATATCTGTAGTTAACAAGCAGTTTTGTTTACAGCGAACAACCCAGGTCAGGTGTTAACAGGTAGTATATGGTAGATGAGATGCTGCTTCACAGAAAACTCAGTTAGCTTTCCACAGACTGACTATATTGCAAACTGTGCTGGTAATGTTTTTTTTTTGTTTGTTAGGGGTTTTTTGCTTGTTTTTCATAGGAGAGTGAACACTTTCAGAAAAAAGTATTAGTGTGGCAGCTAGAGGCAGCATTTTAAGTGTATTAAACAGCTTTTACAAAAGCTAATGCACTTTTATTTATGTTTTTTGCGATGTAGCATGTTTCTTCTTACGAACGTGTTGGTATCTTGATAATTCCCATCTTGTCCAACTGACTAAAGCTTACTTCCTGAAGTCTGGCTTCATGGATACCTGCCTGGAAAAAAAAATCTGAGAGTCAGACAGCAATTTCCCAAGCAACAGATGTGGAGGGGGTTCGGTTTCCATTCCTGAATACCACTATTTCATAACAGAGTTTTGCAGTTGCTTTCCTTTTATTGAAGTCTTTACCTGATTTTCTTGCAGGCTGCTGCCTAAAGAAGTGTAAGACATTTGAGCTGGGACTGGAACAGTTTCTTTTTATTCTTTAATGTCTGTGATTTGTCTTCTATGTGATTTTATTGAAGGGAGGTTACATACTGGTATTTGCACCCTTAGTGTTAACTTTTAACCATCTTACTTTTGCTTTCTAGCAAGTATTTCTTAGAGTGTTGACTCCCATTGATCTAAATTGGTAGTTGTAAGTGTGTGTGTTTTTAAAATGAGAATGTTGGGACTTATAAACCAGAAGTGGTTTATAACACATAGACATATATGTGCTGCCTGTGGAATAATCTGTCCTCCCAGGATAATCAAGAAAGCTATAGGGACCTCACAGGACTTCCACTGGTATAATTTAAAGTGAGCTTTGGCTTTAATTTTCTTTACTAGTTACTTTACATTTGAGGTGGGGGAACAGGGCTTGCCTTAAATTTTTGTGAATATGATAACTTTGAGAACTCAAAAGAAGGAGAAATCACTTTCCTCCCTTACCTTCTGTGGATACTGTTACCCTGCTGTATGTCAGATTGGCTGCTCATCTCCACTTGCAATTGTTATAGTAGCTGGGAACTCTAGTTCTGTGAGGCACTTCCTAGGGCCAAGTGCTGAAGTTGCTGTGGAATGCTGCTTCCATGGTCATAAACATCTGTCAGTTCTTTAACTATCAGTACTCCCTCTTCTTTAAACCCTATTTAAATATATGTTCTTTAAGTGTTTGTGCATTCAACACGTCCAATACAGTTTTATTGAAAAGGGCGGTTTAAGAAGCTGTACTTCTGCTTTATTTAAACCTAGCATGAGACAAATATGGCTGATAAATCATTTAAACCTAAAGAATGCCAGCTTTTTTATTTTCTAAGCATGAAAATATCAAGAAGCTATGTAGCACTCCAAATACTTACACAACTGTTGTAGTTTTTTTCTGTAAGGTATTCTGTTGATGGCAGAATGTGCTGCATATGTAACAGCAGCTTTGTAGTTTGAACAATTTGTCCACAGAACATAGCAACCCACGCAGGTGAACCTTTTTTCAGGAAAATAAACTGCAAATATCCAGAGATCTCATTTGCTGCAAAATGAAAGAGTATAATTTGACTTAAAGCAATCAGCTTTAGCTGCTGTTACTAATCTCCCTGAACTGTTTTCAAGCAGTATTTGTTGTACCTGTTTCTGCATAAATTTTACTGAAACACATTCCTAGTGGTATTTTAGTCTGTATTCTTCATCTTCCCTGAAGAAGCTGTTCTGTCATCTGACAGTTGTTCTTAATAATGTATTATTAGATAGAATTAATCCTGATGCTAAATTGAAATACTAAAATGCTAATAAATTAAAGTTTGGATATAAAGACTATTAAACACAATAAAATATCTCAGTGTAGTGGAATTAGTCTTATAATCTAGTGCTAGAAGTTTGAGGGGAAGAAAACCCCCACTGAAGTACGCTGGAGTGCATCTTCGGACAATGAACTTTCCATAATTTGAGGCATAAAATAGTGCCTTGAATAGGTGTCACTCAAAACAGATCTATAGATTGAAGGGTCCTGCATCTAGTCACTGGGCGGAGAGGAGCTCTGCTGTGAAGGAACTATGACTTGCCCTCAATGTTAGAGGAAGTCTGAGGCTTGTAGCTTCTCTGAATTATATGTAGATACTGACAGTACTCTTGCATGCTTACTGCATATCAGTTGATTTCACAGATAATGCACTACATTTTGTTTCAGTTTGGGAGATATTTCAGCTGGTAAGATTCATTGCTACAGTGGAAAAACATCAACACCTGGAAAAAACTATGTTCAAATTAAAGTGCATTACTGCTTTTATAGATAGCTGTCTGTAGATATGTGGCTTATGGTTCCTTTAGTGCTAATATGGATGTTAAAAATATTGAGAGGTCTGTGGGCTCTGGTGTTAGTGACAGTGTGTATTTTGATATATATACATGCATGTATCAATATATGTTGAGATGTTGATGTTAACTCATCATTTACTGAGTCATGTAGGGAGCATGTATTCTAGAATTTGTCAGTAAAAATATTGAACAGTTGGTGTTTGAACAGGATGTGAGTGCATGTTCTTGTGTGTGTAACTACACAGAATGTGGTATGGATAAAGTTTGTAACTACACAGGGAATAACTCTTTAAAAAGGCTGAAATTAAAGTGATAATCTATACTGCTTTCAGTAGTCCTGCCTTTATATTTCAAGATCTCCTTATTGAGGATTTAAATCTTTACTGAATGAAGCTCTTAGGTCTTTACTGAGTTAAGAATCTTTCTTTGTAAAAGGCTGTGTATTTAACCTAAATTTGCAAAAGCTCTTTATGACTATTGCAAGATACTAAGAAGTAGTGAGCTCTGTAGAATTGTCATGCTGGCAGCAAGAATGGGGAGATGAATCAAGTGCCTGTACTCAGGCTTATATGTCAGTTTGTATACTTTGCCTAGTATAACAGTGTAATGAAAATTCTTAAGTGTCTTAACTGTGTTTGTGTTTACTTGTTCACTTTAAAGACAAAGTGCTAAATTGCAGCTTTCTATTCTCTGGACAGCAAAGTAAATGGATGTGATTAACTTAAAAGTAAGTGGAGGGATCTCTTGTGTACTTGATCAGAGATAGATAAATGTAACACTACTGGCAGTGGCCTAAAAGTTGGCTTCAGTGCTCTTGCCTGAAACTAGTGAGTTATATGGATCTATGTAGTACTTGTTTCTTAGGTAAATTTACACCTGCCCAGTTCTTAAAAAAGTGGTTATTAATGTTGAGCACCAGAGGAAAGTTCTGTATGTGTGTGTTCTTCCTTAACAAAGAAGTGTCAGTAAGGTATTTCCCAAAACAGTAAGTATCAAAGAGGTGTCCAGGGTTTTTTCTTGATTCATTCAGTAGCATCAGAATAAGGCTGTCCTTGTCACAAAGGGGTAATGGCTGCTGTGGACTTACTTGGAGGGCTGAAAAACATGAATCATGTAAAGTTAGGCCTTGTAATGAGGTGGTATTGTTTAATCATATGCCCCACTGGTAGGGAGTTACAGGGTATTTTTGATAGGATAAGTCACTGCAGGAACTACCTTTATGCAAACCAAAAGCATAGCTTAGTGTTTTAGACAAAATGAAATTGTTTAAATTGGAAATGACCTCTGAAGATCATCTAGTCCAACGCATTTGCTCAAGTAATGTCAGCTAGGGCAGGTTGCTCATCACCATGTCCAGTCAGGTTTTGAATATCTCAAGAAATGGAAAAACCACAGCCTCTCTGGGCAACCTGTGTTTAACCTCCTTCACAGTAAAAGCAGTGTTTTCTTGTGTTCAGATGGAATCTCACATTTTTAAGTTGTATCCATTGCCTCTTCTGTCAGTGGATACTACTGAGAAGAGTTTGGCTCCATCAGTTTCATTCTCTTCCATGAGAATGAATCTTACCCACACTGCTCAAGTGTTCTCTTCCCCAGGCTGAACAGTCCCAGATCCCTCAGCTTAATAGTATGAGAAATGCTCCAGTCCCTTGATAAGCTTTTTGGCCTTTTCTAGACTCTGAGTATGCCCATGTTTGTCTTGTGCTGGGGAGCCCAGAACTAGACACAGCACTGCAAGCGTGGCCTCACCAGTTCTGAGTAGAGAAGAATCACCTCTCTTGACCTGCTGGGAATGCTCTGCCTAATGCAGAGCAAGATAGCGTTGGCTGTCTTTGCTGCGAGGGTACTCTGCTGGCTCGTGGTCACTTTGTTGTTTACCAGGACCCAAGGTCCTTGGCAGAGCTGCTTTCCAGCTGGTCTGCTCCACCCACCAGCTTGTACTGGTTGCCTGGGGCTGTTCCTCCCCAAGTGCTGGACTTGGCGTTTCCTTTTGTTGAATTTTGTAAGTTCTTCTCTGCCAGTTTCTCCAGCCTGTCCAGATCCCTCTGACAATTCAGAGTTCTGATAATTTAAAGAAACTTCAAATTTATTTCTTTACTTTATTACTTTTCATACATGTTTTGAAAATAGGATATAAAAACTAGCTTCTCACTTGTAGCATTTTCATAGGCTCTCCTAGTTATCAATAGTGGACCACAGAGATTACTTGTGTGACAGAATGTTATGAGAAATTGTGATGAGAACATGCAAATCAAAATCAGGTGTGTTGATTTGAAGTATGGAGGGAAAAGTTAATGGTTACAATACAAGAAACTAAAATATGGATAGTTAAAGTTGCAGATCTTAAGACTTACTTTGGTCTCTCCAAAAAAGGAAAAGTAGCAGAGACTTTAAACTTGGGGAACTGCCAGTCGGTCCCAGGAATGCAAATTTTGTATGCTGGTAATATCTCTGAAGGTTCTTTTTAGTTCTTTGAATGCTAGATAAATAGCAAAATAAACAAGTGTCTCAATAACAAACTGAATTATGTTTTTATTTATCAGATGCTTTCACTAGATAATATTATACTGTAATGAAATGTCTTTAAACTTAAAAAAAATCAAATATAAAGGTTCTGTAACTGTACCCTGATAATGTAGATCATATACTATATTTTTACTTTATATCACTTATGAATCCTAAGATAATGTTTTGCTGAATTGAAGTTGCTTGATGGAGTATGTTTTGAAATATCCTACTGATAAATTTTGCTAAAAAATTGCCTTAATAATAATACATACATATATTACTTCATACATACGTATAAAATTGCTTAAATAGAATTCGTACATGAGTAAACTCATCATTACATAACTGTAGTGAGTTTTGAGCTTAAGGAATGTAGTTGGAGTGAGGCAGTCTAGTATGGTCATGGTAGGACTGACAATTCACTGCATTAAAACTTTGCAAATAAGTATAAACCAATTGTGGGAGAAAATCCATTTAATATGGGACTGCTTCAGTCAAAGTGAAGAAACCCAGTACATTTTAGAGGAACCTAATGCAAAGAAGTTAGCATTAACAATCTGAGAAATTCAGGTTGCGTAGTTAATATGTATGTTAACAATAACTTTGTTATTGCATTCTGTATTTTTAGAAAAACTGAAGGGAAAGCAAAGGCTATTGCAGAAATCTTTCTGCACATTTCTTCATAAAGAAGCTTAGATGAGTTTCTGTACTGGTATCCTTCTTTCTAGTGTTCATGCTGGAGGATCTCTCATAAGCTGAAATGGTACTAGAAAAGGCTTTTGGACAAAATGACACAAACAGGAAGATTGCTGAGACTGCTTGATATTTATCCATCTTTTTTTTGTTACTCTGTTGTGTCTCATTAAGGCATGGAAGTGTGCATATAACCTTAGTGTTTATGTACCTTAGCACTTGAAACTGTTTTGACAATGCTAGTAAGGAAGACGGTAAATATATAGCTTTTAATTATTTCTTCTATTGAAGAAAATAATCTTGTGGATAATGCAGGAGTCTCTGATCAGTAATGGAGTCTAACAGGTTTGTGCTATTTCACAGTTGTAAGTGATCTAAAATGGTGAATAATGTTAGTAAAAATTAAAGCTATAGCAAATCACAGAAGAAATGAGTGTTGGTGTCTGGGTGATTAAAAATGGTAGGAGAAATTCAGCATTGAGGAATGTTCAGTGCATGGAAGAAAACCATCTCATCTGTATGTGCTTGTGTTGTTGAATGTTCAACTAGATCTGATACATAGTACCAGGTTTTGTGAGAGAATCAATTTAGTACACAGTGACTGTAAACATTAACCAGATATTTCAGTTAACTTAAAATTTAATGAAGAACGGAACAAGAACATTAGACCGCATTGTGTACTTACGGTGTGCTCACAATTGCAATACTATTTGAAGTTTCCTCCCAATTAAAAAAGTATATAGTAGAAGTAAAAAGACACTGGAGGATGTTGTTGGTGGTAATTGGAATAGCTTTCATACAAGAATGATTGGGAGAGGGGATGACTGGAGGAGAAATGATTGAACTGTGTAAAGCTGTGTCTTGTGGAGAATCATTGTTCCTTTTGTGACAGAAGAATGACAAGCTCAAAATGAGATGCACTTTCACACAGCCTGTAAGTGGTGGAATTCATATCTGTATGTTGCTCTAAATCTTATCATATCATAGAATGGTTTGGGTAGGAAGGGACCTTAAAGATCATGTAGTTCCAACCCTCCTGCCATGGGCAGGGACATCTTCTACTAGACCAGGTTGCTCAAAGCCCTGTCCAACCTAGCAAAGAGTCTAGAAGAAATACAGAAAATGTTTAGACAGAATCACAGAAGAAAATTCTGGCTGCAACTGTTAACCAGGACAGTGCTATTTCTGGCTCACAGTTACACTAGAACAGTAGTACTACTGTATGCTGGACTTGTTCATATCCTCTTTCCTAGACACCCTTACTGTCATCTCTGGAGGCATTATGTGTGTCCAGACTGACATTTGATTTTACTCCATATATGTATTATTTTGGAAGTTGTAAGTGTGGTGTAGTAATGAACGTGAAACCAGCAGAATATGTGGAAACATTGGTTTTGTATGGAAAAACTCTGTGCACACTGTAATGGCTCCCTAGTGTGCCTCTTTTTAATTTCAGGATAAAATGAAGTATTTTAAAGATATTATGAAACCATTGATGATGTCATTAAATGGATGTGATAAAAACTGTGTCAGCCCATTAAACTGTGTGAAGGACATTAGAAAGGAAGTTTTTTTTCCTCATTCTTTTTTAATTACCTCTGAAATACTGTTACCGTGTAAGATGTAAGTGGAAGTCATATGTTTGCTTTTCAAACCAATTTGTTTTAGTAATCTAATTTAACTAGTAACATAAAAGGAAAATGGCTGTGTAGACCTCAAAGCTAAACAGGAAAATTGCTCTGTAATGACAGAATGAGGTAGAACTTAGTGTTAGCTGAAAATACCTCTAAGCTACAGTACGTGTTTCTAAACAGTTCAGGATGTGCTGTATTTAAAGAATATACATACAAAAAATATATTGAACCCATCCAAGTGAGTTCAATAAATCCATCATAAAAGTGAGGCCTTCTTATTTTAATAAAGCATATTAAACTGTTGGATGTATGGTTGCCTATTATGACATCTTAGTATCCTTTAAGAGGAGGAGGCTATGGCTACTATAGGTCTGTAAGGAAAGATGTTCCTTCCTTTCTGTATTTTGAAAAAAGTGAGATGGCATTTCTTGGAAACAGGGAAGCTAAGAGATGTTATCTGCAGCCATCAGCAATAATGATCCTGTTTCCTTTCATTTGGCCTTTATCCTTTTTCTCCTTACCATTATCACTAAAACTGTAGTATATTCCCATCTCTGCGACTGGCATGGCTTTGAACCGGTATTGCCTTCTTACTGTTGAGCTTGTGTGCTCCTCCTCCCTGTTTCTTCACCAGTGGTACCACTTAAAGCAGCTATGCTTCTGTTTTCATTTGTAAAAATAAGGGAAGCTGCCAGCTTGCAGTATTCACAAATTTTTCTGTTTTAACTACTGTAAGTGAAATAAAAGGCTGTTCCATGTTTTGTGTTTTACACTAGGTATCTAAATATTTTACTTCCATTATTCACAATTCTGTAAAATTGCCTTGCACTTTGTCTTGTATTTGCAGTCCACCATTAAAATAATGCCACGCTATTATTCCTTTATAATTCCTTCCAGTTGAAGAACTTAAGGATTTCAGAGTTAAGGATTTACAAGTCTGAATTATTATAAGGGCACCACCCCATCCCTTCTTTCTGGATACTGTAGCAAAGGGGAGCTGATTATTGAGGAGCCTTTAAAATATGCAGTTCTTGGCATCTAGCCTCTTTTGATGTTGTTTGCATGATTTTCAAGTGTGATTTGAAATTAATGTGAGATCAATAGCTTGAATTTGTATTTCAGAAATTTGTGTTATACTTGAGAGAGTTCATATCTAAGATGTGAAAAGCACTGTTATCATGAATTCTGAATTCAACAGTACTGAAATTTGCCTTTGCTGTTAAAAGTGAGTCTGTATACTATTATTCGTCTTGATTTCAGAGCTTTTAAAAAGAAACACAACAAAATACCCAATGTGCGTGAGGGACCAATGAAAACATGACACTTTCTGCGCTTGCTTTTTTTTATAGGCTTATATTTTAATATTTTGAAAGAAAAAGTATGATACAGAAAAAAGATTGCTTTTAAAATTTTTAAGTATTTCTATTTGTCCTATATTGTTGTATTCGGTGTCTAAAATCTCCCCTCCTCTGAAGACAAAGACTTGAATTCTGGCTTTTGAAGCAAACCCTGCAATGAAGCAGGTAGTTGCAGTGCCCCAGAGCAAACCAGGATTTTTAGAATTTGGTAGTGCTTCAGCTTGATGTGTGGGTAAGTTCTCTGTTACCCTGGACAAAATGATTGACTCCCTAGATTCAAAGGCTTAAGGGCAGGGTGGACCCCAGACTTTGGCAGTTCATCACTGTCATTCTTCTGCTTTTAAAAATATCTGCATATGACCTTGCAGCCTACTTTGCCTACTGCTTCTCACAGCATGGGGCTCTCTGCACAGAGCTACCGGTGCTCTTTATACTGCTGTACACAAAGTTATCGTGGGTTCACAGTTGAATTTAGCAAGAAGTGAAATGCTTTCATGGATTACTAGGGTATTTACTATGTATCTTTGGGAAAGGGGTTTTTTTACTGGGTTACGAAGTATATCTCACCTGTAGCTCTATTTCTATATTTGTCTTGCGTCCATATTGTTGTTGGCCTCTTACTCTTATTTATATTACTGACCCATTAAATGTTGTTTGTTTTTTTTTTTTTCACTGCTGTTTGCTTTCCTCTTTCATCATCAGTGGAAGTCCAAAAAGATTGTTCCTTTAATGCACTCAAGATACAAAACCTGACTTCATTTAAATGCTGTCAAAATATTGTGATACTTTTCTTGATTCCTGTAATTTTCATTGTAATATTTTGTAGTTCAAATTAAGCCACTGTATGGTGAAGTTACTTAAACTAGTTATGTTTTTATGAAATTATAGGAAATTTAATGTTTTCATGAGTTTAAAAAATTTAATAACATTTAGGCTTTAAAGTAATTCTGATTTTCTTATGTAGTTTTACTTCTTTACCTGTTTTCGTATTTTAGCACAATTTTGCTCTTATTGTATCTGAAGTAAATAATTTGTATCTTCCATGTGTCGAAAGTAAAGACTGCAAGCCTATAAATCTGATTTTGATAGCATATGATTTTTTTTTGTAGCTTAAAATCACCCAGAGACTGAGGGGAGAAAATAGGTTTGAATTTGAAGTGAGTGATCAAGGGCTAATTTTTCAAATCTACATCAAGTGTGCTCTCTACTATATATCCTGGAAAATAAGCCTTCAAAAAGCTTATACTCTGGCTTGTCTTCAGGCATAATTACTTGATGGATGTAGTGGTCAAAGACTGATGGATTAGCTTTCAATCCTGTATTGCATAATTTTATAAAAGCTGAAAGCATTTTAATTAGGTCTAATCAGATCTGAACTGATCAGATCAAAGATGTGTCTGGTCTAATATCTCACTGCCAACAGGTGAATAGCAGGTAGCATAGACATCTAGGTAAAAATTGGAAAAGTAAATAGCAGTGCTTCCCTGGCACACTGTGTTAACATCCAGCAGTTTGTGTTTCTGACCTCCCTTTATTTTTGCGTTGTTCTTAAGCATTGAGAAAGAAAGCTCCCTAGTGCTCTTTGATTCTTCATGATTTAATTCCCTTGATCATTTTTCATTAGGTACCATATCTCTGGTTTTCAGCAAAACATCTGGTTTAGGTTTTCTCTGAGAAGATGCAATCCACTGAAGAATCATCTATACCTGGTGTAAAATCTAGACTTAAAAGTTAGGAAGTTTGTGGCACTTAACAAGACCTTAAAACTGTCTTCATTATTTTTATTTTTTTCTGTTGGGCTTTTTTTGGTAGTTTTCTTTTGTTTTTGTTCATACAGATATATTCTGTGGTAGTAATGCCACATGAGCTTGTGGTTGTTGGCTCCTAGATTCAAGTTAGAATGTATAAAGCCAATATCTTTATGGAAATTCTCTCTCAGTTCAGTGAATAAAATGCGGGGGTTGACTCTTGGAAATAAATTACTATCACTGTCCTATTTGCCAGTTGCCACTTAATGTTCAGGTGCCTACTGTGTGATATGGTGGGTTTTTTTAACGTTATTGGACTTCATCAGAGCTGCTATTTGTTCTTTTTGTATTTGGAAAAATCAAATTTTTCATGTAAATGTGGAGCTAAAGAAGGTAATTCATAGAAGCATATTTGTTTTGGGATAGATGGAAATCGAGTTTTGAAGATTCCCATGGAAGTGAAGGGGTAACAGCAGTTTCATGTAACTGCTAACTAAACCAGTAAATAAATATCAATGATTTCTTTTGAATGGAAAATTAATAGGGACAACTGTTTCTATCTTGCCTCTTCAGTTAGCAGCATATACAATTATTTGTCCAAACTTAATTTTGCTTGTTGTTTATATTTTTTTTCTAGGATGGATTAGATGCTTTGGTGTATGACTTGGATTTTCCCGCCTTAAGAAAAAATAAAAACATTGATAACTTCTTAAACAGGTGTAAGTATTTAATGTTTCAGTTACTAAATAACAAAAGACTGTAAATACCAGTACAAAGAAAAAATGTAAGTGCTTTTAGCTTTTTGAAAGGCAGCTGGGGATTTGTGGTGCATAAATTCTTTGCAAGTTGTCTTAAGAGTCTGATTATTTCCCAGTGAGAACTGGCAGCTCCCTGTAGAAATCTAATCCCTAGCAATTGGATGTCCAAGTGTGTTGCGGCTGTAAATGGCATTGTTTTCAGTGGCACAAAAAACAGGCCTTTTAAGAAAAAGGCCTGTTATCTTTGTTCTTGGCAGCCCTCTGGATTCCCGTAAAACTTGCTTTGTGATTCCATGTATTAATATATCATAAGCAATTAACAGTGAAATGAAATAACATGGATACGGTGTTAAGAAACCATATTAAAAATTTGTTCACTGACAGGCCGGAGCATGTGTTTCATAGGCTTCTTTTAGTGTGAAAGGTCTCTTTTCATTATACCATAAAATTCTTATACTGCAGAGCTGCTGGGTTTATTTGTGCATGCAGCTGATGTATCTACAGAATTTGTTTCTGTATTTACTCTGTATTTTTCCACTACCAGATTTCCTGCACATTCTACTCTGTAACAACTTTTAAAATTAATAAAGTTGTTTGGTTCTTTTAATAGAAGTTGGTACCATAAGCTTCATAATAATAGTTGAAAAAAGGGCATTTAAGGGTTGAGTCTTTTCTAAAGGCTGCCAAATGGACAAATTCTGGAAATCATGGCAGAAACACTTGCTGATTAAAGACTTGTTATGCTTGTGGACTGAATGGTCAAGCTTTGAAATTAAAATAATGTTGCTGGATTTTTACAGGCATAAGAATCTCAATTACATGTTGTAATAAATTACTTTTGTGGCAAATATAATGTAATTTGCCTAAAGTAATTTTTGTCTTTGCTTCATAAAAACTGATGTTTTTGTTTCTGTTTCCAAGGCGTTTTCAAATAGCTTACTTTGAAACTTAGCAATGTTAGTGAATTTGTGGGGCTTATTTCATTTTATTCCCTGTTTGTGAGAATATGAGTCCGATAGACCTAGTTGGTGTCTCAGTTGCACATAAACGGGTTGTTGAGAGGCCTAAGTTCAAATGTTCTGTTTAATTTTTCACAATTCAAATTATATTTGATATTGCACACTGTTACATGCACATTTTGTATACTCGGTTATTTATGGAGAAGATGTGGTGAAACTCTTAGAGAAAAGAGAAGTTGTGTTAAGCAAAGGAGATTCTCATTGCAACAGATATTTTGAATGTAATTTTTCTGAATAGTGAAATCATTAGTAAGACTCAAAGAGCTTCACTTTTGCAACTGGGGCTGAGTGAAGGAGAAGAAAACTTGTTTACAGCCTGATAATGAATATCTTGTAGGTAAAATTATATACTGTGTAAGATGTGACGTGAAGTAATATGAAGGTGGAGTACAAACTGCTATTTCATTTCATACTGCCTTTAGAACATTAATCTTCTGTGTTTGCTGAAATATGAAAGCGAGCTGTGAATGTACAAATAATGGCCTTAGAGCAGTGAAGTCTAGTTTGTTTTGAATTTTTATTTAAAAAATAATTAAAAATAGACATATAGGAGCATTTGCATGTTTGTTTTAGTTCAAATAGAAAAAATGTTTATGACATCTTTTTGCAGTATTAGCTGTCCAAACAGTTTGCATCATGATTGTAGACGCATACTTGCAATCTAGAAATCTATTTTAAAATGGGAGTTTGCTTCCTGTATTTTATAGACTGATTGCTCTGAGCCAGTCCTGATCCCCTCTCATTTTTCTCTGGTGTACATTGTGTATTTGTGAAGCCTCCAAAGTCTGCTTCTACTGCCTGAGGTTGTAAGAGTAATTTTTGCAGATGTAGGACCTTGTTAATTTTTTGCCATGTAGAATCATAGAAGGGTTTGGGTTGGAAAGGACCTTAAGGTTATAGAGCTCCAACCCCCCTGCCGTGGGCAGGGTTGCCTCACACTATACAGAAGTAAAAGAATAAAGAAGTCAATATTCAAGGTGGTTGAGAGCTTTACTTTACAGGGACTCAGTTTATTTCAAGATAGCATCTAAGCTTTTAATCCAACTTCAGGGCAAGTTGGAGAATGTGGTCTTTAGCCTTTGGAGCTACCCCACCTGTTCCTACAAGGTATGCTGTTTGGGTCCTCCACTGGTAATGGGAGATAAGGAACTGTATTTAAATAAGTTGCAGTCTGATAAACCTTGCTTAACAGATCCTTAAATATGGAAGTCAAATTTCCAACACTGTTGTTACTGTAACGTATTGCCTAAAAATAGTGGAGTAGTAGTATGTCTCTCAAGCAGTAAACTGCAGTTTGCAACTGTTTGCAAGCCCAGTTTATGTTGTTTAGAAATCCTTAGTTTGGATGGCTTCTTAGATGTTTTTTCATTAATTCTGTTTTGGCAATAGGCAAGGCTTGTGATTGCAAATCATTTAAAGCATTCATATTGTGCCTACCTTTGTTTTACCCCAGTGTCAAGATTTCTCATTCAGAAGTGGTAGACTTCCTCTTGTGAGATTACTATGCAGTAAGTTAATAAAAGTTAGAATATTGTTGTGAGAATACCTGCATTTTAGTTCCTTGCAGTCTCACCCATCCTGTACTATAGGTCAGTTTTCATCACGGCAAATAAGGCACAGTGTAATTTTTTTTGATTACTGAATATTTTTATTCCTGTATGAAATAATTTGTCAGAATTTACAATTCTAATATAATATATTGAAATCAGCTAGTGGTATGCTGCCTTGTAAATGGATGGCTTTACGTTAGTGTAATGCCAGAGAGTATTTATTCAAACAAAACATAAGTTTGTTCCTGTTGTGGTAATAAAATCTTACTGAATTTTGATTCTACATATGCTGCTTTTGTTTTAGATAATGGCCAGTGCAGGTAGAAATCTAATCGTAATTTTCTGTAATTTTTTTTAAATATGAACTTAAACCCCCACATTTCTCCTCTCCTCTTCCCCTGTCCCTACTTCTTTCTAAACTTTGCTTTTAGGCCTAGAATATTACTTTTCAAAATAAAATACCATTGCATAATCTATTTTATTAGCAATGTATCTGTTTCAGTAGATGTTCCTTGCTTTTAGAAATAGTGAAGCATGAACTTTTCCATGTAATCTCATGCCAGCGTTGACCCACATGGATTAAAATAGACTGTTTTAATCCTTGACCAAATTTGGAATTAGACTATCTGCCCACTGGGAGTTTGTAAATTATGGTAGTTTATAGAATGACAGGTTTATATAAATAATTGCAGTGATTCCCACTGCATGTTTTAAATTAAAATCTACTTTTTTAAGTATTAGGAATAATAGAAGCGCAGGCTTATTTTTTAAAAAAGTTTTTTCTAGGTTCTTATGTATGTACTTAGGATATTTTCCCAAACGTGTTGCGTATTTATCCAAAATGTGTTGCGTATTTATCCAGTAATAATCTTTTTATACTGATCAGTTTACAAACAAAATCATGCTGGATATGAAATTTTTGCATAGCTTTCTTTTGCAGGTAATTATTTTAAAAGAAATTCCCAAATTAAGGTATGGTTTGATTGCAAAGTCATTGCATTATGTTTATGTCAGGTTTTGGTTACTATGGTAATGAGAATGAGGTCAGGCATTCTGCAGAGAGGCTTCCAATAGTAAGGTAGGTTCAAAATGAAGTGCCTTCTTTAAGCTGTACATCTTCTAATAAGTATGAAATATTGATATGAGATGAATGGGTTTAATTATATTGATCATATATGAAATATAAATTTTGTTTTATGTAGATAAAGACACGGTAAATAAAATGAGGGACCTGCGCATGAAAGCTGAAGATTATGAAGTGGTGAAGGTGATCGGTAGAGGGGCATTTGGGGAGGTTCAGTTGGTAAGTTATGTTTCTGTTTGTGCTTTTGAATGTATTCTGTAATATTTCCCCATGTGTCTGTCTGAATACGGTGTTCAGAAGATGCAGTCTTATAATACTAAATCCTTTAGCTCAGTGAAGTTTTATTTCTTTTTATCATATGGGAATGTTCTTTGGAATGTCATATTTCAGGACTTTTAAAGTGCACAGGTACTTGTTTCACACTGTAGTCATGCTTCTCTATTAAAATGAAAAGGAATGTGTGTTCCTCATAAACAAGAAAATTAACCTTTGCCACTGTATAAATGTACACTTGAATAAATTTTCAAGGCTAGAAGAAGTTCTGCCAATACAGGGATTACACCAGATTTTCACAGACAGTTCTCTCAGATGAGAGATGTTGTGTGTTGTTTGCGATAGATTAGCATCCAGGCTTGTTCATCTTGCTTTATTAAATTGAGAACTGGTGGGAGAAACTGGAAATATGGTAGCAAGCATACATTTCTCCTAATGAACTCCAGAAAACGTGAAGTTTTAACTAGATAATATTTAACAGGTGCAAATATTTGTCCTTTTGAAGACTCATACCTACAAAGCAACTGTTACACCTATGGACTTCTCTATTGAATAGTTCTAGCAGGTATTTTAAGAGCAGTGCAGATATTGTCAAATAATAGAATGTAATTATGCTGTAGACTTATGGTATAGAACTCTTAAAAAATATTGAGTCTAAAATAGTTAAACAGTGAAGCAGAAAAGTAATATATTTAGCAGTGTTTTTCATATGTTAATGTAGCAACTTAATGCATTCTGTGTGTCCCATTTGTCTTCATAGGTAAGGCATAAATCCTCAAGGAGAGTCTATGCTATGAAGCTCCTGAGCAAATTTGAGATGATAAAAAGATCAGATTCTGCATTCTTCTGGGAAGAAAGGGATATTATGGCTTTTGCTAATAGTCCCTGGGTTGTTCAGGTATAGTTACATTCCTTTTAAAGTATTGTCATTATAGAATGGTTTCATTATAACACTGTATGACTTGGAATTACATAATTTAATTTTTTAGCTTTTTTAAGTCCTCTTTTAGTTCTGTTGGTCTGTTAGAGAAACACGTTATGTTAATAATTTGTACACATTTGCTGTACGCAACAAATAGCAGATATCACACTTGTTTCAAAACAATGTTTTGTCATAACATTTACAAGATAAGCTATTCTGTTTATTTTAAAACTCTGCCAGATATATATTGGTGACCCTGCTTCACTCTGTAGTGAATAGTGAAGCATTTTTATCCTCCTGTGCAATGAGCATTCTTTGAAATGATCTCAAAATATATTGCATCAAGTTAGAATCATAGAATAGTTCACTAATCTTAATTTGTAACCAGGACTCCTTCCACTGTAATATTTTGGAGGTCTGCTGGATGATGCAGTAGTAGCAATTCTATTACTCTGTAATTCAGTTTGTATAGGGATTCCTTTGATTTCCAACAAGCAAGAGATTAAAGAAAACTGTAACATTTAGTCATTTGTTATTTTGTTCATTTTCTTTTTACAGTTATTTTATGCATTCCAAGATGACCGTTATCTTTACATGGTGATGGAATACATGCCTGGTGGGGACCTTGTGAATTTAATGAGCAACTACGATGTTCCGGAGAAATGGGCAAGATTTTATACTGCTGAAGTTGTACTTGCATTAGATGCAATTCACTCAATGGGTTTTATACACAGGTGAAAAAGAAAGAAGTATTGTTACATAGTTTTTTATTTCTGGTGTCGCCAGAATGATTTCAGTGATAATTCAGGCAGTTTTGAAATTTGTTATGTTGCTTCATCATTGTTTAATTATTCTATCTTACAGCTTCAAAGGTTCTTGCCATCAGAAACTTCAAGTCTAAAGTGTTACAGTCAAAGTAAAAGTTTTCAGCAGGCTGATGTCCCTCAGTTTGGGGAGTAATAGAACTGTCCCACTTTACCCAATTGTCCCACTGTTAGGAATTATTAATTCTCTGCTCTGCATTTGATGCCTCAGTGACCCGTTAAACAAGAATTTTGTGAACAATGTGAGGAAAATCACTCGGCCACATGTTTTCTTGTAGGGGGCAAGATGGAATATTGAGATGCAGAGCAAGGGGACTTGGTTCAGTTTCATATGATGCACTTGCCCTAAAGTGAAGCGCAGTCGCTTCTTGAATAGGTTGAGAAGTTTACTTTTTTGATATTTGAACTTTAATCTGTTGTTAATTTTTAATTGTGTGAACTAGGAACAGAAGAACAATTCTTTTTTTCTTTTTGACAGAAAATGCAGGAAGAGTTTGAGGAAGGCATAGTGTATAAATTCTCCATTTGTAATTTGGCCACATCATCAGTGTTAACACTTAAGCTTTTGCAAAAAAGCAAAGCAAACCAAACTACTAACCTGTTGCTTGAGGATCTAGAGCATCATTATGTAGCTGTGCTACATCTAATGAATAAATTATCTTGATGAATGAACCATTTGTGCATGTGTATTACAAGCTTTAGAAAGCAGGCATTAGAAGTTGCCGGCAGCACAGTGATTTATTTATCTGTTTATTTATTTATTTAAATTTAGATTATTTTGACACCAGCAGAATTTTCTGTATTTGTTTTCCACTGGAGTTAGCTTGAGGAATCTGTGGAATGAAAGGAAGCTCATAAAAATGTGGGCCCACTGCTTAATGCTTCAGGGACCTAGTGACAAAGGACATGGAAATGGCTGAGACTGCCACCTTTGCCTCAGCCTTCATTGAGAAGATTTGCTTTCAGGCTCCTCAGATCCCTGTGTCTAGTGGCAGAGCTTGGGAAAGTGACTGTGGCAGAAGATGATCAAGATAAGTCCTAGTTATGCAAACATGGGTATACGCATGTCCAGGACACGAGACAAGATGTGCCAAGGGGCATGAAGGAGCAGGCCAGTACCCTTAGGATGCTGCTCTCTGTCACCATTGGAAGGTTGCAGCAATTAGAAGATTCCTGGTAACTGCAAAGAAACAAATGGCACACCCAATCTGCCCCAAGAAGGACAAGAAAGGGAGGATCAGGGGAACTGCAGGCTGATAAGCTTAAAGGCAGTCTTGGGGAATTTTACAGAGTAAATTTCCAGGAAACCCATTTCCAAGCATGTGGATGGGAAGGTGATTAGGAAGAGCCCTCACAGGTTTACATGGGTGAAGGATGCCATACCAACCCAATTGGCCTGTGTGATGAGATGATGGGCTCCACCACTGAGGGGAGAGCAGTGCGCTGTTCGTCTTGACTTTAGCAAGATTTTTGATGTAGCCAGATTGGAAAGATATGGTTTGAATAGGTAGAACAAAGGGTTCAAAGGTAGCAAGTGTCCTGCTAACAGTCTGCTACCAGCCATTCCTTCAGAGGGTTGATAGTGGGGTCAGCACTATGTTTTCATTCACAACAGTGTTCAGGTGAGACAGAAAACGTTAGTCTTTTTGGCAGCATCAGCTGCCCAGAAGGACTTTATAGAACAGGTGGAGTAGACTTGAGATTGCACACTGAAAAGATGAAATGCACCGGATGATGCAAATTGCAGTAGGGGAATGTCTAGCTATTCAGTAGGAAATATTTTTCCATTGTGAGGGTGGTCAAATAATGGAAGAGAGTCCGAGAGGGGTTGTGGAATCCTTGTCCTTGGGGAAAAAATTCAAGACTTAACTGAATTTGACCCAGAGGAGCCTAATACAGATTTGAAGTAGGATCTAACCATTAGCTGTATTTTGATCAGGCAGTTAACCAGGAGTCTTACAAAAATCCCTCCCAACCAAAATTATTCAGTGCGCATAACGATATATTTCCACTGCAACTCATTTGACAGTTACTGCCAGATTTCTCCTTTAAGGTCCCAGAAATATCCTTTTTCCTGAAATTCATGTTACACTTTCTTGACAATTGTTTCCTATTATTATTCTGCTTCAGTATATTTAATAACATCAGATGTTCCGAACTTTGCCAGTTACTTCCTGAAAACTTATTTTCTATAATGGAAGTATTTTGTGGAAAAGAGCATGGAAAAAATATTTGTTCACTTTAATATAATTCTGAAAATAACATCCATTTGTTAGAAGTGCTACAGAGAAGAAGCTGTATTTTAAAAGTCTGAGACAGCTAACAAGAACCAGAATGTTGTTTTTTCCTGTACCTTCAACCAGTGAGTGTTTTCTAGGAACTTGAGGTTCAAGATTAATGTCCAAAGTTGTTAAATTCAGTGACTGAGGGCTTTATTCCCACATCTATTATAATTTTTTTAAAATGTAGTTCAGCAGTCTGTGTGTTGGACAGGCTTAGAGCAGAGAAAGCCATGGGAAATAGCGGTGCTTTCATGTTGGTTTTTTTCCTTGCAGTGTTGCACTGAAAAATAGTTTACTTTTGTTTTTTTTTTTTTCAGAAATTAAACTGAGTTATTTACTTTAAAAAAAATACGTTTTTCTCCTTTCAGAGATGTGAAGCCTGATAATATGCTGCTAGACAAAGCTGGTCATTTAAAACTTGCAGATTTTGGTACTTGTATGAAGATGAACAAGGTAAACATATATATTTTTAATTTCATTTTTCTGTTTGTGTAAAGAAAACACTTAAAAGTAAGGAAACATACTGAAAACTTTTTAGTTGGGTGAGAAGAGTTGAAAGTTCTTCTCTGTTCCAATTACTAATTATGCATCCTGTTCAGTGACAATATTGAATGCAGAAATGGCTCTTGAAGTATAGAATGTGCCAGCTTCTATACCCTTTGCTACAGGAGCTTTCTCAAGTCAAGACTGATTGACTGTCTCTAGATCTTCTGGATTAATTCTTAAAGTGCTTGGCTATCAAAACTTAATGAAAAGAAGTGATATTTTCTTTACACAGTGTGTCAGTAATGAAAGAATCAAAACTTATGTATAAGTCACTAAATCGCAATTGTATTTATTAGCCATATGCTGATATAGCAAAAGGACTGATCTGAAGGGAACAGGTTAAAGAATGTCATGGTATTACTACTTTGTTTTGTTTTAAAAAATATATCCTGAGGTCACTAAAAAATACAATTTTACAGCAGTATTTCATGTACCATGAAACACTGTTATTCCCTGCACAAAACTCGGTTTGTGTCAGTCTGCACGTATTTATGAGGAAAACCATGTGAAATACATGGTACTTCCTAGAGACTGTGTAATAAGTATGTCGTGTTCTCAACATATTCCAGGGGCTTTGAATAAATCACTGTATTTAGCTGCTTTGCCACAAATAAAAGGCAACAATGAAAACCAAGTGCAGGTTATATGTATGAATTTGAAGAGCTGCTTCAAGTCACAAACAGTACACTTGAGTGGAATAGCTGACCAAAAATTTGGCTTTATTTTGACTTCATACTGATTGTGTTCTTAACACTGAGGAGTTTTGAAATACAGAAAAAAATTATCCTAGTGTTTAAGCTGTAAGTGCCAAAAAAAGAAAAGAAAAGAAAAAATACGGCTAAACTTTGCTGCATATTAGCATTACTGAGTAATTTCTCAGCAGGGAAGCTTAATTGTGGTGCATTCTGGATTTGCTGCATACACAACACCAGATCTATATTTGTTGTATTTATTTAGTTATATATTTTCATGAAAGTTTTTCAACAGATCCATTTTTAGGAGTGGCACAGGATTATTTCAGAAGTGCCCAAATGGCACTGGAAAAAGGTGCATGGTTGCGGCTTTGGCATTCTGGATGCCAGCTCTAGTGTGACTGATCTCTGTCTTGCTAGCCCTTTTTCAGGGGTGTGAGGAACATCAGACAGTCTTGCATTTTACGTGTTTTGAAGTCTGTCTACTTAGAGTTTTAAGTCTCTGTCTACATTTAATCTTGGGTCAGAGGTGAAAGGCTTGCACTTCAGCTGATCCTGTCAGCAAAATCCCTGTTATTAACCCAATTATGCTAACAAGAGGAGCTTTCCTTGTTTATGGTATGTCCTGTCAGTATATGACATGTTTATACTGACACAAGGGGTAGAGACTGTGCAGTGTTTACAGCGCCTAAATGCAATTCTGATTGCTTCTCGGATATTAACTGAGGTTCTTAAAGTAACTTCCACTGTGTTTGACAAATCTTGTGCTTTGTTCTGGATTAGTATCTTAAAATTTCAAAATGTTAAAATACCTGCTTAAAACAGAACGTTTGACAAAAACTGATGTTGATCTGATGATGATGCTTAGGCTGAAGAAACTCTTGGAAGTGGCTTTCAGTTTTGGATCTCATGTCTGGGTTTTCTTCCCTTTTGTAGGAAGGTATGGTACGATGCGATACAGCTGTGGGAACACCCGACTATATCTCTCCTGAAGTACTGAAGTCCCAGGGTGGTGATGGTTACTATGGGCGAGAATGTGACTGGTGGTCAGTTGGAGTCTTTTTGTATGAGATGCTTGTAGGTGAGTAGTAGGATAATCAGAATTGACTATACTACTTAACTAGACTCCAAAAGCACAGTTGTTTTTAACTGTTTCACTTTTATTAAGCTCTTCTTTAAGTTGTGGTTTGCTGATCCTGTATTTACAGAATGTGTTTTAGAAATATACTGGCACAGTTCTCAAACATTTGTCCTTGCTTCATGTTCACTTAGTTGCTTACCTTGTTGCATAGGTAATTCAAATATTATAAACCAAATCTAAAATACTTTTGATCTGGCTTTTAATTTTTGTGTTGCTGCTTTTTCAGGTGATACACCTTTTTATGCAGATTCTTTGGTTGGAACATACAGTAAGATTATGAACCATAAGAACTCCCTTACTTTCCCTGATGACAATGATATTTCTAAAGAGGCAAAAAACCTTATTTGTGCCTTTTTAACTGATAGGTAAGATTTAAGCTTTACTCAGAATGAAAGTAAGACTTTGTTAAGAAAATTCGTTCTCCAGTTGAAAGAACATAAATGTATTCTGTGTGGGTTTCTAAATAGTACAAGGGAAATAAAACTTACTGTCTTCATAAATGCAGTGTAGCTGCTCCCATTTCAGTGCTGCCTAGGCACTTTTCTGATTTCTGAATGCATTTCCTTTAGTTCAATGTTGTTCATAGGAATCAGGCTTTTTTCTTTGAACTAGAGCAATGTAAGGAACTGTTAGCCTTTTCCTTAAGACAGAACATGTGATTAAACTTTCTAGTAAAGAGATGGTAGAACCTCTGCCAAAGTCTGTAATTTACTTTGTCTACTCTGAAGTATTACTTTGTCTAACCTGAAGCAGTAGTTGCTAACTGATGTTGCTGTGAGCTAGGGGGGCAGTAGCATCAGCTTTATTTTCTCCAGTCCCAGTATTTGGGAGAAGAGTTGCCAATGATTGCTGCTGCTTTTTACAGTGGTACCATGTGTACTGGGGAAAAGGAAGTTCTGCTATTATGGATATGTCTACCTTATAAATTTAGTTTGATTTTGAAGTGTTACTCCTGAGTAACAGCTACTGTTACATTGGTCTGTGTTGCACAATGGTGAGTGGCACACAAAACAAATTCCTTTTGGATGAAGCTAACGCAAAAGATGCATTTCAGGAGTGTCTCTAATACACTCCCAGCTCTTAGTGGGTATTCAGGAACAGGGTAGAGTCAGCCCACAAGAAGCCTGTCTGAATTGTAGGTGTTAGGTCTGTTTTACTTTTTGAGTACACTGCTGTTGTTGTACCCATGCTACTTATAACCTTTGCTTGAGAACTGGTGCTACAAAGGAGGGAAGCTGTTGCGTTTGTTGGGCTGTATGCCATTTGAGTAACAGCATGAACTTCTAGAAGAAGTAGACCCTAAGTGCTGCTTGGCAGCTGCCTTGCGACTTCATGATGGTGGAAACAGTAGCAGCAGGGATTCTTATAAGCAAGACTTAAAACAGCACTGATTTCTGAAATGAAGCTGTTGTGCTTCTTTAAGTATGTTTACATGAAAAATTTGAGATAAGTCTACTTCTTACCTTAGTTTGAGAGGTAATTTTCTGTCTTTGTTTGTTAGATTATGCCTTAAATGGGTAGTTTATGTAATCTCCCGTGTTTAACCAAAATACTCTTTAACAGGGAAGTGAGGCTAGGACGAAATGGTGTAGAAGAAATTAAACGACACCTTTTCTTCAAAAATGATCAATGGGCCTGGGAAACCCTCAGAGACAGTAAGTGTAATGGACATGGACAGTGGAATTGAGTGCAACCTTAGCAAGTTTGCCACTGACGCTAGGTTGTGTGGTGTGGTTGACACACTGGAGGGAAAGAATGCCATCCCGTGGGACTTCAACAGGCTTGAGAGATGGGCCGTTGCCAACCTCATAAAGTTCAAGGCCAAGTACAAGGTTCTGCACCTGTGTCGTGCCAATTCCAAGCACAAATACAGTCTGTGTGGAGACTGGATTCAAATTAGCCCTGAGGAGAAGGACTTTGGGGGTGCTGGTTGATGAGAAGCTCAACATGACCCAGCCATGTACACTGTTAGCCCAGAAAGCCAATTGTATGCTGGGCTGCATCGAAAGGAGCATGGCCAGCAAGCTAGGGGAGGGGATTCTATGACTCTGCTATAATGCTCTTCTTAGAGACAGTGATCTGGCTTATTTATTACGTTAGCAGAAGGACTGCGGTGTTTCTTTTAATGGAATGTAAAGTTTTATTTACTCTGTACCAAGAAATGTGATTTCTTAGTCACTGAAGTAATTTAATGATTATTATCATACTATTCTACTTTTTCTTTATAGCTGTAGCACCAGTTGTGCCTGACTTAAGTAGTGACATTGACACTAGTAATTTTGATGATCTGGAAGAAGATAAAGGAGAGGAAGAAACATTTCCCATACCAAAGGCATTTGTGGGCAACCAGCTTCCTTTTGTAGGATTTACGTACTACAGCAACCGCCGGTATGTATGCATAAAGTAAGCTGATGGTGTATCTTTTGTCAGCAGTTTCTGACTCTTACCAAACTGTATTCAGAATCCTAATAAATTACACTCTTTTGACACTTCAATAATAAGAACTAGTACTGCTAGTTATCAGTACCTTTAAAATATCCCACTGAATTTGTAAATGCCTTGCCCTGCATTAAGAATACTATATAGTGGTGCTGCAGAAGCTAAGCAAGAAAAATCTACTGTTGCTGCCTCTAGGCAGAGCCACCTGCAGAGCACTGAGTTATATATGTAGTCAGGAATGAGGGATACGAATGTCACTTTGCGTTATTGTGAATTCCTGGTCTTGAGCTGTATATGAAGATTCCATAGGTTACATCAGTGTTTTAGCATGTGATAAATTAAACCTTGACTTACTAGAAATAGGATATTTTCTGCTTGCCTGTCACCTGCTTCATAATTTTTGTTTTCAAAGTACTCATCCACTGCAGAGTGAGATGGTGATTCTTTACAGTTTTCACTGTTACTTAGAAGACTTTAAATTACATCATTTAAAATTATATTAATTCATACTTTCAACAGTCATTCTTGTTGTAGGTGCTATGGATAGCTATATCTACATTCAAAATCTCAGTAACTTGTTCTTTGAAAGCTGCTTTTAATTGTGGTGGGTATCAAACTTAAAATGGGCTAAACCTAGTGGACTGTGTCAGAGACTATTAGTTTTAATAGCATTTCAGGATAGGAAAACTTTAAAGGAAATAAATCTGGTTTTCGTCCTTGCATAGAAGAAGAACCACTTTTCCAAGCCTGTGGTGAAATTCTTTCCATCTTTGCAAAGAGTTGGATTTGTTGTGCTCTGCATAGTGAGGCATAGGACTTAGCAAGCCTTGCATACAGTTTGCGGGAGTTCAGCAGTTCAGGAATTTCACCTACTGTTCTGATTGTTGGCAGTAATTTAAAAAAACCCCTCAAGTTTTGCCTTGCAGAAAGATTTTTGGAATGTATTATGAAGAAGGTGCAGTATTATGTAGAAGCTTGTTAATCTCATTTCTTTCTTCCTCTCTTTCTTCTTGGGGGACAGTATCAGGGATTTAGAGTTCTAAGTGGCTGTGTTTTGTATCATTGAAGAACTCTGCCACTGAATATTATTATAACTTTGTAGATGTACTAGAACTAAAATGTTGTTGGCCTGGAATTGAATTTTGTCCTATAATACTTTGATAGTGTGATAGTCTTGGGAAGTCTGAAATGACCATTCATACTAAACCTCTAATCGTAATTTGTATTCTTTTTGTACTGAAAGTAGGTTGTTTTTTTTTAAAGCATATTTAGAAAAAGTTGCACATTTATCATCCTCCCTCCTTCAATTTCATCTTATTAACATATGCTGGAGTGTTTAAAGAAACAGAAATGTAGAAAAGTAACGTGACTTCTGTCTTTAAAGTAGTCAATGTTTTAGTATAGAATACTTTTTATGCCTGTAATCTTGTTGACTGTAAATTAGGAAATATGGTTATTTATTACTGAACTTCGCCTATAACGCAGATTTTGGAATACTATCCGAGAACACTTTGAAACCCCATCTGGCTTGTGTGTTCTCTTCTGGATTCTGATGGAGCTGGTACTGTGCCTGTTAAGTATCACATTCTCACTACTCCACAGCCGTGGTGTGCAAGATATAGTACCTTCTTATACTCAAGACAGCAAGCCCCTTTCTGTTGCATTTCCTCTTTGTTGTTTGGTTGTCTGAAAGCAGTCTTGATGTTTAATTTGCCCATGGTTTGGAGATGTCTTTGATTTTGCTCTCCTTGATCTTTTGGAGAGGCTTTTGTGCATGTGAAAATACACATGTGAAACAAAAAGGATGATGTGTTCATCTCCCTCAGTTCATATGTTGTAGAGTTTTTCCTCATATAATCAAATGCAGTAAAAGACACTTTACATTTCTCTAGCTCATTTATCATGCTGAGAATATGGCATCAAATACCAAAGGAATTTGGAGATAGTAATTTGTATATATTTTCCTGACTTTTCAGAATCATGACAAATAGAATTTTGTGGTATTTTCAGTAGACACTTATGTAAAATAAGAACACTGGCTTCAGGGCATACTTTCTGTGTGTGGAACTCTTGGTAACTTTGTTGGAAGTTACACAATCTGCAGAGTTCTCTTCATTGCTGCTACTTGCTGCATGAGTGCCTGAGTAAATATTTGTGGGATGGAAGCCAGTGAGAGTGTTGTAACCATGGAAAGCAAAGATATTTTTTTTTCAATGGTTATTAAAAAAAAAAAGAAAGTGGTTGTATTAGTATTTGGCAGAAATCCTTTTTTAATGGTGGTCTTCAAGCACAGCTGTATACTTTACAATAAATTATGTGACTTTTCCAATTAAATATGCTGAAATCTTAAATAATAGAACCGAAAAAGTCTGAATATGTTACTATTTGTTTATCCACATTTTGGAGAAAAAAAAATCTGGGGTTTATGTTTTAGGATGATTGTATTGTGTTTGGACATTGTTTTCTTCCATAACCTTGCTTTTAAGCAAGTCTTTAAAATAAAACTTTTTAAATGTTGCCACAGGTATTTAGCTGTCTGTGCAGAAAATTCCAATGACAACAGAACAGGCTCCAGTATGGACAAAAGTGTGGTATGTCTCACTGATTTTCAGCTTTGTTGGGTCCTAGTAAAGAATCTATTGCATATATGGGAATAAACTGTATGACTTGTCAATGTCTTAAATAATTTTAGTGCTTGAAATATGGTTAATCAATGGATAAATTTTAACTGCTTAGTATGGTCTGCCTATTAAAGTTATTGGAAAAACAGCATTTCAGTTCTTCATGTAACATTGGTTTTCCTAAATTGGGATAAAACACCTGAAATGGCATACTTTTTGTGGAACTGGATTCACATTTTTTATCTTAACAAATATCAAAGTGTTTATGCAGTATTTTTAGAGTGCCTTATAGATCCCAGGTGTATGCTGGCTTTGTGGCAAGCATGGAGTCTAGACATGTGGCAGGAAGCTTGGGCTTTCCAGCAGCCCGACCAGTTTTAACTCTGGAACTGGGCTTCCTGTGTACTAACTGGGAGGCGGCAGATAATGGATGAAGCTTGGGTAAACTGCGCCATCCTAAAGGGGCCTCGCAAGCTATTGGGAATTGGGGCACTGAGGATTTGCATGTACCTAGCAAGAAATGTTCAGGGATTCTTTCAGTTACTGCTTTGCAAAATTCTGGGCAATCCAGTTTCCAGAAGGATATGCTGAGGTGTTAGAAACGGGGCCTGCTTAGATTCTCTGCAAGTTCTGGTGAAATCAAGCTAGTCCCTTAAAATGATACATTTTTTTATATGTATTTTACAAATTAGTCTTTCCAGAAGAAAACATTGTCAAAAATTGGTAATTAAATCTTTCTGGCTTTGACTATGATTTACTTAGTGTTTTGTTCTGTTATGTTTTCCATTTAGAGTAGAAGAGAAGCAGGTATCAATGTATGTTCCCTTTTCTTTCAAACTTGCAATAAATTGTTTAAGGATATGTGGTATTACCCAGAGAAAATTTGTAAAGGGCAGAGGAACTGATTATGAACTTTATTGTGCTGATTTGATTAAGCATTGAAGTGTGTTGATTTCTTCGTATGTGTTGATCTGTTCCATAAATGTTGTTTTCCTCATAAACATTTGGCTGTTGATATGGTAAAACTTAAAACAGACCCAGACTTTAAAATACTTGCAGATACTTAAAGCTGTGTGCTGGCTTATGGTTGACTTTGAAGAGAGTTACTAAATGGACTTGGCATAATTAGTGGGGTACAGGCGCCTGCATGTAGTTTAAGAACCCTCAAGAGTCCTGTCCATATTGTCAAATGTATTTGAATGTCTTGTGATTTTAACAGTTTGGGGAGGTGAAGCTCTTGGAAGGATGTGATATAGAAAGGCTTAAGTAAATGTTAAGTCCTTTACTACGGGGTACTTTTACAGTCCTTTCTCAGCTGTTTTTCTTTCATTACATGCTGCATTGAAAATGGTAATGTTGACACATGGTTAGCAAATTAATTAGTTCTGGAAATATAACAAAAGATGTTACCTGCTCTCTCTGTATCTCGGCACAGTACTAGGCATCTTCTGGGAGGGACTGAGTGCCAGAAATTCCCAAGAAATTCATTGCATTTTGCAAGCTTGTAAAACTTCACAGAATTAGGCCATGAAGTTGGACAAAAAAGGGAATTTGGTGTCCTTCAACTGAATTTCAAACCCCTGTGAAGATCTGATTATTTGGGTTTAATGCTACAATTACCACATGTAAACAGCTCAGATACTAGGAAAAAGGAGAGTGACAGATTCTTTTGCACTGCCTCTTTGGTTTTCTTCACTGTTCAGGGAGCAGAACCAGATGTGTTGTGCTGTGGTGATTAAAAAAACAAATAATCCCTCCCAACCCCCACTCCCCCCCCCAATGACAAAACAAACAAAAAGTATGGCAGTTCCATAGGGATTCTTGTCAGCCTCTCTGCTGTAGGCAGGCTTTCCCATAGTCCTTTCTTCCCCTGCCTCATACTCAAAAGGGAAACAGAACAAGCTGAAACCTAAAAGAATGCTTTTATACAGAGTTAATTGTAACTCAGGATTTTCTTAAGGTACTAATTTGTCTATTGAGATCAGATTGTGCAAAACTTCTCTGGAAGCTTGTTGTCTCATGCTAATATAATTAGACTGCTCAGCAAGCTTTGATAGGCTCCTTGGAGTACAGCACTATGAAAGAATCCAGAGACAGAAAGAAGCAAAAGGAGGCAGTAGAGGTCCAAACTACTAGGATTCAGTACAGAAATACCTCAGTTGCCAGATGTCTCTTTGGACCCGTTCCCCATCTGTTTCATTTAGTTCCTCTATGCAGCCTGTCCAGAAGGGCTGTAAAATGAGTAACCAAGAAATGGAAGAGCAATTACATTGAAACTTCTTTATCCTTTATTTTTGTGCATTAGCAGTGCTTCCTTTTTTACGAAAGTGAGAGGTAGACTTTAAATAGTCTTGCTTCTTGCTTTATTTCACAGTGGTCGGTACCAAGGAGATGAATGTGTTATGTACTGGTTCTCCTTCCTTTTTCCTCAAAGTTTAGATCTGGGAGGCCATCTCTGTGGTTTTTGATTACAACCATTGTCTCATCCACATGGTGTTATGTTGTATGTCACACCAGTAATTGGTTTTCTGGAGCTGTTCTGTAAGTGCTGAGAAGTCTGTTTCTTCCAGTATTTCCTTGCTCTCTCAAGGCTTTGTAATAAGTAGTGGACTAGAGTGGTGGATATATAAAATATGTAGTTTCTGGTTAGTCACCAGTTGCTATTCTTTTTTGTTGTTCTTTATCTGAAAGCTTCAGAGCAGCTTAAGGAGGTGGAAGAAAGAAAAAGGAGGTGATGAGAAAGGATCTCCAGTTCTTGAGAGTACCTCTGTGCTCCATACTTGTATTTCCTCCTAAAATGGGAAGGAGAACAGATTGAAAGTAGCAAGTAAGAAAAACACCTGCCTGGAAGTAGGCAAAAATAATCTCACCTGTAACTTTCTCATTTAATATGGATAAAGCATGCTATGATATGTGTCCAAGCATATTATAGCATCTTACTTCAGGACTGTACCAGAGGTCAGTCCGTGTTGAGGACACTTATTGCTGCTATCAAGAATAAAGACAAGCATAATTTTTCTCCTCTTCATGATCTTAGTGAGCAGTTTCAGTTTTTCTAAGCATATTTTGTGGGAAAAGGAAAAAAGTAAGAGGCAGAGGTAAGAGGAAATGTTCTGTTGCTTTTCATTCTAGGATGACTGTGTGTAAGGAGTCAGGCAATTGTCTGAGTTTTTGAAGTTAAAACACTGAACAAGAAAGCAAAGGGTCAGAACCACTTGATTATGTCTCTTTGGAGAGAGTCTAAGTTAGGACTGTAGTTCTGCTCTATGCAGTTCCAAGAGTGTTGAGGTAAGTGTGGGAAAGCTAAATAAGGCTGAAATCCCGACGAGGTCAGTGAAAAGGTTTAAAAGAGTTGAATCAGCACAGGCTTGACTTAATGAGGTTCCTCAAAGTTGACACCATCTTGCAGTTAATTGAGAATTTTGCTGATGTTGGAGTAAGATTATTGTGCCCAGAGATCTAGTAGAAGGTAGATATTTTGAGGCTACATGAAAAGAATGAATTTCTGATTTTATCTTGCTGATAAACAGTGCATGCTATACAGTAATGTTCTGCATGAGCATCTGAAGTTTGTTACTGTTTTCCAACCTTAGTACAAAGCTAGCTGGAAAAATGATCTCTGACTAATTATATGTCAAGAGCATTTTCTCCCCGTTCCTAATAACTCACAGGCTTGGTTCTGCTTCCTGAACTTGAGAGCTTGAACATGTATTGCAAAATACATTTGGTGGTTCATGCTGGAAAAGGACATTTTGAGAATAATTAAAAGGCTTTCTTTTATCTTTGCAGTAATACCTTTAGTCTGATTCTGAAGGTACTTAAGGATTTGATTTAGCTTAACCCTATGAATTTTAATGTAACTATTCAGAACCCTAAAATTTTATGTGCATGCAAATTTCAAAAATTTGTAATCGTAAATGTGTTTCTTGTAACTAACTTTTTTTGATGTATTTTTTGGGGGGATCACATTTTAATAAGATAAAAAAATATTGCTTAGAAGTAAGCTGTGATACAATATAAGCAGCACTGAATATTCTGAAATGCTTTGAAGTTTTTAAATTTAATGCATGTTCTTTCATGTACAAATATATATTTAAAGCTGGAAAATATGCAGAAGATGATCTATGAGTTGGAAGAACAACTACATAATGAAATGCAGTTGAAAGATGAAATGGAGCAAAAATGCAGGTGAGACTTAGAACTTTAATTGTTTACATAATTTAGATACACGGAACACTTCAGTTCTGTATTACTGCTGTAGGGGTTACCAGAATACTAAAAATGGTACTGTAATTCTTCAAGGGAAACACAAGCTTAAGTCATTCTAAACCAATGTTTAAATATTTTTTTTAATATAGTATGAAGAAAATGTTTTGTTTTCACTGGCACCCATGTAACACATTTTCTTTCTGAACACTTGAATATTTGCATTTACCTGATTACCTCTGATGTTTTATTAGACTATGATCACATAATGATCATGCTGATTTAAAAAAGTAAAACACTGTATATACACCATATATTTGATTATTAAAACTGTCTGGTTTCTGAATACGTGGTACTTGTTGGAAAAACACATTCCTCTTTTTTTCCCTGGTGACTGATAGATAAGAACCACCATTTGCTCTCTGAAATCTTTTTTCTACCATGCTGAAGAAGTAACTAAGTGGGAATTTGCCTATTCCGTAAGCTACGTGCACAGTCAGTTGGGATTCTTCTTTTCTGATAACTAGAAATTTTTACTCTGATTTATGCCAACTAAATTCACCTTCAGTTAGCTTCTACTTTTGAAGTATTTTCTTGAAGGGCTAAATAAAGTCAGGAGGCAACACTGGGCATAAGATATAGGAAAAATTTTGGCTTGTGTATTAGGACCATAGAGTGTAGCTGTACAGACTACGTATGTGTTAACTGGTAGCCAAAATGGTCCGGTGTGAATTTGAACTGTGTGACACAGACACTGTCGCTTACTTAAACACAGCTTCACTGTTCATATGATGTGGTTTCTTTCCACAATTTCCGAATGTACATTGCTTGAAAGATACTCAGTAACTGTCTTCCTGCAGTACTACTCAAGTTGTCTGAGCACAACAGTGTGTCTTCTGGTATGGCATACTGTTTACTGTGGACTTGGTAGATAGGTTATATTGCTCCTTACTCTACCTGCCAGGGTCCTTTTTGTTATCTCACTGATGACAGATAGCTGGCTACAAAAATGCAATGGACATGTCAGTTAACTGAAGTTTTACTATGCACCTAACTATCTCTATAGTACTATGTTCTAATATATTGCTTCAGCAGAGAGACTTTCAAATAATATTATTCAAATATCTTTATCTGTAGTAGGGAGCTGTTGAATTAATGAACAATTTTAGAAATTTGAAAAGTTCACAACTAGGGAAAATTTTAGCAGCTCACTGGGGAATTATAATTTTAAGGATAACCTGTTGTGTATGTGAACTGTTTTTACATTTGGAGATTCAGGGAAAAAATACGGAACCTAAATTTTCACACCTGTAATCTGCAGCAAAGTTGATAAATACTTAATATATTTTATACATTATTTATAGTAATTTTTTTATATCTAATGCAAATATTTATTACAAAATAGCAGTAGCCAAAATATAAATGTTCACTTTAGTAATGGTCCCAAATTATTTCACTAGAAAGCCATTATGTATACTGTATCCTTCTCAAGTATGACTTAAATGATTTTATTTTCAGATCTTCAAACATAAAGCTAGACAAAATCATGAAGGAACTGGATGAAGAGGTAAGTTTTTTTTTTTTTTCCTCAGTGAACCTTTCTTAGTCAGGTAAAGAAAGTGGATAATATTTTTATGACAAGATATTTCTTCTGTGATTAAAGAATTGTCCTGAGATTTGAGATGAAACCATCACATTTCAATAACGTAGCATTGGAAGATATACTTTTATTTGTGCAAATTTTCAAAACCTTTTTCATTTCCGCACATCATGCCTAATTTTGCTTTCCCTGCTAAATGTTTTGCTTAGTCACCACTCATCACAACTTCTTTAGTTCACCAAACCAGTTACTCTAAAAGTTAATGTACAGATGATTTTCTCTTGCGTCCTTATGTTCTCTCTTAATAATAATTTTAAGTTACTTACTTATAATCACATTAATGATAACTTCTTTAGTAATTTCTTTGTCATGTAGAACTTGAAAAAGCTATCTTTTCTGAAAACCTTTTAAAGGAAGCCACAAACTCACTTATTGGTTTCCTTGATTAATTAGTTGCAGAAATAATGGTCTGAGGATCATTCCTTAAAGTGTAAATGGAAAATACCTATGCTTTTCATTTTAGGGAAATCAAAGAAAGAACTTGGAATCAACAATGTCTCAGATTGAGAAGGAAAAAATGGTATTGCAACATAAGATAAATGACTACCAAAGAAAAATTGAACAAGAGAATGAAAAAAGACGAAATGTGGAAAATGAAGGTATGCCATGTTGTCTAGACATTGACAGTGATGAAGCGTAAGATGTGTTTTGGGGAATAATTCATTTCCTTAGTATCTTAAGTGCTATGCAACTTTAAATATTTTCAAATAATGGATGTAAATTTTGAGTTTATTTTTCTTTGAACACAATAGTTTTGTCTGTATTTCCAAATTCTGTTCTCTACAGTATGTGGTGTTCTGCAAACACAGAATTTGACCTAGAAATGTATTTAAGAAGCAAGAAGTCAACAAAAGACCTGTTACATGCCAAGAATTTGAGTGTGTTTGTATAAAAACCCCATTAAATACAATAAACCAGGAAACCTAAGGATTTTTTTAAAGCTGATTAATGCTGTAATTTTTCTTTAGTGTCCACTCTAAAAGATCAGATGGAAGACTTGAAAAAAATCAACCAGCATTCACAAGTTTCAACTGAGAAGATAACACAATTACAAAAGCAAGTATGTTGCTTCTGTTCATTATCTTTATTTCTTTGGTTTGGGAAGCAGTATCAAGCATTCAGATACAACAAAACTGGTTCAGATGACTTTTATATTTGGTAATCTTGTCTGTTTTGTTTTAACAGCTAGAAGAAGCAAATGATTTGCTGAGGACAGAATCGGATACAGCAGCAAGACTGAGAAAGGGTAACACAGAACTGAGCAAGTCACTAAGTCAGGTGGAATCACTGAACAGAGAACTCCAGGAAAGGTGCAGAGTTCTAGAAAGCACAAAACTGCAGGTGGAGAAAGATTATTACCAACTTCAAGCAGCTTTGGAGTCGGAACGAAGGGACAGGAGTCATGGATCTGAAATGATTGGCGAACTACAGGGTAATTCTTCTGTATTTATACTTTACCAAGAAAGTTGTGATGACCCTACTCTTTTAAATAAAGTACAATTACATAAAGCGAGGAAAGCCAACCTGCAAACCAAGTGCAACTTAAAAGAGCAATTTCTGAAGATTGGGTCCGGCTTCTGGATCATGTCTGAGCAGCTCTTGGGAGGCAAAGTATCAAATCAAACAGTGGGAAACACCACTTACAAGTCTGTGGGGCTGCCCTGACCAAAACTCTGAGTAGTACAAAAATATAAAAAGCTAATACAGTGCTAGAGAAGATACAACACTGTTTTACTGCCTTGCTACAGCTGCCAAGTTGCCATAACCCTGCACTTTCTCTTTCATGTGTGGAGAAAGCTATTTTGTTGTTAAATTGCATTTGTTTTCTTTTATGATACTTCTGCATTATTTTATAAATAAGATTAAGAGCAGGATGTACAAATGGCATGAGAAGACAATTCTGTGTGCCTCAGAATGCATTTTTAACCGCATCCAACTCAGCAGCCTTCAGGAAAAAGGATGCTTTTCTCAAGAGTGTAGGGTTAATGTCCTTTGCTATTATTTACCCAAATAGCTTTATGTAATTCAGTTACTCATAGAGTGGTTTGTAAAAACAAATTTAAAATGAATGAGAAAAACATAATACTTAGGAAGACTTCATCATCTTCCATCTCGTAATTTCTTATGTATTGCCAGGTTGTCTCTTTAGACTTCAAAATCAAGTAAAGCGGGCTATGCTATAGTCAGATGTATTTGAACTGATAGGTATATTTTTGCATGTTGTATTTAAGGTATTAAGTGTAATATGGAGTTGTCCTAAATATTTTTTGTGCATTTATTTGAAAGGAGCTAATGCAAATTCTTCAGTATAGAAATATATACTAGTGCTTCAGCTTATATGCTACTATTTTGGCATGTGCATACACACACACACACACTACTGCTGCTGTTACTACTAAGGCTTTAGGGGAGACGTTATTGTGTTCTTCAATATTCAAAGGAGGCTAATAAGAAAGATATAGAGAGACTTTTTACCAGGGCCTGTAGTAACAGAACAAGGGGTAATGTTTTAAACCAAAAGAGAGTAGATTCATGTTAGGTATCAGAAAGAAATTCTTTACTGTAGGTGTGGTGAGACACTGGAACAGATGCCCAGAGAAGCTGTGGCTGCACCGTCCCTAGCAGTGTTCAAGGCCAGGTTGGATGAGGCTTTGAGCAATCTGGTCTAGTGGAAGGTGTCCATAGATGGTCTTTAAGTTCCCTTCCAACTCATACCATTCTGTGATTCTACTTAGTATTTAGTATAAGCTTCTGATACCGCACAGGGTCTTGTGCCAGATGCTGGGGGGGTGGGGAATAGCTCCCCTATCTATGGCAGAGCACTTGAGTCATAATTAGGTGACTACATATTACATTAGTACCTGCAGAGTCATGTGAGAATGATTTCTTCTGTAATGTGCCTTACCTATATATTACTGGAGTTCACACCAGAAAAGGTGCTTGTTGCATAGCATAGCAGAACTTGGATTAATGAAAGAAATTTTGCATATTAGATATTGGAAGTGATGGAAGGTGGGTACAAGTTTTGCATGTGATTGTTTTTCGTGAGTCATTACTAATTGCATCCATAAGAAGTGGCTGAAAAAATCAGTTTCCTTTATAATGTACAGCCTTTTCATGTCTGAAAAATTTGAAAGTGTAAATAGTTTAGGGCCCCAGAAATCAATAAAGCTTAAAAGGCCTGTTGATCAAAGTCAAGTAACTAATATTGAATGATATTTAATTTCTTATGGCAGTTCGGATTACAACTTTACAAGAAGAAGTAAAAAACATTAAAAACAATCTTGAAAGAGTGGAAGCAGAAAGAAAGCAAGCACAGGATATGCTTAATCATTCAGAAAAGGTATGGCAAAATGATGCTGAGGCTAATATTTGTTCTTTGTCAGCTTTCAACTATTTTCACATAATATTTTCTTATGTCACTAAATCCTGTGTTCTTCCTCTAAATTACTCTTGTGCTAAATTGATTAACTAAGCAGTGCTAATTTGCAGTCTCAGGATGGTAGGTCTCACAAGTCCTCAAGCAGTTCTTACTTCTAGCTTCGGGCATAAAATTAGTGTACATCTTTTACTGCCACTGATTCAAGGATCCTGCTAATAGCAAGTAATTTTTGTTCTGCCTGCCTACCTGTCACTGCAAAGAGTTGGAACTTGTTAAACCCATGAAATTTAAGTATCTGCTTTTACTGGATTTTGAATTGGCTGGATTAGTGCCAGACTTTTTTGATCAGTTTTGGAGCTGAACTGTTTCAATGGTAGTATGGTCCCCTGGTATCTCTGATCCCTGCCGCAACATGGAAGAACAAGTAAAAGGAAATCCTGCACCCTTTTTCCAAATAGGCTATATAGTTAGGTCTGTGCTTTGAGGTCAGGTAGACTTTGCTGTACCACATGGTCTATCTGAATAGACCAGAGTGGTATGACTACCTATAAGGAAAGGTGCAAGCAGTTATTCTCACTTGGTGTTATTTGACGCAGCGGTCCAAAAGCAAGTCCCTGTCTCCCAAAGCTGAACTCCAGTGCTTGTTTCATGAATTACTGTTAATGGCTGGCAGTTCCAATAGTGACATAACAGAGTTGCATCTGGGTAACAATAGCTCAGATTCTTCCTCTGTGCTCTAGTGTTGTCATTGGATTAGTTGTATGTTTCCATTATCTTACAAATGTATAGACTGCTGAAAAAAGTTAATGAATTCTTCCCCAGAGCACTAAGTACAGTTTTTGTCTGTTACCATTCTTTATTAAGCATGAAAAATAACATGTTTTGTTTTTTTTTTCATAACAAAAAGTTAACACTGAAGAAGGGAAGAACAGAACTGTGATTCCCTCAGATATAGAAATCTGGCAACTTTTTTTTTCTTGTATTTAGGAAAAGAATAATTTAGAGATAGATTTGAACTACAAACTCAAATCATTACAAGACCGGTTAGAACAGGAAGTAAATGAACACAAAGTGACTAAAGCTCGGTTAACTGACAAACATCAGTCAATAGAGGAGGCAAGATCAGTTGCAATGTGTGGTAAGTGTTTCTTGCAAGGTGCAGGTAAGTACATAATAAAAGTTATTTTGATTATTATATCTTAAAACGCATCATCCTATAATGTAGTACTCTTATACAGGTGTTTAAACCCTTGTATAAAGAATGCATATCAAAATTGTAAAAGAAAACTACACAGTTTAAATTATTTTGTTTAACCTGGTACTTGTACCATAAAAAATTGCATTATTCTTAATTTTTTGAGTATCTTACTTGGTTTGCAGTCAGAGCCTTCCTTGGCTTCTAAAAAGCTATTGGATCTTGAAATCCTGGCATGCTAAACAGAATTGAAAGAATGCATTATCAAGGAGCATTCGCTCTTGTGTAACTGCATTAAAAATACTGGTATTGTGTCAAGCTTGTCTGAAGTGGTGAAGTTTTTTATGTATAAATACCCATGAGTCAAAGATGTTGTCTTGACATCTTAATTGTATATATCAGGTTTTCCTTGTGAATGTCAGCAGTACCTAGATGTGTAGTCTGTAACTTTTCAGAAAGCTAACACAAATCATAGATGGTAGCATTTGTTTTCTTTCGCTCTACAGTCCATTCCTGGAAATGAAACGTTGCCTTTATTTCACAATGATTACTTCTTTCACTATCTGTCTTTCAGTTGTCATGATAACATTTCAGTGCTTTGAATGCAAATTAGAATAATTATGTTGTTTTTTTTTTTTTTTTAGTGTTTCTTGTAATAATGCCGGGAAGTTTTTACACAGTAATCAATCCAACAGCCAAAGAGTTTAAATAGCTGAACAAAAGCACCTGTAAATTATTAGAATATTTAAGACTGTGTTTACACAAGCACTCTTGCAGAAGTTACATACTCATTTTTCTTTTTCTTTTCTTAATGTTGTTTAGAAATGGAAAAAAAAATAAAGGAAGAGAGGGCAGCAAGAGAAAAGGCAGAAAATCAGATAGTTCAAGCTGAAAAACAGTGTTCGATGCTGGACTTTGACCTGAAGCAATCTCAGCACAAACTGGAACACCTTCTTGAGCAAAAGGAGAGACTGGAAGATGAAGTAAGTAAAATGTTCATCACTAGCAATTTTCTATATAAATAAGAAATTATAGTTGCTGTGGGAAATGGAAAATTAAATTTACTTACGTTGAACTGTGTAATACACTTCTCAGTAGAACTGAAGACGGTTGCTGGCCTAAATAGTGCTAGGTAGTTTCTGCTTGCTTCTTAGCTCTTGGATGCCTTACATAGTTGAGCCCTCAATTTATTATAATGCTTTTTTTTTGTTTGTTTCTTTTTTAAAAATAGCATCTTGCTTATGAATTTGACTGTGTACTCTGGTGGGTTTGGATGGTTTGCAATTCTGAGTTTGCATTTTCCAGAAAAGCATTTGTTCAAGGAAATGCAATTAGAATATTGAATGTGAAAACTAGGTACTAAGAATAATAGTTTCATCCTTACTTTTTCTTTATAGAACACTGGGAATGAAGGTTGTAACACCTTTTATGTGAATGAGTTTTTATATAGCTGGTAGGCTGCATCTCTTCCTAGGATGAGGAGTTTTCAGGATCTGAAATCCACAGAGGGGTTTGCAGGACCTTTCAGCACACATTTTGGGTTTCTTCCATTGTTGCCTTTAAGATAAGATAAAACACATTTGGGACTTTGAAACAAGCTAAGTATGGGGAAGCTTTATTACCATGCAGTGTCATATCAGTACATTCTGTAAGGGCAGTAGCTTTCCATAAGATTATTGCACTGAAGTGATTGGAGATTTAGGAATATTTTTACTTACTGTGCAGCATGTAGCATTTAGACAATGGCATTTGAAATAAAATAATCCATATATGAAATACTTGCAACCACATGGAATTGGTTATTCAGCAAATGCTCCTAAATTGAACTATTTCTCTTTTAGGTAAAGAATCTAACACTTCAGCTAGAACAAGAGACCAATAAGAGAATAATGGCACAGAATGAATTAAAGGCACAAGCCTTTGAAGCAGATAACTTGAAGGGTTCCGAGAAGCAGCTGAAACAGGAAATCAATACGTTGTTGGAAGCAAAGAGATTACTGGAGTTTGAGTTGGCTCAACTTGCTAAGTAAGTGAAAATCTGAAGTAAAATGGAAAAAATTGCTTAATTATACATATACTGTTCTGCCTGTTCCTATTAGCAAATAAAGTTCTCTGGTGCATAGGCATTTTTTCCTAAACTAAAAGAGTATTTTTAGCTGCATGTTATGATTTCTCTATGTAGTCTTCAGTGTTGGAATATTTTTGTTATGAGCTATAATGCAGAAAAATTCTTGGCTCATCATGCTATGTCAAGGCATATATATGTATGTGCGCCATTTTTATTTGACTGCCTTCTTTTTGGTTGACTGTGATACTGCTTATTAAATCATGTGGGACTTCTAGTTTTACTACAAGGGAGTCAATAGCTTTTTTTCCCCCCTTTAACTACCTGATTATTTCTCTTTAACATTTCTTAAGCTGACTAAAGACATTTTTCATTAATTAGGCTTCTATCATATGTTCCTTCAGGTGACTTAAGAAGTAGTCTAAATGGAGAAATGTTGTCCTCTCAATTACATACTGAAATGATCATCAGGGTAGAATAAGGAATGTAATTAAATCAGAATTTTAGGCTACGCTGTTAGTCTTCCTAATAACGTGCAAATGTAAGATCTTTGTAGGACGCTGTTCTGGTTAGAAATAATTTTTGTCATTTAGTAGCTGACTTTTTACATGTTTTCCTTCTTTATTACTTCAAAGACAGTACAGAGGAAATGAAGGTCAAATGCGTGAGCTTCAGGATCAGCTTGAAGCTGAGCAGTATTTTTCGGTAAGACTTGCAAAAAATTGAGTGCTACATTTTAACATTAAATCATTGAACAGTGAATAGTTTGACATTAACATTCTTTAAATTTAAGTAACTACCTGACAAATCAGCCATTCGCAAAATACAAGCAAGGAACAAAAAAATGGAGAACATTAGATAGTCTATTTAGTCTGCTGCTTTGTAGTTGTTTGTCAAATCTTATGTATTGAGTAACTCTTATCTGAATTATTATAATTATTTTGTATCTTGAGCTTGGAAAAGACATTTTTCTGATCCAATTGCAAACTTTTGTAGAGAGTTCAAAACCTCCATACTTAATGGAATATATTCCATGCTATTGATCTACCAAAAGTATATTTAAGAACCATAGATCAAGGAGCATTCTGCATGTGTTCCTTATCCTTCTAAAAAGATACCTTCTGTGACCTGAGTCCTTTAAGAGCCTTATTTGGTACTTAGGTAGCCAAAATGTGTATTTCATAGACTTAGTTTGATCTGTTTCATTTCTGTGAAAAGAAGCAATGGTACGAGATGCTCTGTAATGCCTGACCTTCAAATACTTTTGTAAATATGGACAGTCTCATTTCACTTTGGGAAGTACTTTTAAAATTTGGTTCTTCCCTGGAGAGGCAATAAAAATTACTAAACGGCACATGATTAATTTCATTGTGTTACAGATTTTTATGTATTTCTCCATAATATACTGCTAATAAGTTCTAGAGTATTGTTTCATTCTCTTCTTTTTTTTTTTCCTTAGCATGTAGTTCAGGTGAGACATTTCAGTCTGAATGTTTAGCAAAAGTACTTTACTGTAGAAAGTAAAATTTGAACTTTCAGGATTACTGGTGGTGGTAATAACAATAAAGTAATTGAGAATAGAAGTAATTCATGTAAATCAGACAGACCTCTTGAATCAGTTGCCTGGACAAAGTCAGTCTGTACGCAGCTTATAGACTTAGAGAAAAGATACATAGATACAAAGAGAATACAACAGGTGGAAACACAGGACAGCATTTAGCCTTGTTTAACTGACATTTTCAAACAATGATGATACAAGAGGATGCGGTTTTGTCCTGTTGTCTCCAAGAGATGTGCTAAGCTGAGTCCTGGTGCATTCCTTCCCTTTTGTCATCTGGTTTGTTTGTACAACTATGTAGGAAACCAGTCTAGAAAAATGAAAACTAACCTGGTCGCCTCAGTTCCCTGCATAAGGAGAACTGGAAAGGAGCATCTTGGACAGGCAGGAAGGAGGAAATTTCAGTGAAGACAGTACTGGCACATGTTGGGGTTTGACAAATGCCAAGGAACCCAGTACCAAAACAATGAAGAATTTAATACGGAATTTGACTAATGATTCTTTATGCTTTCTTTTACAGACACTTTACAAAACTCAGGTTAAGGAACTGAAAGAGGAAATTGATGAAAAGAATAAAGAAACTCAAAGAAAAATGCAGGAATTGCAAAATGAAAAGTATGCCCATTGTGTTTCTCAAATGCAAATAAGTTTTTCTCTATAGTGTGGTCTCACTTACGAAGATTTTGAATCAGATTTTAGCTGTTCAATTCCTTCAGGAAAAGTCAGGTCTTTAAAAGGGTTCCATAATACCTTGTAAAATGGCAAATACATTGAATTTTGTCTATGCTGACTTACAAAGCTAAATATGGTTTTTCATATTTGCTTTGGACTCCATATGTAATATCTGGAAAGGGAATGATGATGTCTGAGAATTTAGGAAGATGCAAAAGTTTGAAAAAACATTCTAATTTGTGGTAATAATTTTCCTTGTGTAACAACATTTTTATTTGATTGTGTTATCTTAATAATTACTATATTTCTGTAGCAAATAATTTGAGAAAAAGATGATGAAAATACTTTGAATTCTAAGTTTAGTACCCTTCCAATGACAGCAAAACCAGTTAATCCAACAATGATTAATTGCAATGTACCGTTTTCTAAGTCAGCCAATAAAGCAAAAAGTTTTTTAAGCTTGTTTTTCCAATTTATTAATTTGATATATATTGATTCTGAAAGAGACTGTAGTCTTATGAAGTGAGTTTCTCTGTTCCAAAGTTTGTGTCAATTGTTCTACTTGAGCATCAGCAGGATGTTGTGTACAGTGTTTGTGATGCATTTTGATGCGCAAAGGGAGGGAGAAAGAAATGATGTAGGAGGAAAACACCTGTCTATGCAAAGATGTTCAGGAGTAGGATCCAACTTTAAAAGAAAAAAGGGTGGGAGGTGGGAGGGTGTTGTAGTTTTTTTTGTTTTTTTTTTTTTTTTTTTTTTGTGTGTTTTTTCCGTTTGGTTTTTTTTGTGTGTTTTTTCCTTGGTGGTCTCCCCTCCCCTTCCCCTTCCCCTTCCCCTTTTATAGATTCCTTTTTCCCCCCCTGTTCCCTCACTGTTCTGCTACTATGGGAATTGTGACAAAGGCATACTTCAGCAGTTACTTTTTTGTAGTAGAGGCCCATGTCCACTACAGATGTATCAAATCAGTGGACTCCAATGCATATTTCACTGTGTAAAATATCTTTTTATTTTGCAGCGCAGAAGGGGCATCTGTCATGAGCCCATACTGCAGTCATGGATTGCCACTTCTGTCTCAGCATGCTGAGGGCTGTGTCACCTATTGCGGGGTGCATCTGACTCTTGGGTGCTAGTTTGGTCACTGTGCTTTGTGTGGGTTTCTTTGAAGACAAATATAAGGAGCTCTGCCTGTACTTGAAGCACGAGCAAGAAAGTTTGGCTTGTATGCTGAACTGATTAGATGTTGTGTATACATTAATGAGATTCTGCACCTAAGTTAATGCCCCTGCCCCTCAAGCTGTAGATGGAATTTGCAAGCCTTTCTGCAAAAGGTTGCATAGACAGAGAACCACTATACATTTTCAGAAACTCTATGCAATTTTCCTTATTGGTAAAATGGTATGGAGCATACATCTTTATGAGCAGTAATCGTGTCTGAAGTAGCAGCTAATACTGATAGGTTTAAATATCTTTTGATGGACCGCACGGTACATGCAATTTAATTTTTTTTTTTATTCCTCAAAGACAGAAGAATTTGACATGCCTGCTTTCCTGAGGGCTGGCGTTTCATGGAGGATTGAAATTTTGATTGAATTACAGTAAGCTTGCTGCTGTAGCTTGTGTGGACCATCAAAAAATACAGGAGTACAGTGTATTTTTGTAAATCTTGGTTTTCTTAAAAACTAAGATAATGACAGGCAGTGGAGTGGTATAAATTGAGTTTGTTAGTCTTCCTGAAGATATTGAATATTTTCTGTAGAACAAAATGTTCATGTTCTTTTTACAGAGAAACGCTCACTACCCAGTTGGATTTAGCTGAAACCAAAGCTGAGTCGGAACGGTTAGCACGAGCACTCCTTGAAGAACAGTATTTTGAACTGAATCAGGAAAGCAAAAAGGCTGCCTCAAGACACAGGCAAGAAATGACTGACAAGGACATCATCATCAGAAGGGTAAATTATTCCACTGTAATTAATATCTATATGTATCTTCCAGCTGAAACCAGAAAATTATGTTTCTATTTTAATTTATAAAGTCCTGTCATAATAAGTGATAAGTACTGAAGTTTTGGATTCATTTGGAACATTCAACATATCAATTCTGTCATGTGAACTCACAAAGAAATGTAGACTTGATGACATCTGAGGTGAAGCCAGAACGAAAACCCAACTGAATGTCTTTATTTCAGTTATTAAGCTTTTTGTGGTTACTTCTTGTCATTGGCCAGTGTATTATTTCAATCTTGTAAATTTGTGGAGCTGTAGAGACTGTTACTGTAAAATAACTTAAGTCTTGAGTTTCTTACTTATAATCAATTAAAAAAAAAAGGGTCAAAAAAACCACACCAAAAAAACAACTCACAAAACAAACCATCTAAACTCCAAACCCCACCAAACCCCAAGCTCTATTTTTTGAAGATACTTCATAGTGTAGTTCTTGTGTATTAGTACAAGATTGATGAAACTCTTCAGTTAAAGACATTTAAATAGCATAGTTATTTTATTATTACTGTTTTTTCCCATTTAGCATCAGCTATGGAGATTTTTTACACCCCTGTGATTCTTTAAAAAACTTCAGTAAACTCTAGGTGTAGCTGAACTTGCATCAGTTGCTTGAAGCTTTCTATTAGCGCTACTATAGATATTACATCTCTGTGTGAAGATAGCAGAAGTTGTGTTTGTTACACTTGTTTCTTTGATAATCTCCGGATTGCCACCATTTCTTAAGAAACATTTAGAAGACTGAAATACCTTCTTGGCAATACGGTTTTTGGTTTCAGATATTGTAATAATTTTGTCAGACACAATTTCTACAGGCTTCAAACAAAACCTTTTTTTGGGAATGCAGTTATGTCTGGTTTTTTAATATGTGTTTAAGTGGCTGGCAAAGTGATCCTGACTGTGGCAGCTAACATGCTCAAAGTGTAACGCTTTTCATTTCTGGCGTTTATTTTGTAAACCTATGAACATATTTGCCTGCATATGCTCTGAGTTACTCCAAATTTAGTTCTATTATTATGCTAATTTATACCTATTTTTCATGGTACATGACAATTATTTAGCAGCAGATGCCATATATCAACTTTAGCCTTGAACGCTAGAGTTGTATCATCTGTCAGTTGCTTTTCTGTCTGGATTCAGGGGATCAGGCTTCTAGGTATTACTTCCTCCAAAGTACCAGAAATTCATGAGAAATTTCCACATTCAGTAACAAATAATCTGATTTTACCACAGTTGGGTTTTCAGTTCCTTATTGTACTGTTTTCAGCTCTGCAAAGATAATCAAAAAGAAAAAGAATTCTTTCTGGGATAGGTGTATTTTGAGCCTTTTGGTAACTCAAGACAGCTTAGAACTACCTTTTTTTTTTTAAATTCAAGTTTGAAAGGTAAGCAGATTTTTTTTTATATGATCTGAGGAAGGCGTTCCAAGCAAATGGCTGTTAGACTTTTAAAGGTATTTAATAGTATTATAAATATTTTTAGAATTGATGGCAAGAATTCTTTATTTTAAAATGTCTGTTTTCATTTAGCTGGAAGAAACTAATAACACGTTAACCAAAGATGTTGATTTAATAACAAAGGAAAATTCAGAGATCAGTGAAAAAATTAAGAAACAGGAAGAAGGTATGTCATATTTGGAGTTCTAATTCATCTGTTATGAAGCATATGTGGCAAAATGGGAAATGGGAGAAGACATTGCTGTTTATCTTCCCTATTATTTGGGGCTTGATAAAAAATCATAGTCATTGTTTTAATCTTGAAAATGTGTCTTCTGTGTAAATCGCAGCCCTTTTCGGAAAGGGTAGAAAGGATCCCAAGGACTACCAGCCTGTCAGCCTCACCTCTGTGCCTAGGAAGATTGCAGAACAGATCCTCCTAGAAGCTGTGCTAAGGCACATGGAGGACAGGGAGTTCATTTGAGACAGCCAGCATGAGTTTCTGCTCACAGTGACATGGCACTTTAATCTAAGTTAGCACTAGCAGGCATAGTCAGTAATGCCTTTTCATTACAGGGTATTCATACATTCATCTCCCTTCTGCCAGCCATGCCCTCGTGTGCATGAAAGTTAAAGTATTTTACTCATTTCATTCTCATTCAGCGGGCTTGGAGGTATGATTAAGAGATTGGTAGACTCAAGTAACTGATGTGTGAGAGAGGAGTTTGGGGGAAGCATAACAGAGTCATTCCTCATTTAAAGAAAGCCTTTTTTCCTATGTTTACCTTATGCCTGGTTTAAGAATCTGCACTGAATGTGGGTCCAGTTGTAGCATTAAACCGGTAACCTTCGTTGCTATTTTATTTGTATTTTACACATTAAGTGATACAACAGGAAAATGGAGGAGGGAAAAAAAAATGAAATTGTAGAAATGATTAAGTTAGAAATACTTCCTTTGTCCTAAAATACCTCAAAGTTGAATATTATTTTAACAGAATACAAAGTAAAAAAAGAAGAGGAAATCAATAATATTAGAATGCATTATGAAAAGAGCATTAGCACTGAAAGAACTCTGAAGACACAGGTATAACTTTTAATGCAATTTAATAACAATTATTTTGCATATCAGATTTGCAATTTATTGTTTTTTTGTATAACTAACCCTTAGTTCCTTTGAGATTAAGTGTATATTAACCATGGTGTATAATATGCATTCTTGACCAATACAGTTGAAAGAATAATTTGATGTTGTGTACTTTTCATTCTTATGACTTACTGTTATAAGTAAGGGTCATTTATGTTGGTGAAGATTTGGTTTTTGATCGAATCCTATAACTAGAAGAACTTCGAAGTTCTGTATGAAACATGCTTGCATCTAGCACTTTTCTTATTGGTTTTCCTGTTTCTTAACAGGCTGTCAACAAACTGGCTGAGATAATGAACCGGAAAGATTTTAAGATAGACAGAAAGAAAGCGAACATGCAAGATTTGAGGAAGAAAGAGAAGGAAAACCGAAAGCTTCAGTTAGAACTTAATCAAGAAAAAGAGAAATTCAATCAGATGGTAGTGAAATACCAAAAGGAGGTCAATGAAATGCAAGCGGTAAAATCATCTTAATATTTTTGTCACGCTGTGGAATTCTCTCCACAGGAGAAATGTACAGCTCCTAGTCTGCTTGAAAAAACCAGCAAGTTCTGTTCCTGGTGTTCTAGGCTGCAGGATTCTAGTGAGGCAGAGACCTTAACAAATGTGCAGCTGTGCTTGTTCTCATTCATTTCCTCTTCCTAAATTCTTAACTGTGGAAGTTATGAAAAGATACACATTATGAAAAAGTTATGCATTATGAAAACTAAAAAAAAAAAAAGAGTACTGTTTTTCATACTATTTCTGCAGTTTATTTCATTGGTAGGTGGTCTCCTTTGCAAAACAAATGGTAATTTAAGAGTTAATCAGACTGTGTGTTACTTGAATGTGTTGCTTGATCTTTGATATTTAACTTTTTTCCAAGGCTGAACAAACACTTCTACTATAATAGTTTATGTTAATGTTATTGAAAGTATCTAGAGATATTAAAAAAGTAGTAAGTTTTGTTTTCAGAATACTTTGCTGTCATATTTTTGTAATCACAGTAACTATGCATGTGTATATACATACAGCAACTAGCAGAAGAATCTACATACAGGAATGAACTTCAGATGCAGCTGGATAGTAAAGAGAGTGACATAGAACAACTGCGAAGGAAAATCTTGGACCTCCAGCAAGGAATGGATTCTACCAGTGTTGCTAGTCTCCAGCCAGATGAAACAGATGGAAATCTTTCAGGTAAGAGAGAAGCATTTTTGAACTACTTGATTTTGTGCGGACACATAGTTTCAGAAGATACTGTTTCCAACAAGTTACTACCTTTTAAAATCTTTTGTCATTCTTTTCCAGTATCACCTATCCAATTCCTTATCTTTATATATTTTATTTCATAGCTTAGCTGCTTATATTTATCTGAATTTCTTTCCGCATCACACTTCCCACTGTATAGCTTGCCCTTAAGCCGTTTTTATCTGCTTTCATGGAAGGAGTATCTTTACATCTGCTGCTGTTTGCATGTAGTGAATACAATGTGCAGTGTCCAGTGAGTAGTAGGGCCAGCACTTCCACAACATTGTGACTGTATTTTGTATTTTGAATGCAAAATTTCCTTTATCTTGCCTGTTCTTACAGTCATATAACACCATTGTGGCAAGTGGCAACAATTTCCGATGTGAAAAACAAATCAAGGAATTTTCATAATGTTGTTATGGTTGTATGGAGTTCTGATTTAGCAAATTAAAATAAGAACAAATAATAGCGTGGTTTGCCATTTCCATGTCATGTCAGTTTCAGGCATTATATTTTGAGGCCCACTGTTACACTGATTAGTGATCTCTTCCTCCCCAGTGTTTGAAAAGTGTAATCAGTTAGTACTGTCACATGATCCACTTCTGTATCTCCTAGATACAGGAAAAAATGTTCATTGGTAGTAAGCTGTGCTTAACAATTTCCAGATGTTGGAGCTAGGGTTATATTTTTGCATAGTTAAGTAATTTTATAATTCATCATGAGGTTCTTAATAAATGCTTGTCTTACAGATTTACAGTCTGATTTTTATTGTAGAAAAATATATTCAAGCGTACAAAAATAGAATACTATTTTGGGTATTTTAAGACTTCAGTGGACAAGTAATCAGATAAAAGTAAATTGAGTCATTTTAGTTGTCTGTTTTCCTGTTAATGCACTTCATGCTGCTCAGATTGCCACATTCTAGAGTTTTTCCAGGGGTCTTAGAGTGACTGAAATTTAAGGTAGGTTACCAGACTTGGTGTATGTTTTTACGTAGTTTTTCCTTTCTGTATTCCTTTTCATGTCCTGTCTTCCCCTTAGTATATTTTTAGATTTTTAGTTCATAATTAAGTGAAATCTGTTCTAGAATAGATTTTCATTTGGGTAGTGATACAGTCTCTTCTTCACAGCTTCCATTCTGTCCAAGAAGTATTTTGCTCTCTGAATTTTGATCTGTAAAACCTTCAGGCAGTTGCCATCTTGTAAAGTAAATGTCTGTTTTTACTTCTTTTGAAAATGTCTTCTGGACAAAACTCCCGCAAAACTCAATATTGGGAATTCTTAGAAATACTAGATTGGTGAAGAAATTAACACATTTATTCTTAGCTGTCACCTGTTAGGAAATTCCCTCTGGTATTTCTGAACTGTCAGTATTTCTCAGAAGTTTCTCTTACATACTAAGTATCAGTACATTCCATTTAACTGGAGTAAAAAAAGAAATCAGAGGGGTTTTCCTTAGTATTTTTTCTCTGCTCAAATTAGTATTTGGAATCAAGCATAATGATTTGATAGGGTCTCCTAAATGAAGAACACTGCAGTTCATATTTTTTTATTGAAAATTTCTCACCTCTTGTAAATTGAAAGCTTAAATTTTTCTACAAGAAAACAGCCTAGATTTGTTCTACATAAAAGGATAGTTTTGAACTTTCTCACTTTGCTTATCAGCCATTTTCAGCTTGATCGCTCTTGTGTATTATACTGAAAACATGCAATGCCTCCACATGCAAGAATTGAGGAAGGCAGAGAAGGAAAACCGGAAGCTCCAGTTAGAACTTCATCAAGAAAAAGAAAAATTCAATCAGATTCTCCATTTTCTTCTTAAGGGCAATAGTATATCTGTTTAACCCTGTTGTCTCCAAGATCTTAGGAAGGCTGTAGGAACAAGCTTTCTTTGTCTGCCTCGTTACAGTCCATTATTTCTAGTTTTATCTCCAGAGACATGTATGGCTTCTGACTATGACTATTACTTGCCACTTCAATTTCAGGGCAGAAATTTTGGTATGTGCAGTATCATTTCTATTGTAAATTAGAACATCACATTCCTGGAAGTTCTTGTGGTCTTCATCTTCTATACTCGTGGCCCCTCTATTTCTTTTTTAACAACCTTTCATTTCTTTTGTCTTCTTTCTTGCTCTTTTCTCCACACATGCCTCAGCTTATTCCTGCAGTTGTACTGATGGTGTTACTGTGTCATATAGGTAGGACCTCTAATATGTATTATTAAGACTTGTCTGGATTTAGATCATGTCCTTACTTGCTGCTGCTTTTTAAATTAAAAGAGATTAAGTGACATTGGTATATATAGTCAGTTTTCACATATTTGCTGAAGAGCCAAGTAGAGGATAGAGAAGGATTGCACTAGTATTGTGAGGACAAAGAAGAAAAAAGAAAAGCCAGTCTTTAAAGTAGAAGTATCCCATGAAAGAGAAAATTATCCAGCACATACTTATTTTTCTGCAAACCAAGTAATTAGTCTTCAAAAAGAAAGATGGCATGCCACAGCAGTCCATTTGCTGCAATTCAGTTCTATGAAGTTGTTTGTCTTCAGCTGTGTGCTAAGTTCCCATCACTTTTGTAGCCTGAACATAGGCATTCTTTCAGAGCATTTTGAAAAGGATCTTGTTTAAGAGGTAATTTTTGTCTGTGGTAAATATTTGGTGGTAGATACAGAGAAATCACAGGGTAATACACCTTACAGCTCCATCTCACTTGGAGGTGGTTTCTTTCTGTCATTTAACTAAATACCCCCTCAGGTTCTGGTAGCTCCCAGTGCCACAGAGTTATTCCCAAGGTAGGGATTGGCTCATTTAGACAATACAGACTATTCTCAGCTGTTTGCTTCTCCAGATGGGAAGGATCATGATGTGGACGAAGGTTTTCCTTGTATTCAGTTCCAGGAATTTTTTGTAACTCACACTCCTGATAATTGATTCAGATAGCAGCTCATGTCTCAGTTGATATCTTCGGTGTTAGTAGAGTCCTTGCTGAAACAGCTGAAATACTTGGTTTTTATTGATGCCTTTGAAATGCATCTTCCTCCTGGCTGGACTTAGGAAATCTGAATACTTGTAATGATTGTATACAGAATTCTTCTCTATCAAGACAAAACATAATCAGGAACTTAAAGGATTTTCTCCTAGTTGTTATAGGGCACTTGTTGTAAATCAGTTCTTTTCATCTGACTGGCAAGATAATTTAAGCAGTTGAGCTGTCCTGCAGGTTTAACTGCAGTGCATAATATTTTATAGCATAGGTTGTAAATCCTATTTTACACAAAAATAGGATTGAATAATAAACATGGACCATTTAAGCCCATAGTTTTTTTTGGAATATGAAACATAGGACTTTCTGAAACACCTGCAAGTAGCTATCACCTGAATATACCTCAAAGCAAGATCCAGCCAGCAATCCTTGGTGAGATCCACATGAAATTATAGTAAGACAGCCTGAGGAAGGAAAGAATCCAGTGGTAAGGGTAAACTGGAAAGAATTAGCAAGGTAGTATCTCTAGCTATGTGGTTAGCATGGAAGAGTCTGAGGCATAGGAATTCTTGAACATTGGAAAAAGATACTTTACTGCTCATGAAGGCGCCTGTATTACTTAGCTCCAAAACAATGAAAAGTCTCATAAATCAGTATGGTCATGGTTGTCTTGTGTGATTTTATTGAAGACTTACTGTTAGAACTCAAATTTATCATACTGAATCACAGTGAATTCTGGCAATATGAATACTAGCCATGAAGATATTTAGAATGCAAATCCTTGTTTTTATATATATTCAGAGATAATTCTAACATCTGTAGCCTTTATGGAACCCTTTCTTCATATTCTTTTCAGGTCCAGCTAGCTATCAGGTATTTTTGAGGCCTGTCTTGGATTTGCTGGATTGGGAAAATATGAACTATCTATTCTGGGATTCTTTCCAAAATACAGGGATGTTGTCAGGCAATAGTTTTTAGCCTACTTTTAAAGACGGGAATGGAAGATTCTTTTTAATAGTCTAGATAGCCCATATTTTCTTAATTACTTAATCAGAACACTCATAAATATTATTCTTCTGGAGCAAATATTTGTGAAATGGCCAAATGAGCATTTATAGTTTTGCCAGCTAACTCTGGCAAGGGAAATTAAAATAAACTATAAATATTACTTGAGACAAACCTTTGTGACGAGATTGGAAGGGAAGGACTTACCTACCCTTTCATGAGTACATTTAGTTCCAGATGGATGTTAGCTTTGATACATTCATAAATTGTTATTTTCAAGTGCAGAATGTTATTCACAGCTCAGAAATCATCTCTCATGCAAATAAAATTTGCTTACTAAAATATGTTTGTAGTAGACAGAAAAGAATGTCAACCAATTCATTTGTAATAGCTCACCAACTTTCTACATCCTTTCACATTTCTATCAGAATGTGCTGAAATAGAAGTGAACTTAGAAAAACTCACACTGACTCGATAAGCAACATAGTAAGTGGTGCATCTTTTAAAGTTTACCATTATTGGATTTTTACAGATTTTCATATGCCACAGTTTAGACAGATGTGTACTTACTGCTTTCAAATCACCATCATCCATTCTGTATTCCTTTTGAACTGCAGTTGTCCATACTATGTTCTTTATTAGAACTACATAGCAATTCTTTATTAGTGATTAGTCAGGTGTTTTTTTAGCAAGTGTTCTTCATTAGCAGTTACTCAGTTCTTTATTAGAAAACGTTCTTTATTAGCAATTAATTGGTTCTTTTGCAGTGAAGGACTGGAGTTTTAGGATACTTCTAAAATTTATAAAAATTGAAGAATCTTCTCTTAATGTAAAGGCTATTCAAAATAGGGTAAGCATCATTTGTGATGCTGGGAAGGAAATATGTTTCCTTTTCCAAAGCTACTGAATATCAAGAACTGGGGAAGGACCTGGGGGGTGAAACTCCCACTCCCCACTGTTCTTGTGCAGATATGAGAGGCAGGGAGACAAATTTCCTTCATTTTTCTAGGAAATTTTCTTACTGGAATGAGTTCTGCTAAGATGCCTTTCTTCCAATGAGAATTTCAGTAGTTCAGCAATCCCCAAATATTTTGAAGTTACTTTCTGTGGAGAAACGTTAGGAAATGATTCTCTGTTTTTAACCATAGTCCACTTCTAAATATTGTATGCTGTCAGGCTAATGCTGGAAGGGGGTTTTTATGCCTAATTTTAATGCCTTATACAAGGCTAGGCTGTTAGTCTCATTATTTTCCAAAACAAAGTATATGGACAAGATCTTAAATATATATTTGGATGTTATTTTCAGAGCTTGCTTGGATATACCTCACATGGAGTTATCTCTGAAGAATAAAAGGAATCAGCAATTCCTTTTTATATACATATTTGTGGAGGATGTTTTGGGAAATTCTAACTTAATGTTTTTGAAATTTTCAGTGTTGCCAGTTCAGCTTATTGTAAAGGTGCATCAACAGAATCACACAACATTAAGAAATGTATGAGTTTTTTTCTCAATCGTGAAATTTTGTAATTATGGAGTGAAAATTTGATTACTGTATTCTCACATTTACAAAATTGTGAGACTCTTTACTGTGTCATTTCAGATTCATGGAATCACAACAGCTTTTTACTACTATTACCTGGCTTCATAATTTCAAAGAACTCTCAAACCCCAGTATCAGTTAGCTGGAGAGTGTTTAAATACTGAGTTGCATTAGGCAGAATGCTAGTTTTCTTTTGATGCTTCTTTGAAAAATTGTTAAATTATTTCAGTAGTTTTATGGTAGGAAAATACATTATTACATTACTCTTTGGAAAATTGTCCACTGACAATTTGAGTAAAACACTTGTCTCTTATTCTTTATATCTAGTTGATTCTTCCTGCACTCCTTATTTATTTATCTCCTATGCTTACCTTCTGTGAGTAACGGGACACCCATGTTAACTTTGCTTGCTCTTGTGCGTTCTACTTTTTTTTTGTATCCCTTGGAAAATGTGGATCTGATTTGTTTTACTTGTTGCATCTTCCTGCTGAGTATTTTCATGTAGCCTCTCTAAATGTTAAATTGTGTTTATATTGAAAATCTCTTAATCATCCTCCTTTTAAGCAGTAACACATTTTTGAAGCAAAGTCTTTACAGCTTGGCTCTTTGCAAACTTATTTACATACAGTATTAGCTTTTGGCATCAAGGAAAACAGCTTCACTTTATTTTGCAGTAACTGTATCATCATATGTTAGCTTGTGATGAAGCATGAAGTAAATGCTTATATCTTCATTTTATTTAGCTGTGCTTTTTATTCTGCTTTGCTGAATAGGTAATTGCCTATTACTGCATGTAGTACATCTTTCTAGTAATAGTTTGCGTTTGTGCTGTTCTACTTTGTTATTATAATTATATAACGTTATTTAATATACTTTTTTTTTTTAAAAAAACAAACCAAACAACCCAGAATCAAGACTTGAAGGTTGGCTTTCAATACCAAACAAAGGAAATATAAAGCGGCATGGCTGGAAGAAACAGGTACAAATGGAGGGTTTTTTTTTTCTTCCTCAACTTCCTTGAGTAGTTTTGTAGGCATACAGTGAATGGTTTTACAGCTCACATTTAAGAAACAAAGTACTTAGTAATGTAGACACACTAAATTACTCTGAAGAAGAAAGCCAACAAGAAAATTCAAGTTCAGTGTGAAATCTGTAGTAGTAACACTGTGCAAATTTACAACAGATGAGTGAGGAAATGCTTTACCATGATCATCTTGGAGCCATTAAAAATCCCATTTGTCCTTTTAGTAAGCTTCTTTATAATCCTGCTACTGAAAATAAGCTATTTGTTCACCTTGGCAGCGGAGAGTAGAGAATTCTGCAGTCTTGAACTCACTTGGAAATGCTTAGGTTAGAGGTGTTGGATCTTAACTGGCATATTGGTTACAAACTTTTGAGGATCTTGCTTTGTTTTCCCTGTCAAATGAACAAATGTTTGTAATTCTGTGTGATTGTGAGCAGCCCTGGAAGGATGTCTGTGTACTTTAGGCTGAAGACAGTATCCTTGGGCTTTCTGGGGTTGGAGGGTGGACACTGCAGGCATACTCAGCATTTGGGAATTCTCTTGGAAGTAGGGCCTGCAGTCCATTCCTGCTCTAAAACTCACAGTACGATTTTAACTTGGTTTTATCCTTTATTTCCCTAGTATGTTGTGGTGAGCAGTAAAAAGATACTGTTCTACAATGATGAAAAGGACAAGGACCAGTCTAATCCATCCATGGTACTAGATATAGAGTAAGTAAAGTTACTGGTAGTTTTGGATACAAATTGGCAAAAGTGCATTGTATGTGAGGTAACTCAACAAATCTAGAAGCTTGGAATCAAAATTCCATAAGTAATTTTTAATTTCCTGTACTATTTGGAAAAACGTCTGTTTAACTGTATTTTGGGTGCTGTTAACAGAAGATGCTACTTTTTCTTTGGCCTGCTGTTGCTAAAAGTTAGGAAAAAGTTAAATGCACAATAGTGTGGCACTGTCTGTAGTCACTGCTCTGAATTTACAGAAAGGAAAATCTGTCTTGTTATGACAGAGGAGGGTCAGAGACAGTGAGGGATGTATCTCTTGTTAGGATTCAGTTGTAAGGACAGGTGTTTCCAGTTGCTCCAGCTGATTTCAGGTCTCATCCCCTTGCCTCATACCTTTTTCTTGCTGTCTGAGAAAGGATCAGTGTTGATCAAGCTCAAAGCATTTGTACCTTTTCTAGATAGTTTCGGTCTAGAATAACAAAATCCCTTTACATTGGTTATACATGAGGAAAACTGTGTCAGGTATCAGTGAAGCCCATCACTGATACATGACTGTGATGTTTGAACAGCTGATTGACATTATGGGACCTTATAGAGTAGTAATTGAAAAAAGGTTTTAAACTTCATGGATAGGTCTGTCTGTGGCTAACAAATACAGTGGTCTGGAAGTAATCTCAAACTCAGGAAGTGCATAAGCTGTTAACTGCTCATAACCAGGAAAAGAGTTATTTTCTCTTTGAGCTGTTTTCATAAATATCTGTTATGGCAACTGTTGAAAACAGGATGTTGGGATAGATGGGCTTAGCCTTGACCCAGTATAAAATTATGTTTGTTCCAAGTTTTATAGCATTTTCAACAGCTGGTGCCCCAGATCACCTTTTTATGGTGCTCTGGCATTGATTATTTATTAACCGATAACATGATTCAGTAAAAACAAATAAATTACTGAGTAGTACTGGACTTCATATGGTTATCACACAGGGTTATCGGTAAGCTTTTCTAGCAATAATCAGACTTCCCAGTGTTCTGAGGAAGAATTTGAAAGTCTTTTTCGCGTGAAAATTTGCCATGATGGATCTTGAACCCATTGTAAGATAACCCTCTTTCCATGCTATGAAATATTTTGGTCTTACTTGGGAAGACAAGATCTGTATTGTTTCTGAATTAGTTTAAAATCATATTACAGCTTGAAGTCTATCATAATGCTTAGATAAACAAGGTCTATAAGAACTAAAAAGCACTTTGATAACTGTTTTAAAAGCACAGCTAGCCTTTCAGCATTTTCTGAATCATGTTTCTTTAATCTAGTAAGCTGTTCCATGTCCGGCCTGTAACTCAAGGAGATGTGTATAGAGCTGAAACTGAAGAAATTCCTAAAATATTCCAGGTAAAAAGAAGAGTACTCTCATTTCTATTTGCCCCTCGTGAAAAAGTTTGGCAGCTTCTTTGAAAAATGTATAAAAATACATGGAGCTTCAACAGTAACACAGCAGTCTTCTCTTTCAGATTCTCTATGCTAATGAGGGGGAATGCAGGAAGGAGTTGGAGGTAGAACCAGTACAGCCGGCAGAGAAGACAAATTTTCTGAATCACAAAGGCCATGAATTTATTCCAACGTTATACCACTTCCCAGCCAACTGTGAGGCCTGTGCCAAACCCCTTTGGCATGTCTTTAAACCCCCTGCTGCCCTAGAATGTCGAAGATGCCATGTGAAGTGCCACAGAGACCACTTGGATAAAAAAGAGGAATTAATTGCACCATGCAAAGGTATGAGTAAGGTATATAGTAATACAAGGTATATATTACATACTCATGGGTTTTTGAGTTCTCTATTCTCTGTATATTTTAGTAAACCTACTAAACTATTGGAGGCAAATAAAAACACTTGAGTTTAAATGTTTTCTACTCCTTAGTAGTGTAATTTTAGATGTGAAAGGTGCTATTAAAATACGAGTGTTAACAGTGCATACGAGCAGGCACCTGTGGCAAGCCTCTGTTGGGAGGCCATAGGTGGTGTGAGTGATGTGGCTCTGCTGAGGGCCCTGAGAGCACAAGGGTTTCCAGACATTTGTGCCCAAGTATGGGGCAGCTCCTTGGTCCCCAGACCATTCTCTCTGTACTCACACATGGCCCACATGAGGGACAATGCAGTGGCCACATCACCAAGCTGTGTCAACACCTTGAAGACTAGTACTTCAGGCACTTCACAGACTGAAGTAAAGGTTTCCTCTGTGCTCCTCTGAAGTGGAGCCTTTGGGTTTCTACTCTGGTTTCTACTCACCCTAAGGCACCCACACAACTTTTCAGTGTATTAAGACTACAGTTGTGTAAGTCTTCTCATTTCTTGAATATCAGTGTTAGACTCAAGAATATTAACGTAGAGTGACAAATATTGAAGGAAACTATATACATAATTTCCCCTGCTGTTTGTTAAAAACAAAATGGAAATGGATAAACAAATCCAAAATAAGTATGTATAAAGGTGCTTTTGTTCTTTCCAGTGGCACACCTGGCAGGTCATAATTCTTATTTTGAAAATGAGTCCTAGTTTTCATGGAATTGTCTTCCTCCTTTTACTTACAGTGAGTTATGATGTAACTTCTGCAAGAGACTTGCTGTTATTGGCATCCTGTCAAGATGAACAGAAGAAGTGGGTGACTCATTTAGTAAAGAAGATCCCTAAGACGCCACCATCTACTTTTGTTCGTGCTTCTCCTAGAACTATGTCTACAAGATCCTCAGCAAATCAGTCATTCCGAAAAGTTGTTAAAAATACTTCTGGAAAAAATAGGTGAGAGAGAAACTACAAAAGCTGCTAAAAATATGTCTGTCAATCCTATTTAATGTGAAGTTGTGAAATAATTCCATAGTTATGACTGTTGAACTGCTGATCTAAATCTCTGCTCAAATCCTCACAGATTGTGGTAACTGTATCAGTTCTTTGATTCTGGAAAGGTGCCTGGCCTGCAAATGCATGTGAAGGAGCTGGTTGCATTGTTTTCTGTTTAAAGGCGAGGCTTGGTAGATGTACCAGCAATGAATGATATACACAGTCATTCATGGATTGACTCATAGAACTTGCGTAATCTGGAAATCTGCAGATGGGGTTGAAATGAGAAATTTACAGGTTCTCAGTCTGTTGTTACACCATTTATTTTGGTGTGAGGCAGCTTAATCCCATTCTTTCTCCCTGCCTAGTCACTCCCTGCTTTCTCCCATCCCAGCAGTTGTTTTTGTAAGCTATTTATGACTCTGTGCATTAACTGGGGCAAAATTTACAGCTTTTAATGCTAGGTTATTGGAAGCTGAATTTTAGCTTGCGTTAGCTTCTTCATACAGTATGCTTGTTCCTCTCTCCCAGAAGAAACAATTGAGTCAACAGCACAAAGTGGACACTTCATGTTTCAGAAGGAAAAGTCTTCCTAGATTGGCAGGGCTGCCAAAATAAATGTCCGGCAAACATTCTGCGCATCAAGTGCAATGAAAGCAAGCATTTGCATGTAAAGATGAACTGGGTGTATCATGGAGCATCCTACTGCAGAGGAGAGTAGGAAAAAAATCTGAAAGATACAAAGGGTGCTGATTTTCTTGTCGCTATAGTTAACACTGAAATGTGACCATAGTTTTGAGATACTAACATGCTCAGTGAAGGCCCTCAAGATAATCTCATCCAGGAAGATTAATTTAGGCCTCAAATACAAAGCTGACAATATAAAAAAGTGATGTTGTGGGCAGTATTGTGCTAGAGGTAATAACCAGTGCAACAGCACGAGGAGGACATAAAAAGAAGTCAGTGACAAGCAGCTAAGAACATGTAGCCGTGCTTGAGTATTTTGGAGGAGAAGTCACGTTCACAAACATGGAACAAAGTCTCAGTTTGCCACTTAATAGTTCAAATAGTAGGAACATAACTGAATCATGATGTGATTTTACATTTTTTGACACTGGCAAAGCCGAAGTTGTGAAACACAGAAACACTTGATCTGTGGGGAGATTTCCTGGGAAGAGAGAAGTTTTTCCTTACAGTCTTCTCTGTAAAAGTGGTTGAAAATGGGTGAGTGGGGTGGAAAAGCACACAGTGATAAACTGGGTTTAAGAAGAATGATTGTAAAATCAGAGTTTACTTACTAAATAGTAGCATCTCTAGTATGTACCAAATAAAGATAAATCAGTAATTGCTAATTTCAGGGGGTTCAGTCATGTTTGTTATGTATTTACCTGGTGTGTACTTGTACAACATCTTGTTAAATTGTCTTGTGTACAAACTGCTCATTTCTCCCAACTTCCAAAAGCTTAGCAGTGTTTCCAAACTTACTTTTCTTTCAGTCCTTAATTTTCCAAGATGTACTGAAAAATATTAGACCCCTTCATAAGCTTTAGCCAGTATTTTGGGTATAAATGACACCTGTTGATTTTAAAATCTGCATCATGAATAGCTGTTTTTCAGCATCATCTTTATTTGCAAGGGGACTGTTGAAGTACTCATATTCTATGGTTGAGAAAAACACTGTGGTTTTGTGTATCATTGGATACATTTATTTCAACAATACTCAGGATTACAGAAACCAGTTATTAAAGGCAAACCTTTTAAACAGGCAGATAAAGATAACAGAAGTACTTATTGACTGTTTAAAGAGCTGTGTTTACTGATTAGTAAGATTTTTCAGTGAGTCTTGGACCATCTAAGACTGAAAGAAGCAGCAGATTACGATGGTACTCAAAAGGATTATGTGGAATGATTTTGATACTGAACCACTGTCCCATTGTCAATTCTGGGAAACAAACAGAACTGAAAATGTAGAATTCATTAAAATATAAAGTTATTAAAATGTGACAAATAATGCTTGTCAACATGACAAAAAAGACTTCAAATTAACTGAAAATCTTTTGATGAGGCAGCATTCTTGGACAGTAAAACCCAACAAAACAACCAACACCCTCAAACCAAACAACCAGCCAGTAGATTTGGAAAGAATTATTTTACTACACCATTTATGTGCATCTAGAAGCTGCATTAATGGGAATAATCTGAAACAACACTTGGAAGATTGTAATGATTGTCCATTTTAGAATTCATCCTCTGCTACTGAGTACACAAGACTCTTCCCTCCTGCTGGCCAAACCTTGTCTATGTAGAGTTCACTTTGTAACAGTAGTGCATACCTCTATTTCACATTTAGATATTTAGAGTTGCAGCCACTGATCCTTGGTCAGTGCTTGAAATTATCTCTTTTGGACCCTTCCATGAAGGTCCATAATTCAGTTTCCTGACTGTCTGAAAAAAAGTAGACTTACTTTTCTAAGCTAGTGATTCAGTCAGCCTGCTAGGAAGTGCCATGATTGCTAGAACTGAGTACAGGCAAGTAGCAGAATGCACCCCTGGTTAGGAAGGTGACAACGTGTAGAACAGTGGGCCTTTTTCAGAAGAAGGCTTCTCTGAACTCAGTGCACTGCACTCTGCAGATGTGGGAGCAAGAGTAGCAGTGATGATTTTTATGGGCTACACATATTTAGCTTTTACTAAGTACCTCAAAATTGTTCTCTTCTCAAACAGTATAGCAGAACTTGATCTTGGTGATGGAGGCCTACCATGTAAGCAGCCATTAACTGTTATGTCGAATGGATACAGACTTTGACACATGCTTTGAGACATTTTAGTATACTTCATTTTGGGTCTGATCCACCTTTCTCTGCAGTCAGTAGGCAGCATTTCATTGACTTATGGAGAGATGTATCAGGCCATTAAAAGGACCCTCACATAAAAGTTCATCTTAAGTTCTGTTCCTCATTTTAATAACTTATTGCTAGGAAATATGAATCAGAACTTCATGACGAACTTGCCAGCATTTGCAGTACTGCTTCTAGACCTCAAACTGCACTTTGTAGTTTATAGTGTTCTAATTTATACCATTGTATCACCACAGTTGGCATATTTTTTTTTTTCATGTATTTGGACTTTGGCACCTGATCGAGTTAATGCATGCTTAAAAAAACCTAAATCTGAACAAGCAAAACTCGTGTGCATTAAATGAGCTCTGGCAACTGCATGTGTATGTGCTTTTAGCCCTGTAGAGCCTTTTCTTGTCCTGTAAGTGGAAGAGGGTCACCTTGCATTTGCCATGAATACACTCATGATTGTTTGGCCGAATTGTTCACTTGTAAAGCTGCAGTAATATTGTCATCTGTCTGACCTCTGTGTTTATTTCATATTGATTGAAACAACAGTTTGTGGAAGATTGTGTAGGTATGATCTTAGCATTATACCATGTCAATTGAAAGAGTATTTTGTTAATGTAAAGTATTTCCTTCACTGGAGCTCTTGGCAAACATGCACTAGTGCTATGAAGCTAATTTTTTGCTACTTGTAATTAATTGTCTCTTTTCTTCTTTATTCCAGCTAACCACATGTACAGTGCTTATTGGGAAATCATGGGATGCAGTCTCAGAAACAGGGCTTTTTTTAACCACACAGAGCAGTGCTGACAGGCTGTTGTTCCTTTCAATGTAACTATCACAGGCTTCAGGGTTAAGATTGCTATTATTGTCTCCTCCTTGCTTTGGCACAAAAGCACGCTGAGGGTGTTTAATTGCGGGTTTGCCTAAAGGTAGATTAGATTAATTATTACTATGTAATGCAAGTTAAAGCAAATAAAGCTTAGCTAGGTGTATAAAAAAGGTGCTGCCTTTTTGGAATATTTTTTAAAAAAGCCTGTCAATCGTGATGAATGCAGCCAACTTTCTTCGCATCAGTGAAAGAAGAGGACTATTCACCCTGTGAAGGGGCTATTTATGTCAAGATGAGCATACAAAATGGAGTAGAGGAGAAAGGTATCTCAGTGAGAAGGACTGCAATTGCTTTCAAGACTCAAAAGTTGTGCTCTTGAAGACTGCAGAACTAGCTTAAAAATGAAGCCTTATCACTTGAACTTCAGTGCCTTCACTGCAGAGTTCTTAACAGCCTTATTGCTAACCACCTACTATGGAATGGATCAAAGTGTTAAATATTTTGAATTATGCTTTACAAAGTACTGATTTCAGCAGGTTTGTAAAGGGGGGGGAAAAGTAATTGCCTTTAATCTATGCATTTTTGCCAAGCCATACTGAATTATTGTTCTATTAGAGGCATTAGAAACTAACAGTAAAATGAACCACCACGTTTGGAAGCGTATTTTGGGGTACATCATTTCTGTAACTGTGTAATGTATTGCCTTACAATTTTAAGTGATAACGTACATTAAGTTAACAAACATTATGAAATATATGCACTGTTTGAACTGTAAATTATTCTTAGAACACTTTTACTGGGTTTTACATTGTCCTCTTAGTGCCTTGAGATAATTGTATTATTGCCATGTCAATAAATGTAGAAATCTAAAACTAAACAAAGGAAAGGTCTAAAAAACTATTGCATATCCGTGGTTTTTACTGAATTTTAATTGGTTTAAGTGTTGTAGATGCATTTTCTAAATTAAGTACAATCTTTGAATGAAAATTCCTCTTACAAAGAAAGACTGATTTGGGTTTAAGCCAACAGATGTGTAGGCAATGCAGGGAAAAATAACAGGAAAGCATGTAACATAAAACGCTCTGGGTAATTCAGGAATTTCAGTGAATGCCTTCAGGCTCTTGCTTTGTAGCAGGAATACATTCATGGTATGGGCAGTATGGTTTTATTTTATTTTATTTCTTAACGAAATACCTCCTCAGTAATTTATAATGGCTTTGCAGTTGTGTATTAAATAAGAAGCACTGGAAAACTGATTCGTCCTTAGGACGATTTGCATGTTTCAAGTGGTATTGAAAGCCGCACTGATGGATGTGTAAATAATAAACATATCTGTTATTAATATGGTAATGACTCTGTGCTCATTTAATGAGAAATAAAGTAATTTATGGAAACACCCTTTTGAAAACGACTGGCATGGTGTTTTCTCCTGGCTGCAGCTTGTGCTTCTTTCTGAGCATCCGGATGTTACAACAGTTTCCTAGTTCAAGGTGCGTTTGCAACATAACACCCGCGGTCTCTGAAACATTTTTTTACTATTCTGCATGAGTAAGTAAATGCCATATTAAGTAAGGTTTTTTCATTTCCTTATTCTCATGGCCTGCTGTAGTAGCCTAGATTGTATTTATTATTCAGCCACCACCCTGAGCTTGCCTTGTGATTGCTTCACTTCCCATGATGTAGGTTTGGAGCTTCAGAAATCCCGCTTATCTGGGGGAGGGAACCCTGATCAAAAGACAAAAATCCTTGTGGGGTGGAGACTTGGGGGGAGGTTTGGGTTTTTTTTGGGTTTTTTTGGAAGAGCCTGTGCATCCCATGAAGCCACCTGTCCATAAATCAACGTGGGTAATTTACCAAGGCCTGTAGAACAATGGAACAGTAAGGACAAATTACATGCAAGTGACTGTATGTCCTTTGAAGGTCACAGTACAGATAAATAGAAGCAGGTGATGTGATTTCAGAATGTTCCTCTGTGTTGAGCTTGCTCTATCAGAAATGGCAGCAGTTTCAAAGCTGTGTCTGGAGCACACTAAAGGCTACCTTCCAGATCTCAGGTCACACTGACTGTTAGGTTGCCAAGCAATACAAGGGATAATTATGACCTGCTTTAATCTCCTATCACATAGCCAGATGGAAAATAACATAGTAAGATGATTAAAACTATATTACTTAAATACATACATTACTGTAGGAAATTTAGAGCAATAGAAAAGGCCTATAGTGAGGTCATTCTCCAGGTGCAGCCTAAGTTTTGGATTGTTTTTCTGCTTTCCTGTTTGGGTAACTGGCTACCTCTACAGCTCACACACTCTTGCTTGAATGATTTCTTAAGCAAAAAAAAAGAAGTCCTGTCTTATAGTTCCATATTTTATAAATCTCAAAAGTAGCATAAAAACTTATGAATAGATTATGACTAGGGGGAAGAGAGAAGGATTTTTTTGGGTTTGCTGTGCAGATTGGCACACACTGTCATTTCCATAGAGCTTTTTAGCGCTGCTGAAATTCTGCAGTTCTTTTTAAATGCTGATTTTGCTTGGGAAAAAAGACATAATGAAGTGTAAAATTACATTGACTTGCGTGTCTGGGATAAGTTGCAACTAAAATGCTGTAATAAGAAAGTCTAGACATGCAAATTACAGTTGTGTGTTCGGGTAGGCTGATGTTGGCACTTGTTTACTATAAGCAAGGTGCCTATCTACAGGAATAGCTACACTTTGAATAACGCATTCAGTCAAAAGTTTCTCCTATTAGGAAAAGTAATGCGTTTGTGCATTAGATATTTCAGGGAAATACCTGATTTCCTGAGTTAGATATTTAACTGTGTAAACAGATATTTCAGGGGGGAAAGAAATTTTACTTTTAGCAAGCATCAGCTTTACTATTCAGAAAAAAGTCATCAGTATGCTGTTAGGTTCATTGCAGCTCCACTTTTTCTGGCTCTTGCCTTCATATTTTGCTTAGCTTTTACACTTGTTGGTGACAATTCCTCTCATAGGAACATTCTGCCTATTCTCACTTAATACAGTCCCAGAAGGTCATCAAGAGACATCACTGTATCAGCTATGAAAAGCTAATTATAAATCAGCCTGGCTTCAGTCATGCTGGTGAGGCTGTCTTGAGAAATTCAGGAAGTCCAGATTCTTACGTGATCATTTTTTGGTGACTTGCCTCCACCTTTTTTCTAATTTTGATTCTTGTATTAGGTTAAAAGTTCATTTATGGTGGTAGAATGCCCAAATCTGCTCTCTTTCATTCCCTCTTCAAGCCTCCCTATTCCTGCTGAAGAAAACAGGAAAAGATAAGAGTAGTTAGCTGCAGCAAAATAGCCTTGGTAATGAGAAAAGGATGTATGTAGCCTCTGCCATGAGTCGGATTCAGCAGCAGCTACCAGTGCTGCACCCAGAAGCAAGTCAGGACTCATGCAGTGAGGGGAGGGACAGCAGGTGCTGAGCTTCCCTCTGAATCGGTGAACTGTACTGGAAATTCTTAATATACTAGTTACAAACGGAATGGCAGTTCCTATTGTACCAGCTGAGGGTACATCTACTACTTGTGCACCCCAGAACTGAGCTATGACAGATTTCCTACAGTAAAAGCCCTCTATAAACAGCTCTGGACTAGCTCTGACCCATCTTCCAGCATTAATAAATCCTGCCAGGGCTATTAGCCTGCATGCAGTGTTGTGGTATGGACACAGCCTCAGTTTTTGGATCCAAGCTGGTTTACCTCCAGCCAGCTTGGGATGAGAAGCAGCTGTGCTCAGATGGCCCTGCATAAGGCCAGAGTCCCAGCCAGCACGGGCAGCTTTGCTGTTGCCATGGCCCTACAACCCAGCCTGGGGCTTGTCTTCACTAATCAAAAAAGACATAATTAATGTTCAAGGCTTCCTCACAATTCTACTGCTGTCAAGGTAACCTGTATATCATATTTATGTATCAGGTTGCACTCTTTGTCTCTATACTCCCAGTGTCAGTTTGTGTAAGATTCCAGGAATCCACTGATCCCCTCCTCAAGGCAAAAATCACGAAGTCGTTACAGCAGGAAGAGGCCTAAGCCATCTCAGAGGGAAGAATAGGGAGTTTGTGGTTCTTCACCTTGTGGAGGTCAGGAAGGGTTTTCCTCTAGATACAAACCCCGAGGCTTCTCTTTCAGCATAGCTCCCTCTAGTGCCTTTCACAAACCATGGAAACGCCGGACTGCGACTGCCCAAGACCTTATCCTTTAAGCGGTGCTCTAAAGGGGAGAATGTTTCCAGGGCAGTTTCAGCCTGTAGAGTGTGAAATACAAGCTCACTCCTCCGAACAAGATAACAGGGTTTTATTGAGGGACAAAGTCAATAAAGCAAAAGCAACAGCGCTGGGCACGTGTCTGTAGCCAGGGGTGCACTGATTAGCGTTTGTTACAGGTTTATATACTTTCACTACTGCATTAGCCATATGCATATACATAGTTCCCATGTATAGGCAGGGAATATTATAACCAGCTCCAGGAATTTATTATCATAAGTCTCCTCCTTTTGGCATCTGCACACTGCTCTCTGGTGATTGTGGGCCGGGGGTCTTGAGGATGAAGTAAGCAATCTTTCTCATGCAGGCAGGGGGCCTTCAAGACGAAGTAAGCAGTCTTCCTCACGGTGCACTTTTCACCTTTGGCACAGTTGGTTGCCCCAGTAACCACAAAACCAGCTGAAACCACCCATATCTGTAATTTTTTCTGATAGCTGGCAAAGTGTTAGAACAGTGTGACCGTCCTGCAAAGCTTACTGCAGGATGGGGAGACAAGGAGTATCCAAAGCCAGCAGATGTTTGGGACACTGTCTCTAAACAGACTGATAAGTAGAAGGATGGTGTGAAATAATTCACTCATGTTTAGTGGAGTCACTAAATCCTGTTATCTCACCACAGACTTACAACACAAACATTGTTCTTTATCTTCAACCTAAGCTAAGCTAAAAGTACTTTAGCCCTATGTTTTCCCGGCACTAGCTTTCCTCATATCAAGTTGTCCTGTCTCCCCCACCTTTTCTTTTACCTTTACAAATTCTTTTGCTATGTGACTCCATTTTGCTCAAGAGTTCTGGCCATTTTCAACTTGTTGTCTAATCTTGTGCCTTTAGTGAGCATTGTTTCTGTTATTGCAAACTCATACAATTATATCCACATAGCAACATCTATGATTTGTGAAAGCCAATGCATTTATGTGTTTATCACAAGAATATTCAATTTTCATTCAGCAGTCATAAATAAATGACCTCTATAGTGGTCACTGCTGGTATGAAGAACAAATGGCTTGACAGGAGACACCCTGCACTTAAGACTCAGGCAGAGAGCTGGGCTCTGCTCTCAATTGAGTAGATGCTCTGCAGGATCTCACCCTGAAACTGTATTGGAACTTCTCAAAAGACTCCTTTATGCTAGTCACAATAACAGAAGATTCATCACCCTTGGCTGATAAACTTTAACACCACTTTAATTGCCTTCGCAATTGGAAACACTTCATTCAAGATCAGCTTAATTTCAGCATACTACCCATCAGAATTTCTCTGTGAGATGTAATCCTCATTTCCCAAAACTTCCTTTTCCCATCTAGGAGCCTATACTGGACAATAAAATCAACTTTTATTCTTCTCCATGACAAACTGAAAAGGCTGAAATTTCTAAACCCTTCAACTGTTTGGAATTGGAAATCACACTGGGTAAACTGCATGTTGATCTAGCAAAGATCCTGCTTGTTTTGGGTACCACTTCTACAGCAGAAGCAGGGACAGACATGCAAATGCAGAGAGCCAACCAGCAACAGCAGCAGCAGCTGCTGCGGGAGAAGCTCTTGCAGCTGCAGCAGCCAGAGGAGCTGGTGAAGGCAACAGTGTTTGTTTTCCAGAGGTGGTAGCTAGGAGGGGTCTTGAGGAAGGGATATTTCTTCCGGCATTCTCTTCCTTTTCACATGTTAAGCTAAAGCAGTGCTTAAAATCGCAGCCTAACACCAACACTTTTGGTAGAAGCACTCGAGACTCATATCTCCGTGTCTACTGTTTTTAGCATCTTTATAACTGCTTTTTATTGTCCTGGCCATTTTCATCACCCTTCAAGGGCTCCGGATCTGTTAAAATAGTTGCTGGTAATTAGTCATCCCCTCTCCCCTTACTAGAATTCTTCCAAGTTTATATGTCACCCCACATTTTCCTATAGCCCAAACGTGTTTCACCCGCAACAGACGTTTCCTGCACCCTCCCTTTGGGCAAACAACCAGCGCGCCTACAAACCCACCTCAGCCCTCCGCCGCCTGGCCGTCACACCAATACCGCTTTCCTCCCGCTCCTGGAGCCGGGCTCTTCCCCGACTCCAACCCAGTGGAGTGGCTCCGCGCCCGGTTTGCGCGCAGGTGGTTTAATCACACCCGGTACCGAGCGAGCTACTCGGTATAGGTACAGGTCTACTGACGAGAGAAGCCCGGTACTGAGCCACGCCTCCCAGCGCGGTGCCCTCTCCCCATAGATCCCCGCTATCCGCGGGCAGCCGAGCAGCCTCTCTGCGGTGCGAAGAGCAGCCCGCCGGGAACCACAGTAATCACTACCAGCCAGCCGGTAACCACCCCGCCTCGCCTCGCCTCGCCTCGCCTCACCGCACCCTTCCGGCGCTGCGCGCGCAGCACACCCCGCTTCCGGAGAGCGCCCCGCTTGCAGCGTCATCCTGAGGGGCCGGTTTGAATGAGACCCCGAGGGAGGCAGGCAGGGACGCGACGCACCCGCTGCCGCCATCGCCAGCACGCTTCCTCCCCGCTAAACCTGCCGCCCGCCGCCCGTTCGCTTCCCCGCAGCCAACCGCGCCCTCCCGGGACACGGCGTGCCGCCCGCCCTCTCCGCCATGCCGCTCTTCTCAGGTGAGCTATAGCTGGCCTTGGCGCCCGCCCGGCCCGGCCCGGGGTGAGGCTGGAGGGGAGGGCAGCGCCCGCGGCGGCGGGGTTGTTATCTCAGCGACGGGCTCTCCTCGGCGGCTCCGCAGCCCCCGGCCGGGCCCTTCCCGCCGCTGCCGCCGCGCGGGGGGAGGCGGGCGGTGCCTCACGCGGGGAGGCTCCTGCGGCCGCCCCGCTGTCCGGCCGCCGGTACTCGCACGTGTCCGAGGGCCCGGCGCCGGGAGTTCTCCAGGACGTGCGGCCCGGCCCGGCCGGTTGTGGAGGGAGTGTCGGCTCGGCGCGGTTCTGCCCGGCTGGGGCGAGGACAGAGCGCTTGCTGTCCGGGAGGGGCCCGTTCGGTGAGGCTCGGTGGTGCCAACGGGTGTCAAACGCTAATCGCTTACGATCGTGCGTCTTGGGTTGGTTTTGTTCTGCACCGGGTGAAGTGGTGCTGCCTGTCAAGTGAGACGTAATTCTGCATCCATGCTTCCAAATGTATGCAGGTGCATCAGCCTCTTCTCTTTTAAATCCATTATTTACTAGTTAAAATCAGAGGATCTCATGCTCCTCCTTGTCGTGAAGGAAAATTTCTAGTGAGGACTGTGAGAGTAAAACCTGCAGTGACATTTCCAGGACCAGTTACTGCTTATTTATGCTTAAGAGGTCTGGCCTCCTAGAGCTTTTCAGTACACGGGGAACAGGTTGTGGAAGGCCTCAGTACACAGCCGCATCCCTGTTCCTCCATTATTTTAATTGTGGTTGGCAAACTGGAATCCTCATGTCAGTATAACAGGACTTTTCCTGAACATCTGTACAATCTGTGCCTTCTGTTCACAGGGCAGATATGCTCTCCCCCTTTTTTTAGTCTCCACTGTTTCCAGATTAACAATTTTCTTTGTTTGCGATCTCTGAAGGTGCGCATCTTCTTAAGTTTCCTCCTCTTGAGTGCCAAGTTGTCAAAACCAGTGACGCTACAAGTCTGTAGTAATAATTGCTAACCGTTCTGTATATTAGGCACTGGGTACATGACTTTCCAAAAATGCAGAACTCAAAAAGCTGTGCATCTGACTTGTTCAGTGACTGAGTGCGTTGTCTTCCTGAAAATACTTGTGCTTGGTATTAAGTATGGTATACAAAATCATAGAATCAATTAGGTTTGAAAAGACACCTTTAAGATCAAGTCCAACCGTTAATAGATCTGTTTAAAAAAAGAGGTTGGGCAAATCAGAAGGTACTTTCTGCTAGAAATACTGAAAAGCTGGTTGTTTGACATGCTTTGTGGTCTAATTTAGACTAAATCGTGCTTATTCTGTCTTATAACCCATCACAAGCACTGCATGCATCTGAAGTCTGAACATCCTTGGGAGGCTTTTTAAAATCACAATGTTTAAGAAGTTTGTGCTGGAAAAAAACCCAACCTAGAGTTGCTGAATATATTGATGTAGAACCGAAGCACAGGCTAAGACTTTCTTACAGTATGGTATTTCAGCTCCTTACTGTGCACATAGGATATAATTGTGTGCTGTATATCGCAGGTTTTCAGCAAAAACTGCAGCTTGCTGAAGTAGCCTTATGTACCTGTGATAGTGATTGGAAGTGATCAAAGATGTGTAGCCATTCTTTGGAAGCACCGTTTGTTCCAGCATTTTTGCCTGATCTTGATTAGTACAAGCTTTTCTAAAGGGAAGTTAATGTGTCCCTGTGTTGTTCTGCTTAATGTTCCTGCTGATGATCCCATTTCCAGTGTCAAGAATTGCAGTTTTCAGACCCAATTTCACTTCACTACTTAACTCCACCTTTACTGGGGTCAGGGCCTCTGGATCTGCAGCTGGTTATGTGAACACTGTCAAAACTTAGGAGGGTTGCTTCGGTGACACCGGGGATGGCACTCCGTGGTGAACTGTCCATTGGTGTGCTATTGTATAGGTCTTGTTTTGATGCACACTTGTGTCTTCATGTAACTCCACGTGAATGATACTGGTAGCCAAAGCTATGTCTGTCAAACAGTAGCTTTGCTTTTAAGGAACATGGTATTGTTTTCCATTGAAGGGTAACGGAAACGCTATGGAAAATTAAACTGGAATCGCACATCTGAACTTCCTTCAGAAAGTTCAGTTGTTCACAATAAACAGTGCCAAGAGATTAGGAGAGTTACTTTCAAACTGCTTTTCAGAAGACTTGCCTAAAGGATTTCTGAGGATGTTATACACATTTATTGCTTGGGAAATTTCTGAGTATATATATTGCATACAATTGTTTTGCAGGACATTTTTAGACATGCTGGAAGTAATATGCTCTGTGGCTGAGCTGCCATATAGTCAAGGTGTCGCTTAGCTTGGTTGACAAGTTTTAGAGTTGAAAGCTGAGTGTTCTGAGGTGGTTATAAACGCTGGAATTTGAAATACTGGGTTGATCTTCGTGATAACATTCTTGTATATTAGGAAATAATCTAGTTTCATAACATTTTGTTTACAGTTAATGTGAAATGGGGAAAAGAGAAATTCGATGGTGTGGAGCTTAACACGGATGAGCCTCCAATGGTCTTCAAAGCCCAGTTGTTTGCACTGACTGGAGTTCAGCCATCTAGACAGAAGGTTATGGTTAAAGGAGGAACTCTGAAGGTAGAAATCCTTGTTTGGTTTTAGTATTATTTCTAACTTTATTTAATGTTATAATGTAATGATCAATGATCATATTTTTAAGTGTTCCTCCAGAAGATCTTTCATTGCATGTATTAAACTGACTGCACTTTTCAGAAATAATTCTGTATGATTCATTGCCTTTCATTTCATGAAAAAGTGTTGCTGAATGACTGGGAGGTACACTGCTGCATTAAAACACTTCTCCAGTCTTTTACACCAAAACCTACTCTGCTTTGTCGTTTGTTTTGTTTTGTTTTGTTGTTTTTTTTAATGTTCCTTCTAAACATTCAGAATCTGAATGCAACTTTTTGCTTTTTAGCTCAAGAAAAGTTTCTCTGGCACTTCTTTGCCAGAGACTTACTGGTATAATGCAGTATAGGCAGATTTCCTACAAAAAGTTGTGTCTATCTAAGCAGTGTTGAACAACAGGTGAAAACCTTATCGGGAAGATGACTTGGCTGCTTTTTATTTTAGTCAGACAAGACTTGATGTAAATAGTTAATATTGTGAAATCTTAGATGAAACACAGTTGTGTATTTAGAAACGCATGATTAATATTTATGAAGATACTTGCTTGTCTTTTGCTGCAAGATAATTAACCTGTCTTTTATTTCAAAAATAGGATGATGACTGGGGGAACCTAAAAATAAAGAATGTAAGTTCTGGGAAATAACTAAATTTTACTCGTTTATTTTTTATTTTCACATCTAAAGAAAAATGTAAAAGTTCTGCTCTTTCTGTTGCAGTCGGTAGCTCTTTCCTGAAAATCAGGCCTTGATGAAAAATAGTTTTGCAGATGTCATACCTAAGCATTCTTATGTAGTTCTCACCAGTGATTTGTGAAAAACCTTTTGGGTTCTGTAGGGAAATTATATCAGCTTTCTGAAGTCCTTTGAAGCATAGATTTCTTATAAGAAATGTTCTGGGTTGGACCCAGTGGTCCTTCTGTGTCGTCTGTGACCATAATAATAAGTGGTGTTATTTAGAGAGAGCGGTTGTGAACCTGGCCTCTGCCTGTAGTCCGTTGTGCTTGTATGTCCCCAGCATAGAAAATCATGGCATTACAAACACTAAAATTAAAGCCTAGCCTATTTATTTCTTATCTACCTGCTGAAATTTGTCCTGTGCTAAATTGCTGCTCTTTAAAACCAAAGCCGTTAGTAATGGTTATTTTTTTGACTAGTTCAAAAAGAAAACAAAAAGTGAATGTATTTGTGTTTCTTAGCTATATAATATTGTAACAGGGAATCCCAGAGATTTTTGCTGGGGTTTTTTTTGCAGTTTCATTTCTGTAGATACCTTGTAACATCTGTTTGGTACAGGTTTTACTCCAGTTCTTCACTGAGCAGATTGAATTAGATAGTGCCACTTGTACCCTTGTAATTAGTTTGCAAGCATCTATGAGCTCCTTATAGCTACAGCTGTTGTAGCAAAGTAATTCGGTAAAATCCCTGGTACGTAATATTTTTGTCCTTTAATGCATACTGTTACTCTAATAATTGCCTGTATTAATTTTAATAATGTTATATACAAGTTCTAGGGGGTTATTTACATTGTCAAAACAGTTTCTTTCCATTATATTGTTCTTCCTTTTCCTTAGCATTGTATTTTTCAAGGCCTTAGATAGCCATTTTCTCCCACTTTGATAGAACTTACCTTGTAGATGGACTCCTGTGGAATGCTGAAAAACTCCTTTTCCTTATGCTAGTCCAGCAAGCATGGTAACTTGATTGCTTCCTACCCCCACTTCTTGAATGTTAGTCCTTGTGCCTAAACTGATGGGGTCATTTTGGTTATTGCTCACTTTTCAGTTAGTTTAATGATCTTGCAATTTGCCAGACAAAGGATGGCACTTGCATTTCCCACTTTTCCCCTGAAGGAAACAATTCCAAACTCAGCTGTGGTCATTATTACCCACATCTGTCTGAAGAGTTTCCTCAGATTCTAGGCTAAAGACAAGGGATGTTTTTGTTGTTGTTGAGAGAATCCTGAATTTGAGAAACTCAAACCTTGCAGCTTTTTTCAAATCAGAATTGAGCTGCTCAGTTATCCAGGGTTCTGAGGTACTTGCTAAGTCTCAAGGGAAAGAGGAGCATGTGCACTGCAGCATTGAAGATGCCTGATCCCTAGTGGTCTGTCAGAAAGGGAGCTTTTCTGAACGCTTCACATTGGGGTATTCAGTGAATATTAAATTTAGTCCCAGTTGGAATCTTACATTGCTGAGCTGGTGTCAAGCTCACCAGGCTCAGTGGAAATGTCTAGCATGGATGATGCTGTGGAGTTTTTCTTGAGAAGTACTTTGTAGATAATGAGAAAGTTAAGGTATATCCTAAGAAACAACAGTGCAGTATCAGTTCTGTGAACTAAGAGAAAGATTGTGTTTATTTGGGGGGGAAATAGCTGAAATCTATCCAGAGCTTAATGATCTTATTTATTTATTTTTAAGCAGAAATAACTGCCCTTAACTATTACTATTTTTATTGTGTTTCAAGGGGATGACCTTATTAATGATGGGTTCTGCAGATGCGCTTCCGGAAGAGCCAATTGCTCGACCTGTCTTTGTAGAAGACATGACAGAGGAGCAGTTGGCTTCAGCTGTAAGCATATGTCACTCTTTGGCTCTTTGTAAACCTTAGAATAAGAGGAATAATGGCAAGTTCCTAAATACTAGAAGTTGCTTAAAAGTGGATTTTGAAACTGTAATGTCTGTTTAGCATTTATAGCCTCTTAAAGAATCAAATTTACATTGATGACCCAGCTGGTAGCCCTGGTAAGAAGCCTGGAATTTAACTTGCAAGTCATGTAACTGGTGCTGGTTTTTCTTTAAGCAGGCAGCTTAGTAAATTTTCTAAAAATAGCATTGCTGATATTTTTAAAGAGAAAATTGTATTGCTCTTTCTGTATTGGTGTCCTGAACTTTGCCTGAATAAGGGCTCTTAGATCATAGAATCATAGAATAGTTAGGGTTGGAAGGGACCTTAAGATCATCTAGTTCCAACCCCCCTGCCATGGGCAGGGACACCTCCCACTAAACCATGCCACCCAAGGCTATGTCCAGTCCAGCCTTGAACACCACCAGTGATTGAGCATTCACAACTTCCATGGGAAACCCATTCCACTGCCTCACCACCCTTACAGTAAAGCACTTCCTCCTTATATCCAATCTAAACTTCCCCTGTTTAAGTTTGAACCCGTTACCCCTTGTCCTCTCACTACAGTCCCTCATGAAGAGTCCCTCCCCAGCATCTCTATAGGCCCCCTTCAGATACTGGAAGGCTGCTATGAGGTCTCCACGCAGCCTTCTCTTCTCCAGGCTGAACAGCCCCAACTTTCTCAGCCTATCTTCATACGGGAGGTGCTCCAGACCCCTAATCATCCTCATGGCCCTCCTCTAGACTTGTTCCAACAGTTCCATGTCCTTTTTATGTTGAAGACACCAGAACTGCACACAATACTCCAAGTGAGGTCTCATGAGAGCAGAGTAGAGGGGCAGGATCACCTCCCTCGACCTGCTGGTCATGCTCCTTTTGATGGAGCCCAAGATATGGTTGGCTTTCTGGGATGCAAGCGCACACTGCTGGCTCATGTTCATTTTTTCATCAACCAAAACCCCCAAGTCCTTCTCCACAGGGCTGCTCTGAATCTCTTCTCTGCCCAACCTGTAGCTGTGCCTGGGATTGCTCCAACCCAGGTGTAGGACCTTGCACTTGGCATGGTTAAACTTCATCAGGTTGGCATCAGCCCACCTCACAAGTGTGTCAAGGTCCCTCTGGATGGCATTCCTTCCCTTCAGCTTATCAACCGAACCACACAGCTTGGTGTCATAGGCAAACTTGCTGAGGGTGCGCTCAGTCCCACTGTCCATGTCACTGGCAAAGATGTTGAACGACACTGATCCCTGAGGGACACCACTCATTACTGGTCTCCAGCTGGACATTGAGCCATTGACCGCAATTCTTTGATTGCGGCCATCCAGCCAGTTCTTTATCCGGCGAGTGGTCCACCTATCAAATTGATGTCTCTCCAACTTGGAGACAAGGATGTAATGTGAGACAGTGTCAAACGCTTTGCACAAGTGTCTCCTTTGTGTCCTTGAAGGGAAACTAGTGTTTGTTTGAGGTGGGGTGTGTTTGGGGTTCTGTTTGTCCTTTGAAAGTAAGTTTGATGTCAGTGCAATAGATTATCTGTTTTCCTTTATGGGAGTAAAGTCTGGAAGATCATAATTAATCTATTATTTTTAATGAAGTAACTTCTGTTTGAGTTGTTTCCCTCTATAATTTGAAAGGCTTAATTTTCTCATCAGTCATTTGAACTGGGAGCTCTGTCATACTTATAACAGTTGCATGACTGTTGTCACCTGTACATGCAGAATGGGAATATATTTATGCATGTCTGTATGAAAACCAGTCTGTAGTTTAGGGCTGGTTTTGTGTTTAAGTATTTAATGCTTCCTATGGCACCAGCAGGGGAAGGATATTAATGTATTTTTGAGACTAACCCTATACACAGACTTTGAGATAACTGAGGCAAACAAGGAGATAGTTCAGTGTCAGATAACATTTTCAGAGAGTTTGTCACATTGCATTCCTCCAATTCATATTTTGTTATCAATCAAAATTCAATTGTCTGTACTGCATGTATTCATTAAAATTGAATACGCAGCTAAATGAATTCTCTTTTCCTAAACTAATTCAGTGGTATTGGTATGCAGCACAACTTCAGTTTTATTAAACTACGTTTTTCCCTGACAACTACTCAAAGATGCAGGATTAAAGAAAATTTAAAAAGCTATTATATTGTTATTTATAGTTGTTTCTGAAGCTGATTAGTTTAATTATTACTTGGCCTTTGCATTTGTCTAAACTTTAGAACTTCACAAGCTGCCTGAAAGGATCAAATTAATGATCTGTTGCAAACTTCTGGAAAGGAGTTTAAATAATGCTTTTGTTTTTAACTGTGGAGTTCAGCACATTCTGAGTTTTACCGAAAACTGATTTTAATTAAAACCTCAGTGTTTTGTACAAGTGTAGTCATGTGGAAATTCCATGGAAATAGACTTTAAGGTCAAAACTTGAGTGTGATTATAATTGAACTTTCTGAATGACTGCCTGCTTGAAGAATATGTTCATTTAACTAAACATGCGCAGAAAAAAACCCCCAAAGCATTCCTGAATGTTGTCTAAAAGCACTGAATGGTGAAATGATTAATATAGTCAGAAAATGGATCTGGAAAGCTTCATAAGGTTCGATGGAATATTCCAGGTTTTACGCATCTCTGATCGTTCCTTTTCATAGAAGTTGATGTCAAGTTACAGTGTTTACGCAAAAATGGTTGCACATCTCTCCATGACCCTCAAGCACCCTTGTACGTTTTTTGGTAGATGGAATTACCATGTGGATTGACAAACCTTGGCAACACTTGCTACATGAATGCTACGGTTCAGTGTATCCGCTCAGTGCCAGAAGTGAAAGAGGCCCTTAAAAGGTAGGATTCAGCATAAAAATACCATGACCAAAATGTTTTCTTTAGCTTATGAAGTAGATACTTTGTGGAACAGTTGTCTTAATACTGGTACGGATTTTCAAAGCAATCTGTTATTCTTTAAAGCAATTCAAGGTTAACATCATGATAGATTGAGCTTGTATCCTATGGCTGTGTTAGTCTGTACTTTTTAAAAACTATAGAATATGTATTTGTTGGAACTGGCTTTTAGTGGATAGAATGTATTTTGCCTAGTTAAAAAATAGTTCCTATCAAGACTTGTTTAAACTGCTTAGACAAGCTGCTGAACTCCTAACCCTGTTTTCTGATGTTAGTTTGTATGGCTAGTTGCATATAAAAGATTGTACAGGAGTCATGTTCCTTTGAGGAATATTCTTTTCAGTGGCTTTAGAGCTGAAAACACATTGTGCAATGAAATTCTGCCGTTATTTATGTTTGGTACTGGGAGGTACAGCAGAAAGCTCTGAGAGAGGACCATGGAGGTTACTGTGGCAGCAAACTAGGCTAAAGTGGAGTCACTGTCATGTGAATATGTAGGGAACAGAAGACATGCCCTTATGGAATGTGTTTCATTCATTCTGAATGTAGAATAACTTAACCTGATTTGTTTAATTATTAGTATGATGAAAACCATCAGTATTTAAGAAATGTGAGGATTAGGTAGTGCATTGCCATGTAAGGTTAACTCCTTTAAAACACACTGCTTTCTTGACACCTTGGTACCCAACTGGATAGTCTAGGTTACTGTAAACGCTAGTTACTGAAGTACTTATACATTTCCCTTAATTCTGTTAGCAGGTGAATGTTAATTATTTGTTACTTAGAACTATTTGTGAAGTACAGAAACACTGTTTTAAAGCTTTTTCTTGTTTTCCGGTATTGTCATTTTAGGTAAGTCTTTTATTTCCATGTAAAGGACTGAGTTACTGCACTGAATCAGAGTGTTTGACAAATGTAACATACCAAGTATCAAAATGTATGCTATAAGACTGGCAGACTGCTTTACAAGATGTGGCCTTCCTGTCTCTGGGAAGTCAGATTCACAGACAGCTGCTGTGTTTTCCCCTGGAGACTTAAGACTTTATTTGGTCTTCCCTGCCTGATGACAGCATGGAAGGGGTATATTGCAGTGAGAGAGAAGTGAAAGGACTCACATCCTTGAAGGTGTTTTTTTCCATGCATCTGAAGAAGCTGTGGCTAATGTTTCGGAAAAGGGGTAGCTTCTATTCAGACTTTTTCTCAGTTTCTTTAAAGATGGAGATTTTGAGGTAAATGGATTGGGAAGCAGCAGGAATGTATCCAGACTTCTCGGTCTGCATTTATTTATTGTCTAAGGATGCCAGTTTTCCTTTGCTTCCATGCATTGCTTGCAGAATAGCTGAGAGTTTGAGGTGAGTGTGTGTAAATCTGATTTTCAGTTATTTCTGGTTTGGTGATTTATAGAATCACAGAATGGTTTGGGTTGAAAGGGACCTTAAAGATCATCCAGTTTGAACCCCTCTGCCATGGGTAGGCACATCTTCCACTAGACCTGGTTGCTCAAAGCCCCATCCAACCTGGCCTTTCTTTTGATACATTTAAATAAATGTAGCTTCTGCCTGCTTTATGATTTGAAACCTCTCTGCTCTTTTTGATTGTGTTTAATTGCATACAAATTGCTTTTCTTCTCTTTTAGGTATGGCGGTGCCTTAAGAGCTTCAGGAGAAATGGCGTCTGCTCAGTACATTACTGCAGGTTGGTGTTTAGAGTAGAACACAAGGGTTTAGGCTAGTGTGCAATTTCCTGCTAACTGCAAATGAAAATTGCAGTTAGAGCTCTGTGTTTTTCTTTAGTGCATATGCCTTAGCAATGTCAGATCTGCTGACACTGGAGGATTCCTTTTGCTCTGTTGTTAATATCTTTAAAGGTTATTCTGACTGTGGCTGCAAAGCATACATCTCTGCATATTATTACCTAGCTGCATACTAGGGAAAACATATACAAGTGTCATCTAGGCTTAGACAGAAATCATTCCTGTCTCTTAAGAGTTTTGTGTGTAGGCATAAAGTAATTGGAACTTTCTAAAGCATACTCCATCCATCTGTGGATTTGATCATTTTGCGTAGAAATAGTCAAGTGCACAATTCTTCATTTCACTCAATGATAGGCTAACACCATACTCCCAGAACATGTAGTTCATTCGTATTTTTTAATAAGATCTATTGGCTGAGCATTATTGTTAAGGTGGTAGCTGATTCTTTATCAGTGGTATTAGTCATTACCCAAAAGATCCAGATTTCATAACTGAAATAGAAAGTAGTGTCTTGAAGAGGAAAGTTACTGTGTATTGTGGTGATCTGGTGCTCACAATGTGGGAGCTCACAATGGCCCCGTATCTCCAAGTTCTAACTAGAATTCTAGTTAGACCCCTTACATTTGAACAAGGGTGCTACTTGTCCACTTTTTCTTTTTTTACTCTATTTCATTGCCCCACTAAGATGCTGGGCCAGGACACTGGGATTTCTACCAGTCCATTTAAGGAAAAACAAAACAATATAAGGAAGGAAAGGTCCAGTTTGTGGGTATGCCTGCTGATCGAGTTTTGGGGTGGTAAGTTCAATGGTTACTCTATACAAACCACACCTGCCCCTCCCCTTTTCACTGCCTTTACTTCATGTCCCTTGTTTTCTTTTTAAGGTGACAGCTCTGCTGTTTAGGAATCTTAATAGTTGAAGTAATTCATAGTTAATTCTTTTGTGCTGAGCTGGTCAAGAACTCCTGCATGACACTTATGGCATTTTTTTTTTCTAAATTGCTGTCATATCAATTGTCCCTCTTAATCAAGGTCAGTGAAGATATTTCTTAAAGAGAGGAAGCAATTGACATTGGTTCCTTGTAATCTTGTCTATATTCGCTTATTCAAGAGTATCATTCATTAGTCTCTCCACTTGTCAATTAGTGACCATGCAGACTGTTGCCAACCTCACAGGGTTGTTGCGAGGATTAGGAGGTATCTCAAGTGATGCTGTAACCTGTGTAGATTAGACATTTTATAGTACTGTGTCTGGAACAAAAAAGAAAGCCATGTGTATTGTCATGCAATCAGTAGCATCTGTTGCACTGAACATAGTTATGAGCTGTCTGCATGTATGCATACGCATACGTGTTTTCCTGGGGCTTAAATTAAGCATGAGTATTTTCTAGATATTTTAGTTGGGAATAAGTAAAGGGGTTTTTTTTCCCCAGTAGCTGGTGAAGCTTAAGTTGCTCTAGAGGCTAGATTGTGAATGCCTTCTGGTTTCTCTAGGTGTCGTCCTCCTGTGAAAGCATTGTTCCTCAGATGTGTTTCAAATGAAAACTTTACTGCTCGAGTATTATTTTTCTGTTAGCAGCCAGGAAAGATAAGGTCTTATGTGCCAGACTTCTCAGAATTGTTATCTTTACGCTTGCAAAGTCATGTTCAGAAATGAGGTCTTGGGTGTACCTCTTATGACACCTGGAAAATTTGGTCCTGGTTTGGAAAGATCAAACTGGATACTGTTGAATGATAAGTCTTTAAATGTTGCTGCTGTTTCACTCTTCTTTTTCAACTTCCTGCCATGTTTGAATTGTTTTTCCACTTCTCAAAGCATTCACTTTTTCTTCAAGCTCTTAGAGACTTGTTTGATTCCATGGATAAAACTTCCTCCAGTATCCCACCTATCATTCTCCTGCAGTTTTTACACATGGCCTTCCCACAGTTTGCAGAGAAAGGCGATCAAGGCCAGTACCTTCAGCAGGTAAAGACCAATTATTAGCTTATTGTTTGAAAATTCAAGTGTGTTGAGAGCAAGGATATTTGAAACCTTTCCTTCTCCTGTGAATGTAATTTATCGAGTAAAGTGTTTGCTTTTATACTGTGTAGAAAAGTTGAATGTAATACTAAGCACCAGCTCTGAAAATGTATGGTGGAATAGGGAGAAATTCTTATGTAAGGAATTCTTTGTTTGTTTGTTATAGTGTGAAGATTGATGGCTTTAATATTAGTAAATCATAACTCTACCAGTCACATTTAATGTTCTGTTCCCTTCCTAGGATGCCAATGAGTGCTGGGTGCAGATGATGAGGGTACTGCAGCAGAAGCTGGAAGGCATAGAAGGTGATACAGTTATGGAGGTAATTGTAGTCTTACTCTAAAAGGAGTTAGGATTTATAATATTATACTCGTGATTTGCATATTTTTTCACTAAGGATTAGCTATTTTGTGAGGGGTTTAACATGTATCTATAGTCCAGTAAGCAAAACTGCTTTCTGATGTGTCTCATCAGCATAAAGCTACCTCTGTCATGTCAGCTATGCTGTGGAGTGTACTATAGGAGTACTTCCTTGAGCTCTGGAAAGTACCACTGTGGTGACTGTGATTGCGTAGCAGCTGGCCCTGGTAACCTGTGAATTTGGCACATAAGTTTTTTTTTCTGGAAGAAGTGCTTCAGCATTGTTGGCTGCAAGAATGCTGCTTCAAACGGACAACTCGCCTAAGCAACCTCATAAGAAGTTAAAGTTTTTCCCAAGGCTTTACCAGACCAACTTTCTTCTCTATGAGCTGTTTTCTGGAGAGTCTTGGCAGTGGGAAAAGTCTAATTGACTACTCTAAAATTTAAGACAGATTTAAGTTGGGGAGCAGGGAAGTGTGACTTTGATTCAAATCTTGTTTGCTAATATGCTTTGAGGTGGCTTTAACAGCGTGCAGTAAATGCTTTTGGTTTGGAACTCCCATACTTTGTCAGGAGATTGACTGACTAGGAGAAAATGCACCTAAAGAAAGGTGAAGGAATAGGCTTTAAAGAATTTAAATAAATGAGATATTTTGTCTGTGAAGAATACTGTCTTTACCTGATACTTAAAGTTAAATCGTAAGAGAATTTGTTTTGCAGACAGACTCCGGAGCTACAGCAGCATCTTCTAAAAAGAAGAGTTTAATTGATCAGTTCTTCAGCATTGAATTTGAAACAGCGTATCCTAAAGACTAAGGCAAGCGATAGAATGATAATAATTTCACACGTTAGCAGTAGAATGTGGGGAGCCTGAAAGCATTGTTCAGAATAGTATAGAAAACCAAGGTGTGTGCTGGGGAAGAGAGGGAGTGATGTATTAGAGGAGTATGCAGAAGTTAAAAATAAGATTGGATATACCTTGAGAGAGAGGATGATGTGGAGAGGAAGAATGGTAATAAAACATTACAGAACAAACCCACTGAATTAAATTCCAGATTTCCTCCCCGGAGAAGGTTGCCAGTCATCCTACTTCAAGGATACTGACATGTTTTATCCGAATAAAAGTAATTATCATCCTAATAGCCTTTTTGTGGCTTGTAAGGGAGTGTTGCTGATACACTTGGCATACTGCACATGCACAAAAGATAGCTTGACTGATTTCTTAAGAAATAAATTTGATGCACACTGTTAGATGTATAAGGAACTATTGCAGCTGACAACTTCCTAGTAGCTTTTTTTATAGCAAGGACAAAAAAGTATATGACCACATGGGGCACACATCTCATGCCAAGTATTACTCTTTTCCCACTTCTCCACCCCACAGTCCTGGTTGTCATGAAACTGACCACCACCGTTTAGAAAGGATTATACTGTGCATTTTGCTTGTCTGAAATAAGGAAACATCCTGTTAGATGGGTACTGTATTTCACAGCTTGGTACTGACTACCACTGGTCATTACATATGAAGGAGCAGATTGGTTAGAATGAAAAGCTGTTTCAAATCTGGACTTTTTTTATCCTTTGAGAAGTAAAAGTGCTATTGATGCACAAGCAGAGGATTAGTTTAGATTACCGTGCTGTTCAGCATGTTGTTTTCACTGGAGCAGTAGTTCAGCTCTTGATGCACCATGGGTTTTCCTTAATTTTGTGAAGTATGAAATGTACAGAAGCTGAAGAAGAGGAAGTAACTAAAGGAAAGGAGAATCTGCTTCAGCTCAGCTGCTTTATTAATCAAGAAGTGAAATATCTGTTTACAGGACTAAAATTGGTAAGTTATTTATATAACCTTTATTTAATTGAAATTCTAAGTTACCTGTGTTTTTAATCTGTGACATCTGCTGTCCAAGCTTTACAGAATTCCACAGTTTGTTTTTTTTGGTGTTCAATGGGAAGGTGGCAGTGAAAACAAATTGTATGTTAGTATAAAAGCAGACTTTAGCAGAGTGTTTTCTTGACCCTGACATTGTCTTCTGCCTGCAGGTCACCAAGTGCCAGCCAATTTGTTTGTTCAGCTGGGTTTCACTCCAGACTGAGCAGTATCACAGAATGGTTTGGGCTGGAAGGCACTTTTAAGGGTCGTTTAGTTCCAACCCCCTGCCCTGGTTAGGGACACCTTCTACTAGACCAGGTTGCTCAAGTGGTCTTGAACACTGCCAGGGATGGAGCATTTACCACTTCTCTGGGCAGCCTGTTCCACTGTTTCACCACCCTCACAGTGAAGAACTTCTTCCTTATGTTTAATCTAAATCTCCCCTTTGTCAGTTTAAAGCCATTCCCCCTTGTCCTGTCACTACAGGCCCTTGTAAAAAGTCCCTCTTCACATTTCTTGTAGGCCCCATTCAGGCACTGGAAGCTGCTCTAAAGCCTCACCAGAGCCTTCTCTTCTCCAGGCAGAACAACATCAACTCTCTCAGCTTGTCTTCACATGAGAGGTGCTGCAGTCCTCTGATCATGATTTAAGCATGCTGTAAACAGTTACCCAGAAGTCAGTTTTAAAACAGGGTGGCATTTTGGTTGCTAAGAAAAAAAAAATCAACCAGGTGATGGAACAATTAAACTTGAATTTTGCAGATTTTGAAGGGTGTGTTATTTTCCATGACACAGCATCATCTTTAAACTGTTTACATAAGTAGAAGTTCTTCAAGTAGTCTGTGCTTTTTAGATGTATATTTCTGAGTTTTTAGGGGTTTTTGGAGAATCTGAAGGAGCCAGGAGAGAAGCCTACTGCAAAACCTCTATAGTAACTGCTCTTGCAGAGTATTTGTATAAAAGCAGGGATGGAAGCAGTGAGTAAACCAAGTTGCATGCTTCTCAGATTATCTTTGTATCTGCTTTTTCTTTTTTTTGACAGACTCTAGAAGGAAAAGTAAGATAAACTAGTTAATGTTCACAAATAAAATAGTAATCACATAGATTATTGTTATAAGAAAAAAAGGTACCTCATTTTCAGGCCAAAAAAGGTCTAGAATTCTTATGTTGGGTTGCCTATAGAAACAATGCTAACAACCAAGCTAGTCTTGCCCTAAGTTAGGAAAGGTCCCTGGAAACATGGTATCACCACCTGTCTCCTCTGTAGCTCTGTCTGCTTGAGACTGAGGTTTGGGAAACACACAAATATTCCCCTGAGAAGAAACCTCAGATTTGCTTTAGTTGTGTTCGACATCCTTCTCTCTAAATTGGAGAGACATCAATTTGATAGGTGGACCACTCGGTGGATAAAGAACTGGCTGGATGGCCGCAATCAAAGAATTGCGGTCAATGGCTCAATATCCAGCTGGAGACCAGTAACGAGTGGTGTCCCTCAGGGATCGGTGCTGGGACCGGTCTTGTTCAACATCTTTGTCGGTGACATGGACAGTGGGACTGAGCGCACCCTCAGCAAGTTTGCCGATGACACCAAGCTGTGTGGTTCAGTTGATACGCTGGAGGGAAGGAATGCCATCCAGAGGGACCTTGACACGCTTGTGAGGTGGGCTGATGCCAACCTGATGAAGTTTAACCATGCCAAGTGCACGGTCCTACACCTGGGTCAGAGCAATCCCAGGCACAGCTAACAGGTTGGGCAGAGAAGAGATTCAGAGCAGCCCTGTGGAGAAGGACTTGGGGGTGTTGGTTGATGAGAAAACGAACATAACCCAGCTTCAGTGTGCGCTTGCATCCCAGAAAGCCAACCATATCTTGGGCTCCATCAAAAGGAGCATGACCAGCAGGTCGAGGGAGGTGATCCTGCCCCTGTACTCTGCTCTTGTGAGACCTCACTTGGAGTATTGTGTGCAGTTCTGGTGTCCTCAACATAAAAAGGACATGGAACTGTTGGAACAAGTCCAGAGCAAGGCCACGAGGATGATCAGGGGACTGGAGCACCTCCCGTATGAAGACGGGCTGAGAAAGTTGGGGCTGTTCAGCCTGGAGAACCTCATAGCAGCCTTCCAATATCTTGGGGGGGCCTGTAGGGATGCTGGGGAGGGACTCTTCATGAGGGACTGTAGCGAGAGGACAAGGGGTAATGGGTTCAAACTTAAACAGGGGAAGTTTAGATTGGATATGAGGAAGAAATTCTTTACTGTAAGGGTGGTGAGGCACTGGAATGGGTTTCCCATAGAAGTTGTGAATGCTCCATCGCTGGTGGTGTTCAAGGCCAGGTTGGACATAGCCTTGGGTGACATGGTTTAGTGTGAGGTGTCCCTGCCCATGGCAGGGGGGTTGGAACTAGATGATCTTAAGGTCCTTTCCAACCCTAACTATTGTATGATTCATAACCAAATCCAGATACAATTCCTAACCAAATGCACTCACAAGTTCTACTTTTGCAGAATTTAATTTTCTGCAAAGAAAAACTTTGTCAGGGCACAGGAATGAGCCTGGAGCTGAACAAATGAATGGGCTTCCTCTTTCTGCCAAGGAGTTTCAAAATTCTGCCTGTTGTAATGGCTGGTAGGAACAGAGGAGATGGGCAGGACCTGATTTAGCTTATGGCTTGTTTGTCCGTGCTGTGCTTTGCTTCAAGCTGTGTTTTATGATGAACATAGGTGTTATTACCTTTCTTTTAACAGCGCCTTCAAGAGGAAATCACCAAACTGTCTCCAACACTGCAGAGAAATGCACTCTATATCAAATCTGTGAGTGGTACTTTTGTTGCTCTCTTCATCATTCTTTCAACTGTTGTCAATTTTCTGTCCCTAAACACAAAGTTATTGCTGTAACAGGGTGTGATTTATGTTTATAAAACATCTGAATATCCACTACCGAAAAATGTAAAACTGGAAATTATTTCTTTGAGTACACTATTCTACAAAGTTTTAAATTAGGAGGCCGTGCTATATTCCTATGTGTGTGCACAGGATAGGCTGTAATTTAGGATTTGCAGTGTTTAAATGTTTGAAAGATCTGTCGGTGTCTAAAGTAATAGCTTCTTCTGTTTTTCTTACAGTCTAAAATCAGTCGCCTGCCAGCCTACCTGACTATTCAGATGGTTAGATTTTTTTACAAAGAGAAAGAATCTGTGAATGCCAAAGTTCTTAAGGTAAGTTTTGTTCATACTGAACTTGAATTCCTCTTCATGCTTTTCAGTGAGGTTTTTATTGTAGGTAGACAGCTAATAGTTGAAGGCTGTTTACTCAATTGATTGCTTTTAAGTTGCATTTAAAAATACTAACAGTGCCGTTTCTTTGCTGAAGTACAAAATAGTTTTGTTCCCAGCTGTGATGGTCCCAGTTGTGTGGCAAACTATGCTGGCAAAATAGACTGGGGAAAGGGAGGTAAGGAACATAAATGAATTTGCTCCAATACTGTTAGGAGGTTTTTTGGTCTCTTCTCACCAATGGCTCAGAGGAAAATGTTTAGTTAAGGAGAGGGACTTGCTTTCAGTCACTAGACAGTGTTCTACAGTTGATGAGAAATGCTTTGGCTAACAAACACTTCCTGTAGTAGTTATTTTAATGGGCTTTCTGATTGACAAATGCAAGAACCAGCTGCCAACAGCTACATGTTCCAGTATTGCTTTCTGTTGGACTTGGCTGATAGACTTCCTAGGCTGCCCCAGGATATCATGATAGATGATGCTTGCTCTTCACAAGAGAAACAAGCGAATAAAGATTGAAGGCACATGTTAACTTTTCCAGAAGATTGTTTGGATAACATAAATTAACATTTTTGCCAGTGTACAGACATTCTGCATGCATATTTTTTGCCTTAGGGCTGCATAGGTATTTCTGTAGTATAAAGTATGAGGGATAATAATAATGAATCTAAATATTCTGAATGTGGTAATTTATGATGGTTTGTTTATACTGAATTAGACTTTCTTCTGGGAAAGTATTGTAGCCCTTTACGTAAGTCCTGTCAGCAACATTTCAGTAGATCAAGTTGTCATAAATGTGATGAGAGTTGCATCTAATTGGACTTAGTGTTGTCTTCCCATAGGAGAAGGCTTTGACATGGAGTACCAAGTAATGTTAATAATCTGCTTTTTACTTGCTAGGATGTTAAATTTCCTCTTATGTTGGATGTGTATGAGCTGTGTACACCAGACCTTCAGGAAAAAATGGTTTCTTATCGATCAAAATTCAAAGATCTAGAAGACAAAAAAGTTAATCAACAGCCAAAGAATGTAAGTCTCCTGACGTTTTGATTAAACAAGTCATACAGCTGGAATTGGGGCACTCACCAGGACTAGAGAAAACTTGATTTCCTGAAACGTAGCATTTGAACTCTTTGGTATTGAGCTTCAGGTCTTTTTGTGTATTTTCATGATAATACCATATCAGCTTTGGTATGACTGCTTCACCAGGAATGTTAAATGCTGTAGAAAATGATATTGCTTCCATTTTTATTTCAAAACTTACAAAAATGTAGTGCTTCTGCTTACCAGTGTTATGACTAAAGGTTTTCTGTGAATTACACAGAATGGTTCTCTTCAAACATGACTGCTTGCTGGCAGGTCACTTCTTCAGTGACAGGTAGCTTTTTCCTGCTCACCAAGCGGAAAGGGTTGTACAAGGTTCTACTGCGTGTCTGACTGATAAAAGTTAGAGTATATGAGCTTATAGTCTGCATTCTAAAGACATGGTAAATGGTTTCATTTTCTATCCTGTCTACATATTCTAAAACTGGCTTCCCTTTATTTAAAGAAACCATTTCCTTTAATGAAGGAAGAAAGTAAACAAGCTAAAACTGTAGTGTTTTAGCTATTGTTTTTAAGTTTGCCAGTCTTTTCCTGGCCTAACTCTTGCCAGTTTAATTTAAACATTTGAATAAGGCTCGCATCTCTACACAGTTAGAAGCAAGGAAAGAGTGCTATTAAGAGTCTGTTTCTGGTGTTTTCTTGTTGCCATTTGTGCTGCTAGCAAGTCCCTAACAAGGAATGCAGTCTTCTATTGCAGAATCGTTTCATAAACAAACCTGTCAGTCTGGTGGGTAAACAGTCTAGGCAGAAGGTGCTAAAGTGGTGTTATATTTGCAGTAAAAAGTGGTCTGGTTTAGATGAGGCTTTTGCATGTCCACTCAGGAATATGGTAATGGAACTTGGTTTCAAGTTGAACAGAAAATGTTTAGGCTTAAAAACATCTTTAAGTGAATGGGGAGTTGGGATTTGATAGGATTGCACTAAAGCTTTTTCACAACTGTTCCACATTAATTCAGTACATTCTGTCCTTCAGTCTAGTAAAAGCAAAGGAGCACAGAAAGAAGTTAAATATGAACCATTTTCTTTTCCCGATGGTGAGTACAGGGAAATAAATCTGTTTTAAAGTCACTTTCTGTGTACTTATGTGTAAGTGGACCCAGTGGTAGGAATATTTTTAGAACCCTGGTTATTTTTAACACTTTTGAAAATTAATCTTCAGAAACTGACAGAAATTTAAGGAATGGAAAGATGAGGCAAGTCAAAATGCTCTTGAGATGGTCAAAGACATATCATAAGTTGATGATATATAGAAGACATGCACCTCAAAAGACATTTGCATGTCCTAGAATTATAGCATAGAATAACAGAATGGTTTTGGTTGGAAAGGACCTTAAAGACTATCCAGTTCCAACCCCCTGCCATGGGCAGGACATCTGCCACTAGACCAGGTTGCTCAAAGCCCCATCCAGCCTGGCATGTGCACTTTTGAGTGCTTCCTTGTCAGTGGTTGGTGTTTGAAGGAAGTATATGTCCGGAAAGCTTACTGATGGGTTTAATGCTTTAAGCTTACTGCATTTGCGTTCCGTCCAGGATCTGTGTTTATGTCTCAGTTTCCTGAGAGGCTGCCCTAGCTGAAAGCTGCTGGGTTTAGTTCACAGTGATTGAGAACCATGCTGCAAGTGGGGTTTTACACAGCTGCGGTGCTGCAGTTTGGCTCACCTGTCTTTAGTCTGCATGCTGTTAAAACATAAAACAGTTCATGTAAGACTCACGTAACTTGTTTTTCCTTCTCTTCCTTCAGATATCGGTTCTAATAACTGTGGCTATTACGACCTGCAGGCAGTGCTAACACATCAAGGCAGATCAAGTTCCTCTGGGCATTATGTGTCTTGGGTTAAAAGGAAACAAGGTAAAACACCTTGACAACTCACAGCTCTCTTAACTGCCCTTCAGACTTAACATTAAGTGTGCTTAGATTTGATGTTACCTACATTACAAATAATCCTCTCGCTTTTCTTGCAGATGAATGGATTAAATTTGATGATGACAAAGTCAGCATTGTTACACCTGAAGATATTTTGAGGTTATCCGGGGGTGGAGACTGGCATATAGCTTATGTTCTACTGTACGGGCCTCGCAGAATCGAAGTAATTGAAGATGAAGCTGACTAGTAGCCTTCAGTCTTAGCCATTCTGCCTAGGTGTGAAATAAATGTTGATAACTGATCACTTCTTTAACCCCAGAGCTTTTAGCAAGTGGATAAGTAATTTGTTCAAACCTTCTCACATGAAGAAGGGTATGGGTTCAAAACTGCTCCAAGTACCAATTTGCCACCGCTGGACTGGACTGGGCTTGCCCCTGGGGTGGTCACAATTTTTAAAATAGCTTTAACATCTTGCAGAAGAGAGATTTTTTAAATGAGCCTCTTCTTCCCCCCCTTCCCCTTCCTCTCTAACGTCATCAAGTATTTATTACACACCTACTCTCGCATTTGTTACTCTTGCATGGTTTCTACCACAGTTCAGTAGTTGTCCGTCGTCTGCCTTACCTGGCACTTTGTTAGGAAGGTAGAAGAGCAACTGTTGCCTTGTTGTGTAACTCAGTGCTGCTGCCCATAGCCAACAACCATGGCTCCAATCAAGTATTGTCCAGCCTGACGTGCTGATTCAGTCTGTTCTGTTGCTGGCACCTCATGACTTCAAAATAAATTGTGATCAACAATGTGTCCTCCATTAAAAAAAAGCTCATGTCTTAGTGATGTAGTTAGTATGTGTTTATTTTCACTCCCTGGGCCACCACTGATGAATGTCTGGAAGTAGCCTTGTGATAAAGCCACTGGTGTTTAAGCTGTAGGGATTATCTCCTGTCCTTTGGCTCTTACTACTCTATACAACTACCTGAAATGAGGACACAGTGAGGAGGTGTCTGGTCTCTTTTCCCGAGGAACAGGACAAGAGGTAATGGCCTCAAGCTGTGCCAGTGGAGGTTTAGATTGGATGGGAATGAAATTTCTTCAGCAAAAGGGTGATTCGGTATTAGAACAGGCTGCCCAGGGAAGTGGTGGGATCACCGTCCCTGGAAGTAAGATGAGATGACTCCTTCAGTAACATGGTTTAGTGGTGGACCTGGCAGTCTTGGGGTGTAATGGTTGGGCTTGAAGGTCTTTTCCAGCCTAATTGATCCTATAATTCTTTGCTAAGTAGTTTAGTTTGGTGGCTGTGAACTTGGGCTATGCTTACTTAGAGTAACTGCTATTCCTTCCCCATAGGAATGCAGCAGCTGTAGGCTAGTGGGAGGCTGCACTTAAAAAGCGTTTTGGTGTTGGCCACAGCCAGAAAAGCACTAGGCTAGCAACAGATCTGATTTTTAATGTGTCCCAGACCCTTTTGGGTGAGCCAGTCCATACTGGCATGGAATACCTTCACTTGTATCTTCATTAGCAGTGACCGCATGGGGAGTTCCTTGCTCAGAAAGCACCCAGCTTTCACCCTCCCCTTGGGACTTGGCTCCAGCCATGGCTCCCCAGGTAGTTTTGGTTATTGCACCGCCTTCACCACTGCACAGATGCCCCAGGAGCACACCAAGAGCCTAAGGGTGGATTTTAAAGAAGTCGCATTGATGCTTAAAGGCATCTCCAGGCACTGAGGAAGCCCCATTGCAGTACTGGCCTGTTCCTCTGTTCCCCATGGAAATGGCATGGACACATCTATTTATAGTGCTGCTTCTGATTCCTGTTAAGGAGCTAAGGGAATCGTGCCTGGTTGCTGCTTTGTGGAACTATGTCCTCCCAGTTGTGGTCCTGTGGTCACTTTTTTCTCTTAAAGTTCCTGTTGGCCGCTGGAAAGAGCCTTCTGCTCAAAACAACCCTCTGCCATGGACAGGTACACCTTCCGCTACACCAGGCTGCTCAAAGCCCTGTTCAACCTGGCCTTGAACAAAGCTAAACCAGGGGGACAGCTCAATGCTCAGGCCTCTTGCCTCAGCCATGAACACCAAGGTGGAGGCTCATGCCTGAAGCATCAAGAATGTAACTTACTGCACATGGCTTCCTGCAGTCACGCTCGCTGTGGTCATCACCAGCCCCAGCTTTCCAAGATCAAGGTGGCAGGTTGGCCATGCCCAAGCACCATTATTCATTCCCCATGCACCTCAGTTCAAAGTCAAGTCCCTTAATTGAAATTGTTCCATTCTGTACCTTCTACCGAACTCTGCCTGTAGCAGGAGGCAAGATTTGGGCTGTGTTATTTCATAGACTCACCACAGATTCGCTCCAACAGGTCCACATCACTCGGGGGCCCCAGAGCTGAACTCAGTACTCCAGGTGGAGTCTCACCACAGCTCAGTAGTTTCCAGCAATGTCCCATCTATCAGCCTGGGCCGACTTCCACTTCTGTACCCAGTAATGAAATTCCTAATACACTTACTTACATCCAAAGTGGGGGGAGTAGGCACAAAGCTCTCCTCAATGGCTCTGCAGGCAGGAACTTGCCTCCCAGCCAGTAGCTAACCACCCCAGCAGTTCACAGGTATCATTTAATAGTTGAAACAATATGATAGGGGGAAAAGTTCTGGGATATGCAGTTTTCCACACACTTGGCAATTGGAAAGATTTCACTGAATGACACAAATTCTACAAGCAGCAGCCACAACCCAAGTTGTAGCTAGCTACTGCTTAACACCATAAAAACCTGCTTTTGGAGGGAAAATAGATCCAGCTACAAACAACAGCTTGTACCCATGAATAGGTAGCCATATCCTTAAAGTGGAACTCATTGTCACTTCACAGTGAACTGGGACAAAGAAAGTACCTTGTTTATCAGGACTCGGGGGAGTTCCTACAGAGCCAAACATCCAGAGACTGAAGTTAGTAACTGCTAGTATACACAAGCATGGAAACCCCCCCATTATAAACTGTTAAGGTCCAAAGAGAACCAGTCCTTCAGAAGGAAGCCGGCTGAACGTGCACCCCTCTAAGGACACTGGTGCTTCACAGGAAGTGAACACTGTGACTCCAGTCTCCACCACAACCCTGTCTTCTCAAGGTTGAATCACTCACAAGCAGGAACACTTTGATAGTCTACCGCATCCCGCCACCCCAAAATGCTGGCTCACAGGTCCCACACTCTGAGAAACTGCACAGAGTCACAGGGACCATCAATCGCTCCATCCAGCTGGAGTGAACCCAAGCTCTGCTGATGGCTACACAGAAAGCTGCCTGACTTTCCACCTTCCCTTTCACCCTTCCACCAGCCAAGATGAAGCTTCTTATTCCTGCACTGGGGTGCCTAACCCTTCCCTCAGAAAGTCTGCACAACTCAACAACAGTATTAAAAAGTTTTATCCTTTACTGACCATAAGATGCCTGTTAAAAATCTGTTACGTAGCAACAACAGGAACCATTAAACCGAAACAGTCACAACTGATGATAATGACAACCACCAGAAGTCACAAGTAACAACCCCCCATCCCAAACAGGGTTGAGCAGCAGCTGGAATGAGTTAGCTGCCACTCTCGGTGTCGTTGCTCAGGCTTTCCGCAAGGTCACCTAACCCAGCTTTGTTCAGCGCCAGAACCAGGTTCTCAGGGGTGGCATGGGCGCCCTCCTGGTCCTGCCAGGCAACCAGCAGCTGCTTGGCTCTCATCTTCATGTCCTCACTGTCTGACTCGATCTGCCGGATGTCAGCATCCTTCATTTCCAAGTAGGGGGCCAGGGCCTTCCACTGCTCCCCAAGCCTGTTTGCAACTGCCTCGATCTGGTCACCTGTCATGGCTTTGTCCCGCTGCACCTCTGGACCTGGGGAAACAAAAGAGAAACAATCAGTGAGACACAGGGAATGGCTCCAGATACAGCAAATTCATCTTCCCTGATCTGCCCTGGTTTAAACTCCCTATTTACTTACTAACAAACAGACGAGTTACACCTTTCCTTCAGTTGTTAAAACTACTCATGGGCTCTGAGAACAGATGGATTTTTACAGCTGCATTACCTGGGTTTCAAAAGGAACATTCCTTATTGCCTGTGACAATGAATATTTGGGGGTTTATGTTATCTCCCATTTGATTAAGAGAGAATTTCTAAAGCCCTATGTAGATCAGAACCGCCTCCTCCAAATGAAAACCAGGACTCCGATTAGGCAGCCTGCAAGTTTCAATACATGAGTCAACTATAATATTAAAATACAGACTGATCTTTAACATTTAATTATCTCTCAGACTTCTTTTAGTCACTTTGCTCAGCGTTAACCCAGGTAAAACCAGTTTGCTTCCCTTTTACTGTTCCTAAAGCCTCATGTTCTTATGAGCAGGAAAACTGTGAACAGGACAGTAGCAGCTTTAACACACAGTCAGTACTTTTAAGGAATTCTCTGTCATTCTGGAATGTAGATAAACCCATGGAATACTGTGCTCTGCTGAACAGCCAAGTGCTGCAGTGATTACACAGGTGGGTTTGCACATTTATAGCTTAGGTCTACAACCTATGGCTTACCACCTATGCTTACTTCTCATTTTAACAGAAGAAACCCTCAAGGCTGAGTTACAGTTAATTGCATTTAACTTATTCCCAACCTGAAGAGCCAGCTGGCGTGGAGTGGAAGTTTCAGCTCTCTCCAGTGCCATTTATCTGAACTAAACTCACTGCATCAAGAAGGAACGGAAGATCACAAACAACAAAACAATAAAGGCACTCTGCTCACTTCCATTATTTCTAAGCACAGAGGACCACAGCTTTGCCATCTTTGCTTTATGGCAAGGTTTAAAGAAAGATGTTAAGTTCCATGCAGGGAAGCTGTGGAGTTTGTTTGCTCAGGCAGCGTTACGCTGAAGAGTTGGAAACTTCCCCACTATTGTCAAGGAGACTGTGGAAAAGGTCAGCTGCTGGATGAAAAAGGGAGGCAGAAGAGAGATTCACAGAGGCTCACAGGAGGCTTTGCCACTCACAGAAAAAATCTTTCAGCAAAATTGCCAGCGGGGGCCAGTGTGTGGCTTCCCTGCTCTGCATATCCCACCTGCCCGTGCTGGATCCAAGAGCTGGCACAGAGAGATGCAACACACAAGAGAGAAGGTGCTGCGAGATGAAGGCAGGAGTGAGGATGGAAGAAGGCAGATTCACAGACACGGGAGACAGCGAAGGACACTTACAGGAGCACAACATACCAGGGTTACAGGCAAGAGACAAAATGGAAGGAGTGGTTTATGGAGAGGAATGGACAAGAGATGAAGTTAGTCAGGAAGGTTGCTCTTCTCACAGAGCAGCTTTTGCCTTTAAGTTATTTTAAATGAAGAGCAAGTAAAAATCTCAGAGTTGGAATATATCCATTACTGAAAGTTCCATAACCACCCACTAAAATAGGGGCTGGAGAGAGGCACTTATCTGTGGCAATTGAAGGGCAGAAGAACAGGGAAGCAGGATGAGGAACACTCAAGGTAAGTTTTTACACAGCAATGCCGGCATTTTAGCTATATACACCTACTAACAACTGTAAACACCACCATGTAGCAGAAAAGGTGGAAGAGGCTCCTAATGAAAAGGCTAATCCAACTTCAACTAGTTGGATGCTTTCAGCACTGCAGGCCATGAGACCCAGAGGTTGCTATGGGTACCCCATGCCCTGAGAAGGCAGCGCTTTGTGGTATCAATGCTGGTTAAATCAGAAGCGCCGACTGTTAAAACCCAGCTTTTACAACACACAGCAAGAGAGATACTTCAAACACTGAGAACATGCAAATCTTACTTTCATTATTTTCCTTTAATAAAGCATCATTATCTTCCTCATCTTCATCCTCGCCTGTTTTTATTTCTTCAGAAGGAGGCTACAATGAGAGAACTAAACATCACTGGATGAATTTTGTGTTTAAGGAGAAATTTTACAGCTCTATGACTGCCTGGAATGAGTGTCAGAATGGAAAATCTGAGACAATTCCATATGAGAACTAAAGATCCCCCACAGTCTCCTATATCCAAACCACCAGTAACAAGCGTTCCAGTAAAGCTTAGTATTAACTAAAAAACCTAGTTGAAGCATCCACTGACTTCACAGGATTCTCTCCTTTTCAGAACAACTACAACTAAGCATTACACACCTACCTTTATTACTTCATAAAAAAACAACCAAAGAACTTCCTATGAGACCACTACTGATAAGTGTATTTTTCAAAGTCATTGTTCTTCCTTAATTTTATTCCTCCCTCAGGAATTCCTCAGTTTTCTGTACTTTCAAGCTTCTTAAAGGTGGTGAACAAGTATGGAAACAGCAAACTCTTCACTCTCCGATTTAGCTGTTGAACACTGACTTCCTCTTTTCCCATGTTTCAGTTACAGGCCCTATCTACATATCTGTTTCTTGACGTAATATTTGGCACATGCCAGCTGCACCATGAGGAATACTGCATCAGCTGCTACCTTAATACATTAAACGGCTTTCCCCTCCCAGTAAAACTAAAGCTGCTATTAGCATCTAGTTAACTGTGATGGCTGAACAAACAAAAAGTTTATATATTGCAATCCAACCTTTACACCTTAGTAGTTCCACGTTACAAACAAGGAAGATCTCAGATATGGAAGCACAGATTCAATCCACAAGGAACCGCTGGCTTGTGTGCTAACTCAAAAGGTTTAGAAAATGCTCCCTTCCCCAGCTGTTGGTTCCTCTTATCATAGTGTATAAGAGACCTGAAGGACCCCTCCCTGGCCTCAAATCTGCACTGCGGAACATGCAAAGGGTCAATGCTTTACATTTACAGCTCCACAAGGTCTATTTCTCCTTAGATATTTTAGAAGTCAGTGAACTCTCATAAAAGAGCTCTGGTAGAGAACCCCGCTGTAAAGCTGTGGTAGCTCAGTGCATGCCCTGCCCTTCTTACTGCCAACCCAGGAGCCACAGTCACCAACGCACATGAGCAATGACACCAGCTACACCTTCTCTGTGCACTGCAACACGGAACCCGAGTCATGGGGTACAAATGTATTCCTGCCTACAAATGGGACTGCCACAGCTGGCTTTTCAGAGTACAAGGCAGAGCTCAGCACCTACTCGGTTAGCCAACGTTGCTTAGGTTGGTGTTACTGGGATCTTCATAGATTAGACCAATTTTATTTGAAAGTTTTACTTTAGCAGACAAGGTTTTTTTCTCTGGGGTTTTTTTCTCTCCCTTCCCTCCCATGTACCAAATGGACTGCAGAGAGACAAGCAGGACGTCACATGAAGTCAGCATTTATTATTGTAGCATAATATTACTTACAGGCAGCTCCTTGGCTAATTTGATTACCATGTTTTCTAGATATTCAGGTAAACTCTTGAATTGCTGGTTTGTTGGCTGGAAGAAGTGGGGACTTCTGCGTGCTAGAAGCCTTAGTGCTCTCCAGCCATAGTTAGAGTTGTTCACAGCCCTACAATAAAATACAGGCTTGGTTGGTAACAGTCTGGCATCTATAAAAGCACAGAAAAAGATCTGTGGCATTTACTAATGAACATAATTCTGTCCAAACTTAGGCATCTGTTGTACATGACTCGAGTCCTGCACAGATATTAGTAATGCAGAGAACAGTCTGTTTTCTTTTACTAATCCATACATGAAAGAGATCAAGATGAAGTGAGACACAACAAAGATTCACGTACTTATACTTATTTTCAACCATGTTTTCAGGGTCTGCTTGTTCAATGGCTTCTTCAAAAAATTCCTCCAATGTTGGCATATATTCCCTGGGGAAAAAAAATAACAAGAAAAGAAAATTAAGGAGCTTAATACTCCTCACAATCTACTCCAAAGTAACTGGTTTTGAATTCCTTCATACACATCTCAAGCTTATCCACTGAAGGAAGAAACCCCCAACCCCAAACCATTCTACTCAAATTCAACAATTGCGAATAAGCAAAGAATGTGTTCAATGTGTTGCTATAAACCGACTGCCTGATATAAAATCTGCTATGAAATTATTTGCTGATTATAGCCACTGAAGCCTAACAGTGGTCACTAGCGCTGCCAGTTTTATGTGTTTAAACCTTCTGCCATACCAAAAGGTGACACGAACATGTCAGTAGCACTTGGTGAAAAAGGACAATGGGACCCAAGACAAGAATCGTGGCAATACGGAAATTAGACTTCCATAAAATTACCTGTAACAACTGACCGGCTGTGTCAGAAACATGCTGCCACTCGCACAGCTCACAAGTGCTCAAGATCCCAAGGGGGGGGTTTAGTGCAAGTTCACAGGACACTAAAAACATGGCCTCATCAACCCTCACCACCTATTTCAATGTCATCTGCTCCCAGAAAAAGCTACATTACCATAACTCCACAATTTCAATTATTTACGATCACTAATTTTAGAGGGGGAAAAACATGAGGCAGCTTAATGTTACACTTAATGATTCCATCTTAGTGGCTCCCCAACTTCCTCAATGGTGACCCTCATACCTTCTGCTGAAGGTACTTCAGTTAATGTACATTCAATACAGATCCCAAGTCTACAGGCATCAGGAGAAATAACTGATTTATTTGAAGTGGACTGAAAAGCATCTGAACTCCTGGGCTCAGAGAGATGTGATCAATGGCATGAGGGTGAGAGGCCTGTCACTAGCTCAATTCTGGGACCAGTACTATTTAGCACCTTCATTACTGACCTACTGATGATGGGACAGTGCAACCTCAGCAAGTGTGCAGACAATGTAGAACTGGGAGGAGTGGCTGACAGACCAGAGGGTTGTGCTGCCATTCAGACAGACCTCAACAGGAATCTCATGTAGTTCAAGAAAGGGAAAGGACAATTTCCCCCCCTGGGGAGGAACAACCGCAGGCACCAGTACAGCCTGCGGACTGACTGTCTGGAAAGCAGCTTTCAGAAGAGGTATGGGTGGACACCACCATGAACATGGGCCAGCAATGCACCTTCTGGCAAAGAAGGCCAGCAGCACCCTGGGTTGCATTGCAAGAGGGTCACCAGCAGGTGAAGCAAAAGGATTCTTCCCTTCTACTCAGCACTGGAAAGATACATCTGGAGTGCTGGGTCCAGTTCTGGGCTCCCCAGCATAAGAGACACAGGTCAATGCAAAAGGCTGTGCATGGACAGGAACATCTAACATCCAAGGAGAGGGTGAGGGAGCTGGGACTGTTTACACTGGAGAAGAGAGGGCTCAGGGGCAGTAAACAGCTGATGTGGGCAATAAGGAACAGAGAGTCAGGCTGGACGCTACACAGTGGAAGCACAAGCAGCAGCTGGCACAAACCAAAATACGGGAAATTCCAGTTCAGCATCAGAAAAAATCCCCCAACTTTTCTGTGAGGGTGATCAAACACTGGAATGGGCTGCCCAGGAAGGCTGTGGATTTTCCACTCGGAGAGACGTTTGAAACCTGACTGGAGAAGATCCTAGGCAACTTGGTTGACCCTGCTGTGAACAAGAGGGTGGACTAAGTGAACTCCAGAGGTCTCTTCCGACCTCAGCTCTTCTGAGATTTAAAAGACAATATTTATGGCTCATATAGGACATATTAAAGAGCTGACTGATGTTTCTGCTCTCAGAACAGCCAGTGGTTGCTTCTGAAAGGTATTCGAACCAGTACATTAAGGAACCATGACCTAAAAAAAAATAACAGAAATAATATTCACAATGATCAGGATAGTTATTTGCTGCTTTGAAGACTGCAAGCAAGAAATACAGATTACTCAAGAGCTGTAGGTTACTGTAAACCAAGATTATCAACGGTGCAAAGCAAGCTCATAATAATCTGTGGTTTTCCTTAAATGTTTGACAGAGGCACAGCTGCTCCTACAAGTGAACCTTATAATCATTTGAGGCAGGGAAAGAAGCACACTGGTCTATAAATTCACTTTAATTTTGTTGTGAAAATCTTGTTTTGCCCAGGGAAGCATTGCCTCATGCATGTTTAAGTGTAGTTTTATCACTGACTAGGGGAACCAAAGCAAGCAGCTTGATAACCCATTTAGTTTCAATCCTCCTATATTATCCCACGAACAGCTATCTAAAAAGATGACAAAGGAGGAAAGATTACCCCATTTGAATGAAGGCATGAGGAACCAAAGCAAAAAGTTAGTCACTTGACCATATTCAGTCACAAAGTCTATAACAGAGCTTAGAACTGAATCCAGATCCTCACGGATCTTTTCTTTCCTGTTTACCATGGCATGCACTGTCTTGGTTTATCTCCTTTTGTTTGGTTTTATTTATTTACTTGAAGAAGTTGCAGTACAATACAATCATGCACAGGGAATCAAAACCTTGGGTTCCAGACATAACTCCACCTTTAGTCCTTGGCCTAGTAAATGCAAGTATCCTGTCAGAGGCCTTCCTGCACATCCCAGCCTCACAAGGAGGGCACTTCCTCTGCACAGCTCTCAGCCTCTGCAAAAGCAATTCCTCTACTCACGGCATCAGCACAGCTGGCACCCCTCCCCAGGTACCAGCCTTTACAGCCACTACTAGCAACGCCCTCTTTGGGAACTGTCCCATTCCTTTTCCAAATTTTCATACTGGGTATCACGTCTGCACAAACCAGGATTATGTTATTTATAACAAACAAAGTTACACAGCAAAGTACATTTTCAGTATTTCCTACAATTGTGCAAGCAGAAGGGATAAACAATAACTGTATTTTTCTACATCTGCACCACTACTAGATCCAGTATGCACCAAAACAATGCTTGCTAACTGATTTCCTCTCATCCAGTGTTGTTCAAAGCACATGCCTCTTTGGAAAACACAGCCAAATAGCATGTTAACTTCATCAGAGTCACACTTGGCAATCTTCCTTTATTATATAAGGTAATTAATTAGACAATCATGCTCTACAAAATGGGAGTTTCCATCTGGTTTTTAGCTTATTTTACTTTACTAAGCAATGAAAATTACTGACAGCATAAACAGTAGTGAAGAAAACTGTAAGGAGATTCCAAGATTAAACACTAGCGATGAAAACTTTAAGGAGATTTCAAGACAAAGATTCATACAACCAACTCCTCTCCAAGACACACAGCGAAGTGGCATACCATATAAGACCATCTTACGTGCTTTCCTTATGCCAATTTTGTAATGACTGTAATTTCCTGTGTAAGTAGAGTGCTGAAAAAGTTAGCATTAGACATTTAGACAATGACATACCATTTTTTACCTACCTACTCTCAGATTTACAAGCTTCCATGTTATCAGGACATAAATTCCAAAGGCGGGTCAGTTCCTCACTGAAAAGAGAAGCATAAACACATGTCAAAACTCCCATTCATCATTCTATCACTTCATGTTCCATCATTCACCACAGACACATGAAACAACACTACAGAAATTCTCACCCCAGAGCCTTTATAATAAAGCATACCATACAAACCTTGTGATAATACATATTAGGAATTAGCAGAAGTGACAGAAATCTTATCTGAAGTTGCAGATAAGAAAAATCATGCGTTAAATTTCTGTTACAATCTCCTGCTGACCTGTGGTCAGAAACAGTAACAAATTCTCTTTCCAAGCCAGCTAAGGTTAGGCCATGCTGTTTTGATAAATGAAATAATCTATCATTATCTTTTTCAGAAAGGTCACTTTACTAAACTCTCAGTACAAGGCCTTGAAACTCGAGGTCAAAATTTCTACATGTAGGCTAGGTGAACTGTTACACTAATTAGACTGTAATTTCTCCAAAAGAAGGAAGTGAGAAAATACAGCACTTAGTGTGTATGGCATTTTAATTGGATAGGGCCTATCAAGAAGACATCTTTGCCCTAGGGATAAGATATCAGTGGGTGTTATTTTTAAACTCATGGCACAGAAACATTTTAAGCAAAAACATAAAGAGGACAAAAGTAATAAAAGCGATCCAACAAGTGAAAACCATGGATTTTCAGTCTGTAAATTACGGACTATTTAGAAGGGATCTACAAGAGATGATTATAAGGAAAGGAAACCTGCTGTGAGTTTTAAAACAATTACATATTCTGTGGCTGTTCTTTCCTGGCAGTTCCAAAAGGAGGAAGTTTGAAAATTACTGACTAGAAAACATACAGTGTCAAAAAACCCCACAACCTCCCCCAAACCAACCAACCAACTGAACCTGCAATGAAAAAAATCCAACATACTTCCCCATAAGGATTTTTTTATTTGGTCCTTTTCCTAAGAAGTCCTCTGGAGCTGGCCTCTTTCTCACAGGCCTCATCGGCTTAGAATCAGGAGGTCTACAGGAAAAAAGATGTTCTTTAGCGTCAAAGCAATAATATTTAAAGAACAAAATCAGAGCATTTCAGATGGTGCCTAGTTAAATCATAATGAAGTATTCAGAAGGACTGAGATTCTAGTAGTGAAAGGAGGTGGGGGTGAGAAGAGAGAGAAGGTAAAGTAGGGATAAAGAAAGGAATTTACCAGACATCAAAATTAGTTCACTCACAAACTGAAAGCTCTATCAGAGTCCCGATACAGAAAAAGTAGTAAATCACATTTCTGCCAGCAACATATACTAAGTATGATCTACCCTGCTGCTGGAATCATCTGCTCTATGATTGCAAGTTCTTTTCCCCCAGGTGCACCTGATTTCATGGGATCAGAGAATGGAGATCCCAGACCACTGAAGTGAGGGTAAGACCTACCCAAGCTGAAACTCTGGCTGAGATCTAAAGAAGGAGACAGAACATTTATGAAAGTCAAATTTCATTATTTTACTTTACAACCCCTCTGCAACAGTCATTTCTCTCTTCTCACAGCCCCCCTCCCTCTTTTGCAAACAGCTAAAATCATGAGGTGGCTCCACCTCATCTCTCCACAAAAGGAAATGCACAATGAGATCATGCCCCAGATGTTCATTACCACAAAGATCCTATAGTCTGTGTGCAGACTGAAGGAGGATGAAGAGGAATATTTGGTCACCACCTCATGATAGTTAAGTAGACATACGGAGTCAAAGTGTAAGTTTTGCCACTAGTTGGTAACTAATTACACAACAAACCTTCCAGTGGTGAAAGCCACCTAATCGTAATTTCCTTTGAGGTAGGTAAGTGATCACCACCAAGTGGCAAGTCCAGTAACTAAACGGCATAAGAGGAGAACTGTTACACAAAACTCCATGTATACTGCTGCACCAAAGCCATACTGCTAAAAGCTTTGCTAGTGGCAATCGAAAGCGGTACATGGGCAAGTCAGGCGCCAACGTCTTAAAGCTAGGGTCTGCCTCAGTCACTGGATGCTTGGTATTAAGGGAACAAAATGCTGCCATGAGACAGTGAACAATGCTCTCCTGAAACTTCATACATTCATAACCACCTCTTCACTGACATAATGAAGCCTTAAGACTTTTTGGCAGAAATCTAAGAGCCTTCTGCACACACAGAAGGGACATCCAACTAAACAAATCTTAAATTTGTGTGAATCATTAATGGTCATATACACTGTGTGTACATATTCTAAAGCTGAACCACCATTTCAAACAAACAGCAGGCATTACTTCATAATTTTCATTATTATTACTTATATAATAATAATCGTATTATTACTTCATAATAGTTACCTTTCTTTGACAAAGCTTGGGCAGCCCTCATTTTTCCATGAGTTCCAGTTTTCTTCAGTATTTAATATATGCTGGAGAAACGTAATATTGCACATTATTAGGGTCATAATAACCTTCAGAATTGAGCCCAAAGTTTTTAACAGAGCTATTAAAATGAAGGGGAAAATTTTGTTACAGTGTATTTCAGTCACTACTTTGAAGGTCATCAGTATAATCTTAAACAAATGCTTTAGTTTATTCCAAAAAGTGTATCTTCTCTCTTCAATAACTGTGGGAAAAGCTTTCTTTCTCCTTCTCTAAACAAGAAAATGCAACTGAACTAAAAGAAAATAGGAAAGCAAGACGGCACATTTTTGTTTTGTTGTTAATTTCACTTGCATCTTACTCCCATGTCTTTGGGCACAACACTCATATCTGCAAAGGACTTTCAATTACCACTGCCTCTTCTAGGCAGCCAAGCACATATATGCACATTTCCATTTCTCCCCCGAAGAAGGAAAAGCACATTAATAAAAACATGGGAAAAATACGACTAAAATAAAAAGATGCTATGTTTTTTACTGAGATGAGATAGAACTTCTCTCAATTACTACAGCTATGTTCCAAAAGCTAATTTATGCACTACATGGATTTGTTCAGAGAGGCACCAAAGTACTTACTTCTACCATCTTTGAGAATCTTTCCCCATCTGGAGGATTTTCTGAAAGAAGCTACAATTAGGAGGAGAAAAAAAGTTAACTTTTTGCATTATATTTGTAGCAGAACACACAGAAAAAAACCCACAAAGAAAATGGTGTTCCTGCTTCAAAGGTGCTTGATACAATATTACATGCTAAATATTCCTTCATGTAATTTTTATTGAAGTATCTATTGTACCAACCTGGTAAACCGCTTTTGTAGTATCTTCAATCCAAAGTGACTGCTCATCTGTAAGAACATAGTTTGAACTGGAATTGGGGAAAAAAAAAAGAATAAAAAGTGTCACTAAATCAGCTTACTTAAAAAAAATTAATAAATAATTTAAGTTTACTGCACATCAAAATAGCACTGAGGACACATCATTTACACTACACATTTTCTGAGGGGTGTTAGAGGGGTTCTGAAGAAAGTACTCTGAATGTGCTCTGGTCTGGTCCCATGGACTGACAACTTACTAGTTTGTGGAGTTAATTAGATGTGCTTGTGGAATATTCTTTCAAGTTTCAGCTTCATCCAATAGGAAGTCCATTTGCGTGACTCAAGATCACATCTTGATGTTGGACCCAAAGCACGGCAAGTGTGCACAATAAAAAGATTTAAAATAAAAACCCCCAAACAACCCAACTCTTCTAACCCCAGCTAAAGCTGGTTGTACTGTAGACAAACCATAGTAAAAGAAACTAACTAATCTACCAGCTGTATACAGAATACACACCCTTGTCCTGGGTTCAGCAGCAGCAATTTTTCTCCTTCTGGGTAGCTGGTGCAGTGCTGTGTTTTTGACTTTTGGCCTGGGAACAGTGCTGATAACACCAGTGTTTTCAGTTACTGCTTGGTAATGTTTTGGTCTGACCAAGGACTTTCTGAGTCTCATGCTCTGCCAGGGAGGAGGGGAGGCCGGGAGGAAGCAGACACAGGACACCTGACCCAAACTGACCAAAGAGGTATTCCATGCCACAGCACATCATGCCCAGGATGTAAAATGGAGAGCAGAGACCTGGAAGGGGGGGGGGGGGGTGCACTGCGTGATTGGGCTTGGTATCAGGTGGTGAGCAATTGTATTCTTTTCCCTTGTATTTCTCTTGTCATTCTTATGATTGGTGGTAGCCGCAGTGATTTGTGTTATACTTTAGTTACTAAACTGTTCTTATCTCAACCTGTGGGAGTTGCATTCTTTCGATTCTCCTTCCCATCCCTCCAGGAGCGGGGGGAACAAAGAGGGGGGAGTGAGTGAGCGAAACTGCGTGGCTGAGAGGCTTAAACCACGACAGTTCCTTTTGGCGCCCAACGTGGGGCACGAAGGGTTGAGATAACGACAGGATTAATAGCCACTCGTCACAATGCTGATTTATGGGCTCTCAAAGTTGCTGCTCTTGATTCTCTTGAGTTCATGGTTTCAGCCTGCTGTACCTTACTTACAACCGGTATTTGTTGTCTTAGCATTTTTCGGACATGGGCTTTGGGTTAAGGTTCTTGTTTTGTTGTACTTTATTGCACTGATTTTTAATACAATAGACTCAGTGATCATGAAACTGACCCAGCTTTTGTTCCCAATGTGGTCACCAACTCTATACTTTGGGAGGTATATAATAGAAGTGTTTAGCAATTACACATCGTTTTTCACCTTCTAGGGTGGTCAACCCATGAAGGAGACATTCTTTTAAGCTCCCAACCCCCCCACCAGACCGTTTACAGCATCATTTGAGAATTTTGAAGGTTTTGAATGGCCTTTAGATACCCTTGAGACCTGCCTGCTGATTGTGATGGGGATCGCCATGTTGGTGCACATACCAAGTGTGTTTTACTCATGACCATTTTGTCTGGTCCCCAGAGTTAAGCAGAGCGGGGTGTGGGCCTTGTCTGGGGCTAGACTACAATTCAGGATGACCAAGAGATTTTCCCCAAAGCTGGGCAGTCATGAGTGCCAGGGTGCGTGGGACAGTATGGGCGAGTATCTAGTCCATTGGGCCCCTCCAGTGCTTTGGAAGCGTCAGAGATGGAAGGCAGCTGTATGGAGTCCCCAGTGACAAGCTGTAGAAACTGCTGAAGGGGAGAGTGAATTATTTTGAGCCTGGTGGGCCCATGACACCTCAGGCCATCAGGGCAGAGATGTAACATACAGACGGACGCATGATCGAGGCGTGGACTTAGCAATAGACACTATTGCCCACGTTATTCATGAGTGTTAACATTGCACGCAGCCTCCCCTGCTCTGAAAGACTGTTACAGAAGAATGAGCCCGACATCACAGACCAGATGGACTCAGCAGCTTTATAGGGATTGGTCCATGCACTAAGGGATGATCTCTCTCTCCCTCTGTGCGTGTGTGTGGATGTACATATATACATGTGATGGTACATTGAAAATGTGGGATCTGAGCATGACGTGAATGGTATGGAATAAGGGGTGGATACTGTCATGGGTTCAGCAGCAGTAATTTTTCTCCTTCTGGGTAGCTGGTGCAGTGCTGTGTTTTTGACTTTCAGCCTGGGAACAGTGCTGATAACACCAGGGTTTTCAGTTACTGCTTGGTAATGTTTTGGTCTGACCAAGGACTTTCTGAGTCTCAGGCTCTGCCAGGGAGGAGGGGAGGCCGGGAGGAAGCAGACACAGGACACCTGACCCAAACTGACCAAAGAGGTATTCCATGCCACAGCACATCATGCCCAGGATGTAAAACGGAGAGCAGACACCTGGAAGGGGGCGGGGGGTGCACTGCGTGGTTGGGCTTGGTATCGGGTGGTGAGCAATTGTATTCTTTTCCCTTGTATTTCTCTTGCCATTCTTATGATTGGTGGTAGCCGCAGTGATTTGTGTTATACTTTAGTTACTAAACTGTTCTTATCTCAACCTGTGGGAGTTGCATTCTTTTGATTCTCCTTCCCATCCCTCCGGGAGCGGGGGGAACAAAGAGGGGGGAGTGAGTGAGCGTAACTGCGTGGCTGAGAGGCTTAAACCACGACAACCCCGAATATCTCAAAGCATAAAATCTATATAGCATAACCTGAAGTCATTAAACAAGTTGCTTGGTACATCTAGAATTATAATGTAATCAGTAAGCAGAAGTGAAAAAAACACTGAAATAAATCCAACATGGCCCACTTCACTCCCAAGCAGAGACCAGAACTTTTTTTAAACACATTAAAAAAAACAATCAGGTGAGAATCCAATATTCATTTTCCACTGGTTCAAGAAGAATCCATTTGAAAGATAACCATCAACATTCCATTTACAGTGCTCAAAAGCAACATAACACCAACCAGCTTTTAATGAATCACTGGATACCTTAAATAGCGAATGTGAACATGATCACTATGCCAAAGAGAGACTCATTCCTTCTCATGGCTGGCTCTCACCTTAACCAAGTTTTCATGGCCCCTAGCTCTCTGATACCCCACTAAACTCATCAATTTGGCAGAAAACTAACTGCAAAGAAGAACAGATTGGGTTTTTGCTGGTTGAGTAAACTGCACAAATTTGCATAAGTCGAATGAGCACTAAAAGCTCAGCAAGAGAAGTGAAAGAATCACACAGAGGAGCACAGAAAGGCAAGAATGAGACCTCTGCTTTTCTGCTGTAAAAGAACTTCAGCCACATCCTGTATTAGTGTAAGGCTCTGCAGGTTTCACAAGAACCTTAGAACAAGTAGACAAACTCTTAAAGTATTTTTAGCTATCTCCAAGTTTTTAGCTCCCCATCCCCAAAACACAAAATATTTCCACATTACCTTTTAAATTTGACCTGTCCTTTTAGGTACTGAAACAGTATTAAGTACTGCAACAAGATGTGACGGCGAAAGTTACTGTCACTCAGCTGTAAATCCATCAGCTAAACAAAAAAAGAATTATATATTAAAGACACTAGACACACAAAAGCAAAAAAGTCCAACAGATGTTTTCTGGCAAACTCTATAGAGAGTAAATTTAACAAGATGATGGCAAGTCATTACAGAAGCTCTATTTAGTATTACATATGTTTTCAGGACAGCGCTTCACTTTGAATTGAACAAGAATTTGGAAAACCAAATATTCCAATATTTCAGCAAAATGAAGGTCAGCTTCCTCCTTTTTCCTATGAACTACTGCCTACAACATCAGGATTTGGCTATCACAGAAGCATTCACTTTCACCAACGCATAGTGAGACACTGCTTGGTTCCCAGCCTGTGTGCTGCAGCATGACAGATCGCACAAAGGGAACATTTGAAGATTCTCTGAAGAAGACCTTTGCCTACTGGGTGTTAATTAAGCAACTGGTTCTGTATTTTCTCTACTTCGTTATTTTAAAACTGCAAATACACAGGACAAAGGATTATGATGAATTTACCTACTCTTCTATCCCAGAAAAACTCATGCTGCACCATGACTTGCTTTCTTTCATCTACTAATGCATGCAATTGAAGACAACAGTCTCAGGATTAAATCCAACAGAGCATTGTATTTTTAACTCAATGTTAACAGAATTAAAACCTCTCAAGACCTTTTTCAAAGCAATTTTAAACAAGCCATTATGAGGCAGAAAATATAGTTAGCACATCAGCCAAGTTTTGGAAATGTAATTCTAAAAGCAATAAAAACCCAACATGTAACAATACAAATCAAATGCAACAGACAGGTCAGCTTTACTGCAGAATCCTATTCCAGGAACAGGAGTTCATGAATCATCAATTAACAGAGGCAATCCACAAAAAGAATCAAACGAAAAAGAATAGAATAAATCTATCTAAAGTGATCAAACAACGTAATGGGATATTCAGAGAAACCATGGAGTCTCCATCTGTGCAGACATTCAAAACCCAGCTGGACGGAGGGCTGATCAACATGCTCTGGCTGAGAGCTTTGAGCGGAGAGGATGAACTAGACACCAGTTCCTTCCAACCTCAACTAGTCTGTGATTATGAGAAAAGTAATCACATACCTTTTCACTAGTTAAGAACTTTGCGAAATACACATGTTCTCCTCCTGTTTTTAGCTCTTCCAACTTTTTTCGGGAAGCCTGAGTGTCGTCCAGTTTGTAACTTTTAAAAACAGCCAAAACTTCTTCTGAGTACTATAAAACAGTTATTTTCCACATTGAAAATGCTACAAAAGCTTTGTAGTTAGAGAACTACACTAGATTTAGTGCCAAGCAAGTAAAATAATTTTTAAACTTGCTACCAGCTAGCTGAAACAACCCATTTGCCACAGTTACAGAGGGCTTCTCTAGCCACCACAAATGACAGTGAAAGCATTATTTATCATTTCAGAGCATCTAATCATTTGGAATACTTAAAATATGCTAAGAAAAACAATGCTATGGATTGTGAACAGTACACAACTGCTTTGCTATATAGATGCTAGAAGGAAAAAAGGTCCACATGACAACAGTGCTATATTAAACTCAGCTTAAGTTGTTTAGAATATATACAAAAAAAGGTACAGACGTGAGAGTTAAATTTGAAGTGCTGCTCTTAAATTCAATTCAGAGCCCTAAAGCTGCAGTGAGATAAAACTTTCAGCTGAAAGAATTAAGCCTGGCTTTGTTCAGTTTCTCTGGACCACATGCTGGGTCTTTTGTTGGATTCCCTGCCCCAAAGCTGAGAATGTAGACCTCATTAACCAGATTTATACTGGGAAGTCCGAGCAGATGTTATGTTTTATTATCAGAACACAGAGAATGAAGATCAAAAAAAACCTCAGGCTTCTTACTTAGTAAATACTGAGTGGCAAATTGTGAAGAAACAGCAGCTTAGCAATAAACCATCCTCAACATTCGTACTAAGCAAAACTGAAACAGCTGGGTGAAGGGACATTCTCTTCTATTTGCTTCATTAGGAACCTATCCTCTTTAGGATCCAACTGGGACCGATATGATTATTCAAAACTAAGATTTAGAACTAGGTAGGACCATTTATCTTCTTGGGGGGAAGAACAACAAACCCAAACAAGCTCTGCTTTTTGCAGCTAATAAATCACAAAAAAGTTACTTCTGACACTGTTGCAACATATGAAGTCTGCTATTGAATTACACAAGTTTTTTAGGAGGTTGACTGTACATCTTAGTATATTGTTTACTGTCAAAGGCTCACTTCAGAAAACAGCAAAATGTATTTTCTCTTGCACTATTATTTGTCAACGGCATAAGCATTTGAAGTGTTTTATCCTTACGCACTCACTCTCCTACTTGTGTAAATGGTGTTTTTTTTAATTAGGCCTAATGACTGAAAGCATGAACTCAGTGTTACCTTAAGGAAAGTTTTCCATGAGACCTTCTCATAGCACTGCACAGGATTTCTAAAATAGTCTTGAAGTGACCAGAATTTTCTATACAGGTTATAATCTATTGGAATGGAACTGGGGGAAAAAGAAAAAATAAAATGAAAGCAATGTATTAAATTAGAATCTACTCAGGAACGTGCAATCACAGAAAATACAATTCACTTTTGTAACTGAAATACAGACAACGATGAGCCCTATCAGAGAAATCTGTAATTCAGAATTTGTCACTAAAGGAGTTTTCGATCCAGTACTGTATTTTCTTACCATTAAAGCAAAAATAGAAAAAGGGATTTTAGGAGTTTTTCATCATCTGGGTAACAAAAGGCAGCACAGCTTTTTCTCCCAAAAGCATACACAGCATGTACTGATTACATCTTACCAGAACAAGTTTTGTCAAGGTAATTGGAAAAACTGCCAAAGAGAATATCAGTGGTTCTCAGTCTGGATATGCAACTTTTTCAAACAAACAATATTTCTTTCTCTTCCAGGCAACTTCACTTAAACAGATTAAGACACTGCTAGGTTGTAGCTAATCTTGAGCAGGCAGGAGACAAGTAGAATTCCAAGCACAGCATTTAAGGATATTTCCCAAACAGCTCCTTACTTCCACTTTGGAAAGTTTTCTCTCAACTTTTAAAATTGCTGCAAGCTCACCAACTTGTTGGTGCTTCATCATCTCCCATTTCACCTTCTTCTACATCCATTCCTTCTTCTCTCTCCTCGGCGTGCTAATAGGAAAAAATAATGTAAGACTTATATAAATGCCACTGTTATTTGCATACAGTTCTCACAGTCTCATTTTAAACATTCTATTACACTTCAGATCAGAAAGCTTAAGCTGGTACTTCAAAAGATCTCTAAAATATTATTCCAGTAAAACACATAACAAATTCCTGTTTTAGCACCTTACTACCCTTTGCAATTGTAGCCTGACTTCTCTTGGAAAAAGCTGAAAGGACAGCTCTATCCTTCATACACCGTGGGGAACACTTAGTACATGCAGTGACAGTGCTTATCCTTCACAATCAAATCACCTTTTTTCCCCACCAAAGTCTGCACAGTTTAATGTACCAGATAACATGCCTACTTCCAGAATCAGCAGCTTGGTCTAGAAGAGTAACAACCAAATAATGAACATACAGTTCTGATTATCAAGCAAATGAGCATGTTTTCGTGCAAACAGCCTAACAGGTTTACTGCAGAATGAATGAAAAGCAACATAGGAATTTTTACCTTCTGTCCTAGAGTGCTCTCATGTTCATTGGTATTAAAGACAGTGACATTTTCCAGGTTAAACTGGCTCTGCAAGTTAAGTCCTGTGAAAAACAAAGGGCCAGCCTTAGAAGCTGTGAAGTTCATATGCAAGTCTATTAATTCAATTAGTTGTTTATGAGATGCTGATATTAAGTTGTCAGAAACAGCATTTAAAACCTGTGTTCGAAATCACAACAAATGAAGGTCACTTACAATATTTAAGGTAGAGACAAGAACTAAGATACAAGTGCAAAGTGACTTCCTCCAACTGGATTTGGTCTGTTACCATCATAAACTTAGAAGATTCAGCATATTTAGTCTTTGTTAGATGTTAAGTGTAATGCAATGCAAAAAATTCTCACCTGACTTTTCTGAAAGCGGAAATAACCTAGCCAAGAACAGCTGAATTCTTCCACAGAAGACTGTGTTTTGTGACTTAGATAATCTTCTTAGGAGGTCTAAATATTATAAAAATGTAAAGAATGTTAGTGTTTATTCCTCTTCTAATTTCTCACATGCTAGAATTTAAGACTTGCTAATCACATGAACTACATAGCTAACGAAAGGAAACCAAGATTTGTAAATTTAAACACGAGTAATTTTCTCAGATTGTCCATATTTTTTTTCCAAATGCATTCTATCAATTTTCCCAACACCTTCAACAGCAATAGAAAATAAGTTCAAATGAATTCTACTCAAATCAGCATTTGGTGTGGGCCTTGTCACTGCTGAGGAATGTTTCTTGGATGTTCTTAACAACCTCCACTGATGAAGAGATTTCCCCAAGGTCAGAACGACTTTTACATTAATCAGCAATACTCAAGAATATCTGCGGTGTGATCTGCCTTTTAATTTGATTACTTATTGAATGCATCTGAATGTAAATCCAATTATTAAACTCTCTTCTGTTTGCTAAGATAGGGAGTTCTTTAATTCCCAAAAACCCCCCTAAAAAATTACCTCCCTGAAAAACTCACCATTGCACATTCGTAGCAAGTAGTTTTTCCCTGCAGAGTAAAATGTATTCTGAAATGGAGTAAAGGTATTTAGCTCATTAGCAGGTCACAAAACTTCCCTGATTTTCAGATTTTCATTCAGTCACAAGCCATGAGTAAGTATGAGTCATTCCTACTACTGCCTCTAAATTAGAATCTTCCTTTAAATAAGAAGCAGGTTTCATGAAAAGGCAACATAAAAGAAACAGTTCCATAAATTCCAAGAAAGCAGAAGCCACAACATTTAAATCCAGCTTCCATACAGAAAAATCCCATGTGACAGTGAACTGTAGGAGCAGCACCTGCTTTCTTTTCTGGAACACACTTATTTTTACTCATTGCTTTTATTATTATTCCATGCAAGAGTACTAAGAGTATTAATAGTACCAGTAACCTGGCAGCAGAAGAAAGAAATGGGGTTTGTGAATATATCAGGAGATAGTATTAGCTGAAACAGAACACCCTGAATAAATGCCTACGGGAAGTAGTCCTGGTTGAGCAATCAGAGAAAACTGAGTGATTTTCAACTGTTACCAATATAGTTGCACTCCTGACACTACTGACAAAGAGCAAACCAAGGATACTGAGATCCAAGGTTTCTTATCTTGGAATAAAATGCTGGCAAGTTAGGACTTCTGTCTGAGACCTGGAATTCCCTCTTTAATTAACAGCGCCTGCAGCACAAGAAGTGCAGCAGCCTGTTGCAGCAGCAATTCTGCTATAGCACCATGGCACAGCAAGAGCATAAAACTCTCACACAGGCCTCAAAACCCTGACTGTTCCTCAAGAGCAGAAATATTCTAGGGCAACATATTCACTGTTGCTATAGTCCTGTAAGGGAAAGCTCATTAAGAAAGTGACCAAGAAGACTTCTCTCCCTGTCACATTAGAGGTGGAAGAATCTCCTTCAGCTCTGAGGAAGAAGCTGAAGAGTAAGTCAACAGAGAAGCTACTCATGCAAATTGTGCATTATTTCCAGTTTCTAAATGTGACAAACAAAAAAAATAAAGAAAGAAAAAAACAGTTGGAAATAAAACAATTATGGTTTTTTTTAATTATTAATTTTCTGACCTCTGCTGCACAGAAATTTAAGCCTTGAAACAAAATGTGATCAATGCTGTTATTTTAACAGAAGCAGATACAAAGACAGTTAAAATCTGCTTGTAAAAATGGTTCAGGCAGACAGAAGTTTTGGCACAACTATATCACATTTTGGAAAAATACCTACTGATTTCCATGTAGCAACATTCTTCTCGACAAAAGTAAAAATTCTGTCACATTGATCCAAGGGCAGGCAATCCAGAACATCCCCCAGAAGCACAAAAGGGGTTGATGCAGTGCAGATACCTATGAGGAACGGGGAGCATTTTATTCAGCGAAGTTGAACTGAAATGCAATAAAGATGCATGGTAGCTGAGAGACATTATGTTAAAATAAAGAAGAAAAAAATTCTCCTGGGTTTCTACAAATCCTAACAGAATTAAAAGAAAATAAATAAAAAGCTTGGGCTAAAGTGAGAACTTCAAATTCCAATAAAGCTATTTCTGTGTGCACACATATGCAGATGAGCTTTACAAGAGCTTTGCATTAATATAAAACAGGTAATAAAGAATAACTGCTGTTAAAACCTCAAAGTCAGAAACGTCACATCTCTTTGCAGACTGCAAGTGAACTCTTTCAGACTTCTGTGTCCACAGCTCATTACACTACACACCCCCATGAAGTCTGAGTCTTTTCTTTATGTAAAGCACCACTAAAGCTGTGCACCAAGACAGTCTACCCATGCTCTGTAGTTAGGTAATGTCTGCATTCCTTATAATCACAGGTCTTGTTATTCTACAGTTCATAAAACACATATGTAGTTGAGCTGTATTTATTAAAACAAACAAGTATTTGATATGAACAAATAAAGGGAAGAGTGAGAAAGCCTCTTCAGAAGAGGTTAGAACACTGATTTCTGACAGAAAGGGCAGTTATAGAAATGGATTCAAGTATCTAAAAACCAGTCCTGTAGTGACAGATACAATCTGAGCAGAGATATCCAGAAGGAGTTATTTCTGGCTCTGCCAGCAACTGACAGAGAAACCTACAAGCCATTTAACCTCTCCGCCTCAGTGGTCTCATCTCCAAAATGATGATGGGAGACTTCTAAGCATTTTACAGTGATGGAAAAAGACAGAAAATGCTAATTATGTTTCAACTAAATCCATGCATCTTCCTACAAAAATGTCACATATACACCTGAATTTAATTAGAAGTCATTCCTCTCATGGAACAGGCTTAATAACCACTAGTGTAAGGGCCACATATTACCAAAGCTAACTGCTGCAGATAACTTACAAAAATTGGGATTCTAAAATTCCCCTAATCAGTCCCTAAAACTGCCAACAAATTTAAGAGAAAGACGCTCACCTTCTGTGACTCCATTAATAGCAAGAGAAATAATTGCCAGGAGATTTTCACATGGAGCTTTGTTTATCTAAACAAACAAGACAGTGTTACACTTTGGCTATGGTGACTTAAATACATCTAACTCAACTAAAATCCTTGCTTCCAACTAGGAATACTTAAAACAAATACCGACATTCAACTTCCCAAAACTTCTATTAAATCAGACATGTCAGTTAACATTATGAAGTTTTCATGGAGTGAGCAACATTTCTTGACCACTTCTGGCTGTTAAAGACCCTACAATATCTACTGCGTAGAGACAGACATTTACCTCTGAAAAATAGCATATCACATTCAGCCTTCATTCAAGCAATACCAATAAAAACAGTATTTGATTCTTTTCATCATTCTTTCCAGTTGACAGGCAGCTTTGTTACATGCTAGTAACAATAACCCACTCCACCCCATCCTTAAACGTACAGCTGCAGAACAATACATATTTATGAACTAGAATTTTAAGTAGCACACTTTCGTAAGGATTACAAAAAAACTGCTGGAAAAGGCTTAGTCAGCAGCTCTTACTGTGCTGTGGTATCCGTAAAATACTGCCATTCTGTCCAACCTACCAATCTCCTTTAATCATCTATATTACACCACAATTAGGTAACTCTTACAAAATGTATGTTTTTAATACATAATATTTTCTTCAACATTAACTTGCAAACACAAGTTTGAGCTTTATCGAGAAATAAGCTGTAGCAGTTTAAAGTACTTACTATTTCTTCTTCTACAATAACTCTAAAAGCTTGATCCAAGGTACACTTCTTTTCATTTTCACTGCAAATGCAAACATTCCACATCATTTAATAACAACTATTAAGGTAAAGATTACTAAAAAGGTACCTGAATAGGCACCTTTTAAAACCAACCAGCATTTGCTTACCTCCCAGGAATCTGGTTAAATGCGTTCAATAATGGCTTGATACTTTTGACATTCAAGGCCTCTCTGGTGGATGTCTACCAATATGTAAAGAAAAAAAGCTTACAAAACCAGTATAAAACCAGACAGATCTCCTCCTTCCTCTATTTGACAGCAGACAGAAATACCAAGGAATCTATTTGCCAGACACCATACAGCACATAGCAAGTGCCTAAGAAATTAGACAAGTGAGCTGGCAGCGCATCACACCTCAAACCTGGGCTAACAGTGCGGCCAAGCAAAACACAGACAAATACACTGCTGCAACATACACTGCATCTGCAACAGCCTAAAGTGTGTTCCCACCTACCCCCCCCCCAACAATTTCACCCGCCTTACGGGTAGCTTATGGCAGTTTGGGACATGACTCCTGCTAACAAGTTGGTATAAAAATTACTACATCTCATAATGAAATCAATCTTATGGCACCAGGCATCTGTGCCTCAAACATTCCTGCGCAAACCTCACCCCTCTGTCCAACAAACTGGGCCACTAACGGGGGTCTCCAGAAGTCTGAGCACACATCCAGCCCCACCTGCTCTGGACACGGAAAAGCATCATTCAGCAGAGGCGCAAAAGAGACAAGCATAATAAGCAACGGACGTTTTCTGCGGAAGTTATGCATAATTTCATTTTATTTCATATTAATATTAGCTAACTAAAGAGCAGATCCTCCCTTTGGCGAGCTGAGCTGGGCCGGTACGAAACCCTGTCCCAAAACTTATACCGCTTTATCTCAGCTGCGCTGAACGCTCGCTAAAGGAGATGCGGGCCTGCGGGCCCAGCACCGGGCCCGGCGGTGCGGCGCGGCGCGGCCGCTGAGGCAGAGCCCTTCACCGGCGCGCAGACGCAGCGAACCTCCCACCCGCTACCAAACGAGGGTGCCGACCGGGCCCGGCCGGGCTCACCGTGAAGCGGTGCCGCGCCTCGGGCAGGCTGAACAGCGGCGGCGACATCTCTCCAGCTCACCCAAGCCCCGCGACGCGCACGGATGACGCCATGCTTTCCCCTCCCGCCCAAAGGCTCCGCGCGCATCCTGGGGACGCCCCGCCTCCCTACCCCTCCCCCGGCGTGCCCCCTAGCGGTCAGCCGGGGTATGAGCACATGCGAGGGACGCGGCGGCTCGGGCGGCCGTTGGGGTGCTGAGGTGAGGGGGGAATAGAGAGGAAGGAAGGAGCAGGCAGCCCATCGCCATTGTCAGTATGGGCTTGCCTAACTCAAAGCGGCTTTAAAAGCTTAACGTGTGCGGGAGTGACAGTGGTGGTGGTTGTTTCTGGTGTACGGTTCCTCGGAGGCGCGGTCTGCCGCCGTCTTCAAAGTACACCTGAAGGAAGAATAATTAGGAATTTTTATATCGGTAAAATCACCTCGGCACTAACAGTTTACAGGTTGAATAATGTCCTGAGGTACCTCCTCTGAGTCACCTTGGGTGGAAGTCTAATCATTGGTTCTCTAGACTTAACTACTAGTCTGAAGTGGCCCTGCAAAAATAAATGTTTATTGTGAAATGTATCTTTTTGTGTGTCTCAGCTCCTTTAAAGACCACATTCTCCTGCTAGACCAAATAGTGGCAGTTCCCAGACTTGGTTGTTGACAGCCATTTGACAATTGGAAAAAGGCATTGGAAATGTTGACAAATGATGCCTTGTCTTCCGTTCCCAAGCTTGCAGCTGAGTTGGGAACCCTTGTTATGTCCAGCCATAAACTCCTCTCAAATATATTACTCATCAGATGTCTTCTGGATCTCTCAAGGGCACCTCAAAACTGACTGGAGACACTGTTTTCTCTCGCTGCTTCTCAGTCCTGCTTTCCTTTGTGCTATCAAAGCAGAAGCATTTGAGTTACTTTCCCAGGAAAAGGAAAAACCACCCAAAACCCACACCCACCTTTTCTTTTGCCAGTGCTGAACTTCCTTGAGCAATCACTGTTACTAAAAACACCCAGCTATGTGGCTGAGCCCACTAGCCTGTCCTGGTGATGAACGGCTCTCAAGATGTGTGACTAGGACTAAAGAAACCAGCCTATGCCTGTTTAGACTGTCACCATGTTCCTGGGGATGTGTCTGCCCTTACATCTAAATTCCTCAGCACAAGGAATCCGTGTTGCAACATCAAATGCATTTATTTGACCCCTGAAAGACAAAGCTATGTACTTTGATGAAGGTAGGCTTCTTCCCCTTGTGTATAGAGTCCTGATGGTCCTAATTCACTGGGTGGGGAGCACTGGTCTGCCAAAACTCCCAATAATTTTAAATAAGGAAAGCATGTCTCATTTATTTGGAATCTCCCCTCTCCCTCAGTATATAATAGAGCAAAACTTTGTCACGAATTATCCAATAGCTTTTTAAACCTCAGTCTGTTCTGCTTTACAGTTAGAAATACAGGGAGCAGTTCAGGTATCTAAAGAAAGGTGCCCAGTGCCATATTAAACATCTCAGGGTATGGGAGGCATCTTCACAGAGCTGGCAGATAAGAGTGGGAGCCATGAGACCTGCATCCTCCTGAAGCAGCAGCTGGAGGCCAGACAGAACGCCCTTCTACATCTATAATAACACTGGAAGCCTGAATGGCGTCCTTAGAAAGTAAGGGTGGGATTCATCTCTCTGCCCTCTGTATATCTGTTACTGAGCTTGCTCTTTATACCTAATGAGGAGAGGGAGGTTTTACGCTCATCTCTCAGGCATAAATTCTCTCAGCTTAAAGCATCTGGATGAGGGCAGAGGAGGAATATGACCCTGCCAATGCCTCTTTCTCTGCATTTAGACAGCTGAGTTTAAGTGAGATGAATACTACTCCAGGTGACAGCTTTTTCCCTTTTCAGACAAATGCCAGCCTATTAAGACAGCACAGGGTTTACCCTATGCAAAACATGTAGGAAATATGCACAGAAAATTGTTGTGCTGAATAACTAGGAAGATATTTTCCTGTGTCTACTACTTTTGCTGTCAGGAGAAGCTGTACCTGTGCTGATTTAAATACACTCATCCCATAACCTTTTCTTAGCCGAATCTCATGGTAAGCACAGTGGTCACCTGTCTTTTTCACACTGCTGTGATGGTCTCCTGGGGAGGCTGGAGGGGATGTTTCTTACTTCTGTTGACCTCACTGTCCTCACCAGCGCATGAGCAACTTGCAGAGGCCAGAGCACCATAACCAATATATTTGCCCACCCAGGTATGATACCATGCTGAAAGCAGTAACATGTTAACCTGACTATGTTGAGAAAACTCCCAGTGGAGTGAGAACATTGCCTCTGAGTTTCTGAGTTACAAATGGCTGCTTTCTGTGCAGGAAGATTAGTCTTGGACGAGCTACAAATGGCTGTTTTTTGAGCAAGAACATTGCTTTCAGTTAAGTTACAAGTAGTCATTTTTTGTTTCAGGAAAGAGAAATATTGGCAATTTTCATACTCTTCTAAGTCACTGAATAGGTTGCACTGTAGATGCCTAGCTGGCCAATTGCTTTTTTCTCCTCTTGACTCTCCTTTTTAGAAGTTTTTTATCTTTTAAGTCACTAGGAGAGTGCAAGGAATTCAGCTTGGTATCGAAGTCCTCCTTATTGTGGAGCCTGCTCTTTCCAGCACTGTAACCTGAGGCTTTTGGCCAGTTGTGGTTTCTGAAGCATGACAGATGCAGGCACCCTCCTGCCCATTTTTGGCTCTTCACATAAGAATTTCAGCAGTTGTCTTCTGCTGTTGTGTCTTAATCCCTGAAGGCAACACGTTCAGCTGGGGTGTCCTCGAGTTACGGCATGCAGCTTTCCAGTACATACTTTGATTTCTTTTCACGTTAAGAGCGGGAGTCCTTTCCTGCATCCAGCTTTGCTGGCTGGAGGCTCCGGCTTTTCTCCAGCAGACCAGCAGGCTGAGACGAGCCCTCATTGCCTTGCTGGCAGGGAGGATCACGCAGATGCTTTGGGTTGAGCTGGCTGTGTCAGCAGGTTAGCTCACCCATGCCTTCTCACAGTCTGTGCAAGCTCAGCTGTTTATATCTGCATTGCTGATGTGGGGTTAAATGCACATTTTCAGGGGTAGGTGTAGGAGGCAGCAGAAAACCATTCAATCAGCAAAGTTGCTTGCAAGGGGAGGGTCTGACCAGAACTGTTTGAGTGGTAAAACACTGGCACAGGTTGACCAGGGAGGTGCTGCATGCGCCATCCCAGGAGACATTGAAGGCCAAGCTGAATGTGGTTCGGCACAACCTGATCCAGCTGAAGATGTCCCTGCTCATTGCAAGGGGGTTGGGCTAAATGACCTCTGAAGCTCCCTTCCAACCCAAACTGGTCTATGATTCTATGATTATATTTTGAGCATTAGAAAATGTCATTGCTAAGTTTTACTTTGTTTGTTTGTTTAAGGTGAAGGACTGCCATGGCTTCAGCCTGTGTTTTAATTCAGAGAACTGAGAGAAAGCCAAGCCTCAGCTTGATTTCCCAGGTCTCCTAAGAATGCTGTTTGTGTCTGGCCAAAAAGCTCAGGTACTGCCCATGTTCATGGGTAGGAAAAAGCTCAAACATCCTGTTCATATGGGAAAAGGCAAATAATATTACGATCAAATTTATTGTTATTATTAAAAGAAATATTTAAAATAAAGTATGACAGGGTAGATGGGAATATGTTTTTCCATGTGGTGTGGCTGTAGTTAGTTTTTGTACCGGGAGAGGGAAGTGTTTGCCCAGAAAATGCAGAACGAGTGCCGAACGAGGGACGGCTTCTGCGCTTGGGCGGCTGACGCCGATGCTGCTCTGCTAATGGGGAGCTGGGGGCACGCCGCCAGGCAGGAGTTCGTCACTTCGTCTGGAATAGAAACCAGTGTTTGATACAGCCTAAAAAATACGGAATATGTCAGAGCCATGCTAATTCATTTCAAATCACGGGGAAGGGGTCTTCATGACACTGAAAACGGGCGCCACATGGTCTGTCGTTTTGAATGACTCACATGAGACATGCTGAACATTCAAGCTTGGAAGAAAGTTTACTTGTGGTTTTTTTTTTACAAGGTTTTTTCACTAGTTCTCATCTCTAATTTTGATAAACCATAGTATCATCTGAATGAAGGGCAATTCTAAATAAATATTTTGAAATTATTCTAGCCCCCGCCTCTTGCTGTACAAAAGAAAAACAGAAGAGCTTTCTGAATAGGTAAAAATAAGCTTTTAAATTTTTACAAAGATAGCAGAAAGTCAATTACAAGTGTCCTAAGCAGATACTGCCAAAGTAATGGAGTCTTTTCTAGAATAGATGTACCTTAAGCCAAAACTGATGTTGCATGTGAAGAGAGGATTGCCAGCATGCTGAAAAGCATTATAATGTATTTGCTAGTGAGTATAGCATAAATGAAATCTTTCTTCCTCTTAGGGTAATAGATAAAGAAGAAAACCATTCTTACTACGTGATTTAATAGCATTTTGTAGCCACCTCTTGCTTGATACCAAGCTTTTTCTCTGTTTAGAATAGCATTTGTTACTTTCTTACAGATCTCACGCAAAGTGGGGGATCAATACCGATCTGTTAGTGCTCCCACTGGGATACTGTTAAATGAGGCTAGAAAGCTGGCTGCAGTGACTTAAGAAGTTAGCACCCCAGCAGTTGTTGTGCACCTCTGGCAGACATGATTCCTATAGCAGTGTCAGCAGCATGTCACTTCTGCTTGCCACTTGCTGTTGCCTCAGTGCAAAATCTAACCATGTTGCTTAAAGCTATCCTCATTAGCTATTTAATAGAGATGCCAAACTGAGCACTGGACTGGCAGACAAAAACTGATCTCTGTTTTGGGACTCAGAAACTCGGAGGACTAGTATGGCTTATCTGTAAGGCAGTAAATACCACAACTGTTCTGGATAGGAAGAAGATTCAGTGTCCTAAATTAGTTAGCGATATGTTAGAAAAGTACAGCATTAGTTAGGCTATGCTTCTAGTGTGTTCTAAGTTGGAAGGTAAGGGAGAGACAAATGAGATAATCTTTCTTTAAAACTATTGTAAGCAAAATCAGGTTTCAGCTCAGATTTAAACACTATCACCAGCTGAAAGCTCAGATGGATAAAAGCAATTAACAACAGCAGTATCTCAGAACATCTCTGTACTCAGAGGTCAGTTGATACAACAGAGATTGTATTACCTCATAGCAAGAGTTTGTGGAGAACAACTTCACCTAAACCAGATGTTATCTTTTGGAATAAAATCCTGCTCCAAACCCAAATTGAGTTTCCATTTTAAATTCTGCCGTTTATTCCTACAGAGGGTATGCTCAGAGACTGTGAAGCCTCCCATCTCTGATGGCAGTAGTGCTTGGTGCTTCATTCTCCCTCCTTAATTGCCCTCCTTTATGCTCGAGAGCCCTTCTTTTCAACCTTCTCCCTCCCTGGACAAGTTTGCACACCATTCATTACAGAAGGACTGGCATGAAAGGTGGGTAAATTGCCTTATTAGTTTGGTTTAAGTAGCTTGCCTATTATTTCCAAACCAGTCATGGGAAGTTGCACAAGATACTTTCATCTTTTAAACAATGATGAACACAAGCTGTACTACCTTTGATGCTTAATTTTTAGATGGCATCCTGCCAACCACTTCAGTTTGTTACTGTGATACGCATTTAATGTGTGGACTGATGAAGGAGAAACTAGATTAACACAAAAAATAATCCCTCAGAAAAACTTAAATTACATTTTTACAAAATGTATAACAGAATCTTTCTACCTTTTATTAGCATGTTACACTTCTCACCAGGGCAAACACACAACTTTTATGTTGTTAAATCTCATTATGATATTCTGCTGCTTTTGATACTTTTGGTTCTTCTTGATTTCCTGAATAAATTGCTGGGGAATATATACCATATGATCCCATTCTGCCATGCCAGTCATAGCAGAAATGTTTCACCAGTATGTTTTGGTGGAATTTTTCAAATAAATACGCTTGGTAAGTGTACCTAGAAAAGGCTCTTTTACCTGGATTCACCTAGAAGACCATTTCACATGTTAATCTGAGAATGTCTGATTTTTCTCCTCCTCATCTTTCACTAGCACTGTTGTCCTAGAATGCTAACGCTCTTCACATAGATGGAGATATGGTCAGAAATGGCAGCGGCTAGTGGTTTTCATGATCAAGACCAGGGTTTTGACTTTAGAGTAGAATAAAAATGGGAGTCAGTGGAAGCTGAGAGCATGCAGTATGCTTGCAGCATGCTGAAGACACTCACAGGATGATTCTATCCAAACTAGAATCCATTGTGTCCATCTGCATTGAACCAAACTTTAGTATTCTAACAAGAGATGATGCTCAGACAGCACACTGCAGCTATATACCTGCAATGGCTCCAAATCCAGGAGCTGAATGACTTTCTTTTCTGTCATTGATTCTATGTGGGGAGTTAGGAAAAAGGACTTTTGTTTTGGCCTATGTCTAAAACTTTGCAGTATTTCTGTGTTTTGTCATCATTGTAATTATCAGCATGCACAATTTTTATATGTAAACAATAATATTCCACAGAAATAAAAGTCCATGAAATGTGTTCAAATAGTATTATTTGCTGTCTTTAAGTGTCTCTTTTGTATTTGGCTAATTTATCATCAAGATCTGGGTATCTTGAGTTTGGGTATCAGTTTGCAGAAGTGGTTATCATGTATTGTTGTTTTTAACCCAAAGCAGAGAACATGTGTCATTTCTGTTGCTGAAAGAATTTACTGAAATTCCTATCTCTGTGCTACTAATACTACAAAAATCTGGTTTTTGGTTTGGTTTTTTTTTTTTCCAGTTAGATACCATAAATTAGCTGGGATGGATCTAAGTGACAGGAATAACTTAATGATCTCCTCTATTTCTCTCTTACTGTGTCTATAACTGGCGAGTGGAGCACACCAGTATACTGGATGATTTTCATTCATTGCACACACACATGCTTCCTTCAGGCTCCAGCATAGGAATAATAGCTAAATTGACTTGCTCAAGATAATCTCAGATCTGCTGCTTTTCCAGATGGCTGCTTGCTTTTGATGCTTCCTACAAAACTGAAGAGAAATCTGATCAGCCTACTCACTTTTTTGGGGACTTAGTCATGGTCTTGAGACAGAGAATTTCTTATGAAAACTGATAGCAAGCTCCATGTATTGAGAGATATACATGTAGCACTGTAGTACCTGGAGTGTCATTCTGATTCCTCTCCTTGATTAGGTGGTTCCCCAGACTCACAAATCTGGATTTTTCATGCATTTATAATTGTAATAGTCACAATTTCAGTTTCCTCACAGCATTTGGTATTGGCTCCTTATTTTCCTTAATAATGAGACTTAAATTCTCTAACTGTTCTAATATTTCAGCATAGTTACTGGCCACTAGATTCTTTTATTGTTGAGGAATTTCACAATTGTGTGATTGAAATAACAGTGTACATATGGCATCATAAGAAGCTCTGAGCCACTGAGTTATGGTTTTTGAATTTTAGAACTAGTCATTTGAGTTTGTGCTCAGGGCTGTGATAGCAACAGATTCATAAGAGCAATTCAGGGACAAGGTTTCACTAGGTCACTGTTAATAATACAGCCTGCTGAACGTTTTGCTTTACTCAAAAATAGGTTGAGGAAGCCAAAACGTTAAAGCCTGCAAAGTCTGAAGCAAGCCAGCAAACATTTAAGTACTCTCTGAAGCATCTTTCTCCAAAGAAAAATTCCTAGACAAGCTCCTGTGTTTTGCTGGACCTGAGAGCCAGGTAAGCAGCCTAAGGACAGCATCTGCTACCCCATGAAAGAGTTACTGGTTCCTGGGGGAAGAACAAACTGGGGGGGGGGGGGGGGGGGGGGTAGGGGGGGGAGAGAGAGGAAGGAGGAGGGGAGGGGAGACAAACTGGCGGGGTGGGGAGGGGGTGGGGAGAAGGGAAGGGAACAACTATAACATGACTGGAAATAGTTTCACTTTCTTTACTTGCTCTTGACTCTGCCAGTTCAAATGACTTTGTGGCCCATTTTCTCCTTGTTTTCAAGTTGTTTTTCCTCTCACTTCAGAGCGGATAAGAGAAGAAAACAGGGAACACCTTACATGGAGAAATACACGCAAAGAGCTGCCAAAGACTGCCTGTCCACTGGAAAAAAAAGTGCACTGAGATACATACGTTTCCCCCTAATTTCTTTAGAGCAGCATTAGTAATCTGAGGTACCCCTGTGCTTCACAGGAGCAGGTATGCTCAGATAACAGTGGTTTCTAGCCTGAAGATAAAATATCAAAGTGACAAAAAATAAAATCTGACGACAACTTTCTATCAGTCACATCTCTTCTTGTTAAATATAACTTGCCTGCTTAAATTTCACATGCAAATTACTTCTCTGGGGTATCCAAGGGAACAGTAATAATTTACCAAAGTATTCACCTGAAGGTTCCTAAGATTATTTAGCTATCTATTAGACTCTAGATAGAATAACTATAGTCATGGGGAAGGGGGACTTTCTTAAAAATCCAGGCCTGGAAGAGTAATTTATTTTGCAGTAGCAGCCAGCAGGGCCACCCTCTTACTGCAGCTTTGGATCTAAAAATGTTTTAAAACATCCATTTTAAAACCTTTCTTCACATGAGAAAAGTATAAATCAGGGAGGGAGGCATTGCAAGAAAAGCCATCTGAAGCAGAGCAAACAATACACACAAATCTTACCCCAGCTTTTTAAGCAGGCAGCTTTGGTATGGAAAGACTCAAGAGATGAGGAGATCATCCTTCCTGGAGTAGCAGTGATGCTTTTTACAGCTAGTTAGTTGTATCTCACTACTCCTGTGCCCCTCTTTTCACAGGTGTAGGCTGGTAGACCCTGCCTTAGTTCTGCATTATAAATAGCAATAATAGAGGCTTATGGCTTTCTCTATAGATAGCATAACATTTTTGCTACTTTTGCAAAAGAAGAAGTAGGGTCTATCTCAAATAGTCTGTCTAATTGCAGCCTCATAACTTCTGTCTATGCACTCAGTATAGGTTGTCGTGTTTAGTTGTGGGTTTTTTGGTTTGGATTTTTTTTTTTGTTTGTTTTGGGTTTTTTTTATTCATTGCCTTATTTAAGGAGAAGGTTTAACTGGTCTGTTCAGCTGCTATCTGGTAAATGAGGCAAAGGGTAGTTTGAATTAGTTGATTACAAATACCTGGTGAATGTTTACATTTCTAGTCCATCTTCTAGCCAACTTTCTCCAAGTGTTTTGCATGTGTTCCTGTGTAAGTATTCACAAAAACTTCCTTTGCTTGGCAAATTTCATCAGCATCTGTAGTGAATAGTTGGAGGAACTGGGGTGAAGAGTCATTTAGACATTGATCAATGGGACCAGTGATCTATTTAAAGCCAAGCACAAATTTAAGTGATTTACCACACCGGGCCTTCAAGTCTTTGCCAAGTGTCATCCAGAAAGTTGATTCTAGTAGCCATATCTCCTACAGCTCTGCCAGGCTCAAGCTTAAATTATTATAGCAAACTACTGTTTAATTTAGTGAAAAAAAAAAACATCTGCTAGGCTGGGAAGAAAAACTGACTGAGTTTGTGGTAGACTGTTGCACATGGAAATCTTGTGTGGCAGCAGTATGAGATGGGGCTCAGTCTGGTCTGCTCCCCAGGAGAAAGGACCCTAGAGACTGTGTTTGCTGAGAATCTGTGAAGTAGAGGGATGGATGTCTTCTGGGTAAATCCTCTTTTGTCAGGCTATAGAGTTCTTAAAATAAGAGGCAAATTTCACGTGCTTTCCTGAGAGGTGAAAAACATTAAGGTATCTCTAGCTTCTGTTGCCTAAACCACAATGGCATTCAGTAATTCCTTATTAGGCATGGGACCGTCTATTTTAAAATCAATACTTTGTTTCATTAAAGCATATGTTACAAGCAAATGTAAGGTTGTTCTGCACTGCTTGGAAGGAAGTAAAAGGTAAATGTCAATGAGCAGGATAGAAGAAGCCAATATTCTTGGCTAGTTTTGTTTCCTGTGGCAGCCAGGGCTGTCAGCCCTACAATGTGACATGCAAACCCCAGAGTGGCCCTGCTGCCTTCAGCTAGCTCAAATTGAACTAGCCCTAATGATGCCCTTAAATGCCACAGTGCCTTTAGCTCTTTGAATGTGATTCTTGCTTGTTCAGGAAGCCCAGTTCTCACTGTTAGGTTGGTTCAAGAAATGATGGCCTAGGAGTCAATTTGTTGGGTATAAGTCTGGGTGCCTTTCCTTCCACATAAATCCCTTTAGTTACAAGGGTAACACGGTCTCTCAATTTTCAAGTGAAATTAATATAATTCTTGATTCCCCCTTTTTGTTTCTTCCTCAGAGGAAGAAAGGAGCTTTCCCTGCTCCCCCCATAGCACCTTTTAAGAGTTTAGAGCACATCTTACCACTGTAATTTTTCCTGTACTGCTGCATGGTGACACTCAGAGGCACTCACAACCACAGTATAAACACTACTGAAAAAACCTCCTTCTCCATTAAATTCAAGAGCTGAAGTTAAGTCTTACACTCATGGAAATGCTCTTCTCTATTATTCCTTCCCTCTCTGGTTGGCATGTAAATGACATAATTTGGCCTGCTATAATAATTGCAGGATGATAAGCCAACTTTAAAATCCTTTAGCTGATGTTTTAATTAATTTTTTTTCAAGTGCACACTGTTCATGCTCTAGAATTTGATCTGTTTGTGCTATTATACTCTTATTATGATATTAACGAAGCTAAATCAGGCCAAGGATGTCTGTGGTCCTGCCTGGTATTAGTGATGTGTTTGCCAAGCACTCTCTGATGTCACCTAACCACAGGTATTGGATGCTGTGTGGTAGCTGAGATGGCCATGTATAACACACCCTGGGACCACATCCTGAGCACTAATCACCTATGAGTAGTTCCTGAATAAATCCCTTGCCCTGCAAGTTTGTTTTCTCAGGCAGAGATCTCTTTTGCAATTGAAGCAATGGGTCTGATTCTGCCCTCCAACAGGTATTACACTCTGTGACACTACAGATCTGTCATCTCATGTGGAGGACAAACACCTGCTGTGTGTCCCCTTCCAATGCCTGTATAGCCCTGATCATATTGACAATAAATAATATATTTTCTCTAAGTTGTACTTGTCACATATTTTGGCTAATTCTAGCGTTTGGGTTTCTTTTTCAGACAGACTTCAGATTGTTCACATGATTTCTTTGTCTTCCTTTTAATATGTTTAAAAATTACAGCTAAACCTTGCAATATGCTTTATGTACATTGGGAAATAGCTGACCCCGTGGTGTCCAAGGTCTCTGGGCATGGAAACACCTCTGGCTGCAGCATCAGCCATGGTGGGGGAGCTCCCCCACAACAGCTGTGGTGCAAGAGCCATGCACTTCTCAGCCAGTAGTTAAAACTGTCAAAGCAAGGCTTCCTTCAGCTCTGTGAAGCTTGTTCTTGGCTCTTCATATGGAAGGACTGTCATCCCTTACCCGTGGCGTGAAGAGCACAAGGCCCAGAGCGTGGCCAGAGTGCTGTGGGAGTCAGCTCCAGACGGGTTTGTGCAGCCCGTTACGTGGTGTATGCTCTTTTCCATTCTCTCTCTCTGCTTGGAAAGAGAGACGTATTCCTGTCTTTTTCACCTCATTTCACAGCCATATATTTGTACAGGGCTTTTACCCTGGCTAGTGTGATTACAAAGGAAATAGTGCAGTAGCCCCTCAAATCGAGGGAAAAGAGAAGATCAAAACAGACATCAGACTCCTTAGCTGGAGTGCCAACTACCACAATATTGGGGAAAATGCCATGTGCGAGATTTTGCTGCTTGTGAAAATGAAGGGAAGGGAAATGAAAATATATACCAACATGTCCTCTAAAAATGTGTACCTACAGGGTTGAAGCAACCATGAGTGATGCTGTGCAGATGGTTTTTCTCTTGCCAGGGAGAAGTGTAGCGAGGCCAGAGTCTTTTAATCTGTCATATGTATAACCTAAGATTTACAGTTGGAATCAGACTTGAAAATGTAAATGGATTTTCGATTACAGAGTCTGTTCCATCATAATGGCGTTCATTCAAGGCTTTGTCTGGGTAGAACAACAGCTGTTCTGCCTGTGTTATTTCATGTTTTATTTTATTTTTAGACTTTTCTCATATGTAAAATGCCAGGAGATGGACACAGACTGGGAGACATCATGGTGATGTCTCCTAAATAAATAAAGTGCTCCCACTGATACTTCAATGAAACTACATTTAAAAGGTGTTTTTCCATCTCTAACATTGCAAAACACAGAAGGAGAGAGTTGATTTCATGTAGTGAAGAGCTCTGACCCAGAATTTTGACCACCTTCCCACCCCTAACATGGCTAATCTGGATAAAACAGGACGCAGAGCTCTGACCTGACTTTGAAATTAGCATTTCGCTTGAAATCACCAGCTGGTGATTGTTGAGAGTCCCCTAAAGCCTCCAAGTTTTGCCTCTTAAAGTTAAAAATTAGGGAAAGCCAGTGGTCACTCATTTTAGTATGCCACCTTTAAAACCACTTCAAGCACTTAAGTATTTGAAATTGAACTATCTCTAGTGTTCAGATTCAACAATTGTCTACCTGTTTGTTTAAGCTAAGCAACCTTTTTGTTTCAGTAATTCCTCTTCCCACATGTGTGCATTTCTTCTGCTGTTTATTATGATTTTTAAAGATGCATGTTTGACTTTTCATAAAGTACACCTGTTCAAATGCAGATATCAATGAAAGTTTAGTGCAGAAATAGAAGTTACAAGTCCAGATACTGCTGTGGATCTATTTCCCACAGCAGACGTTGTTTTGTTGCTTGGAGACCTGCTGTATGTTCTTGCTTTAAACTGCCTTCCAAAGTTGAGCTCTGTGCTTCTAATACATCTGGAAAGCTAGCAAATATTCTGTGTTTCAAAACTTGTGTAGGAGGAAAAGGACATGTAGGAAAAACCTACCAAACACCAAAACAAAAGCTCCAACCCAGCTCCTTTGAGACCTGGAGCCACCAGGAATTTTTGTTTGTGCTGGGAAAGTAATACATAACTTCAGGCACCAACTGAATGACATGCTTCTCATGCAAGGCAGGAATGCATTCTTTTCACAACCAAGAACAGGAATTATGAGAACCATGACAGAGCCCTGTTATGCTGTTTCTGAGAAGAGAGCTCCTCTGTGGTTGATCTTACTAGAAATCACAATGAGAACATCAGGGTTCATTTTCCTCCTCAGTCATTCTTCATCTATTTCTCTCCTCCCTATCTGTCCCTTTCTCTTTCTTTTATTATTTTTGTTCTGTTTCTGTCCTCAACTCTTCTCTTTTTCTGTCTCATCTTTTCTCTCTTATCTTTGAAACACTGCAGGTCTGCCTGCAGGGTTGCCCCTGTCCATCAGAAGGTAGAGCAGTGACAAGACTGTACCTGCAGTGAAGTTTGCTTCCGCAAGCAGATAGCACTAAGCTGTGTGCTGTTCAAATATCAGTTCGTGCTGTTCTCACAGGCATTAATCCAGGAACACTATTTGCCTGATACAGTGGGATACTGCAGTGCCAGAGGATAGTTTTTTGGATTTCCATTTCCAGGCTTTTATTCTGACATAGAAAAAAAAGTGGACGAAAATACATTGTTGCCATTCAGAAAAATAACTCATCATCTGTTTTACATGAGTGCTGGTAATAGAGGTGGAATTAAGGAAATGTAATCTTTGCAATATGCCCAGACTTCTGAATGAGACAGATTCCCAAACAAGCGTCTTCCAAAGTCACTTTTCAGACTCGCAGTTTCCATCAGCAGGACTTCTGGCAAGGCTGGCAGGAGCATGACTGCAAACATGGGGAGTTTGGAAGCAGCTCTCAGAGAGTGGAACCACACTGATGCCTGATCCATGGATTTGTGCCTAGGCAGGACAGATAGGTCAGAAAATGTGGAAGTGACATGCTAATCTCTGAATCGGAGATTTTAATCTCTTGAAGAGCAAGAGTTTAAGTCTTATCTGCATTTAGACTCTGCTGTGGTGTAAAGCCAGAATAAGTGTGCTTAAGCTCAGACCTACAGACTAGTTTTTCAAATGTGTTATAAAACATGGCATTACCTTACAAAAAGCCAAGCTCTTGTAACCTACTCTAATTCAGCAGCAAACCATCCTCTACATGAGTTTTGTTGCTCCCCGTCCTCCAGCAGTACTAGAGTATGGAAACTTCCACCATTTGAAGAAGCCCAACATGTCCTCAGATAATCCCTTGTGGGGCTGGACAGTGGGACCAGAGCCAGGCTCTGTCGTCAGGGCTCCCCAGCTTGTCCGAGGGATGTGTTTGTTCCCAACCATTCCTTACTGTCTCAAGATGAATGACTCCACTGACCACAATTGCTTGATGGTCCCAGAAGAGATGCTATTTAAGCTAAAGGACAGCACTTGGAATGAGAAAAAATGTATCTAAATGGGCCAAAATTACATTCATGCTGGTTATTAAAAGAAAGTTCATAATAAAGTTTTGGAGGATCAGCCAAAATGATTAAAGGGGAATCTAATTATTTTTAAAGTAGACCTTGGTTCAATTTTTGGAAGATTTATTGAAGCTGGGCTGCAGGGGAGTCAGTAATCTCAGCAGTCCTTCAACCTCCTTCCTTTCGATCAAGGGGTCTCTCGGCAATTTAGTGTCATCTGTTGACTCTAACCCACACAAGACATTGCTCTCTACTGGGCTGACGTTGCTGTCCTGTAATCACACTGAGCTCTGCCCTCCAGAACAGCAGCAGAAATGGCCACCCCCCCACAGATGTGGGAGAGACACCATTCTGTTTGATTTAGCATTGAAAAGTCCACTCCCTTCACTGAGGTGTATGAAAACTAATTTTCTTTATGCCAATACTGGTTCTGCTGGGAGAAAAGAACAAAATCAGTAAAAATCACCTCCCCAACATATGCAAACAAAATCTCCAAAACTGAGACATTAAAATGGATCATATTCTTGAAAATCTCCTTTGTCCTCCAGTCACAAAATCAGGCTGGCAATACTTCCATGCCTCTGAGAAGCCCTTTGGGTAAGAAAATCCGCACGGCATGCAAGATCTTGTGTAAAAAGAGCATTATTTGCCTAGTGATTTGCTTTTATTGTTCTAGTATTAAAAAAAAAGTAAAAATCTCTACACACATTTTGGAGTGTTACACTGAGTTTATTTTGAAAAAGAAATCAAAGAATGTTGTTGTCATCTCTGAGCCAGATGGAAAGAAAAACCAAACGTATTTCACCCTCAGAAAGAAAACACATGAGAACTTCCAAAAATTATTTTCACCAAGTTTGGCTTTTTTGTTGTTGTTGTTGTTTTGGTTGGTTTTGGTTTTTTTTTTCACTAAATAGCATGGAGAAAATGAGATGAAGATGGTGAGTGAACAAATAGGCTCTGGTTTTAGGAAGGTCTGGTTTCTGGGAAACAAGGGCTTTGTAAGTCACTGTTCTTTCCCATCTACAGATACCCAAACTACCTCTGAGTGAGTGTGGGTAAGCACAGGGAGCCTTCTCCTCCCACCTGCCCATGCCTTGGGAGCAGAGGTGTGTCCCAGTGCAGGAAGAGCATCAGCAGCACAGGGACTGCTTCAGGGGCAGCAAGTATCCCCAGAGTGCACAGAATACCCACAGAAGTGAGGGGAGAGAAAGCAAAGCAAGTCTGGAGGCTGGGGCTGGAGACATTTTGTTCCCTTTGGATGCTACATCTGTGTGAGCCGCTGTACTTTTAATGAAGCAAGCTGCACTGGGGAAAAGTGGTTTTGTTTTCTCACACATGAATCAACTTGGCCACCTTTCCCTTACTTGCTGCCGAGCAGTCTCCTCCGACCAGCTCCTTGCCTTGCCAGTGATCAGAAACCAATTTCTGCTACTTGCTAAAAACAGGGGTGCTACTTGCCAAGAACAGAAAATTAAAAGAGGAGGTCAGCCATCTGAGAAAGCGAAAAATAGCAAGATCAGATTGGCCATTACAAACAGCCGAATTAAGCTAGATGCAGTAATGGTTAATCTAGGAACTGATCCTGCTCTACGCAAGACATTCTTCACTTGGGGGCCCATCCGCAGTGCTTTGCATGCTAGAACAGTGAACTGCAAGAGGGAACTCTTGGTACTTAAGACCTTCTCAAAGGTCTTGCACAGCTCAGACCAAGTTTCTAGCACCTAGGTGCTGCGAAAACGATGCACAAAAACTGCGATTAAGGGATAAAATAGCACAGTCATGCTTCAAACCAGGATGGTGTGAGAAGGAAGGCTTTAATGAAAATAATTCTCATCAATTTGACTTTTAATACCTACAAATGCTTGTGGCTTGATGTCTCTCTGAACTCCCTATCTCTCCTGGTTATACAAGCATGCACAGAGTAAACAACATTCACTTCCATGTCTCCGCTTACTGCTTCCTTTATTGGAACATTGGCACATATTATTTATAGACATCAAATGGGATGAAAGTTTTAGATTTATAAGCTCTAATCAGCTGAAGGTGTTTCTAAATAAATTAATGAAGCAAGTCAGAAACTACATTAAGAAATCCAGCACTGGATGTAAATCACAGTGACTTTGCACCCTCTCTGCCTTCCCCTCCCCTTCTTGGAACAGTCCCAGTGCTTGCCAGGGTATATGAACTTGCATTTAGTTTGATGTAAAACAAGAAAAAGGATGATGGAAATGTGTACTCAGCATGCCAAGTTAGAGCATTTGTGAGTAAGAAAGCAAGCCAAAACTTGAGCTGGGACAAAATAATTTCCTATAACTTAAAACTTTCCATACAATCTGCATTATCGCTCAGACCATACGGAAAGCGGATTTAATGTGGATGTTTCCCAGGCCCCTTTCTGGTGTCTTGTTTGCATCCCTGCGAATCTCTCCTTTCTGTAGCAGGTTCTTGAAGCTGTCTTAACACTCTCCCAGTCCTCCCAATGATTTCAATCTTTGTTGCCATTTGACACCTCCATTTCCCTCCTGCAGTAATACTGGGTCAGAAGGATGGTCTGTCTCAGCCCACCTGGCTGCTTAGGCCAGATTCTAAGGATGACTGGACACTCAGACATGCAACTACAGCATTGCTTTCCAGCCAGTTCTGCAGCTACCCTCTTTGCTTCAAGTGTGTGAACAGAGAGCTTGAGCAGAGGCACATGTTTCTCAATTAAAGGTGAATAATTAGAACATTAAAGATAGTTACAACCCAGCACTGAAATTCACTTTGAAATTAATATTTAATTCATAAACATGTTGCACCTTTAAACTGCCCTGGTTCAATGGCTGCTTCCCAACTGCCCATAGTTTAGCACAGCTGCTGTGCTAGTTTCCAACAGATTAAGAAGCTTTCACTGATCAACAGCCATTTCTGTAACCTTATGCAGCCATAAGAACAGCTATAGCTGTTGATCACTGCTATGCAGAAAACGTCTTTAGAGGGACTGGAGGATGCTAGATGATTCTTGAACCATCTCATCTCAATATGCACCATCACTGCTGTTGCTGAAGGAACAGAAGGATGAAACAGGCAAAGAAGCAATATAGCTGGGGCTTACAGAGGTTTCTCATTAACTTCTTTAGTCAACAGAAGTCTATCCCATCAGTAAAAACCAGGAAGAAGGTCATTTAACATGGCAGATGGTCAGAATGGACTTATTTCACCTAAGTAAGCCAACACTCAAAACAGAAGTAGCAGTGCTTCTAATTCAGTGTATCTCTGCAAAGCTGCACTTGCCAGGGTTTGTGAAGCTCTCTGGCCGTGCAAAGTAGTAGTACCTTGTTCCCCAAAATAGCAGTTTAACATCATCTCCACAGACACTTTGTATAAATATGTAAACACTACAGTGCATATCTACACACAGCTAGGTACAGCACGACAGGGTGTATGGCAGAATCATGTGACATCTAAAACTTGATGAAAAAGCCAAAAGAGAAGTATCAGGAAATCCAGATTGCCTGAAGAAAAGCCCTACCTCCAAGATGCTGACACATGGTTTCTGCAGCTGTGATACACAGATCCTTCACTTTTAGTTAAACATATGCAATTTTCATGTTGTTCCTGTCTAATAGCTAATATGTAGCATGGGACAGATCCCAAAAAGTTAACATGTTATTTTCTTTCATAAAAATATGGATAAAATTAAAAAGCCAAATGAACACTGGAGGGAGTATGGGATGTAGGAAAGCAACAGTCTTTAATTGGTTGGTCTTAGGAGCAATATTTCAAAATCAAAAGTACAAAATCTTGTCTCTTTCCAACAGAGCTGGAGTATTTCAACAAACGCTTCTGCATTCAGCCAAGGTAAACGGCAGGTCAGGAGGCAATGGGAAAACAACTCTCCTTCCCAAGAAGCCAAAACAACTTCCTTTGTGATATAGAGCTTGGCCATGTAAAGAGTATAAAAACTGGGAACCAAAAACAGGGTTTCTACTAATGAACTGGTTCCTAATATGTTTTTAATTCCTGATAAGCTGCATGGGACCTCATGGGACTGTGGAGGAAACTGGCTGGGGGCTGATATCATCCCATTAGCCACACTGCTTTCTGTTTTGCAGTGTATTTTATTTTCTACTTTGTTTGGGAGAGAAGTAATGGCCCAGAAAACAGAGAGATCGATTTTCAAAGCACTCTGGAGAAGTTGATTAGACTTTTCTGAGTATGGTGTGTTTTTCTTACCACATTTTGAAATCTGTCTTAAAAAGAAACATATTTCGGGGTGTGCAGCTCCTTTGATTCTTTTTTCATCAAATCCTTCACTTGGGCTTGACCTGCAGTATGGGTAGCACCTACTGGGACAGAATTCCTCATGAGAAGGGAAAAGGAATGAAAACATTTCAAAATCATTCTTAAAGAGTTGGTGATGTACTTCAGTGGCATTCTCTCATGAGTAGATGGAAGCAGGAAGGCGAGATGGCCGGCAGGCAGGAAAGCAGGCAGACAGGAAAGAAGACAGGCAGGTAGGCAGGCAGGAAGGCAAAGCTTTTATTACCATGGTCTTTGCATAGTACCCCAATGGAACACTGGCTGTGATCAGAGCTATAATGAGTATCTAGTTCTTAGTCAACTTAATTGTTACACATGCAGATTAGACTGCATTTAATACGGAAAACACTATCTAAAATCTGCTTTAAAAGTTATTTAACCAGAACAAATCATCTGGGAAAGTACAAATATTTCTAAATGGAAAAAATATTTCTCTGTAGCTGAGCTGGGCCTGACAGCAAACCAGCAAAAAAATTAATGAATTATTAGTACCTTTATTGTTTTCTTTGGCCCCTGTGCACTATATTTGTAAAAAAAGTCAGTAAAAAAGAGAACAACTGTAAAAAGCAAATATTTTGTACAAAAATACAAAGTTTTAAAAGCTCTTAAAAGTATATTCCATATTATTGATAGGAGTTGGACTATATATATATATTTATATAAAATCTATATATTCGTGTATCTGTATAATTTTCCTACATTTGGGATTTAGCAAATGAAACATACTGTTTACACAGTTGCTTTATACGTTTTTCTATATGAGTGACCAACAGTCTTATTCAGATTGACAGAATGTCTTAGAAGACCCAAGTCGCTTATGTATGTGGCTACTGGTTGGGAAGAAAATCTGTAACTGAATTAGTCCAAGAGTATTTCTTGATGCTGTGGGTTGAAAGGCCTTGAATAATTGCAGGATGCTGGAGAAGAGCTGCTGCTGAATTCCTTTATACATTTAAACCAGTTTTCAGTGCTTGCTTTTGTTTGGGTTTTTTCCCCCCTTTCAATTTTGGTAGGCAATGTTGCTCTCTCTCCCAGGATTTTCTTCTTTAAGTAAATTTCCATAATATGTAGATATCTGTTAAGTCACAGCCTGTTACACTCCAAATATTTGCCCTGCAGTGTGAGGGGAAAAAAAGAAAAACAAAGAAAAAAAACCCATGTGAAGTTTAAGTGCATTTCCAAAATGAAAACTTACAGACATCAAGGTATGCAGAAAAGTGGACTCATACTCAGATATTGTAAGTCCTGGAGGATAAATATTTGTAAACCATGAAGTTTTCCTAAACTAACAAATGTATGTAGCAAAACAAGAGCAAATTACATTACATGGTCCTTTGCTCTGGACATACAAACAGAGTTATACAGGCACAAAAGCTTGTTCAGCACTTTGTTTCGGTTTGGTTTATGGGAACATTTCAGTGGATGGGATTTAATTTTGGCTGTAGCTGACATTTCTGTTTGCCTTTACTGAAATTCAACCTACAGGTTTGCAACCGGAGCAGCCAGGCACCCTTGGCAAAGCAATGTTTAGACAGGTTGTATGGAGGAGATAATGTTTTAGGCACAGCCCCACCATGAACACAAATACCACCTAGCTCTGTGATGATGGGGCCAGGCTCTAAGCAGCCATGTGAACCATCTCCCTTCTGCTGTTGCAGAAATGCCTGTGTAACCAGAAAGAGATGCCCCATGGCAATCACCTGCGTGACTGCTGGGCCACATTGGCAGTTTATAAGTCCTTCAGTCCAACTGCAACAGATGAGTTACTTACAGCCTGTGGACCTGGCCTCTCAGCCCTATGGGACACCTCCTGGGAGTGGCGGGAATGTTAAGATCTCCTTAGCAGTCACTAAGTGCCTCATGTTGCACAAACTCTCAAAACAGAGTCTTTCTGGGGCTTTGAGGCTGGTCCCTGAGCCATCCTAAGATCAGCTTTAATCTTGTGTGGCCACCGAGTCTATAAATACAGCTTGCAGTATGGTTAGGGTCTGGAGCATGTGCCAAATCATGCCTGAAATTTTAGGCATGTTTAATGTCTACAGGAGACAGTCAAGATGCAGAGCATGCCATGGCTACAGCCATCTTGGAGGCTGCTTTTACTGAATGCAGTAAATCCAGCATCTGCACCTCACAGGGTATTAGAAAAGTGTATGCTGGGCAGGATCTGAGTAGAAGTGTTCCACCTGTGTTTCCCCCTCTTCCTCAAAAGACCATGCCATAGCATCTAGCCAGGATCTTCTGCTCTCTAGCTGCAGAAAATTTACTGTGGGTATGGTGAAGTAATCAAACCAAGTGCCTTGCTTACCTTTGTCCATGTCTTTTTCACAAATGAAATTGTTAACATCTTCACAGTAGAAGTCATTCCAGAGCCCAGCGTAGATCAACCCAGCACAATCTTCCCCTGGCCCGTGCCCATGGCTCCAGTTATCAGGTTGCCCAGTTTTCCAGTTTCTTTCAACCAAAAAGCAAGAGATAAGATTTCACAACACAGCACACATGACAGTGTTTCACGGCAAGAAATTAACAAAAACATCATGAGATCCGTTCTGAATGGGAAATACACACCGAAACAAACAATATATGACTCTTGCTGAAAATGAGAAACAGATGTATTACTAAGAAGGGAATCTATTCGGCCTCCGGCTGCCAAAACTTACAGACCTAAAATTAGACTGATGAACTTTATTTTAGTTTCTGAATGTACATGCACATACAGTGGGAGTGCTCCACGCTCCATGTATATTACTCCAAGCTTGCAAAGCCTGCATGCCGCATTCCTGCTGGCAGATAGGACTGAGAAGAGCCCGCAGGGTCATAAGTCTGCCAAGATGGCAGCACCCTGCCATCACTCACTGCAAAGGAGCTCAGCCCTCTGACTGCCTCTTGGGAGGGACAGCAAAAATCCATGTGTTTTATGGGTAAGTGAATTTTTGGACTTACAAGGAAGGTACAAAGTATATTTAGATATACCTTTTGAGATCAATAGGCATGATGGTGAAACTTAATGCAGCATGTAAAAAAACTTACAGCAAGTGTTTCCTCATCCTGTTTTTGTTTAACAAGTATGAAACACTTCCAGTCTTAGGACTTAAAAGCTCTATTTTCCTGCAGAATCAAGTTGTTGAAGGGAGCTTGTGATTGCTGGCTGATATGGTCCATGCTCAGCTAAAAAACATGCCTGCCTGACACAGAGCATCCGACCAGGCACCTGGGAAGACACAGGGCTTTCCAGAAGTAATGGAATACTGTGAAAATCAGTAACTGACAGCTCTGAGGTTATGACAGGGCACCTAAAACCACGGTGTAGTGGAAATCTATTGAAAACAGCAGCTTAAGTGGGATTCAGTCACAGTGCTGCCATAAAAAGAAAGAAAGATGAAAATGGAGAGGGAGAAAAAGGGAAAAATATTATGGCTCATTGGAATTGCATCTGACTTTTTCCATGTTTCTCATCAAAATAAACACCAATGAGATCACAGCTAATCATTTCGTAACATGTGACTGACTGTAGCCTGTTTTTCTGGAGGACAGCGTGCTCAGCCCTATAAACTCTTTGGTCCACCCCTCACTATTAAAAATTTGGGTGGTTGTAATCTGTTCCATTTAGGACAAATTAGGTGTAGCCCTAGGATTCCTGGAGAGCTGCCAATTCAGTTCTCAGCTGGCCAAAGCATAGGCACCCTCGTTTCATGCATTTTCCTTATGTTTAATGCTTTCCACTTGTATTTGGGCTTTATCTAAAGGCTGGTCATTTTTTATCAGAACGATAAATTATGCTCTATTTATAGCCAGTTGTAATGCAAATAAGGAAAATTCAAACCAAGACAGCAAAACTGTCTGTCCTTTCCATCTCAACTTTGTAATAAAAGTCAGGAGCAAATGTTTTGGCAAGAAACGTTGTGCTGTGTAGTTACGTGATTCTTTCATTCAACATTCCATTTTCTTCCTGGCACGGAAAGAAAGACTTGTGCATGGAGAAGGGAGAGAGAAAAAACAGAGTTCAGCAGTACCCTCAGTAACAAATTATTTCATTGGCATCCACAACCCTCTGGATCCATTGGATAATTTCTAGATGATGCTTTTAGAAGTGGCAGCAAGAGCGGCAGCATCTGCAGCAGATAAACACCATTGTTTTTTATTTACGTACGTGTAAACTGGTAAGGATCCATCCAGCCATCTCCATTCATTTTCCTTCTCTGAATCTGTTAGTCCAATCCAGAAGCTGCCTTTTCCAAAAATCTGTCTTTTTATCCATTGCTGTGGAAGAAAGATCTTGGTTCAGGACAAACACACACAACCATCCTTGGATAAGCTGCTCTAGACTCATGAGCATCTTTGTTATGAGAACAGGAGGGGACAGAAAAATCTTTCTAAGCTGAGGATATGTTTCAGGAGTTAGCCTTGAGACCCTGCACCCACATTAGAACCCATCACAGTGTTTGCATGTGAGGTAGAGAGAGCTAGGCATGAAAACTAGGTTGACGTGAAGTCAGGCAATGTCTTAACAGATGCAAACTGAAGAAAAAACCCCCAAAAGTAAGCACTTGTATCTTGACAACCCCACTCCTACGTAGCCACCAAATAATTATGTTGAACAATTGTAAAAGTATAGCTACACTTACAGTTAGATTAAAAATATTTTTTGGTCACAGCGGTTTTAGGCTGCACGTGTCAAATCAGACAATTTAAAATTCACCACTGCAAAAAATGCATTTTGGACAATATGCACAACATAATGGACTGCATCTTCAAAGGTTCAAAACTCTCTGCCCTTCTGCACATGGAGAAGCTGCTGAGCAGGCAGAGGGTGAACAAAATGGTAACTGGAGTCAATCACTGTGTTTGCTCCACCATATGAATTCACAGTGCTCTCAGCTTCCCACTTGCCTTGTAGCTTCCACATGCTAAATAACATCAAACTCTCGCCTTAGAAAACAGAAAGAGAAGGTGATTACCTGCTCCTCTTTGTTGTCAATGATAACCAAGCGTGATGCCCTCTCTTCACAGAATAACTTTGCCTCTTCAAAAATTTCTCTTTCAATTGAAAAGTAGTAGCACTTTTCAGTATAGTTCTTCCAATGAGGAGAACAACCTGTGATATGAATTTTTTGTGTTAAGTTAGTTATTCAAGGGGCTGGTGGTAACTTTCTGCATAGGGCCAATAGTAAGTGGAGGATCCCACACCCATCTACAGTATGCTGAGACCTGAAGCACTTCAGGAACTTACTTAGAATCACAGAATAAACTAGGTTGGAAAAGACCTTTAAGATCATAAAGTCCAAACTTTACCGCAGGACTGCCATGTCCATCACTAAACCACGTTACTAAAGGCCTCACCTGCACAGCTTTTAAACACTTCCAGGGATGGTGATTCCACCACTTCCCTGGGAAGCCAGTTCCAATGCCTGATTACCCTCTCTGTGAATAATTTTTTCCTAAAATCCAGTCTCAGTTATTGGGATCCTGACTTTGTGCAATCAAGGCTAAGCTGTGTGGTTGAGGGGATTATTTATTACTCATACTATTGCTGCTTTTTCTTTAGCTGTAAACATTAACTTTCAGGTTTTCAGAAGGAAGAGCAACAGGTGAAGCAACATCGCTTCACTTAACAAGGCTCTTTGTGATAAATCCCAGACATTTAGTCTATGGAAGTGAGGTTATTTGAACTAGAAACTAAGTGGTGAGCACCCTCTACTATGTATATTTGTTTATCTGTAAAAGATGCATGCAGTGTGTTGATAACTTACCATTAGCCTCAGGCACTGACGTAGGTTCACTCTGTAGAGCCATTGGCATCCCTGGACCTGGTGGCCCTGGTGGCCCAGGTGGGCCCTTTGGACCAGGCAGCCCAGGGACGCCAGGTAGCCCAGGTAGTCCTCGAGGTCCTGGTACCCCTGGCTCTCCCACAGTTCCTTGCAGCCCTTGAAATCCTGGTGGACCTTGTGGCCCAGGTGGACCGTCTTTGCCTTGTGGACCTGGTGGTCCTGGGTCTCCACTTGGTCCAGGTGGACCTGTCTTGCCTGGAGAACCTCTCTGACCTTTGGAGCCAGGTGATCCTCTAGAACCTTTTCCTCCTTTTTCTCCTGGTGGCCCGGTGGGCCCAGGTGGGCCCTTCTCACCTGCAGGTCCTGGTGGTCCAGGCTCTCCTTTCTCTCCTTTTTGCCCTTTTAGGCCAGCGGGGCCAAGAGGACCTTGAGGGCCTCTGTCGCCTTTAGGTCCCCTTGGACCAGGAGGGCCTGAAACAATGTAAGCATGCAAAGTGGGGATATGGACAGAACAAAAAGCCCACGAGGGGTCCTCATTTAATGTGTCTCAGACCGGCAACATTGGATATTTAGAACTGTGAAAACTGGGTTAACAGTTACTTTGCATAATGCTTGTACATCTGCTTCTTGGGTGCTATATAGCATTGATCTTTCCTCAGCCTCTATGAAATACAGGATGCAGAAGAAAATATTCTGAAGCATCTTGTCCTGTGAACTGGACAATGACACCATGCCCTAGGTGACCAGCTGAGGCACCAGTCCCTGCAAGACACACTCCATCCTGTGTGTTGATGCTCCCATTCCTTCACTCTGCTACTTCCTTCTAGCCCTGCCTCTCCTCTCTTAGACTGTAAGACTCTTTCTCCTGCAGTGACCTTGTTCACTGCTTTGTCAGTAATGGGTTGTCAAAAATGGACAAAATGATGAATAGCAAGTAATAGGCCAACTGTGGGAAAGACCAGAAGTACTAGTTGCTAACTGGTCAGCTATAACAGCAGAGAGAATGACACACACATTAGGAAATGGCAACATTGTGACATTAAAAACCAAAATAATTTGGGATTCTGATCATGGATGAGCAAATGCCTTGCCAATATTCTTCCCCCTGCCAATCTATGTATTTTTAAAACCTCCAGAGATAATTCCTAAACTGCAGTGATTTAGTCCTAGTTGAAATCAGAGAGGTTATGGTTACAGACATGAAATCTTGGCTCTAATTCAGCCTTAGTTTATTTGGAGCAATGGATTTATATTTGTGATTAGGCTTTTAGGCTTGACCCATTTACATCAGGTTGGAAATACGAGTGTTCTTTTCATTTGGGATAATACTTGGCTGGGAGAAGCCTCCTAAACTTGATGCTATTTATTTCTGGACAAAATAAAATAGCCCAGGATTAAAAACTAAGCAAAGTAGGATGATTTCTGGCAGACTAACAACTGACTGAAAGTGAAATAGCAACTTGTTTTTCAGTAAGGGCGGACCTTGCTGGGAACAGTCCAACGTATATTTTTTAGCCATTTCCTCCTTAGCAGGCATTGGTTTTTCGAGGTTCCACACCTTCACTCGCTTATTTTAGAAACTAAATCAAAACCAGATCCAGTCAGTCAGTCAGAATGAATTTTGCTAAGTCAGAACCTTCTTTCATAACATCCCCATTGTAGTTATGTAAAGAAGGCATAGGAAAATTCGTAAGGAAAATTCAAGCAACATTTACATTCACAAAGTTTAGAATTAGATGATGGAAAACCCCAGGATTCTGTACCAGCATGCACTATCTTCCACAGAACTAAACAAGTAACGCAAGCAGGAATTTGGCATAGACTATTAGAGGCATCATTAGGGAAGCTACATACCTTGTAGGATAGTGAAGTTCTTGATGAGCTGGCCATGTTTGGAATCTACTAGCTTCATTTCTTCCATGATTACTGACAAATTGGCAACTTCAACATCTAACCTTGACCTCATCAAATCCTGTTGCACCTTGAGAGATGCAGAGTCTAAGCGAATATTGGCTAGTGTGCTGTTCATAAAAATCAGCTCATCTGAATGTTTACTTAAGGTGTCTGTACAAGTTGTCCTGACCTCATTGAGATTGCTAGTCAGTGTCCGTAGATGATGAGCAGTGTAGCTGATGTTGCTAATGATATTGACTATATCAGTTTCGAAGACCTGAAACCTCTCTTCTAGCTGGTTAAATTTGGCAGAAGTTCTGTTTTCATATTCTTTATGTTGTTCCTGGAGATCCTTTAGATTTTGTTCGTTGGCTTGGGCAATTGTGGTGATGTTTTCCATTTGCCCACTGAAGGAGCTGAGCTGATTGTTCATGTCTTCAAGTGTATCATTGTTAGCTTTAGCCAATGCTGAGTTGTTGGCAGCCAAAGTCTGCAAATTTTGTACTTTCTCCTTAAGCCCATCGGTGTCCTTCCGGGCTTGAAGCACAACCTGCTGCAGATTTTGAAAGTCATTCTTGATTCTTAGGATAGCCAAGCTTGTATCTTCCATTGACTTCTGCAGGACACTGATAAGATTTCTTTGCTGCATTTGTGTCAGGTTTAAGTTGTTCAGGTTCATGATGACCACATTATGAGAATGCACTTGGTTTTGCAAGTTTGTTTGGATATTACTTGTGTCTTGTTGAAGATTGTTGATATAGCCAGTATATGCCTGAAGAGTCTTATTAACACTGATGATCATGATAGAGTTACTATCTAAGGCACTTCTCATTTGGCTCTGTCTATCATCTAATACATTTCCAGACTCTTGCAGCTTCTCCAGTGTATCTTTGTTTCTGGTAGTTTTCTCTGCAATATCATGAAGCTGCTGACGAAGAGCCAGAATGTCAGATCTGAAGCTAGACAGTTCAGTGTTAGTATCCACGGCTTTCTGCCCAGCTTGGTCATCTGTTGTTGGTGAGAAAAAAAAAGACAAGCTTTAGGATGAGTTTTTTAAAACACAGTATAAGAAAGCACAGTATATTTTCAGTACAGTCAGGTTGTCAAAATGTTTTGTCAATAGAGAGAATGCTGTATTTTTCCAGAAAAGAGACACCACTAAGCAAAGTTCTGTCACGAGACAGAGCAAAAATCAAAGAGGAATCAGTGAAGACCTTGTGTTTTTTTGGGGAGAACAAAATGGTGATTCTAGCATCATATATGGGAAAAACTACCACTGATGAGTAAATGCAGTCAAGTAGTGCTGTATTCTGAATGAAAACTGAGTGGCAAACAGAATTCAAAATATTAAAGAGGTATCAGTAAGTATATGTTTTGAAGCCACAGCTGGATTTTGCTGAAAGCTCGGAAGTAAATTTTAGCTGCTCATATTTTATTCTTCTTTTTCCTGCCAGGTGGAATATCTTCATTGTGATTTAGTACCTATAGCTCCATTTTTTTAAAATCTTGGGTTTAGTTTTAAAAAAGTTCTAATACTTCTTTTAAAACAATCTGGGTTAGAGACAAAACCTTTGCCAGCAGGCTACTCCATATGTGACAGGGTATAATGTATTTCTGGTTTTCTCTCTAATATATTACTATTGCTTTTAAGGACATTTATTTTGCAGTTATTGTTTCCTGATGTTCTGAGTTTGAGGAAGGCAAAACCTTTAACCTTGAGGACCATCTCTGCTCTTGCTTACACTGCCCTACAGAATACTTCTGGAAGCTTGTCTGAATATGATTAAGCTTCTTTGGCTGCACAGCTCATCAACCAGGACATGGAAACCAAGCAAATAAGCAGTCAACACTCACTTGGAATATTCCCTTTCTTAACCTCAGTCACTTCTCTCTCCTACACACAGTTCATATATGATTGTCCTCATCTAAGTGTAGCTATATTTATGAATTACGCACTCTGAAGTACATCATTTCAGATGTCCCCAAGAGAAAGCAGGCTGGTTTTCATAAACTACAGTGAATACAGCTGTGTATTCTTCTTCTGGTGTGTTCGAATGAGTCATGATGGCAAACATCAAATGGTGGCTTGTGAGACTTCAGTCTGAAGTGTTTATGGAGTCTTTTGTGGATGGACATCTTCCCAAGCACAGTTCCTCTCCCTGCCACTTGTCTCATTCCAGGATCTTCTCAGCTCTGACTCTGTGTTTACCTCTTCGTTATAGCTCAAATTGTGTTGTGTTCCTCACGCAGCCCTGACAACTTCCACATTCACGCACAGCTAATCCCTGAAGGCCTGTCTTTCATTCACCACATGCTGTTATCCTTCTGGCCCTATAGCAGTTCTCTTACCTTTAGGCCTCCCACACACATTGCTCCATAACTGTTTAAGTTCCTCCAGGGGCAAGTCCATTTAAATGGGAACTGAAGGTCCTGAGCATCTCACTGGCCATCCATCCAGCAGCGTGTAAAAATGTGTGGGCATGAATGAATCAAAGGCACTCCAAGTTGTGAAAATTTAATCAGCATAACATAATAACACAAATATAACCTAAAGGTTGCATGTGCTTGAAGGTGTAACATTTACTTCTGTATATTTATCAGTAAAAGTACATGCCCCTGAATTACTCCATGTCTTTGAACTAAATGCACTGTGCAAATATGTCAGAAACCAGCTATTTTTTTGAGGAAAAAAGGTGTAAACATTTATGATCAAGCTGCAAGCAAGTAGTTTTTCCTAGAAATACACATCTCAACATGTGGTTTATGAAGCTAAACAAAATTTATTTTGGTCTTCAAATAAATTGCACATGCATTATGCGTATATTAATACAAATATATTAATATTCAATATATTGATATCAGAACCAATTATTTATTTCTACACTAAAACTAATTATATAAAGTATATGCCTGTGCATATATAAACTGATAATAAGCAGCTATGCTTTCTTTCCACACAGGGAAGAAATGTAGAAATGTACACTTAGTGAGTAGAATGAGAAATCCAAGATTTTTTCCATCTTTCTGCAAACTGGGAGCTGCAATAGCACTTGGGAGAGATGAGCTCATAACAAACTTGTGTCCTGTGGTTCCCGAGCTGATTAAGAAATATTTTATGGAAGAAATCAACTTGCCTCACACATCAGAGGTTGAACACCTCATTGCTTGCACACGCTTTAAAAGGGCCTTCAGGTTTGAATCTTAACTGCTAAAATAGCATCAGGATGACTTGGTAACAGCCAATTTCCAATTTATGTAGAATCTCCTGTGCTGTGGAACAGCTTCTGCTATGTTTTACATCTCTGCCTCAGAGAAGACTCTCTCCTGAGGACAACCTTTAAGTATCTGTTTATTTTAGTGTAAATGATTTCAGAGTGATTTCAGTGGGAACTGTAAATATTGAAGTATGCTTAAAATGCTGTCCTAAGGAGAGCTGCTCTTAACTACTTTGAAGTGCTATCCCAAGTACTTGAGATATTGGAATAGAAGTGCTGTATCTTGTCAGAGCCACAGATTTTTCAGGCAAATTTCCTGCTGCTACCCGCCAGGAGAACACCTCAAAGCCATAATACAAAGGGACTTTGCCTGTGTGTGTATTACCTAATTTCTTCAGCCCACTCTCCACCTCTGTGAGCTTTTCTGTATATCTTCTGTGGGATGTTTCCAGGCCACCTGTCACATTGTCCATTTTTTCTACAACTAGAAGAAAGAGAACAGTATTATGGAAAGAATAAAAGAAAAATTATTTTAAAAGTCTAGTAAACAATAAATCAAATAAAAACCCACCCCTAACATCAAACAAAAAAGAAACCACCTTAAAATTGCCTTGCTTGCCACTACACTCTTCTGTGGCTCTGTGAAATGTTGGAAGGATGAGCTCCTATCTGCTGGTAGGACCCATCATTCTTCCAGTTCTTCAGTCTGCCAGCAGTTCCCAAACATTTCTTTGCTTATGGGCCATCTCTCTCCTGAATGAGGAAATCCTTCTTTGTGGGTTTTCCTCATGAACTAAATCCTTTTCTTTTAACAGTATTTCCATGCTTCGAGCACAGTGCTGTGTGGCAAAGACAGACTGATTCCTAAAGGCTCAGACACATGAGTCAAGACTTTCTTTTAGTCTGCTATGAGCCATTTTTCCTTAAAAAAGATGGTTTTTTCCCTCCTGTGCCTTTTAATCATTAAAAAATGCCACCTGGATAGCAAACTTTGGACTGAGATAGCAGTTTGAAAGTACAATTACCAGATATTTTGGACATAAACATCTTGACAATGGTACAGATATCACTCAAAACGGTCTTGAAACCATCCTTCCTCACTAAGATTGAAAGGACAGTCACTCAGCAAGTGCAGATTTTTGGCTGATGTGCTCTTTATTCTGTCATGTCTGAGTCATTTTCTTGTCACTGAGGAAATCTGATTATTTGACAGGATTGATAAGGAAACGGAAAAAGCAGAGCCACAAATAAAGAGCCCAGGGTGACTTCCAGGAGCAAAAATGTGAAATGCTTGCAAGGTCAGAGGCAGCCTCCAGCTTCCACAGCAAACCTTATCTAATAGGCTTTTCATTCAAGCCACAACCAGGGGTAGAAATTTCTTCTCCTCATGAGATTATTTAACCCTTTTTCTATACTGGGAGCAGAATGGACCTGAACCAACTCTGCGAGAGGCAACAGCTCCCTCCTTTCCATCAGAAAAAATAAGGTGCTTCTCATGTCTTGAGATAGTGAAGCCAATTCTCTAAGCCGGTGTGGGGTAGGGAGTAACTCTCTGTGAGATAATCTGCAGCTAAGAAACAGCTTCATGGAAGTTGTTGCTATGTAAAGATTTGAGTTTTTACTAGAAGTGGAAATTTAGGCAATCTTTTGCTGCTCATGAGCAACCACAAGAATCCCAGACCTTTAAAGTGCAGTCCACCAGCTGCTCTTTCTATATTAACCTTTGTCCTTGTTTTGCTGACTCTGGATACCACAGTTACACTGGAGGGTTTTATTGCTTCCCCAAAACCAACAGGAGAAAAAGCAGACCCAGATTACCACTGGTGCAACTGAACTGAAGTAAACAGTGTTACAACAGAGAAAAAGTCTCAAGGTCTTCAGAGAGACCAGACACCCTTTGGTGGATTACCTGTCTGCTCCCTTCTGTATTGCTAACAAGCCAGTAGAACAGAGAAGTCAGAGCGTGGCTTTCTGTATCTGAGATGACAGCAGACTGTTAAAGAGATCCAGCCTATAATAATGGCTTTGCTTTTTCAGGGGGACCTTTGCTCAATAACTTCTGCTTGCCCAACTCCAAGTGTTTCTGCTGGACCTGTGCCTTGACTACCAATGTCACATTACCTATGGGTCTTGTTAATCAAGATTTAGCATAATATTCACCTGTTTTCTGCAGTTATGGAAAAAACTTGGAGTTGGAAAATTAACATATATTATCAATAATGAAAGGAAAATGTAGTTCCTTCCTTTTCTCGTACAAATGAATGACAGTTTGTATGTCAGATCTTAAGTTTGCAAAACTGAGATTTTATACTGTCCTATAACAACAAGAATGTTTTCATGGTTGAACGAATTCTGACACTAGAAACTTGGGTTAAAATATTCCCCTGAAGAGTCCAAAGCAAATGAAAATAGTAGAAATCCTATCAATATGTAGTAGCCTGTACTGGCAGTTAGTTGAGATTGGATGGAATTAAAGATACAAAAGCATATGGTATTTTTCATTGATGAAAGTAAAAAAAAATACAAACCCCATGACCCCACACTACAAAGACTGAAGCTGGCCTGTGGCTATGGACATTCTTTGTGTGGAACACCCCAAAAATTTGTTGAAGTGGCACTTTAATTAGAAGCCTTACTGATATTATTGACAACTGGCCATGATATGTGGGGAAGACAGTGCCTGGCTGTGTATGAAAGGTCACTAATGAAGGCTGTTGAAAGGTCTTTCAGACCCCAGCGGCTTGTCTCCTACAGAAAGTCATAGCTTTTAATTCTCATGTGTAACTGGAAGCCAAACAGCAGCCCTGGACTGGCAGTGCTGACACAACATTTATCTGGAAGATGCTGGTTTAGAGGCTGCTTTCAAATACAGAAGGTATTGGTTTTTATCTATTTGACACTGAACAAGCAATGACTTATCCAGATTAACTAATCAAAGTGCAGAATTAGCTATATCAGGCAAACCATTTCCTTTATTTTAACTCTGTTTCCCTTAAGAGGACAAGTCAGTCCTGTCATGTAAAGTATAGAGGAGAGAGGCCAGAAACAAGGTCAAGCCATCCAGCTCCAGCAGCAAAACCAGTAGAGATCTCTGCAAAGGTGAACTGCAGGGTTTCCTCAAGAATTCTTGGTGATGCAGGCTAAGCCGAATTTTGTCATCCCACAGACCAATGCATATATTTACTTTTTGCAGGGGCAGGATGTTAGCCACCATGGTCAAACAAATGGTGCACCAGGGGGACCTGATTTTGTATACATACTCCTTCCCCAAGCAAGTTGCAGCTTCTTTCTTGCTACTGCCCTGCAAGAGGGAAGTATGAACTCTGGGGAGAACGAGAGCTGTGGCCAAAGTAGGTTTTGTTGCTCTTGCTGTGAAAAGAGATCATATGGACAGATGCCCAGTTATTTGGAATGCTTTTCCTTCCCTGGCAGTAGCTCCCACCACCATCTCTGGATGGAACCTTCAGTGGTAGGTGAGCATGTGAAGCACTCGCAGGAGTGGAAGTCAAGTTCTCAGGAGTGCCACGGGCTTGAACAGCCACTTTCCATCTTCTCCAGAAAAAGGCAAAGGTGAAACATGGCAGACCAGCCTAATATTCCTTATGAAGGCCACTGTGCTGCTCCCAACAGTCTGCTGATCTCAGAGCCTTAAGCTTGCTTTTGGATATTAATTCTCAGCTTGGTCAGATCTGTTTACGTTGTCATCTCATTTTATGACAAGGTCACTGTGGAAAATGTGGTAAAGTTCCTCCCTAAAGAAGGCAAAATTTCAAGTAGTTGCTGACTGAACAGTGAGGACTGCCTGCATATGAGCTACTATTTCAGAAGCAGGGACAAAATGTGCCATCTCACCAGGATGTGCCGGCCCTGGGTAATGGCAGACAAACTCTGTCTGGGAGACACATAAGATAAGTAGATGAAAGTCACAGTGGGCATTAGTCAAGAAACTTAAGAACAAGGACTGACTGGAGAATGAGAACTATCAAATTTAAGCTGAAAGCAAGTTAACTTCCCTCACTGTAGTGAGTCACAGGGAGATCATGCACCTTCAGCAGGCTAAGCTGACACTGGCTCATGCCAGAAAAAGTATAACTTTGTAATTTGCATTTAATTTAATGCATAAAAAATTACAGATGTTTTTAACAATATTTTAATATGCCTTCTCAAAGCAAATTAATAGTAAACTCAGCTTGTTATTCCTTCATGACCTTGATGTTTAATTCATGTTTTGGTTTCAGGTTTCTTTAACCTACTATGTAATTTTTACCACCAGTTTGGAGGTTTGTTCTATGTTGACTTTGCCTCCCATTGAGTTATTTTTTTGCCTGCCATATTTAATTCACTGATTAGTAGTTTTAACATTTTAAATCACAAAGGAGATCTAAATACCATGTAGGAAATGGAAGTTTTAAAAGTAGTTTTGGGCTTTATAAACATAAGTGTGGGAGGCAAATTTAATGGAAACTCAGCTAAGAGACTGAAAGAACCCCTGATGCCAGCAAAATTCCTTCTTTCAGTGTAGCATTTCAATAAAAAAGACAAGCCAAACTCTGATGCAGAGTGGAGAGTTCAAGAGCTCTATAAAATTTTATTTTGAGTTTTCTTCTTCCTTGAAGGCCTAATTCCTTCCCAGTGATCAAAAATATTGCTGTAAGTCCTTTGAACGTGTACTGTCAGCTGGGGTTTTGTCTAATTCATGTTTTGCCCGCAAATCAGCACGTAGTCACTGTGGAGACGAAGGTCTTCAGCTGCAGGTACAAAGGGCTTGTACCTGACATGACCATTTGCTGCTTGGTGTTACAGAAGTAACGCCTTGGAATAAACACAACTTTTCTCCAGAGTATGCCTCTTGCCCTTGGCATTCAGGTGGAGCAGTCATCAAGTCGGTGAGTGGTGACGCAGTGGTCACCAAGACGTCTTAAGGTCTATGAGCAAGATGTGCATTATTTTGTGGGAAATTCTTTTGTCCTCGCCCTGGATAGATGTGGCTTGGTACTGCTATGATGGAAGGAGTAGTCTCTGGTCAGGCACCAATGACTGCTCAGTACAAGAAAGAGTTTTAAAAATGAGTGTAGCAAAGGTGGGTACTCCAGAGCAAAGACTAGGGAAAAGATAGTGCCAAGAGGCCCCCATGGAGAAAGAATCTTGAAAACTGTGGGCTGAAAGAGAAACTCCCTCTCCTGGAGAGATCTTTTGGACAGTTTCCTTGCTGCTATGGCTTCCCACACAAGAACAAATACTTGCCAAAGCAAGATATGGAGCAATGTTCCCTCCAACCTGATAAGCTGTTTCTGATGCCAAGTGAGATCGAAGTACTCTGGTGAGCCCCAGAACTGACAGCCTTGTAAAAACCTCTCTTAGGAAAAATTCCGTTACATCCCAGGTGTTTACTGGCTGGGTTACAGCCTGGAAGGATTCCATCCTCATCTGCTGTAAGCAGATCTCTGCAGATTTGTATCTGCAAAAGGCCTAAGTTTGTCCTCCCCGTTTCCATATAACCAAATGATCTTATCTTTATAGATGAAGAACAAGTTTTTGAATCTGGGCACTTTTTTTCCTCAGAATTTGACTTTCAGAGACCAGTTACACATTCTTCAAGAGAATATGTGACCAATTATATATATACTGTATTTCTTTACATCCGATTTTAATTTGACACATTCTGTCTGCTTTAACATGAAAAAGGAATACCTATATGTCTCTATCTGTCCTTCACATTCTCTCATTTCCCTGGCAAAATCTTCCCTCTAAACCAAACCAAACAATTTTAATTTTCTTCCCACTCAAAACTGTACCAAATCCTCTTAAATAATTATTTATCCCTTTCTATTTCCATGATTTCCTTTTCTTTCTCTGGCAAAGGACCAGAGGTGATGTCAGCTCTGCTACAAGCGCAGCTGCTGGCGGCACAGGATGCACTGCATGCTAATCACATGAATACTTACCCAGCTTCTTGGAGGGGTTTTGAAGCTACTCTCAGACCTATATACTCCAGTAGCTTGTTTAAAACTAGCTTTGTTTTGTATGCAACATACTGCAATGTCCTGTTGTAATACTCACAATGATGCTATTCACTTTCTTTTTCTTACCAGAAACTCATGTCTTATTTATTTAACTTAATGTAGCTGTGACTACTCCAAAACCAGGCATTTACATCAAAACATTCATAAGAATGCCTAAGTGGCAACAGTTAATTACTGCTGAGGACATACGGGAATTTTAACTTGTGCTTTCTAATATGCCCTACCAATGACTTGCACAAATGACATTTTCTCCATTACTGGGTTGCCTAACTAAATTACTGTCAAAAGCATCTAAGCGTCTTTGTTCACCAAAATAACTGTAGATAACTCAATACGGTGACACCTCCTGGTTCAATATTTCTGCCAGATATTTCAAAGTAATATTGATTCTACCCTTTGTTACTGTGATAAATATTGTATTAGTAAGACTATTCCTGGCTCTCTCATTAAGGATATCTTTTCTGGAAAGGTGCGGTATAGCAGAACAGCTCAGTGAAATCTAGGTAGGTATAGCACGTTACAGAGCTTTGAGTCTTCCAGTTAGTACTCCTTCATGGTAGAAGAATGATCACTCTGTTCTAAATTTTTTCTTTCAAATGTCCAATCTAGTTTCAAAACTTCAAAACCGTTTGAAACTCTAAGGTTGCAGTTTGGCATTATGTGTGTACAAAAGCCAACACTGCCAAGGTATTGATATTTAATGTGATAAATTGTATGTCTACACATGTGGGAACATGCTTGGCTAAAAGTGAAATGTAGGGTTCAATGCATACATACCTTTGTATCCCAGAATGGCTACTGTGATTGTTAACAGGGCACATAAAATATATAATAAGATGATGGAAAACTTCAATGCCCAGTTATTTTTGCATTTGGTACATTGAGTCCCCTCCTGAATACCTGCAAAATAAGATTTAAAGAATTTTAAAACAATGTCAAAGGACACATTGCTAGTTTTATTTCCCCATTTCCTCTCCTCCATTTTCTAAAGAACAAGTTATTTATGTAAGCAGATGATATACAGGTGCCTGTTTCCCTAATCACCCAGGAGACACTCCATGGTGGATAAAGCATCAGCTTAGTGATACAATCACTTTGGGATATTAACATGTGCAAGAGAAGTAGGTCCTGCTTTAGTGGAAAACATGTGGCTTTCTTGAGAGACAGGACTGTTTTCCAACTGTGGTAATAAGGCTATGGTGAACTTTGGAAGTCAAGTGCTCATTACTGTCTCCTCTGTCAGGCACCACGTCTCAGCAGCTCACTCTTATCATTCAGTCTCCCCACTGGGGCAATAGGAGACGGTAAATACTCTGGTAGAAGGAAAACACAGAAATAAAACAGCATTGTGAAACTCTGGTAGGAGTACTGTTCCTGCTTTGCAACCATTACCACAAAAAATTGCCATGTGAACACCTTCCGTAACGAGAGAGACTTTTTTCCTTCTTTTTGGGGGTTTGGAGGATATCCTATTTTCCACAGAAAAGAAAGGGTGCTATCCTGGTAAAGCTAGTGGTCCACTTATACCAGCAGAAAAATGCTGGTGAACTTCCCCTTGTGGTAAAGTGTAAGAAAAAGGGCCTCAAGCTTATGAGAGAAAATGGGCCTTTATTATTCTGTATTTGACCATTTGCAGAATGGCTTGATATCTTTGAGTCTATTAGGGAAGCAATATTCCTCTTTTCTCTATGTGCTCCTTGGGAACAGCTCAAGAGTGTTGGAAGCATTAAGTTACCAAGAAATTCATCAGAAACACAAATGTGTAAAAACATGAAAACTGGACCATTATGCTGGAATGAACAGGTGGGATTTACCCCTCCTTTCAATGTGTGTTAAGGCAGGCCAGGATTAATGTAGCTCTCTGTTTCTGTCAGAAAATGCATTTCTTTGATATTTTACTCTATTTGTGTACTATTAGGGGAGTCCCACAGGAAAGCTTTAAGCTCTAATAAATTCTATGTACCAGATTACTTAACTAATCAAAACTTGCTCTGTAGCTTTTTATGGGTAACTTATATTTCCCCTGAGGCCTAACCCACAGCTGATTTTACTTTTCCCAACTCATAACCTTCTGCAGAGTGGTTTTTTATTTTTCAATTTTAAGAGAAAAGCACAGGCCACTTCCCCTGGGTTCACAGAGGACGGGTGACCAACATATCAACTTAAGTCAACTGCATTTCTGTCTCAAAGAACAGCATTTTCCAGCGACTTCTTTAAGCCCAGGGTACTTGAAGAAGGGATTACTGTGTTGGGGCAACCCAGGAAAAGAATTTGTACAAAGTTTATTTGACAAGGCATTTTCCTCAATTCCCTCTACATGTATACCAACTATGGCTGAGACAGAAATGCATCTGGCACAGGTCAGCCCATCTTCCACATTATGACATCACATGTTTTTTCTAAACATTTAATCCGTGACATCATGTTCTGTTGCCATGTGATGAAAGAGATATCATAGATTTGGGTTCCTTGGGGTTTATGCATAAAATAATTTGGGAACATCTGGGTTGTTGGGTTTTTTTCAGGAAAAAGAACACTGGAGGAAAATGAGAGAAAGACTTGTAAGCATAAACCTCCCAAGAACAGGAACTCCAGAGGGGAAAGGCTGCTCTCCTGCCTGTGTAGGTTGGAAGGAAGGGGGCTGACATAGAGACAGGCAGTTGTATGGCCCATTTATTGGTGACTTGGATTTGGAAGGCTGGTAACTCCTGAACTACAAAAGAAAAGGTTAAGTGTCCATAATTCAATAGCCAAGTTTGCTTATGGATCCTGATGTGTGGGCTGGTTTTCTTTGGTTGGTTGACAGGCTCAAGGAGTTTGCTAATGGGGAAGCTCTGCTGGGAACAGCAAGTGCAGTTTTCTAAAGGTTTGCAGTAGGTATTCAGAGACTGAAATTATTTCACAGTGGGAACTCGTGGTGTCTAGAGCACTATTTCACTGCTCTCAGCTGGTACTAATGGGTTCACTGAGCCCCTGTGTGCTGAATGCAAGGTTCTTCCTCCAGTGGGTTTAAAATTCAGATTCCAATCCTGTAAGTCTTTGAACATACCACATATCAAAAACCAGGAGAAGCTTGCAGCAAAAAGCACATCACATTCACCTTCTAAATACACAGATAATAGAAAGCTTGATCCTATCTTAATGTTGATGGAAGCAGGACCAGATCCATAACTGGGAAGACTGATAGACTGCAGAGGTACAAAGCATACAGAAAGGCAGAAATAAAAACAAAACCTTTGATGGCAACTGCACATAGAAAAGTTTCACTTGATTACTGTCTCGTATTAAGATTACTCATTTTATGACACGACCTGCTTTCTGTCACCGTACTCTGGCTTTCTGTGTAGTGTAATGAGCTGAAACTTCACTGATGTCACTGGATGTATCACAGTTCAGCATCTAGCATCATGTATGTTCCAGTGCTTCATAAGGATCATGTTTCACTTGTCTCAGTCCTCTCTATCGCTGGTTCAATAAAACAGCACTTTGGCTTTTCAGAACTTTTACTTTCAGCATATTTCAATTTGACATCAGAATACCACCCCAACAAAAGCCAGACCCTTCCATCCTTTAACAGTCCAGTGCTGTTGGTATCGATAACATAAACACAGCATACTAGAGCAATCATACAGGCTAGAGCAATTCCATTAAGCTGGGCTGGAAGTGTGTATTGCATTGCCTGTTGGCGCTTTCTGCCTGTCAGCTTAAAACTGCATCTGATTGACACTGAGTCCCTGCTACCCTCATCTAACATGTCCCAGGTCCAGGGCTGGAGTAAAACGCCTGGGAGCTCTCACACACTCCTTTGTTTTCCTTTACCTAGAGATGGACACAGTAACGTCTTCCAGAGCTTTTAAATTTACTCTTTATTGCAAATACATAGTTCTTCACTCTGCTGGTAGTTAACACATGACTTTCTAGTTAACTAAACATATAAAAATTACTAAAGATAGTGGTACCTTGAAGGAAAGATTTGGGAGGCTTATTCTGATGTCCTTCTCTGCAGTTAAATAATCCAGGTTATAAGCAATGATAAAAGCCACAAATGCAACCCCGTCTGTATAGGGATGAATTACAGTGTAATCAGGGCTCCACAACATCCCCAAGCATTGAGCCTGGCTTCAAATTGCCCTGTTGCTCTTCTCCACTACCCTGTTTAAGGACCAAGCCCAAATAAGATTGTTCTGATAAAGAAGGATGCATTTAGTCTGTGCTGTGAGGACACTTATTTTTATTGAAAGGTTTTATTGAAGGGTTGCTCTGAAAAGATGTGATAGGCAAAACACTAAGGAACAACAGATAGGAGATGATTTCAAATGCTCATTGTTATTAAACCCAGCAGGTTGGCGTAAAATCATACAGGTTTATCACATTGGAGTCAAGACTCCAAGGAGCCCATGCTTGGACTTCAGTTTGACAAAACTTCCTCAATTTTACCCACTTGCGTGCCTGCTTTCATGGCTTACATACGATGCAGAGATGTGTAACCTCTCATCTAGAAACCTGTATAGTAAATGTACAGGGAAAGACCCTACATAGAATCATAGAATAGTTAGGGTTGGAAAGGACTTTAAGATCATCTAGTTCCAACCCCCGTGCCATGGGCAGGGACACCTCCCACTAAACCATGCCACCCAACGCTCTGTCCAGCGTGGCCTTGAGCACTGTCAGGGATGGAGCATTCACAGCTTCCCTGCCCAGCCCACCAATAGAACATATTTAAAATGTATTCTATCTCCTACGAAAAGGGGATTCTCAGATGAACTCAGCTCTTCTCCACTTGTTATTGTTGCTCTAGTGCTGCACACTTCTCTGTGTGTCCTGTACACGTGTTTTCAATGTTGGTCTGCTCCCAGACATTTGTCACTGACTTTCAAACCCAGGGAACCAGGGTCACTTCCGCATGATGTGCATTGCTCACTGCTGATTTGATCAACGTTTAATAAATATCAGATGGTACACAATGTGCCTCGTTTCACTGGACACATGCTTTTTTCCATTCCTTTCCCTGACTTATTTTAATAAGAGCTCTGTTTTTTCTGTCTCACTGTTGGGAAGACATCTGGCCAAACAGACAGCGACCTAGTACAAAGAGATCCTGCTGGCTCACATGCTTTGGGGACCCCCTTCTCTGCAAACCAAGATGGTCACAAAAAAATATGCAAGTGAGACATCCCCCTGTTACCAGGCTTTGTAGTATTTGTTTTTATAGCATTGCATTCCAGAGACTGAAGACTTTGTTCTCACACAGGGGGTATACATCTGCAGATTCCTTTTGGGCTCCAGATAAGCAGAGGTTTTGCTAGAGGAGGAGCTGGGTTTTTTCGGCTGTTTTTGTTGTTGTTGTTGTGCCATGTTTTTTAATCAGAGACTAACTATCTTTGCTTTTTGACATGCAGTATAACCACCTTATAAAATGCCTGACTCTTCAACTATATTACACTTCAGGATCACATCGTTGAACACTCAAATACGGTATGCACACACTTTCTTTCGCTGAATAATTCTTGTAGAAGTATTTGCCTCTGTGTCATTTTCTTGGCTTTTGCTACAGAGTGGTCTCAAAATCATAGGTGGCCTCATAATATTTCTTCTAGCAGATCAGTTGACAAAGATGCAAGGTTCCCTTCATAACCCTGACAAAAATGTACTGATAAGATGATTGAAGAAATGTAGTACAGGAAATGAAAATGCATACATTACTTAGGAAGGGTTTTCCCCAGTGTGATTAATTGAAAAGAGATAAGGTCCCTTGAATTTCGTAAGGAAGACTTCAAGCCTTGCAGCCTTCCAAAGATACATGTCTCAAAACTAATGTCTTCAAAAATGATGAATAGAAGATCTAATAGTTATATTTAAAGGGTCCTGTGCAAACTACATACATCTAGTTCCAACTAGAAATAGGTGGAATCCCTGCCCATGGTAGGTAGGTTGGAATGAATGATCTTTAATGTCCTTTCCATCCCAAACCATGCAGAGTTGCAACAAGCTCTCAGTGGGTGCCTATTTCACTAGCAAAAGATTATTCCATGAAGAATCCATCTCTAGGTTTAAATAACTAAATTACTTGAAAAACCCAGCTGTAAGTGCTTAATTTCAGGCACTCGATTGTAAAATGGTATGTTTTTACTAATATGTATGACTAACCATTAGGAAAGTAAGTCTGTCACTTAGGACAGAGAGGATTTTAAAATTCAGGCATATAAGCGTGTATGTATATAACTACATATACACACACATTTATGTTCAAATATATAGAAAACTGTGTGTGTGTGTATGTTTTTCACAGAGAAGCTTTTGTACTGACACAAAACCAGCACATTACATTAGCACTCTCAAATCAAAAGCAGACGCATCTTTGCCCACAATAAACTTTGTATAGCTTTGAGATTACGGGATCCAGCCAGCCACAAAATTCAAACTGAGACTTTTGTCTTCTCTTCTGTGTGGTGTCAGAGGTTACTAACCTACCCTTCATGAAAACAATTCCTATGGTCCTCCATGAACGGTTTTGTTGTAGTCAGCAAAACTGATGATTTGATGGCTTCATATGAGTAACCTACCTCAAAAAGCAATCAATCTTCATAATGCTTATAAATGGCAAAACCTAAAACTGGTTCATGTTTCTTTAAATTATTATTTTGAGGTAAATCACTTTCCTTCAGTTTAGAGTATATTCTTACAGCATAAAGGCTGTAACTTGAGCTAAATGTAAGAAGATGCCGTACATTTTTTCCTAACTAACGCGTAAATGTCCATGCTCACTCCTAAGTTATTGAATGGAGTTAGCATGAGGCTACAGCCATGGGAAGGCACAGCATGTACTGGGGCTTCTCCGAGCAGCGGCCCCTCTAGCCCCTCTCCAGGTCTGTGACCTATATGGTGCTGGACAACCCCTCTTGGGGGTAAGTCTGGCGAGAAGAGCAAACACCACGGTTAGTGCATGACCAGTCTGCAGGGGAGGGCTGAGCCCTTAGGTTGCAGTTGTGAAGTGCTGGGGTTGGGAGATTCATGCTGCTGCCTTCATTCAAACTGAGCCATTCCTCATGCCACAGCTCCCTCTTGTGTGCACATCCATCCCCAGGGCTTTGTGGGGAAGAGCTCTTGACCAGGCAGACCAAGGCCTTCTACTGTATGCTATAAAACAGGGGTGATAACTGAATTGTGTTCACTGCTCCCTCCTTCTTCACTCCTCACTCAGTCTCTTGCCAAGATTTCCTTTCCACTTGGCCCTAGGGGGAACATGAGTGCCAGCCTTCTTCCCACATCCACAGCTCCCACAAACCCTGTCTCCACAATGGCAACAGTCCTGCTTGCCCAAGTGGTGCAGTGCTGGCTTGTGAGCAGGTGGATTGCAACAGCCTGTTTAACGTCACTGTCAGATTTTTACAATGCCATTGGAAAAACATGCTGTCATTTGTCCTGGAATTTACTAGTTTTGCTTCTGGTTTTGTAATCAAATAGGGATAAGTGCAAGCTATGTTTGCTTTGAAAAGCTTTTGGTTATCTGTTAGGAAGCAATAAAAGCAGGAAAACTTGACATCTAAGCGATGGGTATGTACTCACCTAACTTGTGCCAGTTTTCCTGTACCAGGTGGAAAATAAGGAAACATGGCAGCAAGACAGAGGCTTGAAACAGTGACTCTGTATTTCAAGTAAACACTGCAAGATACAGAGCTTCTTTCTTCATAAATTAATAAATAAATGGACTAACCCCAAACCATTCCATCCTCACAGGTTTCTACAGTGTTCTGCAGAATCTGATTGCCTTGTCACAGAGCTTGTGCTTGTACTTGTATGAACAACCTCTGGAAAGCTAAAAACACACCTCAAAAGCCTGTTCTGAGAATCTGTGCCTCAAAAGAGCTGTGCGACTCCTGCTGGGGCCAGTGGTGCCAGTTCCTGTGATTTTATCTTGAGCTTTACACTGTGGGATTTCTTTTCCATTCTGGTGCCCCTTTCTTTCCAAGGTCAAGGTCCTGCACCTGGGTTGGCCTAACCCCTGGTTTCAATACAGGCTGGGGGATGAAGGGAAGGAGAGCAGCCCTGCGGAGAAGGACTTGGGAATACTGGTGGATGAAAAGCTGGACGTGAAAAAGCCCGCTGTATGTGCTCGCAGCCCTGAAAACCAATGATACCCTGGGCTGCATCAAACAATGGAGGAGGATTCTCCCCCTCTGCTCTTGTGAGACCTCATCTACAGTGCTGCATCCAGCTCTGGGGTCCCCAACACAAGAGGGATGTGGGGATGTTGGAGTGAGTCCACAGGAGGCCACGAAGATGCTCTGAGGGCTGGAGCAGCTCTGCTACAAAGACAGGCTGAGAGAGCTGGGCTTGTTCAGCCTGGAGAAGAGAAGGCGCTGGGGAGATCTTAGAGCAGCTTCAGTGCCTAAAGGGGGCTACAAGAAAAACCTTTTAGTATGGCCTGTTGTGACAGGACAAGGTGTAATGGCTTTAAACTAAAAGAGTAGATTTAGACTGGACATAAGGAAGACATTTTTTACAATGACGAGGGTGGTAAGGCACTGGCACAGGTTACCCAGAGAGGTGGTAGATGCCCCATCCCTGGAAACATTCAAGGTCAGGTTGGATGTGGCTAATGGTAAATCAGGGGGTGTTGGATGTGGCTCTGAGCAACCTGATCCAATTGAAGATGTCCTTGCTTGTTGCAGCAAGGGGTGGACTAGATGACTTTTAAAATTGCTTCCAACCCAAACTATTCTATGATTCTTGCAGCTATATAATTACATGAGACTGTCAGTTTGCATTTTAGACGAACAGCATACACCTAGACTGTTAGAAAAAGAGAAGTGAGGATTCATTCCTTAAGGCTTCAGACAGTAGTAGAATTCACCACTCACAGGACTTTAAATAATCCTGACACTAAAAAGACACTGTCACCACTGGAGGGCCAATGCTGGGAAAGGGGTTGGCAGAGTTCACCATGTCCCTTGTCCCTTGAAGCTGGAGGGGGCACTCTGTCTCAGGAGTTCAGGGCATTTTAGTGGAAATGAGAAGAGGGGGTTCTTCTCTGGGATACCTTGGAAAAAACCCATTGTTAATGATCTGCAGGTTGCAGCCCTCAGCTCTGCATGCAGGGGAGGCTGGACAAATTCTCCTCCACCACACTGAGTCTGTTGGAGGCAGCGGCCACTTCCTGTAAATCCAAATCCCACATCTGACATAATAAAGAGCCTCAGAGGGCCAACACTATTATCTCTGGAAAGCTTTCAGCCTAAGAAATACTTTATACTATGTAATGTACACAAACCCTTTCATTAAAGGAGGGAAGAACCCTCATTTTCAGCCTGACCATCATCTCTCACTTATTTATATAACCCAGCCAGCATTTTCTCTCTGGCTTTGTTCTTCTTCACAGTAGACCAGAGATTCACAATGAATTGTCAGAAATCCTAATTATACACTTCAACAACCACCCCCATTTAATTATATAGTATTACCAAACAATGTCGTACTGTGATTAAACTCTAAATATCTTAATTGAAAGGATACAAAAAGCCCAACCACAACACAGGCTAAGCAACAACTGATGAGTATTTGAACTGTTTGTTAGTCAAAAATTATCAACAGAACTGAAGGACCAGTGTGGTAAATGTTAAGGAAAATCATGGATTTGCAACACTTTAAGATCCAGCCATAGCAATGTGGTAAGAACATCACACCACCAGAGGATCCAACATCCCATAGACTATTAGATTTAAAGACATGTCTAGAGCTTAACTCAAACCCAGAGAAAAACCACTAAGTGCTGGTGCTTTTAAATAACTGTCTGGAACAAGAGAGATGTGTCTGTCCTCAGTTACTGAAAATCAAGCAAGGGATCACTCAGTGCACGTCTCTGGAACTAAACCCAAAAATTGAATTAGATTGTTCAGAAGATGAGAGAAATACCAGAACAGTTAAAAGAAGATAAAATTTATGTATGAATTAAAGACCGGTTCAATGACAGGTAAGACAGCCATAATACATGACAGCTGAGAGCCTTTCTCAAACTGTATCCCAATAGAACGGAATTTAGACTGACTTGCAAGAAGATATATAGCTAGATTGATAGGGAGATCAAAGCCAAATCTTTCACTTGTACAAGAGCCTCCTAAGACAACCTGAAGATAACCCATGCAATGAGTTAGTTAAAACTAGAGCGAACAAAGCATTAGGAAAGTTATAGAAGGGACCTGTTCTTTAGAGTTATACCAGATAGTGAAGTAAAATGCCATTTCTGTCTAAGTCTGGGCCCTCCATTCTGAAATAAACAAGCTTCCTAATGAAACATAACTACTAATTAAGATACAATTTAATGATTAATCTACATGATTTTTAGTCTTAATTCAAACTATATTCAGCTGAAAGGAGGGAAAAAGATAAAACCTTTAAAGTGTGTACTTATTTCCCCTTTATAATACAGTATTCAGGTATGTGACCCTAGTAATGGTGTTACATGACCTGGCAGGCAGAAGAAATAGTAACTCCATGCTTTGTGGATTTTGATGTACGTGTTTTTAAGATGGCAGCATGATCTCACCCAGGGCTGTGAGTGTGGTAGATGCCAATGCCTCCAGCAGTGACACCTGTACTAAAGAGCAACTTTATGGTGAAGTCATCCAGAGCCAGGTAGAAAACCCATTCTCTTTACGGGGAGTTTTCACCACTTGTTTTACTAACTTCTTCTGCAGCTTTTAACATTATATGAAGGACAATGCTAAAACACTGGATCACTGTTTCGCAGAAGAAGAAAATCTTGCCCTTGACAAATGAAGACTCCAGCCGTACACAACGAGGCAACATTTCTGTATTCACTGCTGCTGCCACAAATGCTATTCCAGCTATTTACTGAAATCAGATTTTTTATGTGCCTGCACAAGTTAAATGGGGATACTCGGCAACCATCTGCTCCATGTAGTTTTCTGTGCAGGTACATACATGCACACAAGCACCCATAACATAGTCAGGCAGGTCTTTCACTTAAACATGTTATAAAATCCCATGTGTCTCTGAAAAGTGTGAGACACTTTAAAAAACAATGTCCTGTAGCTATGAATAAGTATGCCCAACTTCATGTGGGAAAGTTACAAAGACTGTGATTTGTCAGCATTAAAATGCCTTTGTATCTGCGTCTACAGGTTTCGTTACATGTTCCAGGTGGGATGCTGCAATGACATGCTGACATGAACAGATTTGAAAAAAGTTAATCAAGATTTGATGCCTCAAATTAATATATAGACCCTTATACACCCTTCACTGGATTTAGTGGAAAGGCTTCCATTTGCCTTCATTAAGAAGTATTCTAATATAAAAATAGTATCTTTTCCAACTGAAAAGTTTATCTGAGGACATTATTTGGAATTTAAAAGACTTATGTACCTGTGAAAGAAGTGGTGAAGGCATTTCTATTTGTGCTGGGTACTTAGTTACGTAGTTACATAGGCCCCTTGTTTGGAGTGTGACCTCAGAAATGAAAAGGTCCACAAGGAAGATCGCAGTAGGACTTCACAGAAGAAAGTGGGTGCAAAGAATACAGCATGTATACTGTAGCCTGCTCTACTAATTTAATTATGTGGTGAGTGCAAATTGCCACTTCTGACTAGCCTTTTCCACGATGGTATCAAGACTGCTTGGCTGAGACACCAACACCAAAGAAAGGATCCCCAACAGGCACTGCAGTGAACGTAGCTCATGGGCACAAGCTCACTGGGTGTAAACTCGTTCCTAATCTCCTGAGGTTAGATGTTCAACTACAGGAGAGAAATTATGTCCAGGTATAAACACTGCTCCTCTGGAAGTGAAGCCTTACTCCCCTTGGCTGAATTGAGACATGCCATTAAATCTCTTCCAAAGGAGAGGAGCTGGAAGAGCGAGGATATGTCTTTCACCTCACTACCCTTCTAAAACCACTTTCTAAAGGCAGGGCTGTTTCCCCAGATATACTGCAGGCTTTATGACAGAGACAATAAATCCTGTTTCCATCCTCCAACCCAACCGACATCCCTCTGCTACCTTTTCCTGACTCTTCGATTTTCAAAATGGATGTTTTCCTCTGAGAAGCTGTAACTCTAGGCTAAAACGAATGACTGTGACCCCAAACAGCTACCATCTCAGTTTTGGCCTTCTGTTCTCCCCTTTTCCCTCTTTCCTGTCTTCTCTGTGTCCTGCAGTATCTCCAGCTCCTGAGCTCTCCCCACACCCCGGCTCATACACACCTCATTAGCATCCAATTTCCTGGATAAAAAGCAGACTTAGAATGAATTCCTCACGCAATCAGAGGGCCAATATGCAATGGCTGTACAATGTAGGAAGCAAACAGCCCTGATAAATGGATTTTTTCCACCCAATGCCATCACAATTTCTGTGATTTTTTCCTGCTTAATATTCATCTGCATCTAAAGAGGATATTTTTTATTCTGTAAATTACTAGAAGTTTCCTGTAGAGAGGTGGTTGATGAATGCAGTTCATATTTTCCCTCCTAATAAATCAATAAGCAAGTTACATCATCTTTACAAACTCTGGAAAGTGCTGAATTAAATCTGCTTGTTACAAGTGAGGAAAAGCTATGCAAGGGGGCAGCCAGAGCACTGCAGTCTCAGACAAGATCAGCAACTAGCCAGTACAACAAACACACTACCTGCCCACACAGCACCTACCCACTGCTTTGCTAGTGGCAATGCAATCACTGCATTAGATAGGTGAAAACCCTACTGCAATCATGGAAATATAGAGGTTGTCAAATCAATTAAAATCACTAACCTACTAAATCTGCAGGGTGTACAAACAATCTACAAAATCTGTAGCCTTGTAACAACCTGCCATTTTTTCATACCTTTGGAGACTTTTATACCTTTTTTATACTCTATATATTAGACCACCCCCTAATAAAGCATTGAACATGTTGCTATAGTCACAACAGTAATAATAATACATGAAGTGATAATAATCTTCTTGAAACATATACTCCTTGCTATAATCCTCTTCTTGGTAGCTTACAAAATTGTGGAAAAATAAGCATCTGCAAAACTCTTTCTTAATGGAGCCAGGGAATTTTAGAGTCTCTGGCTCCAAAGCAGCACAAAGGGGAGGGAGCTGCCATGAGGCCAGGATCTCCTGTGATTCCCCATCTGCAGAGGACTCCAGTCTTACCAGGCATTTCAGACTCATTGATACAAGGCTTACCAGGTGACTGAGGTTGACAGTGAGAGGCTTAAATTGTACAAAATGCTTTTCTTATCCAGAAAACTAAATACAAAAATTAGAAGTATTCACTATAAAATTTATGTGCTTTAATTGGGAGAAAATTCCAAGTACTAAGGGACATTTTTATTAGGAGGCAGAGGGCATAATATAAATCTACAGCTACAAGTGGGAATTCATAAATTTTAATTTAGATGAGAAGTTGTAAGGAAGATTTGTGGGCTTTTCCCCCCAGGTGATATGTAAATATATTATTAAAAGTTACTGAGAAAGGTACAATCCTGTGTAATACAAAAACCCCAAAACCAAAATCTTAGCTTGTGTGTTAGTGAAAGCAATCCCAAGGCAACTGAAATAATGTTCACTTCTTTGAAGGGCAACAGTTCAGAAAAGAAGGAAGAAAGGAACTGAGTGAACTCAGACAACTGAGAAGTATCATTTTTTTATGTTGAAAAATTATTCTTCCTGAAGTTAATGCCAGAGACTTTGAGACGGCAAACCTAAATATCCGCCCTACAACTTTCACACTGGTTTGCCAATATTCTTCTAGACTTGTAACCTTATCATACCTTTAACTTTGAAGAATGCTGAAGTCCTCGAATAACGGCTACAATAATCAGGTTTGCCCATTTTTATATGATATGCCACTGAAAATATGATTAAAATGGTCCCTTTCTGTAAATGATGGCAAGCTCTTAAAAAATTAATAGAACTGCACACATTCGTGTCAGCCCTGAATTTGCTTTTCAACTCTTACATTTGGCCAAATACCAAGATATATTGGTCCTCAAAGAAAAAAAAGACTGAAACAAATCTGAGGTCAATATTTAACTTCTGGGTCAATACATCTTGCTTTTTCACTCCCAAAGAAGTCCGTATCTACTGTTATTTATGCCATACTCTGCAGCTGCTCTTTTGAACTCCAACTGAGAAATACATCACGTCCTTGACCCAAAGTCTTTCAACCTAAGTATGGAGACATGATAATTTATTTGCTCAGTGCAAGAGTCAAATGTTTTCAGCACTAAACTGCACTAAACACCCTTGTTCCTTATCACATTTTCAGCTACACAAGCGTAACCTCTCTGGCTTCCACAGTTACATGCAATTTTAATCAGTGCAGGTGAGCTGGAAAATGTCTTTTATTCCATGTCAAGCTAAAATAATAGAACAGGCGAAGCAACCGAACTGGCAGCTCAGTGGAGAGTCTGGATTAAAAAAATAACACATAGCACTATAAGCTATTTAAGGATAATCCAACAAACTACTAAATAACTCTTCTTTGTGTCTTCAGAGTCCACAGGCATTGAATCTGTACTGCTCTAAGATTTATAAATAATAGGCTGAAAAATAATTTTCATGTATTAAGAGTAAAAATATTTTCTGCTTCTCAGCAGTTACATTTGACTAAGAGCATATATTTATTGGCTGGTTCCTTGTATGCCAAATTTCAGCCCAGTATTATTTTTTCCATGGCTGAACTATATACTACTGAAAAGCAGAGCTGGAAATGTTGAAAACCATAAGCTATAACTAAAGGCACACATCACAAACAGGACCATGAAAAAGAGAGCTTTCAGTGTAAGCAGAACTTTCTTTTTTAATGAAAGATGTGTTCTGCTTGTTAAGCTTACTTCATATATCACCTCCCCCTTCTCTGACTGAATCTTACTCAAGCCTCCACAAGGAAGAAATGTTTGGACACAGAGATGTAAACTTCTCACTTAATAGACTAATGGCTTTCACTATTTTCCATGCTCTTCTTCTCTTCTTGTTCTGCACTTCTTGCCTGATCCACAAAAAAAGACGACGTCCTGTTTGCTCATTTGAAGAATGCATTACCCTATTTAAATAGCTTAGATAAGTTTCCTTTAATGATGTGAAAACAAAAACTTCCAAAAATGTTTTTAAGGCGAATTAATGGATTCAGCTCCTTCATATCCTATCATATGCACACTGTATTTTACTGGTGAGATGTTTGTACAATTTCAGAAGATGAACTGTGTTGAGCAGTTGTGCACGTGACCCTAAAATAGATTAAAGTTCTTGATAAATGCTCTGGTACTTCTTGTGTCAAAAGAAGACAGAGGAGAAGAGATTCAGAGCAGCCCTGCAGAGAAGGACTTGGGGGTGTTGGTTGATGGAAAAATGAACATGAGCTGGCAGTGTGCGCTTGCAGCCCAGAAAGCCAACCGTATCCTGGGCTGCATCAAAAGGAATGTGACCAGCAGGTCGAGGGAGGTGATCCTGCACCTCTACTCTGCTCTCCTGAGACCTCACTTGGAGTACTGTGTGCAGTTCTGGTGTCCTCAACATAAAAAGGACATGGAACTGTTGGAACAAGAGCAGAGGAGGGCCACGAGGATGATCAGGGGACTGGAGCACCTCCCGTATGAAGACAGGCTGAGAAAGTTGGGGCTGTTGAGCCTGGAAAAGAGAAGGCTGCGTGGAGACCTCATAGCAGCCTTCCATATCTGAAGGGGGCCTATAGGGATGCTGGGGAGGGACTCAGGGACTGTAGCAAGAGGACAAGAGGTAACGGGTTCAAACTTAAACAGGGGAAGTTTAGATTGGATATAAGGAAGAAATTCTTTACTGTAAGGGTGGTGAGGCAGTGGAATGGGTTGCCCAGGGAAGTTGTGAATGCTCCATCGCTGGCAGTGTTCAAGGCTGGGTTGGACAGAGCCTTGGGTGGCATGGTTTAGTGTGAGGTGTCCCTGCCCATGGCAGGGGGGTAGGAGCTCGATGATCTTAAGGTCCTTTCCAACCCTAACTGTTCTATGATTCTATGATTCTATGATATGGCCAGCGAAAAATGTTGCACTCCTATAGAAATTGTAAGGGCAGTATAATTTGTTATGCAGGTCCTTCTCTCTTCCACTCCTTGTTCTGCTGAGAGCTTTGTAAAAGGAAAATCAGAGGCACTCACAGAAATTTCCTCTATGTGTTCTGCCAAGGTGCATGAGCAAACTCAGGTCAAAATTTTGTTGTACATGGGCAGAAGCCAGAGGACAGAAGAGAACTTCATTTTTAATCATTATTTCATTAGTTACTCAACTGCTTAGCTGCTCCATAACATTTTGGATTGCCTGAAAATGGCATTCAGCTTTGTGGGAGATCCTTCTTTGGCCTCTCTCAGCCATGAACACAAACCTTAAAGGGTTTCCAAAGGAAGACAAAACTTAATGCATAACTAATGATGAATACAGGGCAGCCATTCAAGGAAGCTGAATCACAGCATAAACTGGCACCACATACAGAAAGTATCATCATAGCTAAGTATATGGTGGGAACAAAAAGCATAAACCCTCTGTGCTGTGCTTGGAGAGCAGTGGATCCAAAAGGAGTAACAGGGGTGAAATGAAAAGAAGACTATGAAAGAGTTCCCACCATGATGTTAGAGCCAAAAGGGCAGATCCACCTTCCTGGCTTGCTGCAATATGCTGGGGCAGTTGGACTGGTCTTGAGCATTGTGGCATTGATGAACACCTAGCTTGACGCAGGCAGCCCAAAAGCCCAACCCACTTCTGTGGCTTTCCAGCCTTCTCATGCTGCCGACAGTATTTGGAGCCTGGACAGCCTTATACAAGCTCAACAGCTCAGGGCCAGGCTGATCATGCAAAGACCAAGAGAAAAGGTCTCCTTGGGCTGGTGACCTGGTGTGGTCAGGAGCCTCAGGGGGCTACTGGCTCCAAGGTCGCATGTATGGGAGGGAGCTGCTATTGAGCTAACCATCCTCATGGCCACAGTGGGGACGCTGCAAGTCTTACCAGACGCTTCCTCTGCTACAAGTTTTTACTTGTACTGGGGATTTCAGTGAGAGGCTTCAACTGAACCAAATGCTTTTCTTACTCAGAAGAAAACATTAAAAAAATAGACAAACAGAAGACTTGGCTGCAGACCCTAGGAGCTTTACTGGAACACTGGCACTAAAAGGCACTTTTATGAAGAGGCAGAATGAGTAACATACACCCCTGGCTACAAGTTGGAGGTAGAAAGATGCCTCTTGGAAATGAAGCAAACATTCAAGCAGTGGGGGTGATTACAACTGGAACAAATTACAATCATGGGGGATTCCCTGTATTTTAATGTCTTTAGATCAAGCCTCACTCCTCATTTAAAAGATATGCTTTAGCCAAAAAACAAAGTAATTGGACTTTATACAGGAGTAATTGGATATAATTGTACCGCCTATCACACACAAGAGTTCAGAGTAGTTAAGCACTTTGGCTCTAATCCCTCCAAATGGAAATATGTGCGTCTCTGCTGTGGCCTGCTGCACAGAAAATATATGTCTTTAGGGGAAATCAACGGTGATGACAAGGCGTCTCACTGCCCTGAGGGGGACGTGCCTTTTGGATCCAGCTGAGCTCAGAATTAAAACAGGGAGTGAACAGATAACCCTCCCAGATGTTTTATGGCTCGGAATGGAGACAGCAGATGATAAGGGTCAGTGTAGCTCTGTATGCTGGGACATGAAAGTTGGTTGTTTTTTTTCTAAATAAAGCCTGTAGTAAGTCTGTGTTCAAGAAACAAAAAGAGTGATTCAAAAGGAATAAAGGCTGGAGGCTAATTAAAAGCCTGTTTCTATTAATACAATGGGAAAAACTGCTCAGGGACAGTTCATTATGTTGAATCACGGCCCTGTGAGAGTGCCAGAAAATGCTAAGAGCATTGGTGAGCTGTCTTCAGTCCTGCTTATTAAGCATGACCACTGAGAAATCACTCTGTTGCTTTCCCTAAGAGTGGGCACCATCTCCAGTGTTCGGATATCCACCTGGAGAGACAACAACCAAGGCAAGTGCATGTTTCTTACCTAGGGGTGAAAGGACACATTTCTCATCTTGGCCCTTCTTTTTTCTTTCCCTTTAAATGAACACACCGAATCAAAGTCCTAAAGCTGCCCCTTTCAGTCTGCAGGGCCTTCTCTGAAGAGAGCTGCCTTCCCTTCGGAAGGGAAGCTCCTTTTAGTCAAAGTGTAACTTTTACCTTGAAGAGTACACAAAGCATATGGAAAAGTATGAGGGGAGAACAACATTACTGTCAATTAATACAGACTGGGAAAATATAATAGTGCTAGACCACATGTACCATGACTACACAAATCAATGAAAATTTGCTGATAATGCTAGTGACCACTAAAAGCCAGTGTATGGAAAGTAAGGATTTAGGACCAGGATGTGAAACAGGTGTTGTTCTCTAGGGAACAGGAAAGGGCTAACATTGACAGGCTTGTAGAAGCTATTTACTGAAGTACTAAGTAAGATGGAGCTCACTTGACATTCACAGAAAACTTCTGCGATTCAACTGATTCCTGCACTCCCTATTCTGAGCATACTTTCTGTTGCATTTGCACCCCTTACTTATGGCAATACAATTAAATGCTGCATTTCAGGGTAATTTGGTTACAACCGAAAAAGTATAATGAATGATACAAGAAATCAAATACTGGAAGATTGCTAGGAGTACTGGACAACTGTGCATGAAGGCTTAAGCATTCAAACCTGCTTTCTTGTAAACCTTCCTTTACCTGAATCTCTTGGGAAGTTTCCCTGCAACTTGGAAGATAAAAGAGAAAAAAAGAGATGGGGGGTTTTGTCAGTTTTTCATGGCCTAACAAATAATTGGTGCATCAGCCTTTTACAGCCAAGAAACCTGCCTCCCTCTGAGCTGTAACTTGAATCATTCACCACACTAGTCACAGTTGGGGGTGGCTGCACTCTGCTTCCAGCCACGACTTTGTGGCTCTGGAAGATGAGTTAAGGGTGCTTTTGGGAATCTACAGCATGGCAGTGATGCTGTTATGCAAGTGAAACAGTCACTGCAGACAGTGTTGCCACCTACACTTCAGGGCAACACACTCAAGGGGTGTTCACATTCATGCTGAGTTTTTCTGTAGCATTTACTCTACTACTGCTTTTTCACCCCTTTCATCTAGTAGGCAGCAAAACGTGCAAGGCTGAGTGCCCAGACATACCATAATATCCAGTCTGACACCTATTAACAGATAAAATGTCACTGTAGTACTGTGGGTGATTTTTAATTAGCAGTGTTGCATTTCAACAAGGATGCTCAATGTGTTGCAAAAAGAAATATTGAGGGCCTGTGTCTTCTTAACTCATCTGAATAGCACCTGGCAATATTACAAGGTTAAAAACATTGCTGTGAATTTTCATTAAGGCTCACTATTTGCATCCAGTGCCAGTTCCCACTGGCTCACTCCATCTTCAAGATAAGTCACAGATTAATCTATTTCACTTTCTTGCAGCAGTGAGGCCAAGTTATCTCTGTAATTGTTCCAGTGGTGCCTCACAGAGTTAATGCCATCGCACAGATAGATAAAACTCCAGTATTTGCTGTGCTGATTGCTGCCTTTTCTCTGCTTTTCAGCTCTTCTTCAATAAAAAGAAGAGAACCTACCCTTTAGTTGTGTGGGACAACTATCAAAGACACTACTGCTAAATTTATATTTTTACTTTGATTGATCAAGACTCTGTCTGGTGAATGTGCATTATTTAAACAGACTGAATTTGCTTAACAGCTATTAAGGACTGAAATTCCACTCTAAAACATTATTACCATGAATTAAGGTAATTCTCTGTAGTGTAAATTCACATTATAAATCATGTCCAGTATTCATATGGCCATGCAGATGAGCCAACTCACTTGCAGCTGTAGGCACTCGGAAATCAGCAGAATTTGTCTCTAAATCTGTAATTGTTTGATGACACAATAAATGTGTTATGATTTTCAAATGAACAGATTATTTAAAGATGTTTTCTAATAAAAAGTTTCAGGATAACTAGCACAAAACAGTACTGCTGATAAAAATGAGAAGGAAGTGGAAATTAGTGGGTTTTTCTAGTCCTGCCCTCATTGCAGTTTTTCAGATATATCTGCCTCTAAAGAAGCATGACCAGCAGGTCGAGGGAGGTGATCCTGCCCCTCTACTCTGCTCTTGTGAGACCTCACTTGGAGTATTGTGTGCAGTTCTGGTGTCTTCAACATAAAAAGGACATGGAACTGTTGGAACAAGTCCAAAGGAGGGCCACGAGGATGATCAGGGGACTGGAGCATCTCCTGTATGAAGACAGGATGAGAAAGTTGGGGCTGTTCAGCCTGGAGAAGAGAAGGCTGCGTGGAGACCTCATAGCAGCCTTCCAGTATCTGAAGGGGGCCTATAGGGATGCTGGGGAGGGACTCTTCATTAGGGACTGTAGCGAGAGGACAAGGGGTAATGGGTTCAAACTTAAACAGGGGAAGTTTAGATTGGATATAAGGAAGAAATTCTTTACTGTAAGGGTGGTGAGGCACTGGAATGGGTTGCCCAGGGAAGTTGTGAATGCTCCATCGCTGGTGGTGTTCAAGGCTGGGTTGGACAGAGCCTTGGGTGGCATGGTTTAGTGTGAGGTGTCCCTGCCCATGGCAGGGGGGTTGGAACTAGATGATCTTGAGGTCCTTTCCAACCCTAACTATTCTATGGTTCTGTGACATGCTGGTCAGCAGAGCAAGCATTTCTTCAGTATGGACACACCATTCAACTCCATGTGGAATACGAAAAAGAGATGCTCTTGCGCCACAAGAATGTAAAGCACTTCCAGGTTCAGGGGAGTTACTAAATAAACAGCCTACATTTCAAAATTACCTGCCAACTCCCACTGAAACTGGGACCATTCATCAAAGAAACACTTTAACGTTAAACACATGAGTAGGAGGTAAACTGAAGTTTCTCTTTAGTGGTTCAGATCTTTTGAAATATGGTCTATTTTTACTATTTAGCAAGTGCTTCCATAGCCAAGGTCCCTGTTTTGAAGACTCTGGATTAATCCCACTTCCTCACTTATTTCTGTCAATCAAAAAGTGACTGAAGTTCCAGATTTTGGCCGAGCAGACATAGTGAAACAAAAGCTCTAGAAAAATAACTCTACATGTTTGCAATAAACACTCAATTCAGAAGAAAAAAAAACTATAATTCAGCAACCATGGAAGAGAAAACAGAATAAAGTATTTTTTCCTACATTTTGGGTATTTTTACAACAGATAAGTCTATGTTCATAAAATTTATCAATTTAACCCAATTTTCAACTGTAAGATAAGCCACATTCACTAGTTCTACACTATCCTATACATTTTCTATATATTCATATTTGTCCTTTAAATACAGACTGCCATTCATGCTGTCCACCTTAAATAGCACAGAACAAAATCTGACTCCCAGCAGGTAGTAGTTTGAACTATCTGGTCCCTGTACTGCTGAGATACTAAGAGCAAAGTCATAATAACAGGTTTTCCATGGAACTTGTTGCCTTCCTGAGTAAATTTTTCCTCTGAACCAAATTCTCAATTCTTGTATCAGTGCAAGTCCAGGATAACTCCAGGATAGTAGCTTCAGATCCATACTGGTACAGGGGAAAACAGAACAGCATCTGATGCATTTAGAATACTACTTTTTGAAAGAAACTGAAGAAGCTATGTCCAAAAGCTCTGACTTTGCTGTTTTAAGATATTCTGAAGGATATCCAAAGGACTTCAAAAGAAGGGTCATCAATTCAGAACAAAAATTGTGTTTGAAGTCAGCTTATCTCTTCCCAGGACCAAATCTTTCTGTAGTTCCTTTTAGTTCCCTGTCAAGGCAGTGCTTCCAGGAACACCCTGAGAAACTCTGAAATATGGGCTGTAAGGAATAATATCATTATTTATGATAATTTATGAGATTATATATGAGAAATTAACGCAGAGTAGAGTCTCTCTGCAAGATCACGGTGCATGTTTGTAATGTCTCCGGTATCTAAAATATCTTCCTCCTTTATGAAGAAGAGAAAAATCTAAAGGCTCACTCAACACTGTTAAGAAGTGATGTGTATTCAGAATGCCTCCTAATTAACATTTAGAAAAGTGAGTACTTACGAAAGCGTAAGGCTGAAGAATAGCGTGATCCCAGCTCACATGCCTCCATCCTGATCTAGCTTCCCTGATTCTCCAGTCCCTGGCCTCTCTTCTAATTTAGCTAGTCAATCCGGCAGATACCAGAGATATAAGAACCTGGCTGGGATAAATTAGCCCTTTGAAAACTAGACTTTGAATTTTAGCCAGATAGGTAAAAACTGAATGACTCACATGTGGTGCAGTAACTCACTGTTCAGTTATCTTCAGTCTTCTTCACACAACCGTATCTCCCCCCTCATAAACACCCTGAGAGCTTTGCGGGTCTCCGACACTTTACCTGCAGTACCTATCACACAGCTAATTTCCCCTGTTTGAACATACACACAGCTAGATACCACACTCCATTTCTGTTGGTGTCCTGCCTGCCTGTGCAGGATGTGTCTCACCTGCTCAGCAATTCCAGACTTCCCTGTGAGCCTTGTGCAATGTGAGATTAAAACTGCCAGAAAGCCTTCCTATTGGTATTTACAACAATCTCTTACGTTTTCATGATCCAAAGGGGTGCATATCAACGTTTCATTCCTTGCTGGTTTATCAGTAAATCTCACTCAGGCTGCTGCTGTTATTAAGTAATACAGATTCTTTCTTCAAATGTTTCTATGACAAGCTTTCTTCACATTCTTTCTGCTAAAATGTTGGACCCTAGGTTGCCCACCCCTCTACTCAATGATTAAAATCCCCTTGCCACCAGATTCCTTACATTTCTTTCTGACCTCCTCCAGAAAAGCTCTGATGCAGCTGCTACCTCCCCTTCCCCCATCTGACCCTATACACCATATTTCCTGCATCCCTCTGCTACATCCCCCTTCCCCACCTCTGCAACATACACATGGGCCTCCCAGTCGCTCAAGAGGTCCTTTGGAACCATCATCCCACTCCTAATGTGTCTCTTCTTGCACCCTGGTCTTTGCCATCCTCCTTTCATTTGTAAGATTTCTGACACCCAAGGGAAGCTGGGTCTGCTATCTGTCGCCCATGAGCAGCACCCAGTTCTTGTGCACAGAGCCCCAGTGCTGCTCTATCACATCCTCCTCCCTCCTACTTCTCTTCAGAAGTCCCTGGTGCCCTCACATGCATTTGCCACCTGGTTAACTTCTTGGTTTGCTTCTGTCGTGAATATCTGTCCTTAACCTGGAATCAGTTCTGGGCAGGGACTCTACTGAGTTACAGTTTGAACAGTGCACCTTAAAGCATACTGTAAATCACTTGGTGATTTTACTGTTACAGCTATTCTGCCTGGAGTCGGACAGTGAGAGCTTTTGAAACGCTACAGAACAGAATTTGTTAACCCCTTTTCTCCCAACATCCCCTCCCTCAGTCCCTGAAAGAATAGGAGACACAGTAATCTACCTGCTTCCATGGCAATACCACTTCCACAAAGGCTCAGAGAAATATCTGCTTTCCCCAGACCACATCACGTCATGTAAGGAGGCTGCAACGGATGTTGACTGTATATCAAAAGACAGTTACCACAGTGTTGATAAACTCGTTATCTGAGGGCTGCAGTTGTCAGAAGGGCTTTTGTACAGACCTCAAGCCCACCTGGCTGTTAAAAGAGGACCATCAAAGAGGCACTGAGCCAGAAACAGCCTGACACAAAATACGTATTCAGCACTACATCCTTTCAAATGACAATATAATCTCCAGCCAGATGCGTGAGGGTACGGGGAGTATGTCGGTACCGCATAAAATACCTGGCAGCTGTGGTGGGTACTTAGCAATGTTCACCACAGTCTATGGGTCGTGGCTGGAAAGCCCACCAGAGGACACAAACTTTGGAAGAGTCAGATCTACAAAGCAGCTTGATTGTGAGGCAACTGACTTCACTTGGCCAACATTGTCTTTTTCATTTCCAACCCAATATTAAGAAGTGAGAGGCCAGTTACATAGGAGGGATAGGTGACTGTTTCCACAAGTGGTGAAGGCAGTGCTGGTAACCACTGGAGCCTGACAGAAGGAAACCCTGTAACTGAAGAGGGCGAATGCAACAGCTGGCTGTGGAAGCAAGATTAGAGATGTGGTATAACTGTCTGATGATGCTACTGGAATGGTGTATACCATTTTTGTATCTACTCATTGAAAAACTCAAATGCAGCAATGGTTTCAGTCATAGAGACAAAAAGATGATAAAAGCTTGCCTGAAAATGAGGGGCTAAAGCACCTAATTTTACTGAATTTATCAAAGATGAGGCAAAGCTGACTTATTCATGTTTTGTCTATAAACGAAACCCTTTCTGATAATACAGCGCTTTCTAGTAAACAAAGTCATAACAGCCAATGTAGCAGACAGTGAAGCTGAACATATTCCTAGTAGACACAAGCTGTGTTTCTAGTAAACAAAGTCATAACAGCCAATGTAGCAGACAGTGAAGCTGAACATATTCCTAGTAGACACAAGCTGATGATTTTTACCATAGAAGATGATTAACAATGGGAGAGAGTGGAAAAGACGTTTAATGGATTCTCTTGTCACATGAAGTTTTAAAATCAAGACTGGATGTCTTTTTAAAAAATATGCCTTAGCTCCAGAAGAAAATTTATGGGCATCATTCAGCAATTACTCTGTCTTGTCTTGTGCAAAAGGTCAGGCCGCACGATCGTAATGGTCCCTTCTAGTCATAAAGTTAGGAGCGTATGCATTTTTAAAGCATTCTAAGCTCTTGAAAACGATTAATTGCACCAAACTATGTGATTATAAAAATGAGTCGTTGTCTAGATGGACAGGCTGAAGAGTGTCTCTTGCAACAGCCAGTAACCAGCTGCTATGCCTATAGAAATGGACTCAACTGCAAAAAGCAAACATGCAGACACCACATGGATGTCTGTGCAAAAGCCTCCCTGACAGCATAGAGGCTGCCCAAGCCATGCTGGGTACTACTTTGGGTAGACCAGGCATTATTAATATATTGTGCTTGTTCCCTTTGTGCGTATGAAGAGATTTTTATCTGCACTCAGTTTTCCTGTTGCACCAGTAGTGACCCTGTCTACCTCTCTCTCGCATCCAGTAATGGTGCTTGAGCTGCAACTCATGTTTGCAGAGCCAGGTGGGTCAGGCCATTCATGTTCAGACTGGCCAGACCCACAGGACTCAAGTGTCACCACAGCCTCACTGTGCTGGAGCCGCCCAGCATGAAGACCTGCCTGGCTCCTTCCACACTCAAATCAGGGGCAAGCTCCCAGGTAAGCAGTGTGTATCACCAGAGTGCTGGGACAGGTTCAGCCTTCAAACTGGGACCTAATGTCACTGTACAGACTGGCAGGCATCGCTTGCGAGACAAATGTTAAAGAGAAAGCACTTGGGTACAGATAGGTCAAAACCAAGCTAAGTCTAATGCATTTCTGGTGGGAAATCTGGGATAGAGAAGAGACTGAAGAGGCACCAGACACTTATGACAACCTGATGAGCCCCAATATGATTTGGTGATGTCTTTTAATTTCTCTCCCATTCCGGCTCCTCAAAAAAGGCAGGGAGAAACTTTGCCTTTTCTGTTTTAAAAAAAGGGTAAGGTTTTTTAAAGTATTCTGAGGCATCAGGGTAAGCCATTTAAAAGAGAACTCTTAAAGAACATATAAAATTATTGCTTTTTAAAAAAATCCATCCTCACAACTATTACAGCATGTTTCAGAGGAGTCACTGCGGAAAAATGATGTCTGCAGTCACTTTTCTTACTAAACAGTTCACTCTGTCCTTGAACACTGAAACAGCTTTCACCTCACCTTTCAGTTTGCTGGGAACTCTTGTAATTGAGAAAAATATTGACATCTTCTTTGCTTTTTAATAATGCCAAAAGATGCAGCTTCTTTATTTTACTCCACTTGTGCAGTATTAATGAAACTTCAAACCTCCCTGAGGAAGAATGGGTGACCTGTTGGTATGAGCCTTTGACTTGGGAGACTAACAGCTTTCCTTTGAGACCTTGCAAACATACCGGCCTATAGAACTGCTCATGTATCTATCCTGCTAAGGTGAAACGCAGTGCTGGGAGCCCCAGGTTATCACTGACCCAGTCTCTGCACTGATAGCACCACAGCCTTACTGTACCTATACTGCTGGGCAGCACTGCTGCACCATATGGGCACATTAGCTCAGCACCTTTGTTTTGTGTCCTGCTGCCTGGTATGATGAAATGCAACCCTCACCACTTAGGCACCACATAAATGAAAAAGGACTTAACACGTGCAGGTTTTGAGAAAGCTTTCGGAAAGGCACTGGCATAATGTAAAACGGATTCGAAATCACACAACATTCCTAATCCTGCAAAGTCAGGTTCCGCTTCTGTCTTTAGGTTCAAGCTCACAGAAAGCTTTGCCTGCAGTATCTCACTAGCCCTCATACAAACTGGTTTAAAACATCATTAGTTTACATCAGACACAACTGAGTTCCTCCCCTGCAAAAAACCCCAAACGCTTTAATGATCTTCAAGTATCAGGCTTTCTGAGAGGACCATAAGCCAAAATCTACTTGACTTTTCCCCTCAGCCTCCCTGTCTTGAAAAGCAAACTTCACATCTGCTTGTTATCAGTAGTTATCTCACAGCATGCCTTTGAATCATTTAGAAAACTCAAAGCACATGTTTATCCCTGCTGAGGAACCAGTCATTATGATGCTATTTACAGGCCCTTGGTGACCCAAGCTCACTACATGGTGTAGAAAACTGCCAAAGATTTTGTCTCAGGGGTTCTCACTGCTGCTAGGTTTAATTACTTACCATCAGCTTTTCAGCCATAAGGCTGCACTCCCTCCTTTCAAGCTGTATTGAAGCATGCCTGTGTGAGGACATGTGGGAAAGCTAAGATAAATCAATTAGACATATGAAGCATGTTGCATGTGACCTAAAGCAAGTTAAGTCCTCATGTGGTTACTCTTATTCAGGAGAATAAAAAGACTTTCACTTTCCTGTGTAGACAACTTCAAAGCTGCACCATTTTACAATTGGCATGTGTAGTGCAAAGCGATGAAGGGACGGGAAGAGATGTCACTGGTCTTGGGCAAATGATTCACATCTGAACATGAAAAATGCTGATTGATGAGTAACGTGGAAGGATAAGACCTCCTGAAACCAAAGTCTGCTTTTCACAGAACACTGTGCACACAAACTCCTCAAAGATCTTTCTGCTTAGATAGCCAGATAAGCCTTATATTCCTCTTAGCACAAGGATAAATAACCATATCAATACAAGATGCTCACATTAAGCCTACTTTCTGTGGGACACCAGGTGTGATGCAGGGCTACATTTCCACTGACCATACAGTGTCATCAGCTTTGCTCATTATTTTTGATATTCAGGAAAACCATTTAAAGGTCTGATCTTACAGTCAGTATCCAGCTTGCAACTGCTCCTTACTGTATCATAGAGAAAATTCCCAGCATCAGATCCAGACCTCTGTCATTCTGGAGCAAACGGCTAAGGATACTGGTTTTCTTCTTGTGCAAAAACCAGAAATTTCTTCATATTATTCCTCATAACCCTCTTGCAAATCTGTGCAGGGCTAGCCCCACGTTTAATTTTTTCATGATTTTGAATCAAAATCATGAATACTTTCAGCAGTGATCCATCTCGAGGTTTGGGTTTTTTTTTTTTTTTCCACCTAAAAGTGTTTCAACAAGTTGAAAAGATCTTTAAAAGTCTTAGAGAGGCTTCAAGAAACTGCAAGAATCCCAAGACTGCCTCTTCATGTCATTTTGCTAAGGAGTATTTTGAAAAGGTAAAGGCTTCAGACAGTGGTGTTGCAGCTGCTACTGCTGCTTTCAGAGAATGTCTCTCTGAGAGGACAAACAGAGAAGGGAGCTCCAACGCCAGGCTCCAAGTCTTGCAGTACGCACATGAAAATTCATCTGAAGCTACTTAATATAGCATATTTGTGTGATGTACCAATTACAGACAGAGCCATCTACTATAAATTCTATAGAGAAGTTAGAAGGTGCCTGTCATCTTCTCAATTAAAATAAAAGCCAAAAGAGAATTAAAAAAAAAAAAAAAAAAACAACAAAAACCAAACCCAAACCAAAATACTTCAGCAGACTGAAAACAGCTGAATATCACCAGGATTTCCATTTCTCCATGTGGGGAAGTATCTGTAGTGACAACTTCAACCACACGTTCTGCATGCTGCCTCTTTTCACACTGTGGGGGGGGATGTTTATATATCCATTCACATACACTATGTTCTTTACTAACATAAAATAGAGAACTGGAAAACTTTAAAGAGAAAGCACTTGGGTACAGACGGGTCAAAACCAAAGCTAAGTCTAACTTAACTATGCCTCAATTCTCATGTTCCTATTACTAAACTAGTACAAAATTTAACTAGTTAACATTTCTGGCTTTATCTTGAGAAAACTATGGAAATTTGGGTTCAGACTAAAAAAATGCTTCAACTGAATTGCAACATGACACTGGAAAAACAGTTTAGGGGCAATAAGTATATTTAAAATATCTGCTCTGCCCTGTAAAAAAGATATTGACAGTTTAGTTATAATTTCACAGTAGTATGACAGAACAGAGTTTGAACAAATCAAATTAGAAATGAAATATGTGTATGCAATTTGTTTCTATTCCATGATTCTAACATATTTTGCACATCCTAGTGCCACTGATCCAGTTCAGTAAGTGCTAGGGGGCAGCTGCATTACTCAGATGGGAAACACGTAATTCAAGTCTCCCTTCATTAAAACAGTGCAGTAGCTTTCTTTACTTCCCCAGTTTTTGTCTTGCACAGGGATTTGCCTGGACTGATTAGTTTTGCTGAAGCTTGGCTTGACCTGGGATGAAACTCCAGAGGTGTACATCACTGACATACAGGAGGGAAAGACAAGTGATGCACTGCATCGAGTTATTTCCGCTGCTGTTGAAGACTCCTCTCATGCAAGAAGCTCATGAACTTGAAGTGACAACACCCTCCTAGTTAGGTCTGCACATAGAACTTGCTTCAGTGAAGGCTTCACAACCTTCTCTTCAGGCCCAGGTCCTGCCATAGTTAACCAAAGCTTTACACTTCCACTTAATTTTTCAAGACGTAATTACTGCAATGCACTCAAGTTTGGAGCTACCCTTGAAGATCACACAGAGGCAACAGCTGCCACACACTGTGGCTTCCCACTTGCTAGGAATTGCTCACCACAGGCGACATGTCACAACAACTCCTTGAACACACTGTACAGATTTGTATCTCTCATGTTCAAAGTTGCATTCATCTAGACTAGCTGAGACACAGGGAAGCTCGCATCTTTGTGCTAGCTGAGGTTGGAAAAACAGGGCTTGATCCACACAAAGCTTAAGCAGCATCTCACTTTTGGGTAGAGTGTATTCCCAAGTCTTTCAGAGCTGGACCTCACTGCTTCTGCCCTCTCTTTTGCTGCTGCTTTACTCCAGGATCATCCTGGTACCTTCCTCTGCACAGACCTCATCAACAGGCTCCTCCAGTGCCCTTCTGCCTTCCTATTGTCCCTCCCTGCTGGGCCCCTGCTGTCATGTTGTACACCAGACATCCAAGAGCCAAAGCTGAGGCACAGCTTCTCAGGGTTATACTCTAACCTCCAGTCCACCTAACTGCAGCTTCTAACAGTGAACATCATAATGGAAAGCCTGGCATAATGATGGGATAGGGTCTTCCAGACTACAAACCAACCTCTTTTGCAAAAGAATGCAACAATAACGGTTTGAATTTAGCTAGCCTTTGTTTTGATCTGGATGCAGCCTGTTTACTTACATATGCCTAATTGTAGTCATTCCTGTGGCTTTGTTTGTTTGTTTACAACAGTATTTGGGAGTTTGGGAAAATGTTGCAAGAAATTCAAATTGCAAAAATAGTGGTCATTCTTTCACCTATAATTTATAGGAGTGCTTTGACATGCATTATAATATTGCAAAACTCCAGAGTGTCTTTGCATAGTTGGTCGGTATAAATCTGAGGACAATTTATGCAGTGCTGAGAAACAGCTATTTCTGGTAGATTTGTAAGCTCTTGTAATACCAGGCACACAAGATAAATCACCTATTCAAAGATGATGGAAACACTGTTATTTGGAAATACTGAGAGTCAAACAAGTTCACTATTAACTAACTTCTGCCATTGTGAACAAAATGTGTAAGTTCTGAGATCAAGAAAAGGAGGTGGCACCACCCTCCTATTACATTGCCACATAGTATTTGCATCACTGAAGGATTTACAGCGGTATTACTTATTTCCTGCTCGCCCAGACTCAAATGGGCTTTCTGAAGATGTCCTGAGCTGAGTTTGTATGCTGTATTTCCCACACTTTAGTATCTATATTCCAAAATTGTCCCTTTTCCCAGGATTTGTCAATCTACTGCTACATCGAGCTAGAGCCTCAACCTTCCCAAAGTCTGGCTGGAGATAGTACAGTTCACCTGAAGAAGCAAAGGTCTGGCATCTTACGTATCAAGAACCAACGGGGCAATTCAGTAAGGGGGAGTTTGAAGAGCTCTGTGATAGTTAAGAGCTGCGGTCCAGCAGACTTACAAAGAGGGTATTTTGCTTCTACAGTCATTAGATAAGTACACTTGAAAATTTTCCTCACCTTCCAGTGCAGGGCCCTAAAATGTACAGTTCTGGTGCCATGAGACTGAAACAGCTCTTGAAGTGGGACATCAACAGTCTTGTTTCTTTTAACAGCAGTTAAGCGCTCTGACACATTCAATACCACAGGAGCTTACTAACTCCTTGTGGACACTTTAACGTGAAATGCTCTCGCCACACACTCTGCTCTTCCTCTAACCTATACCTAAATTACCAGATTTACACAGTGCAGAATTTTTTGTTGTGACACTGATGGCATTCACTTACTGTGCATGGTGCATATTCTAGAAGGCACAAATATTTAATTCAAGATGTTCATTCTCTGTTGCCCGAACTTGAAATTTTCGCTCAAAATTGCCCAGGATTTTGCCTTGCTTTTATTTTTGTCCTTTATTTTGTGGCACCTCAGTGTGTTGAGATTTCCAGCCTCATGTTCCCCCTTAGTATTGAGAACTACTCTGGCTGGTGGTGAAATATCCATCTTAAACTTTTTTTCCTCGTTGTTCACATCTGGATCGAGGCATGATGTCATCAGTATGGTATGTCATCTGCCTCATCTCCCGTGGCAAAAATGAGGAATTTGCTTGATGCGCAGCATTCATTCAAGAGCCCTAACTCAACGTGAAGCTGCTCAGAGCGGCTTACCCACTCTGGCCAGTCTGATTTATCTGCGCCATCACACAGCTCTCTGGGAGGACTTCAACAGCCATCGCCATGCTCTCAGTAAAAAATAACTCATCTCATTCACAAATCCTCATTCCTCTCTGCCCTTCCCCTACCCTCGGATCCCATTTCTATGCCTTGAAAGGTGAATTATTTTTTTGTTTCCCTTTCATTCCAGCAGAGAGATGGCCCCTTTTCTTTTTCAATGGGATCCGGGCCTTCCTGCAGCAGCTGCACCCTCCTGGCCAGCAGCCGACTCTCTCATCCAAGCTCACTCTTAATGAAGTTTATTTTTCTCTGTCTTACTTGTTTCATTCTCTGCCTTTTCTTCAGGCTGGACCTCTCTTAATCAGTCTCAGTCTTAGTTCTTTTCCCTTTCAATTCAGCCTTTTCTGCTGTGCTGGGTTTGGGGATAAGGGAAACAAGGCTTCCTTGAAGTGATTTGCTTACTCTCTTTTTTCCTGATATCCTTGCTCTTCTCTTCCTCTGCCAGGGAGGTCAGGCGAGCTTTGACCTTGGGTAACACTGCAAACTAGAACATTTGTGGTTGCAATAGAAACAATTCTTTAATTAATAAAATGATCCAGAAGTTGCAGAATGAAGCCAGCAGAGCTCTCCTGCCCAATGAGACCTGCTACACTACACCTTACAATGCTTTCCAGGCTGAAGCTCACTCTCAGGGAATAAAGTCACGACTGATACCATCCTTCTTGTCAGTCAGTAGCAGTGCAAGTCAGACATATTTATTTATGTGTATTCATTTTTACCTTATTTTAAATTAACCCTTAAAACTCAAGTTTGTGTTGTCGTGAACCCTTATTTTGCTTCATGTGGCTTTTGTTTATATAACTGAAGGGTCACAGAGTTCATAGACTTTCAATATTCCACAAGAATTCTGTAAGATTCTGTAAGAAATATGAAATCTTCACAAGAAAGAAGTAATGCCTGTATTTGCTCCTATGGATGGCACTAGGCACATAACACTGAATCCCATGGAAAATGAACGTGGCCCTACAGTTCCCAGCTGAAAAGTTTTAAAGCTGTATTGGCCTGAATGTGGTCTGAAAATTCGTCTTGTATGTAAAAGAAAGAAATACTCTTTAGGAGACTTTTTTTGACTGCCTAACATGTGTTCACAGAGATCAAGCCACACTCCTAAGAGTTGCAGGATCACTGAGCCAAGTGAGTGATTCAAGGAAAATTCAGGGCGATGTCAAAACACCATTTGGTTCCATAGTGGAGGATCATCCCACCAGCTCTCAAGCATGTAAGCCAACTGTTTTAGCAATGTCAGCTGGCACAAAAATCTATGGCTGGTCATTCTGATATAAAACCATAGTTACAGGAAATGATGAATATTCCATGGAGAAACTGTCCTTAATTAATAATTACGTTTCTCCAGAGCCACAAGTTTGCCATGTAGTGTTCAGTAGCCTTTTATGAGTAGCCACACTCTACCACACCATCTGCAGAAGAAAATAACTGCACTGAATGGAAGCCTCTCTTTATTTAGTGCTGCAGGGTAAACTAATTAAAGGTAACTGAAACCACAGCTGCTAAAATAATTACATGGCATCTAAACTATTTTGAAAAGCTCTTGTTGTTTCTCAGTGTGACATATGCAGAATATGACTGGAAACCTACCATCACCTTAAACAACATAATTGTGGCAAACGATTTACTTAGAACTCTATAGGATACTAATTAACATGGAAATATGTAACACTTATGTTTTATGTGTATGTACACACACAGACACATGCATTGTATAAAAGGACCTTTTTTGGTACTCTTACTAGCTGCATATAGTCTTCTAAGATAGAGAAAGACTTATTGGCATTGTAAAACTTTAATAGAGATGCCCTCTTTTTGCAAAGCAAAGCATTTTATAATCACACATGGAACTGATTGTTTGGAATTAAATATATTAAACATTACTCAACCAGTCTTCAGTCAAGAAAGAATCTTTCAATCATTTTCATATCACAAAAAGGCTTGCACTTCATATATATACAAAGAATGGCAGTGGTGAAGCTTGGAAAAAATTTCAGATGAGGTTTGAATTATTCCAAACTTAGGGCTCAGTGGGGAGCTCAGATTCTACATTTGCATAGGGATGCAGCTGTCAAAAAGAGGTAAAATCAGTTGACAAAAAGCACCAGAAAACTAATCTGATTTTGTCATTTGGACCTTGTTCAAAATGAGTTATTTAATATGAAGAAGAGAAAGGATGTGCATTTGAATTCCATTCTACTTTAACTGTTTCTCTCCAAATGACGTTCATCATCATGGACTTTCAGTCTCTTTTTAAAATGATTAACACAATCAGGTCTGCAAAAGGGAGGCATTATCGTAGACTGTTCCAAAGTTGGATGGTTTTAATTTTACAAGCACATTCTTCTCCTTACATCCAAGCCAACATTTGTTATTAATCATACTAAATGTTTTGGGGTAACAGTGTTTCCCCAATAAAACCACAACAAACTTGTGTGGGAATGTGGGGTACTTCCCCCAAGGGTGCACACTGTCCCTAGCTTTCCCAAGCCCAGCCGCTTGGGCCTTTCCAGAGAAATATCCCCATATTTATTTCCCATTAGCTGGCTGGCACTTCACTCTTAGGGAAAGACAAGTGTGGTGGTCTATAATACAGTAATTTAAAAGTTTATCAACAGTAAGCTTGGTTTTGCTGATAGTCCTGTTCTTCTAAGTGACAGCTCAAACAACACCTAAATATGTAAGTAGCATTTAGCATCAAAAAAATAAAGTATTAATAGTTTGTTACAGAAAAAAAAAATCTAATGAGAATCTTAGTGACAACTTAGCACAAATATTATTTGGAAATCAGAATGAATACCAGAAATTAAATCATTTCCATATCTCGGAAACAACATACTGTCCCTCTGGAAATGGAGAAAAGGAGATGAGGCCACAAATTGGCCAAACAACAGCTGCATTTACCACCTTAAACAATATATGGTCAGCAAACATCTATCGCTGAAAGACCAAAGTACAAATCTCCAACTCAGATATTACTTTTGTCATTATATGTGGATGTGAAAGATGGAAATCAGACATAGACAGTGTCTGAATGCTTTTGGAAAAAAAAGCTTTCAGAAAATATTAAGCACTAAATGAACTTCAGGGATAACACATACCAATTATCTACCAGAGCATCAAACAACTCATTATTTCTAAGGCAAACTAGAAAAACACCTTAACGATCAATGACAGGCAAATGAGGTGAGGAAATATGTAAGAATGAAGCTGATTTGTTTGCCATAACAGGTATTGAAAAGGGCAGTGGATAAACTCTCAGAAAGCAAGAATTCCCTCCAAACCTTCTGGGTGGAGGAAAGGGATAATACTCAACAACATGCTCAGCATGAAAGCAGGAGTCCCAGTTAGTCACGGACTGGATATAAGGAGGATATAAGGAGGAAGTTCTTTACTGTAAAGATGGTGAGGCACTGGAATGGGTTGCTCAAGGAAGCTGTGAATGCTCCATCCCTGGCAGTGTTCAAGGCCAGGTTGGACGTAGCCTTGGGTGGCATGGTTTAGTGTGAGGTGTCCCTGCCCATGGCAGGGGGGCTGGAACTAGATGATCTTAAGGTCCTTTCCAACCCTAACTATTCTATGACTCTATGATTCTATGACTGCAATGACTTTTAAGTGCCCTAAGGAACACTGGGTGCCTGAAGGAAGGATTTAAATCCAGATGTGACAATTTTTTATGAAGCATTTTGCCTCATTCTTATTTTTTTTTAATAATTTCTATTTTCTCCATTGCTCTCTTGGGCCTCATACATTTTCCTTGGTAAATCCAAGTAAAACCAGCCCAGGAGCCAGGATGTTGTCTTGGAATGGACAATCTCCTTCCATTGGCTTTTACTGGGGCTCAGAGCAAGTAATGCAGGCACAGTCTCTTAAAAGCACTGTATCATCTGAAGATGCAGATGCAAACCTTCCGTGAATTTAAAAAAATGCCTTAACAATTAAATTCTGCTAGTATCAGAGAAGCATTAAAAGACAAGCAAAAAGTACCACTTTGTAACACTGAAATCAAGCAGGAATTAAAAATGCAACATTTCTTCAGGATCATCTAGTCAAATAGTCTGTCAAAGCTAAGTATAGTCTGTGCAGTTTCTATTTTCCCAAAGTTTTTTCTCATTGCTAGTCTAATGGACCCTGTATGAAACCAGAAGGCAAACAGTCCTAAAAGAGGTATATGAAAGCTATAGACTGTGTAAGGCCTGCTCTCAATCACAGAAGAGCTGGAAGGCATGCAAATGAAACCCAGACTGATAGTCTGGCTATTTTATGTCTCAATGAGACCTGCAAATTTAGATGGTTTCAAGAATGTCACATGTGAAGTTCAATAGATAAAAGGCTCAGAGACTGAATGGTCTCAACTTGTAGTCATCTCCATTTTGACTTGATTGGAAACATCATTCCCTGTCCTGGATGGTATGTGGGTCACATCAGTAAAAGTAGATTAGATTCACCCTGTTGGTACCCTTTCAGATCAAAGGTATTAAGAATGACCCTGATATGCCAGAAGTGTTGACTGACAGTCTCCTTCCCTCAGATGCTGGAGAGGATATGCAAATCACAGTGTTTATGAGCTGCTATACAAGACCTGAGCCAAGTTTGGTAGAAACCACCCCTCTATTTCACTGGCTCATGAGCCCACCCAGAGAAGCTGGAAACCTCAGACAGTGTTCTTTTCTTATGGAATGAGAAAATGCCACATTGAATTTAGAAAACAGCAAAAAAAAATAGATTGACTTCTGTGCCAAGATATTTATGTTTCAATTGCCTTTTTTAACTAAGAGTAGATAATAGTTTCCATTTTCCTCAAAACTATTTTCAAACAGGAGAAAGGGTCTGAAAAGTGAGTTACAGACTGTGTCAGCAAAGAGGATTAAGGTTGTCAAGATACTATGATAAGATTTATGGTACTTTCACATTAGGATTTGGGATCGGAAGGATTGAAAGAGGGCCCTTACAGAGAAACTTGGAGCCTGTCCTCATTCCCCCTGCTACACATGGCTCATAGCTGCCCTCCCTTCAGACTACAGTAACCATTGGAATAGAGAAGCTATAGATTTTAGTTTGGAAATCCTCTCTAAGGCCAGCAAATATTGATAAAATACCAAAATGTTGTGGAATAAATTCTCTAAATTCCTAAATGTGAAGAAAAATTTCCACTAGTGTGATAGCACTGAAATGAATGCATGTCCTCTTCTGCCACGGTAAGGACTGGCTCTCCCACGGAAAAAGTGTGGGAAAGGACACGCATTTGTGGTGAAAAATAAAGTCATATCTCATCACTCAGCTCTGCACTTTCTCCATCTCATCTCATCTCATTGCATCGCATCGCATCACATCTCATCTCAATCTTCTTTATTTGTATTTCAGCTACAGCCATACTAATGCTGATGAGCGCAAAGTCTTACTTGAAGGGACAGAGTGATAGCCAACAGTCCTGCTTATATGTCCTCATGTGAGATGGAGGTGATTCACCACAACCTGTCGAAGTGTCTGGGCATCCTCCATGCTACGCTAGTCATGTACCCAGGGAAGGATCAATCTCTCAAGCAGACTTAGGGCAGCACACTATGAAGAGCAATGTTCTTATTCTGGAAGTTCCAACCCGTACAACTTCTGACCCATGAAAGTTCTCCCATGCAACTGCCAACATGTTCAAATATTGAAACACACAACCACAAAGAGGAGGCAAGAGGAAGGCAAACCACAGTTAGGTAATTCAAGGCTGCATCTTTACAGCAAAGAAAAATGGGCATGAATAAGGCAGGCTGAATTTGCACCCACATGGGCAGTCTGTGGGTTGCTTGTACGGTCTACACGAAGAGTGTGTTGGAGCGTGTTGGTCAGCATTTAGCTGGCTCTGCAAACTAAGATACTGCAACAAACTCTGGCCTCAACCAAACTCAAACCCTATGAATTACTGTAGGCAAGGATGATGCTCTACAACTTCCATCTACATGAAAATAATATTTTAAGTCTTCAGAAAATTGTCGACAAACAAAAGGTTGTTCTCCTGTTGAATGTCAGACTGTGAAGCTGGGACCCTGCATGTGTGCGTGAATTATTAAAACCATCAAAAGAATTGAACAATTCAATTCTGAAGTCAGCCATACAGCTGGCTGAATAACGACCGTGTTCAGAGAGAAGTGTTTCTGAATAAAGAGTGAAAATATTGCCAATTGTTCTGAGTAAAGAATTTCTAATGACTAACTTGACCTATAAATTAATTCCATAAAAAAAGTGATTTGGATAAGCTTGGAAGTCAAAGGAAGTAAAAGAAGCATGCAAAAGTTTGGCATTTAAACAATCTCAAATAGAAGACACGTGGCTGTAGATGAATAACAAACTCATTTAATGTGCCGATTTGCTGAAGAGAAGAGAGCTGCAGATATTTTAGATGTTTTCAGGACATGCTGCTATGGTTAGGGTCTCCATTTTTGCAAAGTAAAAGAAAAGCAATGCATTGTCTAGAAACACAGCATTATGCAGATAAAGCAGATTTAAGAGTAGAATTTCCTCTTGCTGTTGAAATTATTAGTCTTGTGCACCAAAGAGAATACAGTGTCAAAAAGCATAACCTCCCTGCAATGCACAAAGTGTAAAACATTTGGCAGGATGTGCCAGGCTTATTTGCCCTGACCTGTCTCACCTGGGCCCCCACAACCTGCACCCTCACCTGTGGGCCAGAAGCACCAATAAGCCAATTCACATGACCCTTGTCATGGCCAGGGCTATGGCATCGCCTTATACCCAGCATACACTGATGATTTACAGGTCACTCAGTCCCAGCTCCTGGTCCATAGCCATAGGCTTGCTGGAGGGCAGGAGAGAAGTGGCGTCTTGCACACCAAGATGAGCAGTAGGGCTAGAAAGGGGCTTTTGAAAATTTGGTCCCTCCCAGCTTAAATAAGAAAACTAATAAGGCAAGCAGCAGAGACTCTAATATATGATAACGATTAAACGTATTCAGATGGTGAGAAATGAAAAGGGATGTTGAAGGTTAAAAAAGAAGCATAATTGTAAGGCAGTAGCTGAGCTTCCGCCTCTTACAAAAACAAGAGAGACACTATGAAGGATGCCATACTGCACTTGGCTCCTGTCCTAAAATAATTCCACATTATAAATATTTGACACAGCACTTAAGACTATTGCCTCCACAGGATTTAATGTAGTATAATGTAATACATCTGTTTGCTACCCACATGGTATGAAGAGAGGACATGAGTAAGATATGAACAAAAAATGCAAAACCATATTGTATACTATTAGTTCTGTGCTGTACATGCTATGCTCATTACCTATTGAATTAAGATGATGGAAAATGTTTCATAAGAACTGAACAGTGTGATCTCATTTGCTGTTTTTTGATCTTTGAGACTACATCAACCCTGTTCCTACCTGAACTTTCTGTACTCATGGGAAGTACCATGAGAAGTTCTGACTTGCATGGACACTGTGTTTAATGTGAAAAGTTGGAGTACCTGTATGAAAATGCAGCAGAATAAGACAAGTATGGTTAATGAATTTAGGGAAATATGCCTGCTTTTTATGTCTTCAATTTAATAAAAAAAAAAAATCCACCACCACCAACTTACACTATCTGAAAATCGTGTATTGAAAATAACTGTGTTAATCAAGTTAATAAACCTTTCTATTAGCCACATTACACTTAAGTTAAATGACACTTTCTTACCCTACTTTGAAGAGCTGCAGGATTGCCCTACTTTGAGTTATCTCCTGTGTGAGTTCCTCTGCTCAGGATCCTTCCTGCTTACATGGGAGACTTTCTTAAGGGCATCTTTCTGAAGAAAATTGTACTGTGTATCTTTCTTAAGTAGTAAGTCAAAGAGAAATGTTAAAAGCCACAAGTCACATTAACAAGTAAACAAACTAATGTGTGGACAACACATAAGGGATGACACACACTTTCATCACTGCAGGTCTGTCATTCTCATGGTAAGAAAGTCTACACCAGCCTTTTGTTCTTCTGATGGTGGCACAGCTGGGTTTGAAAAGAAAGATACACTGAGGAGGTTATCACAGCACAAACTTTTTGTTTCCACATGGTGCCATGAGCAAAGTGTGCCAAGCCATGGTGCTCCCAAGCTTGACAGAGTTAAAAAAAGAAGAAAGAAATTCTTACTGTGGGACAGAGGAAGACCATTCCAGCCCCAGAATATGGAGTTTCCATTCGTGTTTTACGTTCATCAAAGCATTTTTGTGTGTTGGTAGACCCAACTGGGCTTTTCAAAGATGCGAACCAGCTTAGATGCCCTTTGTCCCTTTGAAAATGTCAGTGCTGAGTTCCAGAGAGATCACATGTGGTTTGGAAAAGGGCACAGCTCTGTGCTCCTACCTGCCTGGGGCAACCAGAAAGCAGGGGGTGGCCACGAGACACAGTTTAGCCAAGAGCTACAGCTGTGCCAGGCCAGGAGACAGGGTTCAGCCAAGAGTTACAGCTGTGCCAGGCCCCCAGGTCCCACCAACACTGACTGACCCATTACTGAGGGTTCTGGGAATTCATTACAATGGATGCACTTTCATAAGCTCAGTATCTTTGTGACAATCTTTCCCTATGCCTGAACCACAACATTTTTTTTCTCTGAAAACTGATGATGAAGCAAAAACACCAGGGTTTTTCTGGGGAATTGCTTTGGCATCACTTGGAATATCAAAATGAGTAAATCATGTAGCAGAGAAAAACAGATTTAGGCACAGTTTGGCATGCCATTATTTTGACTCCTTTACTATATAACTTCTCATAACTGTGCCTCATCTGGGAAAAGACACAGATCTGTCATTTTTGGGAAGCTAGATAATTAGTCACTCTAAATAACAACTTATGAATTACAGCTAAAAACTAACCAGGCTGGTAAACAGGAAGTGCAAGACTCTGATTTTTGCTTTTTTACCCAGAGTTTCACATAGATTAAATAAATGCTTAATTCAGCCCTTCTCCAGCAGTGGTTCAAAAGCCAGAGGTGATTCATGAAACCATATAGCTTGCTCACAGAGCTGTACTGAATTGTTAACATTTCTCAGTTCTGTTTGCTGGCACTGGTCATGCCCCTCAAATTTGGTATTTACTGGTTCATTCATCCACTGCTTGGAGATCTATAGCTTTCAGTCAGGTCAACCAAAAGAGCAGAAACGTAGCCAGTTGTTCATAAATAGTTTTCCACTCAAATGCACAACAACCTGATACAGCAGCCCATTAAGCCAACAGTACTCCAGCATGAGCCAAGAAACCAAAGGGACAGAATCTTGAATAAAGTATTAAGCTTTTTACACTGTACAATGTCTGCCCTTTTCCTTAGCAAATAACCCATCCATATGTACTTAGTTATGGATGAATTTCTGATTTCACACACACTGCGGGCAGACACTGTGGTCAGAGGTTGCTAGGAGAGTGTATGTGTATAGCTGTTAGTCATCATGTTCCCCTGCCTTTGTAGAGGACATAATTAAGAGTATATAATTCACCTCTTTTGTTTGCCTTATGGATGGACCTGGCTGAGAGCAGCAGGAATGATCTTGAAACCTGGGTCATGAATGCACATGATTACAAGAAGGATCTCAGCTAGATATTTGATCTGAGCTTGGAGGACAATTAGACCAAAACCGAAGAGCTTAAGTTTTTCTTTAATTAGTCTCCAGTCTGCAGTGTATGGGGGTTCAGAGCTTAAATCAGTTCTTACATAACTCATGGTCCTCTTTTCTTTTTCCATCAATATTACTATTTCCATTGAAAAATATTTAGTTTATAGAAAGGAGGGAAATGTGATAGTCATTTATTGCCCCCACACTGCTAAGAAATTCCATGCTTTTATGTGCAGGAAGCATTGTGTTGATGTTGGCTTCCCCATGAGTTAAAAATCTTGTTTAAATGTTGCAGAATCTAAATGCTCTTTGAGGTTTTTCTGTGTTGTTTTATGGAAAGGCTTCTGCCTGATTATTTACAGATGCTGTCTCTGAGAAAGCCAAAAATAGTCCTTTACTAATTCAAAATTTAAACTAGCAGATTTATTATTTTATTGTGTAACCAAGAAACTCTGCTCTGGGGTCCTCAGTTCAAAGAGGAAAACAGAGTCCTTAGGCTCACTGCTGGCATCACAGCCACCGCTGACATTCCCATTGGCAGCGCCAAACGTTGGCAGACTGTAAGGTCCTCTCCAGCAGAAGTGCAGTCTCCAAACCATCTTGCAGCAGAGACTCCCCAGGTTACGTGACCATTAAGGACTCGCATTGTTTCAAAAATTACTTGTCCCACAGTAGCGCAGGGTGTTTAAAACAATTTTAGGAATTACGACAGCCCTTCAAGGCACGCTGCTTTTCTATTGCCACGTTGGCTGAGTGTCAGCAAGGGATTTTTTCAACAGTTCATGAAGTGCTAAGATGTATCTTGAGCTCAACAAACAAGAAGTGTTGCTCAGCCAGCTCAGCAATCAAGTGTTTCATCAGATGGAACATTCCTCCTCAGTTTCTCTTTGCTTATCCAAGGTTGAGTTCTGAACACTAACAAACAGGAGAACTACCCTTCAGAAAAAGGAGTCAATCAGCTTGGATCTCATCATTACCAGTCTAATGTCAGATTTTACTCTTTATTTTCTCAGCAACCAGAAGCAGAAAAGTTGCACTTCCTTTGCACCTCAAGCAACAGCTTTTCTGTCCTAGGCTCTGTATATACCTGGTTGGGGGTTTGTTCCACCGATCTGAAGACCATGCATTAGACTACTCCCATTCTATGAATATGGCAGCTCCAGCAACCCCAGGAAGGGGCTGGGGAACAGCACAACTAGCAGTATGGGAGCTGGTTTACCAGACATTATTTCTGCCTCACCAATAGCAACAGTAAGTACGTGATTCAAAAAAACCTTATTGACCCAAGTGAACTTATCAGCCTCTCCAAATCCCTGTGTCATGCAATAATTAGGAGGAAGAGTGATGTATCAAAAACCCAGTATTGCAGCAACCAAGCACATACATTAGTGTGACCATTATAGAAAGTTCTGCATAAAATATTGTTGATAAAACATTTTCAAATGTAATTTTATGCCTGTCAACAGATACTAATACAGGCTGAAAGCCGCTCCTAACTCAGTTTCCACAAGCATTTACTTGCTTACTACTTCAAGGCTTGGAAACAAAACAGGAGCTGTTTGTGAACCACCAGTTGTCTCAACCTAGAAGTGAAGTAACACACAGGTACAGGACAACGTCTATGGGCCCACATGGTCTTCTAACAGATATCCACTCTGGATATCTCTCAAACATAGAGCTTGGGAGGTTTGTGTTTATTTTCTACAGTCTAACTTCTTAACTGAAAATAGCATTGATTGTCTGAAAATATCAGCAAACCCCTCTTAGGTGATTTCTTCACAGGTGTTTTTAATTGATACAGAATGTGTTGCTGTTCTGCAGTTTCATTAAAAAAAAAGGAAAAAGAAAAGGGAAAAGGGAAGGAAAAAGACAGGAAAAGGGAGAAGGGAGAAGGGAGAAGGGAGAAGGGAGAAGGAAGAAGGGAGAAGGGAGAGGAGAGGAGAGGAGAGGAGAGGAGAGGAGAGGAGAGGAGAGGAGAGGAGAGGAGAGGAGAGGAGAGGAGAGGAGAGGAGAGGAGAGGAGAGGAGAGGAGAAAAAAAAGAAAGAAAAGAAAGAAAAGAAAAGAAAAGAAAGGAAAGGAAAGGAAAGGAAAGGAAAGGAAAGGAAAGGAAAGGAAAGGGAAAAAAAAGAAAAGAAAGGAAAGGAAAGGAAAGGAAAGGAAAGGAAAGGAAAGGAAAGAAAAGAAAAGGGAAAAAAAAGAAAAGAAAAGAAAAGAAAAGAAAGGAAAGGAAAGGAAAGGAAAGGAAAGGAAAGGAAAGGAAAGGAAAGGAAAGGAAAGGAAAGGAAAGGAAAGGAAAGGAAAGGAAAAGGAAAGGGAAAAGAAAACAAAAAAGAGAAAAAAGGAAAGGAAAGGAAAGGAAAGGAAAAGAGAAAAGAAAAGAAAAGAAAAGAAAAGAAAAGAAAAGAAAAGAAAAGAAAAGAAAAGAAAAGAAAAGAGAAAACTTGTCTGTGCTTACTTTCTGCAGTTGAAAATTTCCTTCACCTCAGACAGACGCAGCTACCAGAGAGGACTGAAGAAGTTGATACAATGACGAATAAATTAGGTTCTTACTTGGATGCAACAAAACATTCTGAAAAGCAGAAACCTCTTTAGAACAATTAGCATTTTAATGGTTTAACTTTCTGCAAACTGCAGATTTCTCCCACATATGAAATCACTTGAGAACCAAGATCACAGTCAAATTTTATCTAAAATTGAGCTCTGATCTTTCCTTCCTGAAAGACAGTGGAGCTTGGATTCCTACAGGTTCTGTCTCAACATAACTTATTTCTAGGACTGGTACAACAGCATCTGCTCTTTCTGAATGTGCCATCAGCTGAGACATGGGGCTGAACTTTCAGATTAAATACAAGATGGTGAAGTGGGAAGAATTCCGAAAGGATATATTCCAGAGAAGCTGCTAAATATTTAATTAAAATACATTGTTCTGCACAATATAACTAAAGCACAACCAAGAAACTCTGCTCTAGGGCCTAGGACCGCTTGGGGAGTCTTACTAAGGATGACACAGTGGAAAGACCTGGTACATTTAGCTCTGCAAAGTTTCTTAGCCACAGCAAAAGCCAGCCTATATAGAGTTAACATAGCCAGCCAGCCATATAAGATAACACACATGAAAAATAATTTGCATTGCTCTGTTACTTTTCATCAAAGGATTTTACAAGCTTTAGAAATACCTATAAATTTCTCTAACAGTACCATTCCCCACCATTGCTGCAATTTAAGAACCTCCCACAATAACATTTAACTTTCAGTAAGCATCCCAAAACTTTTGGCACTCATCTCCTGAGTTACAAATTACTTGCTCAGTGTACTACGTGTTTTATTTCCATTCTGGGATCATGGGTCTAAAATATATTTGGGTAAAGTTAAATGGATACCCTCCACCAGCCTTGCTTTGTCGTCAGGTCCCTCACTTTCTCCAGAGCTCTATGGCCTGCTGTTCTCAGAGGCAGAGAATCACACAAACTCTGTAAGGTGTGTGTTCTACTCTTTACCTTTTCAGATGGAGATTAAGTGAATTTCCCAACACAACACAGGCATTCCCACTAGAGCTAGAAGACTATCAGGATGTCCTACCTCTCCTCCTGCCCTGTACCAGAGCTCAAATTAATTGCTAATTGCTCCACAGGGTCCTCAGGAACACTGATCTGTGATGGCTACCAGCAAATTCCTTTGCCTCAGTTGTAGTCTCCTCTCCTATACCAAAAAGATGATGATACAGGTTTCCCTTGTTGAAAAGATCAATGATCGCTGTGAGATGACCAGTGGGCTCCTACTGTTGATGAGGAGATTTTCATTCAAACACTTCATCTGTTCTCACCTTGTTGATGAATATGCAGTTCATTAATGACATGACACATGAGAAACCAAAAGATTTGTGAAGAGACGGTGATACCTCTTTTTCCAATAAAAAGGAAAACTGCCTAGGAAACATTTTCTTTAGCTTCAGATGTCTTTAATAAGTCAAATGGATGTGCAGGATGTAACCAAGCACCTTTATCTGTAAGTACATGCTGTGAGAATGGCGTTTTCTGAAGTATGGCTTGGTAAATTTTTAATTCAGATTCTGAAAGGAAAAAATATAGGATAATAGCCTCTGGTGAAGCAATAAGAAATGTAATAATAATCAGGAAGTTTCCCTAATTCTGCTGGTATTATTTTCATCATCATTGCATTCAAATACTTTGTACCTGTTGGCCCAAATTCCTACATTGTTTCACTGTGTTGGAACACGTGAGGTATAAACTAAGCTCCACAGCTATTCTGCTTCTTGCTTATTAAAAGATCAGGAAGCTTCTTTTAACAATCATATCGACATGGAAAGCCTACACGATTGACTGAAAATTGTATCCTTTCTATCATTTTGATGGTGGAATAAACCTGCTACAATTGGCTCACAGTATTGTACTGATATTGAGAACATTAAGTGGCAAATCAAGTGCTTTACTTTTGAGGGATTTTCTCCCCTAATCTTTCAACTTACACATTTATAGGTCTCCAAGTGCTAAGAGAAAATCTGTGCAAAATTAAGTACTTGAGCACAGCTACACTGGCAAGACTCACATCTAGCCAGAGCCTAAAACTGATCCCTTATAAGATCACCTCTCCAGACTGAATTTATTAGCAATTTGAGCCTCAGTGCCAACCACACATTGGATGCAACTCAGAAAATGGGCTTCATGCTTGGTAGGGTTGGGAATTTATCAGCTCTCCCAGGACACTACTGCAGAAAGTGATAAGCACTACCCTGGACGCTGGTGGTGCTAACTAGCGTGTGTTTGTGTGTCCGCAGTTACACAAGCAGACCTGCGAGTGCAGTGCTAGCCACCTGCATGATGAGGAGACCCTACTGGGGTCTGCTGATAGTGGTCTGGCTGGCTCCTACTGCTTCACTACAGAGGATTTCCCAGGACCTTCACACCCATTCCTAGGACAAAGCAGAGGCACAAGCCTGAAATACTTTGTCTTCTCTTATTTAGGCATGTGCTCACTATAGACTGCAAAAGTCCCCTGTTCTCCTGTGGTAGGGCAGGTTTTATTTGCTATTAGTCAAATCCTGTGTCATCTCAGTGCTTCTGTCTGATACCTGGAGAGAATGTTAGGCCAAAATTAATGACCCATGGCTAACATGCATCATGGCTAATACACAATCAGGACTGTACCTCCTCAAGCAGCAGTCCCTGCTGAGCATCAGTCCTTGCCTTTCTGACTCTGCCATACTCCTCCTTCGTGTAGCTTATTAACTCAGATTACGTGTAACATCTTTTGTTGTTTAACACTAATACGATCCAGTTGAACTATGCATAATTACATCCAGGTTTCCTTCAACGGATGGCTTGTTCCCTCTGTCAATGATCTAATAAGTAGAGAGACATACCATAAAATAGAGAATGAGTAATGCACACAGAGGTGATTATTATGCTGTGGTGCTCATGCTAACAGCTGGAAGAGATCAGGTATTACTGAAGCTACATGGGCTTTGGGATAGCCCCTGCAAAACATTTCCAAGAATCCAGAACTCCTTTCAGTGCCTATGCTAACATATCTTTCCAGGCTGCTTTATCCTTCTTCCAAATGACTGTTTCCTTCGCCCCATTTCCCACATCCTGAGGAAGGTTATTTAATCTCATCATTGAGATATCCTTGTGAAAACCGGGTAAAACTGGGTAAAAGAAAACTATGCAGCTCACAGTCACCTGTAAGTAATAGTTAAGGAAGGATCCAGGACACAAAATTCTCCTTCATCTATACCTCCTCAGTTCAGTTAGCATGATAAAAGTCATCAGTAGGCGTAAGAGCCTGACACTGGACAAGGTAGACTGGAGAGATGGGTCAAGTGAAAATTCCCCAGTTTGACAGGGTTAGGGGCACATTGTCCAGAGCTGGAGACAATGGAACAAAGGAGAGGTTCACGCACTGAACACTGCCTGGGGTATACACTGTGCAAGTCTCACAAGTGCGATGACCCCCCCAAAAGTGCTCTGAAAAGAAGGTGCATGCCAACCACCCTCTGACCACATAGGGTGGCAAAGAGGGTTTGATTCACATGGAATTGGCTCCTGGGCTAAATAAATTGGTACTACACCTCCAAAAAAAGAGGGAGCCATCACAGGAACAGGAACAGGGTCACCTGAGGGGCACTCTGCCAGCCACAGGAACCAGAAACCAAGTTTCCATGAAAAAGCCTGTTGTGACCTGGGGAGAAGATGGAAGGGAAAAGAGGAGCAAGCCCTGAGATCAGAGTGAGCTGCAAGTGCTCACACTGAGCAGGGAGATTTCTTACTTATTGACACAAGCCTGCAGAAACCAGGGTGCAAAGGCTCGAGCCACACCATCACCTCAAGGTAGCTCTTCTTCCCTGAGGAGCTCTATCCCCCCCAGTTATCCAATGGTGAATCAGCCCCTCCTTTACTATCCCATGCATAGCCAAGGACAGCTACACTTCATTAGCCCTCAGCAGTGAGCACACCCTAAGATGACTCTAAAAACCTTCCTTACAATTTAATCCCTGACCTGCCTGGTGATTCCCTAGCTCCTTCAAGTCATCCAAAAGCTTTTGGAGAGGAGCACAAAAGGTCAGCCAGACTCCATTCAGACTTCACCAGAAAAAGCAAAATACTCTTCCTGTTCATGTTTCACGTTTCGGGAGCTGGAGCACACACCTCAGACATAATGCTGCAGCTCATTGATGATCTGCAGCCAATTCCTAGACTTCTCTGTAATGTGTCATGGCAGCCTTCGATTCTGATCTCCTTCTGTGGAGCTGAAGGCTTCACAGCAGCCTCAGTGACCAAGCAAATGCAGCCAGTATTCACCTACAAACACACAGCAGGATGGGCTGCATGTCTCCAAAAATTTGCTGAATATCAGTATAATAAATTATGCATCATACAGAAGAATCACCTGTCCAGCTTGCTTTACTACATCTGGCTACATCACATTCAACTTAATTCAGACAAAAACCAAGCAGAGCTGATGGACTCAGCTGCCTGAATAATCCAAGGGAAGATTTCCATCAGGTTCAGCCAGCTCCTTGCCTGTCTCCACAGTCACAGAACAAAGATATAATTGAATATCATGGATTTCTGTCAGAAACAAGTGCATGAAGGTCAGATCTCACTTGCTGCCCTTTTCATTCGTAACAAATTTTGGTTATTTAATTTCTGCTGAGAACAGTCTGACCACATGAAACTTGGTTCTTTGATGCGAACATACTACAGCAATAAAAAGAGGCCAGCGCCATCATTACAGATGATGAACATAGTAAGTTAAATATCAGAAAATGCAGTAATTTCATGCAGTAATTTTTCATCAGAGTAAACGTGTTTTCAGCAGGCTCCATCTCCTCTGCCTTCAGAGCCTTTCAGGAAAAACACTATCCCTCTGTTCTGGACAGGTCACACTCCCGCTTTGCCACAGCTGTGAGCCCTGGTTCCACCCCTGGAATTTGTACAACCTGGACTGGTTTGTTTATATTTGCTTATAAAGAGCCGAGTTAGCTCTCACAAATGCTGATGTGGAAGCACAGTGATACCACAGAAGCCTCAGACTTGCCTAACCCCTGCCAGAGACATGCTGAATTAGCTATAATACCTTTCGTGATGCTGCTGCAGCAAGAAGTCTGTCAACAAGTTCTTTTGCAGCATATGGCACTCTGGGCAAAGACAGCCCTGACCTGTGTGGGAAGCTGAGCAGTTTTGTACCTACAGCAACACCACTTAATGCTAAACCTTTGCTGAACTGATTAGAAGAAATGGGAATGCTACATCCCTCCCCATCCTCCATTCCTGAGCCCTGTTCTTCAAGTTTTAGACATGTTTTTGTTCTCCCAAGATATATTTTGAGTGCATCGAAAAACCATACTTTGAGCTCTGCTAAATATTCTTTTGGTACTTTTTTGACTGTGCATGATAAACTCACATAATAAACTGGAAACCTCAGTAAAATGTCTCTGTGTTGTTTCCAGATCATGAAGTGTAAATGAGATGATGAACAAATAAAGACCCTCCTTGGTACGTATCAACTGACCTAGGTGTGCTAGATGAAACAACTCAAACAAGTAAAAAAAGCGTTTAGGAATTTGCCTGGATAATGCTTCAATCTCCTCTTTACCAGCTGTTTACTAACAGGCCTTGAAGCAATTGCCTGTTCACAATTATTTTTGTGGAAAGCAATATACATGAAAATATGTTTTTACATGACAGCTAACAGAAGAACTAATTTATTTATTGCCCATAAAGACTTGAGGACTCAGTCGCTCAGAGGGGAGGCTCTTTGGGAATCGTGGATGCTCCTAAAATGCTACCTCAACTTTCACTGAACTCCACTGTCTTATTTCTCCTCTGTTTAGATCTCAAGCCTAGAATCCAGCAGAGCAGATGTGCTTATTGCTACTATCACATCCTTCCCTTGGCTTGCAGGTTATTATCCACTCCTGGCTTATATCAACTGCTGAGACCACAAGCTCTTTGGTACCTACATGGTTCTTATAATGAATTTTGGTTAGCAGCAGATGCTACTGAAATAAGCACCATGAGTAACAGCAACAACCCATCGTTTAGACACTGGAAAGTGAATAGTTCACTGCAAGCATGAAAATGCTCACGCTTCTCAGATCTTCTGCACATATGAAATACATAGTTTCTATAAAAGCAGGGGCAGTCTGTAATATTTTTTAGAGCAGGGAGCTGCTGATTAAACCACAGTGAAGAATGTTACACTTTTCTGTTCAAAATTAAACCCAGGGGAAGTTTTCACTAAAATTGTGTCTACGGAAGAAGGCAGTTCCATTTCAAAGATTTAATTTTACAAATATTTTCAGATTTTTCTCTAAAGGAAGCTAAAATAAACTGTGGATAATGTTTAGATTTTGGACAAATTGTAATGAACAAGTATCAAAACATTCTGTAAAACTGAAAAATTACATTACTCAATTGAAATGTGTTTATTTTGAGGCAACAAAAAGCAGAAATGACACAACAGTATTTCTAAATAAATCACTGTGATATTCCATCTCTGGCATAATCTGTTTTTCCTATGGAACAAAAAGCAAAATTTAAAATCATATGAGAATAAAGTGGAATAGCTCAGTTGTTCAGGAATTCTGACATTGCACTTCAACTGAAGACTTCAAAATAAAGCAGTTCAGACTTTTCCAAGATGATCCCTTCTATAGCTGCCCCTTGGTGGTGGGGAAAGCGGGAAGCAAATCACATGTTGTCTTTATTCAGAGCAACACAAAAAGTTAAAACTAGAGTTCTCTTCGGGACAACACCAGTCACTCTCACCTCTGTGCCTGGCAAAATCTTGGAGCAGATTCTGCTGGAAGGCATGCTGAGGCACATGAAAAACAACAAGGTGGCTGGTGACAGCCAGCATGGCTTCACTAAGGGGAAATCCTGCATGACCAATCTGGTGGCCTTCTATCATGGGGCTACGGAACTGATGGATAGAGGCAAACAGTTAATGTCATCTACCAGGACTTGTGCAAAGCATTTGACACTGTCCCGCACGACATCCTTGTCTCTGAATTGGAGAGACATCAATTTGATAGGTGGACCACTCGGTGGATAAAGAACTGGCTGGATGGCTGCACGCAAAGAGTAGTGCTCAATGGCTCAATGTCCAGCTGGAGACCAGTAATGAGTGGTGTCCCTCAGGGGTTGGTGTTGGGACCGGTCTTGTTCAACAACTTTGTCAGTGACATGGACAGTGGGATTGAGTGCGCCCTCAGTAAGTTTGCCAATGACACCAAGCTGTGTGGTTCGGTTGATATGCTGGAGGGAAGGAATGCCATCCAGAGGGACCTTGACACGCTTGTGAGGTGGGCTGATGCCAACCTGATGAAGTATAACCATGCCAAGTGCAAGGTCCTACACCTGGGTTGGAGCAATCCCAGGCACAGCTACAGGTTGGGCAGAGAAGAGATTCAGAGCAGCCCTGTGGAGAAGGACTTGGGGGTGTTGGTTGATGAGAAAATGAACATGATCCAGAAATGTGCTCTTGCAGCCCAGAAAGCCAACCATATCCTGGGCTGCATCAAAAGGAGTGTGACCAGCAGGTCGAGGGAGGTGATCCTGTCCCTCTACTCTGCTCTCATGAGACCTCACTTGGAGTATTGTGTGCAGTTCTGGTGTCCTCAACATAAAAAGGACATGGAACTGCTGGAACAAGTGCAGAGCAAGGCCATGAGGATGATCAGGGGACTGGAGCACCTCCCATATGAAGATAGGCTGAGAAAGTTGGGGCTGTTCAGCCTGGAGAAGAGAAGGCTGCGTGGAGACCTCATAGCAGCCTTCCAGTATCTGAAGGGGGCCTATAGGGATGTTGGGGAGGGACCCTTCATTAGGGACTGTAGTGATAGGACAAGGGGTAATGGGTTCAAACTTAAACAGGGGAAGTTTAGATTGGATATAAGGAGGAAGTGCTTTACTGTAAGGGTGGTGAGGCACTGGAATGGGTTGCCCAGGGAAGTTGTGAATGCTCCATCCCTGGCGGTGCTCAAGGCCAGGTTGGACAGAGCCTTGGGTGACATGGTTTAGTGGGAGGTCCCCCTGCCCCTGGCAGGGGGGTTGGAACTAGATGATCTTGAGGACCTTTCCAACCCTAACTATTCTATGGTTCTTTGATCCTATGACAAGTCAGTCAAAGGCTTTTGATAAGCTCTAATATCAGAGCAATACATCAGCACTGCGTTCTCTTTGAACAGAGGTATTTTTGTATAAATTCGAATTATGTAGTTGGAATACAAGACAAAATTCAGCTCTGTGCAATGCAGTTTTAACTGCAGTATGTATCCCCTAACTGAGATCAAAATTATAGAAGTATCTGGTGCTTAGAAACCCCTACATCACAAATATATGTGCCATAAATCATGGTGAAAATAGACTGAACACCCCTCCACCCCCTTCCACCCAGTCTTTCATTAAGTTTCTACATTCATGGCTTAAAGTGACTACCAAACAGTCAACTGTCTGGTAGATCATCCTGGAAGTTATGTTGAAATATGTGGAAGAAAAGGAGGTGATTATAGACAGCCAACATGTCTTCACCAAGGGTAAATCATGTCTGACTAATCTAGTGGCCTTCTACAATAGAGTGGACAATGGAAGAGCTACTGATGTCGTGTACCTGACTTCTGTAAGCCCTTTGACACAGTCTCCCACAACATTCTTGCTGCTAAATTGAAGAAATATGGGTTTCATGAATGGCCTGTTCAATGGGTAAGGAATTGGCTGGATGGCCATATTCAAAGAATTAGTCGACTGCTCTGTGCTCAAGTGGAAACAAGCAGTAAGTGATATACTTGGACCAATGCCATTAAATATCTTCATCACACATAGTGGAACTGAGTTCACCCTCTGCAAGTTTGCAGATGACACCAAGCTGTGTGGTGCAGTTGACATGCTGGAGGGATGGGATGCCATCCAGAGGGACTTTCAGAGGCTTAAGACAACTATATCCTGGGCAACATAAAAAGCATTGTCAGCAGGTCAAGGGAGGTGATTCTCCCTGTCTATGCTGCTCTCATGAGACAACATCTGGAGTACAGCATCCAGTTCTTGATGTCTGCAGTACAAAAAAATCAGATGTGTTACTGTGGGTCCAGAAGAGGGCCATGAAGATGATCAGAAGTCTGGAAAACCTCTCCCACGAGGACAGGCTGAGAGAGTTGGGGTTGTTCAGCCTGGAGAAGAGAAGGCTCTGGGGAAATCTTACCACAGCTTTTCAATACTTAAAGGGGGCTTATAAAAAAGATGGAGGTTTCCTGTAGTGACAGGACAAGTGGCAACAGTTTTAAACTGAAAGAGGGGAGATTTAGATTGGAAATACAGAAGAAATTTTTTATTATGAGGGTGGTAAGACACTGGGACAGGTTGCCCAGAGAAGTTATGGAAGTGTTCAAGGCCAGGTTGGACATGGCTTTGAACAACCTGGTCTAGTGATAGGTGTCCCTGCCAATGGCAAGGGGATCGGACTAGATGATTTTTAAAAATCCCTTTCAACCCAAACCATTCTGTAATTCTGTTTTTCTGATTATAGACACCCAAAAAGGCACCCAAGCACTGAGAGTGTGGATGCAGTAAGGTTCTCCTTACATGGATATTCTGTGCCATCATGGCTACAGGTTTAGCTTTTGGGCACAGACTTACTTTAAACCATCAGTCACCTTCCAGTTCAAGCTTTCCTCAGTATTTGATGTCAGCCAAAGAGAATCTTTGATTTTCCCAGTTTTACAGCAAGCCACAGGGCCGATTTAATCAGGTTTTGGAAAATCAAACTCAGAGCATGTAATGAATGTGTACACAAAGATGAGGGTTACTGCACAGATGACAGGAATAATGCACACCAACATCTGGGTGAGTGAGGTGGCGCATAAGAAGGAAGAACGTCGCAGTTTATTATTTAAACATGAAAACTGCATTTTGAGGAAGTATTTTCAAAGTAGTAGCTAATCAGAGCTGAAGACCTTTGATTCTATTTGCTTTCTCTAGGATGTGATAAATACACAGGTATTTTGTTTACAGATTTATAGAGTATACAGACCCTCCAAAACAATACCTGAGTTGGCCTGATGGGTATCAGATGAAGACTATAAGTCTACAAGCCTTTACTTATGAAGCCCTGACGGCAAAAAAGTGAAAAATGCCAACATGCTAGGAGAAACTGTGGTACTCTGGAAGATTTTACCAGCAGCTGCCTCCTTCTGAAAAGCTTATGCATTTACTAGTATAATTTTCCCAACAATTTTTCTCTTTGTTACAGCACTGTACCGCAGTTCATCACTAACCCCAAAATATGCTCAAATGGCTTGATTGTAAAAATATTTGGTGTTTAGGAGGTGAACTTGGTAGAGGATTCACCATCTTAGCTGTGTTTTATAAACAGAGGTTATTGAGAACTCCAATTTGTAGGCAGGCATGAATATGAAGATCTTTCCACAGCTATGGTGTGGAAAGGGCATCCTCACACCTGTGGGAGTGTGGAGCTCTCTGCCATCTAGGCAGCAGGATGACCAGTTGGCATGGATCCTTCTTTGCCACTCGCCAACCATTTTCAGTTCTTCCTCTAAGATCCTGAATTTACGCCAAAACAAATGGGGAGAAAAAAACTATCCATGTTTTGGGACAGGGGGATAAGAGAGAAAAAGCCCTCTTTTCATTGGCAGCCACAAGACACTACTCACAGGTTTGGTATGTCAGATGTGGTCCCAGTAGAGACTGTCTTGCACACAGGCTGCAGGTGAGGCAGCTGCTCAGCCAGGGCTGTCAACCACCACAAACATGTTTCACTTTTGCAATCTATTTGGTACTTATCTGTCCTCATCACACTAAACACAGACAATATTATTAAACAAGCAAAATCATATTATTAATATGTTTTCCAAAGCCTGCAATTTATTGTGACCAGAAGTCTGTGAAAAGGATCCTGTTTGGTCAGTCCTGCCTTTGCAGTTCCTTTAATTGCATTATCACAAGAGGAAAGTAGCAAAGTACATCACACTTCCTATTATCTTGACTTCTTACATAATAGAGGAAAACAAGCTCAGGCTCAAAATAACCCAAGAACCCCATACCAAGACAAAAAAAAAAAAAAAAAAAACAAAAAAAACCCAAACAAAACCCAAACTGAAAAATTAACATTCCACATGTTTAAAGAATGTAAACAAAAATGTCATCACACAGACATGCAGAAAACTGGTGTTACTCAAACCGAGGGCTGCCAATTCTCCATCTAATGAGTTGTTGAATCCCAAGACAATCAGAAACGGCTCGTGAGAGCTTAGTGAAGAACAGCATTTGTTTTTCCTTCTGATTTCTCCTTATTAAAAGCTTCAGGGAAATCACTGAGCTAGAAAGACTACCTCAATTACTCTTAATTGCTGTCAGTTCTGATTACCCCAGACCACAGTGATCCAGCAACATGCAGCATAGGGGATAAAGCAAGCACTCTGTCTCCTCACAGTGCACTCCACTGGAAAGGCCATCGAGGGAATGGGTATGAGCTCACGATTCACAGAGGCTGGTGATCCTCATGACCGCATTTTGTGTTAAAAGCAAGGCTTGGCCTTCCTGTTTTGCTCCGCTTTCCATTTTTTTGAGCATGCATTTTGGGCAGCACTCCAAGTACTCTCACAAGTGAAACCCTATCTCCAGCATGCAGTGCTTGCAGCCCACCCTTGCAGAGCAAGAGAGGGGTTATTGCTTGGATGGGAGCATGAATGTGGCTGTAGCAGCTTGTCTGCTGAGCAGAGATGTGTGCATGGCCCAGTGGGATGGTTACCTAAAAACAGCAACAACCATTTCTCTAAAATCAAGATGAAGACAGAGGACTGCCTCAAGGTAGCTGAGTGAATATTGATGCTTTCTTTGAGCAAAATAGAGGAAGTAAGAGAAGCTTGATTCTTGCTATTTCTCCTTTGGTACAGATTTGCAAGTCAGTCAGAGCATAACAAGAAGTAACCAACATGGTTTCTTGACACACAGCATAAAATAAAGATAGCTAGAGAACAGAGCTGCTAGGTGGCAAACTCTGAGTTATCCGGCTGGTTTCTTTCAACCTTTTCCCCAGTAAAACCTAAAAAAACGTGAGAAACATAGAATTGGATAACATGTATTATCAATATATATATGGGTATTGTTTCGAAACAGAAAATACAATAAACCTGAGTTTAACTATTAGCCCTTTTACTACCCAGTCACCCAGGACCACATTCAACATCTCTTTTATTCACTAAAAATTAATAATATACTGAGAATGTAGGAATGCTCATCTCAAATCAGCTTGCAGTAAATACCAACTGATTAGGTAAGTAAAGGGAAAGAGACTATCTTAATACCTTTTGATGCCTTAGTTTCTGCAGGAGTCAACCCAAGCTCCCCTGACAGGTGTTAATGGACTCTATGGTGTGTGCAACCACAAAGGAAACTGGTACTGCTCCCTGAGAGCCTGGCTCTGTTTCACTAAATACAATGAAATTATGGGTCTTACTGTGATTTAAAGCAATGTACTTATTTAGGCCTTTCAGATGCCTGCAGAAGTTTAACATCATTTAACTCTCTGCCTTCCGACAGTGGGATAGCACAAAACTAGCCAAATAAATTCATGATTCAACACTGGCAGGAACAATGGTGCTTTAATCAGTGGAGCTGTAGCTATGTACCGCAGAATTGTCTGTGAGCTAAGAATGCAATTCATCAGAGTTAGTCAGAATATTCTCCACTCTCCTCAGATTTCTAAAAGACATTTAAAACTATTATGACAAAATCATGTTATAGACAGCTTCCATGAATTTCAAACAGAGCCTGAGGCAAGAAATCCCAGGAAAAAAAGCCCCAACACTTCTTTGCCTACTGTACTACAGCTGGAATGTGGAACCATTATTGCATTTTAAACCTTGGGAAATCAGCAAGGAAAAACACAAATCCTCATAACAAACCATAGCCTGAAGAGAATGGCGCTCTGCTGTAGGTATCTCATCTGCATCAGGCAGGGCTGCAGTAAAATTGCAGATCATCCTCCTCCTACATTTGTCTTTCTCCGAAACTTTCCCCATGCCACTATTCAAACATTCAAAAGAAGCCACTTTGACTTAAATGCAGCTTACTGGAAATCTGCTGGCAACACCCTTATGAGTTGGTTGAAAAACAAAAAATGTAATCTGTAAAGACTTAAACCAGCACAATTTTAAATGGGGACATTTGCTGACTGCTTTTTCTCTCCCTTAGCAGCACTCAGCTCTGGCATTGAAATGCTTCAAAACTCATGCAGGCCACACTAGAAAAAGATCAAAAGCGGATCCGATGGCAGGACCAGCTCACATCAGTCTCGCAAGAAAGAGAAGAAAACAAACAAAATGAGAAGCTGAGTTTTTCTTGCTCTGCATCACCCTGTGCTACCCAACCGGCACATGTGGGCTTCTGGGCACAATGCAGCATCTCTGCCATGGGGCCCAGATCCACAGAGTGAGGGGCACCCTGCTGTCCACCTGTACCCCATCCCTCTCCCCAGAACAATGCATCAGTCTTTAGTCTGGCACAAGCCAGCCTTTTCCTCCCAGTGCTCCTCATCACTGGGCTGCCACTGTTGGTGAAGGGAAACAAGCCTGGGCGCTGGTTTAACTTGACTATGGAACAGCAATAGGGTTAATAGGTTTCAGGGTGACAGAAGCCCTTCTCACAGGCAGGTAACTGATACACACATATAGCCTGGCTGTCTCCAGGGGTGCAAGGTGAAACACTATGAGTCTGTGCTGAGCGCAAGCAGTGACTGGTCATGAAACAGCTCTCCCTCCCTACTCTCGCTGCACCACATGCCATTTTATCCACTTACGTTTGCAAGACTACACAGACTGTGCTGTGCTAAAATGTGCAAAAGGATGCAGTTAATGCTCTTTTTTCTTTGAGAACATGAAGCCTTTAAAAGCTTTGGAGGTCAACACAGAAGAAGAATCCCCACCCAGAATCTTGAATGCCCTACTCATTTTCTGTGGGATTTTCCTAAAGGGCTGTGTTGGGACCTATATAAAAACCAATGAGTGAAGTTTATAGCTCTGTATATCCCTTCTGAACAGGCACACGACAGCAGCTGACCTTCCCTACCCGCTCTCTTCTCTCCACTCTGCTTTCCCAAGCCCATGAGGGAAGGCAGCAAGCACCCACTGATTTTGTGGCAGGCTCAGTATGGCTTAAACCTGCAAATCACTAAACCCTCCACTGGGATTTCGGGAGCTGGCTGTGACGACATGAGCAGCAACAGCAGCAGCCCGTGCCCTGCTGACACAGCTGGCCCGAGCTTGGGCTGGTTCGTGGACGATATTGGGTTACAGGGCAGGAATCATAACAAAGGCAGGAAACAGGTCAGCACTCCCTGGGTTTAACACCCTCTCGGGGGACTCTGCTGGTTTTCAGACTGCAGACAGTTTTAACCCTGTCCTGAAAGGCACCCGTGTGGCACGCTCAGCTCTGATGGAGTCCAGCCTGGTGCATAAAACAAAAGCAATTCAAGAAAGTGCAGGAACAGCCCTGACAGGCGCCGGTCGGGGCAGTCTGAAGGGTTTTATATTGCTTTCTATGAATGGGCTTGGAAATATGAACCCTGCTGAACTGCGTTCAAATAATAGTAACCAAACTGTCATGACAGAGTCCCTTGGATGAGCTTTGGGATGACCCTCTCTCCCTGTTGTTTCCTGCCAGATCTGCATGGTTTTGCCATGCTGACACCAGCACCCGAGCCTCCCTGCAGCCACAGAGCACCTTTTTCATCTTGCAGCCTGGCTCTATGTTTTTTGCTGCTCCCAGCATGGGGCAGGAGGAAAACCCCAGCTGACCTCATGCAGCTTTATCAACTCCAGCTCCAAAAAACCAGTTGTGCCTTCAACTGCTCAGTTTTGGTAGCTGAGTTAATGCAATGTATCCATTGGAGAGGGGATGCTTTCATAAACTAGATCATCTTTGCAGGACTGTATTTCATTAAAAATAGCTCAAAGGAAGTTGTATGACTGATTCCCAAGTACTGATCTACTTTTAGGTGTTGTTTTTCCACTCTGTGGCAGAATGCTTTAGGAACAGATCCCACCTGTGAACTGAAGTGCTGTTCAGCAAGGTGGAGAAAGGGAAAAAGAGGACATTCCCCACAAGACTGTAATGAACACAGCACCATCCCTGGTCCCCACAGGGAACTCTGATGTTCTGGAAACAGAAGTCTCAAAAGGTGAAATGCAGACACTTAGAGGTTATGAATCCATTTCATATCCAAATCTCATAGCAAAAGGAAAGACAAGTGGCTGCCAAAAAGCTCTTGCTGGGAATTTGCCTGAGTGAAGGCTGCAGGACTAGAGCAGTATCGTGGCTTCCTTCCAGCAGAACTGTCCAAAGGGCTCATCTGCAAAGGTGGTGATAGTCATACAACACACCACCCTGCAGAGCTCCCGTAACTGAAGGAATAAGGACAGGTTTATTAATTCAGCTTCCTCTATACTAAAAGCATATGAAAAGTAAGTCATAGGAAAACAGTATAACAAAAACCCAAGCAAACCTCGAAACACAGCCACTCTGGAAATGCCTCCTATTCACATCTTCACTGAGTATTTTCTTTTAACTCACCACAAGTCTCCCCAGAAGAGCAACTGAAAAGACATCAGATGACGTTATTTATTTTTCTTTCTAGAGTACTGTTTCAGAAACCTCCCAGAGGGGAGAAAAATGAAGTAAAATTATTGTAGTGTCACATCAGCGCAATCAACAAGCTCAAAATGAAGAGGACTACAGTGGCATAAGTATTCCTTTGACATAAGATGATTTTCAATTTCACAGTAAGCTCTTCTGCTTCCTTTTACAAAGGCACTTCCAAGTGATCTCTTCAAGGCCACCTTGAACACCCATTGGACATGTACATATTATTGGTAGTTCTTTTGGTTATTTTTTGGGGTTTTATTTTGTAATCTCATTTCATGCATGTGAAAATTCATTCTCTGCAGTAAACGAAAAGCTTTCACAAGGGGTCTTCTTTCCATTGGAGACGTGATTAGAAGCCAATTGCTAGTCAAACCTAGTGCAATAAAAAGGGCTTGTTGTGGAGAACACAGCTGTATTTCTCTTCATTAAAGCTCAAAGCTACTCACAGCAACTTCTTGCATAGATGACTGAGAATAAAAACAGCTCCACCATTTCATAAAGCAGCTTGCCAAGAATATGAGTTTCTCAGGAGGCAGGATGCAGAGCTGCTGTAGCGGAGCAGATGTGGCCACTGCTGAAAAGGTGGGCTCCAGCTAGTACCCTCCCGTCTTATGTGTCAGCATGCATGGCAGTAACACACTGAGCAAAGGGGTTAAAACTCATGCCCTCTCTTCATCTGTTCCTGGCCCAGAGTCAAGGTTTGCTACAGCAAGAGGTGAGCTGTGAAGTTTACAGGGTTTATGGGGTGCTGATTGCCCTCTGCCAATGGCAGGCATTTCCTTCAGCTACCAAACTTCTCTAACACATCTTGGTGGGCTCAGTACTGAACCTGAGGGCTAAGACATCATTTTTACCTTCTGCTAGACTACTTCAGACCCCACCCCTATGGGCAGGAGAAATGGGGGAAATTAGGGACAGAATTCCAGCTGAACACAAAAAGGATAGGAGCCATCTCTGCTTTGCTCCTGATACTTCTTGATAAGAAAAAGTAGAACATGGTGTTCCCGTATGGCACCACAGACCAGCATCTCCACAACGCATGTTGTTTTCTGCACCTTGATGAAGTAAAACCTGAACAGTGAACACTACACAAAGCAGAGGGATCTTCCAGACATTGCTTCACACGCTGTTTTGGATCCTGCAGAAAGGATGTGTCTGATCTGGGATGGAGCAAATAGGGGCTGAATTACAGGTCTCTGAAAATCCATCTTTACTATGGTTCTGTTTGATGATCCAAGAGAGAGATGATGAAGACATGTCTACTACTCTTCCTCCTGAAGCATTTCAGCTGATTCAGACCCTCACACACATCAAACTCATTGACAAACTTTGACACCTCAATTTTTTCTCCTAATTTTAGCTAACGGTGACTAAATATTTAAAAAGGCACCAGTTTGAAAGTTTTGATATTTTGGAATGCTTTTTCAGCTTCTCCACGATAAGCAGAAGAAGCAGATGTTGGTTTGCTTGCCTACCCTTAAAACTAAGGCAGACTGTGTACTCTCCAGTCCTTGCCTCTGCTGCTTTCTGCAAGGCACTTTGAATAAAGAAATTTTGCATAACGCTGCAATATGCATATAGCCATTTTCATAAATATGTAAAAAAGGTTAAACATGTACTAGCATAATTAAGCAGACATGTGCTTAAGGAGACAAGTAAATTATGGAGCAACACTGGCCTGTCTGAGGCAGCAAGAGGAACTGTGACTGGTGACTTGGAACAGGGGGAGGACAAGATCCACCCTGTGTTTGGTTTTCCAGACCCAGGGAACAATACACCCAGGAACACATTTGCAGCAAAAAATTCTAGATGGGATGTACCTGCAATCTAGCTCCTGGGTCTGGGTTTTGTATATTTGAAGTCATGCTGTTAGGGAGTCCAACACATCTACCCAAATCCAGTTTGGATGTATTCATATGAAATGGAGCACAGAGTTTTAAATACAAACACCTGTGCACACAAGCAGTGACATGCAGCAACTCCTGGGGACAAATGAATTTAGCTGTGCACAGATGCTGTGTTGAAACCTTGACGGTGGGTGATCGGATTATTCTAGCTTCAGAGTGTTCAAAATGTTAATTAAGAACAAGACCTCTCCCAAACATAAGTCCTACAGGTCAGATTTAAAATGAAATCATCAGTTATGTGGAACATTATATGACATCCATCTGAAGCAATTCATTTCTAGGGAGAAGGGAGGAAGTAAGAAAAATACCCCTTGGCTCTATGTGTTACTATTTTTTGTAAGCAGATTGTCCTCCATTATATGATAAAGTGGAAATGTATGTAAGGAATCTTATGTCACTATATACACAGATGGTCTGAAATCATACCTTAACCTGTTAGCAAAATATATAAGGCAAGTATTTTTTCGGCCTTTGAGCACTACAAAATGTAGGGTATACTGACCTTAACAAGCCTGGCAAGTAAAAGCATGTCCATTCCTATGCTAATTCAAAATATAAATCTCAGTAGAATTTTCCATGTTCCTGGCAAAAGACCTTGGTAACAAGCACACAGCTATATGTTACCTAAAGCAAATCAATAAAAATTTTCCAAACTTTTAGAATTGCAACTTTCGAAGGATATGCAGCGAAACCTTGTTAAGCAGACCCTAGTGCCAAGACATCCTCAAGAGAAAAACAATCTGCCTTGTATCTTCATAGCATTACAAAATGGATGTCAGAAAAGATGCTATGAAGTCCTGTTATGCTGGGCCTGAATGTCTGTGCAAGACTTAACACAAAATCTCTTTACAAGCCTTAGCTGGGTTGAAGAGAAGTGGATCCCTGTGTCTTGCACTCCTTGCATCTCCTACAAAACCTCCAGCTGCCTCCATTAAGAGTTACAAGCTGAACTACAAACCCCTCACATCCATGTTTTATTTATTTAAGGCATCAATATCTCTCTCTCTGGCTGTGTGGATTTTCCAGATGCATTCCTGATGGAGCTGAAAGAATATCTGCAGGACACAAACCTCTGCACACACCCATTGCGCAACACTTGTCTGTACTGGCCCTGGGCACTCACCAAGCAAGACTCCTTCCAGCTCACGCCTCCCTCATAACCCCTCTTTCCAGAATCTCAGCCCACTCACTTAACTCAGGCTAAAACAGGACAAACTGAAATTTCTTGGCTGCCTTACCTAGGTTTATCCATATGCAGAAGGTTAATAGAGACTGGATAAAATTTTATTTCATCTTTCCTTTGGCTAATCTTGCTGTACTGCAGCACAGTGGAGTTTTGAATTGGTTTTGGCCTAGCAAAGCACAATACTGTTCCTTGTTAGTGTCTGCAATAGGCAAAACCAGCCTAAAATACTTACAGAGTCTTTATTTGCACTATCCGCATTACTGTTCTCTCTCACAGGCTTCTATAGGCATCCACATGCTTTCCCCAGCATTTATATCGGACATAATACGTTATACGTTGCCGAGTTGGACAGAGCCCTGGGCGACATGGTCTAGGGTGAGGCGTCCCTGCCCATGGCAGGGGGGTTGGAACTAGATGATCTTATGGTCCTTTCCAATCCAAACCATTTTGTGATTCTATAATCTCTATGTAGTAACTCAAAATGACCACGAACGTGACACTCTTGATCAGGATGTAAGTCCCTTCATGCAGCAGAGGTGGATGTCAAGGTTCCCTAAAGCTGGTGAAATGACTCCCACTCTAAGCCCTATCTTCAGATTTCATATGGAAGTCAATCTTCAGACAAAAAAATTTCTCTCTGAAAATCATCTAGAAATTTGCCACGAGCAACTACGTGATATACCACATCTGTGGTGTCACCTGTCTCAGGACACTGGCTGGGCTCAGGGCTGCTGAGTGTGACAGTGGGGGACAGCACAGACCACTGGGACTGGCTTCAGGTCTAGGTCCAGATCAGGGTTTGGGTCTGGGCCAAGCTGGTGAGCCTTCACACCTTCCTTGTAGCGGCTCCCTTGGGAGTGTAGGAAACTGGGCACTAGCCACACAGAGTCAGGGAAGTTTGATGTAATATTAAATGACACCTCATGTCAAAACATCATGGCACTTTTGTTCTAAAGCTTCTGAGAGTTCAGCAGACAAAACATCATATTAGCAATTTAATCCAATATTCCCCCTTCCCTGGGATGCTGCTGAAGTGAACAGCAGCAGACAGGATTGCTCCTTTAACTGGAGCAAGCAGCAATGACTATAGGGGCTTTTGACCAAGGCAGCCAAAGACAGAGAGGGCTCCTAATCTGATAGCTAGGGGCTTATTCTATGAGGCAGTTCCTGTGTCTACCAACATGTCTATCAAGCTAACTTCTATCAACTCTTTGTCTTGGTAGCTGCTAATTAAAACATACAGCTCTTTGTTGTTAGCATACTTGTTCATAAATTGTTGACAAATTAGTGGCAGCAGCACTGCTTTATGCAGATTGCACTTTCAGGGGTCTGGCTCAATGTGATACTGAGCTGTGTGTGCAAAGGGCTCAGGGCCCTGCAGAATCAGGTGCGGGGATGTCACCTCTGCCACATCACTTAACATGGGTGTTATAGCTCCAGGACATTTTGAGGAAATTCCCAAGAAATAGAAGGAATCCAGGATACCAGTATTAAGCAGCACACAACAGGTATGTGCTTTATGTTGCATGTGATGTACCTTCCAATCCTCAAGGGAAAACAGCAGTCTCTTTTTTAAGAGACGCTAGTACATCTGTGTTGCTGGCAGTCAGTATACTAACAGGCATTTCCAACTATTTTTTCTTGAAGCTTTCAGTTCTCCAAGTTTTTGTATATTACTCCTTTGCATGGAAACATAATGGTGCTGAAAATACAACACTTAGTTTCTTTCCAAGACTTTAATTTCACAGGTACTTCTGTCATGAAGTTGAACAGCCTGTAATGCAGCCTAGGTGTTTTGGCAGCAGGTTGATATTACCAAACATCATTATTTGTCCAGCTAGTTTACAGAGAAATATATATATAAAATCCCCAGGTGTTGCTTTCAGTGTAGCCAGTGTTTTTCATTCCATTCGGAAATACAACGTGCTGTTGAGCCCACACACTTATTTTATAGCTCTAACGAAAAAAGAGAGAGTAAGATTTACACATAAAGGTGACCACACTGCCTTGCAATGCACCTCTAAAAGACAGCGATCGATCAAACAGGTATTGCTCCAAGCATGCAAATGCAATATATGAAGAAACATGTCAGGAATTTTAATTGTACTAGATAGGAAAAACCCGTAGCTAAGAGAAAATAGATTGCCTACATAAGAGCACACAGCTGGAATGACTTTAGTCCCCATGGCATTGCTAAGAGGCCTCTTTATGGGTTTGGATTAGAAGAATTGCCTTTAGCCAGGCACAGCAGGGCAGGTTGGAGAGCGGAAGCTCCAAACCCATAGACATGAACAGTTCCTACAGCTCCTCAATAAGTTAGCACAGGACACATAGATCTGATAACTTTTTGGATCTTGCTATTAATGGCTGACACTAATGGATTAATCAGCAACTATTTTCCATCTTTAGGAGGACTGGTGGTTTTAAATTTGTGGTTTGGATATATCAGCAATAATCCATTTATTACCCATGCCTTTTATATTGCAAGAGATAGAAGCTACTGACAGAGGAGGGACGTGCTGGTGGCACACGGGCACCTTGACAGCTTGTAAGAACCTGATGTTCCTCTGCAGTGGCAGTACTACACACACATCAGCCTTTATTTATTTACCTATCAAGACTTCAACTCCCCGCCAACTCCCCCAATATTCTGGAAAGAAAAGAAAGACAAAGAAACCCTTCATAGGCAGTCCCTCTGCACGCAGCCTCTGATGCATGGGACTGAAGCCCCAACACAAACCCAGGACACCCAAGGGTGCTGAGCTCTCCCCACTACTCATGGCTCACCCCAGGAGAGGGCAAGCTCAGCCCCTGCCACCTTACTGGGCATGGCAATTAAAAGGGTGGCTCCAAATGAAAATTCTCAGCCTAAAATGAACAGCCACATGGGCACCACCATTCAGTGGGGATTTAATTACCCCAGGATGCACACAGGCAAAATCCTCATCAGATAAATATGACCAGATCAGTGAACAGGAAGCAATGTGCCCAACTTTCCTCTGGCTTTGTGAGTATAGGTGACCCTGTGGCTTTTTATTAAACCGCATGATTACGCGCTGCATGCATACATGTGAAAGAATGCCCATGGAGGGATGTGGCTTGTGGCACCTGAAATCCCTCACTGGAAGTCTACAAACCGTAAAGAAAAGAAAAGCTGACAAATTCCTAAAGCTTAAAATTGCTTTTTTTTCTTTTTGTTAGGGGCTTAAGGTTTGTATGGATCCCGCACACCACCAGGCCTTTTTTTTGTGCATGTTACTATAGATATGAACAACGGCCTGGATTTATCCATACACGAGGACTGAAATTCTTCCATCTGTGCAGTGTTAATGAATGAATGCTATTCCTGAACTATCACAAAATTCTAAGCCATGAGTTTTGCTTACCATAATCATGGTTGAACTGCTATTTATAGGCAGAAAAAAAAAATGCATTTTTTAAACCCTTTTCTGAAAAATTATTCCATTTCGGTTATCATTTTTTGCTGTAAACCATGCATAAGGGTTTCATCAATTGTCACATTCCTCAACCTCCCCAGTTGCATCCTATCAAAGGTGGAGAAATAATATATAGCTTCTCAGTGTATAAAATAGTATAAACAATATATATTGAAAAAGCAGTTATTAAATGGGTCTAATTCAGGCTCCTTCCAAGCCACTTGTGAGGCAAAAAAACCCCTTATTTTCCAAATATGTTGTTAAACATCTTTTTTTCCCCCTCACCTCTTTTTAGTGTAGCAGATTTCATTACTGTGTGGCAGAATGATTCATCCATTTGTGATCCAGAAATCTCTAGATTTAATTCTCACACCTGGAATAATGCTCAGGAGCTAGATTGTCATAACCACACAGAAGAGGCATCCTGACCCAGACATCTCTTACATACCCTATAGAAGATACCTAAAAAAATACCCACCTTACTTGATAGGACCCCCAAGTAATTTTTATCCTTCTTTTCCTGACAGCTGTTGACCTAAAGGCTGTGGGGAAGACCAGAGGGCCAGTGCCTTGATGCACAGTGGAGTTACTTGGGGACACACAGGACTGTCCCCTACCAATGGCTCAGCCACCATGGCAGGGGAGTAGGAAGGTGAAGGTGAGGAGGGCCCTGACTCATGATCTAGAGCATGAAGGTGACTGAGATGGGTCTCACTGTGAAGCACAGGCTTACAGCCTCCAATTCTGGCGGTGTTTGCCCAGGGCAAAGGGTAATGATCTTACACAAGCTGTTTAGTCTTCTACTTATCTATAGTGCACTGGCCCTATCTTCTGATTCCTTGGGAGGTTTTTCTTCATCAGCAGGGTTTTCAGCTCATTTCTTCAAAGCCTGTTTCCTAAAACACTGACAAATGTGCTTTGCAACAGTTCAAAGGACTCTCCCTTTGACAGTTCAACAACCATGTCCTTTGCGTTCAGCTGTTCTATATTGTACTGTAACTTGCAATGAATAATTTCACATTGAAATTTCTACATTAAATACTGTGTTCAGTAAAGTGCAAGTTTCAAAATCTAAAACATTAACATAAAAAACAAATTCAAAATGATCTCTATATATATTACCTGGGAATGCCACAAGCTAGGAAGATAGACAGGCCACCTCAAAGTTCATTAGTCCCCTTCAATTTCCTCATCTGTGCCTATGCCCAGAGCCTGAATGTCATAGTCAAAACCCTGCCATAAAGAGATCTCATCCTGCTACCATCCAGACACTAGCCTAAGCCCTCAGGCCTGAGATTCAGCACCCTAAAAGTGTGCAATATTGAAAAGCAAGTTTTGCCCTTTCCTCATTCATTTTTTCCCAAAGTGGGGTGTGCATGGGGTGGTGCAAACCAATGACACTGACTGACGAAAGAGTTAACATTGGTGGCAATCTGGTAGAGGAAAAAAACTGGATAGGCATAACTTTTTATCTGGAGCAGATAACTTCAAAGCAGCCTGAGCAGTGACTGATGATGAAGTAACCATGATAAGAAACACGCTTCCTCACGTGCTTTCTCAGTGCAGTAATCTGGAGGCACTGCAGCTGAGCATCGCATTTCTGGCAGTGTCCCTGCACATCTGTAGCATCCATTGAGAAGAAGTAAACAGCATCAGTCAGCTGGAAAGTGCACTTTCCTAAATCCCTCTGGCTTCTCTGTGGCAAATTTGTCCCGACCTCAAAACAGAAAAGAGCTGGGGTGCGTTTTCCTAGCATTTTGGAGTTGTCTGCATCTGCATTCATTGTTATTTAGTATGTTAGTGTGTTATGCTTAGTACATTTGGCTTAATATGAACAGTTAATATTCTGCTGACTAAAAAATAAAGTAGCAAAATACAGTCTCTGAAATTAGCTTATCTGAGGAGGAGGGATAGAAAAAGGAGAAGCAGCGCAGGATATTGTGTATTGAGTCCTCTTTTCAAAAGCTTCTTCCCCAAAATGAGCATTGTTGAAGAATGCTTCTGTCCCTCCTTCCCTCCGCAGATCTCTTCCTTCCTTGAACCAAACTACAGTCTCCAGCAACAAGGCAGCTAATAATAAACTCCTCAGCTGAACTCTAGGAAAGCAGTTTGGTCAAGGCTTTGCCTGCCAAGTGCTGACCCACACATGTCCCCAGCTGCCAGCAGTGACTCACTGAAAGCCATGTTTTTCACAAACCAGTTGTGTTTTAGCCATCTCCCCCTTGGAGCACATTTTGCTCCAAACAAGGCCTCACACTTCCAAATGATGGAGTCAAAGGCACTTAAGTCATAGACCTCTGTCTCATGTCAACAGCACATAGAGGGAGTACTCCAGCCACAATATATTAACACAACTGCTCTTAGACTATGGCTCCTGAAACAAAAACCCCACTGCTGCTTTTATCGCTGCACAGTCCAGGAGGCTGTACATGAACAGTGCTGGGATTTCTGCAGTGCCAGCCAGCAGGCAGGATGGGACTCCTTTCAAAATGACCTTTTATCAAAGGTTCATATAACAGAACTTGGTTCTTGCCTTTGGTTTCCCCTATATTGAGTTCTCTTACCAGTGAGAGCACAAGGCAAAAAAGTGAACACCAGATGGGATAGCAGGCATAACATTTCTGACTGGTCAAGCAGGAGCTTGAACAACTCAGATGCATTTCTGCCCCAAGAACAACCTCTAGTGCTCCACTGGAAATGCAGACGCAGCTGGCCAGTGAATTTGGAGTTCTTAAAGGACATGCATGTCACCTTACTAAATGGAGGAGCTTAGTGGCAGGTGAAGCAGCCAGCACTGCTGAAGGCATGTGGCTCCCACCCCACCAAAGGTTGCTCAGAGGCTGCCTGGAAATGTAGAGAGGAGTGCAGAAATGGGAATGCACTGAGTTGGGTTTTCTGAAGGATGGGAATAACCCATTTATTTGACAGGCTGAGAAAGTTGGGGCTGTTTTGCCTGGAGAAGAGAAGGCTGCATGGAGACCTCATAGCAGCCTTCCAATATCTGAAGGGAGGCTACAGGGATGCTGGGGAGGGACTCTTCATTAGAGACTGTAGTGATAGGACAAGGGGTAACGGGTTCAAACTTAAACAGGGGCAGTTTAGATTGGATATAAGGAAGAAGTTCATTACTGTAAGGGTGGGGAGGAACTGGAATGGGTTGCCCAAGGAAGTTGTGAATCCTCCATCCCTGGGGGTGCTCAAGGCCAGGTTTGACAGAGCTTTGGGTGACATGGTTTAGTGTGAGGTGTCCCTGCCCCTGGCAGGGGGGTTGGAACTAGATGATCTTAAGGTCCTTTCCAACCCTAACTATTCTATGATTCTATGACTTATGAGCACTTGCAGGCAAACAGCACAAGTACTGGTGGAAAAACGCAGGGAAACCAGATCAGCCCAGTTCCTCCATATGCTGCCCCATGATGCTGGGAAAGATGAGGAAGGGGGAATGGAAAGAAGTTCGGGCTCAGAAGTAGTACGGAGAAAGAAAGCTTCTTGGATCACTACACTACTGAGTTACACAACTCTCACCAGCCAATGCTATGGCTTCATAACCCCCATTCCCCCTTTAGTTAAGGCTCTTCTGCAGATGTCTGCAGATGTCTGTACTGCAAACATCTGGGACACTTCCCTGACCACAGTGATGTTTTCATGAAGAAGAAGGGCGTTATGGTTGTTTCCTAAGGGTAGAACTACCCTGTCTTCTTTTGTGGTGAAATCTCCTCTGCCTGCCACTGCCAGACTGCTGGCCCTCGCTTCCCTCCCTGCCACATCACCAAGCACAACAGCACAAGCATTTCTGTAAATGCTCAGATAAACCTTGCATTTCTAAGGGAAGAAATAACTCACACTGGTAGACCACATTCACTGTTCATTCATCCAGGAGAAAGAAAGAAATGAAAGCAAGTTAACATGCAAAAGTCCCATCATGTGCATCACAACAGTGCACTTACTATTGGGATAGTAAGGACATTGGAGTACCCGCTCCTTGCTAAAACCTTTCACAGTTCACTGCAAGAACATGCTGACCAGGGTTACCTAGGTAGAAGGCAACACAGAGGGAAGCTATTTTCATAGGTGTTAATGAATCCAGCTGGAGATGACAGAAATGAACAGTTCACATTTCTTCCCATTTCTCAAGATTTTTTTTTTCTTTTTTTGATGTTCCAGGGCCTAATAAATAAAAAAAATATATAAAAAATGAAGGAAAAAGCCTGTGTGCAGCCTTATGGCAGCACTTTCCAAGCGACAGATGCTGGCTCTGTGGTTGGCTGATGTATCCAAAATAAAGCTCAACAGCAGGGAGCGGAGGAGTAGTTCAGGGGGTAGAAGAGGTCATGCGAACGTGCTCCCCACCTCTTGAACACTGCATCTCCTTACACCGCCTCCCCCTGCTTGGAAGGGATTGTTGACTTGTTTTTTATTTTCAGCCTGCCTTTCCTATCCATTTGCCAAATGGGGCTGTTCAAAGTGACTCTTGTTGCAGCCACTTTCCCAGGAGGGAAAAAATAAGGTGAACTTTTATCCTGATGGCTTACAGTCGAAAAGGCAGCTAGTAGCTTGGATGATGAGACCCCTTGGCTGCTCCAAGACAGAGTTGGTGCTGTGGGAGCTCAGAGGACACCATATCACCTCCCTGTGCTTGCAGGGATGGCAGTCAGCCTGCCTTGGGCAGAGACTGAAATGTTTCCCTGAGGAAAAGAGCACAAGAGCCTTGAAAAGAGGATTCTCAAAGGCTGCTGACCCCTGTACAGAGATGTGTGGCCTTCTTCACACAAAAAAAAGGAAAGAAAGTGGGAAAAGGCAAGAAAGAGACTGACCTCATTTTAACAATTTTCGACATCACGATACATTCATATCATATACTTTTACTTCTTTTTTGAGAGAGGGGCAAAGATGTCTCCTGTCACAGCTGGCAGTGCAGCTTCTGTGAGTCTACAGGAGGTTCCACGCCACCGCTACTGGGAAAACCTACAAACCCCACTGCCTATTGGTCTGTGGGACAAAGGAATAATCGTCTGTGCAAGAGACATGTAAGAGGTGTGGACCCCTTTTAGCAGCCAGCACATTAATTTCTGTTCAGGGGTGGGCTTCAGTTTTGTAATGCTAGTGATCAAATAATGAAACCAATCACTTGCTTCTGATCAGGGCTATTGCTGAAGTGTGTGTTTGCCAAGAAAATACACCAAGTCTAAAAATCACACCTTCCTCTGGGCAGATATTAGGCTGAAGTGGATAACAGGACTATACCTGCATGTTTGATGCTGCCAGCAAGGGAGGTTTTCATAGCAAGTGTTTGGCTTACCCTAAGCACTATGCAATAGCGAGCTGAAAGATCTGCTGCGACTTACCAAACCTCTTGTAGCCGAAGGACTGTACCTCCTCCTCCTCTGCAAAATCGTCTGGAGAAAAAAGAAATACAAGAACAGATTATTACTACCACCACTGGAAAAAAGACGGGAAGTTTTTACATGGTGAAATTCATAAATTAATGTACTTGTAAGTTTAATTGATTTGTAAGGCATGTTACTGATCTTCCCCTCCGCTGCTCATATCCCACCTCCGTCCCTGAGTAGAAAAGGCAGTTCAGAGCCTTTCCCCCAACAGCTGTCCCCAACAAAAAGCCAGACTACAAATGGTTTATCAGCTGGCACCTACCCTGAGGCCTGCTTGTCCACCTAAGTACACATCAGAGCAGACATGCCTCTTATCACAATGATGGCCACAATTGTCACAAGTGTGCTGTTTGGGCAGGCTCATCTGGAGCAAGGCACTTGCTCCAGCCCGCTGCCTATGCCATCCAGGCAGTTGTGCTCAGGTTATATATGCACAAGCTGGGTTGCCTGCACAAAGTGCTATGCGTAGCTATGCTGAGTAATGAGAGAAGAGTCAGAGGCAATGGCTGTCTGTCCATCCACCACCTCCCATGGGTGCTAGCTTGGCCTGACGAGGCATGATCCAATAAAAAACTGGAAACAGAACTGGTAACTTCAAACAGATGAGAAAAATAAACACCCTTTAAGCCCTTTTGTTCTCATCTTCACCAGCCAGCAAGCAGTAAAATGCTAATAATCTCAGGGATTTTGGGGTTTTTTGGCAGAAGCTTAATTTCTCTCCACTTCTTTCCAGCAGCAATAGAAAAGGCTGGCATCAGCAGAAGAAACACACCCATGACTTCTTGAAAAGGATATGCTTGTGCTCGTGTGTTCAGCTGCCTTCTACCAATACAACTCCTCTTTCTGCTGAGACGGGAAGGCAAGACCCTGCCTTGTCACCAGCACCAGCCTTTGCACCAGGAGATCAATGTCAGGGGGGGCAGCACAGCCCAGGCTGCTCATCTCCTGCTTCCCTATTTCGCAGGTTGAGCAGAGTAGACCCATTCCCCCACCTCCAAGCACCATTGCAAGTTGGGGGAAGCCACTGCAGGGCTCTTTTTAAACAGGACCTAGGACACAGCTTCCCAAACTGTGGCCGGTGGTTTGCAGCCCAGTGCTGCACTGGGGAACCACATTGTCTTGCCACGTTTCTGAGCAGAAGGGTGCAGGCAAGCCTGCCTCCACACTGTGAAAAACACCCACCATCATGAGCTGACAGCAATCCCCACTCTCCAAAACCCAGGCTGCTGTTTTCATCACAGCAGAGGGGAGGCAGACACAACACCCTGGGGAGCTTCAGTGATGCTCACTATCTTCCAGCATGGGATGCTGAGGAAGCCTACTCGCAACCTCTCCATCCAAGACCTGTCCCTGACATGAGGTGTGAAGGAAAAAGAAGCTCCAAGCCAGTCAAGGGCTTCACCATAAGAACATTTACTGAGCGTCAGTGGAAAACGAAGCTCAAAGCAGATAAACAGACATGGTGGAGTGAGAGGTCGGTGTTCAGTTAGACCTTTACTGTCCACAGACGTACTGCATCTTGAGACTGGGCTAACTAGTGCGACAGCTAACTCAGGCCAAACCAAAGCCTTGAGTGGATGAATCTGATGATGAAGTAAATGCATGGTACACACCCAGACCCAAAAAAGCCTAAATCATTTGAGTGTATGTCCAGCAAGAAATGTAACCTCCATGTCCTTCTGAGCTGCAAGTGCCATGCACAGAAGCCTGAGGGAGATATTTCCTGAAGCAGCAAAGTCCATGAAATGCATAATTTTGAAGAATGACAGCCTTTAATAAGACAGCACTTTTGATAAAATAGCTCAAAACTCACGTTCTTCCCCAGGTAAAATGTTTTGTTCACTGCCAGAGGCACTCTTGTCCATATCTTAGGCTACACCCCCCAGTTCAGATGTGCATTTAAGAAAAGGAAGAACCTTTTCATAAGGAAGAACCAATGGACACTTTAGGCAAAACAAACACATTCTGATTTTGAAGGCAGAAAGAACCTTTAAAAAAAACAAACCCAACAAACACTTGCAATTGTACCAAATGTTATCTGAAGACAAGGTCACCCAACAAAACATGACAAATACTAATAAGCCATAAACAGTCAACCACCAAGCTTCTTATCCCAGCATTGAACTACTCAGGAAAGATCTTCCCCTCTCACACAAAAGATAAAACACTGCACAAAAAAGATACCAGCTACAGAGCCCTTTTCCTGCCCTCTTCTGCTATCAGGGCTGTAACACAATCACCTCCTTTGTTTCTCAGAAGCATAACCTAGCTTATCCAATCCATATCTGACATACACAGCCAGGCTGCTTAAATCATCTGGCTTAATCCTATGCCACATCTACAAGACCTTCCTCCCAGGCTGCCAGACTCTTCTCTGTTGTTTAGTTTTTCATGCTTAGCCCAACAGCATTGCCCTGGCCATGCATTAGAACCATAGAATCATAGAATGGTTAAGGTTGGAAAGGACCTTAGGATCATCTACTTTCAACACCCTGCCATGGGCAGGGACACCTCACACTAAATCACATCACCCAAGTTTATTATAACGTTTTTGTTTCTTTGGACTTTTTATGTTCACAACATATTATATATGTTTCATACGCATATATACAATATACATTTATATATACACTTGCATACTTTCTAAAGATATATGTATATACTTTCTAATGTTTGCAACAGTGCATGCCCTGCTTGCTAAGGATGATTTTTCTTTTTTCTTCAGCTTTGAATACTTTATGATTATTCATTAATCTCCCAGTTTTGAAGAGCGCTTGTGGCGCTTGGAACAAAGAAGTGGAGATGGACAAGGACAGTTTTGTCACCTGGTGACCTAGCTCCTTGCTTACTAAAATCTAAAACATCAGAGAAAGCCTTTTTAATCCTTGTGTGTTGATCTAGCAACATGCAGCAATGTATTCAGAAGAAGCCTATTAAAGTTATTTAACAAACTAAGCTCAGTGGTCTTTCAGTCACAGCTGCCACTAGGCACTTGGATCAAATCATGCTTTACAATATAAACTGCAATGTAAAGAGTATAAGGTAAATAAAGATGGGAGGAATAAATTAATAAACCAAGGTTAGACTAAACGTTCAGAAATTAACAGCACTGTATCCTTTGGAAAAAGAGACCTGGACGGGTTGAAAGTCCTACTTCAAAAAAAATCTGTGTTTGAAATATTAAAAAAGAAGTTGACAAACAAGTCCACAAATTTGAGGCCCAAGGCAAAGCCATGTGTCCTAGACTGCTCCTCCCCTGTCTTCTGGGCAGCACTGTGCTCACTGGAGGCAGCAGAAACTTGGCCCACCGCTCCCTGTTCCCGTGCTAGAAATACCAAAGTTTTGTCACAGATTCTACAAAAAATCTCAAAGCTTCCTGTTATCTTTGAATTGGGAAAATACATGAGAATCTACATTTTCGTTGTAAAGGGAACAGCTTTTCTAGAGGAAACTATGAAAATGTGATCTGTGATGAATTACAGAGGTTAAGAAAATACATGCCAAGTAGGAAAGCAAATAGCAAGAAAACATCCAGCATGTTTTTATGCCTTATGCTTTTAAAGGCAGTATCAGAAACTGGAGTGGAAAAAATACACGCATTTTGAGCACCAGTGGCTGATATTACAAAATCAGATTCTGCATTTTTACATCAGTGGTAACCATACACCTGAGCGCAGCTGCAACTGGTGTAAGAGGGTTTTGTTTAACATTGTGAAATGTATACGTTGGTTAGAAATATTTTTCTTTAGTTTAAATCCAACCCTTCTTGGTTACAGAGAGGACTGGAATGAATGCAGTATTTCCGCTACATACATATATATTTAATACATAAGCAAGGCTTATTTCCCTGGGTGAAAAATATGAAAAGCAGATTCCTCATTGAAACAGGCAATAAAGTAGATGTCCCAGACAGAAGAATTAACTCTTTAGTGCTGTGAAGAACAGCCAGTTTCATTATAAGCTGCCATACCAAGCTCCTAGCTGCGAGTTGAAAGATAGAGAATCCAGAATAAGAAAGACGAAGAAACATGAAAAGCTGGTTAAAATGTGATTTCTTATTACACTGATTTCTATTGAGCTCTGGCAGAAAGAAGGTCCATAAAAAAGGTGAACTTTGGGCAGAACAGAAACATATGTGAGCAACCAATTGTATTTAACTGTGTAGGGGAAGGACCACCAGAGAGCTCCTGTTTCATCAGGTTTACAAGAGTCTCCTTGGAGGCTACAACAGATTGTCACGCAGAGCTTACAGCAAACCACTAAAAATAAGTGGCTTGCTGTAGCTGAGCAGCAGTACATCAAATATTTTAGGGAGTCAGTATAAAGCAAGAGCTCTGGTCAAAAACCACCCCAATCTTTGAGATATTTTGGCTACTTTCACACCCAACCAAGTAACAATGCCAAATTCTGCTTGCCCTATAGTTATGAATTGTTACTGCAACACCTATAATAAATACAGTTGTAGAGTTAAATAAGTTACAGTAAAATGCTTCAAGGGAGTGGATATTATAAAAAAGCAGTTCATCTGCGGATTAACACAGCAAACAGAGGGAATTCATTTAATCTAAAGCAAATTAGACTCTCATTTGATTAATTTGCTAGAGGCAAAGCAAAAATCTGTGGAGGAGAACTGTGTAATTTCTAGTTCTTGTTCTTAAATCTTAAATAAATTAATCATGGACCACTTACGAGTCACTCCAAGGTCAAGTAAGAAAGAACTGGCCTGGAGCCAGAAAGGATGCCAAATCTGCCCCGGGACTATATGGAGCCTTATAACCACTGCATCACTCAGCCTTGTTGCGGGAATAGCACCAGATCTGAGGAGCCTTTGGTGCAAGGTGATTTTAGGGAAATTGTTTCCCTAAACATTTTATCCCCTTCCTTTTGTGGGTGCCAGTGTTGGCATACACAAGGTGTTACATAAAGCCACTAATGTACACGTCCAAGTGTCACCTTTTAACAGTACACCTCACTCAGCCATTTAAAGAGGATTAACTAACGAAGCAAACGAGACCTAAGAACCATTAGAGATGCTGGGTTGTACGGCGGCTGCAGACTCATGCTATCCAATCGTTTCTGTGACTTTTGTGTGCACTAAAGATGGGTTCAAAGTCTGTTTAAAGACTTTGTTTGAAGTCTTGAATTAAGAAAAGACACCAATATTCTACACTATATTAAGAAAAGACACCAATATTCTACACTATATTTAAAAATCTGGGCAAATCTACTTCAGGAGAGAATGAGGCATCTGGGCTGAAAATCGTCATGCGGAGTTTCAACTCAGAGTTTAGAAGTTCCTTTATAATCCTTCTGAAAATTCGATTTACAGTACATTAGAACTTACCCCTAAGTACCACGCTGGGAACTCAGGACTATAAGATTAATTTGTAGTAACAATGATATCCAGTGTGAGAGTTTCCTTTAAAATAAATCTCCCAAAGAGCTTTAATAGCTGGGGCCCTGCCTTTCCCACTGACTTAATGGGAACGACATAGTTATATCTCACTGCAACTCTGTAAAATTAATTTTATTATCAAAACCAGATTTTTTTTTTTTTTTTTTTTTTTTTTACAATTTGGAAAGAAACTGTACCCATTATTTGAAAATGGTGATACCTCTCTCTTAACTCATAAACCAGCACGGATTCAGAACTCTGCTCTGATCCACACAAGTGCATCTCCATGAAGGACTGCCTGCAGTGTCCAAAAGCTACTTATGCCCTCTCTCCATCTCAGCCTTCTCAAGGGAAGGCAAAACTTCTCCACTTGTGAGGCTTCTGTAATGTTAACAACTGTTCAGGCGGATGAGAACAGTGAACACCAGTATCTTTCTCAAATCACGTTTCAAAAGCTTTTTGAGCAGCAATCAGATTCATATGCATTTCTGGTCACTATTAACTGGGTCTACATTCAAACTGCTGACCTAGAGGTGAAATTGAGCCAGCAGAAGCACAGCAAGCAGCTGCGGCCTTCAGATGTTGATGATTTCACCAGTCTAATTGGTTTCCACTGGTTTTCACAGCCTTTATTCTGGACAGTCTCCTGCTTATGCTAACAGGCTGCTCACTCCCCTATCTCTTCGCAGATGCTTTATTTCACTTGTCCTCTTCTTCTACCTTTCTCTGATACTTTTTCCTTATAGCTTCTTTTCATATTCAACCCTTTCCCTCTGCTTCAATTTTGATAAGCCCTCCCTCATAAATACCTACCCCACACTTAAAACCATTCCCTATTGACAAGGCCCCAAGCCGACACATCATGCTTACAGCATCACTGTTGTTGGCTGTATGGTGCCCATATTTTCCATCCAGTTCTTTGTCCAACTGCTCACATAGTACGCTCCTTCAAATGGGGCTTACATGGATCCTGCATTTGCAGAGTACCTAGTCTTTAGGGGTGTTGTGGCAGAGGTTCGGCTAAGGCAGTCCTGGAAGACAGCCCACCTCCTCACATCCCACAGCATCCTTTGGGATGTCATCTGAGCCTGCATTCTGGCAACAAGACTAAGGTTTTTCCCCACCTCTGTCCTTCAGGCAGCTCATCTGGGAATTTGTCTATTTTCAGTATCACAAGAAAGCAAGAAGCAAGGTTCCAGATCAGAGATCTTCTCTTGACACATTAGCTAGGACTTGGATTGCGTCTCTCATCACCTAACCATGCATAAAACAAACAAAACATGACAAATGGGTGCATTGTAATAGTCGGGTCTCTAACTATTCCCCCACTGCTATGTCCAAAAAACGTGAAAGCTCACATTAAGAATGAAAAAAAAAGAGAGAGAAGATTAAGAAATTCAGAGGTATAAGAACTATTGCTCTGGTTTTGCTTTTCAGGCTCAAAATGAAAACAGTACGTAGGGGTGTTTCTCAGTCTGTCAGTGCTGCAGACGATTGCTACAGTACTGGGGTCAGGACCAGCTGCATGGTGCAGAGGGTCGACCTTAGAAGTTAAAAGTTTAAATAATATCGTATTTCATTGCAATGATTTAAGAGCAAACAGATCTGTTCTCATTAGTGCACTGAAAAATTGTGCCCCCCTGTCTGTATGTCAGAGGAGGCAATTAACAGCAGCATTAAAAAGGCATATGCATTCCTAACAACACACATCTCTATTACCTCCCATAATTCATTCACTTTGCTCCCCAGTGACATTGCAGTCTTCACCTCAAATTTATGCACTGAAAGGGACTGCAGTTTTAGGTGGAAGCAGTCAAACTCCAAAGACAATTCATCTTAGGCTGGTCCCTCACTTGTACAGACCACATTCACATTATTCAGAGGATCAGGTTCACTTTCAGTGCCTGGTGAAAAGCATCTTTATTTTGCTTTCCAAAGGGGAGGGCTGGAAGGAGGGAATCTCTGTTCTGACACACAGAACCTCAGGATAAGGAACGTTTTGTGAAGCTGAAGATAACTGGGCACGCATCCTTCACAGCACTGAACTGCTTTTATCCTTGACATTTCCTCCAGTTCTTTTTCTTTATTTTACTTTGTTTTCCTCTGCAAGGCCTGACCAACTCTATCTCTCTGCAAGATCATCTTTCCCTCCTTATCCTAGCAGGCAAAGGTGTTTGAACCTCTGGGCACAATGGTCTTCGAGTGCAGATCTAAGCAAACTGCTCGTGATTGTGACTAAAAAGAGCTCTGTTCAGCTCTCAGCTGTAGCAAAATCAGTATGGAATAAACTTATGCTATCCAAAGCAGGAGAAGAAAGAGCTACAAGAGATTTTAAGCAACTCTCTTCTTCACAGGGATAGACTTGCTCATGCTATTCTTAGTCCAACATGGATGGTTAAGGCAGAATATTAAAAGTGAAGATGAACAATTACAACTTCTTACTGAAAATATTCTTATCATAACTAGCTTATATGCTAATTCTGTTCAATATCCATTGCAGTGGCACAGAACTGTGAAATAATGGATTTCTCTTGTATTTTCACAACTTCTAACACTCTGCTCTTCTCTATACTCTTAATAAAAATCTTTGACACATGCTTGCTTGATCCTCTTTCTCATCCATCTGTCCTACCAACCAGGTTTAAAATCCTCTGTGCTACCAACCAATTCAGGACAAGCACTGACTGTATAGTAGCATTGCTTGGGATTTGTTCTGCATTGTATCACACATTTATTATAACTGCTCATGCCTTTGAACTTCTGCGGTAGGGTCCTGTGACATGTCCAACACACACCACTCAGAGCTCCTGCATATGTTTCATGTTTATGTCACTATATTCATATAAGCTCTGTTACGACTGGCCTAAGTAAAGGTTACTGGATCACTCCACTTCTAATCCTTGGGTTTCAGATGCTTTCTGGCTTCTGCAAAATGCTCAGGACTGGATTTTTTTGAAATCCGCAGTTTGAAGCTTCTGTCCAGGAAAGAGCTATTCGCAGATGCCTGTGCATTTGATTTGTGCACATGAAGATTACAGAGAAAGACCTTTTCTCCTGTATTAGAAAATTAGAACATTTATTCCTTTATGCTGTAAAAATAGCAGTGGCATCAGAACAGAGGGAAAGACAAAACCTGTCAATAATGTAAACATCATATAAATAGATTATTTGTTTTAAATTTTCAAGGCAGCTGAGAAAGAGCAACTGAATTTGCATGTGCACTCCGCTCTTCCAAATGGAAACTCTACCTGCAGATTGCACCCAGCCTCTAAGTTAAAACATAGAAGGAATGATTTTCAGATATAACGAAGAAATTTTTTGCTATTAGTATGGTGAAACACTGGCACAGGTTGCCCAGAGAGGTGGTAGATGCCCCATCCCTGGAAACATTCAAGGTCAGGTTGGATACGGCTATGAGCAACCTGATCTAGTTGAAGATGTCCCTGTTCATTGCAGGGGGGTTAGATTAGATGACCTTTAAAGGTCCCTTCCAACACAAACTACTCTGTGAAATACAGGCTGATGTGCCATTAATTGTCTGTTAACACATGCACTGTATAAGGAAAACTTGAGGTAAACTGAGCTGGCACATCCCGTGAAAGCTCAATGTACTCTATGTACTGAAAACTATGTGCAGAAAGCATATGGAGCTTTTGAGGCAAACTGGTTGACACTAAGCTAGGCATCCAGACTACATCACTCCTAAGGCAAGGGCTGGCTTCACCAATTTCAGTGGAACACAATGAAGGATGAACCTGTCCTACTGTTTCACTGCATGTGTCTTTTTTTAAGCAAGAGGAACTGCACAGGACAGGGTATTTGGTCACATTCCAGTTCTCAAGCACATGACACCGGATGTTTGTCCTCTGGCACCATCACTATACAACTAGTACATAGCAACAGGAGGAAGAAGGAAGAGGAAGAGTGGGAAGAAGCAGCTGAGCTACCTTGGGTATCATAATTAAGAGCTTCTCTGTCATCCTGGAGCAAAAGTCCCAAAATGACCACTTTTGACTTTGCCATTGCCTGATTTGGGGCAGTAGTATTAAGTCATTATCCAAACAATATCCACATTTCAGATGAAAATAGTTGTGACCAGCACTGCCATGACGGTAGTGATTACAGATACAGTTTGCAGTAATAATTACAAAATATATTGTGGATATACAGAAAGAAGTTCTCAGTTTTAACAGCTCTTGTCCCTGTCTTAAATTAGGGCCAGTGTTTTTGAACATGTGGTGGTGTTTGACTATGAGGAAGCTGTTTTCATTTGTTTCCCAGGCAACAAACACTCATTCATACCCCAATAAATAACTGTAACTTAGAAGTATCGTTTGATAAAGATACCTCTGACCCTAAAGCAGTCAAGCCTCTTTGTAAATCACATGAATTATTACTAAAGAGTATCACAAAGTTTGTGAGCTCAGTGTAGTTTGCTGGAAATAAAACTGCCAGCATATTAGACATAAACTTCAATTTGTTTTACTGATTTAAAACATAACACATTATGAATACCAGCAATGGAAAATATAATTTATTCCTTACAGATATTTAGTGATGTAATTATTTAGATATTCCTCCATTCTCCAGAGAGGGTAGATACAGAGACAGCTGCAATCAACAGATCATTTTGATGTTATTGAGAAAAATGTGCAACTACACCAAGTCCTACAATTACTACCACCATCAAGATTAAAGAGAAACTATGAAAAAACAAGTCTGTACCCAGAAAAGGAAAACACAGAGTCAAAATTTGGTTTGGCTCTCTGACTTCCATAACACTGGCAATGGCACTTGATGTGATGTTTTGTTTGAAGTCTCTCTTTTCCCTTGCTATTAGCACAGTCACCTAAGAGTTCTTATTTGCATGTTTTATTACTGATTTCTGTCACTCTGCAGGGAAAAGAAATAAGATGGCTGTGATTGCTCTTAGGGGAACTGAATAGTGACGGCTAGAAACCAGCATGAAGCATCTCCCTCTCTCTACAGTGCAGGGCACCAACATGTGCTCCCAGCAGGAGTAACATCTTCCCTCCAAATGCCACTTTCCTGCTCTGCAAAGAGGTGGAATGGAAGGAGACGCAAGTCACATTATATCTTATTGCTGTCCTCAGACCTTTGCATCCTGCCTCCCCCCAAAACAAGTGCAGCCTCAGCCCTAGCAAAAACAGAACTTAAGGCTTTTGGTGGTAACAGGCAGGGGTTATAATACTGGATCCCCATTGTTTTGGTTTGTTCCTCCCATTGCACTTATGCTGATAATGACAAGCTGATGACAAAACTTTTGGCACGAATACCCTATAAAGAACGTTGTAAATACATTATTTTTAATATGTTGCATGGCCCCGTAGAGACACCGTGTCACAGCGCCAGGAGCAACTTACATAGCGTGTGTGGGCTTGCAAAAATAACACCCCCAAAAAGCTTCTCCTCCCCTCAGGCAGCTATTCTGGCAAGTGAATAAATAATCACATCATTGGGTTTCCTGGGCTCTGGAAACTAAGGATAACTATCATGATGTTTACTGGCCTCCTGGCATCTGGAATCAAACTCTGCAATCCAAGCACAGGCACATGGGTGCCCAAAAGCAATTTTCTTATAAGCATGGGTTTTTTCCTTCCACCCTTTGAGTTTATTTTTACCTCTGAAGAAAAACTAGATGCAACTCACACAAACTCCCAACTACTTCCTAAACTTTCCATTATGTCCTTTGATGTTTTCACTGTAAGTATTCCCCAGGGTGTAAAGGCTCTGCCTTTTGCTATAACGCTATCAATTTTCATAACCAGGAGGCTGTCTTGCAACCCCCCATATACATCTTTACTAGGTTACAGTCTACCAATTTGGCATCTGCTTCTTCATTTGATTTTAAAAGTGTGTAATACCTCCCAGTCACAACTTTGTAGGATCGGGTCAACCAGTAGAAGCAGCATGTTTCATGCATTTAAAACTAAAAATAAAGGGGGGGGGGGGGGGAGGAAAGGAAACAAAGTTTCAGTTTTAACAGATGCAAAGCAAAGACCAAATATTTTCCAGTCGGTGGCTGTTGAGGAGAAATATGCCAAATACATTTCACAAGCCAGTTAAGCCTCTACTGGCACCTAATCACTGCCAGATGTTTAGAAGCAACACCAAGAACATCGCAAAGCGTTGCAAAATATAAACAAATAAATTAGGGAGAAATAAAAGTCTTCTTCTGTGAGGGGGAAGAGAGAGAGGGAAGCGGGGTGCCGAGAGAAAACGTGCTGGGGAGAGCACACATGACGGGGGACAGACAGGGACACCCCAGCTCCCCGAACTGGCCTGATCAGCACCAGCCAAACCGAAGGCGAGACCCGCGCTCTGACTCTCCCGGTACGGGCTGCCTGCGCCTCGCCGGTGTTCTACCCGCAACCTGCTCTCACCGTGCCCTACCCGTACCCTACCCACACACTGCCCTGCCTGCACCCTGCCCGAATCTTGCAGCAGCCCGTCCACAAGGTGCGCTACCTTCACCCTGCCCGCACCCTACAGTCCCTACCTGCACCCTACCTTCACTCTACAGACCCTGCCTGCGCCCTGCCTGCCGCCTGCTCCATGCCTGCACACCCTTCCAGCATCCTGCCCGCACGCAGCCCTGCCGCTGCCCGGTGCCGGCGGCGCACGTGCGCGGGCGGCGGAGCGGGCGCCCGGCTCCCGTCCCTACCTTTCATCTTGGCGCCGGGGCGGGTCACATAGGACGGACGGGGAGCGGCGGGGGCTGCCGCCGGGAGCGGCGGGCGGGTGGGGGGGCAGCGCTCCCTGCCTATTGCCGGGCCATGCCGGGGGCCGGGCTCGCCCCGCCGCGGGCCCTGCTGAGCAGCCCCGGCCGCTGCCGCTGCCGCTAGCCGTCGCTCCTCGGCCGCCGGCGGCACCGCGCTCTCGCCTCCAGCCCCGAGCGGCCCGGCCCGGCCCCGCCTCCCTCCCTCCGCCCCGGGGAAGGGGCCGCGTCCAGGTCCGCCCGGGGGGGGGGGCGGGCCCGGGGCTTCGCCGGCTGCTGGGGATGGGGGCGTCGCACCCCGCTCCGCAGCGCCCCGCGGAACCGTGGTGGGGGACGGTGGGCAGCAGGGTCTGTCCGTGGTGGACAGCCCAGGACTGGACTTACAGGGCACCCACCGGGGACCGGAAAGCTCGAGTGGGATGTGGTGATGCCGAGTCCCTCCCTGCACTCCTCACGCGTGTGGCAGGCACCTGCGGGTGTTTGACTCAAACCACCATGCTGAGAGCGTCGCCCTGTGCAGGCATCCCACGGCTCCTTGGACGGGAGGTCCTGGAGCTGCGGGCGCCTATTTGTCAGTTGGGAAGAGACTGCAGGACGTGCAAAGTTCACCCTAGCATTGAACGAAGCGCCCCAAGAAGTCCTGTTGGATTCGATGGGATTGTGCGCAGTGCACACACTGAAGAATGCATGTAAATATTTGTGGGATTAGGGATATACAGGCCAGTCATCTTTTATTTCTCTAGTTCTGGATGTTGCCAGGGATCATGGATCGTTTCCAAGCTCCCATTTTTCTGAAAGGCGTGCTTTGATTTTCTGCAACCTACCCATTTTTAGGGCATTAAAGACAGTGATAAGTATTTATGATCCAGCTTCAACTATTAACATCAATGCTGGTGAAGCAGAGCTCATGCAACATGCACTAGATTGTCTGGGGGATGAACAAAGTAGCGGACACACCAGAGAGCCTTTCCAGTTGCAGGGAAGGGGTGTGAATGTGGGGATGCCCAAAGAATTTATGATACCACATGGTCTTTTCCGTGGGCTTATGGGTCTGGTAAGGACCATAGGGTACCAGAACGGTCATGGCAGAGTTTACAGCATTAGTTTAACACCAGGTCAAAAAGCATTGGAAACCTATCAAGTACGATCTCGCCTGACTGAGGAATAGAGGATTAAATCCACAAAAAGTAACCACTGTAGAGCAAAAATTTATGTTACGTTAGAGATAGGCTGGAGAGTATGGAACTCTGTCTGGGGACAGGTGAGCAGTCAACAGAGAGTCTGTGGGTCAGGGTTAAAGGGAGAACAGCGATGGGAGACATTATTGTAGGGATCTGTTAGAGACCGCCTGCTCAAGAGGACTCTGTGGGTGAAGCCCTCTATAGACAGATAGGAACAGCCTCACGCTCACAGGCCCTTGTTCTCATGGGGGACTTCAATCACCCTGATATCTGTTGGAGGGATGATACGGCCCAGCATAAGCAATCCAGGAGGTTCCTTGACTGTGTGGAAGACAGCTTCCTTCTGGAAGTAATAGAGGAGCCGACAAGGAGAGGTGCCATGCTTGACCTCATGCTCAGCAACAGGGAAGGGCTGGTTGGAAATGTGACACTCCCTGGCAGCCTTGGTTGCAGCGATCATGAGAAGGTCGAATTCGAGATCCTCAGGACAGTGAGAAGAGCGTGCAGCAAGCTCACTGCCCTGGACTTCAAGAGAGCAGACTTTGGCCTCTTCAGGAACCTGCTCAGTAAGATTCCATGGGATATAGCCCTAGAGGGCAGGGGGCCCAAGACTCTTGGTTGATATTCAAGGATCACCTGCTGCAAGCTCAGGAGCGATGCATCCCTACTAGAAGGAAGTGCTGTAGGAGGGCCAGGAGATCTCCTTGGGTGGATAAGGAGCTGCTGAGGAAACTTCAAGGGGAAAAAAGAGGCTTGTAAAAGGCAAGTACAGGCAGCCTGGGAAGAATACAAGGATGTTGTCTGGGAAGCTAGGGATCAGGTTAGGAAAGCTAAGGCCCAATTAGGATCAAACTTGGCTAGGGATGTGAAAGATAACAGGAAGGCATTCTATAGGTACGTAGCAAATAAAAGGCAGACTAGGGACAACATGGGCCCTCTCCGGAAGCTATCAGGAGAACTGGCTACCCTGGATTTGGAGAAGGCTGAGGTTCTTAATGACTTCTTTACCTCAGTCTTCACCAGAAAATGCTCTGACCACACCACCCGAGTCTTGGAAGACAGAGACAGGGGCTGTGAGAATGAAGACCCTGGGCCCACTGTAGGAGAGGATCTGGTTCGAGATCATCTGAAGAACCTGAATGTACACAAGTCCATAGGACCTGATGAAATTCATCTGTGGGTCCTGAAGGAGCTGGCAAATGAAGTTGCTAAGCCACTGTCCATCATACTTGAAAAATCATGGCAGTCAGGTGAAGTTACTGGCAACTGGAAAAAGGGAAATATAACCCCCATTTTCAAGGAGAAAATGGATGACCCAGGGAATTACAGACCACTCAGTCTCACCTCTGTGCCTGGCAAAATATTGGAGCAGATTCTCCTGGAAGGCATGCTGAGGCACATGAAAAACAACAAGGGGCTTGGTGACAGCCAGCATGGCTTCACTAAGGGGAAATCCTGCATGACCAATCTGGTGGCCTTCTATGATGGGGCTACGGAACTGATGGACAGGGGTAGACCAGTTGATGTCATCTACCAGGACTTGTGCAAAGCGTTTGACACTGTCCCACGTGATATCCTTGTCTCTAAGTTGGAGAGACATCAATTTGATAGGTGGACCACTCAGTGGATAAAGAACTGGCTGGATGGCCGCAATCAAAGAATTGTGCTCAATGTCTCAATGTCCAGCTGGAGACCAGTAACAAGTGGTGTCCCTCAGGGATCAGTGTTGGGACCGGTCTTGTTCAGCATCTTTGTCGGTGACGTGGACAGTGGGATTGAGTGCGCTCTCAGCAAGTTTGTCAATGACACCAAGCTGTGTGGTTCGGTTGATACGCTGGAGGGAAGGAATGCCATCCAGAGGGACCTTGACACGCTTGTGAGGTGGGCTGATGCCAACCTGATGAAGTTTAACCATGCCAAGTGCACGGTCCTACACCTGGGTTGGAGCAATCCCAGACACAGCTCCAGATTGGGCAGAGAAGAGATTCAGAGCAGCCCTGTGGAGAAGGACTTGGGGGTGTTGGTGGATGAGAAAATGAACATGATCCAGAAATGTGCTCTTGCAGCCCAGAAAGCCAACCCTATCCTGGGCTGCATCAAAAGGAGCGTGACCAGCAGGTCGAGGGAGGTGATCCTGTCCCTCTACTCTGCTCTCATGAGACCTCACTTGGAGTATTGTGTGCAGTTCTGGTGTCCTCAATATAAAAAGGACATGGAACTGTTGGAACAAGTCCAGAGGAGGGCCACGAGGATGATCAGGGGACTGGAGCACCTCCCATATGAAGACAGGCTGAGAAAGTTGGGGCTGTTCAGCCTGGAGAAGAGAAGGCTGCATGGAGACCTCATAGCAGCCTTCAGTATCTGAAGGGGGCCTATAGGGATGCTGGAGAGGGACTCTTCATTAGGGACTGTAGTGATAGGACAAGGGGTAACGGGTTCACACTTAAAGAGGGGAAGTTTAGATTGGATATGAGGAATAAGTTCTTTACTGTAAGGGTGGTGAGGCACTGGAATGGGTTGCCCAGGGAAGTTGCTCCATCCCTGGGGGTGTTCCAGGCCAGATTGGACAGAGCCTTGGGTGGCATGATTTAGTGAGGGGTATCCCTGCCCCTGGCAGGGGGTTTAGAACTAGATGATCTTAAGGTCCTTTGCAACCCTAACTATTATATGATTCTATGAACAATTATAAACATTCAGAAATCTAAAATCCTTCTGTTGGTCTAATGGCTTGAGTTGACATCTACTTAAGCGCATTTCCTTGACTTGGAGGCAGTACCTTCAGTTTGGGATTGCTGAAAATCCTTGAATACCAGCTGCAGTAGCCATTTGCTGCTTTAAAGCAGGGCTCATATATCAAAGAGACGTGACTCAGCTTTTCATTTACCTGTGGAAGTTGACTGGAATATCTATTTTTGGTACAAGTCGTGAGTAAAACACCTAAATCTGAATACAGTCACCAAGTAGTTACAGGTGTACTGTACTGTTGTGTTGGATTAGGACAGCAGTTCTTGCAGTGTTTCTCAGACCAGTTAATATTCACTCAGTTGTGTGATTTATTTTGGATCCTAGGCTGACTTACAATTTTCATACTGAGGAATCAGTATCATTCAGTTACCCAAATTAAAAACTATAGACTCCCATGCAAAAAAAAAAATAAAAATAAGAAAGGCTTGTGATTTTAAAATATTTAATTTGCAGACATAATGGGACACGTTATATGTCTAAAATAAGTTTCTACATTATCTTTTAATTGTGTAAGTTGTTGTCCACGTTGAATTTTTTATAAATAGGTTATATATTTAGATGGCTGATCAGCTTCTACTCTTCCCATGCCCAGTGAGCTCTGCCTGCAGTTACATGCACAAGAACACTGGGAATCACCCAGACACAACTGGTGGCCTTAAAAGAAATTGTGTTCAGTTCTTCCAAATTGCATCCCTACCTACCATGCAGATATGCCAGCAGACTTGGTTTCAGGTAAGAAGAGCAGCCTCTGTCCAGCACCTCTCGCCTGCCTGGGTTTCGGATAGATACTGACCCTGAACAACCAAATCAGGGGCCACTTTCAGACTCACCCTCTTTTTTCTGCTTAGGTGTGAGCTCCCCATGAAGTCTGACCTCCCAGAACTTAAATTTCATTTCTTACTACGTAGGGCTCAAGAGGTATTCCTACTAGCTGGGTAAACCACTGAATACCTACATATTTAGAGTGCAATACAGTACATAATACAGGGTGCAATATGTAACCAGCATTTCCTATTCCTGGGCCTTCACCAGCTTGAACCTTTTATACACTCTTTAATATTTTCCAAGTTTCATTTAAAGCTATGGTGAAACATGCCAAACACAATTACACTGCCTCCCTGGTTTAAACCACTGATCTTCTCTGAAAAATCTGCAAGCATATTTTCATATTCTTTTTATTTTAAGGAAACTTCAGTCTGTGTTCTAGGGAAATCTAATTTTACAGAAAGACTTTATTTTAGGGACTTTTTCATTACTCTAGTTGAGGACATAAATTATGAGGCCTATTCTTTCATCCAATAATAATAGTAATAATACAACAACAGCTGACGACCACAACGGGCTGCCTGTCACAAAGTGATCCCACATTGCAGCCAGATTCTGAGTCAGAGAAGGTCTGTAGAACTAAACAAATCGTCCTTGATTAGAAATGTTTACATAATAGCTTAATATGGCTTGTTTATATGGAACTATGATAATTTATTCATCAAATGCTGAAATAAGGTACCCAAGTGAGAGCTTTGCAGTTGCTGTGGCGTAGTGTGACTTTAAGCACTTACCAGCCACGTGTGTGCTGTTCATTTTTTCCTTGCTGCAGTCTTCTCTCGATTATCAAGGAAGTTCATTTAGAACGGGTCACACTCACTTCTACTCTGCAAATTGTGTTCAAATTTGGCAGTAATCCAAAAGAAAAAGATGCAAATTTAATCTCCTTGTATGCACTTCAGTATATTGCGCAGACTTTACTGAAGTGATCTAAAACCAGAGGTAATGTGCACATTTCCTATTCATGTTGATTGCACTTCACAATGGACCATTACCCTCCCCTGTCTCTTTCCCACAGCCTAACCTACAAACTCTCTCCTCTGACCACAAGCTCTTTGGCTATTTGGCCAGTCCTGTTGATGCTGGAAGCTTTACTCCACAAACATGGAGGTATGTATGGCATTCTTCTTTGATTGGCAGCCTTCTCACTGCCTGGGGCCACATGCAATACAAAGGGCAATAATTAAATAAAAAAATCCCCAAAATTGCATGCGTCATTGAGAAGAACTGCATGTGACACGGGAACCATATGTGGAAGATCATCTGTCTCAACCATTTGGGCTCAATACTAAATGTGCATTTGAAAAGTTAGAGTTAAGTATTATAACATTTTAATGATAAATCTTTTTCTCCACAACAATTTCATATTGTTGTTAATGACCATTTTGGACCTGTGCCCAGAGTGAAGACGTTATCCTTGGATCTGGGTAATGAGTTTGTAAATGATCCTGAACAAATGGTGAAGTTATTTACTAATAATATTGTTTAATCTGCAGATGAGTTTTTCCTTAATCTGGGTAATTAGCATCATAATTTGGAAGTATTCGGTTATCTAGATTTGCCTCTGACAAGTCAGGTGGGTTTTTGGTTTTCCTTTCCTACCTTTTGATTAAGTGGGAAACTGAAGGAAGGAAATTCTGAAAGCTGCGAAACACCTTTTTGGTATGCCAGAATTACTCAAAGACACAGACTTGCTCTAGATACAGTTTGGATATAGATCATGGAAAGGCCCATGCCCCAGTTTTCTTGTCTTTAAATTGCTGTGACATTTTTCTTTTAGAAACTGGATTTCTTAGAAGGAAAGCAGAAGACAGCTCTAGAAAAGGCTGGACAGTGACATTGTTCTAAATTTAAAGAAAAGCAAAATGCTGGAACGTAATTAAAAGTACAGCTATTAGAAATAACTACAGAAGACATTTAGGGACCACTGCTTCATATTTTTGATATTTGATGAAACACATCATTATGGGTTTTGTTCAGACTTTGAACGAGGTGTGATTATTTCCAGTTCAGAAAGTTCGGGAAATTTTATTCTGGCAATTTATAGACCAATTTCCTTGCACAGTATTTTGTCAAATTGCCTAAGAGAATTGTAACTGTTGTGTCTGCTGAATATTTAAACCAATAAAATATTTTACTTTTGTGCTCCAAAATTTTACATAATGAAAAGTAATTCCATTGCTGCTAGAATGCTTAAATGCTGAAGACAGCCAAACCATGACCAAGTAACAAGTGCCAATTTTTATTAGGATGTTTGCAGGAGTAGATTTTTATGCGTTAGTAATAACATTTGCATAATAACAAATAACATTTATATGTTTCTTTCAACAAACACAGTAAAATATTACTGATTTCCTCAGAAATATTTTCCTATTCCTATTGCCTGAGGTCTAATCAGGTCAGCTCTTCAGCTGGAGTATGTCAAAATGATATGGGCCGGGGTTGGGTTCACATTGATGAAAGGAGGTAAAGATCCTGCCATGTTTTGAGACTGTCCAAATGCCAGTGACATTTCATATATCAGTTAACATCAGTGGAAGCCAGCAAGCACAAACAGAGAACTGCGTTCTGTCAGCCTGGAGGAGCATCCTTCTGCTGTTGTTACGCACCACACGTTTCATCTGGGATTGAGGGACACCTGAGTGTGTTCTTCACCCTCCTATTTGGCTGTTCGACTTCTGCCAGATATAAAGTGATGCACAAAGGTGTCTCATCCGGCACTAGAGGAAGTGGAAGCTGGGGTAATCTACTTAGACACACACATGGCTAGGTTCAAGTGTGTCTTCTTGCCAAATTTACTGGTTATGTCAACATAGATTCATATGGCAAGTCCAAATGCATCATATATGGTCTTCCTGAACTCTTGCCTTGCAGTACAGACCTCAAAGTCAAGCAGAGGCTAAGTGAGTGTGGCTTTTATACTCTTGGCCACAGGAGAGCAGCGCAGCAAGAAAAGCAAATAAAAAGAGTGAATCCTCCCTACATTAAGTTAACATTATTACAATGTATTTTGGCTCTTCTGCCTGTGAGTTACACCCACGAGGACTCCCTGATGCTTCAACAAGTGGGTGTAAGTAGGTCCAGGGGAATATTAAATTATAATTCTTCAGCTCTGAATTTGGCCCCAAAAGTACAGAAAAAACTTTGAAAATCAGGGAACATCAAGATTGCAATTGTATTTTTCTCACTATATAGAACACACCTCTCGTTTATATAAATTAGTTTTTATGGAGAGTGTTGAACCTTTCAAGTTTTGCTTGTGAGGGCACAATGACAATAAAAGATACCCACTCTAGTAATGCTTTTTAGTCATATTTACTAAGTTTGCATTGGTCCCTTGTATATTGTTCCTGAGATTATATTATCTACAGTTGCTTCCGATGCAGTATTCCTGTCTTCTTTCCAGTAGATTACAGGACATTAGGTATTCACTGAAAATATTATGAAAGCTTTAGGGAGATACTATGTCTTTTTCATTTTGTAAGACTTCATGAATACCACACACAAATAATTGTGGTCAAAGAACAGTATTGAGGTGGTGAAACTGAGCACTCACAAGTTAGCAAATGAGAGGAGAAAGATTTCCTGTGGGACCATAACTTACCTGCGTATGTTTGGAATTATTGACCAGACATATTTAATCCTACTGATTAAAAGTATTGATATTGATGATAGTTTATAATCGTGTATTATTTTTTCTCCAGTAACTCCATTTATTCAGTACAGAGAAGGGATTAAAATAACTTAGTGAGCACCCTTTCAATATTTTATCTTCTTTTCGTCGTTCCTCTAGGTCCCATTCACTGCAACATTCATGCTCTGCTCTGAAGATAAAATTATTGATTTCCTCTATGCCTGTCATTAGGGTAGCATTTATGTGTTTCGTGAAAGTTAATTAAACTTTGCAAGAGATAAGGATCATTATTACCTCCATTTTATAGGACTGATCCACAGTAAGATTAAAGTTAAAAGCTATCTTCTCATACGAAGTGAGTAAGTTGAAGTGTTATGATTACTCAGGGCACTGTGTTACAGTCAGTGTTTACACTATACACCCAAGGGCATCTTCCACTTCCTACTTTGCAAGCCTGGCTAAAATCTTAGTCACAGCCCCAAAAGACTCATCTACTCCTGGTGCCGCCTTTGCCCTTCTCCTTGCTCTGTATGAAAGCTGCAAAGAGCAATCCTGGCATACTCTGAGCCAAATCCTGCATGTGGACGATTGAGAGGTCAGGACATCAGGTGTGCTGCAGATAGCATAAACCCAGTGATCCAGCTACAGTCATACACGGTATTTTACATGCTTGAAGTCTAGATTCCATTGACTTCCATGGCAGGCGTGAGTACTCAGCCCTTCTGTAAATTATACCATAGGGCTCCTATCAGGACTGTTGAGATAGTCATTGGTAGTGATAAACTAGGATGAGCTCGGTACTGGTGAGCTGCTGGGGTGAGTTGAGGCCAGCCAGTGGCAGCTCAACCCTCACCCAGTTGCTCCCTCACTTTCCCCAGATGGACGGGGGAGAGAACTGGAAGCGCAAAAGTGAGAAAAACTTGTGGGTCTAGATGAAGGCAGTTTAATAAGTGAGTGGGGGTGGAAATAATCCCAAATTGCAAAAGCAGTCACTCATCAAGGCCCAGCAGCAGGCCGATGCCCTGCCGGCCACCAAGCCGGAGCTACTTTGGAAAAAGAATCTCTGTTTTATTGCTGAGCATGATGTATATAGTATGGATTATCTCCGTGGCCACTTCAGGCCAGCTGTCCCCTCCCAGCCTCTTGCCTACTCCCAGCCTACTCAGTGGGGCAGAACAGTTAGAGAAGGCCTTGATGATGTGCAAGCACTGTTCAGCAACAGCGAAAACACTGGTGTGTTATCAACACTGTTTTGGTCACAAATCTAAGCCATGGAACCGTTGTAGGCTGCTGTGAAGAAAATGAATGCCACCCCAAGCAGACCCAGAGCAGTTACTCATGACACATGGGCATTGCCTGCCAGAGTCAGTCTTGTTCTCTAGCACTGAAGCCACCAGCTTTGAAAATAAGAATTTCTTTTTCCCTTGCCTTTTCTCTGACTTGTGCAAGTAAAGCAGAACTCTGAAGAGACTTCAAGTTTTCTTCACTACACTGTGGTTGACATCTTGCTTCTATGCTGTGCAGATTTATACTGGGAAAGAGAAAAGGCCATTCCAGGCGCAAAGATCACCCACCCACCAGATTTCAGGACTGTGCTCCAAAGCCTGGGAAATGAGAGCTTTTAAAAGAAAGCATCTATAAATTTTTGACATAGACAACGATATATACATTTTCCCTGAGGTTGTTTCTTGGAAATGACTGAGAATTTTCCAAAAAAAAAAAAAAAAATCAAAAGAAGTCCAAACAAAATCAGCCAGAGGCATCCAGCCAGCAGGAGAAATTACAGCTAGAATGACTGTACTTTGGCAAAGCTACAAGGTCCTTATAATGGAAAGTATTGGGTAACTTTAGTGAAGGCCAAAACCAGTTGAGGAATGAAGAAAGAATGACCATGGTGGCCAGTGATTTTAATCTTCCATCTATCATGCAACCCTGTAAAGGGAAGATATAACCCCAAATGTGTTATGGAGAGGACACAAGGGAACAAGCTGATTTTGGCCTTTTTCCTGTCACCCCAGGCTGTCAGGTCTTCTAAAAGCCCTACAAAGCTTTCTCCACCAATAGAAAAATAATTTTTCTCTACTTGAGAAATTTATGAGAAATATGTGCATCCATATTTTTCTCAGATCCATGTACAATTACCTACAAACTTACCTATAAGCAATGAGCTACAGGCTTCAGCTGGTTCTTCCAGGCTCAGCAGTAGCCCCCCAGACCTCCCAAGGCAGAACAGAGACCACCCTTTTCCCTACTTGGAAGATGACTGCTCAGCGTGCAGCTGGCTTGCAGAGCCTTTTGTAAAAGATATTCCAGGCATTTCGGTTTAAAGTTCAACCACCAAGCACTGTTACTGGCCCGTTTTAATGCAGGTGCTACAGCAGAGCTTTGGGATTGAAAAAACTCCCTCATGCTCTGGCAACAACACATCTGCTCACTGCTAACAGAGCGCAGCCAGGCTGCCAGCTCTCTGCCTCCCAGAGAGGCAAAAGCACAGAGAGCGAGAGCAAAGCTCCGCGTTACTCACTGCCTCTGTTGTTACTGCAGGGACGATTGAGAATGGAGAGGGAAGGATTCTGCTATACATTTATAAAATAACACTTTGAAGTGCAGCGTCTTCATACTGTCATTTTCAATACTGCTTTCTTCACGGCAAGAGACAGAATATGCTTGATGACAGAGCAGTTAGGGGTCAAAACCTGTCAAAATCAGCAGGAACTGCAGAACAAGTAAATGAACCCCTGTTCATTCAAACTTTTCCCCTGTGATCTGGAGATCTCTGGGATTTCTCTACCAATGGAGAACTGCTAAAGCAGGGAGGAGTGTGAAGCACCGAGCAGCAGCAGACAGCATGTTCAGTCCATGTGCCATATGCAATGCAAGCAAAAAAACACTTCCAAAGGGAAAGAAAACAAGACAAGGCACCAGAGGCACCGCCTGACCACTGTTACTGGGGTTGTTTGAAGGTTTAGGTATGGAAGGGTTTGGTTCTTCAGTCGCCATTTAATTTTCTAGTTTCAGAGCATTACTAGTTTTGCATTGCATTATTCTTTAGAAAGTATACTTTAAAATCGGTAGCAGGCAGCTGGCCTGCTTTTAATGTTCTTGACCTCATCTTCAGGTCCAGCCATTTCATCACGATGCACTGAGGTTGGTCATGATTTACCCTTGGTTCCCAGTCACCACCACCTCCTTTGTCTGCACAGAAGACAACAAGACTTGCTCCAGGATATTCCTGGAGACCAAAACGAAGCTTACTGGCCCGTAAGTTTCCCAGGTTTTCCTTCTTGCTCTTTCTGAAGATGGGTGCAACAGCTGTCTTTCTCTAGTCACCGGTGAGCCCCCTTTCCCCCTTCCAGAGATGATAAAGATGGCTTGCAATGACATATTACAATGACATAAACTAGGTCTTTTGGGACCCTTGGACAAACCCTATCTAGTTGCATGGACTTGTATACAAGGAAACCACTGAATCAAATCTTTGCCCCTTTTTTGAGTTTCTCTTCTCCCTGACCATTGGTCTGAGAGACCTTATTGGTGAATACCAAGGCAAAGAAGTCATTGCTCAGCCTTGTATCTGCTGGCACTGCTATGTTCAGCAGTGGGTCCAGCTTGAAAACCGTGAGGTGTTCCTGATAGTGATCTTCTTACCAGACAAGTCGTGGGAAGAGCCTGCTGGAGATGTGGCTGGTTTATGTACATTAGGTGTGGAGTGTTTGTGGCAATACAAGCAAGGATGCTTTGAGACAGTTTGCCTTGGCCCAGATCATAGAAGCAATAGTGTATGTTGTAGTAAAGGCAGGGCATCCAAGTGAATCTACTACGGAGCTGTGTATACTTTGTTTACCCCTGCAAGCCTTCTCGACCCAGCCAAAGAGCTTAAATTTATATTGTATTTTTGTTTACATATTGATAGTATTTATGTTTGCAGTTAAAGAAAGCTGAAACGCATAAGCCATTTTCATGTCATGTTGGCTCAGATGCTGCTTCTTTCACAGAAATAAAACACAGAATACAGAATTTTGCTGGTGGTTGATGTAGCCCCTTGGTCTCACAGGAAAAGGGAGGGAAAAGTTTTGAGTCATTCAGCAATAACCACAGGGAAATATAGCAGCATCCACATTCATTTCAAGAGAGGAATTTGAGGTTTGGATGATATAAAAGAGGAATTACTGGGGGGAAAAGGACTTCCCAGGCTCTGAGGATAGAAGGACCTTCCAAAATGCAGATGGATTTTATTGTTTCTATAATTCTTCTAACTCTGTGTTTCTCATTTTATGAGTGTAAGCTGCCTCTGCTTCCCTGCCCCTTCCCGTTGGGCTCATTCATCTTTGTGTAACCCTGATTCAGCAGCAGCTTGGTTCCTCCAGGGATGTGGGTGAGAACTGGCTGTATTTGCTGGCTACAGGAACAAACATTACCTTGCTTTAGAGGAACTGTGCTGCTGCCAGAAATCAGAGTCAGCAAGCAGAGCCTTGGCTGTAACTGCAGTCACCTCTCATTTCCCGCTCCTGCAGGGATTGAGCTCCTTCAAACTTAACAGCACTTTCTGGTAACTCTTCATGATGCCTCAGACCTTTTTGCAGCCTTGTGGTGAAGGGAAGAGACATGGAAGTGTAATCTCCAAGTTCAGAAAAGGTGTTCAACATCCTTCAGAAGAAGGAACAATTGTGATGAACTGGTAGACAGCCAGGCTCTAAATACCTACAGGCATTCAGAGCGTGGTACTTACCTGTCTTGACGAATGTTCCAAGTTACAATGGGACCCTCATGCTAGCCTTTTTAGCTGTACAGTTGGGTGCTCATTGGGGCTTGCCTATGCATCCACTTCCTTAACATTTAGCTCCAAGCTTTAAAAAAGAAAATAATTACAGTAAACCCCACTTTCCCATTCATTCAAAATAAATATCTTGTTATTGTGTCGGAGGTTTTCATTTGGGTGAGAAGAGTTATACATTTAGAAAGATGGCAGAGCACTAATATCATCTTGGACCTACTGAAGTCAGTTACAGCCCAATTTCCACTAACTGCAATGCAGTTGCTGTGCATACTAGGTATCTGTGAGGAACAGTTGGAGCTAAGCTAAATCACAAACATGAATTTTGCATAAGTTATTTGGAAATACATGGAGCATGTAACCCTCCTTATGTCTTTTCAGAATAGATTCCAGTCCCAAGTCAACTCTAAATGCATGAAATATGAAAATCTTCACTGCACTGATATCAAGTTCCATGCATAGTCCTGTGTACGTGATGTGGCCATGATCAAACTTTCATCCAGCTAGAAGCAGACTGCTCCTGTAAGTCCTTCATTTTCTGCATTTTGGAGCGTCTTTGCTGATTTTAGTAGTTGCCCCAGAAATACAACTGATGTGGGAGGTGATACTGCAGGAGATGAATTCATTCAGTGACATAACTATGTGGGCATCTGATCATGAGGCAAGAAATCCTGAAATGGATGTCTTTTATGGTGGAGTCGAAGTGTGAAGGATGCAGCATTGAGATACAATCTCTGCTCACCAAGCAGGCTGCAACATTTTATTTCACTGGAAGCTTTCTTTCAGGGTGGTGGCAGTTCTCATAATGGGTTGCTCTTATCAAAAGATGACTCTGAATCTAGAGTTTTGTGAAAACAAGACTGCAAATAATAAATACAAAGAATGAATGTGAAAGCTTCTTTCACAACCTCTGTGTGTCCAGGTGAACCCCACTGAGTGGATTGTTTTGTGACATCTTAAATTTTACATTAAAGTCTCTGTTCTTGCTAGTTTCATGGCAACTTTATGCTGGTGATGCAAAACAACCTTACAACTGATATATTCAGGCATACTCACTCAGTTGTAGACCCTGGTGTTACTGAATCAGATGAATAACTTTAGAGCGACTCTCTCCAGCTGTTGCTGCTGATTGATAGGCTGTGACTGGCTTTTCTGGTAACTGAACAACTTTAACCATCCTATAACCCGTTAGCGAATGATGTCCGATGTCATTTACACCCAGCCAGGACAGAAGAGCAGCCAGTGCAGGGCTGGGGAGCTCAGGGATTGCAGGTGAAGAGCCTCATTCATGGTCCGATGCACTAAGCTTTCTGCAGGAATTAATTGGTCATGCAGGCAATACTGTTGTTAATGTTTTTCTTGGCAGGACTGAACATAAATGGTTTGTATATAATTACACGGTTTTACTTTGACTTGTGCTTCCCGATTATGCTGATGGGCAGCATTGTGGGCTATTAAGAAATCTATATGTAATCTTACACTGTACATGGTGATGAAATATGAATTGATATTGGAACAATGACTGAATTCCTTCATGGTTTATTAATATCATTCTGAATTTAAACAGTTTTAATTAAATGCTTGTCAGACTCATGCTGGTTTATAACCATGTGGTGCTTTTTGAAAGGAGAAATTTTCTTCTAACCTGTTTGTATAAATACCAATTCTGATCAGAACATGGAATTTATGTGTTCAGGAAATTTTGCCATTGAAAATCTGTTTTCATTCTGAATCAAAAGATAAATAACATTTGAATCTATTTTCCCTACACCCCATGGTACAGAAATTTAAAAAATACCATGTATTTAGAAAATTGTAAATTTTATCTTGGAGTTTGAAATTTTGTTATAAAATTTTTAACTGTTTGCTGTATTGTCTGTTTTTACATTTTTATATTTGTATTATTTATGCTGGTTTTAGTATTCTGAAATCAGTTTATTACTTCAGTGGGACTATATTTTATTGTACTATTTTAAAAAATCATTACATTTGGCTTTTGTTTACTACTCATTGGAACATTTTATCTTCTCGATATGACTGTCCCCTGTTTCTGCTGGGTTGAAACAATTTACCAGAGAGTTCAGTTCCAACACAAACAGGAAATACTTGGATGGGAGTGACATACCAGTTCTTCACAAAAAAACACTGTGATCAAGGAAATAGGTTTCATTCAGTGATAGAAAGCAGCACACAGTAATGGTTTTAAAAGACAGTGCCACCCACTAAGGTAACAAAATATTTCAGCTATGGTGTTAGTTTGTATTACATTATGCTATGTTGTCATGTGCCAACTGCAGTAGTGTATGACATGCCATAAGCTATAGAAATTATTTTAAAATTAACGCAAGAGAAAGTGGAACATAATTTTGGAATGCCAAAAGGAATTTTCATATTGTGTGATGAATTTTAATTCCTTGAAATAGTCAGCATTTGTGCTGGAAGCCTTTGGGGGTGGAGTTTGTTTGTATCAACGAATACATATATACATATACAATGTGTATTTTAAGATGATTCAGTATTGATGAAAGGAGAGCTACTGCACTGGAAAATATTTTGATGGTGAAGACAGACAGTGTTTTAGGTACCATTCTAAAACAGAATGGCAGTTTATTAAAACCTATGGGTGAAGAAAATGAACACATTTCAAGGACATGCCCAGACATGGATGTAGATATTGTTGCTTGTTTCCTGAGAGGCAGACTGAGCTGCCATTAAAGTAAACTGAAAAGATTCTATTTATTTTTCATCTCTTATAGGAGCAGGTATTATTGTTTAGTTCTTTTAAAGCTATTATATCTGCCTGAACTCCAAATGTTCTTTGAAGATTCTCTTTCTACAGCAGTTTTACTACTTTTGCCTTTCTGACGGTGCTAGCTCATTTAGGCAGCACCTTTGCAGTCGTCCTTCTCTTCTAACTTTCACATTCAACAGCTCGGAAGACCAGAAGCCATCACTTAAATCTTGGCCCTTCTGAAGTCAGCGGGATATCTGCCACTGGCTTCAGCAGAGCCAGAATTTCACTGCATGTTGAGAGGATTACCTTTTTTTTTTTTTTTTGTATCATATTGGCAGAAAGAAAAGCCATGCAAATCCAATACAGTTAAACAAACATATGATGGGTTTGGATGTGTAACTCCTCTTTGTATGCGTATTAGAGGCTGGAACCTGCCTGTGCTCATTGCAAGCAGGCAGCAGAGTGATCGCTGATTCATAATAACACACAAAGTTGCTTGAAAGCCAGAATTTCCCATACATCTGTAGGAAATAATGTTGCATAGATCAAGGCAAAGCAATATAGAGGCGAAGGCGTGTTTATTTGAAAAACCAAACAAATTTCATTCATACTCACACTCTTGTGCCCCTACTCTGATCCTGACAATCATATTCAGGAGTTGTATATAATCCAAATGAATGCATTCGGGCATCCAGATGTGAGTACCCAGGTGGTCTCGTTAGGGTTCCTTGGCAGGATGCCACCTATGAAGTCCTCCCCACATCTCCTGGGATTTTTTCTTAGGCTGGTGACAATGACTTGGTCCATTCCTACTAGTCTTAAAGTTTCTACTGCAGTTCTCTACATGTTGATGCAAAATTCAGCAGACTTTATTTTGCAAAGTTTGCAACAAGATCTAAACAAATATGAGCTACTTGTGAAAAAACACAGCCCCTTTTCACTTATTTGACTTTGAAAGTGGCTCTGTTCTGATACTGAGATATAATTCCCCTCTCAGGAAAAAGATCCATCTTATAATGGGTAGTTTGTCAAGACTGCAAAACTTCACTGAGTAATTCCTATGTTTATATATATTTTTTTTGTATCACATCATATTGGGCGGCCTCAACAAGACATATTTTTGTAAGTTTTTGCTAAAAAGAATCATCTTTTTCAGCTTAACTTCTTGACTATGTGATTAAGAGACATTTGATGGGGCCCCCTGGTGCTACGCTGTCAAAGATGAGTAAAACACATTACTTTCTGTCAAACGGTAAACATTACATACTCTAAGAAAAAAATCTCAGATAAAGGAACTACATAGTAAAAAGGTCATTTATATTTATTGCCTAATGGTTAGTGTAGTTTTTGCCTTTTATAGATTGTTGCATGTGAAGAACTGTGTGAAGTTTACCAGATTAGAAACAAAACAGATAGCTTTCCATTGCAGGAATGAATGAAGGCTTTAAAATGAAATGTGAGAACAACCTTCCACCCACAAAACCCAGTCCAAAAGTAAGATTTTGATATATTTGATTCTAGACATATTTTTGTCATTAAGATTTGTAGCTTATTCTAAGCTTTTGCTGCGCTGTTATGCATGTTAAGCCACTGATTCCCACATGGTGAGCTAATAGCAAAGAAAACACTTGTGTCACCACAATTGAGGAAAAAAGAAAGTCTCAGGCAGAGGCACAGAAGGTTTCAATGCTCTCGCAGATACATTAGCCTACATGGACATGACACCAGATGGGATTTCTGGGTTCTTCTCCCCTGTCTTAGGACACCAGTCACAACAGCAGAAAGGAGGACAGAATTTAATGAAACCACAGTAAGGGAAAGCCAGCTGAGATATTTAATTTTAGATAGCTGGGCAGAGTAAGCTGTGCGTTTTTGGAATACATGAGTCAAAATCGCAGATGGTCACGGAAAAGAAGAAGCAAAACTGTTGATAGTAACAGCAGAGTTGCATCAGCTAAGTATGGGTGCACGTGTGCATGCAGGCATCAGGATCCCCAACCATTCTCATCCTTTGAGTGCTCAAATGATAATTTTCAGAAGTGTTTCTGTAAGTGGGTGTTATATAGGAATTAGGAGTTGGATATATAAACATTTCATTAGTTAACGTATTTGACTTAAAGCTTGGCTGTCCTATGGACTTCTTCTTGCTCAGCTGTGTCAGTCCTTGTCCTGAAGGGGTGCACAGAGCGAGACAGCTTCCCTGCAGAAGCTCTTACGTATTTCCTGCTCTCTGGCATCTGCAGTTTCCTCCGGAGGTGGGAGAGGAGGGATGGAGGGAGTTGCAGCAGCACAAGTCCTTGGACACTGCCTATCTCCTTTGTGCTCACAGGAGAGGCAATTCACTGGGCAATATACTAGGCAGGTACTCACTCCTGGAGGAGATTCCAAGAGGGATGCAATTCCCTCCAAACGAAAATACAGCTGCAGCTACAGAGATGCCTGTCTTCACTTCCAAGCAAACCTTTGATTTCATCAAATGTGGCCTATCTCCTCGCAGTGGAAGGCCAGAGTCATTCTGTGAAGTTCTGTTGTTCAGAAACGACCACAAAAATAAGCACTCCCAAACTGACAGATTTATCCCCACAAACTCTTTGTATTTGTGATGTTGTTCTGTGAACTCCTTTCATTGTGAGAGCGCAAAACTCCATTTATTGGTAAAAGTCGTGTCTTCACTAAAGGTGGTTGCCAGTGTTTATCAGTCTTCCTTACTGAAGTCCCACGTAATGGGCTGGGGGGAGAAAAAAGTCAAATGATCACCTCACACAATGTTGCCAAGCCAGTTTTCACTACAACCGAAGTCAAGGCTTCAAACCCCCATCAGTTAGTTTTGTTTTCTCGCGTTTTTCCTGCTTGCTTGTTTGCATGTGTGGGAATATGTGTGCGTACGTGTTTGGGGCTTCTTTCGCAATTGTTTCACAGTCTCCCTTCTGATGTCTTGGAGACCACACATTAAGGAACACTGGGTGTAGACTATTTGCAAGACTTTCCTAGTAGCATGAATTTAAGCTTGAAATCCCTTCTGCTCTTTTCTTTTTCTTCCCGCAAGCAGTATCAAAATGCCAGCAGACATAGAGACATTTTTCATATGGGAGCATCCAGAATGCTCACATGCTGGAAGTGTAAACCCATCAGGTATGGGACAAGCCAACAAGTTACTTTGAAGTAAATTAAGGTCATGGATTCACAGCATAGCTGCATTCTGGTGATAACTGCAGTTCTTTTCCATTTTTCATTCATGTCAAGTAGTTTACCTGTAGTCATGACCGGGTAACCTGCATTCTGGTGGCTCCACGATATGAGCCCACACCAAGGTACTGCACAGTAAGGTCACGGCTGTGAGAATTTCTTTCTGATATTTTAAGGCAGAGGGCAAGATTGCTAAAACACAGACAAAGAGGCAACAAAATGCCATGGCAAAAATGAGGAAACATGCGCTTCATTTAAAATATGTATGTATGTGCTATGCTCCTTCAAAGTACATGAACACACCACAGAAATAGTGCTTCATGTTTCTTTTAGATGTGGGATAGTTGTTAACATTGTTAGATGGACACAAAGCCAGGTGGCTTCATTTTGAACTGTTATACGGTGTTCTGTTTCCACTGTGCCTAACAAAAAATCATTTATGAAACAAAAGAAAAAAACCCCTTATATTACGTAACTGTTAATTCAGCCTCAAAAAAACAAAAATAGAAAAGCCGTTTGGGATCCCATGGAAGTATGACTAGATTGTTGCTGAAAATTTATCGCTTAAGACAAACACTGGATTAAACGACAACTATTATAATGGCACCTTCGTGGCCACTACAAGCATTCATGGGAAAGTGGTTAATATTTCCTGCAAAGCGGCTGAACTTTTAAAGAGAGGCAAAAACCTGCACATTTGTTTTTCAAAGGCAATCCATGTTTTCCGAAACTTCACACTGCTGGAGGTGGCCAGAAGCTCTGGATGACTGTGAACATCTCCTGCCACCAGCACTTTCCCAATGGCCCCCAGCACCCAGAGCACAGCCCGAAGTAAGGAACAGCACTGCTGGGTGGCAAATGATGAAAACAAAGCTGAGAGGAGCCATGCATCACGTAATGTGATGGTGACAGGGCCAGGAATAAACCTAGACCTCCTGACTCCTACCTTGTGATGTACCCACTAGATGTCTTCCTGTTTTCCTTTGAAAATATTGACAGCTTACTGGAGAGGAAAATCTACAAACATTACACATTCCACGGTCAAAAAAAAGGGCTTTGTTATTTGATATAGGAACTCTTTTAATTATCATGGCAACTTCACAGCATGAGGTCACAAAGCGCAAATTTGTTAGCAGCATTTATGAGTGGTCTCTCCACGGGTACCACACCAGTCCAAAAGAACTGGCTTCACACACTGGATTTTTTTACTCACTTCCATTCAAGAACATTTTAAAAATAAGCATCATAACTTTTTGGACTGGAAATAGTGAAATTGGTACTGATCCAGTGAGTACTGACCTGATTTTTCATGCACCACTTGAGTCAACACTAAAACCCATTCCAGCTCCTGTTTGTTTGGATTTTAGTTGCAGATAGAAACAGATGTACACAAATCCAAAGAGACAATTTTCCCTGTAGGAGCCAAGAATTTAGACATAACTTTATATACTTCCATGTCATTGACTGTGTTTCAATAGTTGAGTATTCAGAAAATGCAATCTTGTTATTAGCAGGTCCAATTAGACATCTGGATAACTAACAGAAAGGCTTTCATTAGTCACAGTTTCATATTAGTATTTCTATTAAATTTGTCCACAAAATGCCATTTTTGCCACTTCTTTTTAACAGGAATATTAAGGGGTTTAGAAGTAAAACATGTCACGGGCATATGTCACATTATGTACAGTAAACACACAGTAAAAAGAAGAAAGTATTCAGCCATGTGAAAGTATGATATGAAGACTTAAATCCTAAATCATTCTTGATCTGAAGTCAATAGAGAAATTCTGTCACCTTTATGCCTTCTAACACTTAATGGTATGAGGCACATTGGATTCAGCACTAGCACTAAGGCTTAGAGAAACTGGCAAGCTTTCTTCTTAAAAAACCCATCTTTTAGCAAGCAACTACATTAATCGCAGCTCTTAAAAGTTTCACAAAGGGAGGTATGGATCTGCATCTTCATGCTGGTGATGGAAAAAACCCAACAAAGTAGTTTCCTACATTCAAAGAATGAGAGGTGAGAATTTCGGTGCCCTCATTCCACAGGCCAGCACCCTTCCTATTACTTGGCCATGATATTCAATGTATGTGAATGGGTTTGTAATCCCTGGAGGTGAGCCTGCACTCTAGATACACCACATCATCTGCCTTGTCCTGGAAGTTAGTAAGTCAAGTCCTCTGTGAGGCTCAGAGGTTTGAAGGTTAGGGCTCCGAGGCATCATGGACCATGCAGAGTGCTGCTCCTATGTTGCTACCTTGGTGTCCCTATTCAAGATCATGATGAGCTCTTCAAAGCTTGTTGGTATGCCATATTGCTAGGTCCTTGTTTCTACTGACAAAGAGAGTTTTGACATCTCAGCTAAGCAAACCTTTTTCTACATTCACGTGTCCTAGGTAGCACCACTACTATGGCATTACGTTCTAGAGCAGTGAGGCTGCTAGACCTTGAGTCACTGTATGATCCTAGCCTGCCCTGTGAGGGTCTCAGAAGAGTCATGGTGGGACATGCTTAGGCTGTCTACTCTAGGCTTTTAGCCTGAGTTTCATGACTCCTTCTACCCTTGAATATATAGGATGCAAGGACTTGGCAGGCTCAGGTTGCAGGTGGTCCAAAGGGCTCATGAAGTTCTTTTACTTTGACATTACAGTGGCACCAGTGTCCTTCTTGAGCACTCTAATAGCATCTCTGAATGTGGCCCATATGTCCTTTCCTAGCAAAACAATCTGCAAGGGTAGACCTTTATAATCAACCTTATACATTCCCAAAGAAACTACTGGGGCTACATGTGAGCTGAAGAGTCTCAGCTTTAAATAGCTAACCCTTGTAAACCTTCATAGCCGTTGAGGATGTTTGTGTGAACATAATACTGCACCGTCAGAAGGAGGGCTTCTTTTCCGCCTTTACTGATCTGAACATGTGAAATACTTCAGATCATCTATATCATATAGCAAGGTCAAGCATTTTAATTTATAGGGGGTCACAGTTGCTACTCCTCTTAAACACCAATGGAATTTTTCAATATCCTTGAAGTAAATCCCTTTTGCAAAACAGTAAATGTTAGCATGACAGTATGTCAAACATGGATTTGTTCCGAGATTATTTACTTACAATTAGACAACTGTGCTGGCTCTCAGAGAGACTAGTCAGCAAAATCAACATTATTTGAAAGAGCAGCGGGATGGCCAGCATTTTAGAATCCAAGGAATGTGGTTTTCATAAATTCCACAGCCTGGTGAGATGCCACAGAACTAATTTGTTCTTTAAAGTTGGAGGGGGAGGTTATTTCACACATATCTACATTTTAAAGGGTTTCTATTTTGTGAGGAAAAACCAAATAGTGATTTCTCAATTTTAAATTTTGTGAGATTAATATTTTCCCATTAAGAACAAAGTATTTTCCATTGTTTTTTTCTTTTTCTGTTGACATTTGTGTACATCTACACACTTCTTGGGCAGGGCAGAACAGGGAATTGGCTAGCAGCAGCTGCCAGGAGTAAAATTACTGAACGCGAAAAAGCAGTTAGTCTGTTTGCAACTCCAGTCTGCATAATGACACCATCAGTATTTCTGCATGCTGCAGTCCAGACTCTCCTTTGAAACTGCTGTTTCTTAATCAGCTTTCTATGTAAATCCTTACTGTGTGGTTTGCTCGTTCCTGAGCTGAAAGCAAAAGGTAGAGCCTGACTTAACATGTGGGGAGGCAGTTTTTAAGTAGTCATTCCTGGTGTATGTTTTTAATAAAATCTTAATTATCTTCTTTACTGAACTGGCATGTTTCTCTTTGTGGACACAGTGTAGTTCAGCGCATGCTTTTAAAGCAGGGCAGGGACAGCAGAGAAGCTATAAAGCCCACTTGGGAGTTCAAAAATGGCTGTTTGGACATCTTTTATGCACACATTTTGGGGCTGGCTTTTGATTTAGCTCAATCAGGCAGGGTGAGGGCAAAGCAGATGTGGAGCAGCTCTTTGCCTGTGCCGGGGAAAGCAGCAGGCAGCAAAGCTGAGAGCTGCTGGGGCAGAGCATCTTCATGGCACAATGATGGTGACCTGGGCCACAGCTCAGAACAGGCAGACTTGCTGCTGACTCTGATGCAGGCACCAAGGTGGCAGTTTTGGCAGGGACAGCCCTCCCAGGGAGCCCCAGTGAGACCCCTTCCCCTGGTTGCATAGGAGCAGCTGCATTTCCATCCCTTTGCTCCCCACACTAGCCCTGCTCCTCCTGCCTCCTTTCTGGGACCATCCCTGGCCCCTGTTTTTTTGTGGCAGGCTTGCAAGCCCTCAGCACCTCTGCTTGGTGCCACGTATTTACATGAAACAGCTAAAGGTGCTGGTATGACATGTCTCTGTGAGCAGCGGGAAGCTCTGCAGGTCTGTGCGGGATGATGATAATCTTACAGGGATGCAAAGTTTTGAAGGGGAAGGTCATAAAAGAAAATGTTTTAAATGTCGATCTACCCATACTACCATTCTTGGATTATCTCTGCAGAATAAGGAGTCTGAATCCATTGTATGATCGGCTCCAAATATAAGCTTTATTCTGGGAGTTCCTACTGGTTTTCAACTTAATTTGAGCCAACAGCATCAGCAAGGACTGGGATCCAAGTGCATATAAATAAAGTATCAGCCAGCAAAGCTTCAAATCAGGTGTGCCAGGTAAGGAGGTAATAAGGGAGAGGAAACCATGAGTTCTTCATGCATGTTACGAGGCACTATTCAAGCTCATCCTGAAGCGGAAAATGGTCAAGGAAAAAGGCAGTAGATCTTATGGATTTACAGATTCATATTTCCTTGATAAAGCTAGATGGAGTCTTGCTAAAATGTTAAAGGCATTTTTGCACTCACTCTTCACATAATGTTGTGGAAACAGATGCCAGAAATAGTCTCCAGGGGGGGAAAAGAAATAGTGAACTAGGAAACCAGGCTCCTGTTAAGGCAGATAATTAGAACATCTAAAGAGTGACAAAATTCCAGTGTCAAAACGGCTCCATTTCACATCATGGAGGAGGTGCCAGGAAGATGGAGCATAACAGATACCTCACAAAATTTCTGCTGGTTTCTGTTAAACTTGTTGCAAAGAGCCCATACACCCACCATGTACTTTGCGTCACAGGCGTACTCCCTCCTTTTCTAGTCTCACCCATTTATTCAGTTTGTGCCTTCATTCCTTTAGTGTCTGTCCTTTAAAATGTTGTAAGTAGCCATTGTCTACCACCAAGAGCATGTGAAGTTTTAGGTACACCAGAACTAAGGCACGTAGAAGAACCAGACTCAGACCAGCACTGGAGCTGGCTGTAGATGAGGGGAGAGGGTTAGAACTGCTGCAAACTGCCTGAGATCCACTCATACAAGTCCAGTATATTTTGCATGAGGACACATGGGGGTTCAACAACCATAAGGACTTATTTTGCCTTCAGGACAGGAGAAGACTGCTAGTGCTGATACTCCTCTTTACACTTGGTTGTGTAAGTGCAGGGGGAGAAGGGGGCATCTGGCAGCAAGGAGCAGAAAAGCAGGAAAGATCAGGGGATGTGTTTTGCTCTGCTCCATGGAGTAGCCCTGATCCATTTGTTGTGCAATTTAAAACTGCCTGTCAGCAACATTATTTATGGCAATGCACAGGCTGAGTCTCAGAATCAGGAACCCAAATCCAGCTTCCCTGATGTAATTTTCCACCCAGGCTATTAGATTTTTAGCCTTATTTCCTAAGAAAATGATTCCTACGTGATTTTTGCAGCCTGTTTGCATGACAATTTGCGTGTCTTCTATCCCTCTTAAGAACTTTGCAGCACAATTCCAATTTCAATCATATTCAGCAGAAGGGCAGAGGGCTCAAAGCTGTTCAGTTTCCAAACGCTTGATTGAACCATTTGTCTGCATAGAGAAACAAGAACCAGAGGAGCATCTGTTCCTCAGTGGAATGCAGACAGACCTCAGCCTTTTCGGACTGAGGGTGGCCACGGGACCCATCCCCACATGCACATTAGCTGGCCAGCTGGCATGCAGGCATGCCCCAGCCAGCCACAGCTTGTGCTGCTGGAAGATTTAGGGGCACTGAAGGACACTGGAGTGGGTTATCCATACTGCAGTGGTGGGAAGCATGGGGGACATGAGAGGATAGGAAGGCATGGGGCAGAATGGTATGCTCATGAAGACACAAGGAAGAAATGAGATGATTCACAAAGAAGAGTGGTGGTTATGCAATGCAAGTTTGTGGTAAGCCCCCTTTCAGCCCTTGCAGAGCACCTCAGCCATTGCAGGGCTCCTAGGTTCAACGTGATCTTGCACACATCCAGCTGAAGTTTGAGAGAAGTGGCGACACATTGAGAGCAGAACCAAGAACGCTTCATGACATTCTGTGTATTTCTTGGCCTAAACAAAGCGCTGGAGATAAACCAGGATGCATAAATTCACAGATCGTAGTTTAGAAACATTAAAGAAATAGGGCTTCATAAAAGACTCAATGGAACCTTAAGGTTGGAAATAGAACTAGGAAGGGTCCAGAGACGTGTTGATAGCAGAGATGATTGCATTCCTAATAGCAAACCAAGGGGCTCTGATTTAATCTATGGAATGACCAGACACAAAAGGAATTCAAGTGGAATTTTCTGCCTGCAGAGCAGTGGATAGAGCATGCAGGAAAACTGAAAGAAGAAAAAGGTGTGGTATGCAAGTATGGGCTAAAAAGTATTGTGGATTTTATCTAGAGACTCAGAGAGGGCCACACTTAATTAGAAAGGACTCCTAGTTTCTTTCTGCCCCACAGTGTCTCTCATTTGCTATTAGCAGCTCAGCAGGGGTGCTATGATACAATTACTCATTAGGTAAAGGAATTTCAAACCTTTGCCCTAAGAGCAGTCTAACCTTGTCACTCAAACTCAGTCTTGCATCTTTTCATGAGCCTGAGCAATACTTAAACAAGGATCACAGAGCTGGGCTTTATTTTGTTTTGTTGTGAGTGCTCAGGGTTTGAAACAGAGGGTTTGCTCCTCGCTGTATATGCTGTGCTATACTGCAGCTGTCCCACAAACCCCATCCTCCTGCCTGCTACGTGAGGCTGAGACAGCCTAGTCCTATCTGGCTAAACTCATATACCTCATGAAATGCACCAACTACAGCCTCTCCTTTCCTAACAAAATCGTTAGGTATCAGTGCAAAAACCATATATTTTATTCTGGGCAGAGGAGAAGATGTAGACAATGAGGTTATACAGCTTCCTGGCCATGTCTGCATGAATGATTAGTCTTGTACTGTAATACTGGTGTTGCTGTAGCTTTTGTGGTTTGAGTGTACTATCTTTTATTAAACTGAATGACTTCACTGGATAAATGGCCAAAGCCTTTAGCCTTATGTCCCTTCCCCCTCTCCCGCCAACTATGGCAGCTAAGCTAATAAAAGATATTTCTTCCCACTACAGATCTTGCTTTTCTGATAAAATCTCTACAGACTAAATACTGCACGGATGTATGGCACATTCAGCATTATCCACATGTGTCACTCTTTTCAATAACTAATAAATAAAAATATCAAGTGAGTGTACATCAAAGGCATTTAGAATAAAATCTTCGAATTAAACAGGAACATATGTAGCTCACATATCTTTATTTGAATAAAGAATATGGAAAAACTAACAAAGTGTACTATTTCAGCTGATCTGTTTTGCTCAGAAATCTTTGCTGAGTAAGACACTGAAATGTTAAACTTTGTTTCTCTTTCCACTTCTGTTGCTTAAGGAATTTTCTACAATACTGTGGAGTGTGTGTGTGGAAAATAACACGGCTTTAACTTTTTTTTTTTTTAAGTCACTTTGATTCTCTTTTGTTATGCCAGAGATTTACTGTTTCTTTTGACATCATAGCAGCTGTTTTTGCAAGGACTGCTTGGGACAGCAGCAAAGAAATCTTGCTCGCTTCCGTCCACATGTACAGAACAAAGAGCTAATACACACCAAGCAGTTTTGATTGCTTGGTGGATAACAAGGAACTAGCAAAATCCCACAAAATTCTCAGGAAGAGACTGGAAAAAAGAAGCAAAGCTATCCAGAAATAACACCATTTTGTTTGTGACCAAACTGAAGAGCAGTATCTTGGATTTCTTTGGGAGGCCACAGCTTGGGATCAGGTGCTCCTACAAGATGTAATCTGCAAGCCAGATTTTCTCCGTGATGCTTGTCTGTGGGACTGCCTCTGCTTACCTCAGTGGAAATACCACCCAACCTGTCCAAGGATTTAACTTACTACCACTGATCATTTAGTGGGTAGGAGAGCTATTTCCCCTAAGAAAGTAGGCTGTCAGTAAGTGAACCACCCCTTCTGCAAACACCTGCCCTTTCATAGCAGGGCTACTGCTGTATGGATTCAGATGATTTTCACAGAAATCCGCAGCAGGATATTTCCCAGACAGCAGACTGACAATGTTCTTTGCTCAATATATCAAAATCCAAGCCCGAGCCTGGAGAACAGGTACTTTCCGCTCCTAAATACTTCCTTTTGTATAACTAGTTGCAGAGACATTAGGATTCAACCCCCTTATGACTACCCTGCAAGGTTGTTAAAGAGATATACACCAAAAAAAATGGAAAAGCAGATCTCGGTTTTTAGAAAAGTAGCTCAGAAGTTTTCAGCCAAAATGTATTACCTCCATGATCCAAACAGTCACAAAGAAAGCTCATATAGAAAATACCATGAAGAAAGCAGTGAAGCAGGTGGCCTTAAACTTGGAGTTATGGAAAATGCGACAATAAGCAGAAATACCTTTATTTCTGGCACATTAGATAGTGTAAGTTTTCCTGTTCTGACTAACCAGGAGGAAGCTAAAATTAAGTTGGAGCTGGGTATACTAAGCAGTTATTGCTCTATTGCAGCTAATGCTCCAAATAGGCACTCACTAGTGGGATAAATACTTCTAGTCCTTACTTAGATTTGTTATGTTTGGTGTTTTGCTTGTGTAGGATAAAATAAAAATAATATGCAACATAATACATCATATACCTAGTGCTTCTGAGGAACAGAAAGCATCTACCTTACTGTGACTGTAATTGCAATATGCAGCCATTGGAGCGTGCTAGCATCAACACAAAAGCATTTAGAAGCAGGATGGTGCAGAAAACACATTGTTCAATGTAACAAACCAGGCGAGCTATGCAAAGACGATATATTTACCTGTATAATGGCATTTGGTCAAAACTCCTCATCCCTTGTGAAGACAGACTGCTCCTTCACAGGTGGGAGCATAGCACACTCACCCAGGGGGTAATAATGCCGTTGCAGCCAAACAACATTCAATACCATGCTGCCACCTTGACTCAAAGCATTTTATAAGGGTTAAAGGTAGGAGATCTTACAAGCACGCCTCCCAGCCTCAGGATTTCTCCATACCAACATGATCAGCACAGCTTCCTTTGGCTGGAGCTCTTTGTGTGAATCATCCTGCCGGTGAAATTGCAAGATGATTTATAGTGAACATTTGAGGGGAACTTTTGATTGGTAAGCTATGGAGATATCTTGCAAAATCTGCTCTGGCAAACACAGCCACATAATTGGATGCCTCCAGTTGCATATGCAAATAAGGTTTTTCTATAATCATAAAGTGGGAGCTGTCTGTCAGTCAATCTATCTCTTTCATTTTAGTACTAGTTTCTTGGCTGCTTGAAACACAATGAATAAGAAATGGAAGAGCACGACCGTAGAGGACCCAGATGAAAAGGAAGAAATAGAAAAATTATGTGCTAAGGATACAGACCTGGAATTTCTGGCAAATGTCCACATTTAAGTGGACTTTTCCCATGATATGGATAAATGTGAGTTGCTGACAAAATATAGCTTTTCTGTTTTATCCATGACATGAAAAATCCCTTTTCTGTTTGTACAGTATGTCCAAAAATAAGGCTTATGCGTAGCAGCAAGCACTATTGAATTGCAAGCAAACATTACAAACTTGAGTGAAGATTACACGGAATTATTTTGTGCAAAAAGCAACTGCTTTAAGTGCATGTAACAGAGTGAATGCAGCTCCCACTGCAGCATCAATGCTCAGCTGCTCCCACTTGGAAGACTGCTGGTATACATTTTTCTTTAGTATTGACTGGTGTTGAAACAAGTAGATTGTAAGGCTTTATTCTCTAAATTGATCCCTGCTCTGACAGCAGTCATAAGTCAAGATGTATGAAGGATAAGTGAGCACTTTATATGACTATTTCAGTCCTAAGTAATGCTTGCTGGATTGCTAGAAAAGCATACTTCTGGTGGGGTCACACATCTCAAGATTTTCCTGGTACAGAAAATAAACTCATGCTGGTTGCTCATGGCCTTTAGGCAGAAGTAAAAGCATTTGGTTGAAGAACTTTTTGTCAAAATATCTCTATACTCATTTCTGTGATCAAAAAAGAAATACCATCTATTAGCTCAGAAGCTAGAAGAGGAAGAAAGCTCTTCCTTTAGCTGAAAGAAATGGAAAGAGAACTTCCTCATATAAAATTAAAAGAAGAAAGGGATAATGAAGGTACTATCAGGAATTGTGAATATAAAAGCATGGAACTTTTAAAAATTGGAATGCTTCATTTTTATGCCTGAACACTAAAAACATCTAAGGGATCACTTCATCTGAATGTGTTCATACCTCTGAACACACTGCAAAAGGAAGTTCATATCTTTCATTACTAAAACCACTTCCGTTCTTCAAGAAAACTGGAAGTGGGTTTTGGACACAATCTGACAATTAAAACAACTTCTATCTTCTAATGCTGTTTTATATCACAGAGCATGACTTTGTATTATCCTTTCTTCGGTAGCTGGTTCATTCTGCATTACATGTGAATATGTGAACTTATTTAGTGACCGAAAAATCCTAAAGCTATTTGTATATATAAGAAATGAAGCTTGACTTAGACACTACAATACTTGCCATGTGTAGTGAGAATAGAGGTTAACTGTGGTTTCCAAAGTGGTAAATCCTTTGCTAACACAGTGACCTGTAAGAAAAGTAGGGAGCTGCTACTACTCACTTATGTGATAGCATTTCTTATTAATCCACGGTGCCCTCACACATGCAACTCTTTTAAGATAAACATTTCAGTCAGATGGGGAATTGTAGTCTATTTTTTTCTCATTGATGTTACCATGAATTATGTGATGGATCTGATCTCCTCAAGGTCTCAAGTCATGGAAATTTAGACCTGTAAGAATTCATTGCAACAAGTGATTATACTACTAAAGGGAAAGTATGGATGCCAGGAGATGGCAACAAAGGACTGTGGCAAAGATTGTTAAATGATTTTATTGAAGCAGTGAGATCTGAGTGCCCTATAGCTTTACAGTATTATGACAGTTCTTGGGAAGATGGGGATTATTTGCCCATTTGACACTTCCACTTTCCTAACATGAGGAAATGTTTCAGTGATAAAGTTAGTATTTTGGAGGAATGCCGACTAAAATACAGACTTTTCTCTTATGCCCTCATACTCTATGTGGCTTAAGCAGCTCTTACATAAACCCCAGATACTTGTGACCTTAGGATGCTTGTCCTAGTTGTTTATCTGTATAGTTTTGGCAGTATATTGACAGCAGCTCTCAGCTGCAGTTTGTTTCCTCAGCTGGTGGCTAAAAGCAAAGTCTAAATGTCAGCCTCAGGGCTTTTCTCTTAGGTAAAAATTTTGTTGCATTATTGTTTGTTGGGCTAAAGATTCAGAGATGAACACATTTTCTTAGGAGAGCTGAGAGTGCTCCTGGGGAAGAGTTTTTATTAATAAAACTGGGTTTTTCAGAACTGCTGATGATCACTTAGAGAAACTGCACACAGAAATATGTAAATTTCAACTCCCTCTTGGAGCCATAGACAAACACTTATAGGTTAGAGCTGGAGAGGAATCAGTCACAAAAGAAAAAGCTAAGCCTAAATGCTGTCAGTGAATGCTGTAGTGCTGACTCAGCTTCTTTATACAAGGCACTGCTGGGTTAAGTGATTCGTGTTATGGATGAAGGAAATGGTGAACACCAATAGAACAAGAGCTCTCAGGTAATAAATCATGGCTTGGATGTGGTTGATAAATTTACATTTACTTAATTTATGGAGTATAATAATTAATACAGCATTAAGATACATAACAATATAATATAAAGGCTTTAATTTATTAAGTAAACTTGCATTTACTTCATAAGCCACTGTCCATCATATTTGAAAAATCATGGCAGTCAGACGAAGTTCCCTATGAATGGAAAAAGGAAAATATAGCTCCCATTTTCAAGAAGGGGAAAATGGAAGACTCAGTGAACAACAGTCATTCTCATCTCTGTGCTTTGCAGGATCATGGAGCAGAATCTCCTGGAAACCATGCTAGGGCATATGAAAACCAAAGAGGTGGTTGGCGACAGCCAGCATGGCTTCACTAAGAGGAAATCCTGCCTGACCAATTTGGTGGCCTTCTGTGATGGGGCTATGGAACTGATGAACAGGGGTAGAGCAGTTGATGTCATCTACCAGGACTTGTGCAAAGCGTTTGACACTGTCCCACATGATATCCTTGTCTCTAAGTTGGAGAGACATCGATTTCATAGGCGGACCACTTGGTGGATAAAGGACTGGCTGGATGGCTGCACGCAAAGAATTGTGCTCAATGGCTCAATATCCAGCTGGAGACCAGTAATGAGGGGTGTCCCTCAGGGACTGGTGTTGGGACTGGTCTTGTTCAACATCTTTGTCGGTGACGTGGACAGTGGGATTGAGTGTGCCCTCAGCAAGTTTGCTGATGACACCAAGCTGTGTGGTTCGGTTGATACGCTGGAGGGAAGGAATGCCATCCAGAGGGACCTTGACACGCTTGTGAGGTGGGCTGATGCCAACCTGATGAAGTTTAACCATGCCAAGTGCAAGGTCGTCCACCTGGGTCAGAGCAATCTCAGGCACAGCTACAGGTTGTGCAGAGAAGAGATTCAGAGCAGCCCTGTGGAGAAGGACTTGGGGGTGTTGGTTGATGAGAAAATGAACATGATCCGGAAATGTGCTCTTGCAGCCCAGAAAGCCAACCCTATCCTGGGCTGCATCAAAAGTAGCGTGACCAGCAGGTCGAGGGAGGTGATCCTGCCCCTCTACTCTGCTCTCGTGAGAGCCCACTTGGAGCACTGTGTACAGTTCTGGTATACTCAACATAAGAAGGACATGGATGTGAGAAATGGTCTCTAGATAAAAGCACTTTTCATAAAAGCTCAGGGTAGTCACAACAGTGAAGCAGCTGCTATTTATTAGCATTTTTGCAAAAACAGGTGTTCTAGCAAGCAGGCACATACAGCAAAGGCAGAACTTCGATTTATACTTCCTACCCTATCTGCAAGTTCCCTACCTTGTTTCCCCATTGGTTGGGTACTCCAAGGTTTACAGCTTGTCTGATGCATATAATGTACATGCTAACTGTCCCGCCTCTGGTTACATCTCCCCTTACTTGATTTCATATGCCCCTTCCTCTTATTTATTTATCTCCTTTTATGGTTCGAATTCATAACTCTCTGGCATACATGTGGTACCCCAACTTACTGTTTAACAACAGAACCAGTTTGCACCAGCTTAGTTTCATAAGTTGTACAATGATAGCATTCTTTTTTAACCAGAGTGCCCAAAAATGACATTGTTTTTAATTACAGAGTGTGCCTGTTTAAGTCACGGTATTTTAAACCCTTTGTTTCGTTCCCTTAGTAACCTAGCCCCAGCCCCAATTGCAAAGTCTTAATATTGCAAAGCCCTATCCCCAATATGCAAAACCAGCACTGTTTCTCTCTCAGTGGAGCTGTTGGAACAAGTCCAGAGGAGGGCCACGAGGATGATCAGGGGACTGGAGCACCTCCCATATGAAGATAGGCTGAGAAAGTTGGGGCTGTTCAGCCTGGAGAAGAGAAGGCTGCGCAGAGACCTCAAAGCAGCCTTCCAGTATCTGAAGGGGGCCTATAAGGATGCTGGAGAGGGACTCTTCATTAGAGACTGTAGCAAGAGGACAAGGAGTAACAGGTTCAAACTTAAACGGGAAGTTCAGGTCAGATATATGGAAGAAGTTCTTTACTGTGAGGGTGGTGAGGCACTGGAATGGGTTGCCCAAAGAAGTAGTGAATGCTCCATCCCTGGCAGTGTTCAAGGCCAGGTTGGACAGAGCCTTGGGTGACATGGTTTAGTGTGAGGTGTCAGTGCCCATGGCAGGGGGGTTGGAACTAGATGATCTTAGGATCTTTTCCAACCCAAACCAGTCTATGATTCTATGATTCTATGAAAGTATAAAACCTGACTTTACCTCTCTTTCAATTTTATGCCAATTTTATGCACATTTACTATCAGATTGCATTTAATTACCCAGCTGAGACATGATTTGTCTGAGAAATAACTTTAAACAGGATGAGCAGTGCACGTAGTTTGACTACAGACATGATCATATTCCATGAGCATAACAACATCAGACTCCACCTAACCAAGTCAAAACAAAGCAACTGTCCTCTTGCAGAACACAAAATAACAAAGTTTTCTAAAAGTCTCAGTTTTTCATGTCCTGTTTTGTTCAGTAGGCAGAATACTCCTTCCCAGAATGAAGAAATATGAAGTAAATGCCAATTATTGTATTTTCATTTCGGAAAAGTTCATCTAGTTTAACCTCTTCTGTATGGATTTATGTACTTGCCCCCAGTGTTCTAGACAAAGATTAATGGAAAAATGATGCCATCTTGGCTATTAATAGAGTTCAGCTGATTAGTCAAGCTTAACCTACTTGTTTTGACGAGGTCTTCAAGTTTACTTCTGTTTAAACAAGAATAGAAAGCTTCTCACTATTAATATGAAACCATGTCTTTCAGTAATGGCAGTGAAAAGAAATAGAGTTCAGAGGTGCCAAACAAACAGTTTAAAGTATACTTTGCAGAATAAGTGACTCGATCTTGTTTGTTTCCTCAGATGTACCGAGAATACCTAACCCATGTAATAACAGGAGGCTTTCCAGCATCAAATTCCTTTGTTAGGGGGTGAGAAAGAAATACTATTTTATATATTTATTACTTATATTTATTATTTATATTTATTATATATACATATATTTACATATATTTATTACATATATTATTTATTAATAAATTACATTTATTATTTATTATTTATTTATTATTAGGTAAAAGAATGGGTATTATTCACTCTTAGAAAATGCAGTTCAATTGGAGAAACTGTATTACAATCAGGAAGGTATATGTTGCAACTCTTTAGTAAATCTTAACTAAATTTTACTTGATCTTAAAGAAAAGAAACGTAAACTTCAGATGTTTGTCAGGTCAGGTGCAAAAGAGGCATTTAAGAATTCAAACCCCTTTTATCTACTGAATTAAAGGTACTGGCCAGATACTTTGTTTGGTACTAGGTTTTCTAAGGCTCTTTCTCAGCTATCACCTTCTCCCTCAGACAGTGACAGCTAAGGAGGCAATTAACCCTTAATGGAGGAATGTCACTGAGGTAGGAGAGGACAGGAGCCCTTTCATGTGGTAACGCAGAACAGTGGCTGCAAAAGACAGTTCCCCCTGGAGTTATAGCTCTTAAACTCAAGCTGCAGATGAGTTTCAGTGCAGCTTCTACAGCTGTTCCTCATCTCCTTTGGGATCATCACCCAATTAGTGAAAGTTTTTGTGGTAAGTATCATGATGTGATACATTACACCATGCTTCGCCATGTGCGTTTTAGTTCACACGTGAGCACATATCCTAGGTGCCAGCTCCCTGGTTGTATAGGCTGTTTAGGTTGTGCAGGCATGTCAGGGTTGGGTAGACTGGGGGGATGGCTAGCTGACACACTCCACTAATGACTACCTGGAAACAGAGCCTGGACTCAGAAACTGGAAGTGAAGACAGCTCTGATAACTTACATATTGCCCAGGCATCCTCATCTGCAGTGAAAGCATCACTTATCAATCTGAAAAGACATAGCTCCATAACGATCCAGTTCTCTTTCAACCACAGCGCTCAACTATCAGACTGCAGCTTATCTGTCCTGACTCATAATAACAACCAGTCTGGTGGAGTGGCACCAAGGACCACGGGGAACTGGCTTTCAGGTCTGGCGGGACTGGGGGGAGGACAGAGGAGGAGCTGTCTGCAGAGTCAAGCACAGGCGACTCAGCTCCTGGGAGAAGCTTGCCAGAGGCAGTTTGAGAAACAGCTGTGATTTGCTGATCTACATAATTGAGATGCCTCCCTGGAATTAAGTGTCTCCAGAGGAAACTCAGCATCTGAGCAAATAAGACAACCAGGAAGGACGTGGTATTAAGATACGTGGAAGTTGAGTTTCCCATCTCTTTATCTGTGTGCTAAACATCTTTTTTGGGCATCTTGCTTCTTCACAGATTTATAATGGGCAGTGTCAGTGCTGCAACCTCCCAGGATTGCCATGTGGAAGTTAATAGCTCATGACTAATCCTGTGTCTCTGCTTATGGTATTGGAGCTGGCAGACATGCATCCATCTCCCTGACAGTGCAGAGTTCTTGCCCAGGAAGTGTTTCCAGTCCTTTGTCCAGTCTCTATCTTCCAACACCAAAATTTCCCTTTAGGCTCTATTCCAGTCCAATAGAGCCAGGGTATTTCCTTTTATATTTAGGCTCATTTTTTTGCTCCTTTGACCTCTTTGCATTACCCCACACTTTTCTGCTCTCTCCTCAGCTGCCAGCCTCTATGGTGATGGTCCAGCATTTCTCTCCACACTCCTATAACAAATGCTCAATTAAGCCTTTTCTTGAAAAATCCTATTTCCCCTAGCCTTTAATCAATATCTATTTTTCATGAAACTCTGTGGGAAAGCTTTTTATATGTATTCCTGATAAATGGCTATCCCATCCCAAATGTTGCTTTGAGTAGTGAGGGGAAAAGGAGATATAGGGGAGGCAGTGATCAGGAGAAAGGCAAGAAACGGTGATAGAAATATTTTACATTCCCCCAAATGCATGAAACTGTGCCTATTATTTCACAGTTAAAAGAGGAATTCAGCTGCCTTTCCCCAGAGCATTTTGAAATGATAGGCATAGTTTTTGCAGTTTGGAGAGAGCCAAAACATTTCTAAAATATATCATATAGCAAAAGCAACTTTTGCTGGATTTTTTTACCAAGATTATTTCCTGTGGCAGCTAATTTCTTATTAAAAAGCAAACACATCACTTCTAATTGCCTTGAGTGCATGCCTCAGACATAGATGAACACTGGTTTTCAACTGTGTGTGCCAAAGTTATAATTTTTCAGGAAAAAGCAACAATTACAAATAATATAATTGAAAACAAATGCAAACAAAGCACAACTTACAAAAAAGCAGGAGAAAACAATCCCTTGTGAAAACAGGTTATTATCTTAGCCGCAAGTAAATTTTCCAGGTCAACAATCTCCCTCAAATACACACAGCCCTGCTTTCTGACCAGCTACTGCATTTTACACTCACATGTACGTACTTAGTCCTTTGTGTTTTCTACTGGTTGCTGTCCCTGTCGTACCTGATGGCCATGAATGTGGTCTCTGCTTGCCTGTGTACAAGGCTGAGCCAGACCTTGGGCTCTCGCTTGTGCTTTACATGGGGCCCCGATTTTCAAACTATTTGAGGTGATGCACCTTCAACCTCTGCTAGGGCCAGGGCAGGCAGCTACAATAGACAATCCTGGGTGCATCAGTACTTGTTAACTCTGGGGTCAGACTTGTGCATGAGCCTGACTATCAGATTGCACACACTGCCTACATGAATTTTCAAGCTCTGGCTGATGTCCCAAGCAAAGTAACAGGCTGACAACTAGAAAAGCTCAGGAGCAAGGGAGGAACTGGCCCTTTCATTCAGACAGTGTAGAAAACAGCACTTTGAGTCACAGTTTGGTAAATTAAAGTCCAAATTTTAGTGTGGCAGAATAGATGGAGCCAAGGAAACTTACACTCTGGAAAAGAAATTTGAGGTGGTTAGCACATCTGATAATTGGGCTCTTTGTTATGATGCCTGGCTAACCAGCTACCTCCCTAATTTTATATACCCACAATGAGAAAACTGACCCTAATCCTTATATGCTTTAAATTTCTTGGTCTTGTCTATGGGAACTTTGAACTGCCAAGTAGAGTAAAGTTATATCTCATAAAGTCCTGAGCTTTTTATATTCCAAGGACAGAAAGTGCAGAAGACAAATCCACCCACAAGACACAAAACCATCATACACAAATCTCCCTTCTTGTGACTATTCATAAAGTCAATAACGCAAAGCTGCCGAGATGCTTGTGTCATTGCTGTTTGTAAAAAGTGAAATATTCCTCATTCTTTAATTAACATTCCTAAATATCTTATTACTTAAATGGGGTTATTTAAATGGCAGACATATAAATGCAATATAAACACCTCTTACGATAATGGCGACTTAGTTTTTATGCAAAGACACATCTATTTCTCTCTAATTCTATATCATTGCATAAACAAGACCAGCTTACTATTTAGCAAAAAGCATAAAATTTAAAGTGGGATCATCTCTACCATGAAAGACATAGGCATCTTAAACTCTGATATTTTGGGGAAAAGTGCACAGTTAAATATTCCCAGCACTTTGTTATGCCTTGGGTCTAAAGCTGAGACCTGTCATACTGAAACCTGCAGGAGCTCTGGCTTCAAACTGCAGAAAAATATTACTGCTATGAACTAGATCCTTTGGGTTATACCAGCTGTGCTTCTGGCCCAGAGCATGACTCTTTTCTCATTTAAAACCCAGCCAATACTCATGTAAATTATGTGGCCTGATCTCAGCTTCATTTTAGGAAATGGACAAACTGTGGTGAAACAGCTTTTCTCCAGTGGCTGAATCCTGCAGGGCCCTATAGCCTGTGCTAGACTTCTCTTCTGTAAGTAACTTTAAAAGCTTTTAACTTCAACAGACCTTTCATAGAGAAAGCTGAGAAGAATCTCTTATGCAGATATCTTTAGCTAATGGAGCATTCACACATTCAGTTTCTGTGAAGGTGCTATGGCTTGTCCTTTCTGAGTAGCTTGGCTTGTGGTCATTTTGGTACATTTATGTGCTGCAAGCTGAACTGCATTCTTTCTGGACTCCCGTTGACTCGGACAGAGGCTGTAGACTGAGTTGAAGTCTTGTTCATACAGAGTGAAGTCAATAGGAGTATTTCCAGGGACTCAGATGGGATTTGAGGGGCCCTAGCCCAGGACAGAAGTTTATGGTGCTTGGAGCCAGAAAAAAAATGAATGAGATCATCTGGTCTGTTCTGTAGCTAATCACAGGATATGTAAGTTTTATCCAGATATGCCAGTAATGAAATAACATGTTCTTCCTTAGGAAATTAGATGTGCCATGTAGAGGAGAAATGGAGGTCACTTCCTCACGGCATGGCACCTGGCTGCTGGTACCTGCTCAGTTAAGATGCTTCTGGGTGACTCCAGCTTCATTGCCAGCCACTGAGATCCAGCCAACTGACTGCCCAGCACAGCATCCACTTCCTTCCCAAATCTTGAAGGAAGCTCAGGATTGTCAGACTGCTGCAGAAAATGTAATCAATGCTGTTTCCCATCAAACTCATGAGCAAAGCTCATAAGCAGAAGTCAGGCTGGCATACTTTAGAGCCAAAGACTGTAAATACCAGCCAGCCTTATCCTCTCATGATGTGGGCGTATGTATAACACAATATTGAAAGGAAAAACGGTTGTACTAGGTTTAATAAAAAATATGTCTAGACCAAACTACTTCCAAAAGTAGAGATGCTTACAAGAAACACAAAATGTGGGGCAATATAAAATAATCTGTCTCATAATCAGTCTTTTAGGAACCTTCTGAACTGGAGGTTGGACCTGGACCAGTATACTGCAATAAACTGGTGGAGGGATGTCTCCTCCAAACACCGGCTATAGGGTTTTTTTAAAATCACTGAATTTACTCTCAGAATCTAGATTAATCCCCTTTTCCTTTTAATATATTTTATGTCATTATAAGAAATCTGTGTGAGGGTAAATCCACTTCCTTCTCATAAACTGTCTCAATATTTTCCTCACAGCTATGAGGAAATGTCTTATTTCAAGGCTGAATTTTTCCAAGTCTAACTTCACGGTGCTAGATCTTACCATGCCTTTTGTCAGCACACTTGAAACAGAGGACGGAAAACAGATTGTTCTCATTCCCTTCCCCTGTTGTACTGTATCCCATTTTAAGTAACAGCTACTCAGATTTTTAAAATCCTGATCCAGGGGACCATTTAATCGCATGATTTACTTTAAGTACATAAGTAATCCCATTGACTTCAATGGGACTACTCTCAGGTTAAAAGTTAAATGCATGGTTAAGTGCTTTGCTTTAGTAGTATTTAAGTTCTTTTTAATTTCTCATATACTCTCATTCCTTGCTCATGATACTTGATCTGTACAATGTGTTGGAAGTGCAGCATTTCAAGTAAATTGTTCAGCATGGAATCACGTAGGTTACAACACAGCAATTTCCATTGCAGCTTTTGTTTAGCGCTGAAGGAATCCTGACTGATGGATACCAAGGGCTTTTTTGATGTTATTTTCTCTGAGGAACTAATGCTCTTCATTCCTGTTAATTCCCTCTGCTGCCTAGTTTATTTGTTCAGCAGTGCCCTAAACAAGAAAGGTTTTCTTCAAACAATAGGCTGCTTTGCACTCTGTGTGTGTGGTTTACTGAATCCAGACCTAGGGAAAATGTACTGGTCTTCAGCTGGTATGAATCAGAGTTGTCTGCAGAGATGAAGGAGCTATGCTTATTTACATCAGCTAAGGATCTGACCTATTGTCTACTGTGTTAATGTATAAATACGTGTATGTGTGCAGTTAAACACATAAGACCTGGGCAGAGGAATAACCCTTCAACACTCTGTTGTTGGGATATGAGATATAATATTAAAGACACGAGGGTAAAAGCCTAAAATGAAAGCTTATTTCCTCCTGAGGTCAGGTATGAAAATGCATAATATGTGATTGTCTCCCAGTGCCAATAGCGAAACACTTTTCAATAATACTTACACATAATTACATCTGTACTATGGACCTTCAAAAGCTTTCCAGCACTTCAGATGTTTCAAATGAATCAGCATTAATTCAGAATTTTTAGTATAAGCCACTGACCATTCCTGTGTCCTACATATGTGTGACCAGGGGAATCTGGCTCCTTTTGCAAACAATGCGAAGTGGCCGTTTCAGATTAGGCAAGCTAGGAAGTTAAGTTTTGCCTAACTCATGTTTTCAATTATTTTCTGAAAGCTTCTATATCTGTCTGTTGGCCAGATGCAGAGCCAAACTCCTTCTGTAAGGTGCTTAGAATATACAGTGACACTACTCTTTAACATAAAGTACTACCCCAATACTCCAGATTTTTGCCAATATTCCAGAGTAAAAACTCTTTGTCATTAATTTTGTCAATAATTGCTTATTAGCAATCATTAAATCTACCTTCTTTTAGTTTAAAACCATTACCCCTTATCCTATCACTGTAGCTCTGCACTGGATAAAAGCAATTGTCTCTTTTACGGGGGTGCCCAGACACAGGCGTGGCCCGACGAATGCTGAGTAGAAAAGAAGGATCACCTCACTTGAGCTGGTAGCACCTCTCTTCTTAATGCAGCTCAGGAAGCTGCTGGCAAACGCAAACAAGCCACATCTTGCTGAAAACTTCATGCCACATCAATGAGATTAATTTGTTCCAGTTTTAGAGATTTATATTTCAGTTGGTCAGCTCTGTTCACTTTCTAGTCAGGGGAGAAAAACAGGGTCTTCCAAAGTGAATTCATCTAACTCTGAGGTCAAGGCCTACAGGTTCAGTTAAACTACAGCTTAGCCTAGAGCTCTTCTTTGGCTACAAAGATAACCTACATCACTCATTAGCTGAGGTGCACACATTGTGCACACTCAGATCCAGATTGGTAAGTCCCACAGTTGTTTTCACAGTGCCTGCAAATGTGTTAAGGAACTTGAAGTATGTGCAAATCCCGCAGTCTTTCCCAGAATGGTTTTGTACCAGAACAGAAGGAGCAAGAAAGGATTTCAAGGGTTATATAGTTGTCCTGTTCTGCCACATCTGCATCTTCATGGGCTTCCTACATTATTGTTGTTTGCAATGACAATTAGCTGATGGTAGATAACATGAAAGTGTATTACACTTCATAAACATAACTTCCAGTTGGAGAGACGGTTCTCATCAATGTCCCCTGACATTTTGGTACTTTGTAGTCTTTCCTATCTGTCTTGGGTTCAGCAGTAGCAGTCATTTTTCTCCTTCTTAGTAGCTGGTGCAGTGCTGTGTTTTTGACTTTCAGCCTGGGAACAGTGCTGATAACACCAATGTTTTCAGTTGCCGCTCCATAATGTTTACTCTGACCAAGGACTTTCTGAGTCTCATGCTCTGCCAGGGAGGAGGGGAAGCCGGGAGGAAGCAGAGACAGGACACCTGACCCAAACTAACCAGAGAGGTATTCCATACCACAGCACGACATGCCCAGTATATAAACTGGGGGCAGTTACCCAGAAGGGCTAGATCACTGCTCAGTCAGGCCGAGTATCAGTCAGCGGTTGGTGAGCGGTTGTATTCTCTTCCCTTGTTGTTTCCCTTATCATTATTATTATTATTGGTGGTAGCAGCAGTGGTTTGTGTTATACCTTAGTTACTGGACTGTTCTTATCTCAAGCCGTGGGAGTTACATTCTTTCAATTCTCCTTCCCATCCCTCTGGGAGTGCGGGGGAGGAAGAGGGGAGAGTGAGAGAGTGGCTGCGTGGTTCTGAGTTACCAGCTGGGCTTAAACCAGGACAGTTCTTTTTGGCGCCCAATGTGGGACACAAAGGGTTGAAATAACGACAGATCTGACTGGAGTGTGTCTAATTGTATTTGTGATAAGCATTCATTGTTTCAGATTAATAGTCATTTGTCACAATGCTGATTTATTGGCTCTCAAAGTTGTTGCTCTTGATCTCAGTTTCAGCATGTCATACCTTACTTACAGCAGGTATTTGCTGTGTTAGTGTTTATTGGCTGGGGACCTTGGACTAAGGTTCTTGTCTCATTGTACTTTATGGTAAAGACTTGTAATACAATAGAATCATTGACTGTAAAACTGATCTGGCTTTCGTTCCCAGTGTGGTCACCACCTCTATACTTTGGGAGGTGTATAATAGAAGTGCTTAGCAATTACACATCTTTTTCCCCCTCCTCAGGTGGTCAACCTGTGAAGGAGACATTCCCTTACACTCCAGCCCCTCCCCCCCCCGACTGTTTACAGCATCATTTGAGAGTTCCGAAGGTTTTGAATGGCCTTTAGGTACCCTTGAGACCTGTCTGCTGATTGTGATGGGGATCACCATGTTGGCACGGATACAGAGTGTGTTTTACCCACGACCATTTCATCTGATCTTGAGAGTTAAGCAGAGTCAGGGTCGGGCCTTGTCTAGGGTTAGACAATGATATAGGAGGACCAAGAGATTTTCCCCGTGGCTGGACAGTCATGAGTGGCAGGGTGTGTGGGATAGTATGGGCAAGTATCTAAGCCAGTGGGCCCCTCCAGTGCTTTGGAACTTCACCACTGAACAAGCGTAAAATCCAGAAAAATTAGTAAAACACTTAAACAAGGTGTGTTGTCATTCTGGTCATACCAGAGAGGGACAAATCATGGCAACGTGCTGGGGCTTGGCCTATGCTTACAGAGCCCTGTTCAACACCATCCAGCACCTTCAAAAGGAAAAAAGTGTTCCTGGATCTGAGGACAAAGCAACAGACAGCACAGCTACTCCAGCTCCAAGCACAGCAGCTACACCACCCCCAGCAACAAGTACAGTAGCTACTCAAACTTTGATTGCAACAGACAGCGCAGGTACTCCAGCTCCAAGCACAGCAGCTACACCACCCCCAGCGATAAGTACAGCAGCTACTCAAACTTCGACCGCAACAGACAGTGAAGCTACTCCAGCTCCAAGAACAGCAACTACACCAGAGGACCAATTCGTGCAAATATCGGTTGCCCCTGTACGCAAGGGGAAAAGCAAAAAAGAGGATGAAGCAAGATGAAGAAACAATGTACTCACCACCCAGGACAGCATCTGACCAGGAGTTATTAGTTTGTGAATAAGAGGAAGAAGAGGAAGAAGTGATGTCTCAACCCCAGACCTCAACCAAGCTATGGAGTATGCAAAAAGATTTTACCCATCAACCTGGGGAGCACATCATCAGCTGGTTGCTCCGATGCTAGGACAATGGTGCCAACGGTCACAAATTAGAAGGTAGGGAAGCCAAGCAGCTGGGATCACTTGCTAGGGAAGGGGGAATTGACAAAGCAATTTCAAGAGAGAAACAGTCCCTCAGCCTTTGGAATAGGCTCTTGGCAGCTGTGAAAGAAAGGTTTCCATACAGGGACGATGCTATGAGTCATTTGGCCAAGTGGACTACTCTAGAGAAAGGCATCCAGTCTCTGAGGGAATCAGCCATTGTAAAGACGATCTATCACATCAAGTCGAATGCCGGGGAGGCACCCATAGATCCAGATGAAGTCAAATGTACAGGACCCATGTGGCAGAAATTTACACAGAATGCACCGTCATTATATGCCCATTCATTGGCAACAATAACCTGGAATGACATAGTACCATTAACAGTGGATGAAATGATTCATAAACTCTGAGAGTTTGAAGACAATCTCACCCCTTCCATCATTTCAGCTGTGGAAAAACTGTCCCAGGAGCTCAAACAATTGAGAGACGATCTATCCGATCTATCCAGCTCCTCACATGTACCAACACACATCTCAGCTATTAACAAAAGGCGTCCTACTGCTTGAGAGAGAAGATACAGAAGGTATACGCCACGGGCCACCCTATGGTTTTACCTGTGGGATCATGGAGAAGACATGAAGAAGTGGGATGGAAAACCTACCTCAGCTCTGGAGGGACAGGTGCGTGAATTGAAGAGGAGAACAAAGGTCAAGGATGATCATCCCATGGAAGCTGCAGCTTCAGTCTCTGGTAAGCAGGTTCCCAGATGGAGTGGAAGAGCTGATTTTACTCCAGCTCCTGTGATAAAGAAGAATAATCTTTTTCTATAAGACTTAAGTGTCCAAAGTTGTGACGACTATCAGAGGGGTCCTGCCTCCAGCCGGGTGGAGGTAGGGGACAATCAGATTTACTGGACTGTGTGGATCAGATGGCCTGGCACATCAGTCCCACAGAAGTATAAGGCTCTAGTAGATACCAGTGCACAGTGTACCCTGATGCCATCAAGCTGTCAAGGGGTGAAACCCATTTCTATTTCTGGAGTGACTGGAGGATCCCAAGAGTTGACTGTACTGGAGGCTGAAATCAGCCTGACTGGGAGGAAATGGCAAAAGCACCCCACTGTGACTGGTCCAGAGGCTCCATGCATCCTTGGCATAGACTACCTCAGGAGAGGGTACTTCAAAGACCCAAAAGGGTACCTATGGGTTTTTAGTATTGTTGCTTTGGAGACAGAGGAAATTGAGCAGCTGTCCACCTTTCCTGGTCTCTCAGAGGATCCTTCTGTTATGGGGTTGCTGAAGGTGGAAGAACAACAAGTGCCAATCGTGACCACAACAGTGCACTGGTGGCAATATCGCACCAACCGAGACCCCCTGATTCACATCCACAAGCTGATCCGTAGACTGGAGAGTCAAGGAGTGATCAGTAGGACCCGCTCACCCTTTAATAGCCCCATACGGCCAGTGCGAAAGTCTAACGGAGAGTGGAGACTAACGGTAGACTATCGTGGCCTGAACGAAGTCACACCACCCTTGAGTGCTGCTGTACCAGACATGCTAGAACTTCAGTGTGAACTGGAGTCAAAGGCAGCCAAGTGGTATGCCACGATTGATATTGCCAATGCATTTTTCTCAATTCCTTTGGCAGCAGAGTGCAGGCCACAGTTCACTTTTACTTGGAGGGGCGTCCAGTACACTTGGAACCGACTGCCCCGGGGGTGGAAACACCGCCATACCATATGCCATGGACTGATCCAGACTGCACTGGAACAGGGGCAAGCTCCAGAACACCTGCAATATATTGATGACAGTATCGTGTGGGGCGATACAGCGGAAGAAGTCTTTGAGAAAGGGAGGAAAAGAATCCAAATCCTGCTGAAAGCCGGTTTTGTCATAAAACAGAGTAAGGTCAAGGGACCTGCACAGGAGATTCAATTTTTGGGAATAAAATGGCAAGATGGGTGTCGCCAGATCCCCACAGATATGATCAACAAGATAACAGCAATGTGTCCACCAACTAATAAGAAACACAAGCTTTCTTGGGTGTTGTAGGGTTCTGGAGAATGCACATCCCGAATTACAGTTTGATTGTAAGCCCTCTCTATCATGTGACTCAGAAGAAGAATGATTTTAAATGGGGCCCTGAGCAACAACAAGCCTTTGAGCAAATTAAACGAGAGACAGTCCATGCAGTAGCCCTCGGACCAGTCCAGACTGGACCAGATGTGACAAATGTACTGTACACTGCAGGTGGGGAGAATGGTCCTACCTGGAGCCTCTGGCAGAAAGCTCCAGGGAGACTAGAGGTCGACCCCTCAGCTTTTGGAGTCGGGGATACAGAGGCTCTGAGGCCAGCTATACCCCAACTGAAAAAGTGATACTGGCAGCCTATGAAGGGGTTCGAGCTGCTTTGGAAGTGATTGGCACTGAAGCACAGCTCCTCCTGGCACCCCAGTTGCCCATGCTGGGCTGGATGTTCAAAGGCAGGGTCTCCTCTACACATCATGCAACTGATGCTACATGGAGTAAGTGGGCTGCACTAACTACACAACGAGCTCGAATAGGAAATCCCAGTCGTCCAGGAATTCTAGAAGTCATCATGGACTGGCCAGAGGGCAAGGATTTTGGAATGTCACCAGAGGAGGAGGAGGTGATGCGTGCTGAAGAATATAATGAACTGTCAGATAGTGGAAAGCAATATGCCTTGTTTACTGATGGGTCCTCTCGCATTATGGGAAAGCATCAGAGATGGAAGGCAGCTGTATGGAGTCCTCGACAACAAGTTGCAGAAACTGCTGAAGGAGAGGGTGAATCAAGTCAGTTTGCTGAGGTGAAAGCCATCCAGCTGGTCTTGGACATTGCTGAATCAGAAAAGTGGCCAGTACTTTATCTCTATACTGACTCATGGATGGTGGCAAATGCCCTGTGAGGGTGGTTGCAGCAATGGAAGCAGAGCAACTGGCAACACAGAAGTAAACCCATCTGGGCTGCTGCACTGTGGCAAGATATCACTGCCTGGGCGCAGAACCTGGTGGTGAAGGTACGTCACGTAGATGCTCATGTACCCAAGAGTCGGGCCACTGAGGAACACCAGAACAACCAACAAGTGGATAAAGCTGCTAAGATTGAAGTGGCTCAGATGGACTTAGATTGGCAACGTAAGGGTGAATTATTTTGGCCTGGTGTGCCCATGACACTTCAGGCCATCAGGGCAGAGATGCAACATACAGATGGGCTCGTGATCAAGGGGTGGACTTAACAATGGACACTATTGCCCAGGTTATTCATGAGTGTGAAACGTGCTGCAATTAAGCAAGCTAAACGGTTAAAGCATCTTTGGTATGGAGGACGATGGCTGAAGTACAATACGGGGAGGCCTGGCAGATTGATTATATCACACTCCCACCAACCCGCCAAGGCAAGTGCCATGTGCTTACCATGGTGGAAGCAACCACTGGATGGCTGGAAACATGCGCTGTGCCCCGTGCCACTGCCCAGAACACTACCCTGGGCCTTGAGAAACAGATTTTGTGGCAACACAGCACCCCAGAGAGAACTGAGTCAGACAATGGGACTCATTCCCGGAACAGCCTTATAGACATTTGAGCCAAAGAGCATGGCATTGAGTGGGTATATCACATCCCCTACCATGCACCAGCCTCTGGGAAAATCGAACGGTACAATGGGCTGTTAAAAACTACACTGAGAGCAATGGGTGGTGGGACTTTCAAACATTGGGATACACATTTACCAAAGGCCACCTGGTTGGTCAACACCAGAGGATCTGCCAAGAGGGCTGGCCCAGGCCAGCCAGAACTTTTACATACTGCAGAAGGGAATAAAGTTCCTGTGGTGCACATAAAGAATTTGCTGGGGAAGACAGTCTGGGTTATTCCTGCTTCAGATAAAGGCAAACTCACTTGTGGGATTGCTTTTGCTCAGGGACCCAGATATACTTGGTGGGTAATGTGGGCAGATAGGGAAGTCCAATGTATACCTCAAGCGGATTTGATTTTAGGGGAAAACAGCCAATGAACTTAATTGTATGCTGTTGCCTGCTGGTGGTGTGGTCAGAGCACTTTCCGGTGAAGACTGAGGCAAAGAAGTCGTTAAGAACCTCAGCCTTCTCCAAATCCAGGGAAGCCAGTTCTCCTGATAGCTTCTGGAGAGGGCCCACGTTGTCCCTAGTCTGCCTTTTATTTGCAATGTACCTATAGAATCCCTTCCTGTTATCCTTAACATCCCTAGCCAAGTTTAATTCTAAGTGGGCCTTAGCTTTCCTAACCTGATCCCTAGCTTCCCGGACAACATCCCTGTATTCTTCCCAGGCCACCTGTCCTTGCTTCCACCTTTTATAAGCCTCTTTTTTCCTTCAAATTTTTCTCAGCAACTCCTTATCCACGCAAGGAGGTCTCCTGGTCCTCCTGCTGCACTTCCTTCTAGTAGGGATGCATCACTCCTGAGCTTGTAGCAGGTGATCCTTGAATATCAACCAAGAGTCTTGGGCCCCCCTGCCCTCTAGGGCTATATCCCATGGAATCTTACTGAGCAGGTTCCTGAAGAGGCCAAAGTCTGCTCTCTTGAAGTCCAGGGCAGTGAGCTTGCTGGACGCTCTTCTCACTGTCCTGAGGATCTCGAATTCGACCTTCTCATGATCGCTGGAATCAAGGCTGCCCTGGAGCGTCACATTTCCAACCAGCCCTTCCCTGTTGGTGAGGATGAGGTCAAGCATGGCACCTGTCCTTGTCGGCTCCTCTATTACTTCCAGAAGGAAGTTGTCTCCCACACAATTGAGGAACTTCCTGGATTGCTTGTGCCGGGCCGTACCATCCCTCCAACAGATATCAGGGTGATTGAAGTCCCCCATGAGAACAAGGGCCTGCGAGTGTGAGGCTGTTCCTATCTGTCTATAGAGGGCTTCACCCACAGAGTCCTCTTCACCAGGCGGTCTGTAACAGATCCCCACAATAATATCTCCCATCGCAGTTCTCCCTTTAACCCTGACCCACAAACTCTGTCGACTGCTCACCTGTCCCCAGGCACAGTTCCATACACTCCAGCCTATCCCTAACATAAATAGCAACTCCCCCTCCACGCCTACCGGGCCTGTCTTTTCTAAAGAGCCTGTAACCTTCCATTCCAACACACCAGTCATAGGAGCCATCCCACCATGTTTCTGTGATGCCTATGATATCATATATATAAGAGTGATGGTAAATTGAAAATGTGGGATCTGAGCATGACATGAATGGTATGGAATAAGGGGTGGATACTGTCCTGGGTTCAGCAGTAGCAGTCATTTTTTCTGCTTCTTGGTAGCTGGTGCAGTGCTGTGTTTTTGACTTTCAGCCTGGGAACACTTACACCTGAATCACTTTCAGCTGATAACACCGATGTTTTTAGTTGCCGCTCAATAATGTTTACTCTGACCAAGGACTTTCTGAGTCTCATGCTCTGCCAGAGAGGAAGGGAAGCCGGGAGGAAGCAGAGATAGGACACTTGACACAAATTAACCAAAGAGGTATTCCATACCACAGCACATCATGCCCAGGATGTAAAAACTGAGGGCCGTTACCCAGAAGGGTTAGATCACTGCTTGGTCGGGCTGGGTATTGATCGGTGGGTGGTGAGTGGTTGTATTCTCTTCCCTTGTATTTTCCCTTATCATTATTATTATTGGTGGTAGCAGCAGTGGTTTGTGTTATACCTTAGTTACTGGACTGTTCTTGTCTCAAGCCGTGGGAGTTACATTCTTTCGATTCTCCTCCCCATCCCTCTGGGAGCAGGGGGAGGAAGAGGGGGAGTGAGCGAGCGGCTGCGTGGTTCTGAGTTATGGCTGGGCTTAAACCATGACACTATCTCACCTCCAGTTCCCTTTCTGCCTTTTTGTCCAATATCTAATTCTCATTTGCTCTGAACCCACTTTTTCATTTTTATTCTCCTCCTATTTGTCAGGTATCCGTAACTAATGTTTTTCTCAAGGCTTTAAAAGCTTTGAGTACTGAGGCAGATGCATGGGGCAATGTACTGTTTATATAAAAGGACAGCTGTAAAAACATGTGTGATGGTAATTAAGCAAAAACTCTTAGAAGCATGAAGTAATTAATTCTAATTGCAGTAAGGCTCTTCTTAGAAATTGTCCCTAATATTTGAAATAGAGAAAAAGTCTGCTTCAGGCAGCATTCCAGCTTTATTTCCTCCACTTCCATGCTACAGCAAGCAAGGGGATTGCATGTGTCTTGTGACTGGCTACATTGAGGAATCTTTAATTTCAGACATCCCTCTTTGGGCTTGCTGTCTTGCAGGCACTGGAGCAGGTTCCACTTTAAACGCAGCAAAACCAAGAAGCCAAATTACCAGCCAGAGGATTATTCCTCAACAAGCCAGTTTCCAGTTTCTTCATTGAATATTATCGAGGCTGTATCCCACATGCCTTCAATCACTTTTCAAGAAAGCAGCAGCTTAGGGCAGTTAGCAGCATCTTCAGGAGTTGTTCAGCATCTCACAAACCAATAATTCATCCTTCTTAATTTCATTAAACTCCAGAGTTGTTTCCAACAAGCAGCCACTCTTTTTAACTTGCTGATATAGAGCTGAATGATGGAGATACACTTAAGCAAACCAGATGAATACACACAAGGAACCCTGTTCCTTTCAGTTGCAGGCTGAAAGCTGATATATTACAGGTCTGCATGCAATAAAATCTTTTGTTTTAATGTTCCTAGGGAAGCTTGAAACTAAATCCTTGCAAAACATCTGGTTCAAACCTGCAGCATTTTAATATTAAATGCTTCCTGAAACGTTTGTGTAACTGTACCATGCAGGTTTGCTTCATGGCTTTATAATAAATTGTTTCTAACTCATTTTGTTATCCTTGCACTGACTTTGATATCTCCTGCTGGTAACATAACATCAGCTATAGTGCTACTCCAAGTTCAATAGTTAGTTGATATCCCAAGCATAAATTCTGAAGACAACCACATAATTTTTGGGTTTCAGTTTTGTATTGTGTTTTAGTCAACTCTAAGATTTTAATACTCCGTTCCTTAAAATTCATTAAATTTCTTTATATCATAGATTCGTCTCCCCAGACTAGGTGTTCAGTATCACAACAGGTCCTTCTGCAAGGTCTCTGGATGAGGTATGAAGATACTTTGCATGCCCCTGTGAACAACAGTTGTCATGTCACTGCTGGGACCAGTATTTAGAAGTTAGTGTCAAGGCCCTTGAGGGCTTGGAAAAAAAAACAATCAGTAGTGAAGTGGAAGATTTTTTCCATACTTAATTGTCATCCTGACCATCCACGGATAGACAAGCAAAAGGAAATCAGAAAAGGGTCATCATTTTAAAGCATGCTAAGCCTTGTGAAAATGATCTTGCTGACCTCAAAAGCTGTAGCTTAATAGTTCCAAATAAAGCCACGTAAAATCTTAGTGTGATGCTCTAGGTTATGCAGGCTGACTTCATGCCTTCAGCTGGTTTCATGTTTGTGCTGAGCACAGTGAAGAGTCCTGACCTGGCACTGCCTGACCATCCATCAGACAGGGCAATTGTGTCAGCTGCAGGGCTCATGAACTTTGGGATCCTGTCACACTAACACAGCTGTGCTACTTTTGGGGCCTGAGCTGGTATTTTTCAAGACATGTAGCTTAGACTAACTATCCAATTTTGGATAGCCCCAGCTCCTTAGTCTTAGGCTTTCTGGCATTGACTGATAGCATCTCAGGAGCTTGCCTCTCTCTCTGGGCTAAAGAAGCCTTGGTTCCTATGTTCAGCTACTCAGGTAGGGCTCAAAGACAGACTGAACACAAATGGAAGAAGGTCTCCAAAAGCCATTGAAATACAGGGAAATGCAGAAACCAGCCAGGGGCTCCTGAATTACAAGAAAGGATTAAAACCAAACCAAAACAAAAAACTTCACACAAGAAAAGTTCAATTCTATAGCATAAAACCCATACAAACTGTTAGCAAAGCTTTGTGCATGCTTCAGATTAGCCATGTAATCACACAATAAACCCCCACTAGGATTTAATTTCAATTGAAAGCAGTGGAACTAATGGTGTACTTACAAATAAAGCTGATTAAGATTTTGTAGGACCGGGAACTATTTCATACAGGTATCAAGAGATTTAATGTCAATATGTAGCAATTTGCATGACTCATAGAGTCAATAAAATATGCAGAGGTATTTTCAGACAGATCATTATATGACTGGCCTAGCTCAGAAAGAAATGTAAAAGTACATAGTATGAAACAACTCTCCAAACAGCAAATAATTGTGTAAATATATAACTGGAACAAAATCCTACAGCTGATGTATAACACAGGAAATTCCACTTCAGCATATTTCTTGATGCTTAATCCTGCCAGGTGGAATGGATCAACAAAAAGGGAGAAGTCAGAGTACATTGTGAAAAAATGTTATACATTTGTGGGGGTCATCCAACAGGACAGAAGGAAACTCCATTAAAGCAGCTACAACTCTCACTGCTCAAGTTCAGCTGGGTTCAAGCTCAATATCTATCTGTATCATTATAATTATTTATGTTCCAATTTATCTGTGTCTTGCAAAAACTATTTTTACTGAAATCCCTTTACAAGCTATTTCTTTTAATTTTTTCCTTGTTTTTATACTTCATATATACATATGAATTTCAATTAAAATATAACAGCACTGGAATAACAGTGGGGATGGGGAAAAAGACACTTTCTACAACTTGCTCACAAGTCAGACTGTCTCCAATATGATTCAATGTTAGAAGAGTACCTTTGATTCGCAACAGCATTAGTGAGCACTGAATCATACTGCCTGTGTCAGACTGCGAAAAAATGAACATATCAGCATAACTTCCTGACAGGGTATACTGTAGCTGATTGAAGCACTCAAATTCAGAGGAAAATAAAACATTAAGAGGAAACTATTGAAATGGCGGCTGGGATAAAAATTGGAGATCTCCACAAAAGGCCACTGCAAATCAGATTTGAAACGTTAAAAAAAAAGACAGTTGAAATTAGACATGAAACCTGAAGGTATAGTTGGTGCTATTTTTGTTTAATTAAATTCAAAACAGAAATGAGAGAGGAGAAGATTTCCACAGTGAGCACAACCACTGTGTCTTTCAGGAACAGTGTTGTGTTCTTAAGTACACTTCAGAGGTTAAGTTTAAGCGCAAGTTTAACAGGCATACTAGCTCTAGACAATTTTGCCCTCAGGTTCCTTAGACCTCTTCTTTCATTCATTAGATGAAATAACATTAGAACAAATAATCAGGGTTTGGTGGTTTTGTAAAAAGAAATAGATGCACATAGTAACTATATAGTATATATAGATATATACGTAGTAATGCCTATTTCCATGTGGTTACACAGTCATAATAAAATGTGAGGAATAACATCTAAGACCATGCAACACACATTGCAATGTTCAAAATCAACTGAATTGAGAAAAGAAGCCTGACACACACCAGTGTGACGTATCCCGTCATTAGCTTCAGCACAGATTTCCCTTAAGGACTGGCTTTGCAAGGTGTAAGAGTGTGCTTGACCAGAAACAACCTCCCAAAGGCATTCAGAAGATGGGCAATTCTGAACGTAAGTGTTGGGATCTGTGCTACAGGCAGCCTCCAGCCTCTCCACCGGGGTAGGGGTACTGCTCTCCCTCCCTGCAGGGCTGAGGCCGCCTGCTTTCTTGTAAATCCCTGTGAGCTATGTTGAAACTGCCCATTATGCTCTGGATCAAGTAAAGCTTTTTCTATATTAAGTCAGCTCCAGAAAGGCCAGCAGTAACTTTTGCTAGTAAATGACTATTAGCAAACATAAATGCCAAAAAAGAGGAGGGAAACCCTTGCAGTGAAAGATTAAAGCCTCTGTTAGGATTCATTACACATGTAGGCCAATAACACGTACTTCACAAGTGTCTGTAATAGATTTGTCTTCCTCTGTTCAAATGTATTTTCCATTTACTCTCTATCTCTAGCCAAGCATGAGGCCCAGAGAGAGACTGCCCCTTTTACTTCAGCCCAAGCCCCAGGGGTGCTTAACAAAGAGTCTGGCCAGGGAATTGTGAAGTATGCAAGGGTGCCTGCTTGATATTGCCACAAAAGAGAACTTGAAAGGTTTTGCATAGTGAAAAATCTTGGTCGAGGAGTGTTGGTCAAGGAGTTAGCAGCATTTCAGTGAGCAAGCAATTTATATATAATAAAATAAAATATATATTCCATTCCCATCCATCATTTTCAGAAAATAAGAGTGGAACTATCTTAATTTTTAATGCAAATTGAGGACTTGCAGTTCTCATTGGAGCTAACAGGTTCTCCACTCTTCCTGATAACGTGTTTAAAAATAAACCCTCCAAATCTCTTGCCTAAGCAGCATTAATCATGCTAGATCTTAACCACCAATCATCAATTGGCTTTTATGAGCTATGAGGTAAACAAAAAGAATAGGATGTTTTAAAACTGCTGATATAGACCACGAGCTACAGACATCTGCTTTCTCCCGTCTCCTCTTTGACTTCAAGGGAGTATTATTCTGAACATCACAAGGTGGGATATGATTTGCTAACAATACTTGTCCATATTTTATATCAAGCATCTGTTAGTGTTTAAATATCTCATTTCAAAGCATCTAAAACTTCATGCAGGTCAGATCCCAGACATATTTCACACACATGGATTAACTGAAGAAAATCATTAAAAGGGCAAACTCCCAAAACATCAGCCAGTATAATGATGTACAAAATGCCAAAATTTGCTTATCTCATTTCAGACTCTACTCATATGCCAGCTTGCATCTGGATTCCTGATTTTTTTCCCCTGTATCTTCAGAAGATATATGAAGAAGGCCATTATGTAATACTGTGCTTTTTATAGCAAACTAAAACTACACTGAAGAGATTCAATGTTGGAAGCTATTTTTAGCCAAACTAATTGCAACAATTTCACTAAGAACATAAGCTGCAGATGTCTCCTAAGGTAAAAAGCAAGGCAATGGAAGAGCTGGTCAGAGGAAAGGCGACCGGCTACAGAAAAATAGCAGATCCAAATTTCGTTCAATGATGTAATTCTGCCCAACACTCCCTCTAGTGGTTTTGCCCGCGGACATGAGCATGGAGTCCCATACACTCAAAAGTCCTCCAGCCTAATGACAAAACGTCCCGTTAATAGGATTAAGTACCTTCTCATCAGATAAGTAGAACATGGCAAAATCCCTGACACTCCCAGCAATTAGATCAGACACAGCCCGACCCCTTCCTGACGCGGGGAGCACTTTTGCAGAGGAGGTGTTTCAGTATTAATGGTAAATATATTGGGGTTTTTTTAACTTTTCTTTGGTGATGTGTTTGTATTTCTTTGTAAAGTCAAATGGTCTTTTGCTATAAATGTAAAGATACAATATGCAAGTAATTTACTATAGAAGTAAATCCAGGCTATAAATAAATCCAGGCTCTTAATTTACATTTGCACTTGCAGCTGGTAACTGCATTTCCATGAAGGCTATACTGGCTAATGAAGTTACTTAAATACTGTGTTCACTTAATCAGATGAAAACTACGAAATATAGTTGCATGGTTTCTAAAAAATAAACCTTTCTCCTCTAATTGTTCTTGGGTGGCAAATAAAGCAAAGGGCATTTCTTCCCTTTATTTTGTAGGAATTTCTTTCAATTGCTGATGTGTTTGTTTACAAAACTGATCTACTTGCTGTTTCTTTGCACACCTATTATTGCATCTGCTATGTTAAGTATTATCCTGAAGGATAAGGAAACAAATTGCATGTATGGAGACAAGGAAGGGAACAACAATCTAGAAATTTGCCTTTTCAAATTTGGCAGTAATATTTAACATGGATGCATTTATAATATGAAATAAGGACAAAGTGTGAGAGCTGTACATAAGGAAGAAAAGGGACAGATGAGATGCATAAGCTTTTGGTTTTATATATATGTCCTGGTTCTGTTACACCATTGTGCAAACTCAGTGGAATTCGTCTAGTAAGTGTGAATAGAATCATAGAATAGTTAGGGTTGGAAAGGACCCTAAGATCATCTAGTTCCAACCCCCTTGCTGTGGGCAGCGGGACCTCCCACTAAACCATGCCACCCAAGGCTCCATTCAAACCATCTTTGAACACTGCCAGCGATGGAGCATTCACAACTTCCTTGGGCAACCCATTCCAGTGCCTCGTCACCCTTACAGTAAAGAATTTCTTCCTCATATCCAATCTAAACTTCTTCTGTTTAAGTTTGAACCCATTACCCCTTGTCCTTTCATTACAGTCCCTAATGAAGAGTCCCTCCCCAACATCCCTATAGATAACTACAAATGAGGTCAAGCTTCTAACTCATGTGCTTTCACTAACAGTAGCATTTAGGTGCATGTTAGAGATCTCAGAAACCCTAGTTAAAGTAAAAATTAATGGGATCTTGTATAATACTCAGTAAACGTTTTGCTTAGGCATTTGAGTACCATGAAGTTGCTTACATTTAACTGCTTCTTTAACAGAAAGAACATGAAGTCCTCTTGGTTACTTATAATACACTTGCTATGGCTGAATGGTCATCAGTGTGCACCGACAAAGCAGGAGGAAATGAATCTTCGAGAAAACCTGAAGCGTATGTATGCTTTTCCTACCAGGGGTGTGCTGGAAGCCCCTGAGCCTAGGTCTCCAGTCTCCTGGTGCATTTTGACCTCTGTCAGGAGGATCTGCTTTTATGTGCGGAGCTTAGAAACCATCATAGAGCTAACTACATACATCCACACACACACAGTGGGGAGATAAGAACAACTGGGATGAGAAAGTAAAGGGATTAACAGATAAGCATCCCCTTGCAAAAAAGTATTAAAACACTTTTATAGGTTATTTGGTCTGTCATAGATCATTAGAATATCAACTCAAAATTCAATTCAACAAACCTTGAATTTTTTTTTGTTTGTTTAAATAATCTTTGAAAATGTTTATTGTACAATTAAATAAATTACTGGAAAAGATGGTTATTACAAATAATTGAAACAAAATTACTTAATTTAGAAAAATACCCCAGCTATTCTGCATATAGTCACCTATAAGCATGGCTTTATTGTGTGGATAACAATTCCAAGAGGATCAGCAATGAAATATTCCTTTGTTTAAGTCCATGTTAATAACATTTCAATATTAAACAAAAAGCTAGAGGAGGGGAAGTTATAAAGGAAGAAATGACTGACATACTTTTGGAAGTCTCAGGATGTTGGGTTTTTTACTTGTTTTGTATAGCTCTAGTGATATTCAGGGTATTTCTGGAAAGGGAACAAACACAGATGAAAGGCAATCACACAGAACTTCAGGGTGCAGTATGTAGGCCAATCTGGGCTTTCACCAAAACTCTACAGTCATTACTTCACAAGAAGTCTAGAGACTGTATTCTTATGAAAGCAGCTTGAAGGCACCTGTAATCTATATTTTCTAAATGTAAAGTTATCACTGCTTTTAGATAAAGATAAATATAGAATCATAGACAAATAAAATGGTTAGAGTCACAAAGGACCTTAGGATCATCTAGTTCCAACCCCCTTGCTATGGGCAGGGACACCTCACACTAGACCATGTCCAGCCTGTCCTTGAACACTGCCAGAGATGGAGCATTCACCACTTTCTTGGGCAACCTGTTCCAGTGCCTCACCACCCTCACAATAAAGAAATTTTTCCTTATATACGTAAGTTATGTCATCAGAAAACTGATGAGTAATTCTTGGAGACATCTAAAACCCAGGATGAGGACCTAAGCAACCTGATCTAGTTGACCCTGCTTTGAGCAGGGGGGGTGTACTCTATCTCCAGGGGTGCCTTCCAGCATCAGCTGTTCTGGTTTTCAGTGATCAGCAGTGGGACAGCTGGATATACAGCTTGAGTTACACACAGCTGGTCACTGGCAAAGGCTCTGGGTCAGATTCTTATCTGATGGAAATTGTCTTAGCTTTGTAGCATTCACTACCTAAAGATTTGGCTCTGCAATTGTAGGGAGACACAGAGCTGTTTCATTCTCCATCATCAGTGCACGACAATTTGTGATAGTGTTAAAATCTGATTAAATCACTGTATAATTTGGCTTTTTTTTAGTATTATCTGAAGTTGGAGAGAAGTATGTAGATGAAGAGGTAAAGAAAGCTTTGATTGGTATTAAGCAGATGAAAATTATGATGGAAAGAAATGAAGAAAAGCACATAGATCTGATGAAAACCTTGAAGAAGAGCAGTGAAGAAAAAAAGGTAACTGAAGTGCATCTGGAATTTTTTTGCTTGTATTTCTGTTAAGTTGTGGCTATTTTTAATCAAAGATGAGCTGGGTCGTATGTGGGTTTAGTCTGCCTTCCGGAAGTAGTAGGGGCATGCCATTGTGCTCAGGCCAATAAGCAAGACAGCAGGGATCCTTTGGTGTCTTCCCTTTTCTGGGAAGAATGTAAACCACATTGTATTTACACTCTGAGCAGCACACATCTCTTTATGTGGTCACAGATTAATAGGAAATCTGTTTCTGCCCCTTTCTCTCACTACCTGAAGAAAACTCTCATGGCACCTCTGTAGAAGCTCTCACTGCCTGTCTCCTGGAAACAGCAGTTGGGCCAGCAGACATTCTTTAATAGCCTGTCAGGAACCTACATGTTCACATTTCAGAAGTTAAAACATTAGTTTATATTTGCCAGTTTCTTAAGAAAGAGCTTGACTGCTGCCAGGACCCTGGCAGACTGATGCTTCAACCCTAATGGAAGGTTTCAGACTGCTCCGGAATAAAGCACTGAACAAGAGCACTGCCTGCCTCACTGGTGCCTCTTCCAGATTGTGCGGTTCTTTTGAAAGCTAAAGGTGAAGAGTTTCTGTCTTTCCTCAGAAACACAGCTTTCTAATGAAGTGGCATACTGCTAATTCTTCCCTGCAGCAGAATGTCTAAGCTATTTTTAAAATGAAACAGAAAGAGTGAGCACTAGACAAAATACAGCTGATTTACCATTAGTTAGCAAGTTACCTTCTCTCAGCCCACCCTGGTTTCAAAGTAAAATGCATTATCTGACACAGCCTTCCTTGAGATGTGAGTGCTTTCATTTTATTTTGCAACTGGGAGGTAACCAGCAGCAGCCTAGTCAAGCTGACGGTGACCACCATGTAGAGGTACAGAAGTTCTGCAGTAAAAGGAGATATGAAGTGCTGTATGTGGACTCAAACATTACTTTGGAGAGAGAACCTGAGTTTTCTAATATCCAGGTGCCAGAGTTGCTGCAACAGCAATGTGTTGATTAAAGTATTGCATTCAGTACTTTTTTCTAGAAATCCCCTGCTTCACCGAATTCACACCAAGGCAACTGCAAGCAACCGTATAAAGGTATTTTGTGCAGAAGCTGCAGAAGCTCTGCCCTGCATGTCTTTATACATCTCAGGCCATAAGATACTTCCCAGCTTGCTTTGCAAACTTCAGACCTGACCTTCAGGAAAATACCAAAGCCACAAGTGTTAATGTGACCTAGAGAAAGTACAGTATATCAGGGGAATTTCCAGTGTCCGAGTGCAATGCCTAGGCTCAGAGCCTTGTGCTCAGATGATCCTGAGAAATAGAGATTACTGTATGTTTAAAAAAATACAAGGATCCTAAATCTTGCTTTCAGTGAAGCTGAAGGAAAATTCCTTCTTGGCCCAACATGTGGTTAGTTAGTTTAAGCTATTTGTATTAGCAAGCCAAAAGTGCCTGATACAGTTTTCTAACATCTTTAGGAACAACAGTCCACTCCCATGATCTACACTGTTGACAGCTCTTACTGGGTGATTTCACTTACACAGAACTTACAACTACAGTGAGAGTTCAAAAAACACTGAATAAATGTACTAGAAAGATCAGGAAATAATTAAACATAGACTATGAAACCCAAAGTTACTGTCTCCACCAAGCACATTCTGAAAGAAGATTTCTTTCCTGTGAGCCTCTTCCCTATTGAAATGCTGCCAGAAAGGAGCAAGACTGACAAATTAAAAGGTTTCTGTCACACTTAGGAACAACTTGGAAAATCGTTTGGAACATTTTTAAACTGGTAAAATATTTTGTACTTGCAGAAAGAAATTCATGATGTGCAATCTACTTCAATGGGAAGAACTGCTGTCTTTCTACTGCTGAGTCATCTAAGCTATGATGTTTCTGAGTTGTTCAGCTTCGTGCTCTACATGATCCAGTAAATAGAAGCAGTGTTGCAAAATGCATCGTGTTTGCCTTCAGTATGAAGGAGCGCCTCACACTTACACAAGATCAGGAAGAAATGCCCTCACTACAGTCTTTTGATTAGTATAATCCCAGAGGAAATGCTGTACTTTTACATATTTCTGATCATAAGAGTTTATGTATGACAAGGACCTAGCCTCATGAGATAAGTCTCTTAATGAATAGAGCAGGAAGAGATGAATACTGCAGATACGATAAGGAGGAAAAATTATATGAATTGAGCACATGACCCTATGAGAGGTTCAACACTTCTTGCACAGAAAGATGTGTAAAAAAGTTTTTTTATAACCTCAAAGATACAGGTAGAGTGTAGAGATCCATTTGGTTTTGTAGGCTATGCCCTCTGACGTGAAAAGACCCTGTAAGGAAAAGGTTTTCAATTTTCAGTTCCCTCCATATGCGACTCAGATGAGAAGACGATCTACCCTTAACAGATAAGGATTAGCAAAACCAGGAACCAGAATGAGTGATCAGCACTGGGATAAGTATTTAGAATATTAATCTGCAAATTGCCCTCAACTGAATCTTTTTTCTTACTTAGCAAGCCTTGCGACTTATGGATGAAGTAAAGGAAAGATTAGAAGAAGAAGAAAGACAATGTCAAGTAACCTTGAAAAATCTATGGGATGAATGTGAATCTTGTTTAGAAAGTACCTGCATGAGATATTATACAACATGCAAACATGGTTTGTCAACATTTAGAAGAAAGGTAGGAAAAAAATTGTATCTGGGAAATGCTCCTGAATTCACCTAACAGTTTTATAGACAACATGTCTTATTTTCTCAATACCAGTATCGGCCAGTTATTATGTGGTTACGAATATTAATTTGATTTGGAGGGTCTGGAAATGTTATGTTATATGGCAGGGATTACATGCAACTATATTCATTGAACACTGAACCAATTAAAAAAATGGATTTGGTTGCATCGTGGTGTGACTCCATGGACACCGATTATTCCCCTGATTCCAAGAGAGTCACACCATATACACAATGTTGTCTCTCACAGTAAGACTTGCATTAAGATGCTCAATAACTGTGAAAAATGCCACATAGATTCTTTATGGTCCATCTGAAAATAGCAGAGTTAAAAGTGTGGCTATAGTTAGCAAAATTCCATGGGGAATAAAAATTACCTGCTTATACAACATCATTCTTTCCTGTATTTATTTTATTTTAAATCTGCCCTTTGAGGAACAAAACAGCTTTAAAAGCCTTAACTTTTTTTTTACTAAAGGAAACTGTCAACAAAGGAGATTCCCCTAATTCTACAAGAAAGAAGATATGCTTTCCTGGCTGGCACAATTTTATTTCAATATTTAAGGAAATTGTAATCACACTTTTTATTTGGGCATATGCTTGAAGTGCCCATTAAAAAACGAAACTCTGCAATTACTGCTACTGAAATTTTAGCCCAGGCACTGAAAAATATAGTAACTTAAAAATTAAACATGGTGCGTTTCAGGAGTGACAAGGGTTAGGGCAAAAGTGTTTAACATTTGTGCATATTCCTTAAATTATTCAGATGAAAATATTGAAGATATTAAATTTAAGACAATTGATAGTTTCAGCTTTTTAGATATGTCTCATGGATACTTCAGATGTATCTTTTGGTCTTTCAAGGGTCTGTGGGTGTCAGGTTGAAACCACTGCAGTAAAAGTTATACACTGCACTGTCACTATCGTTGTCCTTCTTGGTAACTTCCTCAGTGAGCTATATAGTTTGTTTGAAGCATTCAAAGTAAGAAATGTGCTGTGAAATTGTTTTGAAAAAAGAGGACAAAGACGGTAGCTGATGACACACAGGCAGCAGGGGCAATACTGGTTTACTTAGGCTGCTCCTGCAGCGCCGTTTCACAATTCACCTTTCCTCTGAGCCACACTAGCGGTCAGATCAAGCAGCTGATCCAATTAAAAAAGAATAAAAAATAAGCATATGTATATCTATATGTGTGTTTGGCAGGGCGCTTTTTAACACCAGTTTTCTAATGCCAGGAAGCGTAGCTCCACAAAACACCATCTGCTCAGACAAAGGTAGTACATTGAAGCACAGAGCAGTGAACTAATGGCTGGGACTGAGGAACTGGGAACTCTAGAAAGCAGAGTCGACACTCTGCCTCTTACATCATCAAACCATGGACTCGGAGCCACTGTTTCATTGCTTTCATTGGGTCTCAGATTGCACGAGGACATGAGGGTGTTTACAGATCACAGCAAGAACGATCACCTTCTCTTCCCTACACTGTGTATGAGTACCACAGAAATGTTTCCAAGATAAAGCCCAAATTGTTTGTTGGAAGAAGCCCAAGTGCTGGTACCAACTTTGAGCCTCCACAGATTAAAATACAACTGGCAATGCTTTTACTTCAGATCTGGTTTGGAGCTAATGATTTAGACTGAACGCACTTTCACTCTCTAGAGTCTAGTGTCGTAAATTACTCTGGAGACTATACTGTATTTGCAATTTTTAAGTGGGCATTGTTTCTATGGGTATTTGAAAGAGAAAAATCAGAGCCACTTCCCTGAGAGACAAAAAACTGATAACTTGTCGGACAGCTCATCCATCTCCTTCTTATACACAGGTTGAAGATTTCTTGAGGAAAATACCTCCACTCATTTTTCCTTTTCATGAGGATCAAGGAAAAGACATCCAGTTTAATGAAAAGCCTGAGAAAGAGGATACCCAGCTAGTAAAAATGGAAGATTTATTTAGCCAATTGTTATCAGACATGGGCTCCATATTTGACAGAAGTCTAATTTTTTTCAAGCGGATGCAAAAAGAATTTGATCAATCTTTTCAGGCGTATTTCATGTCTGAGCTGGACTTGAATGACTCCTCCAGCATGCCAGCTTTACCTGAGGTCACCACCAGAAATGACAGCTCGCAGAAAGGCTGGGATATACCTGTCTTCTTACAGGTAGTTTTTGATTTCAGTAAGACGGTGTTCGAAGGTGTCAGCGAGGTGATTACTGAAGTATTTGATGAATACAGAGATAATAGAAGAGATGTGCCAGAACAAGCTAAAGGTAAGTGTTAGAAAATGAAAATCAACTGTCAGTGACAACAAACACCTCGGGATTGCTAAACTATAGTTAATGACTCAGTTTGCTGTACTATATGGAAGCTCTGGAGGCTTTCTTGGTGAAACAGGCATGGGTCAAGGATAATTTTATCAGTTAAATGAAAAGGTACAAATCACCTAGAGATCTCAGAGAAATGTCACATGGGGACTTATAGGTCCTACACAGCCTGATCTTTGTGGCAACTCTCAAACTATTTCCAGGAGTCCCTTGGGAGCACTTGAATTCATGACGGATGCAGGTTTTCATAAGGCTGACTGACAGGTCTGAGTTCAGCATCTGTCAGGATATTATTTGTATTCTGTCATATTGACATATCACCAATTATAAAAAATTAGCTTAAGCATATCCCTGCCCTTGCCAAATGACATTAAGCACAGCCAGAGAGCTACAAGCCATGTTCCAGGCTACTGCAACAATGCAGCATACCAATCAAATACAGACAAGCCATCGGGTTTTCCAGTGACCAGAAAAATTCTGGGCATAACATTGGTTTCAGGTGATAACTCTTAATGGAGTAAAAAGCCCATGGTCAGCTTTTAGAACACAAATAAGGCTTATTCTTTTTATCTTACTAGTGCAGATAAAAACCAAGCATCATTCAAATACATGCTGGTGCCTGTCTATAAGAAAATCACAGTAAGCATATGACATAACTGAGTGGCAGGTGACATAACCATTATATGGTGATCAGGAAATATAAAGTTAAGTGATTCTTCAACAGGTTTTTTTTTTCCTGTATCATGACCCATGTTACCTCCTAAATAAGCTTTGAGACTGTGCTCTCATTTATCTGTATGTGATTACAAAACATCTTGACTTCTAAGGGTCAAAAAGATCTTACCAGCACTTGCATGTTGTAGAAATACCATGTAATAATCATAGAATCATAGAATAGTTAGGGCTGGAAAGGACCTTAAGATCATCTAGTTCTAACCCCCCTAATAATATTAGCAATTGTTTGGCTGTTACTGTGGAATATGCTACTATGCCTTTATGAGGGAACATACTAGTGGCATGAATTCCTTGAAAGAAAGCATGATTTGTATCTTCTCCTGACTTCTGCTTTTTAATGTCTTATTGTTTTTTGGGTGAGGGATAGAGGGAAGGATTTATGCCAGATATTCTGGATAAAGAGCAAGGAATCATATTCTAGTACACAGAGCAGGTGACAAATGTGTATTTATCAGGACCGTAAGCTTAATGGCAGTCTAAAAATACTGTGACTTTATTCTAGATCCTGACAGAAGTGGCATATTCTCAAAAATTGTGCCAGGGCGCCAGAGACCTCTGTGCAGGGAGCTTCGGGAGAACTCCTCTGGATGCCCACAGTTTCACGAGAGATGCCAGAAATGTCAAGACAATCTTTCGCATGGTAAATAGCTATTTTCTGATTATGGTTTTTTCTGTAATGCACTAATCACTGGTTTGTAGATTTTGAGGCTGTCATTCTCCACTGTGCCGTTTCCACATTTTTGGAATGAAATATTCACTCACTGAGTTTTTACTGTAACTATGGATACAAGCACTATTCCTCATTCCAGATGAGTTCAATTACCTTTCCTCACTGTCTCCACAGAGTGTCAGTATAACTCAGTTGTTAACACACCACTGGAGGTCCAAAGACATTCTACATTCTGTAACAAAACACCTATTTTGTTTGTGCTGCCGTCCTGCAGATAAGCAAGACGTTAGGCATTAATCGATCCTGCCTGGGATCAGCAGAAGTGCGAGCAGTAAGTAAGGAGAAGTCCAGACTCCTGGCACTTGCTTCTGCAGACAGCCAGACAAAATGTCAGGTAGCATTGAGCTCCTCACGAGGAAAGCAAACACTGAACAGCCTGTAATTATTCTTTGTTGAACTATGTCAGGAATCAGGCCTGACATGAAGGACAGAAAGGGGTCTGCTTGTCAATACATAGGACAGAAAGGGGTCTGCCTGCCAGCATGTAAGGAGATGGCAAAACTCTGGCATTCACCCTCCATGGGCATATGGGAAAACAATCAGACTGCATCAGCCAGAATTGGTCTCAGGACTCCCACAGCAGCTTAAACCATCTGTAGTTCCAGAATTATTTAGATCTTAAAAGCCACAGAACATGCTTAAACCCAAATGTCTTCAGAATATCTCCAGTATGGCAAATATTAATGATCCAATGACGCATTTTGAAAAGAGTATCAGACCACTTCCATCTCACTAAAAGTATCTTTTTGTCTTAAACTGAGTATTACAGATAGCAGTTTGTATCCATGGGTACTGTACTATCAGCCTGAAGGTATCCCTTGATAGTGCTATTTGACAGAGAATAAATTGAATTTTTCCATAGCAACTTGTGTACAAGTTTCATATAACATTCTTGTTCTAAATACATATCTCAGTAAAATAAAAAACAGCTATCTTCAGTTCTGAATTCATGGCAGTTGATACTAGTCACAAACTAATGTCTAACTGTTGTTAGATAAATATTGGGCCTTAACACTTGACAGGAAAACTAATACAGACTGTGGACTTCCTTGTTATAACCTATATAATAGAACCATAGAATAGTTTGGGTTGGAAGGGACCTTTGAAGTTAGTTGGGTAGCCCAATCCCCCTGCAATAAGCAGAGACATCTTCAACTAGATCGCATTGCTCAGAGCCCTGTCCAACCTAGCCTCGAATGTTATGAGGAATGTGGCATCTAGCACCTCTCTGGGCAAACTGGTTGGCTTCGTGGGCTGCGAGCACACACTGCCAGGTCATGATCAGATTTTCATCCACCAGGGTCCCCAAGTCCTTCTCCGCAGGGCTGCTCTCCATCCCTTCATCTCCCAGCCTGTACTGATACCAGGGGTTGGTCCAACCCAGGGGCTTGTCTTAGCACTTGGCCTTTTTGAAGGCCTTTTAACTCTTTTAAATATGAGCAATTAAAAGCAAAATACAATGTATAAGAAGATTATGAAGTTGCTATATGTAAAATCTACAAGTTTTTATTTAGCATAACAGAAAATATATTGCCATGAAATATAAAATAAACTAAAAGTACTTGGTAAGTCATTGTAATGTGATAATTAATCCATTTAGTCATTATGAGCCTAAACTAACTCTACCAGAAGAGGTCAGCAAGAATTAACCTTTCTTTTAGCATTATTTAAGCACCAAGCCGAAACATGCCCCTTGCTAGACTTTTTACAGTATTCTGTATTTCAGATAGAAAAGATGAAGTACAAGATATACTAGTTTCATATAAGCTTCATGCTGGCTGTCTTTTCTAACAGATTGCCCAAACATTCCTGAACTGCACATAAAGTTTGATGAAGCCTTTAAGCTGGTTAATCTCTCAGGGGAGCAGTATGAGCAGATTCTCCAGGTGGTTCAGCATCATACAGAAGATACTTCCTATTTGTTGAACAAAATGAAAGAAAGATTTGGGTGGGTGTCTGAGTTATCCAATATGACCATCGGACCAGAAAACATTTTCAATATAGTTAAGGTAAGGGCTGTCTTCCAAAGGGAGTTATTGCACCATGCTATCTTTGACCTAAGGTTTGCTCATACACATGCTCTTGGGGATTGTGGATGTCTATACATGCGTAATGTTTGGTTTCTACAACACAAAGTTCCTACTCATCTTGAATCTGAAACTGCAGAGATTAGAATTGTTTTCCTCTAGATCCTTTCAGTCCAATGGATGGCTGACAGGCTAACTTGAATCACTGTCTGATAAGAGTAAATTGACACTAGCAGCTTTGACTGGCCTCAGATTACCTTCACAGATAAAATTCACTGTACTAGCCAGTAACACATCTTTATTGGATCACTGAATACCTGCCTAGATGTCTAAGTCTGTACTTACATATCCAAAAGCTAAAAGGAGGCAAATGTTACACACATTATTGCAGTGGAAGCTGCATATCTTTAACAGCATTAGTCAATATTCCAATAAATAACTCTATCTCATACACAAGAATATATTCAAAGTAAATTAAATCTGTTTTCTTGGGCAAGAGACAAATCCTATCCTCCCTTCCAACTCAAAAGTCCAATGTACCACTATTACTACAAGAACTTAATACAAAATGGTTGTGCAATCCACCAAAAAAGCTCGAAATCATGACCAAGGGGGCAGGCCATATTTAGGCACACTGTTCCAACTGAGTCTATCTGCTCTAGAAAGATAAAGCTACTAAATCTGGTTTACCAAAACACACAGAAATTAGTAACTTCAAGCACACAAACTCTGTCTTGAAAGTAGTGGGACAACTCATAGAAATTTTCATTAGGAGAGCAGAAGTTCTTTATAGGTGTAGTTCATGCTATAAACATTAACATGCAGTTCTTTAATATGGTCTCACAGTGCCATGTCAGCTTTTCCCACCGCCTACAGTAAGCTTTGGCATAAATGCAGACACCCACTGTCTTTACAGAAGAAAGTAAGGAAAGTAGACAAGCTTAAAATATTCCTTTAATTAATTTTCCCTTATTAAAGACAGTAGGCACAGAGGGTATAAACAAAACTAAAAGCACACAGTAGTTTGTAGTGTCTAAAGTACTGATTTGTTCTCTTCTAGGTGGTACCTGGGGATCCCTCTAGTAAAAATGAAACTGTGGTAGACGTGAATATCCTGACTTCACCTACTTTCACCATTAAAGTTCCTCCCAACTTAGACCCAAAGAGTGCTGAATTCATTGAATACATAGCTGGGAAAGCACTGCAACTATATAAACAGAATTTTTAAGTGGTAAGTTCATTCTTCCTCTTTTCATAGAAAATGCAGTTCTTTACATTTCAATACCCTTTAGTTGGAACATGATTCAGTCCCACAATACACAAGACTGTCTCCTCAGAAACAACATGCTGACTGAGACAAACACAAGTGTATGGAAAAAGCCCCAAATGCTCAATGTTCTAGCCTGTGAAATGCAGACATGACAATATTAAAAGATTTGACTTATTTAGCTGTGAAAACCTCAACCTTGAAGTAACATCTGGGATGAGGCAATGTGATAATAAATATTCCTTCAGAATAGAATTGCCTCACAACCACAGTTGAGAGCCTTGGCATGTCTCTGTGTTCATCATGTCTCTGTTCATCCATCATGAATGAACTGGAATTACCACTATTAATTATGTTTCTTTTTTTTTTTGGTGGTGTTTAAGAACATGTTTAAGAGCATGTTCCACGTTATTCTGATGATAAAGCAGCACAAAATTAGAATCGGCATGAGAACTTGCTATAACATTTTCCCATTGACAGCACTCTGCTTAGATTAGTGGTGTTAATAGAGTCTGCAGTTTGACTCACGGGAACAGAGAAAGATCCTTCTCATGGACGACTAAACATTTTTGTAGAAAGGCCTTACAGACGCCTTTCTCCATGCTTGACAGATTTCTGGATAGGGAGGGAAGAACCAGACAGAGAGGCAGGAGAAAACAGTGCTTCACATTCTCTCATCTCACAGAGAATCTCCAGGAAACACAGGGTGGTTACAAGTGGCATCACACTGCTGTGATGCTAGCCAGCCACCCAGGGAAACCAAGGGGACTCTAGGCCATGCAGGTCTGGTGGCCTCTGACTCTCACAGTTGGCTCTCTCAGGGGCCAGACCCACAAGACATATGAGACTCACAAGAAAATCACTGCAGTGTCCTCCTAATCTTCTGAGTAGCACTAGCTTCTGACATAGCTCCTTTTTAGGTCATGGGTGTCTGAAATCCTAATCTCAACAAATAAAGCATGGTCTGAATGCACACAGAAGTCTCAGGAAGGCCCTATAAAGGATTCAACATTAACAAAGTAGATGAAGAAAATGTCAGCATTTTCATAGAATCATAGGATGGTTTGGGTTGGAACGGACACTAAAGCTCATCCAGTTCCAACTCCCCTGTCATGGGCAGGAACACCTTCCACTAGAGCAGGTTGCTCAAAGCCCAGTCCAACCTGACCTTGAACACTGCCAGGGATGGGGCAGCCACAGCTTCTCTGAGCAGCCTGTGCCAGTGTCTCCCCACCCTCATAGTGAAGAATTGCTTCTTAATATCCAATCTAAGTCTACCCTCTTTCAGTTTAAAGCCACTCCCCCTTACCTTGTAGGTCTCCTTTTTAAATATTATTTTATATTTACTCTGGTTATTTATTTGAGGTCAGACTCATAATTTTTAAACAGATGAAAGAAATAATTTCCACCAGAGAGGCTGAGGTGGGGTGCAGAATTTATGCAGAATATAATAAGCCTCACCATGAACTCTTAGGTAAATATTGGTGAAATTGTGATTATATTACATTTAAAACACTATCATTTTTTAATATTTATATATATATCAAATAAAATAATCAGCACATTTTCCCTAGTTTTTCTTCAAAATCCTCTGTAATTTATATGCAGTTATTGATGATATATACTCTTTCAGATAATACAAGACTAATCTTCAAGGCCAAATGATACAATATTAAGTTCCTTAGTCTGATTATTTTTGGCCTAAGTCTTAGTCTGATTTTCCTGCGCAATGTGTCTTGTGTAGCCATTTCGTACCTGAGAAAACTAAGTGACATTAATTTCCAAATCACAATACTATTTTATGTTCAGTTTGCATAACAGATTTAGGGTAAAGTGTAATAAAAGCAGAGTTAAAACTCTACAAGGAAAGGGAAAGATCTTTAAGAAGGGAAAAAGAGAAAAACACCCTGTTTCTGTCTGTTTGGGTTTTTTTTATGTTGTGTTTCACAGCAGGGCACTGATACATTCCACATATACTTATTTCTCTATCTTGTTTTCTGTCCAAATACAAAACATTTAATATTTTTCTTTTTTATCCTAGGAAAAAGATGTGTGAAATCTTTCTTCCTGTAATCCAGTATATATTCCTTAGGTGGAATACCCCTAAACTCAATGTACAGCTAATTGTTAAATGGCAACAGTTAAAATAGTTGTATATCAATAAAATTTTGCTGAGTAAATACTATGCATATGAGCCAGCAACTGAAAACTGTAGAAACCTTTTAACTAAAAATTAAATCAATTTTTATGTTCATTAATTTTAAAAAGATGCTATTTATGTTGCAAATTGGGCAATTTTTGATAATCAGATATGGCTCTGGTTATGCAAATATTTAAGAAAATAATCAGTTATAAACATACAAGTAATCCCTATTTGCATACTTAACTTCAAGCACATTCTTAAGCCTTTTCAAGACTGGTCCCTACAGATGTTACACATTCAGCTAAGTCTGAATCATCCACATTTCCATATGCATGTACCATATTATTTTCCAATGAAAATGTCCCATTTCTTCTTCCAGTTGCTTTTGATGTTTATCACGTACATTAAATGACTTTTCTGAATATGCAGTAATGAGTAAATCTTTTGCCTCTGGAATTTCTTATTTGTAGTTCACCTCTGGAGTCAACTTTTAAATTAATTAACAGGGAAGCTTTTATCAGAAAATATGTTTGTTTTTTCCTAAATTATACATATTAAGTTTCAATGGTATTTGCAAATCGCAATAAAGGTTGAAAACTGATCTATCTCTCAGAAGCAGAACTCTAGGTAATTCAGTTTCATTTGCTGTGCCTGGCATTTTGAAGTATTTTTTGCACGCAGTTATATTCATAATTTCCAACTGTATCTCTGCTAAATAAATTGTATTAATTTCAAAGTGTACAAACTATCTATGTTATCTGTGAGTACAGAAAAATAACTGTACCCTAATTATATCACACCTTTTCCTTTACTTCTATACATGCAAGTGGGGATAGACACTTATACAAGAAAGAGGCCATTTCATTGTTTTAATTAGTGGGAAAGATGTTTTCCTGCCTGGTGTAAGGGAAGGTAGCATTTCCTAACCCACAGTCCTCTGTTCGTTCAACCTCCACTATATATGCTTGTATTACGGGCTCCTAATGATAGGAGATTAGCAGCCATAACTCCTGCAATCACACCAAGTGTCAGATAGACTATCTGAGAGATGAGTGACTCTTAAAAATGCTTGACTTCTAAGATATAGTAACAAATAAATATTCAGAGAAGAGTCAGTTTTTTTTCACTAACACAGAGAGTATACCTAGAAAATTTTCAGATAACACCAGAGTGGGAACAGTTGCAGTCAGTGTTGAGGACACAAGTCAGGACCCAAAACGACACTGAGAAATGGGAGAGAAGCTGAGATCAACAAGATGAAACTCAATAAAACCATGTCTCCCTTAGTGAGAAAGCCAATGTGTAAATAAAATACGAAGCAGTTGGCAGCTGACAAGGCATGGCATAAAAGGGTCTCATCTTTAAAAGCGCAGGTCACTGTAACACTTCTGCAACAGAGAAGGTGAGACTGTGTGTGAAGATGAGCCATGGCACCACAGGAGCACACCACCAAAGATGAGAGAGGCTTGCACTGCCTGCACATTGAGGGCTTCTGCGTTTCAGGATATGCCGGCTGCAGGGATCCCTCACAAGACGTGTGGTGTGCTAAGCCCAGCCAGTCTTTGCCCTCTTTCAGCTCTGAAACAGGATGACTGAGGTTGCAGAGATAAGAAGGAAGATCATAGAATCATAGAATGATAGAATGCTTTGAGTTGGAAGGGACCTTAAAGACCATCTAGTGCCAACCCCCCTGCCATGGTTAGGGAGACCTTCCACTGGACCAGGTTGTTCCAAGCTCCCTCTGACCTGGCCTTGAACACTGCCAGGGATGGGGCAGCCTCAACTTCCCTGGGCAAACTGTGCCAGCACGTCAGCACCCTCACAGTGAAGAATTTCTTCCCAATATCTAATCTTATTCTCCCCTCTGTCAGTTTAAAGCCATTCCCTCTTGTCCTATCACTACATGCCCTTGTAAAAAGTCCCTCTCCAGCAAACTTTACAAATGCCAACCGTACTTTCCAGCACGAAAGAGGCTGGGGGGGCAGATGAGTTGCCCTTGGCAGCAAGAGCCAAAGCCAGTATAGAGCGGAGCATAGACTTAAGCTAGGGGATCGGGCCACCACTCCGTCAGGGGGACAAGCCCCGCAGGGTGCCGCAGAGGGTGGCTGTGGAGGATTTCCAGCACCAGGCGAGGAAGTTTACAAGGGCAACAAAGGATCAGTAGAAGCCACCGCCTCCTGCCCGCCTTGAGGTAAGCGAGGGTCGCGGCCAGGCGGGAAGAGGGCGGGAGGGAGGCGGTGGCTTCGCCGGCTCTGCCCGCCCTTTGTCCGCTGCTTGGCGGGAAAAGCAGGTCTTTGGCGCGTTCGCCGGAGGAGCGGCTGCCGGGAGCGGGACCGCAGGGCAGCCGGAGCACACCCCAGCCCGGAAGGAACCTCTCGGGGTGTTTCTCGGCCGACATGCCCTCCGAGGGGGAGCTGCCGGAGGCTGGCGAGCTGCAGTACCTGCGGCAGGTCCGGCACATCCTGCAGCACGGCCACCGGAAGGAGGATCGCACTGGCACCGGCACCATCTCCATCTTCGGCATGCAGGCGCGGTACAGCCTGAGAGGTCGGGACCGCCGGGACCCGCGGGACGCCCCGGCCCCCGACCCCTGCCCGCCGCGGCTCCGCGGGGAGAGACGCCATCTTCTCCCCCAGGGCTGTCCCCCACCCGCCCGCTGAGGGCGATGCTTTTCCCTGTTCGGGCTCGGGCTCGGACACGTTGCAGGGGCTGTATCGGGGTTTCGGTCCGTCCTGTCAGCTCATTTGCCCTCTCCCCGCCTGCCAGCCTGCCGGAACTCGTGCCCCTCCTCTCCCTTTGCCCAACGGCCCGGCCTGGCCATGCCCTGCCCCATAGCTGTTACCTGGTGAACAAACGGTTTAGATCTTGAGAAAGTCTGTCCTGGTCCTTCCTGCCATTAAATCATGCTAGGAAGGATGGTTGTGAAATAGATCTGACCACGATTTTATCTTAAGCCTCCCCTTTCCCTTGTGAATGCCTACACATCCTTATGCTGCACCGTGGCGCCCTCACGGTAGAGTTCATCCAAGTCTCCACGGATGATTCATCTTCCCCAATTGCCCAGGAAAATGAAAGTCAGGTTCATGTCTTCCTTGATCTGAATATGAGAATTACACAGTCTTTTCCAGCTTCTTTCTTCATATCCAAACCTCTGCATGTCAGATAGTGGCATTACCATCTGTGGATAAAAAAAGCCAGTCGTTCACCCTTCCTTTTGGATGGCTGTTTACCTCTGACACTCTGCAACTGTTTTTCAGATCAGTTTCCACTGCTGACAACAAAGAGGGTATTCTGGAAAGGAGTGCTGGAGGAGCTGCTGTGGTTCATCAAGGTTCAGTATTGGGATGTCTCTGTGGGTGGTGTGCATGAGAGTGGTATTAACTGAATGGACTAGTGTGAATTGCGGAATTTGGGGTAAATGCAGATGTTTCCATTTATACAACAGAGCAGAAATGCAGCCAAATAATATTTTAACTACACATGGTAGTCCATTATCTTCAAAACATTCTGTGCATTTTAGTGGAGACTATTGCATTGTTACCAATCAGGAGAGTTATTTTCCTATTTCTTTTTAAGGGAAGTAGTGTGAAATAGAGAGTTCTTTTGCTGATCTGACTATACCCCACAGTTATAAAACCTAGTACAGTCTTTTATTAGTGTTTGAATAAGAAGTGATAATATGAAGTAGTCTGTAGGCAGCTTAATGATCTGCTTTTTAATACCAAGATAGCTTGTATTGATTTGAACAGAAATAAGCAGTGAGGGACCAGAGGTGAAATGTAAGACTGATTTAAACATTAGGCTTTTTAGTAGCAAAAACCTGAGATCTAATAGAGCTAATAGCTGTATTTTAGAGTATTAAAATTCAATGGTAGATAATACATTATGAGGTAAGTGTTCAACATCTTTGTGGGTGACATGGACAGTGGTATTGAGTGCGCCCTCAGCAAGTTTGCCGATGCCACCAAGCTGTGTGGTTCAGTTGATACACTGGAGGGAACGAATGCCATCCAGAGGGACCTTGACATGCTTATTAGGTGGGTTGATGCCAACCTTATGAAATTTAACCATGCCAGGTGCAAGGTCCTGCGCCTGGGTCAGAGCAGTCCCAGGCACAGCTCCAGGTTGGGCAGAGAAGAGATTCAGAGCAGCCCTATGGAGAAGGACTTGGGGGTGTTGGTCGATAATAAAATGAACATGACCTTGCAGTGTGCGCTTGCAGCCCAGAAAACCAACCTTATCCTGGGCTGCATCAAAAGGAGCATGACCAGCAGGTCGAGGGATGTAATCCTGCCCCTCTGCTCTGCTCTTGTGAGACCTCACTTGGAGTATTGTGTGCAGTTCTGGGGTCCTCAACATGAAAAAGACATGGGAGTGTTGGAACAAGTCCAGAGGAGGGCCATGAGGATGATGAGAGGACTGGAGTACCTCCCGTATGAAGACAGGCTGAGAAAGTTGGGGCTGTTCAGCCTGGAGAAGAGAAGGCTGCATGGAGACCTCATAGCAGCCTTCCAGTGCGGGGGATATGGAACAACGCAAATGCCGATTAATGTAATCGAACGCTGAACAATTTATTCTGCGCAAGCACACCTTTTATAGGAAAAAATTACAGAATACCAGAACATTCCACAATAGATGATTGGCTCTGACTCCATGTCAGGTCCTAGCAACGGCTTGTGATTAGAGGCTTAAATTCATGTCAGCAAGTGGGTGTCCCCTTCTGGCAACTTCCAGCACCCCCTGGCAACTTCCAGAAGCTGCTGGCAACTGCCAGCAGCTTCTAGTGGCTTCTGGTGAGGTGCCCTATAGCAACCCCCCTGCAGCCTCTGATGACTTCCGCTTACCAGAGAATTGGAGTTCAGCCAAGGGCTGGATGCCTCTCATGCCTTCTGCTCACTGGACAGTTGGAGCCAGGCCAAAGGCTGGATTGCTCACAAAACCACTCTCAGTGAGAAACGCTTCTACATTCCAGTATCTGAAGGGGGCTATAGGGATGCTGGGGAGGGACTTCATTAGGGACTGTAGTGATAGGACAAGGGGTAACAGGTTCAAACTTAAAGAGGGGAAGTTTAGATTGGATATGAGGAAGAAATTCTTTCCTGTAAGGGTGGTGAGGCAGTGGAATGGGTTGCCCAGGGAAGCTGTGAATGCTCCATTGCTGGGGGTGTTCAAGGCTGGATTGGACATAGCGTTGGGTGGCATGGTTTAGTGTGAAGTGTCCCTGCCCCTGGCAGGCGGGTTGGAACTAGATGATCTTAAGGTCCTTTCCAACCCTAACTATTCTATGATTCTAAATGTTCCTTTATATGTAGTGGCATTGTGCAGGTACGGGAAAGTCTGTCAAACCATTCGCTAGGTTGCAGGACTCAAATACACTTTCATTTTATTAAAAATATAAAAGACTAGACACTCTCCAAAACAGAACGCTTTCTTGTGTTGGATTTTTGAGGGTGCTGACTTGGACATGCTGCAGAAGCCAGTGAAATTACTCAGGGTCATTTTGTCGTTTTTGTCATTTTAACGAAGGGATTTTTAAGACCTTAAGCTCATTGTAGGTATCTTGGCAAAGACAACATTGAGGACATAATTTTTTTGTCTTTTTTTCATTCATCTATAAAGTAAAATCTTGTTGTCTGCAAATGTGCATTATGAGTTTGACCTTGAGGCTGTACTGTTTGTGCATTTGCAAAATTAGAAGAATCCCAAGTTGTAAGCATGGCACTTCAAACTTCCTCCTAGTATGTTGCTCCTAAATTTTATTCTATCATGTGCAAGAACCTCATCCTGTGAGTAAATCAGACTGTTCATCCTTTGTAAGTGAAGAAATACTGTAGACCAGCAAAGCTGAATACAGATGTTTCAAATCATGTCCTTTGTGCTGGAATTAGCAGATAGACTTCTTTCTGTGTTTTGTAGGGTTCTACAAATGCCAAAGAGCTCTCTGCAAAAGGTGTGAAGATTTGGGATGCTAATGGGTCACGTGAGTTCCTGGATAAGCAGGGTTTCAGCACCAGAGAGGAGGGGGATTTGGGACCAGTTTATGGTTTCCAGTGGAGGCACTTTGGAGCAGAATACAAAGATATGCACACAGGTAATTACATACAAATAAAATCTTGATTGCTTAGTGAGACAACTGTGACACATCAGTTACAGAAGCCTGAGTGGAGTGGACTATGGTTAAAGGGACTGTTCACAGTGTGAATTGATAGCCAGAATAAACACTGTTGGAGAAGGGTAATTAAACTTCTTTTTTTTTTTAAACTCAGTGTAGTTATCCTGAAAGATGTAGCTTTGTATATTGTAGTTTGGCATTTGTGGCACAGATCAGTCACAAGGCATACATTTCTTTTTTTACTTCGATCTAGAGCATGTATGGTCTCTGATAGCTGGAAGGATGTGAGTCTATTGCAGTCCAGAGATGTGAGCTAGCGCCATTTGATAGCAGTGGAACACAGGCTGCCATCTCTGAATACCAATGCAGGGTCTGAATTTCCATGATAAATTGTGCTGGCAAGAGCTGACATTTGTGCACTACATTCATTGAAGACTGTGAAAGAGAAAGATTTTTCCATTCTGCAGTTGCAACAAACTAGGATATATCCATAGCTGATAATGCTGTGGACAGAATAGCTGTAGCAAGTTATGATGTGAGCAGTACCTACTGGTATTATTTTCAGTGAAACTGGCTCATTAAACTCACTCTGAAGTGTCTTGACTCTTTTCTAACTCACTGAAGGAGAGAATATATGAAATGTTTAGAGGACTGCTGCTGAGAAAAAGAGTCAAAAATAAACTTTACCTATCTGGTTGGTGTGATTTTTAACTCAGATTAACAACATGGATAGTTATATTTTTTCCTCTTGGGTTTTCAGTACAGTCTCAAAATTCACACAAGTTACAGATGTTAGACTTATTGGCATGTTGACTGCTGGCAGTCAACACAGCTCTATACTAACACAAATGATGCAAATTGTGAACTGACACATCTAACAAAGTTACTAAAATGTTTCACATTCCCAAACATAAAAGGCCTGAGGCATAACATAATTTGGAAAAAATGAACAACATAAATTCCCATAGATTTCATTACTAATAGATTTCCTTAGGTTGCGTTACCAGTGGATAGGTAATTAGCTTCAGAAGCCAACATAACCATTTGACAAGGCTTCTGGCACAGTATTGCTGGCAGAAAAGTTCCATGAAATGCTAATTGAGTATTAGCATCCTTTGTTGCAGCTTGGGTCTCCCTGTGACTGTTATTTGGTGTTGCTTTGCAATAGGATTTATTAGAAAAAGTTACCAGCCATGCTGACTCACTGGCATGACTCAGAACAATGAGTAACAACTAATGACTCTTATTCTGGAATCCATTCTAAGGTTCAGTTAATTCTAGTGAGTTTCTTATATAACTGGTATTGAACCGAAAAATCAGCCTGCGAACGTCATCAGGTGAAGTGTAATATCCTGTGCTATGCATGATTAAAGTTCCCTTCTGGCACTAAATGCTATGGAAATTTAGTTTTCATACATGACCTTGTAAGTGCTAGATGAAGGTGTTCATTCATCTGCCATGAACTTCCTCCTTTTGAGTGTGCAAAGGATGCCAGCACCCCATGTCTGGGTATATTGTTTGGGTTTTTACTTTTTTAAAGAAAGAGCACTGTAGCAGACATGTTTAACATCTAGAAAACATCTTAATCCAGAAATGCATTGAGCAAATCAGTTTAAATACTATGAATAACTAGGTAGTAATACCTTGCCCGTTCCAGTACAGCTTTTGTCCTATCTAGGTAACAAGTCATCGTGAATGATAACGTAAAATACTTTGTCCAGCTAATTTTTTTGTATTGCTGCTTTTGTCTCCTAGGATGTAGTGTTTATGCAGACTTCTTACTTGGTCTTAAAAAATGTCAAGTTATTGAGGCTTGGAATAAAATGTTCTAAATAGGAATGGTCCTATTTTGGTGGGTGATGAAGGTACTCAAAGCACACAAAAGAGATGGGGTACATACGAAAATACCATCATGAGAATTTCACAAGCCTTAGAGTATGCTAAGGAAGACCAAGAATAGCTTACGTTTGGAGGGTGCCAACTGATAATTTAATCACTTTCGAAGTTACAGTAAAATCTTCAGAGGTTGTCGTTTGGGTATCACTTTTCAGTGGGATGTGGGTGGGCTTTAAAAAAAAATGTGACTTGAATCTCTCTGGCTTAGATCTTACTTGGTATCTTTCTTCAGATTACTCCAACCAAGGAGTTGATCAGTTGGAAAAAGTGATTGAAATGATCAAAACCAATCCAGATGACAGAAGAATCATTATGTGTGCTTGGAATCCCAAAGGTATTGAACAGCAGACTTTTAAGTAAATGCAGTTGCACATTATCTTGCTTTATGCTAAACTATGTTCTAATCCTGTGTAAACAGTCAGTTCCAGTGCTTACTCTCAAAAATTTTGGACCATTACTTCAAAGTTTTTCTTTTCACATGAAAGTGAGGGATATACCAGGCTACCTGCATCTTGGACATACGGTCTCTGTTCAAAGACAGCAATTACTATATTAAAAAGGTTAAAAAAACAAAACCAAAACAGAATATACCAAAGCAGTGTGTCTGGTTTTTTAGCCATATAATAAATTGTAAACTTAACAAAAACCTTAGAACTAGAAAACTAAACTATTATTTGTGTTTTAATCGTCTTGAACATAGGTTGTCTAGGTAGCCATTCACTGTATTACTTCTAAATAAGAGCTACTGCCAAATAATGTTTAACTTCAGCAGCAGTAGCTCTATGCACAAAAAAAAAATCATCCAGAAACAGAGCAGACTCATGTCTCTGAAAGGGGATGCCTCATGCCATTGCTGTTATTTTTAAGGTTAAATATTGTGAGATATAAGGAGATAGCTGGATAAAGCTTTTCTTACCAAGCTGCAATTGTAATATTTGCAATTATAAGTGTGGATAAACACTCAAAAGATCTTTTGTTTTCTGATAATTATTTTTTTATTGATCATTGCTTTTATGGCTCAACAAGTGGTAAAGGCACATGGCAATAAGAAGAGAGTAAGATGAAGCAGCTGGAAGTTGCTTTAGGGTATATGCTTAATTTTACCCTGAATGTCTTCCATTAGGGAAATCACCTGTCTCACCGAGGTGAGTAAAACTGAACTGCTGTGCAGCATTATGGCATAAATCTGCTCTGTGGAATATCTGTTTATGACTTTTCTGGTCATACAGCCCAGGAGACAGTGTGTCATGACCCAGACTTAATTGCTTAGGCAGTAGGTGATTTTAAACAAGAGAAGAAGCAACAAAATGATAGTGCAGTTGGATTTTTGCTCTGCTGTCCCATAAAGTGCTTTTTCAGGTTTTGTGTCTTCTACTTTTATCACACTAATGCCGTTACGTTGGTTTTTTTTCCACTCTTCTTCCTGTACTGCAATTGCTAGATATTTCTCTGATGGCTTTGCCTCCATGCCATGCACTTTGCCAGTTCTATGTTCTCGATGGTGAATTGTCATGCCAACTCTATCAGAGGTCTGGAGATATGGGACTAGGAGTGCCTTTCAATATTGCCAGCTATTCATTGCTTACTTATATGATTGCCCATGTCACGGGGCTAAAGGTAGGCTCTTTAATCATTTTACTTAATCTTGTCTGAGAAGTGGGGGACTTAAAGATAAGGCTCTTCATGTTATTCATGTCCAAGAAAAACTAGAATAAACATGCTGTTCAAAATCTTGCTAAAATACGTGTAAGAAGGGGCCTCATGAATTTAATGTGAGTTGTCTCGGGTTTGTACGGGCAGTTAAGATCAGCAATGTAAGAATTCGTAAATTCACATCAAGCAGACAGAAGATCCTCCAGCTCTTTTTAACTGAATGTCAAAACTGATCTGTTCCACTAGTCTAGCTCTTAGAAATTTGAACTGAGTACTTGTCCTTATGAGATAGAAACATGTGAGTGATTAAATTTTGTAGCGTGTGTTTTTTATTGGAAGCAAACAGTAGCTCAGTGGTTGCTGTCAAGGTTCCAATTTGGATATTCTGCCCATTTAACTTCCAGCTATAATTTCAGCTGGGTATTTTTTTCATTTCCTACTTTGTATGATCATGTAGAGTGGTAGTATGTGCTCAGATATCTATTGTCCTGACTCCAGATCTGTATTTTGTAATTTGGAGGAATAATTCAAATGTACCACAGTCTTGTACAAGGGAAACCCCCTTTTCTTTAGAGCGTGTAAAAAATTATACTAGCAAGGCCATTTGGGCCTGACCCTTCCTCTATCAGCAGCATGAAGGGGAACTTAAAATAGTGAAGTAGAAAAGAATTGGACTTTACAGCAGTTGCAGACATACTTAAGAAATTAAGCCAAGGTACCAGAAAAAGTGAAGTTTAACATTATGTCCATTAAGTAGCTGTTGCCTCTGAGCTGCTTCTTCTCACGGCTTTGGTGGGTTTTATCATCGTATACCTAAGGGTTGATCTGCATTGGACAGAGGCCAGTAAAATAAGTGATAAAACTTGCCTAATTAAATTATATTGCCTATGGGCTGCGAAGTCACAGCACTTGGGAGCTTGCAAAACCCATCTAGATGCTTAATAAGTCCTTTGGGGTTTAGCCTGTGACTGACACCTCCACTGCCACAAATTACATTGTTTAGTAGTGGCTAAGGCAACTAGTTTAAAACCAGCTTTGCCAAGTCCTACTTATTCGAAGTGGAATGGAAAAGCTAGTTGTCAGTGTCTCATCTGTTTCCATCTTGGTGGGCAGATCAGCAGTGCTCCATACATTTAGCAAAGCTATTATCCTAGCAGGATTTCAAAGATAAATTTTTTGGTAAACTAGTAGAAATCTCATGATATTTTTCATCAATTATGCATTAATCTGGGAAGATAGTGTCCTTCAAAGCTTGCAAGGTTGTCTTGATAATCCAGTACAGGAGCTGCAATTCCACTTTAGATGTAGGATGCTAAGAATCAATACTGTGAGCATTGTAGTGTTTTTCTTTCTTGAAACCTGACTGTTTGAAAAACACATGTATTCTTCTTTCTCTTCAGCCTGGAGAGTTCATACACACATTAGGAGATGCGCACATATATCTGAATCATGTGGAACCTCTGCAAGTTCAAGTAAGTACTTAATCTGTATTCTTGTATCTTTCTGTCTTCCACAATGCTTCTCCAATACAAAGTTATCTTGATACATATCTTATTTAAATATCCTTTTGCAAATATTTGTCTAGCTTTTTTTCTTATTTCTAGCCTAATAGTTGCAACACCTTAACCTCTGCTCAACTTGAGTTGCAAGCAGAAATACAATACAAATATGACTGAAATGTACATCAGTGTACTATTCCAGAACCAAATTAGAGATCCAGAGTCTCTACCCCTACTTTTGACTTCATTGTTCCAAAACCTTGCAAAACCACTCTGCGTAATACAGATAAACACAAAATAAAATGTTTTCGTAGTATATTAGAAAAGGGTAACTTATCAATTCACAGAGTTAACCAGTATTAGTATTTGGCTGAATAAGGCTGTATTTTCTTCACAAAGTAATTTGTTGCATTAGGAGCAAATCAGACTTAGCTCACACTGAATGTCCTCACCATTCTTGTGGTTCAAAACCATCCAGAGAACTACTTGCTGGTTCAGACCTGAATGTTCCTTTAAGAAACTGCAGCACATCTGATGCACATCTGGGTCAGAATTTCCTGGGAATTTAGTTTCGTCTGGAAGGAATCTAATCTGTAACCACGAGAATTGCTCTGCAAACTGAATATGCTTGCATTTGAATGATCAGGGAGTCCACTTTAAAATTATGATACTGCTCCCTGTCAAAATACTAAAGTAGATTCCATTTCACTGTTGCTGTGGGTTTTCTTTTTTTCAGTATAAATCTTCTTGGGAAGGAGAAAAAATCTACATAGTGTAATCTGACTTGAGAGATTATTGAGATCTAATGTATAACACAAAATCTCTGCCTTCAAGTATTGGCTTTATACAATAAGCTTGCTTTTATTTCAGCTTCAGAGGGAGCCAAGACCTTTCCCCAAACTCAGAATTCTTCGTAAGGTTGAAGACATCAGTGACTTTAAGGCAGAAGACTTTCAGATTGACGATTATAATCCTCATCCACCTATTAAAATGGAGATGGCTGTTTAATGCTATAAACCAGCTTCAATTAATGTGAAAATGTACCTAAGCTATTTAGCTTTCTCTGTTTTTAAAGTTACGGGAGTTTTATACACTTCAAAAGATACATATTTTATTACTGAAAAAGAAACAGAGTTCTGCCTTCAGTACTAAGCTGTAGTTGTACAGAACAGTTGATTATTTATTCCTGCTGTACAGTTTTAAGTTGTTAGTGAGATCGTCGTCTACACATTGTTTCAGTTACCAGTGGCCACCTCTGTTGCCGTTCAGTTACTGTGTGTGAGTAGCACTTCCTTACATGCTTTATTTAGTACTGAAAATGAGAACTTTTACATATGATTCCTTCAAGGTTGCAGAAGTCTTTAAATATGTTCTAAAGAGTGTATCTTTAATAAAGCTTAAAAACCTTCTGGAGGGATGATGCATACTTAATTTTAGTATGTTTATTTAAAGCAGTAGTAAATAAGAGTTGGAAAGCAAAGGTAAATGCTGTTTCACTTTAGGACCTCAGAGGGTGAGAGCTAGCAAGGGAAAAGAAACTTAAACTTCACATGGTCTTCCAGCAGGAAGATGAAAGATCTTAATGGAGCTTTGCCTGAAATGCAATCTGCATAACATCTATCAACTTCTTTTAAATTATTATTTCCTAGCCCTGCATGAATCATAGAATCATAGAATAGTTAGGGTTGGAAAGGACCTTAAGATAATCTAGTTTCTCTGGAGAGATAGCATTCTTGAAATCAGTGGAAATATGTATACTAGAGAAACTCAGTCTGAATTATAGGAAAGGTACATGAGGAAACCCTTTGACAAGGAACACTTTCTGACTTATCCCAAGGAGTAATTCGATGGCATACAGTGTAGAATCATAGAACCATAGAATCATAGAATAGTTAGGGTTGGAAAGGACCTTAAGATCATCTAGTTCCAACACCCCTGCCATGGGCAGGGACATCTCACACTAAACCATGCCACCCAAGGCTCTGTCCAACCTGGCCTTGAACACCACCAGGGATGGAGCGTTCACAACTTCCCTGGGCAACCCATTCCACTGCCTCACCACCCTTACAGTGAAGAATTTCTTCCTTATATCCAATCTAAACTTCCCCTCTTTAAGTTTGAACCCGTTACCCCTTGTGCTGTCACTACAGTCCCTACAAAGAATCCATCCAGACCTGTAGTTAGACAGAGGTTATCAAGTAGTGTTAGTAACAGTCTGCTGTCATTTAAAACCAGATCCCACAAACTTGTAGACTCATTTTGCAGCCTGGAGCAGTAGAAGTTAGAGATAGTATATCTATAGGATTGGGGCCTATTAATTAAATCTTACCAGAATTTAGTTTTCGTCTCTCCTTATCTTTGCAACTTCTGCAGTAATTTCAGTCCTTATAAAATCCCTCTCCAGGAATTCAGTTGTGAATTGATCTACAGTTAATATTGACACATAGCATATTCAGTATGTATTTGAACACATGGAAAAATGCATGGGTTTTTTTTATCAATTTTAAAGTCAGTAAACTGGTATAACTGAACAAGCTGTCCCAGCAGCTGTCTGTCCCATGCACGCACCAGCTGATGGCCTAAAGAGCTGTACAGGTGGCATTAGAAGCCAGTTCCTTACCACCTCTGCCTATCCATAGCATTTCAAGTCCTTGCTGTTTGCCCTGCTGACTGCTACTCATTCTGCCTCATGATTGGCCTTGAAGAGTTTCCACTCTTCTGTCATTCCTTCTCTGAATGCATCCTTTTATCATTTGCCTGCTTTCCAAGGGCAGTTCAATTGACTTGGAGATAGCGTAGAAATTTCTTACCACTATGCTCAAATATCAGCTCCCTCTATGATCTACTTTCTTAGACAAGCTTTCCTAACCCATATTATTTCTGACATGTTATGATAAGTTGCAAAATTTGCCTTACTTCAATACTAGAAAGAATGTTAGTTATCTGGTCATAATAGATGAGGGGTCAGAAAAGAAGGAACTGTTTCTGAGTTTTGAGATGAACACCCACCTGATCAGCCATTAAATTCAATAGTTTGTTAATTAATCTGATTTGGTGAGTTTGCTACCATAGTGACTTCCATCTATGAAGTGTGAACATGGAATGCAGCCCAGGTTTCAAATACCTTTATCAAACCTGCAAACTGTTCACGTTCACCTGCTTGAAGTTTAATCCACACTTCTAACCTTCCTTCGTAGCCCGCAGGTAGGTGGGCTTATAGGTAAAGACAAATGCATGTGGCAACCACCATGTAGCAACACCTTTTTTAAGACAAGAAAAAAAGAATAATCACCATAGTCATTTGCTACAGGAGTATTTTATATAACTAAGCTGCTTTCAAGGCTTTCAAATAGTGGGATATAACCAAATAATACCAAGTGCTGGACTAATTCACAGAGACCCCCAAGTCCATACTAGAAAAAGGCAGTGCTCAAAACCAAGGCATCCAAAGCCCTTAGGTGCATGACATGAAACAAAGAAAATTACACAGTGCATGCAAGCTTATGCTCAGAAATCACAAGCATGACAGCTGAAGAAACTAATCTGACTGGCTTGGAGAGTGGAGAGAGAAAGATTTTCTCATTGCTGCTGTATTTTGCAGGGCTTTACTCTGGACTATCAGCAGCACAGGCAAGTTTTCATTCATACATCCCAGCTTGCAGCTGTCCATTTGTAGAGAGCTCAGGGCCTTAGTGTGTAGAAGCTGTGTTAAATATCACTCTGTTGTGGCAGTGTAAAGGGAAAAAGAAAAAAGTTAAGACCTGAAGTCTCCCAAATGAACATCTTACAAGAGCTGCTCGCAACTCTCATACAGACATTTGTGCAGTGTCCCTCTTGTGTGCCTCAATAAACCCAAATTTTTTAATCCACAGAATCACAAAATTGTTAGGGTTGGAAGGGACCTCTGGAGATCGTCCCGTCCAACCTCGCTGCCAAGGCAAGGCCATCTAAAGCAGGTTGCACAGGAATGCATCCAGGTGGGTTTTGAATGTCTCCAGAGAGACACATGAGAATTTGGATAAAGTGAAGTTCAAGGATGTTGCCAACATTAAAAATAATCAGCTTATATTTGTAATGTTATGAGCACAACACCTGACACAATGAACTGAAATATACTCTGTGCAAAATGGTGTGGTCGTACCGGAATGAGTTTGGAAATTACTGCCCTTTAACCGGATGTTGAACCGCCTAAATGAAAGTGAAGCAAAAATGCCAAGTAAAAACAGCTCTTCCATTCTAGGATAAGGACAGGAGCTTAATGCAAAGGTGATTGAGTTTGCAGTGAAAGCATTACACAGTGCTCACATAAATGGATTGGGCAGCTCTGCCAGGTAATTCACAGACTGCCTCAGAATGTTTTTACAATTTAGGCTCTTTTAGGAACCAACTCACCCCCTTTTGGTCCCCAGCCATGTTCCCAGGCAGGGACTTGAGGTACACTGGGGACTGGACTGCCTTAGCTCCACTTCAGCATGCTCAGGACTATGCAGCTTTCGGATGTGCTTGCCTGTGGGAATGGGCAGCTATTCCCATTTGGAGACAGCTAAAGTGATTATAGTCATGATTCTGATGTAGAAAATCATTCCTTCTGGAGGCCTGTCCAGCCAGATGAGAGGTGGCCTTGTAGGCAAGATAGACTTCGGTAAGAGTCAGGATTCAATTTCTAGCTGTGCTACAGATTTCATATCTGGAGCTTGGCTAAGTTGTTCAGTCAGTTCAGGCTTTGTATTAATTTCCTGTGTTTGTAACACAGATAATAGTAATCCCCTTATTCATAGGGGAATTCTGTAGGTAAATACATAAATCCGTATGTGGTTCTCAGATGTTATGGCAAAAAGAAGAAAAAGGTTATACAAACCATGAAGTAAAGCTAGTATTCAGGACTGGCCTTTACGTTGTAGAGCAAAGCTATGCTAATGAGTAATTCAAACATATCCTAATAGATGTTCATTAGGACATCAAATTAAATGTCCTGTCTACTGGTAGACAACAGCTGAGAGTGAGAAGCACAATGAAATACGTTGATAGTGGGGCTTGGCATGAGGAACTGGCAGCAGAGGAGCTATGTTGTATGCTGTCACGGTTGTCTCCAGTTGCTGCAGAGAGATGAGAATTTGTTAATTCACATCATTGGGCTCTGTAGATTTGGTGTCAAGGCTTGGCAAAAAGACGGGTGCAATAAAAAAAATTTAGGTTAAAGGCTGGTATTCTAAAATGTGCCAGCCTGTCCATTGACACCTTACTATTTACGAGATATCTGCAAGTTAGTTCTGGTCCTTGGACTCATTAAAAACATTTCATGTGAAAAGTATTTAAATATAGCTGATGGCGGTGACTTATTTCTAATGCTAACAATGGGTTTCCCTGGGGGAAAGGAAAGGCTTCAGCCTTATAAAATAGCTGCATACATACTGGCCAAATTCCTCCTAATTTCAGACAGGGCACTGAGTGCATTGACAGATTTCACCCTGACCAGTCTCAGCTGGGGTGCACACCCTCTGCCCATCAGCCTCGGTTTCTGCCTGGGCTGCACTGCAGGTGTACCTGTTGGTCCATGGCCAGACACAGCTGTGGACGTGTCTGGCTATGGACCAATGCCCTGCCCTGGCCTTGCACTGTGCCTGACCTTGGTTCCCCTCACCAGGCCTGATCCTGAGCCACGCTCACACACTGCTGCCTGGCCTCAGCCCATCCATGTCCTTGTCCCCAGCGGGGTGCCCAGGGCTTGGGGCTGGGAGTTGGGTCCCCTGCCTGCTGCTGACCCTGCCCCTGTCTGGAGGTGGGTCATGCCTGCTGGGAGGCCTCTGCCCGGCAGCTCCCCGGGCCCCTGGGAGCAGTGGCACCTGTGGCACCCTGCCAGCTACCTCTGGCTGTCTCAAGCCACAAGCCAGAGCCAGGCGCATGGCTACACAAGGCCTTGCCCTACAAAACTGGCTTGGCTCCGGGCTCTGACCCTTCCACAGCTCTAACCCAGCTAAACCCAAGCTTCTGAGTGAACCCCTCACATCGGGACTTTGGGGTTCTTCAGGAGCCGTCTCACGCTGCAACTGTGCCAAGACATGGGCATCACTGATCCAGACCCTGCACAGCAGGCTGATGGCCCAGCTCAACCTGGTCTGGGATCATCATGGACGGGCTGCCAGTCACTGGGCTGTGTCCGACCCTGGTTCCTGTCACTGGGCCAGACGGTGTCCTCAGAGCTGTCTCTTCACCATGAGCTCATCTGGCAGCCTTCTCAGTTGACCCTGGCTGCTGCCCCCAGACGTGCACTGCCAGCCATGCTGTTGGCTGCTGGCTCCCCAGCCCTCCCGGCACCACTGACAGTGCTTCTGGTGCCACCGAGAGGATGAGCTAAAGCTTGCTAACAGCATGATATTAAGGGGTTTTTGGCCTTTAGATTTGGGCACAAATAGAGCTGATGCAAGAACTGGAGCCAAGAACCTCACCACTCTAAAACTCATTCCTTCATACAGCCAGTGCAAGGTCATGGCTACACATGAGCTGCTGTGCTCAGCAAAACACTTGCTTGAGCACCAAGCCCACAGAGAACAATAGGAGCTGTGACCATTATCCGTGGGCCACAGGGAATATCAATTTCAGCAGCCCTGCAGCTCTCTACAGACCACATTGTCCACCCTGCATTGTTCTGCACAGATGTTATCCAAGCTGTCTCATGGAGGTACAGTGTGCTCCGTGGAACAGCATAGTATACTTGCACCTTACTTCTCTACATTTCATGCAGGCAATTATGATCATTGATGCATTCTTTCCTATTCCTCATGGATGTGACAATATGAAATTTTAGCAGATACTCTCGCAATAATAATAGAAAACTCCAGGTATTTCCAGGTTGTTCACAGAAATCGTGTGTGGGAAGAACGAACCAGGGAGATAAGCTGAAGGGAGGTAACCTTAGTATGGAACAGCTCAAATAGATACCAAGTAATTTTCAGCTGTAGTGTTCCAACTCTAGTGAGAAACGCAAAGGAGTTTTGGCACAGGCTCCACAAATTGTGCAGTAGTTACATTAAACAAGTAGTGATTAGAAAAAAGCCCAAAGCAGTTATACACATTCTGATTGCCACACCAGTTCCCAGCAGTGCTAAGACCTTCAAGGAAATAAAAATCCACAACTTCCTTCTGTTTTTAATTCCTGACAGTAACTCAGTGGGATAAAGGCTACAATAACACTTGATTCCGCATACTGCTTTCTACTTATTTTATAGAAAATGTAAGACATGTCATAAAACTTTTCACTGATATTTTTTTCCTTCTTTCTCTGTTCTGCAAGCAATGTAAAGAATTCTATAGCAGGGTGTGCGAAGCAGTAAAGAAATGCGTATACAGTACCTCTGGGGGTTTAACGGTGCGTGCTGGGAGCACAAATTCTGAACTGAGCTTCCAATTTCACTGGAAACCATGCGTTTTTTTAAAAGGTTCATTCATACTGCATACTAAATGTTGGCTGCCCTCCTCATGCAGGCAGTACAGCGCTTTCGCATGTTTGGGGTTTCTTTAGAAGCAAACTATTTCTTTAAACTTAAGGGAATATAGGTGCAGAATCTGTGTCAAGGTCCTGTAGGAAATACACTTAACGATTTAATGGCACTCTGAATAACTAGTTCAACCTGAGCTCTGAATATGTGAAGGAACAGTATCGACAATGCACTACAGTACTGACCAGAGTCACTGTATTACCATTGAAATGAAAAAAAAAAAGCTATCCAACCTTTGAAATAGTTGCATGTCCCATCTGGAAAACTTGGCTCCTTAATCCATCGGGGTTTAAAATCAGCTGGTTTAGTGACCCACTCTTTTGCTTCCTTTATTTCCCATTGTTGGTTTGCATCCAGCATCTGGGGACAAGGAAAATAAGAAACAAATATACTGAATACTGAAGGATTCCATTAACTTTTTCTGTGAAACTCTCATAAAAAGAGCAAAAAAATTCATATGAAGTGGTAGAAATTCAGGAAATAAAAAGGAAATGAAAAGCTGAAATTGCCATTCTGCATGTATTGTGCTTTTGGCCACTCTTAACACTGAGTTGCAATGGCTATAGAAGTATCCAGACTAAGTTTGAACCAAGCAGATCAGGAGTTGTAGGAAGCAGAGCGGAGTCTTCTGTGTGAATGAGTATATCTTGGCAGCAGATACTTGCGTAAAGCACCCTAAACCATGGACATGGCTGCCTGAAATTTTCTGCAGAAAAGCTTCCTCATAAAAAAGTGCAGTAGTTTAAATGAGTTTCTCAAGCATCAGTTCTTTCCCATGCAAGGGAGAATTCTTCCCCCTACAAAAAGTGAAACATCTGAAGACGACACCGCCATTCCACTGCAGGCTCTTCAGGTCCTTGACAACCTGTATTCACAGAGACAGCTTGGCAGTTCATGATTTATGGCATCCCATGAAAGCTCTGTGCTGCACTGCCATACCCAGAGTAGGCTGGCAGCTGTGGCCATGTCAGGGAACACATGGGGCAAAACATCCAGCCCACAGAAGTAACATTTCCAAATCAGAATGCATGACTTCCAACTGATTATTCCTTTTCATTCAATTATTTTAGTTTGAAAAACTTCTTTTCTAGTTTTTTTTTGGCCAAACATAAAAGTAAAATATTAACAGGCTTCCGTCTGGAAACCTCCTTGGACATTAAAGGCACTTAAAATTTTCTAGAAGACAATCCTGGAAGTGGAGTTCCACCGAAGACTCTACATGGAAGCCTGGCACAGAAATACAGGATAAAATTCTTAGTAATGCATCTACTGGAGAAGAGAAGGCTGCGTGGAGACCTCATAGCATCCTTCCAGTATCTGAAGGGAGGCTATAGGGATGCTGGGGATGGACTGTTAATTAGGGACTGTAGTGATAGGACAAGGGGTAAGGGGTTGAAACTTAAACAGGGGAAGTTTAGATTGGATATGAGGAAGAAGTTCTTTACTGTAAGAGTGGTGAGGCACTGGAATGGGTTGCCGAGGGAAGTTGTGAATTCCCAGGAGGTGTTCCAGGCCAGGTTAGACAGAGCCTTGGGTGGCATGGTTTAGTGTGAGGTGTTCCTGCCCATGGTAGTGGGGTTGGAACTAGATGATCTTAAGGTCCTTTCCAACCCTAACTATTCTATGATTCTGTGATTCTATGTCTATACTGCTTTTGTTGGTATAAATCAACATTTGTTGCCATCATTTTTCAGGATTTGAAAAAGGAAGAAAAAGGTATTTGTCAAGGAATTTAAATAATGAGAGATATTTAATCTAATAGTTTTAAACAGAAAATAACATAGTATAATACTAAAAAATGATACTCACCATTATTTTGTCCAGGCCAATCATTTCTTGTATAAATCTGCATTTGCAAATATCATCCTACAGATCTTCACCCACCTTTACTTTGAACCTAGATGCACATTTGGAGCAAGATATAGATCTTTTCTGAATTATTAATGCAACAGTAAACTGGAATCCATCCACTGGATTGTAAACTAGAATATACAATTTCAGCATTACTGAAAAATCTTTAGTATTACTTCTCTTCCCTTGTGAGTAAGCGTCATCCTACACTGAAAATAAAACAACAGTGTTTGGTTTTGGTTTTGTTTTTTTTTCATAAATCAATGGAAACATGTTTATCTTCATTTATGCTAAGCCCTCAGCTTTGCCATACCATTACTGTTTTCCTGCAATGCAGCATTATGAAGTAGTAGAATGGAAGTGTCTGAGAGAGAGATGGAAGCAAAGTCATCACTGTCCATATCATGGACCTGGAAGAGTAAGACTAGGTCTAGTCCATCTGTTCAAAGCATGAAACATAGAAGAATAGCACTCAATGCAAAGTGTTTACTATACATGAGAGAATCCGACCTTCTCTCAAGGCCTGTGTGTGCAACTGGAAGCAAAGTTACATCAGTGATACATAGAACCATAGAATCATAGAATAGTTAGGGTTGGAAAGGACCTTTAAGGTCATCTAGTTCCAACCCCCCTGCCAGGGGCAGGGACACTTCACACTAAACCATGCCACCCAAGGCTCTGTCCAACCTGGCCTGGAACACCCCCAGCGATGGAGCATTCACAACTTCCCTGGGCAACCCATTCCACTGCCTCACCACCCTTACAGTAAAGAATTTCTTCCTCATATCCAATCTAAACTTCCGCTGTTTAACCCGTTACTCCTTGTCCTCTCACTACAGTTCCTCATGAAGAGTCTGTCCCCAGCATCCCTATAGGCCCCCTTCAGATATTGGAAGGCTGCTATGAGGTCTCCACGCAGCCTTCTCTTCTCCAGTCTGAACAGCCCAAGCTTTCTCAGCCTATCTTCATATGGGAGGTGCTCCAGTCCTCTCATCATCCTCATGGCCCTCCTCTGGACTTGTTCCAACAGTTCCATGTCCTTTTTATGTTGAGGACCCCAGAACTGCACACAATACTCCACATGAGGTCTCACGAGAACATCTCCAAATAACTCTACCACACTGCATCTAGAATAATATTAATTTGCACATTTTCATAGTAAGACTAATCTTTGCATTTCTTTCTAGGACGTTGCAGAAAACCCTCAGAAAATTATTTCAGGTATATCAATAACATCCAGATGAAACAAACTCCTCAACCCAACCAACTGTAACATATGATCAATTTTTCCAGTGCAGGTATATCCCGTGAATTGGCAACACTACTTCTAGATGTACCAATGTGTATATTTCCGAGAAGATAATTCCCAGCTGATTTAACTAAATCTGACACCAGTAAACTGCCCAAAGCTTTCACGATACTTCACATAAATATTTCCTGGGGGAATACAAAGGGATTGGTGGTGTTATGAATTCTTTTTTGGTTGAAAGCCATAATTCTAATCAAATAGATAAATTTTGCTAAATTTGAGAATTTCCGAGAGGAACAAGCATGAATATCAAATTACTGAACAACAACTTCTCCTCACCCTCAGATCATCATTACGGTTGTCCCTCCAACTTTGGTCTTGCAGGCTTGTGGTGTATTCCTGAATGAGCTACTCCTACCAAAACTAATGAGGCTGATTAAGGATTAGGAAGGTAGAGGGTACCAAAGTCAGATTTGAAGGAAAGGAGACTTACCATAAGCTTCCTCATCTGTTAGCACATCAGTGAATATATCTGAAATCCATGCAGCATACAAATTGTTTGGCATCCTGATTCAAGGAAGATCTATAAAATAAAAAGAATAACATAATAAAACAGTTTGGTCTCTTTTCCCATGTCACAAGCAATAGGACAAGAGGTAACAGCCTCAAGCTGCACCAGGGGAGGTTTAGATTGGATTTAAGAGCAATTTCTTCACTGAAAGGGTGCTCAGGCATTGGAACAGGCTGCCCAGGTTAGTGGTGGAATCACCATCCCTGGAAGTGTTCAAAAACCATGTAGATGAGACCCTCAGTGACAAGGTTTAGGGTAAACTTGGCAGTCCTGGGGTAATGGTTGGACTTGATGACCCTGAATTCCAACCTAGCTGATTCTATGCTTCTATGATGAAAAAAAAGATTAAGTAATGCTAATCACTCGAGGAATGGCCGTCAGTCTTTTCCCTATTTCTCTGAAGCAAGCAGGGATTTGAGAAACTTGGTATTTCTAACCTTTCCCCCCAGCAGCCCGCACTACCAAACTTAGGTGTGCCTGATTTCATAGCTATGAGTAGTTGGTGATAAATTCTTTTCACCTTCCTTATAAACTCTATCCAAGCAGGAGTAAAAACTAAACAGGAAAGCCAAGTCACACTTTTCAGCTGTCAAATTAAGAGAGAGAAGCACCCCTGTTGTCACACCTTCTGCTCTCAGGAAAGGAAAAAACAGGTTATTTTAGAACAGGCTCTTTTAGATCTTAATACTGAATAGAATTCTCTCCAAATGACTCATCACTTCAGCAGAGATCAACACATAAGGCCCAATCATTTGCTAGCACACAGTGGTAACGTATACAGTTCGATTGCTGAGATTTTAACTGAGTAAGGAGTTATTTTTGAGAAAAAGCCCCCAGCAATTGAAAAAAACCAACCAACCCCCCAAAAACCAAACCCTCAGTTATACAGATTTAAAGGAAAGCAGCTCCTTGGCCAAATCATACGCAAAGGCTCACAGATGAAAGCACAATCTTTAAGTACACAGCTTCCTATTAGCACTAGACATCAGTTCCCACTGTCCTCTGCGTCACTAGAGCCAGACAAGACAAACAGTACAACTTCCCCAGAAGTTCATGTGGGATTCTACCAGGAAGGTGGAGGAAGAGAGAAGCTCCATTTCAGGTAAAAACTAAGTTCTCTTTATATCACAGACATTGGAGGAAGTAGGACATTGAGCAGCTAGAACATGCTGTTAATTTCTGGTTTTTAGCTGTAATAGACAATAGATAATGCTGTTTTCTGTTCCTTCAGGGCAAATATTTTCTTTTCAGACTGTTTTCCACCTTCCCAGGTGATAAATTGCCGTTACAGTCTCTTGTTTTGCACTTATCGGTGGTATCTGTGGATGTCTCTGGTTTCTAGGTACCCTGGCTGTACTTCAAAGAGGCCACCTGCACTTTTCAGGGATGTTTTCTTTATGGTTCACAGGGCTAGTCCCCAGGCTCACAGTTCCAAGGTGACAGCCCTTTCTCTGCCAGTATTTTTGAGCAGACAATATCTTTTGCTCAGTAATTACCCATTCTAACCAGGCCACCTTTGTGGCTGCTCACATCACTGCCTAAATCGGTTATTTTTAATATCCAGTAACATGTTAAGTGTACAAGATTTGGCTCTCAGATCAACAGCATATTCAGCAGGGAAATGGTTAGAAGATTAAAAACTCAGATTAACACCTCGAAGTCAGAAAGATGAAATCAAGAGGACATACGGAGAAACATCTGATAGGCAAGGCTAGACAAAAATCTTTTCTTTCAGAAGTGCCATAACTCCAACAAAATGACTCTGAAATGCTCTGACCAATTCCACCACTAAGCACTGTGCAGTTGCTACAATTTTTCATCCTGCAGAAATGAAGCGTATGCAGAGTATCCAAGAACTCAGCAATGCTTGTGCTTTATCTGATATTTTAAAGCTAAACATAAGTATAAATTACTGCAAAATCAAGACCAGATGTGCAAACGGGGGCAACCAGGAGAGGGAATCATTCACTTTTCACCCAGGTCTGGGTGGTCACTGTCAGTTTAGTTGCGGTGCCATCGATGTTTCATCTTATACTTTCCTGTTTCCAGATGCTGATCCCTTCCTCAAAAAAATGACAAATTAGAATGGGTTTTCAAAATGAAGAGTTGCTCCTGTATCACCTCTGACTCCCTAGAGGGAATAAAAAGCCATCCTAGACCAACTGCCCAGAACACTGTCAAAGAAACAGCAGCCATCAAAGAAACAGCAGCCATCAGGTCACATCTCCTCTGAGGAAAACAGCATTTCTATAAATCAGAGAGCCTTTGCATACTACTCCCTTCAAGCAACTGCTGTCTCCTGAAGTTGTTTCAGTACTTGAAATCATGTTCAGGTTCTCATTGCCTCTGTTTCTGGCAGGAAGGTAATGGCAGTTGTGGTCCAGCTGTTTAAAGTCCCCAAGACTCAGGGCTGAGGCTGAATTCTGTTTTTTCCCAGTCCCACATACCACTCACTACCCAACATTAACATATATTCCCAGCAAGGGTTTTTGTTAGGGCAAACCATACACACGTCTAGCAAACAGCAGTGTCAGAAGGAGGACACAGTAAGAAAACTTGTGCCGACTGCAATTTTCTTTAGCAGCATGAAGAGTCTTCGGAAATACGAGACCATGAGTCCAATACTGTGAGGTCTCCCCTGTGCAGGGTATTTGCTTGAGTGTCTGAGCCTCAGTTTTGTAAGGACTTCATTTGTATGGTTCTGGCTAAGACACTTGCCTGTGTCTCAGTTCCTCTGCTGTTCCTAGCTACACTGGGGAAAGAAATCTCATCCCACTTTCCTTGGATGTCATGAATCATGTACTGGAGTGGCTGAGGTTAATTGTGTATCTAGGCAGGCTGGACCAAACACATTCAATCATGACAACAGAACGGTCTTCAGCATCTTGTATTATAATAGACCAGGTGATACAGACTCCAGTCTTAGGCTGACTAAAGATAATGGTTTATCCTTAAAATAACTGAGTACATAATTGCCAGATTGCCAAGTGATATAAAAAAATAAAAAATGGAAAAAGTAGAGCTTTCTGTGAGAAACACTTGCAAAGGTAGATAAAAGGAGGAAAAGGCATGATATCAAGTCACAGGTTTTGTGGGTGTTCAGTTGATTGCTAGAGGGTTTTGACATACTCAGTGCCAGTGAAACAGGAGACTTGAATGGCAAAGAAGGAATTGCTCATTCCGTGGTCTAGGGCACTGGCTGGCTGAAAGAGCACTAGAAAGCCCTTCTACAAATGTATAGAAGTTACACCTGGTATGGAAGGGAGCAGCGACAACCGCAGAGGAACTCGTGCATGCGCTCACTGAGTGCTGCTCGTAGAACACCATCACAGCCACATCCTGCTGTAACAAACAGCTTTGCCTAACAAAACGCTCCTGCCTGCAGGGCCGGTGAGTACCATGGCGTTCGAGATGCAGTTGTCCAGGGAGCTGGGAAGGTGGATGCTGCTGAGAGTTCCTGCCATTCTTAGAGGCCCAGGTCAAGCACTTACCCGCACGTGTTTGTGTGGTGTCTAGCTGCACTCCTGGGCAACCTGGGCTAGCCCCAGACTGAATATGGTTTCCCAACTCAAGCTCCACTCTGTCTGCACATAATGATTGATACACCGGCTTTGTGGGCCCATGGGTTTTATCCATGGTTTTACATTTTTTGGAGTAGCTCAGAGGTGTCCACTGTGGGGCATAATAAGAAATAACTGTGGGCTTTTCTTAGGAAATCATGTTTCTAAGCTCAAGATCAGGAATTGAAGTTGGTAAGCAATTCTAAAAGCTGCCCATCCAAAATGAAATTTCCAGTAGACCAAACCCTAGATTCTGGCTGTGGCTCAGTTATGGTCTTCAACTTCATCCTTGATGAGTCAAAATACTGCTTCTCCTCTTGCCTTAATTTGCCATCCAGAGATAATTAAACTGATCTCATTTGTGAAGTGTTTGAGAGTGAGAAATGCTAAATATTAGGAATTATTAGGTAAAATGGCAGATGCCTTGGAAACCCTGAAGAGAGATGCTGTGTATCAGCAGGTTTCTGCCTATTGTCTGGCATCAGAATGTTTGTCTTGGGACTCAGAAAAAATGAGGGTTGAGCTATTTCGTCGATAAATCAAGAGCACTTGCACAAGGCAGGCTGGCCTGTCAAGGGGGATATGTATCCCACTACCTTCCTGAATGCATTTTGTCATTCCCAAGCTGCAGGGAGGGTTGTTCCTTCTTACCTTAATGATAAATTGACCTCAGAGGGCATATCTATTGCTAAGTATATACACACTTGCTTTTCAAATCACTTAGTAGTAGTATGAAAAGGCTCAGCCATCCTAATGACAGTGGCACCAGAGATTATATTTAGCTTATTAGTAATCTACTTATAATAACCTTAAACCACTGAAGCTATTGATTGAGCTTCAGTTTCATATTGGAAAAAATTTACCCTTGCAAATGGTAGTCCTTTGATAAAGGCAGCACGATTAAACGCACAGATTTTGATGCAGTCAACTTAATAAATAACATTAAAGTGTAAATGATGGAAACTACTTCTATTATACTTGCAGTCTTTTAGCACAAAAGAATACGCATTTATGCTAGTCGTAAGCCAAGAAAGACAGATCCATTCCAGAAGTGAAGACGGTAATACAGAATGAAATCAAAACTCCAGTGGAAGCACATGGTATGCATCTGACCTTGCTCTAGTAAGGCTGGCCTGCTAGGAACCAGTTAGGATGAGCTGACCAGAACAGTCATAGAGAACACTGTAGCAGCACTTGGCATTAGCCTTGCTCCATTTCCAGTGTTCCACAAGGGAACAGATGCTCCTCAGTTCCCCTGTATTCCTACCTCCTTTTCAAACTGTGACAGAGAGAACAGATGACACATGCTATGCCACATCCCACCTCACCACCTGCTTCCCTCTGCCCAGTGTTAGCACCTCAGCTGTTCACCTCCATCCTCCTGTCTCTACGCTAAGGAAGAAGCAATGAAGTTGTTTATGTTTCTCCAGCTAATGCTCGCCCTGTGTCAGTAGGGAAAAGTGCAGAAGAACCCCAAAACATAGTCCTCAACCAAATGCTTAAGCCTGTGTCTTGTTCCCCACTCTCAACAACCTCCTAACAGTCTCTCACAGATGACAACTGCCTGTGTATGACCAACCAGCGATCCAGGATTTTTGATCAGAACCCAGTTTTTACACCAAAGGCCATTTTAACAAAAATAGAACCATCCCGCTGCCATCTCCTGACTCTTCTCACCCTGCCCTGAAAAGGAGGTTCCCAGCCCTGCACTGACCTCCTGGCTCCTGCCGTGCCTGGAAGAACAATGTCAGTCTCATTCCTGCATTAGGATGAGGCTGAAGTAGGAGCAAGGTGTGTGACTAGGAAGGCACTTGCACTTCTGGGCACGTACACAGAGAGTCCAAGTACCTACTGCACAATACAATAGCTATTGGATGAATCACAACTCTGGACTCAGGCAGTTACCCACCCAAGACCTGCTTATGGTGCCCAAATCAGTTATTCAAATTTAGTCCTAAATTCCTCAGCAAGGTGTGAGAATGTGAGTTTCCCATTTGCAATGTACTGTTCAGCTTAAACCCAACATGACTGTGTAACTCTAAGCAGTACTGCGTTTTAGAGGCAAGCTGGCACAAACATCTAGAGCTTCTTCACAGAAAACTTAAAAACTAAGAAGTTTATTGAACAGATCAAATAAATAACAAAAGTGGGGGCTCATTTAGTTGCTTATATTCATTTATACTCATTTCAGCTACGGGTATGCATTTTAAAATAAACAGTATTCTAGGTGACGATGGGTGAGATGGCATTGTGGCTTATTTCTACCCATCAACAAACTCTAGGAGACTGAGAGGGAAAAAAAAACCCCAAATCTTTCAAAGGCTACTTTTCAGTGGCAAGAGCTGCTCATGAGCTTAGTGGTTGCAAGGGTAAGAACACATATAAGGTTCTTTTCATGCTAAAATAGAGATGTATTCTATCTAAACAGTAGGATCATACACATTTTTATGTCCGCAAGGTTACTCAAAAAACAGTATGAAACAATTCTTAAAATACTACAGCTTGAAACAATTCTTAAAATACTACAGCTTGAAACAATGCAGGACAGAAACAATCTGCAGGCCTAGCATGCAGAATGGGCATCACAGGGTTCTGATGGACAACAGATAGAGCACAGATTACCAGAAATAACATTGTTGCATTAAAAATATGTAAAACATTATTACAAGAAATACTAAAAATACAGTAAACTTTGCAGTCTGTAGTAAGAATGGTTTTAGCGTTGTACTAGTTATTACTGAAACTCAAACTGTTCGAGCTTCTTAATCTACAGTGGCAACGTATATACATGTGAGGATTTGCAGTTTGAGTTGTAGTGGTCACTGAGACAGGTTAACATTCAATGAAGATAAAAATAATCACCTATCACAAGAACAAATGTGTAAAATTCCCTGAAAAACTGCAAAGAAGTCGGCAGTCACTGCTAACGCCAGATAAAGCAAGAGAGAGGAAACGTGTCTGCCCTGCAGCATGGCACTGACTGCCAGCTGAGAGTCTATGTTGGACCTGCTCTCGCAAGGATCTCAAGTCTGTGTCTGTCTGCGCATCATGGTGGCTAGTTCTAAAAGTCCAGACAGAACTGTTCTAGCCCATTCCTGAGAAGGACTTGTGCTCCAGAAAATGTCTCCCTTTTCAGAGCAATAATATACCACAAACTCAGCATCTTGTATGGAAGTACATTAAAATAGCTTACAAAGGATAAAAACACACCCCAAACTCATGAAGGTTTAACTTCCCTCCTTTCCTCCTCAATATAAAAGCTACTCTGCTTTTGTCCCCCTCCCGTCTCCCTCCTCCCACCCCTCAAATAAGCAGATGCAATCAAGGAGAAATTTATTTTGAACCAATTCTGCAAAACAGTTCAACAATGCCATACTTTATAAAAATACTTAGTTACATAATTAAACTTATTACTATTTATATAAAAAGTGTGAATGTGAATTTTAAACTCTGTTAGGGTAAGAACCACATCAAAGTCTTCAGGTGAAACAAATAAATTTTCATAAACATACAAACTCATTTGGAGCAGTTTTATAATACACAACCATTTACAATGAACACGTTCATTAAGTTAGTGTTTTATTCCTTTGCTATACAAGTGTTATTACAATGAACTGTTCCATTCATTAATTAAAAATCCAAACAATGCCAGTGTCATTTTTGGCATTTTTTATTATAACTGTATTAATACATAAACCCATATGATTGTGTTATTAATTTTAAAATATTTAGAAAAATTAAAATTCCATCGTATTTTTGGGGTTGATTTTTTTGGGTGTTTTGTTTCGTTTTTCTTACATAAAGCCCTTTGAAAATTTGATAACCACAGACATACAGGTGATGAGTGATGATCAGGGAAAATGACAAACGATGGCACTGTTCTTACAAAGATCTGTTTGGTAGTTGGATTCCATGTAGTGTAAACCCGTGAAGCATGTTAAGTTTAGTACCAGAACTATATTACCAGCTTTTCTGAAATTCATTTGTAGGATAGCTTTACAATGACAATATGAATTCCAACCTGGCTAAGTAAGAGTTTAGTGTTTCAAAATTAAAGTACTTAAGCTTGATCAGAAATTCAAGAACCTCATGCAAATCGTTGAGTAGAAGATATGATGTTATTGCTTGATATGTCAGTAGCCAAGGAAAATAAACCTAGATGTAGTGCCAGCTGGGCTGAATACCAGCAAATTTCAATGTCAGTATATTTGGACAATATTAAATACATTTCATCCCTTTAGTTTTTAAACTTTCACATTTTCTTTTGTTTATTTTTATTTAAATAATTCTGTAGGAAGGGCAGAAGTGGGAAGAGAAACTGCATGTAAGTGTGTCTTAATAGTCAAGAAAAGCAAAAGTGCAATCAAATCCCTGAACTTGTGTCAGCTAGCGTTTGTGGCACCCACCCTTGTTAACATACACAAGCCACATAAAACAGTACCAAACCTGCCTCTGAAAAAGGACCAAAAAGTGGTTGTTTATCAGCTTCAGTCTTGCTTTCCTGCTGAGCTTTGTTCAGGTAGTCTTCCCATACAAAAGCTCACTGTTGGATTGGAGCTTAAAAGTGAAAGGCTTTTCCCCCCTGATTGTACTACATAGCTTCAAGTTCAAATATCATCATACTTTATCAACACAATTTTATAAAATATTACCTCATTTTCTAGTTACCTTCATTATTCTTAACTAGCTATGCAGAAAGAATAAAAGAAAAATCTCTTGTGCTACTTTCCAGTTATATTAATACAAGTATTAACACAGTGCATTATGCTCTCTAATTTCACTATTGAGGTCTACCATTTAGATCAAGTTTGTCATTCACTGTTCGAATTTCTCTTTTAACCTGCCTACCCTAATTAAGTCCATGCAAGAGGAAGCTTAAAGATCAAGACTATGTAACAAATACAGTGCTACCATCTTCTCCTGGGGGGTGGGGGACACATACATGTAATTTGAGCACAGGGAGTTTTATGGAACTGGAATAGAATTGCTTGGTCCCACAGGGTTCTTCTGCTTTAAAAATGTCTTACCCCAAGATGACCCATTCCAGACAATTCCCTCTTTAGAAGGATGATTATCAAATGTCAGGAACATAAAAGGATTTGAAACATTGTTTTTTCTGCTATTGTTCACACCAACACTGATTTTTCTACCCCGTATTTTCAGTAAGCTTCCTTTGGACCCTGAAAATAAGTTGGGAAGGAGGAAAAAATAAAAACATGTCATTGGTAAATTAGATTATAACACTTTGAAAGTGGTTTTGTGCAACTGCATTATGAAATTCCAGTTTGCCATTAAGAGCATGCAAAGTAGCGAAGATTTTCTTTCCTTTAATTCCTTATAGATGTCAGGAATTCTTTGCAAGTCTTTTACATTTGGCAGATTTGTGCATGTTATATAGACTGTTGGTTTATAAATTGTCTCCAGGCTGGTACTGTGGCTCTGTAGCAGTAAAGTAGTCCTCCAAGAAAGACTGTATATATTCAAATGTTGGTCTCTCATCAGGGTCCTTCTTCCAACACAGTTTCATTAACTCATGGAGAGACTCTGGGCAGCCTTGCGGGCAAGGCATCCTATATCCACGTTCCACTTGTTCCAGAACTTCCCGATTCACCATCCCTAGAAGAAAAGCATTTTAGTTCTGAATGACATCATGCAAAGAACAGTTTCCCAAACTAATGCAATGGACCTGAATCTACCAGAACAGCCCCTTTAATGAATGCACCTTATAGAAATTAATTTTGCACATTTTGCATTAAATACGTTTCTGAAAATTATTTTAGCACACTGGTAATGCTTCAGTACCTGGTCCTTTGTCCATCTGCACTTTATCTCATTCATTTACTTTCCCCACTGCCTTGAGCCTTTCAAAAAGCAGACTCAACCTTCTGCGTGCCCCAGGTCCCATTCAAGGACTACTTAATTTGAAATCAGGCCCAGAAAAAGGCATTATATGTACCTATCAGGACTGCCTTACAAATTCCAGTCACAGCAAAATATTTGACAAGATATGTTACATATGTTAACTTCAAAAACCGGTCTAGCAAGTTCACTCTACTGATGTCCACTGTAGCCTGGGAAAATATCAAAAGCAGAAATTTCAGGGAAAGACAGATAGGAAAACATAAGGATACTTAATGACCTGAAATGAATTATCAGTCACATTTACAAATGTTATTATCTTAAAACACTTAAAAAAATATATAATTGTTAATCTGTAAATAAACCAAGTAGCTTTGTGAACAAAAGAACCAGTGAAGCATGACTAAGTTTTTGTCTCTGCCTGTCAACTGTGGGCTCTGAATGAAGGCAAGAAGTACAAAAGGTAACCTCAGAAGCATAGCATACAACAAAGAAAAGGCTATGATATATTCCTCTTACCTGGATATGGCACTCTCCCTTTTGTTACCAGCTCTGTCAGTAAAATTCCAAATGACCACACATCCGACTTGATTGTAAACCGACCATACAATGCTGCTTCCGGAGCGGTCCATTTAATTGGAAATTTAGCTCCTACAAACATTGGGAAGACACATACTTAATTTTCCCTTGCTTACACTTCAAAAGGTTTTGAGAATACTGCACTCAAAAACTGTTTACATTTTGCTTTGTTGACAAATTCAAGGTGGTTTAATATTTTAATATTTCAAACTGGAAAGGCATTTCCAACTAGGGCAGCAACTACTGGCTACAATTTATGGAAGCACTTAAGACATCTGGGATTCTTAATTAAATATGTTTCAAAGTGAGATGACCTTCATAATAAGCAACCTCTCTGGAATATGAGCTCTCTTCAAACTGTAGCAAGTTTTACCCACCAAAAATACCTGAAAACATTTTCTGAAAACATAAGCATAATTTTTACCATTAAAAACTTTACTAAAATTTCACTTAGGTGAGGGGGGCACCTAAATATAGCTGTAAAAGCACAGTTTTACGCATAATCGTTATTCATGCAGCCAGAATACAGACATATTCTGCTAAATGTAATAGTTCTAAGTAACCTGAAGGTAACTGGTCTTACTTATTCAGTAAATAAATGGGTCTTACCTTGTCTTGCAGTATACTCATTGTCCTCTATTAACCTTGCTAAACCAAAGTCTGCTATTTTACACACAAGATTGTCTCCTACGAGAATGTTAGCTGCCCGGAGATCCCTGTGGATGTAGTTCATTCTTTCAATGTAAGCCATGCCATCAGCAATCTTAAAAATAAAGTTTTATTAAAGATTACTTTTCATGACTATATCCATTTCCCCAAGCATTAAGCTGTACCCCTTTATTTAAGCTCCATTCTCATTGTATAAGTATAGGATGTATAGCACAGCAAGAGCTTGTGACAGCACTGATTAGAGTGTGGGTGGCTATACAGTATCTGCTTACTGGGAACTATACTGTTTCTTTTTGACAAATTCCAAACCTACAATAGAAGATGTAAGACAGAACAGCATGCAATAGCCACAGCATTCAGTATTTACATTTAGTTGATATCTGATACAGTTTTAAATCTCTCCTCTAAGGACAAGATAAAGTTTTCTTGGTTTATACAATGTACCTGAGCAGCCATGTCAACCAGCTGTGGGAGTTTTAAGTATTTCCCTTCTCCTTCTTTAAGGAAGTCTAGCAAGCTGCCTGTAAAAGAGAACACATTTTGGGAGAAAAAAGAAAAAAAAAAAAAATGATGTGATCTGAAAACATGAATGAGATTTCTTTTTTCATAGACATGATTTACATATTCATCTCTCAAAGACTGTATTTGAAAATCAGTCATTTACCAGAATACATGACTCAACGACTCCGGGTAGTTGCCTCTGTCCTGGTAACTAGTCAGCGCAAGTTTTATCCAAGTACTTTGAAATCCATTCCAATAATTCAGATAATTAAATACTAATAAAACAGACTGCTGCTTGATGACTACATGGGCAATATGTAAGGATTGTTCCCAGTAGTCTTGGTATCAGTGCTCTTCCTAGCTGAACTTTTTTCCACAGTGAAATTTATAATTAAAGAACAAATAAACTTCCTATCTGTGAATTATTTAATTTCCTGACAGTTCCAATTATATACTAGGGAAATCATTCTTAAATTGTTGCTTTTATTTTATTACTTTATCTTTCTTACAGTGGAAAACAAAAGTGTATTCCATTCTTTATGATATATTATCTTTTCCCATTTATAAAATGCAATCATGTCCAGAACATTACAACATAAGCAGTACTTGAAATCAGTTCCAAGGACCTGCGCTTCTTTGAAGACAGTAAGACTTTGTCTCTGATGTAACAGCTTTCTCTACAGGTGCTATTGTGCTACAAGGGTACAGGAATATGATGTCTTTCTTAAGAAACTTGTGAAGAGTGGTAACTAATTAGACTCCTCTCAGGCATAATTACAATGGTGAAGTTACAAGTGTGATGCTGGAGAAAAAAACCCCACTGATCTGCATATTGTGCAATGGATTCATAGCTCTAGCTGTGAACTGGATACCTCTGATGTGCTTACAGTCACTTGCTGTATTTTTGCAATGAAAGCAAAAGTATGGAAGGCCAGACCCACACTGATGATGCTCTTTGACATGTGTGTTTGCACAGACTTTTCCCCATCTTGGTTCATGAGCTCAAAGGAACAATGATTTCACACTGATCTCTAGTAACCTGTTTATACCAGAAAAAATTTTGGGTGCTGTGCAATTTTCACCTCTTTTCCTTGTAAAAAGAGAAAGAAGGAGAAAAAAAAGTACTTGTTCTACTAGCTTTCAGGAACGAACTGCCAAAGAACCAAAGAGGTTTTGTTCTTTGGTAAAATGTGAGAAGTTTTTCAAACTAAAACAGAGGCTTCCAATGACATTTTGAATCCACAATTTGGACAAACACTCAACTATTTCTCCAATTTTTAACTTCTGCTTTTGGAAGGTAATGTCCTGGTTCTGGCTTCAAACTTTACTTTTTCTTAGACAGAAATCTATAAAGCTTTTTATTCTTCTTTTTTTTTTTGACTGTCCTGCCAAACCTGATTTCTGGACAATGAAAACTGATTTTGCATTGCAGTTTTATGAGCTGACAGACAAGCTGTCTAGTGTTATTCAGGAATACCACCATCATAGAAGGAACTTCTTGGATTTTCTAATCCTTTCTGCTTTTTGAAAGTATACAACACCTAAAAAACCCCACACAAACAGGACACCCCCCCCCCCCCCCGATAATTTTGGCAGAGTACTGAACAAAAGTAGCCACTGTCCTTGGACTTTAATACTGCTTCTGTTTCTTACCAGGATAGCAGAACTTCTCTGTGAAGTGAACAGAAGTCTGCATTTTTTAAAAACTGGAATAACTGACTTGAAAATCTGCTGCTTCTTAACACAAATATGCTTATGTTTATTTCTACATTCAGTCTAAATCTCTACATCTGTTTCAGCAGTGAGGGGAGAGGGAAACAACATAGAGCAAGGGAAGAATGATGGAAGACTAAAACCAAGGAAATAAAGGAGGTAGTCTGGGAAAAAGTCCTCAACCTTCTTAAAATTTACTATTACACTTCTGGGAAAGAAAAACTAAAACCAACAACAAACAAACAAAAAAACCAAGCCCTACTGATTCTGTCGTGGTGAGCATGACCCATCTACAGGCAGGCATATTCTCACAATATTACCAGCTATACCATCCCATTTAAATGTAACATTGCACACTAAAATTGAGGACAGAAAAAAGCCCAATCTTGTACTTGGAAGATTAGCAAGGGGGACACAAACGTGCAAACCAATCATGCCTCTACCCACGATCTAAATCAGATCTGCTTCAAGTAGGTCAAGCATTGCTCATTCTAATTTAATCAAAATTACCACTTCTACTCCAGTCTGCTTAAACCTAACATTAATTAAACATTTAATTTGTGTCTGGTATCTTAAATAATAAATGTAGTATCTTCAAACTATTCTGTCACACACCTTTTGTCATGAATTCAGTGACGATGTAGATTGGTTCCTCAGAAACAACTGCATATAGCGGAACAAGCTTGTCATGTCGTAATTTCTTCATGATCTGAGCCTCTTGCAGGAAAGCTTCTGGCATCATTGTACCAGGTTTTAGTGTCTTGATCGCTACTTTTGTGGTTCCATTCCATGTTCCTAGAGAAACAAATCAGATTCTAGTCTCCACTATAATACTGAAGAGATGTTCTACTGAAACGTGTTTGCTTTTTGCTTTTATTTTCTTAGCTAACAGAATAATTATAAATGAACTACACTGAAATTTAGTTTTACCTTTACATCTCTGATCATAAGTGTCTGCCCCCTCCTCAATTCTTTATCAGACTATCTTCTCAGATCCTGATACCAATTTACTTAAAATACTACTGTGACATTTGCATGAACAATTGAAATGTGTCATTAAGCTCTTACCCATCCATACTTCACCAAAACATCCTTGGCCCAGCTTAACTTCCAGCCTCAAAGATTCTCTAGGGATTTCCCAGGCATCTTTTGCTAGTCCCTGTGTTTGTGGTTTCACAGTGGGACACACAGTTGTTAGCTTATGACACAGCCCATCGGCATGTTCTGGAAAACAGAAAAAAGGGGCTTCATTGCTAAACAGGGGTAAGACTGTGGCAAAACTAACATCCTAATGCTGATAAATAGAATTAGTCTATTACTGTTTGTCAAAATCAAGGAGAAATATTACAGTTGCAAATTCTAAAAATAAGCTATGTACACAGTTTTAATTCCTTTTAACAGGCACAAGGTAGCATTAGGACACTAGAACCTGGGCTTACCTCTGTAGTGTTTCACAAGCTTCTGCAGAGATTCAAATTGTGCTCTGGTTGTGATGTAATATCCACCGTTGTCAAGTTTTCTGATTTTGTAGTGTTTCACATTATCACCTCTGACCTCATCCCAGTCACGTATAGAAAGGGAGTAAGCACCTAGGAAACAAGTCATACTTGGTTCTTCACCAAAAATTTCAAAATCTATTTAACATATCATAGAATGGTTTGGGTTGGAAGGGACCTTAAAGAACATCCAGTTCCAACCCCCCTGCCATGGGTAGGGACACCTTCCACGGGCAGGGACACCTTCCACTAGACCAGGCTACTCAAAGCCTCATCCATCCTAGCCTATTACAAATACTTCTTTCATTAACATAAATTAAACCCCATAAAAAATAAAACCCATAAAACACTCCCAACTGTCATTATACACATACGTACATGCACATGTATATGTATAATGTGACAGACATAAAAATCGCCATTATGTCCACCTTGTTGGTAGTGGAAATTGGAGAGAGCAGACATATACATAAATAGACTTACCTTTAGTGGTTTCACTCTCTCTTACTAAGAAAATACCACGCTGGTTCCCAGGATTTAAAAGTAGCCTTTCTGCATCCTTCCTGCCCATCTTACCAAAATACCACCTAAAAATGTTAAAGGAAATGTGTAAGTAAAAGCCTCCTATGCTTTCGTAATCATATAAATACAAGATTTAAAAATCTCAGGCATTGACTGGACTACTAATATCTCAAAGCAGATACAGATCAACAAAGGTAATGACAGCCAAATAATCAAAAGATTAAGATAACCTATCACTGTATGAATTTCATTTCTATTGTTTGCAAAATACATGTAAAGAGGCTTCTATCCATGAATAGTATGATTTTCTGATGGTTTAACAATGGACCTCAATAGTACTTAACACTGAAAGTAACACCCTCTTGGTGTTCAGGTCAAGCTGAAGTTCGGTAGCACACTCAATACACTGCAGATGCTGAAACCACCTTCTATGTGTTAGAAAACAATATTTAGTACAAAGTGGGTGTACATAAATATCATTGGATTGTGGCTTCCTTCAGGTTGAAAGAGGCCCTCCAGAGGTCTCTGGTCCCGCCTCCTGCTGCAAGGAGGATCAGGTGTGAGATCAGATCTGTTTGCTCAGGGCATTGTCCACTCTGGTCTTGAAAACCCTGAAAGATGTTCCCTGCACAGCCAACCTGGGGAACCTGTGCCACTGCCTGGCTGTCCTCAGGACAGAAAGGTTTCTTCTTATACCCATGCAACTTCTATTGCATCCCATCCTTCTCTGCCTCAGTAGAGGGAGTACTTTTTTCTGTTTAGAAACAACCAGGTATCATTTACCTCCCCATGAGTAACACTCCACCTTTGTTACATCATTCTGACACCAAAAAAGAACCTGCATTTTTTTCTTGCCTTAAGTACTTTCACAAAAAGAATTTCTTATTTGATGCGTCCACAGAGTGCTCACCCTTATGAGCAGCCTGCATACAGCTCTGTCTTGAGCAAGTGATGACTTTAAGATCCATCTCCCAGTGAATCCCCAGACTTTGGAATAACAGTTACTTCTAACTACATTTTATTTTGATTGTATGCCTCAGAAGTGTAAATTTCAAGCATTTCCATTTGGCACTGTCATAGCATCAAGCAAATTTGTCCTTCGTAAGTGTTGGGAGAAGAAAAGTAGCATTGGAAACTGCTGCAAAACAATGGTTTTGTGGGAGAAGCGTTTTCTGGGGGGAAAATGTAAGTACAAAGAAGGTCTGTGAAAAGAATGGCCTGTGTAACCACTTGGGAATTTGAAACTTACTCTTACTTTTTATTGTATTTGCAGTTTGACTGCTTATGTAGATGTGAAATGTTAGAACTGGATGTGAGAGGACATACACTTGAGGAAGTCTGGATGTAACCTATAATCTTACTGATGCAAACTTGAACCCTGCTTAATTACTTCACATCCTCCCCAGACTACTACAGTTTATAAACTATATTGTAAAGTGCTATTTTATTTTATTACCTGTAAAACAACAGTAAGGCTTACTTGTTCTTTTTATAAGTATTAAACATTTCTATTATGGCATCATTCAAAAGGCACACGGATAATATGGATCTTGTCACAAGCAGTTTGTGACAGAAAATGTCTTCAGGTTTAGAAAAAAAATCACTTAAGAAAAATCCGAGCAACTTGGGGCTGTGTATTGCTTTTGCTCTTACAACTGCAACCCCAAAACAAAACCTGAAAACTCTATCAAGGCCTAGGGCTAACAAATGAACTCTAAGCCAAATTAACTCTATTCCAAATGCAGTAATGATGTTTTGCCAGTCTTTAGGAACCATACTTGCTTTGCAGAAACTGCATTCTTAGTTTGCAAAGGGCTATCATTTCCATTTTACCACCATGCAGCTGTAATGGCAATATGCTTTTATTGCACAGTTTAAAATGAAACAAAAGCCCAACAAGCCTCAACTTCTCTTCAAAAAAATCTGAAGTTTAAAAGCAGCTGAAATTCAAGGGCATAAAAATAACAGTATGTCTTTGATACCATAACTTATTAATAGCAAAGAGCCAGATGAGAGCAGCAGCAACATGCTAGTCTCAGCTCGAGATTCAGGCAAAAACTTGGAATCAGGCACTCTTCCCAGCAGTGCAGTAGCAAACACAGAATTGCACAGATCACATGTCAGGGAACTGCTCATTGGCAGTACCATGTCTGTATATTGAAGCAAGAGGTGCAGAGTTTGATATTTCTAGTACAACAAATACAAGTAATGCCTTGTAACAAGTATAACCTGAAACTGTACCCCAAGTCACAACTCCCACAGGAACTCTATGCAATTCTGTAAGTGCTCTTGGATCTTTGTAAATAAATGCAGGAAGTAGCAGTACCAAAAGCAAGACAATTTTCCCAATTCACAGTAGTCCAGAGAGTGCCTAACAACTTTGTCACCATGAAGTTATTACAAATCAGCAGTAACAGTCCACCCAAATGGGTATTTTTAGAACATAAGATTAGGCGCAACCAAGTATATAGCTGCACTTGAATTAGGTTTGGCAGTGTGTGCTTGTAGCCCAGAAAGCCAATTGTATCGTGGGCTGCATCAAAAGCAGTGTGACCAGAAGGTCCAAGGAGGCGATCCTGCCTCTCTACTCTGCTCTTGTGATACCTCACTTGGAGTACCGTGTGCAGTTCTGGGGTCCTCAACATAAAAAGGACATGGAACTGTTGGACAAAGTCCAGAGGAGGGCCACGAGGATGATCAGGGGACTGGAGCACCTCCTGTATGAAGACAGGCTGAGAAAGTTGGGGCTGTTCAGCCTGGAGAAGAGAAGGCTGCGTGAAGACCTCATAGCAGCCTTCTAGTATCTGAAAGGGGCCTACAAGGATGCTGGAGAGGGACTCTTCATTAGGGACTTAGCAAGGGCTCATGGGTTCAAACTTAAACAGGGGAAGTTCAGGTTAACAATAAGGAATAAGTTCTTTACTGTGAGGGTGTGAGGTACTAGAATGGGTTGCTCAAAGAAGTGGTAAAAGCTCCATCCCTGGCAGTGTTCAAGGCCAGGTTAGACAGAGCCTTGGGCAACATGGTCTAGTGTGAGGTATCCCTCATGAGGATGATCTTAAGGTCCTTTCCAATCCTAACCATTCTATGATTCTATAAGCAAAAATAAGAATAAAAACCTAGAGCTGGTGGTGTGTGAACTCTTTAACCCATTGTTTTTGAATTATTTGAATCACAATGTATGTTCCCCAATTCTTACCTTCATTATTGTATTCTCCTATCCTTTTTCCTTTAGCCCATATTTAGCAACAGGCGTAAAACATTTGCATGAGTGTATCTCACACTTACTAATAATTACATCTTTGACATCATCCAAGAAGCATTGCTATCCTTTAATTAGTAGCATTATGTTACTTTACCCTTAAATATTACATATACTGAATTAAGGGAACAGTGTCACCACAGGGCACAAAGCGTAGAATGGATAAGAAGAGATTGAAAGGATGTGATGTCTTACTCTTCTGCTTGAATGGAATCTGCAGGAGCTACATAATTGCTTGGGATGTAACCTGTTTTTCCCGTAGCAATGGATCTTGCTTCCCACCAGTCTCCTTCTCTGCAATGAAATATCAGTTATCTCTTCCACATATAAATAATGCATCATTCCCTAGCACCTATAACATCCTCACATATGACAAGCAAGTTAAATTTAGGTAACATGTTATTTTAATTATGAATGCATCTAAAGTAAGTTTGTGCTGCGCCTCAATACATTTTTCTTTTCATTGTAAGCAACATGAGTGCCTCTTAGTGGAATTCTTAATTTTAAGAATTTGGATTTTGGTTTTGTTGCTTTTTTTGTTTGTTTGGGGTTTTTGTTTCTAATATAAAAAGAATTTATCAATATATGCAAAATGTATCTACAGCAAAACATTTTATGGCAGATGTGTAAACAAACTTCCCAGTTCTCTAGTCTTCATCTGTCCCTCCCAGATCATTCTGCCTGTATGCTGACAGCGTGCAATAAAGGAAGCAGGAAGTCAGCTAATAAAATTAAGAGACCTAGACAAATGAAAACTGCTGCATGTATGAATTAGAACTATTACTGCAGGCCAAAGCTGAGTGTAAAGAAATCTCCAAGGTGAACAAATCATTTCATTTTCAGGAGACTTCTAGAAATTGGGCTGCAGTACTGTAACACTGCTGGAATTGAACTAGAACAGCAAACTACTCAAACTATCTGAGTGTGGATTTACCGCAGAGGCCAGCTAGGCACACTTCCATGGTGAGATGTCCCTGCCTATAGGCTGCACACTCGCCTCCAGTGAATTTGCTCACTTCCCCAGAAGATACAGGAAACCATTAGAGAGAATCTGCAAGGTGCAGAGCCTGGAATAGGACAGTATGGGTCTCTGTATCTGCTGCCTGAAGTGGGCAGCTGTGTCCTGCTGAAGCAGGAAGTGGAAGGATACCATTCAACCCACTGAGGAGGAGAGGCTTGGGGCTGCCCCAGTCACTACAGTTCTACACCTACATCCAAAACCTGACTTCAGCCTGAAGGTTATTGCCTTACCAGTATCAATATTTTAACCCCATGCTTGTTAGAGCATCATGTGCATCCAGGAAAAAAAATAAAAATCAATCTGCTCTTCACTGAAACAGGATACACAGATTTCAAGAAGAGGTGAGGATCTACTTATTCCCAACAACCATCAAATGAAGTCTGTGAATGAGAACACTTACGTGTTATTTATTATCTGGAACCGTTCACCTTTCTTAAATGAAAGGTCATCTGTAGTTCTGGCTTCATAATCATATAAGGCCACAAATATGGTAACACCACCTTAGGAAAAAGAAAAAAAAAGAACCTGTATGATATAGCAATAATGTTGCAACACTTGATTTAAGGACTTGTCCATGAAATGGCTCATCAATTTTGATTTGGAAGCAACTAAACACGCCAGGTTGCATCTCATTTTGAAAGCTGGATCAATAATCAGTTAATTTCTTAAAACAGAGAAAAGCCTATAAACAGACACTCTAAAAATATGCTTCCACGCCACAAAAGGCAGCTAAATACATCACTGGAAGTACATTAATATTTAGAGCAGTTATATACAGAAACCTGCACAGCACATCAGCAGTAAAAAAAGCCAGCCTCCTGGTTAAGAAATGCAATTCTAGAATATCCTACAACACCACAAGGGTGAACCGTGAGCCACTAATTTTTACAGAAGTAGTTTCCTGTTGAACATAGTTATAATTAACTGATTTATTCCTAACTTTCTGAGGTTAAAACACATCAGATCCACTCAAGGAACTGAGCCAGAAATAAAAGTATTCTGTTGGGGACAAAGACATTTCTCTGCTTTAGGACTAATGATTTAATTCCATCAAGTTTCCCCATCAGCAAAGCAGATCCTTGTTGGGGATGATCCATCAGCAGAAAACAAGGATCGAGATGATGTTACAGGACGAGCAGCTCCACTCCACAAACTCCAAGGGATTTGCTTCCCCATCCCACTTCTGGTACAGGGCATGTTGTTGAGCATGTCTGCGCTGGATTTGGCTGGGATAAAGTTAATTCTCTTCATAGTAGCTGGAACTACATTTTGGATTTGTGCTGGAAACAGTCTTGATAACACAGAGATGTTTTTGTTATTGCTGAATGGTGCTTACACAGAGTCAAGGCTTTTTGTGCTCCTGCCACCACCAAACCAGGGAGCAGGCTGGGGGTGCACAAGAAGCTGGGAGGGATACAGCCAGGACAGCTGACCCCAGCTGATCACAAGGATATTCCATACCATATGGTGTCATGATCAGCACATAAAGCTGGGGGAAGAAGGAAGGGAGGATGTTGGGAGTGATGCCGCTTGTCGTCCCAGTAACGGTTACACATGATGGAGGCCTGCTGTCCTGGAGATGGCTGAGCGCCTGCCTGACCATGGGAAGTGGTGAATGAACTCTTGACCACATTTTCCTTGCATGCATGGCTTTTGCTCTATCTGTTAAACTGTCTTTATCTCAACCCATGAATTTTCTCACTTTTACCCTTTTGATTCTCTCCCCCATCTGACTGTGAGGTGAATGAGCGAGCGGCTGTGTGGGGCTTAGTTGTCAGCTGGGGTTAAACCACAACAGTGTCCCACAAACGTGTGAGAGATGGATGGCAGGGAAGCTCCTATACTTATGATAAGAAAACTTATACTGCAGCTGAAACGACTAGTCTATGAAACTGGGCTAAAAGAGAAAGAGGGAAAGGAAAACGGGCTATATGAGATGTAAAAGATACAAGTAAAAAGAAAGAACTATGTACATAACTAGGATAAAGTTAAAATAGAAAACTGCAGACAGGCAATCCAGAAAGACTTTTTAAGCTCTAGAAATGCTATTTCACAGTCTAATGGGCATTTAGGAAGCCTAATGATAGTCTAAGCAATAACCTATTTTTAAATGTACAATATTACATCTCTAACATGTGCATATATGTACCAGAATATACACGGAAGATCAGCAACAGAAACATGCTGCAGCTAATTTCAGATTGCATCTAATTTTAGATCTTATAATTAACATGACAGTGATCAGAAAGGAAGACTGCATAATGAAACAGGTATTGTCTACATCTAATATTCTTTCGCAATGTACACTTGCTGACATAAGAGCTTCTAATAATTTAAATATTTTAGTTTGATTTAGAGTCATCTTCTGATTACAGTCTCTCAGCAGGTAACAGCCAGAAATGAATTTACAGTTCCTCTAGGAAAAAACAACAAAAAATTCCCACAGGTGGTCACAGTAATTAAGGGGGGGGGGGGGTTGAAGTGTGATTTATGAACTGAAAATTAATCAGAATATTCCCTAGAAGTTAACAGTTCCTAACCCAAGTTAAAAAACCCCATGCATTTCTACCAATTTTTGCCTGCATTACTACATCACTGTGTTATTTTGATGACACAAACTGCTACACAGACCAAGAAAATTGTGGAGATACATACTACATTTGCACACACAGAAACCAAGTGTTGTGGAAATAAACCATCCTCATAGATTTCTTCAGCAGATGAAGAAAAATAAGTACTCTCATGTCACAATATCACAAAAGTTTTTAACTGTATATAAAGAAACTGGGAGACTTCATGAACTTGGAAACAAACTGTACAACATCTAGAAAGATATTAACATGGGAACAAGAGAGAGAATAATTATTCTAGAGCGTGTACCACTAGCCAAAAGTAATGGATTCTAATGTAAACCATGCAATAGGAGAATTATCAGTAATTATCAATACTTGTGTACTCTTAATTATTTTCAAAGAAATAATTGGAAAAGCTACCTTACAATCCTTGAGAAGTTTTGATTTCAACATTTCAGCTATGATAAAATCTCTTACTATGCTCACACACAAGTGTTACCTATTTCATAGCAAATAACAATAAAGTACTTACAGAGAACAGCACCAGCACCAAGAGTTTTAAACAAACAGATACTGTTCAAATGATTTTGAAGTCTCTTGCAGCTGTTTTCTTTGTGAATCACTTACAAGGTGATTTAGTTCAGCAGTTCAAGCTATTTGTGGTCATAACGTTTTCCCTTAAAGGTTATCCTTTCATTAGGTCAGTATTCCCATCCTCTTATCTATTAAGAGTAATTTTGGAGAGAAGACTTTGCTTTTTTGTTCAGCATGAGGATTACAGAATTACAGAAAATTAGTGTTTACATACCTTCATAGAAGGCAAGAACAGTGGTCCAGTTTTCTGTTTGATTTTCAGTAATATTCTATGAATTTAAAGTATCTGATGACTGAGAATATGTAGTACAGGTGCAGTGTTGACTAACTCATATTTATTCTCCTTTTCTGCTCTACAGGAATAAAAGATGGATCAACTCTTTTCAGCCTCACTACAGGCCACAATGACAACCATATCATCTTTCTGTCAGACATCACTGAAGGACTAAGTACTACTGACACTTATGTCATGTTCAACAAGCCCATCTATTCTACTCTTGCAAATCAAAGGGCCACAGAATGCAATCCAGTGTTTTATGTGTCACAAATCCAAAAAGCTTACAGGCAGATGAAGTTTGTCATCTTACTCATTCACAAAACCACCCAATTTTGACTGATCTCAAAATTGGTACTGACTGTAACAAGCAATTGCTGGTGCATTTATTTATCTATTTATTTTTCAAGTGTGCATGTTTGTGGATAGGCTGGTTTTACAAACTGAGAAGACATAATTAGGTATGCAGTATCATTTTACCTGATTGCAAAATGATGTCTGATGATAACTGAATTCACACTGATGAGATATTAGACTATCTTTTTCCATGCGAAATCTCTCCTGTTGATTCTGGTCCAAGATGTAACATGCTTAACTACCAGCAGGAATAGGAATCGGCAAGAGAACATCCCTTCTGGCCTCTGCAGCACAGGTTTGTGGTACCTGGTGGTGGGCTACTTCCCTGATGTCTGTTAATGCCCAAGGAGTGCCTGCACACACTGCTGGAGACTCCCACATGAACAAAGAACCAGATCTAGTAAGAAGACATACACAGAGATTCTTGGGGGAGGTGAAGCCAAACAAATTTTCCTCAGTGGAGATAATGAATAAAAAGAAATGCTGCCCTTATTTCATTTCTGTGTATGTTCATCCAAAACAGGGATTCAGAGCCGAGTCAAAATTCTGAGACAGGATAGATGCTCATTTTAATTATTTGATTTTTACTGAATTCCCAAACTGTGAATATGAGGTGATTATGACCTGTCAACTTATATTTGGTTTCCTGAATTACTTATTGTCAAGGTCACAGTAGGTTTTCATGGATCCCAAATTCCTTGTGTTTAAAAGATTTTAAATGCCACTGTAATGAGGCAAACATTTAAGCACTGTAATTGTGCTACCATTAAAGGTTTGTGGGAAAACTAGAAATAGACTAGTGAGGAATTATTTACCGTTTTTTGTGAAGCATCTGTGCAAATCTTCTAGAATAAATTACCCTTCTCTCTCAAAGAAAAAGTTAAAGCTTCCTCTCAAAAATATCCAGCAAAACTACTGAAATTAGCCATGTGCACAAAAGCAGTATTTTTGTAATGAAATTTTAAGACTCTGCTATAAAGGTGGGTTTCTAACATCAAATGTGTGTGTTGCTTATAAACTCTCTGATGATGCAATATTTTAATCTCAGCTAAGGTCTTTGCACCTTGTAAATTCTATTTTTACGTTTTCAACTTTGTATTTAATATGGCCACCAACAATGAGAATTCTGCTATTTGTTTCACACATGTTGTTCATACAGTAAAATACACAGAATATACTGCATATTCTGTTTAGCTTTATAAATGAACAGATTCAATGCTGCATTAATATAGGTAATTTACAGCCAATCAAGTAAGTCTGAAAACTGGTTAAAATCCCCCAATTTTCTGAATTTGAAGTGTTTTTCACTTTTCGCCTCTCTCCAGAAGTTAATGGCAATTATCCTATGTGCATCCCTTCAACAACCTAGAGCTTTTAACACAATTTAATCAACTATTCCCATTATTACTTTTAATAAGTCTTAAATTTCTCTGTGCTGTGATCATAATCCCCCTCCAAACCAAAAGCCAGTCACTACCAAATATGGGCTGAACTATTATCTGAGTAATAAAGATATTGAAAATCAGAAATCCAAAAAAGGCAATTTATTTTAAATTTGCAATTTATTTCTGTGTGGCAAGGGATCATATTATTTTTTAGTACGACTGTTAAGCTTTAATAATAAATTATAATAACATCATTTTATGTAACACTCACCTGTTAAAGTACTAGGATATGGACTTGGCACAGCTGAAAATGAAGATGATGCTCCTCCAAAGGGTGTCATTCCTGAGGGCCCTCCAAAAGGAGTCATGGAATGACTATTAAAATTAACTGCTGATCCCTTTATTGACGGTGACTGCGTTGCTTGGCTGGAGTCTGATCCGTAATGGCTGACATGGGAAATAACAGGCTCTGGAGTATTGTCAGTTCTGTATTTCATGGCTGGACCTTTATCTTCTTTGCTTTTGATGCACCCCATGGTTGCTTCTGTGAGAATGAGAGAGAAAAAAACCAAAAAAGAATTCATCTCCATGTTGTGTCTTTTGATAATCAACACAGAGGATTCCCAAAAAGTTACCAAAAACGGTGGTTTATTACTGTTTCAAAAAGCACCAAAAAACCCACAGCAATTGCCAAAACATGCAGACCATAAACTCCAATGAAAGTGATCTGGAATAAAATCTAAGTCAACCCCAGAACAGAGAAGACCTAATTATTTTCCCTTACAGCTTCACATACTAGCAGCACACTTGGATTATTTCTTCATCCCAGTTCTTTGGGGGACTGCAAGTGGTAAAAGAGAAAAGAGGGGGAAGGGGGGAGAAAGAGGGAACTGGGCAACAGATGCGGTGAGGAAAAGACACTGGAGACCTCCATAGCAGTGTGTAGGCAAAACAGATGTGACAAATCTTTAGTCAATTATCCAAAGCAATTAAAGAAAAGAAGTGGGGCATTCCTGCTTTCTTTTTTAAACACCTGTACCATCAGGTCCTGACCAGCTGGTGGTATTACAACTAAGACATTTGAAGATGTAGAGAAAAGTTTTCATCTACTGCCAGCCCCCCGAAACGAAGCTCAAAACCAAACCTGGTATATTCATGGCCACAGGACAGGGTCATGCTCTAGTCTACTAACTAGACTTAGAAAAATAATTTAGAAGAGTAAATATAACATCCACAGTGGTTTAGAAACTGAACTGTGCCAGGACAGGTGACAATTTATAGCTGACAACCCAAGACTGCCACCAGCTCCCACTGTGTCAGAGCTGTTTACTAGGGGGACACCTATTCCCTGCTGATGCAACTGAGCAGAGAAGAGACATGTCATCAGCAATTAGAATTACTGTGTCTTAAGAAGTCACCACCTGCCATTCATCAGGTGGTGACAACTAATGGCAGGCATTCTCTGGCTTATCCCAGCTGGGAAACAAATCAGGAAGTAAGCAGGAGTCTCTATAAGATGCAGCGCTAGTCTGGCATGAAATTAGTGTATTCTTGCAGGGGGAAAAGGTTAAAAATCTACTTTAACTTTGAAAGGACAAACCTCCACAAAATCAGTAAATCAACTGCTCCACATTATCTAATGAAGCAGCAAAAAAAAAAAAAAAAAACAACAAACAAACAATCACCACCACCAAAAAACCCAGTCTGAAAGCAATAAAGTAAGTGTTCTGGTAACTACAACAACAGTTTCACAGGGTCTAAATAACAATAAGTGTTTCCCACTGTGTGTTTAACTATTTTTTTCCTTTTCAATTCCTCCTACCTTGTTAACTATTAGGCACAAATATATGGAACAAAGTAAATCTTTCTAAACAAATACTATCTTAATATAGTCACACCAAGAGAAATTAATACCCTCTGTATAACCAACCATTACAACAGAAAAGATACGGTAATTTCCTCAAGAACTGTGAATCAGAGTTACTGGAAAGAAGGCGGCTTGCAGCTGGTGAAACCATATGAAATTTACTGCTCATAAAGATTAAGAATATTCACCCTACCAAGTCAGCCCCTAATGCTGCAATATAAAACAATTACTGGTGTTGAAACAAGCAGGAACAAGGTCAAATAACGGCATTTTTACAAATTTCACCTGAGAGTTTTACACAGAATAATGAATCATCACAAAATAACGCTTCATCTTTTTCTTTTTTTTTTCCTTTTACTTCTGATGCTGCTATTGCCCATTTATTAATTGTGCAAAACCATTAATGGAACAAGACTCAACTGCATGCATGAAGAATGTAATGCGCCTAAATATCTTACAAAAGGCACCTTATACTCTACAGTAGAAAAGCCAGTTATCAGTTCACGATACAAGTCAATCAAATGCCCGGTCACATCCTTTTAATCTCTTGACCACTGCAAATAGATTCCGTAATTTGTATTGCTTCTTTTTTTCGCCATGTGGCTGCCTATGGTGAACGCTGGCTTTACTCTGAGACCCATTTCTTTGACTCTTTAAAACTGCCAAGTTTTCTGCAAACACTGGGTAAAAGTCCAATCACCTTTGCAAAAATGTCTTTGATAACAGCACCAATTCCTTGCCTTTGGCTGAAACTTAAGCATCATGCATGACTCGGAAGTCCAGCACGCTATTTATATTAATAAAGTAGATTAAAAGGGAAATGTATGCAACATTTGTATGATTAAACGTTCATCACAAATATTTTTCCCTCCCCTACTTCCGGCATTTGGTTAACCTGTAACAGGCTGATAAGACTTCAAGATTAAGAATAAATAAATGAATGAATGAAACCATTTCCCAAGTCCAGTAAAACTGCTGGATTCTGCCCATGGTATTGCTTATTTGGCCAAATGGCCGATATCAGAGCTACCCTTCACTGCAGTTATAACTGCTATCGACAGTTATGTGCTCACCCACACAAGCTGTGGTTAGCAGCAGGAAGTTACCATTGGTACACTTGAGTGCCACAAAGAAAAGCCCTTACTGAAGACCAGAATTCATTCTAGAGAAATAGCCTCTCTCTTGCTTCTCCCCTCCCCAGCCACTTCATGTTAAGGTAATCTTCTTTCAGGGGTTAACGAGATTAACAACAGAGATTTAATCAGCACTTCAAAGAGAAAGACATTCAGAAATCAGCAGAGAAAAATTTAAAAGCTCTACTTTCATAGCCACAGACCCACAAAATTAAGGAAGCAAACTCCTTCACTTTTAAAAGGCAAAAAAGTAGGTGGAAATTACCACAAAATACTGTGCATGTATTTATAAGGAGGAATTAGAAGAATGAGGGGAGGGAAGATGACATAAACCAAGACTGAGTGGTAGGGAAGGGAAAAATGATTGCCCACCCTGTGTGGGGAAAACCCCAACGACTTATTACTGTTTAGTCTTGCAATACATTACTTGATAAGTAAAAAAAAAAAAAAAAAGATCCCTAAGCAGCTGGTATGGAATGTTGGATTTGATTATTCTGGTACTGCATTTGTTATGAAAAAACGTATGCAACTGAAATAACTTTATAACTATTTTTATCACCCTTTGTTTGACCAGCAACAAAATATAAAGGAATATATTTCTGTCATTTAAATTCATGGCACTCCTTCTCAAGCATGAACTCTTTTTAGAAATAGATACTTCTGACAAGTTCCTCTTTGCTCTGTTAAAGTCCATCTATTCCAAGAAAAACTGGCCCAAGGTAGGTTATTCCCAAGCCACTGATTTCCCATTAGTTAAGTCATTATTTTAGACCAGACTGGTGCCTGAAGAAAACTGCTTGAGTAACTTCAGCACCTTGTTCTTTCTCTGAAACAAATACTCTTCTATTGATTCTCATCAGCATGCCCAGGAGTTTGGTGGAGGGATTAGGAGTCAGCCTGCTTGAGGTCTATCAGGAAACCACGTTCAGAAAGCCACGCGCTAAAAGCACAGATCTTTTGTTCTGCTTTCTAGATAAGAACAATCATATGTTACAACATTTTCAAGAAGAAACAGTAGTTGAAAGACTACTGGAAGGACATCTGAAGGTTAGCAGGTTGCCCACAAAAATCAATAAAAGAATGACAGTACTCCAAGAAATAGTCATCAAATAAGACATCTAATTTGACTTGGGCTTTTTGGAGAAGTCATACAAAGGGCAAAAGTTCATTGTCGTTCAATACTCTACAAACACCTGAGACAATGCCAGAGGATCCTTAATAAGCCATCTGCCAAATAAGAGATCTCCAAGAAAGTCAATGCTGCCCTCTTATCTTCCCAACTCCTTTTTATAGTAGTGCTGCCTTTGGGCAACAACAATTGAAAAGTGTGGCCAGTAAAGTCTGTGTTTTTCTTTTCTGCTTTCCTTTCAGAAGGATGACCTACCAGCCCACAAAAATTAAATTTTTCCTCAAGAACTGTCATATCCTAGGATACCAACACATGGGGTGTCTGCAGCCTCATTCACCCAGGTCTGACAGGTGCGTATCATAAAGGAACCACTTGTTCATTCAACGTGTCTTTGCTCTTTCCAGTTGGTAGTTACAGAAGTTATCTACTCATTGGTTTTCCTTGGGACACAAAGAAAGGTCTCCCACTGGCATAAAGGAAGATGCTAGAGCTTTCTTTGAAAGAGGTGATTTTAACATAGGTGGATAAACTGACAATCCGTAACAGCCAGCTGCCTCAGAGCAAAGCAGTCTGCAAATGCTCTAAACACCATACTAATTTCCTCCCCTTACTCTATACACCAGCTTCAAGGGCTAGATGTTAGCCTCTGAAACACTGAAGACCAAAAGCTGGGAGAGCTTCACATTTGCTTCACTTGCTGCAGTGAAGTTGATAATAAAACCCCTTCACTAGGAAAACAAAACAAAAAGCCCACATAAACAAACAATCAAACAAAAAAAAGGCACAAAAAACCCAACAAGAAAACCCCCAAAAAACACCACAAGAAAAATGAGGACTTTCCTCTTGGGACCAGCTGGAGGTACTCTTCTGATCTTGCACTTCTGTTATGATAAAACTCATGCCCAGATGCTTCTGGAGACTTGGTCATGATGTAAGGCCAGAAATGATGACTGCATGTAGCCATTCTGACATGCCATAAAGAGAAAGACACTCTAAGCAGTTGCTCTCTTTTCAACCTCTGAACTAAACCAGTTACTAAAACCATACAAGAACTAAATGCAAGAGGAAGGGCAAAAGAAGAATCATTAAGGGGTAGGATGGGTTGCAATATTTCTTTTTTCCATTCCTTTTGACTACTGAAATTGTACATATGGCCAAAAAGAGCACACACATCATTTTTCAGTATGATGAGTCAAGTTAATAGAACAAGTAAGTCAAGCCTCTTTCTAGATGGATAAAGCAAGACTGCAAGTATTCTCCTGCCTAAAAACAACAACAAAGAACCACCCCTCTATGCTACATAACACAAAAAAGAATTTGAAAGTCAAAATTGCTAATAAAGAAAAAAAAAATTGAAGATTTCCACTACTCAGCCTTCACTTCTCAGCATTAGCAAAAGTTAAGTATTTCTTTTTTTCTGTCAAGAAAAGAAGCATCCTCACTTCTCGAGTGTGAAACAAATGTCTTCAAAAACTTTCAACTAAAGTCATGATTGAAAGTTATTAAAATTTCATGTAATGATGAAGACAGGATATTCTGTGGAAAGTTAGCTAATGGATCCATTAGCCAACAGCTGACGACTTGCTCAAACAAGTGCGAGCTGACTCCATATGTCACTGGAGATATGCAGCCTATATACTGGCTTTTTTAACACTAGGCAAACAATGCAGAGCATCTGCCAAACAGCTGGTTTCAGGCTGTGGTATTGGAAACTCATTTATTAAAAGTGACATAGACTAAAAGAAATGAAGATAACCAGAAAAGAGGCTAACAACCCCTTTGGCCAATACCATAATATTCAGCTAATTCAGTCCATCTTTAACAGGTCACTGCTTTGGTATAAAAATACAGGTGAGCTTTCTTGTCTACAAAGCAACCCGGCATGTTTTTTAAAAGAAAATAAAGAATTGCCTTGTGTTCTTTGCAAAGTATATGCAATTTTAAAAAAATTATGCAGTTTTTATCATGTGATATAATTTCACTTTTAAGAGCTGTCAAATTACAAAGTTTGCTTATTTTACCATGAACAGCCTATGGCATTTCAAAGAATGATGTTCTACTGGATTCAGTCTTATAATCAGCAATAACATTAGTGTAATGAGACTTTAGAGTCTGTATCATTACGCATTAAAGTGCAACTGACATGACCTTGTAATTAATGATCTAGTAAGGAGCAAAAAGCGAAGGAAGACACATTAAAAAAGAAAAAAAAAAGCAGCAAGGATTTAGGTCGCTAGAATTTCAATGTTTACCACACATCTTCAGTTCAACCCAGAAAAATATCTTCATCATCGACTAATGCAACCTGAGATTTTCGATCCTAATGTTTCTATAGACCAAACCATACTTTCATCATGTCTATACAAACATATTCAAGGAAAAATTCTGTAGCTGCTGTGGTAATGCTTTTGATTTCATAGAAGCCTCACAAACCCGAGAATGTTTGCTAATCAAGCTACAGCTACGAAACCCAGCGGACTCTGTACAAAGAGAGAAAAACAAGTGAGTATAAAATTGCTTTTCTAGTTGGAAGTTTTGCATTTCAGAGTTAAAAGCTGTTGGAAAGACTACATATTTCTGTTCAAGTTTTTTACAGGAATCAGAATTTTAAACTGGCATTAAATTAAATATTGAGACTGATCTTCAACTGGAGGAGCTAGCTACCTGGCTGATAAGATCAGTACAACAACAGTGCTCTGAAAGAACACCAGACCCCAAACACAAAACACTACCTGGAAAATAGTATTAGCAGGAATTCCATTCAGAAAAAAAAAAAAAAAAAAAAAAAGTGGTAAGTGGTCAGGAAAGACAGACTCCTACTACAGCAAGCCTACTGTAATTTTAAAGACTCTTCTAATCAAAGATGCTCTAGTTCAGTATCCTGTCTCTCAGAGTGGCCTTTGCCTATGAACAGGAGCTCTCCCGCCACCATTGGCACGAACTCTGACAATGAGTGAGGTTGTCTCTCTGTAGAATAAGTAACCAGCAGGAAATGCCTTAGAAGATGAGATGGGCAGGACGAGCATAGGCAGCTCCAACTTCCACCAATCTGTAGCTCAAAGTCCACAGCCAAATGGAGACTAAGGACTCAGCTACATGACAAAAGTCATACAGGTGTGACCTAGCTTATGAACTTAAACTAACAAGTTGTGTTAATGTAACATCTGCACAGGATTTGCATTCTAGTATATGTCTTGAATTCTTTTACGCTGCCTGGGTCAAGTCAGAATAATCATATCCCAGAAAATAAAAATAGTTACTGCTATAATGATACAGATTTAAACATCATGACTTTCTGTTCTAGACAAGGCTTCTGAAAACCCACAGGAGGTGAGCGTCACAGCCAAAACCTGGACTGAGATGTTCCAATTTCAACTATAGCGATCTGACTTTTAGTAGGGTTTCCTCTTCAAAGCTGTTCAAGCATCTGAAAAAGCACATTCCCATCATCAACCTCCTTGTCTCCCAGTTGCTTAACACCAGCAATCTTCACCTCAGCTTGAAATTGCCTTCCCTGTGTGCAAGGCAACAGAAAACACAAAAGAAAGATGAAGCTGGGTGAAAAAAAAAAAAAACAACAAAAAACCAACAACCAACCAACAAACCAACCAGACATTTTGTTCCCCACCAAAACCCTACACCCCAAACCCAACTGCAGTAGGCACAGAGCCTGCTGGGGGTACCTGACTGACAGCCAGAAGGAACTGCTTCTAACTTCCAGAGCAGAACAGAGAAGAGAAAATATGCAAAATTTAAATGGTTACACTTATTTTTTAAAAAAAAAAACCGTATCAGTGGCTAAATAGAACTTCTGTTTTAAGAAAGTTTGGTTTTGGGATCTGTTCTGGATTTTCAGTGAAGTTGGCATACTGTTCACATCCACAAAGAGTGAAAAATAATTTGTGCTTTTGTACATCCAAGAAAAATCCTGCTGATAAACCTAAGGCAGATGATGCAAGATACACAACCTGATAGATTAATTTTATTTATTCCAGCAATCAAGGTCACAAGGGAGGGATTAACTAAAATATCAGAATTGCAAAAGCAATTTTATGTGCTTATAATATATAATACATACACGAGACTGTTTTTAGAGTTACAATGTCTAGCCATACAATTTCAAGCCTTTACCACACAAAGACATCCTCTCTGACAACAGATGATATCACAACCAACCAATATATTGTCTAGACAGCATTACTGCTGCTCCATTGTCCTGAACATTTAAGTACAGAGTCAATAAATAAATGCAAGCAGAAAAGGACAATTCTGAGGTTTTGTTTCAGTGCAATAGCCATTTTTAGTATTTTATAAATAATAAGAATTATATTGAAAACTAAAAGGCTCATATATTCAAGAAGTCTTATACATTCAAGATTGTTTCAGATTACAGTAAGATGCATGTCATACCTCGTCAAAGCTATCTAGCCCATTTCAGGCAGGATTTAGGAACTAATTTATAAATAGAAAGATTTTGTTTCCATTAAATCCTATTAGGGAAACAACAAAATGCACGCTTGGTACCACAGAACATTTTCATACATTCAGCTTTCAACCATTCTATTTCAGTACATTATTTCCAAGAAAGGATACCTCCAAAAGTTGTTCTAAAAGCAACTTTTATGTTCTGTTTTCTGGGTCTCACAGCAGCAGGAAGCATGCAAACTGCCTTCCCAAAGGACATCTGCATTACAGAAAAAGTGAAGTAAAACTTATATGGTAAAAGAAGAATTTGCTGCAATTTTTGCTCTGAAAAATTCTATGATAATTTAGGAAGCAATTTCTTTCAAAGTTCATCTATGAAAATATATATGAAAAATCGGCTACAACATTTGCAAGCTCTCCAAAATTCAGAGATACTGAAATTCATATGAATCTATAGTATTTTTCATCTCAGCTGGGCACAGAGCTGAAGTAGCAATGACATTTTAAGATGACAGAGGAACTCAGTATCAGCAAGTACCCAGTTGCAAATTCATTTAATCAACTTAGAAATACAAAGGAAAGGAACAGTCACAGGAACTGGGACAATTAATCAAAAAAAGATCTATAACAAATGACTTATATCCACCCACATTATAGCACAGGAATACTGCTAGGGAATCTCATGGAACTCAGAAGTAATTTATTTGGTGTTTGACACGCTGTTACTTAACATTTGCACGTACCTGCTTTGTTGAGATGAATTTTCTCAGCTACTGTTTGCCAAATGTCACACTAAGTTGAAAGCAAATTCCCCTTTATTCTCAATGCTTTTTTATCTGAATATAATTGACATTATTAGCATGTAAAGAAAAATCAGTAATTAAAGTATTTAAATCCAATTACTGACAAAATGTTGCCATTCATTTATTCAAGGGCCATATACCCAGATCTCCTTCAGCAATTAGCTCTTTGCTGAACAGCAGGAATTTCAAGAAGCCAGCTGGAAAATATCAACCTTTTGACTAAAATAAAAAGTGAAAGTATGTATAAACAATTACAACCACACACATACACTGTTCTTCATGATTCAATAGCTTGTGTTTTCCTTTTTACATAAAAAACAAGTGAAAAGTACAATTAAACAGTAAAGAAATTCAAAATGAAACAAAAAACCAAGTAAGATGACACCTGCTAAATAACACCCTTATTAAAAGGGAAGAGCTGGATGATGTTTTAACTGAACAAGAATTATTACCCTAATAGCTATCATTACTGCTATTCCATTGCTTTCCATACTGACGGATATAATAGTATTCTCATAGACAAGAAGACCAGGAGAAATTACCTTAATTAGCCTGTCAGGCATCTCGCAAAATAGAGGCCATATGGCTGCACTAAATTAATTCCTCTTTTTATGGTTTTGAATGTACGCAGATGCTCAAATTCATCCGAAGTGACCTGTATGAAAAGATCACCCACACTGGGCAAGTCCTAAATTTTAAACACAGCAACCACTAAAAGTACATGCCTTGTGTCCCATCTGAATTTAATGCAACTATCCAGCCAGCAGTCCTGTTACACCCTTGCCTTGGAGCCCTACCACCACCCTGTTTCTGTTCCCTCAGTAAGCAGACCATGGGCAGGGACATCTTTCACTGATCAGGTTGCTCAAAGTCCCATCCAACTTGACCCTGAACACTTCCAGTGACATGGTATCCACAACTGGCCTACCTGTTCTGGGGCCTCACCACTCTCATCATAAAACATTTCTTCCTCATACCTAATGTAAACCCCCTTTCAGTTTAGAACTATTACACTTGTCCTGTTACTACAGGCCCTCATAAAAGGTATCTCTCCACCTCTCTTATGCGCTCCCTTTATATATTCAAAGGCCACAGTAAGTCTTCCTGGTGCCTTCTCTTCTCCAGGCTCTAGCTACCCCAGTTCTCTCAGCTTTTCTTCATACGAGGGGTGTTCTATCCCTCTGACAGTGTTTGTGGCCCTCTTCTGGACCTGCTCTAACATGTCCGTGCCTTTCTTATACTGTGGACACTAGAGCTTTTGCAGGACTTCAGGTGGCATCTCCCGAGCAGAAGGGCTGCACCTCCCTGAACCTGGGTCACACCTCTTTTTATGCTCCCAGGATGCAGTTGGCTTTCTGGGCTGCAAGCGTACACTTCTGGGTCATGCCCGATTTTCCATCCACCAGTACCCACACCCCAGGTCCTTCTCTCCAGCCTGTATTGATACCTGGGATTGCTGTGACTCAAGTACAGGAAGCTTGCCCTTTACCTTTTTCAACTTCATGATGTTCACATGGGCCCATTTGAGCCTCTAGTATTTATTTTGGCAGCAGCCACTGTCCCTTATGATTCTCAGGTCTTTTTCAGTACTGCTCTAGAACAGAAATTCGTACATACTGAAAGCACAGTCCACATCCTTCTTGCTAGGAGTACAATAATTTTGCTGTATTAAGCAGGCATGACTTAATTAATCCAAATTAATCCAACAGTGGAGCTGTGAGACAATTTTTTTTGGGAAAAAACCACCCCAAAGATCTATCACTCATCTGAAAATAGAGACAACAGGACATGGTAACAGTCTCACCATTACCCTACCCAGGGTTTCTTATAATTATCTCCGATACTTCATTCCCCGTTCATCATCTATGCTGCAAGAACCTGGCACTGGGCTTTGCAACATGCATGGGGCTCAGCCACGCAGCAGCTCTACCTACCAAGCTCATCTGCTTCTGCAGGTAAAAGACATTTCTGCTGCACCTCAGCAAACACACTGCAGAAGGAAAGCACCCGCTTTCTTCTTGTCTTGGGAAGCGAAACTGGCTTATTTGTAGGTTACAGTCAGAAAAATTTTGTTCCAACGGTGGGCATTTTGCAAGTGATTTTGTAAGCCTGCTACCAAAAAACCCCGAAAACTCAAACCGAAACCAAACTTAAATTATTTGTTTTCCAAAACAAGCTGTTACTTTCTCTCACATTCATGTTGTTTCGTTTGCCTAAGGAATCAAAACACTGAACTCTTTCAAGTTCCAGACTAGTAATTAAGAGTGACATGTACTGGGTGTACCAAACCTGCAATGATGGCATGTAATGGAAAACCACACAGCATTCCCTTCCTACTGTCTTTCCTCTAGATTCTTCTTCCCTTGATTTTTCCTCTACCACTAAAAACTGTTGAAAGGGATTTAACCACAGCTCATAAAAGCATTCCTGAAAAAGAAGTCAAAGACAAACTTTTCCTGACAGATGGAGTAAAACAAAGTGGAAGCATCTCAGCATTCCCTGTGATGGGAGTTTTATTAAATACAGCTTGAAAAATATTGAAGTCTTCAGACATCTACATTAAAGATGACATCAGTTTTCTGTTCATCTTTTTTAAAGGTTTTCCGTATTTGGCAACAGGCCTTCCCTCTGATTTAGCATTTTCCAGCTCAGATTACTCCCTACCATACAGGCAACGTAATTCAAGCATGAACGAGCCAGCAGCATGTAAAACACATTATCAGTCACTACTCTCCACACAACCACAGAATCCGTGAACACAACCAATAGCTTTGATAGTCACTCTACAGGATACAAAATAAAACATGAATAGATGAGAGAAGGGTGTCAAGAGGAAAGTGAAGAGATGCTAGGGCAACAACTAGAGTGCTATGAGTTCTCTTTGAAAAAGGATCAGAATACCAAAGAACAAATCAAAGAACAAAGAAAAGAGCATTAGTTTTGTCATGTTTCATGTAGGTGAATGCTGTTAACCTACAACAGGGTACATACAATCCAGTACAAAGACATCCTGCAGTTTTCATGGACAGGTTCAGATAATGCTCTGCTAAATAGGTATGTAAAATGCCTTGGCCATTTTGTGTTCTCAATCACTCTGGTACTTTATTTTCAGGAGTACACAGTGTATACTTAAAGATTCTCCTTGGGCTAAATAACTACCATTTAGCAGCAGATCTTCTTGTTCCTAACCAGTAAGCAGAGCTTTTAGCAATACTCTTTTGACTCCAAGAGTATTGCCAGAAGGAAGCACAATTTCCATTTTAATTAAATGTTAAATTGAAGGGTGGGGGAAGATATTAGGGACTGAGCAGAAGTGTGCATATCAAACAACCTATTCTTCAGTAACTTCCATGAGTTATCCAAATTTTGGTCACATGTCAGAAGAATTTTGGTTATGAGTAATAATGAAAGAAACAACAAATTAACAATACTTAAATAGAATTAATGCTACCTGATAGAAACATTGCAATGGCAGAACTTCTCATCTACAAAAATGAGCAGCATGCTTAAAAGAGCTAAAATACTTACTTTGCTGAAGATTTGACAGCTCCAATCGAAAATTTCAATAAACCCAACTACTTATTGAAAACAAACTAAAAAAAAAAAAATTAAAAAAAATTTCTATTTTATCATGTTGCCATAGAACAAGAGAAAGGGGAGAAAGCCTTGCTCCTTGTTTTTCCTGGAGGGTGGGGAGAGGCCTTTCAAGTCCTTTTATATGGTTTTCTTATTCATTTGTGCTGTGGTTCTTGTTATACTGATCTAAACTAATGGTTTACAAACATACTAAAACTCCTATTTCTCACTTTGCATAAGCTTAAATAGGGAGCTGTATCTGAGAGAAAGTTGAAGGTGCTCCCTACCTAGCAGAAATGGGATTTCTTTGCTAATCTTCTAAACCTCAAAATTGCCTTAAGTCCTCACCAGTTTCATAAACTTAATGCTTCTAAATGTCATCCTTAAAGCAGGAAGCAACTCAATAAGATCATCCCACAGGTTAGCTTTAAGAATCAATTTTGCATATTTTTAAACACTATCTTCTAGACTAAACACGAAATGAATCTGCTGAAAACTGGTTTCTGTTGTTTGGAGCAATTTGTGGACTCCTTGCTGCCAGAATCCACTGCCATTCACAAAGAATACTACTAACAGTGATAACCATGAGGGTGAGTATAATTAGAATAAATACCTTTACCTTCAGCCACCAGAGGAATGGCAGAGTTCACTGGTGACTGATCTAAAGACAGGTAAGATGTGCACAATACACAGTATACCCCAAATACACAGCAAAAAGAAAGGAAAAAGCAGTGGCAAGTAACTTCCTTGGAACAATCTTACAGGGAAGGAGTAGGTAGCACTTTATATTTCTACCAAGTACTAGTTGTAAATCAACATGAAGAAAGGGCATTGTCCCCGAGCAATGTTCAGTATCAAGTGCAGAGCTCAGCAATTGCTCCTTAACTCACACACTGACAGGTTTGCATTTCCTGCTCCTACAACACCCAGCATTAAACTGTCAGAATAGTGATGGGGAGAATTATCTAGCCATTCCCAGCTGGTAAAGACTACTAGGGTTCTTTATGTTCCCCTCTTGCAGGGAGGTGTTTTTAAACAGGAGTACCTGGCAATTTCTATTTGACAAATGCCCTGCCAGTGTTAAGGGCTGACAATGTCCTTCATCCATCTTCCAGTCTTCCTGTAGCATGTCACAGCTGTGACTTGTGACTTCTGACTTTTGTTGGTTTTGTTAGAGAGCTGAGAACTGTTTTACATCCTTTTTGGAACAAGTAAAGAGTCCAAACAATATCTGTACAGCACCCAGTTCTCCCAGTTAGAAACCCCCATAACCCTTCAGTTCCAAGTTTGCAACCACTGATTGATTTCCCCTAAGCTCCTAATGAGGAACTCCTCCTTACGTTTGTATCTGGTGGAGGAAAATGTTCGAAGGATACAGGTGTCTATGATACACATAAGCTTAAATGTTGCTGCTAATTATTTTCTAATTCCGAACTACTTTTCTAGAATGTTCAGGCTGATATAGGAAATAAAAAAAATACTTTAATGTTTAAAAAAACAGCCTTTAATATATAACTGAACACAAGCATAACAGGATAGAGGCGATATAATACAATTGGGATTGTAATAATTTCTTAATTCTGGTAAAAGGATAGAGTCTGATGGAAGGATTTGGTCAGTGTTATCAAGAGAATAATGTTGCCACATATTATGACATAAAAAGCAGAGTAACCGAAAGAAAGAGGAAAGAGAAGGAGATTGCCACTGATAGGAATCAAAAACTATAAACAGGAAAAAGGGAGTGAGGGGGCTGGTGTGTGAAGAGTTTTCAAGCATGGCAGAGCGAGGAAGCATGGCACAGCATGGAAAGTACTTTAAAAGGATACCAGCCACTCCAAGCGTCTGCTCCAGACAAATAGAAACAAAAATTAAGGAAGGTATCTGCACTGCCTACCTTTTGGTCCTGAAAATGTGAAGGCTGGACCATCTTACATAGGTTTCCTGTACAACCAGCAGAAAGACACTACTCTAGAGGAGCAATGATTTTAAGGACACCTAAATTATTTTTTTTATCCCTAACATTTAACAGAAAGTCAAGAGCAGAAAGAAAATTGTGGTATATGCCCTGCTCTTCTCATTATGCTAGTCTCTGTCGCCATCCCTGCATCCCGAAAATCAAACCAGTTGGCAACAAGACTAGTCAGCCTCTCAGAGCTAGATGTTTAGAAATTAGGTAATGTGAATATATCCTACTTGTTAAGTTTCAAATCTGCTGTAAAAGAGCAACTTCAAACAACCCAAAATATGAAAGAGGCTAGAGTGCTGATTTTAAATGTCTGAAACACAACTCATGGAAATAAAAAGAAGACTTCTACTCAACTGCTGTGCTGGTCAAACTAGTGTCCTTTTAAATAATTCCCTAGTTTAAACTAATGACATTTATAGTTGGTAATGGACTTCAGGTGGAATTAATCTTCCAAATTTAGACATCCATCTGGGGGTGAGATGAATCATGCAGTGAAAGTGCTTATTTCTCTCCGCTGACTATAAAGGGAGCCTACAGAACTAGCTCACGTATAGGCAGCCAAAGCTGCTAATGTTCAAGTTTACTTCGCATAGCATGCCTAATGGTTGCCCTCTTCTATGACTGAATCAACAACAACAAAAAAAAAAGCCAGTAAAGTTTTCTTTCAACAAGGTGAGAAACAGCACTGTCCTAAATTAGCATCTGGAATTAGCTTAAGTTGTGCATGCAAACACTAGCACTGTCACTGTTTTCCCCTTGCACGACATTAGAAATGTTCATGGAAAAATAAGGACACCTTTTAAATACCCCCCATCTTACATCGTTGTACAGATCTTAACAATGCAACCACACATAGAAAGCTATCCAGAATCCTATATTTTCAAGAAATGATGCATAACTGGATGAAAACATATTACTAAGTCTACTAACTGCCTACACTCAGCCTAAGCTCTAATAATATTTCTACATAAAGGGGGGACTTGGGATTCAAAAATCAGTGACACAGTAAAGCATACTACTAAATCAAAGTAATTACTAAGATTGAATTAAACAGTAAAACTTTCTCTGACTTGCGCAGCTGACACCTTAAAAAAAAAAAAAAAGAACAGGGCAGCTACATTAAATAGTAGCCTCCTGTTTCAAATAGCATGAATCTTCTCAAAGGCAGTATTTGTCCAGCACAATGTCCTTTTTAATGTTACTTTCCCATTTACAAGTAGAGAGGTCCCTTGATTATTTCAATAATCTTACAGACACAAAGAAGTATATTTTTACTGATAATCTGGTCACATACAACAGAGAGATACAGGGTCTTAGATTGTCTGGGGGAGGGAAAGGCAATACAAAAATCACCTCAAAGGAGTCTGAAGGAAAAGCAGAAATTACCAGCCTACAGACAACCCAAACCATGCATGTGTTTGATCAATATTCACTGAAAAAACCTCTTTCCCTAAAGGCACTGTATTGCGTGAGGAGCACGTGAGAGAGAGGCGATTGCAAGTGCATCCATTACATGACCAAAAAAGTACTATATATCAGTAAGAGGATGAAGTAATGCGATATTAAACCATCGACTTGCACATACCTGCAGTCCTATTCCTGCTCTGAAGACAGTTCTTTCCTCATGGATATTTTATATTTTGGTGTCACACACCAGGTCACAGAAAGAAGAAGAGTATGCAACCAGTGGACTTAAACACCCTCTAAATAGGTTAGCACCCCATTTGGGGCCAAAGTTTAAGTGCTACTGCTAGAAAGGATTCTACAAAATGAGTAAGAGAGAAATCAAATTTAAAAAAGGGACAGGCTTTACAACAAAGTAATGTCTGTAGTAAGCAAGACCCAAAGCTCCATGTCCATTCAAATACCCTCTCACCAACAGCACCTGATAATAGATACCAAGTGAAGCGTGTAAGAACACAATAAACATGTAGTAATACTTCCCCAGAATACTCCCTGAGCCCCCAGCAGTTTGCAGAAGCAGGATTTCCTGAACAAGAATAGGTATTTTCCTTTGATGATTCTTCTTCCAAGCAACAGCAGTTTCCCTCTGCACTGATGTAATGTTTAGCTTCCTTAAATTCCTGAGGCAAGAAATTCTATACCTTAATTACATGTTCCGTTGAGAACCACCTCCTTTTGTCTGTTTTCAATTCATCAGCTGCTGTTTCATTAGATACCTCATAGTTTGTGTGCATTAAAAAAAAGATGGTGAATAAACACTCCCTATTTAAGTCCCGTTGATCTGCTGAACACTTTACAGGATTCTGTGACACCAGTTCTTGGTCACCTTTTTTACAATAATGAATTCAGCCGCTTTTCTTACAGATAATTGCTACAGATTTGCTCTTCCTTAAAACTTCAACTACGTTCTTTTTGAGATGATACCAGGGAGAGGAGGGATCAGGGCAGAACTACATAAGATAATTCGAGTATAATCATTATTCTCTCTTTCATTTCTAACCACTTCTAGTGGCAACAGTCAGCTTTGAGCTCATTTTTTTTTAGATGAGAAGGCAAGCTTGCTCCTCTGCACCTCCAAATATATCATGTGAAGCAATTTATGAGAAATTTCATCTGCCATTTTAACGACATTGCTCAGCAACTGGCCAAGTCCATGCACAGTGGTCTGCCTTGCATCTGCTACCCATCAGTAAAGGCTATGAGCTCACTTTTGTTTAACATCCTTTATGAACCTGAACATTCTCCACTAATATAACTGTGGAGATTTGTTGCCCTCCACCCTTCTCTACTCTTATTTACTCCAATTCTCCCTTTCTTGCATTTTAGTCATTAATGTAACCACATAAAGTCCTTTTCCTCTATCCTATGGCTGCTTAGTTTCTCCAAAATTCTCTGGTGGGGGCCATTGTCAAATGCCTGTTGGACATTCAAGTAAACTATTTCTGTCAGATCTTAGTTATTCATGTGCCTGCCTTCAAAAAAACCTCCAGTGAATTTGCAAAACGTGACATCCCTTCACAGCAGGCTCTTAAGCCTTCCTCAATACATCATGTTTATCCATGTCATCTTCATTATTATTTTGACTGATTTACTTAGAACAGATGTCAGGCTTACTGATATGTAGTTCCCCAGATCTCTCCCGATGTCTTTTTTGTTTTAAACAAAAATAAAATCAGTGTCACATTCAAATTAAGACATTATAGATCATACATAAATGATTTTATATCTTGGCTAGATGTTGCATTTGTTCCTTAGTATCTATGGCACAATAGTCCTTACTTGCTTGCCATTTGTAAAGCCATACTTCCTCTAAGTGCAAAAGCAAGCCTCTCTAAAGAGATGTAAGTGGGTTTTGTTTCATTTCCTTAGAAGGTTTAAGCTGTGTCTTTGGGAAGATCAGTAAATGATAAATATTTACCATAAGAGTAATATTACAAATGTTTAGTTGTAGTAAAAGAACTCCCTTATCTTTCCACTCCGTTCCATATATATATGCTCCTGTGCAGTAGTAGCCATTCAACTGTTTAATAGCTGTCCTAATTACCAGAAAACACAAATGAGCTTGTGAAAACATAGTTATTAATTTGCAAATGAGACAGTATTCAAAGGGAATACTTTTAACATCTTGCTAGACAACTGGAATTGATAACTTCTGTGGAAACTGCAACCAATGAGCAGATAACTTGAGACATGGACTAAATCAAACCAATTTTCAATATACACAGGTATTTTTATCCTTACCAATTGTGTGAAGTTGCGGTTTTGTTTCACAAGGTTTCTAAGTGACCTGTAAATTTCATGTTCAAGTTCACACACTTTTTCTTCAGCACAGTGCTGACTTTCATCTTATTTTTTACTCACAAGTCCAAAGACAAAGAGTTGATAAGGTAAACTGATCAGGTGCTTTTCTGTGACACAAGCTCAAATTCTAGGTTTCATTATGACTATATTTCTATTGGCAAGATGTTAAACATAATCATGTGTTTAAATCTGTATTCAACTGCTTCAGCTCCTTTTTTCTCCTCTATATTTTGTATTAGTCTAATGGAAGTCCTTATTTCTAACAGCAACAGAACAGCATGAACTCATCCATTCAGTATGCTTAGTCAAATGTAGTGGAGAAAAAAAACCCACAAAAACCACCACCTTATCACCATTACTAAAAAGACCATTGAAGCAAGCATAGAGCTCACATCCTAAGTTTTTACAGCATTGAGAAAAAATGAGATCCTATCGCAGATGTTGAAAAAATCTCTTTCCAAATAAGAAATTAAAACATTTCATTGACTTAAAAGGCTCGGGTGCTGTTCAGTCTTCCAGGCAGCGGAGAAGCTAACAGTATCCCTGCCACTGCTGCCATGGAAGTGGGGAGGGGACACAGCAGACAACAAAGCCAAACACAGACTTGATATTAATAGCAGAAAGCTAAGAAACCAAGAGAACAATGCAGTTGGCTAAGAGTTATCTCCCCACTTCCCAATCTGTCATAAGAAAGCTGACAGAAAAAAATAAAATAAAATCTGGCTGCCAAAACAAACATACAAAAATATTCTGCCTTACACCACCTGTGTTTTGCTTCATTTCAACTACCAAGCTTACCGTGGTAGCCCTCTCAAATCCCTTCATGAAAATCACACAACAGCTGAAGTTGGAAAGGACTTCTGAAGGATGCCTACCTACTCCAACTCCCCCTGCTCAAAGGCATGTCAACAACAGAAAGTTGCTTAGGGCCGTCTTCAGCTGGGTTTTTAGTTATTGCCAGGAATGGAGAACACAATGCTTTTGGATCACCTGTTCCAGTGTCGCATCGCCCTTACAATAAAAAACTCACCATGTTCTTTTCTTATGTTCTTATGTATTACAATTTGTACCCACTGACGCTTGTCCTGTCAGCAGAGAGTCCTGAGAGGAGCCTGGCTCTCTCCTCTTTATTCTACCCCATCAGGTATTTATATACATAACATCTCCCTGACCCTTCTCTTCCCCAGGCTGAGCAGTTCCAGCTCTCTCAGGCTTTCCTCATAGAAGAGATGCTACAGACCTTTCAGACATCTTTGCAGCCCTCTGTTGGGCTCTCCAGTATGTCGTCCACTGTCTCTCACGTACTGGGAAGGCCAGAAGCAGACGCAGTAATGCAGGTGTGGCCTCACCAGGGGTGAGCAGAAGGATCACCTTCTAGACCTGCTGGTAACTCTTTTCCTAATGCACCTAGGACTTCTCCGGCCTTATTCATGGCAAACACACATTGCTGGTTCTTTTACATCTCTTCCACCAGAACCCCCAGGTCCTTTTCTCTGTAGCTGCTTTTCAGTTGGTTGGACACTACCACATTCTGTAGCCTCGGGTTGTTCCTCCCCAGGAGCATGACCTGGCTTTTCCCTTTATTGAACCTCATGAGGCTCCCATCAATTTCATCAGTCTGCTGAGGTCTGTCTGGATGGCAGCACAACCCTCTGGTATATCAATCATTCTACAGTTTTGTATCCTCTCCAAACTTGCTGAGGGTGCACCTCTGTGTAACCACCCAGGTCAGTAATGAATGTGTTAAGCAGGACGGACACTAGTATTGAGCCCTGGGGTACACTACTAGTGACTGGCCTCCAGCTGGACTACGTGCCACTGATGACAGCCCTTTGAGCCCAGCGGCTCAGCAGGTTTCCAGCCACTCTCAGTGTTCAATCACCTGGCACATACTTCATCAGTCTGTCTATGAGGATGCTATGGGAGACCATGCTGAAAGCCTTACTAAAATCAAGATACCCACTGCTCTGCTCTTATCCACCCAGCCAGTCGCCTCATCACGGAAAGTCATTGAGCATGATTTCCACCTCATAAATCCATGTTATGCTGATAGATCACAATCAACATCTAGTCTTTCATATTTGGAAATTATTCTAGCTCCTGTTCTTCACTTTTTCCAATATACTTACTCATTAATAATTGCACGCCTACTAATTGGGATAGCCTTAAAACAACTAACAATTTCATGGCCCTGCTTAACAAACTATTGATTCCAGGCAGGCACTGAAATAACAATGCTCCTCTTTTCTCCACAAATGTATCTAAACTAGCAGCAATGCTGTTGCAGCTGTAATAGCCTAATGATGTCAGAGAAGCAAGGAAAACACCCTCCTCCCCATCCACAAATATACTTGCTACTTACTGTTGGCTGTGAAAATACAAGTTCACCAGACATACTATCCAACCATCTTGCCTGTAAGAATTTTTCTTAGTTAAACTAAGCATTTTGTTAATAGCAGTCTTTCTACGCATCTATTATAATCCCAATATTTTGTCAGACTCTTGACAGAAGTAGCTCCTTCTCTCAGATTTCCCACCCTCCCTGGAACAGAGACAACAGGAACTTCAGGGAGCATCTTGTCCCCACATTTTTTAATTAACTTTTTTCACCTTCTCTCTTCCTTTTGGAAGTGCAGTGAAGACTCATCAGATGCCACACTATGCTAAGAAAAGGATAGGGCTTACACTATTGGGAAAGAAAGAACACACAGCATCAAACCTTCTGCATTCAAGTGATGGTGTACCTAGAAGGCAGGGATCCTTTCAATCTCCATTAAAACTAGAAATGCATCAAAAAATTTTGGCTAGCAAAGAAATGATACAGTTTTCCTGAATTCTGTCTGGTTATAAACATTTCCAGGTAGTAGATAATCCAGCAGCTGGTTTGGCTAAATGGCTGTTCAGCTCTGTAAGTCTTACAGTAATGGCAGGTTACAGCTGTGGTTTTACACTGTTTTATACATCTAACTGCTTCAAATGCACACTGGCATTAAACTGAACTGGAAGAGCACATTACAACAAGAATCCCATATTCTTTCACCAATTTAGTCATGTACTGCCAAAAAAGAGTCCATTTTAAAAGCAGTGTTGTGCATTTGGCCAGGACACGTCTGCTGTAGTTCCAACAGATCAAGAACAATTATCTGACAACAGTTTCTTGGATACTAATGCTCTCTGCAGCCAAGTGATTGACTAAAATACTTTAAACAAATTTGGACATACTCCCAATAAGATTATAACAATTTTCAGGCAGCTGAAGCCCTGGGCCAATGTTATTCGACAGCATCCGTTTAAAAACTCTTTCACACTTGTGCAAAGTTAAATCAGCTTGGCACTCTCTCTGGTAAGCAATTGTCTCCTTAAAGTATGAGCACTATTCATCCAAGTGAATTGCTGCATTAAGGGGACAGTTGGCTGGCATGGAAAGGACGGGACTGACTGACAATGCGCCTTAGTCACAAAGAAGTTGCAGCAAGAGTTTCTAAAAACCAAAAAGCAGTTAAGACCGTGAATAGATGAAGCTAGCTGAAGATGACAAAAGTACAGGATGTTTCCAGGAAGATGCTGGTGGTTCAATAAGCTTCCTAACTATGACTAATCTTAAAAAGTTCTTGTGTCTTGTTTTGTAATTTAGCACCTCAAGTGTTTTGGAGAATTTCAGTTTAGTACTTAACCCGCCAACACCAGCTAAATACTGCAGTAGCAGTTATTTGTGGAGGGGGTTTTTGCAGAGCTATGTATGCTAAACAGCTAGGAGCTCTGTGGATCTGCAGTCTTCCCAGGGAGAGGATTTTATTTCACATGTGAAATGTTAATAAAGAAACATGGAGCAGCATTTAAGGACTCATTCTCAAATCATTCTAAGGAGATTACAATGTTCCAGCCCCCCTTCCCTTTGTGAGATTTCAAAGAGAAAGTACAAGAAAGCCATACAGTGCTTAGGTCAAAATAATCACAGGCTTGAATTAATTCATGATTCCAACACATACCAGAAGCACTGAAAGAAACACTTGATAAGCAAGAGTGACAAACAATATGTTTTACAAGAAATATAGCAGAGTATTACATAAGTAATCATGGTATTTGAGTTCATTTTTCAAATACTATTTTTTCATCGTTTGTGTACACAATATCACTGCGTAGAGCTTAAAAAAAAGATGCCAAAGGCACTACTGTCTACTGTGGAGAACACTGGGATTGCTCCAGACACCAGGAGCAAACACACAGGATAAAAACCAGCCCAAGTTTCGGTGCAAATGAATTACCCTCTTCCACCTTAGCAAGGCTACAGAAAGCCACTCAGGATGCCAGCTTGATGCTGAAAATACAAAGACCCCCAAGCCCCATGCAGTTTGCCATATAAAGCCCAGTAAAATTTAAACGGTCTGTGGATCCCTTTCAGCTACTTAAGGATAAAAACTGCTTTAACATTTCTAACAGTCTATAAGGTGTTTGAATTTTCTAATTCTTATGCCACATAGACAAGAGAGTTCATAAACAGATTCGAGGTTCTGTAAAATATCCATAGTCAAAAATAATCAACATTTTATTCATTGTTCAATGCAGTGAATTACTGTAACCCTACTACTGAGCTGGAAGAAGGGGAAAGTCTTTGATTCAAGGGCTAAACTACCCTAGCTGTTTGAGCTAACAGATCCAATTTCATCCCCTGTAAAGGCAAGCAACACTTCTTTGTCTTCATTTTATACTCTAATGAAGTCTACTTCAATGGAGTAGCCTCCCCTTATCCCAGAGGACAATTTGGTCCTTTTGTGTAAAGCTAATCCAGCTCTCCCTGAAGTCAAGGGGAATTTTACACTTGACTTTAGTGTGAAAAAGGATCAGGTCCTGGAACAGAAATGCTACAATATCTGTGAATAAAAATAGGTTCTGATTTTCCACATCCTAGTTAGCTAAAAAAGAAAAAAAAAAAAAAAACAAACACCCCCCCCAAAACAAAAAAAAAAAAAAACCCACCAAAACCCCCAAAAAACCCAACTGATTTGATGAAACAAATATTTTTAAAAAATGGAAGGCTAATTTCCATTTGGGTAAAAAGCATGTGAAAACTTGGTTTATGTAGCAATTTTTTTAAAATGATAATACAATTCTATTCAAATAGTGTGACTGTAAAACCGCACTCTCTGTTGCATCTGCCTCATCTTTTCAGTTTCAGAAGAACTGAGGGGGAAAAGTAACAACCCCTCAAGTCTATGAAATACTTTTAAGAGAAACAACAGTTTAATGGCATCGTTTCCAAGCTGTAGGAATCATGTAGCAGTAACACAAACTTTTCCACTCTCCATCAGTGCTGTCAGGGTTTCCTCAGAATTTCTTATGCTACGATCGCTCCACTGGCTCAAAAGTTTTGGCAGGTTACTATGCCTAAATACAATCTGTCTCTGTAACTGAAATTAACTGGTTACCTGACCATAATATATTACCTACAGCGCAGTAAACAACTTTTACTTCTAAGCATTTGTATAACAGCAAAAATAAAATACAGACCTGCACAGACAAATTAAATCCTATCTTGACTGACCATGTGCATGTTATAATAGAAAGTTACGCTTCTGATGGCTTTTTCTTTTAATATTTAAAGCAGAGAAAAAAAATTTTTTTTAAATTCTTACATCAATTTTTATTAAGTTCCAAATTTACTGTTTGTATAACCTATACTAAGATAAAAAACTATTCAAACTACACTGTTAACCATGAAAATTTTAAACAAATCCAAATAGCCAAACAAGGAGAGCTCATTCATAACCACCAGGAATCAGAATTTGAATACCAAAATACCTAAAGAAATATAAGCTGTTACAAGTGTAGAGGATCCCCCACTTAATATTATTTCATATCTGTTCACTAGAATGTGAGAAACATTTGGAGAATAAAAGACTAAAACACAGGGGAGACACACAACGTCATGCTCGTTAATGTAAGTCACTTTGTATTAACTTGGCTATGGTTTCACCATGTATGCACCAAATTTCAACAGTGTTCTGAAGGTATGCCAGACCTAAGCTAAAGGGGGGAGGAAGGAAAGGTAATCAGAGCCCTAGATTCAATAGCCAAGGCAAATTAATTCCAGAATATCTAAATACACCTACTTAGTATGAACAAGTGAAACGTTTCCAGGGAAATAATTTCTCATCTATAAACTACCACTTGTCTCATTTTACATACATCACGATAGCCTAAATCAGTTTGTTCTACAGGTTTCTACAGCACACAAGCTAAGAAATACTTCCTAAAATGAAAGGATCGATATCTTTAACAAATTACATAACATATATAATTATCCAGTAAGCTATTTTGAAAGCTTATCACTTTAAATAACCTCAACCACTACGATTCATAAACTGCATTTTAAGTGTGTAACTGTACTTAAAATACAGTACAAAACTGTACCTGAGAGTAAAAAAAAAAATATTACTATTGCATCTTTGTTTCTAAAGCCATTTATAAATCAGCATTTATTATGTCTTCTGAAGTCGAGAATTTTGTACTTGCATTTTGTTCATTCATGTGAAAACCAAGGAATTAAAAAAAAAAATCCCCCCAAACCAAACAAAAACCACAAACAAAACCCCCAAAACACCCCAAACGCATAACCCTTTTTTCAGCTCCTACAGAATATTATTACAATTCTGACTTTTCAGGCCTGAAAAAGTGTGGCTGCTGAGAAAAGGAATATACTCAGGAGAATTCCCCCAACTGGCTAGTAGTAACAGCTCAGGAATTATCCTGGTTTTCCCTTCTTTCCTTCATGAGTAATTGTTTTCAAAATGAATAGTGTATTGCTCCATGCTGTGCTTCTGAACAGAGTGTTTAACTTTACTATGAAAACAGAATTAAACATGGGTGTCCACAGTGAGACTAGCATATACTGTTCCTCTCTCCAACGCATGTTTTTCAGTTAGTTACAGATGAGTTGATCTGGCCAATACTATTAGAACCTTTAATAAGCCCTTAAACAAATATTTATCACTGGTATCAGTTAAACCCCTCCCACTCTTTGCTTTCAGGACTTTGTCATTCTATTAATGCATCGTCTACCTAGAACTTATGGCAAGGGGATTCTTGGGGGATGAGCCCAGAAAAATAAAAATAAAGAACATACATTGGCAAAAATCCCAAATATCACACACCTCAGAAACCAGAGAGCACGCTTACATTCTCAGGTACTACTGCTGGAAGAAAACCTGAACACTTTTTACTTAAAACAAGCAGAATCCAAACTGCCATCTGTTGCTGAAAGAACCCATTCTGATACTTTCCCTTTCACTAAACTTCCAAAAACTTTTACTTCGGACATTAAAAATTTCTCCTGGATGGAGGGAGAATGAAAGTCCTAGATGGACTTCTGGTTTGATTTATTACAGTCTCTCTTTTAGTAGGCTTTATTTAATGAACATGTGCATCATACAGGAGAAGCACTGTTAAGATTTATGATGAAAAACCCCAAACAAACAAGAAACTCACAAGTCTTCCATCTCCATGCAGTACAGGACAGCCTTCTCACAAGAATGATACACAACTCACCTGGGTTAGTCATCACAAAAAGCAGAGAACGGCCTTTGCCCTACGAATCTTATCTAAGCCTTGCACAAATTTGCATTAGGAAAAAAGAAAAAAACCTTGATTTTTTTTTTCCAGGTTCACTTGTCACTGAAATACTGCAACATTTTCTATTAAGAGAAATTAGCTACAAGTGCGTAAAATGCACTATTACATGTTTTCAGCTTCATCATAGCGCCAATGTAAGTTCCTATCTCTAATATGTGGAATACTTCAGCAGAACTACTGAAATCAGGGCTAGTCACAAATACCAAATAAACACTATGTATCAACAAAAATACCAACAGTAGTAAAATATTCTGCTCGTACGTTGTGTTTTCAGTGAGAGAAGTTATGGGAAAGAGGACATAAAACACTCACTTTTATCATCATAAGCTTTCCTTCCATTTCATCTCACCCTTCCTTAGTCCTCACATGAATATAAATGTCATGTCTTTACAGATTCACAAAATGTGAATTCTGCTATTAGGTTTGGGGGAGATTTTTAATTTTTAAGATGCTTTTAATTTTTTTTTTACCTGAAACACTACAAATTTTGGCTGTTAGTATGCTTCTGAAGACCTTGGTTTGGAAATCAGTAAGGTAAAGTTTTAATCTCAAACTGCACCCATGCAGAAAACCAGAATCAGAATCAAGACAAAGAAAGGAGATACAAGAGAACTGAAAAAATAACTTGGAAGATGTACTACTAAACTTATTGGTTCATGTTAAACACTTTACAATGAAATACAGATCTTTGTATTTACGTTTAAATTTCCTTCCTCAACCAGCTCATTGTTAACATTTTCTTTCCTACAGCTTGGTAAATGAATGCTAGTTTCTGATAAATGTATTGTTGTTTCAAAATCACTTTTTAGACATTAATTCTACATTAATTTTTCAGTGGAGCATACTTTGACCAAAGCCTTAATAGTGTTGCGCATCTCTGAGGCACATCTTCAACAAGTCAAGCCTACTGGAAGGCCAGTTGTTATGAACTGGAGCAGAAGTCCATCTAGTCCAAATACCTGCGAGTCAGACCAGAGGTTCACTACTGGTTCCTACCATCCAAGATGCTGGGCAATACTCGATGCTCAGGAAGGGAGCCTAATAATTAGGAAAGCCTGTGGCCACACTCCTTGGCACAGTCTTCTGGACTTTGGGGTACTGTTGCTGGCAAAATAAGGGTATTCATGTTGAACAAGTCAAGCTGGTAAAAACCAACCAGAAACAGGAAGAGTGTGGAAAGGAAGAGCACAGTATACAGGACTTTAGAGTTTTTTTGGTTTTTTTTTTATTCTTCTGTGGTTACAAGTGTTGGTCATGATTTTAGTTTCCAGTAAAACATTCCTGAAAAGCAAGAAGACCTACATAACAACTCAGACCTGTTTTTCTTTTATCACAGTTTAAGCATAAATATTAATTTTGTTATCTAACCATACTTAAAATAACTTATTAAAACTGGATTATTCACTATTAATTTGTTTTAAGTCTTCTTTTCCTGGCTGACTGCCAAAATAGCTATAACGATATACAACTGCAATGCTCAAGAGAATCATAGTACCCTCTAATTACTCTTTAAATACCTCCCGTAAGCACTGCCTTTTCTTACAATCATGAGGGCATTAAGTAGGGTTGAAAATTTCAAAATCTTTAGTCCAGATACTGTGTTTTTCTTCCTGAAGCTGAACTTTATGCCTGCCGTCAAAAGGTTTGACTGAACCATGGGCAAACATCTGGAACAGGACTGAACATGAACACCATCTTCCACTATGACCTTTCTTTTGCTACAGGGCCTTCAGCCCTGGTAAGCATACCCAAGATGTGGCTACATTTATGCTCCGTCATTCACATAATGAATAAAGCATTATTACTGTCTCAGTTTTGCAAGATTAAAAGGTGCTTTGGGCATGTGCAAACAAGGGAAATTTACCCCATTGAACCAAAGTCTTCCAGTATGAAGACTGACTTTCCATGTCTCATTAATGCCACAAAATGCTCCTGAGAGTTTCCCCCAAAGTTAAAGACCCTGATCTACAAAGATTTACTTAATGTGGGTGTGTTTACTCAACTTCATTGTCAATGGAAGTAAATGAAGTTATTTGCTTTTGTAAGCTTCATCTAGCTGACCCTAATGTCTGAAATTAAGGGGTGGTTCAACATTGCTGAAGAATCATTAATTTTTCCCAGACTTCTTTAGACTTCTGGCGTGAAGGCACAGAAACATGTATCTTAAGCCACAGTTGCTCATCCCCCTGAAGTACCAATTTGAAAGACAAATGAGTTAAAGTTCAGTAGCACCATCAGAATTTAAAATTTACATGAATTTTTAAGATACACATGTAGTCAACATAGATACTTACTAGAGTCTCCTGTAACACTGTTATAATAGCATTTGCCTTCCAAAAGTACAAAGATAAAATACAGCCAGGTTAACAAAAAAAGTTGTCTAATGTACTATGTAACATCTTAAAGCACTCAAGAAGCTGAAATACAGATGATCCCAGACTGAGGTTTTAGTGGCCATTACTTTCTGAGCACTCTCCTGTAACATTACGTAACACTACAGTCAAGAAAAATCGAAACAAAACTCCAGTCTCAGCCGTAACAGCCAATGTGGCCTTGGATCCACTTAATGTTGATCCCTATGGCAGTATCCTGCTGGGCTGTGGGGCTTGGATACAAGCCAGAGCTAACAGTCCTTGCAGGAGACCCCTCAGCTCAAGGCCTCTTTTCAGCAGAGCATGACCCTGACCCACTGACTTTTGGGACACGGTGTGAAACCAGGCGCTCTATGCAGGTGCCTACCCAATGTGACAACAGAAAAAGCATCTCCCATCCTATTTTCAGTTATTCTTTACATTCTTAAAGAATATGTGTTTAAATCTAAAGGGAACAAAACTCATGCATAAGTAATAGCGTTTACTTACTAAATTTCTGGCATTACTGTTACTATCATTGTGATCTCTGGTCCTGCAATCAGCCATGCATGTTCACTTTACCTAAGGGCGCAGTCCTGCTTGTTTCAGTAACTTGCTTTTGCGCCAGCTTCTGCTTTGATGCATGAGTATCAGTATGGATAAACCTTACAGGTGGAAAATGCAGTAAGAATGACCTCTCAAAACCAAAAGTTAAACTTCTCCTACAGTTAGTTGACAGCATCTTTGCAATATGACTTTTTCCCTAGTAAATCCAGCATACACATGGGAATCTATTGAGGTTTGCCTTCAAAACCTGGCAATTGATACCACAATCCAGAACCCTAAGGCCCTAAGTCATTGGTTTGAACACAGCTGGGGACTGCAGTGATTGAAAGAAGTTACCACATGGCAACCATAAAGCAGTTTGGATTAAAAAAAAAAAAAAAAAAAAGTGTCTACCACATCATAAAATCCACCACTATAAACCAGCACCCTACTGGCATTTTCAAGGAAAACAAAAATGAAATAAATTCTGAGAATCAGCTATCCACTTGGAGGTGGTTCCTCCAAGGCAACAACTAAATCATTATGTTACAGAAGTTTGCAAAACTACATTGCTCACTAATCAATCTGTTCCTTCAACTAGTAGAGGACATCCCGTACTACAAGCTCAAAACCTTTCATGAAGACTTCATAAACCACAGATTCACGGAAGGTGTCTTGTCTGAAAAGGGCTGCTTGATGTGATGCAGCACAATAAGGACATGTTCCTAAGGCTTTGTGCCAATACTGACATCAATTTTTAAATTAACATCAAGGTAGCTTACTCAAACTGCGATCAAAGCATGAGGCAAAACAGTTGGATCGAAGTAAGGAATACAGATGAAAGACTGTATTTCTTTTAACCAACGGTTCGCACTAAGGAATTATCTATTGAAAATGTACAGCTTTTGCACCCAGGCAGCGCAGACAGAAAAGTAAAACCAGGCAGCTACTTTGTTCATAACATAAACTTCGACCACATAAAATGATATCTGCCACACCACAGACTTTCATATCACTGTCACATGACAGACATCATTTACTGGAGCAAAGTGAGTGTTGATTTCATTCTTCAGGAGCAGCAGAAGTATGCAAAGCTCAAAATAAAGACTATTCCCCTAGTGCAGAAGAAGTGCAGGTCTCTGCTCTGCCACACGAATATTGATAAAAAACCTAAATTGTGAATTGCAGGCTTTCAATAAATCTTACACAGTACACCAAATATTTATGAAGTATTTTTCTAGCAATTTCAAATAACCTAGCAACTTAAATTTACTTTCAATTTTGTTCATTTGTTTCACAGCCAAAAACCTGTTGTTAGGCAATAAATATTCACCTGAAAATCTCTCTTTATAATACAAAATACAGATTTAAGCTACTTTAGGTTCCCTACTCTCATTCCAAATTAAGTTCTTCAGATTTCAAAGAGCAGTACTGGTGCCCAGATATTAAGAACTTATTGAAAACTGGACCAGTAGCTCTGTGAGCAGCAAGACCGGGGAGGCCCCATTTCCTGCATCAATTTCCAGCCTGAGATAAGTGTTGGCATGATCTCTCCAGTGTGAGTTCTCTCCTTCCTGGCTTCCTTACTTTCACAAATTTTGTAGAAATTGCTCACCTGGGAGACCTCTGCTGCCAAATTTGTCTGAAATGGGCTAACAGCCAGAAGAGTTACTAGAGGGGCTGAGGGCACAGCGACACTGCAGTTGAGCTGCCCCTCTTGAGGAAATAAAGCTGCCGCACCTCCTGAGGAAATAACAAAACTTGTGGAATAATCGCTGGCAACTGCTGCTAACTGTTGTCACTCTTTCACATGCCTTCTATTCTGGATCTTTTTCTTGAAATTTAACAGAGCACCAATGCTGCTCACTCTCCTGTTCCCATCACAAACGCTACCTTGTCCTGAAATTAACCCCAACACCCTGGCTGTGCAAAACACATCCATAACCCCTTCTCCATGCCCATGTTCAGTAAGAACCTCCTATAACCTGAATTTACCAACAAGCATGCAAAACTCCAGTGGAAGTACAAGGTTTTGTTGTTTGGAAAGGAACAGTTCTTATAGCTATGAAGCCTGTAGAAACATACAAGTTACAGCAAAGCTGTTCTACCCACTGACAGAGAAACTGCAGGTGCAACTGACAAGGCCATTTTATTAGAAAACCCACCTCAAAGGCTTACTATCCAAAAATGAAAGAAAAAGACTCTGAGGTAAGCTTTTGTATCTTGCTTCCCTGAGTAAAGGTCAATTTTGCCCGAAATTTCATTCAGCTATGAATTATCAAAAGAAGGACAATACACTTTCCTTGGCAACATGCTCCAAGTTTTACACTGGTTTTGGAACATTTTGCCAGTTCAAGTAAATTCAAACTTCTACTTTTAGATTAACGACTAGCCCCTGCTTCGGGTTTAATTCAGCAGGTACATCTGAATATGCCTCCTTAATCACAGGAGATTTGAAATATTTCTACCCCAGCTTTCCCAGCGTGAAGTAGACTTTACCCACATATATAGCAGACATTTGTCTGGTACGGACCATTTTGAAATTAAGTCAAGAAACCTGTATATTTATAATACTGTGTAATAGAGGAGAAGACACTCTAACCCTTGGCCTGTGGGATGCACGTAACTGTACACACAGCAAGCCTGCAGGTCCACACAGCGCAGAAAGTTACGCGCAGCCCCCACAGGAACAGGGGCCTCTGTGCATGTCCAATACATTTTGGTTTAGCCGTACTAAGACGAGGAGGCATGATGAACTGCGATGACTGAACATTTAAATTAATGACTCAGAAATTTAAGGCAGTCGTGTTCCTGCACGACGCAGGGATACAAACCAGCACAGCGAGGGCAAAAAAAAAAACAGTAATAAAAGAATAGGAAATAATTCCGCGCAGGCCAACCTACAGCGACTCGAAAATCTGTTTCCCGATTTTTGCCCCTTTATACGCCGCTGCCCCCAGAGCCGAGCCGGCACCGGAGCACCAGCGCGGGAGGTGAACGCCAGCACCTGGGAACGAGCAGCCGCCCCGCGACCGAGGCAGCCAGGCGGGAAAGGGCCGCAGGGGGAGCCCGGCGGCGGCAGCCTCCCCTCACAAACTTACTTACCCTCGGCCCGCCCCCCGCGGCCAGCCCAGCCCAGCCCCGGGCGGCGCGGAACGCCGCGGCTCCCGCTCGACCCCTCAGCCCCGCGGGCGGGGGCTCGGGCCCGGAAGAAAGTTGCTGAGAAACTTTCTGCGAAGGAAGGGGCTGGGGGTGAGGGACGCCCCTCACCGCACCACCAACCCCCCTTGCGGGGCCGCCCAAGGGGGAGAGGCCGGGGCCAGGCAGCCGGGGCCTAGCGCCTCGGCGGGAGCCGCCGCCATCGCCGCCGCCTTTCCCGCGGGGTGGTGGAGAGGGGACGCGGCCGGATCCTCACCTGCCTCTCCTCGGCGTGGCGGGTGGGAGAAGGAGGGGGGGAAGGAAGGAAGCGGGGCCCCCCCCGCTCCTCCCGGAGCCGCGGCGACCCGGGGAGGGAAGGGGGGAGGAGGGGAAAGGAGGAGGGACGAGGAGCAGGAGGAGGGAGCTGGGCGCTCCGGTGCGTGCGGGAAGCCAGAGCCTCGGTGAGGGAGGAGGAGGAGACTTCCCCGCCCCTACGGTGGGGTTCTCCGGCGGGCACTACGGCTCCTCCTCCGTGGCGCGCTTCCCCCCGCAGCCGCCTCATGGGCCCTGGGGCAGGCTCGCCGCGCCTCCCGGCTGGGGCAGCGGCTCCACGCCCGATCCGGAGGCCGCGGGGAGGAGCTGGGCGGTCCCCGCGGAGCCGGGCTGGCGGCGGCTCCCTCCTTCTCTTCCTCAACTTACTCCTTCTCCTCCTCCGCGCCGCGGCGCACGGAGCCAACATGGTGGAGACGCACGGTGCGGGGTGGCAGGGAGGGAGCTGGGGCTGGGTCCTGGGACCCTTGTCGGGTTAATATACGGGGGGCTCGGTGAGCCTTTTGACAGGGAAGCTGCACCTGAAGGATCCCAGCAGCGGAGACCTTCGGCGTGGCGTGGTGTGGGAAAGGCGATGAAAATAATCGGGTGGGCTGCCTCTTAGGCTGGGTGAATTTCATTTCTCTGGGTCAAACGTGCAGAAGGATTCTCCCGAGGTGTGGGGGCCGCAGGGACCGAGGGGCTGGAGCGGCGGGCGGGAGCGGCGCTTGCGGCTCGGGGAAGCCCGGTGCTGCCCCGCGGAACAAACCTGTGGTCCTGACACAGAGCATAGACAAAGCCTATGAGTAACGCCCCAGTAATTCCGTGGTATTTTGTGTTAGGGGTTTCCGCTCGTCGCCATTCCAGAAGTCAGCGTTTCGCGATTTAAGAAATAAAAGCCGGGATTTATGTCAAGGTGGGCTTCGCGGAGAAAGGTCGTTCAAATGCAATCTAGCTTTCAGAATTGCGGACTACAAGGAGCGAAAGAAAAGGAAAAAAAGCCCTGAAGAACCGAAGACTGAAGTTTATATGAGCAAATCAGCAGTTCTTATTCGTCATTATCCTTCACTGTCCTAGTGCTCTAATAGTCATATTCGGCACTGGAGTAGCGTTTGTCTCTTGCCTCTATTTGGTTCAAAGGCTGAATATAAACCAGTAATTGTATTGCTCACTGATGATAACGTAATATAGTTTATTCTTAAAAACATTGAAAGAGGATGTCCAATTTATCCTTCAGGCAGTGGTGTAGAGTAAAGCCATTTTGTATTTTTTTGATTTAAGATAAAGCAAATACACATATTTGCCTTTATGGAACCATAAATATAGAAGCAGTCAACAAAATACAAAAAAGCAAAACTGTTTTAGATATGGAGACTCCTTACCATAAATTGTACTCGTGTAATCTTCTTAGAGTGGTGGAGTTTATCATATTCCTGTTATGTCAGGAGCCTAAATCACATTATACAGAATTGATTTTTAATTTAGAAATCAAAAGTGAGTTTTGCAGATTGCCCTGGGCGATGAATTGCTTAACAGAGGAGTGTTTGCAGACTGGTTGTAGCTCTGGGTCTGCCACAGTTTCACAGCGCTGGCTGGGCTTAATAGTAGTCATGAGTGAGAGCAAGGTTTGACCTCCACTATCGGTGGTGATTTTACACGCAGGCAAACATTGCTGCATGCTTAATTTTGCAGCGCAACATGTGCGTATCTGAAAAGCAGAATGGGCTCTTAAGTATGTCATCATCTTCATTATGCTTCAAAGTTACTGATTTTTCTTAAGAAAATTTTCAGCATTGGGTTATGGCTTCATAGTTGGAGGCATATCTGCTGTTGCCAGCTGTCCCTGTAATTTGGCTTCTGGGTTTCAGGCCTGGGGTCGATGGATAGGGTTACATAGCTATCCTTTCTCTCAGCACCTGGCTGTGCCTGTGTGGCACTAAATGCTATGTTGGGATTCTCGGTCCATCACACCTCTCCCATTGCTTTCACTCCTTAGTACTGCTGTAAGGAATGATTTGGTGGGTTTCTGAAAGACTAAGCCATTAACCATGGCCTTCACCTGCTGTTTTACATGTGCATGTGCTGCCAGCTGCCACAGATAGTACTGGGGCCACACCAGTGATTGGCTTTGGTCGATAGTGGAGAGACTGACATGCTTAGTTTCAATCACAGTGTGATTAAAATAGCAGAGCAGTTGGGGAGAAGATGAGATGACCAGTTCCATAACTGACAGCAAGCTCAGATCCATACCATATGGGTGTAAAAGAATAGATGGGGGTTTGAGTCGGGAGTCTTGGAGGCTAGACATGCTTTCAGTGCAGTGGAAAAATTGGCTGCTGCTTAAATTGTCCTGCACTTGTCACTGGTTGTCTGACTGTTCCTCATATTTATAAGGAAATGTTGAACAGGTGACTTAAAACCATCAAACTGCTGATGGTTCAGTATGTTTCTTCATGTGCTGGAGTGGACTCGGGGTGTCATTGCCACCTTTGGTTTGTGAGCCAGCCTGCAGCCTGTCAACAAATTTTACCTAGGTAAAGCTCGCTCCTGCTGCTGCGCTGCTGGTACAGAATGGGGTCTAAAATCTGTGGTGGTGCTGTGAGTGCTATGAACCATGCAGGCTGTGGCGCCGCTCGGTGCTTGATCAGGAGGCATCATCTGAAACCGGCAGCAGTCTCACCTGCGTGTCAGCCAAGGCTGGTGCCTGATTTTAGGAATTTCCCATCCCTTTTTGGTTTAAATTAATATTTTTGACATTCTCAAATGGGGAAGGGAAGGGAGGAACTGCCCTCCTAAGCTTCAGCATTGCATTTGTTGGATAAAGTTAACAAATAGCCCTTCAGATAGGCTCAGCATTCAGTAACTCTGTAACTGTGCTGTTTTAGTTGGCATTAACATAATCGTAAAGATTTGTGCAAATTCATGGACAATGCCTTTGTAAGTGTAGGCTGTCTTTGAAAAGATATCTTTTCTATCTTTTTCTCATGAATTTGAATTAATTTCTACAAAAGATGATCATTTATAAAATTCTTAATGTTGGGTTTTTTCCCTCAAAGTTGGTAGGATCAAGTGCATATTATGCCAAATGAAATATTTTTTTAGTGTTATAAGGGGGAATATAGGTGTGAAAACAGAAAGAAAGAAGGAACAGAGGTAGAGGAAGGTAGACTAAGATATTTCAGGCATAGGTGTGGGTTCAGTGATTTGTGGTTGGGGAATACAGGACATGTATCCTGAGATTTTGAAGGAGATGAGCAGATTGATTTCCTGAAGAGCTTTGACAGTACTTAGCAAAGGTTACATTTTAGTAACTTGGAAACATTGAGACATTCTTGAAAACAGTGGGATTGTTTTCCAATAAATTGGAATAAACAGAAAAATATTGTACTTGTTCATGGTGTCCTACAATCTTTCTTCTTTTAAAAGAAAAAAACATTTTGCTGGACCTAAATTCATTCCTTTATTTTGAGAAACAAGTATGGTAGTCAAGGTCTCATCCTACCAATTTTCTCTTTAAAAGTGTGGGAAGCAGTGGTATTTTATAGCAGCATATAGCAGTGGGTAGTTTTTGTTTTATGTTAATTTCTTCAAGTGAAGCTAGTAATAAAATAACTGATTTTTGAAAGTGAAACGTCTTCCTTGGATGTAATGTGAATTACACAGGAGTGTAGTAGTTCAGGAAGGAAACGGAGTGCTAAGTCACTGTGTGATGGATCTGTTGTTGTTTCCTATTCCAAAGTTTTATGTTAAACTTCAAAATGTTTTCATCACAAATGTCCCATTTTGCCTTAAAATGCTTCTGCATTCTCCAGATGGCTGGGGTTTTTGTTTGGTGCACGCATCTATTTGCAAGGTTAAATATTCCATTCTTTCTCAAATAGCATTTCTGTTTGATCTTGTGTAACATGACTAATTATTTATGCATATTATACTTTTAGCAAGTATGTGGAGGGTTCTTTTTGAAAAACATTGATTCAAACAATGTTTTTGAAATTATTTAAAGTTATTTTTGAAAGCATGCTAGGCTTCATCTTGGTGCTTCCAAACCTGTTGCTATTTACATTTGTGTCACATCCAGTTATATCAGACACGCTGGATTACACTGTGTAATGAAAGCCTTATTGCTGTACTCTAATCTTTATCTCTTTGTATCCAATCTCCTTTGAATTGCACATGAGTATTGCTTATGGTTACTTAAAATAACTACTGCTTTTGTTTCAAGGGCAGTGCACTTGAAAGTGCACTATGATGAGCACTTAACGCTCAGCCCTGCTTTGGTGGCACTACACATCCTGTATCTTTGTTTGTCGCATGATTTAATTTGGAAGCTGCATCGATGCATTCATTTTTTATTTAAATTTCATATTTGAAAATTCTGAAGCCTGTGAAATCATACATGTCCAGGAAGATTTAATGCATTTACTTAATCCATTGAGAGATTTGGAACCTGCTCTCCTCCCTATGGAGTTATATGGCCCTGTGGGACTACTCTTTTCTAATCAGCCTCTTCTCCATTCACTCCATCATTCTTGTCCCTGCTGTATTCCTCCGTCTTTTCTCGTCCTCATCATCAGTATTTAGTTCTTACGCTCAGCCTTGCTCAAGACTCTTTCCTTTCCTCTGAGCTCCCAACCTGACTAAAGATGGAGAAATTCCTCAGACAAATCTGTTAGTGCCCTTTATTATGCATTAATGCTTAACAGATCATCTGAATTTTCCATGCCAGGTTGTTGCTTTTGCCGTAATGTTTTGAGGATAATAGTCTCTCACAGCCCAAGGCACCAGAAAGCCTTCTTTCTTGATGTAGAAATTAACATGATGAATTATTTTGGTAATGGTTGCAGGAACAAAATCTTCCCTGCAGTATGGGATTACAGAGAAATCCTTAGAGTGGAGCTTCAATCCGGATGGGGCTGTTCACTGTTGTAGTGTTTCAGGTGGACATGTCTGTTGTGCACCATTTAGAGACCTCAGAAAACTGGACAGTTGTCAAATGTTTGGTTTTTTTTCTCAGTGTGCCCTGTATTCCACTGGAGGTTACAGTCCCTTCAGGTCTGCTGGCATAACTGCAACTATATTTTTTTTCTATAGTTTTGCAGTTTTGCCATCATGATCTTGGTCAGTTTAAGTCTCCAAATAATTTTCTAAAATATGAGATTGTGTTGATGCAATTTTGCCAGGGAGTGACGTATATACAGTTGTGCTCACTGACATGAGGAAAGAGGTAACACCATTAGGGAGAGACCAGTTATTTCTTATCCTACCTCAGCTGCAGTCACAACAGCCTGAATTTTCAGAACCTGGGAAGCACCAATGCGGTTGCATTGATAGATGAGGAGTGGTGGTGGTGAATAGGAAAGAATAGATGGCTCTGTTTTCCTGATGTGTAACTCCTGATATGGCTCTGCATGCATGTTTCTCAGCTCCCACCACACTCCAGATAAATACCCTTTGGTTTCCTTATCACTATCTGCTTTGCTCCCCTGAGGCAGCCGCAGTCTCTTTCATTCTTCCCTGAGAATCTATGTCAGGGCAAATGAGAGTCATGAACGAGGCAGCCAAGGTAACAACCTCTCAAGAAGAGAGAAACCTAATTTTTAAAATCTAAAAAACACATTAATGGAGGAAGCCTCAGTTTATTAAAAGCAGAGCCAGTAGCCTCTCCTGTGGTTAATGGTCACTAGTACCGTTTGTAAGAGTTTTCAGTTGCCTGTAGCCACCCAACTTCAACTTCTGAGGCTAAGATTCTTCTCGGTGATTGCCTGCCTCGCTACTCTGACACTTGCAGTGTGAAAATCTGCTGCTTTCTCATGTTAGAAAGAAGCAGCTTTGCCAGCTGTGTTGTAGTGAAGCGCCTCTACTTCCAAACTGAATGCAATCATTTGAAATTTAACAAGTCTGCCATGCAGATGTCAGGGATATGCCTTTTGTGTTAATAGTGTGTTAATAATACATCCACATCTGACCTGATGGTAAGTAAGCCTCTGCACAGTCTCACTTTGCTTAGGGGCTTAGTAGATCTAAGGTGAGTTCTCCCAAAACTCCATCTGCATATCCTCCCACAAGCCCTACTTGCCAAGGAGGCTGGAGATGCTCCATTCCAAGGCTTCAAAGGTTAAGCCAGCATTTCTTTGCAATTAGGTAGGAACGCAGAGCTGTAATGGACCTCCCACAGCGCAACAACTACTGTGGGAAAATGGTAGAGGCTCTTCCCTTCTCCACCTCTGGCTTAAAAAGAAAAAGCATACAGGAATGAATAAATAAGGAAAACTACTTCCGAGTTGCTCCTCTTTTTGTTCTGCAGGCTCCTGATTTGTTATGCTGTTTTATCACCGTTACTCTTGAGCATCTGGCTCTAAGGGGAGGAAAGGAGCAGAAAAGAACCCAACCTGAGCCCCTCCCTTTTTTATATATATATATATATATATATATATATATAAAGGAGAGGTTTTACGAACATCCATTTCTCCAAATTTTAAGTTATTCTAAGAAAGGGAGCTGGCAAGTATTCCTCCCCACCCCCCAGCCTCCTTATTTGAATGTGCAAGTAATTGATCCTGTTGTTTCAGGGAATTGTGAAACTTTAGAGGGACTATAAAAATCGTTGAATTTTTCAAAAAAGTGACATTGTATTTCACCATTCTGTTTCCTACATTTCGTTGAACAATTGTGGAAGCCAGATAAAACTGCATATCTGGTATTTCATTTCTCATGGAATAAACTGTAAGTGATGGGATAAAAAGATACATTTCTCTTTCTCATAGTAATGGGGCAATGGTAGTTAATAATAGGCAGACAAATGTAGGTAAAGAAAAGAAAAATATAAGCTAAAGAAAAATACATAGCATTAGATTACATTGTTATGGCTTAGATGCTGCTTGTTTTTCCTTTCACTTTTGGTTAAAGTGAGATTTTCCAAAGCACAAGAATTTGCTTATCATACTCTTCATTCTTTCAAAACAGAACCTATTGAAAATCAGACTGTGTTCTATATTGTCTCCCATATTTTTGATTTGTTTTCTAATTGGGAAGAAAAATAGACCATGGAAAGTTCATAAATATTTTGGTTTTAAAACATGGGCTTGAGACATCTTTGATGCATTATCATAACCCAGCTAGAAGGGACTCTATTTTTCTTGATGGAAAATGTAATCCATTCAGGAACCCCAGATGACAGGGGACCTAAACCATGACTAAACTCATGATGAGTAATGACAAACCATCCTGAAGCAAAACATTTGTATTTGCTTGTACTGTTCAAAACATTTTGGATTCTTTTTTAGTTTCCCAATTACATTGTTTTGGCATAACCAACTTCTTCCTGTGGAAAGAAGTCAGTATTGCAGAAACCACTTTTATATTAAAAGCCATGAACAGCAAATTCTGGAGCAGCGATAGAGGGAAGCAGTCAAACCAAAACCAAGGCTCCAAATGTCCTCCCTGGACAATCATATGGCAGCTCCAACCTAGGAATAAAATTTTACGTGAAGGTACGTACATTTCATAGACACCAAACATAATGTGATGAAATCTGTGGCTTGAGTACGCTATGACTTGGTATATTTCAGCACGTTTCACAGAGGCACGTGAAAACTCTCTTTAAAAATGTGAAGGAGCTCTGTTGGAAGGCTTGGGCCTTTCAGGTGAAAAATCACATCTGAGATTTCACAACTGTTTTCCTGGGATTGGTCATTTTTAAAAACCTGAAAACTGCTTAAAAAAAAAAACAATTTCTGTCCACCAAGCAAAAGCTTTTATGTTTAAAACCATACTTCAGCTTTAGAAACATACAGCAAAATTCGTTATTTAATGTTTAGAAACATACTGCTAAATTTGGTTTTAAAAAATGGGCAAAGCCCTCTTTTTAACAGCAGCAAAGTATTTGGGGGAAAGGTGGGATGCAGTATTCTTCCTGAGTTTTTAGTTAGGATAACCTGCCGTGCCATTTTACAGCCTTGTAAAAATGGCTGTGAGTCACTGACTTTCTAGAACTTGTGGTCGTATCAATGTCAATTTTTCAGGGCGACTTCTGCTTTAAATGTGACAAGATTTCTCTTGGCTTCATTTGTATCAGGGCAGGTTTCCTTTGACAGTAGTGGGCAGAAGACACAGACTGTTCTTTCCCATTACACAAGTAAATCTCATGCTTTTCTGGGTATAATAAACAGGTGATGCACTGAGTTTCAGAGAAGAGGTGACCAGCAGACCAGCTGGTGTCAAATATTCAGGTCTACCACTGCTGTTCAGATTTCACCCACACTTGAGCCCAGTCTCTTGTGCCAGGCCGAAGTGTCCCAATAATGATAAAAGGCAATGAGAGATGTGGAGTGCACAGCTCTGAGTGCGCAGGTTTATGGGACCAATGAGGAAGAAAAGCAAGCAAGACACTGAATCAGGAGCTAGACAGATATTTGAAGAAGACTTGGCATCATGCCTGTTGGCACATGGGTTGTTTGGTCGGCTATGTTATACAGTCTTTCACCTGGTTCTTGCAGGCATATATAATTATTTTTGTTCTTCGTGTGTATAGTTTTCACAATGGGATGCTAGTCCCCATGGTGGATCTGTTGGGTGCTTTCATAATAAAAACTACGCTACTATAAACAACCCTTGCTAGTCCCATCTGCAAAATGGCCACAAGCAACTCTGAGCTTCATCACATCGCAGGGAATGTGGGTGAGGTAGTGAAGGGCTCAGGGTTGTTGCAGATTTATGCTGGCAAAATCAGGAAATACTCTACTTGCTGCGTGATGTTTCTGGGAATGTCTGGGAAGTCAAATTAAAATGGAAGTGTGGATTTCATAGCTGAGGGCTTCCCCTTGGAGCACTTGCAGCTCTTCACTAGCTCAAAGCAAACAAATTACAAATGGATCCTGCTGAAGTTTGAAAGGTATTTTAAGTAAATTAGGTTTTTTTAGTCAACATTACCTGACAGACAGTGCTGTTTATTAATACATTCAGTGTGTTTCAAGACATTTCTCGTCTTTCACAGCTCTTGATTAGATCTGGATTGGTTTCTTTTCCCTGTTACTGTTTTGTTAGCCATTTCTGTAGGCAGCTAGGCAGCTATTGCTGCTGTCTTTAATTAGTGGCGGTTGGCTGCGGGTTTAACAATGCAACTGCACCCTCTTGTGGAAGCTAGTACGTGCATGATTTTGGTTTCCGGGTACCACCTGGTTTATTTTTTTCTGAACAAGTCAAATAAAAACAAATAGCAAAAGGGCCCTGAGGCCACACAGCAACAAAGTGTCCTGGAGAACTTAAAAAGCTGCAGCTTTGGAATGTCTGAGCTCGGATAGCCTTTGAAGACAAACTTCTGCGGGGAAGACTTTCAAAGTCACCCTGGGAGACCTTCCGGTCCTTGGCTATAGTGGGGATCCCTATCATAATATATTCTTCAAGAGAAACAGAGTTGACATGGTTATACACATAGAAATTGTACATTTACAACTAATTCTAAGGACAGTAATTCAAGATGAATATCCACCCTGGACCTGAAAACAGTTACTGTTCATTGTCTACATGTGTAATACTGCATGTTCTTGAAGGCAAATACGCTGCAGAAGGGAGCAGGTTAGGCTGCATATTAAAGGTTTAACTTTGAACGTTTGGAAATCTCAACATGTTGGGTTTATTCTGCAACTCCTGTGGGCACTTTATTCAAAATAAGTGCATTTGAACTCATGAACACATTTATACACTGGTCTCTGAGAACTCCCTCAACTGATGAGGCAAGTATATTGGCATGTCCAACTCCCACTGTGCAGTATATGAGCTCGCAGAGAGAGGGTCATACAATATTTCCCTTGCAAAAAAAAAGAAAACTTGTTAACAGGAAATGAATTTTCCTGCAAAAAATGAAAGTCTCAAACTTTTTTTTTTTCACGGTTAGTGTGAACACAAGGACTTTCTGGCTAAGATAAAATGAAGGAAATATGGATTTAAAAACTATAATTCATTATGTCCGCCATAAACAGAGACACTGATAAAGGGAAAAGATGGCCCTAAAGTAACAAGATACTTATAAAGATATTACTTTCCATAAGTAAATTGTAAAATGATGCTGAAAAATGTAGTTTTAATATATGAAATATTCAAAAATGTTAAACTCCCGTGTAAGCAGCAGCTGGTTTTTATGGGCCACAGCACTGCTATTCTTTCTCAGAGCAAAGAATTCACCCAGAACTTACTCTGATGTAAGTTCGAAAGCTGGAAGAATTTGTCTTTCCTCTCTGTAAATGCTTGATTAAAAAGAAAAGTAACAAAAAAAGTAACTGTTATACAGCATTTGATTCCCTATGTAGAATTTAATGAGGTGAGTTGATTTGCATTTTTATGTCTGAACATGTTCTTGCACTGCCAGCATGGCTCACTGAGCGGTGAAATAACCTATCGACACCTTTGAGTGGGGTAATAGAATTCAAGATGCTGGTCTGAAAGTTGCATTTAAGGAGTCCTGGTCCGATGCTAATATTGCCTTACCTGTGACAGGGCTTCTGCGCTTTCTGGAATTCCACAGCAATCATCACACTGTTTAAGATTCCTATTTCTACTTGTTTTTCCGTTGTGCTTTTGCTCTGTGCTTTAATGGGCCCCTCGCCACCCTCAGATGGTGTATGTTTCTGCAGTCAGTAATGCTGTAATTTACCCCGGATGAGGGTATGAGCCTTATTTTAATATCTCTGTTGGATATTTGCGTTCTGTTCTTTGTGTATTTCTGGCAGAACAGCAGTAAGCCTGGCACCGTGCCGGCTGACCCAGGAGGAGCAGCTATGGTTGCAGGTCTTCAGAGGGGGTGGCTCACACAGCCTGGCCAGCTTTGTGCTCCATGAGCTGTCACAAAGGGAATGAAACAGGTCAAGTACTCTCATGACTGTTGACATTATAATTTTTTTACATCTTTCCATGGGGCATGCAAGTACACACGGATGGGCAAAAAGAGTTATGATCACCCTCATAAATGGAAAAGCTGCTTGTTGGATCTCAGCGTGCATTGCTTCATGCCGCCATACTCAGAAGGGCTCATTTTATCATGCTTCAATCACGGGAGCTTGCTCCATCTCTAGAGTGAGTAGGGATGTGAAGTTTATGCAGCTGCATCCCTCTTTCAAGTTAATTATATCACTCCAAGCACTTCAGCTGTGATCCCACATTGCAGTGCCTTGCGCTTGAACCAGCCTGCCTGTTTCCCTGGGCGCCTGCCACAGAGGTTACCTCCCTGCTGAAATCCTGGCACATTACCTAGTCCTCTGTAATCCAACTTTCTTTCAAACTCACGTACCCAGAATTCGCCACTGTAGCCATGCTTCATGTCTCTGCATGATTTCAGCTGATTTCCCAGTCTCCCCTGGGGAGAGGAGCATGTCCAGTCTCATTTAAAAAAACACCATTGCTGAAAGCCAGGGATCTGCAAGCAGATTCAACTACCTAAAACAGTTCCCACATGGCGCATAAATAATGGAAAGCCATTTTGAGCTCCTAGTATTGACCCCCACTTCATAATCCTGAGCACCTCTATCAGATACAACCCCACATCCCTGGTGCCAGCTCCTTATCCCATACTCCAAACATAGTGCCATTTCCAAACCTAGCTTTAAACAGAGGTTGACTTTAGGATGTACTAGGCTTGCAAGATGCAGGAAGCACAAATTTTCTGTCCTTCCCATCCAGAATCTGTGATCCCAGTCCTAGAATAGCAACAAAGCACTGTCTTCCATTTCTCCCAACTCATCTTAATCAAAGTAGATGTGGCCATGGCTCTCTTCTTCACCAGCCTTCTGACCTGGGGAAATCCACAAAGAAACCCAGCTCTTCATTTGTAGGTGACCTAAGTCCTACCAAATGTCTTGCCCCTCCTTCCAGCTTAAACATTATCCATGAATCCCCACCTGTGCTCCAGTGTGCTGGTTTTGACTGGGGTAGTTAATTTTTTTCATAGTAGCTAGTATAGGGCTGTGTTTTGGATTGCATAGTGCGAGGTGTCCCTGCCCATGGCAAGGGAGTTGGAACTAGATGATCTTAAGGTCCTTTCCAACCCAAACCAGTTTATGATTCTATGATTGGTGCTGAAAACAGTGTCAATATTTCAGGGATGTTTTTGTTGTTGTTGAGCGGTCCTTACACAGAGCCAAGGCCTTTTCTGCTCCCCACACCACCCCACCAGCAAGCAGGCTGGAGGAGCACAAGAAGTTGGAGGGGGACATAGCCAAGACAGCTGACTCCAACTGACCACAGGGATGTTCCACACCATATGGCATGATGATCTGCATAGAAAGCTAGGGGGAGAAGGAAGAGAGCCTTTGGAGTGATGACATTTGTCTTCCCAAGTAACCACTACACATGATAGAGGCCTGCTTTCCTGACCAAGGGAAGTGGTGAATGAATTCCTCTTTGTGCTTTGCTTGCACAAAAGCATGGCTTTTGCTTTACCTATTAAACTGTCTTTATCTCAGCCCATGAGTTTTACCCTTTTAGTCCTCTCCCCCATTCCACTTGGCAGGGGGAGTGAGTGAGCAGCTGTGCAGGGCTTAGTTGTCAGCTGGGGTTAAATCATGACATCTAGTTAAGATAATTGGTTGGCCCTGACATTAGGCTTTGCAAAACTCAACAATCAGCAAAACTCCTTCTCAGCTCATTTCTTTTGAAACCCTAACTTGAATATTAGCTGTCCTCTGCTAGAAGAAGCCTTCCCAAATCTTGCATGTGTCACTCATCCCTCCTAGCAGAAGCTCTTACCTAGCACCATGCACCTTGAAGGGACTAGGAATGAATGTGACTCATTGGTCTTGGCATTGCTGGTGAATTTTAGCTCTAATCGTAATCCTGGCTGCATCGTGGCCCCAAAATCAACTCCTTACATCTAAGCACTGCCCTTTCCAACAGTAAACTCAGCTCTTCTCACGTGGATGTTACAGGATCTTGGTGAATTTCTTCATTCCTTGCTGTCCCACTGAAATGGGACAATGGCTGGGGGTGACAGGAGTGAACAGAGAAGAGTCAATTCTAAGCCTAGTTTGAGGGTTGGAGTAAATATATGGGTTTTGAAAAAGAAAGCATGAAAATCTGTCTTTATTGTCTGTTTCTACAAGAACATTAAAGCTAGAATAGGGACTGCTGCTGGTAGGGTAACAGGACAGGATAGGATGTGGGTCCTTGGAGTAAACTGCAACTAGAGGTTCAGATGGAAAGGTCTGGTCCAGAAAGGTAGCAGGGGATGGGAAATGCTAGTCACAACTGCAGATTAAACTCTGAGCTCTGATTAAAGCTAGGGTTAGAGTCTGGCCCTAACCCAGGGCTTAAGAGGGTAGTCAGATGTCTGCTGGATCCAAGACACACATGAGGTTAAGCTGTGGACTGACCCTTGTAAGGGAAAATAGCTCACTGTTGGGGCTGGTGTTGGAGGGGATTAGCAGGATATATGCAAACCATGTAGTTTGGTTCACAGATATCTGAGGAATCCAGGAAAATTCATTATCTTCTAAGACCCATAGGATGAGGAATGAATCAAGGGTAGGCTGCATTTAAGTTCAGGGTTACAAAAGCTGGATAGCTTGATCTGTTCTGGGGTAAAATGAAATTAGTCTTATATCAAGGATCTGGAATTGTGTTTGAGTTCAGGAAAACAGGAACTGAACAGTTCAGTTTACTGCTGAATTCTGCAAGATGTACAGGAAGAACAATTGGTGCTGGCAAATAGTTTATAGCTCTTTCAGAGTTAATTAGGAGTTTCTGGTTGATGGTAAGGATTAAGACACCAAGGGCTAAAGCGCTCTGTTTACTTCAGGTTAAGTGCAGCAGCTGATTTCAAGCAAAGGAATGATTTACGCTTAGTTACATTTGAGGTTAAGTACAGCAGCGGTTAATTTCTTGCTGCTTTTGTACAAAGAGTTTGGTTTCTTGCTGAATCTGGTAAGTTTAGATGCTAAGATTAGAAGTGTTAGTCTAGTTTAAGGTTATTTTGGTTAGTGTTTGCTTCTTTCTGTATTATCTCTGACAAGGGAGGCAGAGACCTCCTAATGGGAGTTCAGCTATTCCATTTTTGGGAAGGAGAGAAGAGATTAGATCGGACAAAGCCAATTTTGATTATTTTAAAGCTAAAGCTGGTTCTAAGTAACATAGTTTGTGACATAACTGATAAGTAATAGCTAAGGTATTCAAAGGTTTTAGTCAGATATCAGGAAACACAAGCAAACCTGTATAAAAAGTGTTTGTGCAAATCAAACATTAACCAGTGTTCTCAAAGTCACATACAGGAAATGCACAAATACATATGTTTGCACATACACACATATGGTTAATTGTGTGAGCTCTAATTAAATCAAGGAACTGAGGTACCACTGTGTGAAGGTTTCAGAAAATCACAATACTTTAGCTCAAGGCCTAGCTACCAATTTTAGAAAAAACAGTGGCTACCACTCAATTAAATTCTCATTAAGTCTCAATTAAATCCTCACCATCATAGAACTCAGACAATAGTAATTACAAATTTATTTATACATTTTCCACAGTTTATTTGAAATTAAAACACATTCAAACATCTTTCTGAATATTCTGATTTACATCTTGTTTTAACAATGATTCATGATGGATTAGAAGTGACACTCATAAATAATAAATTGCATAATGCACATTGTATAAAGGAATGCAGTAGCCTATGCACTTATAAAAAAAAAAGATGCTGCTAAATTGGTTTGGTATTTATAGAAAATCCTAGTGGCCCTGTAAATTTATTTAATATTTCAAGAACAGAAATTTACTTAAGTGCTTAGAGCAATTCTTTCATACCACAATATTTAATAGTACACTTTGGAGCTATATATTCAATTTCACATGAAGACCACGAATCAGTTTATGTACTATACCTCAGAACAGCCCCTGGTATCAGTTAGATTTCTTATAAAAACTTAATTCAAAAGCCAGAAGGTTTTTAATCTTGCGTTTTTGGGAGTAGTTATTTATATTCACCAGCAGGTGAATCCCACAGCCTGTAAAGCAGCCTCACCCACATTGGTGGTGGTCTTGAGTGAAAATGCAGTTGTGGAGAGCATACCCATTAATAAAAGGGAATGTAACTTCCAAGGTACCAGCGTGAAGTTACACCCTTACATGTGTTGCATGTGCTTGTCCTGTAGAGCTAAATAACAGACAAATGCATAAAAGACAGGGGGCCCTTTCACATCTTTAAATGTGGAACAAGAAGCAGCCTATTGCTGGGGTAGGTGCTCCAATAGTAGACTAGAGGGTTGTGAAGGAGTGGAAACAATCCAGCCTCCTGTCTACCCGTAGTGGCTCTATTTTTAAACACAGCCTTTGGAAGTTACACTGCAGGCTACCATTCCGAAAATTGGCTTATTCCTTAAGGCTCTTTCCCCACAGAGCTTACTGCCTGATTTCAGGTGGGAAGCCTGATTCAGTTATCTCTGCAGGCCTGTTGATGTGGTACAGCATTGGTCATCCTGAGAGCAGGGTTTCCTCCGTGCCTCCATCTTTGTGATATCCCCAAATCATGGGAATTTTCCTGCCAATCTGAATTATGCCATTAATATGACTTAATTTATTTTGCATGCCTCTGCTCCTTACAAACTGCAATTATAAATATCAATTGAATGACACACCAGAGTATATAATTTAATATAAAAGACACTTTCAATTTTAAGAACTCATTTCAATCTGAGTTTCCTCCAGCAAAAGATAATCAATGAAGACAAAAGTATACATTTTGTCAGAATATCTCTAAAGATTTGCCCAGTTTCTTTTAAAAATCCCCCAAACGTCAAGCTGCAAAAATACCGTGAATTGGGGTTTTTAAAATAAATGTGCTGAATTTCTAAATATAATGGATTTCTTCCCATTCTTTTTTAATAGAAAGTTTTTGAAACAAATATTCTCAAGCATCCTGACTAGCTCTAACTTCGAAGTGGACAGTCTAGTTACAAGTTACAGCCAAATACATTCCCAAGAGGAGGACCTACAGTAGAAAAAGAGCAGTCAAAGGGCAAGCCTGCTTTTTAATGTAGCATTAGAGTGTGGAGGAAGAAATGCATTAACTAAAGCATTGTTTACATGCTGAGGGACTCACTGGATATGAATGGAAACAATGAATGCAGGCTACGCGCACAGCTGCTTCGCTGTGGACCAGGACAATAACCAGCACTCAACAAGCTTAAAAATAACTGCTAAAAGAAAAGCCTAATACTTGCTCTGTCTGCACAAACCAACTTGTGCGTGTTCTTGAAGCTTTTATCCTGAAGATGTTGCAGTTCAAGAAAGTTCTTGGGTTTGTGCACATTGTTGTATTTCACAGCTGTTTCTCAGCGCCTTGTGTCTGTCAGTCTTTTGGTCCCTTATTACACATAGGGCATTTATAATCTGTCTCTGTGAATACTTACAGATTGTTTCAGTTAGTCTGACCCTCCAAGAAGTTTAAGTTTCTTTTTCCGAAGCTGACCTTTGCTTGCTGGGAGGCTGTTCTCTTGGGTGAGAGATGGGACATGCATTGTGAAGGTCCTCTCAGGCGGTTTCCTGGAGGCTGCTTGGTCTGACAAGCTCTCTTTTTACCACTACCGCATGGGGACTGAAATTTTAACTTTTATAAGAAACAAGTATGAAAGCTAAAATGAAATTAAAAAATCCCTTTCCATGATTCAGAATTCATGTTGTTGGAATTGCTGGAACAACGGCGGAATGAATCTGAGTCAATTTTCATACTAGGCAGGTGTAAGGCAAACTGAGCCCAAGTGCCAAGTGTCTGATAGCCTTTTGCCATTTCCGTGGTTTGCAGGAGACATCTTGTGGTCAAAAAGCAAAATCACGGAGTGTGCAGAACATAATCTTTCATCTGGGTAGCCTGAGAATGAACAGAATTCCGCTGCCTCCCAAGCTTTTTCACTGCCAGGGAATAAAGGAAGTAGAAGTTATCCATCTGTCTGAAGGGGCTTTTTGAACTAGGGCAAAATGGCAGAGCTAGGGCTGAAAGGAGCTTTGAGGCTAAGAAGTGTATGGGACCTTGTCAGCCTTCTGTGCAGCGAGGACCCATGAAATCTGCTGCAGCTTGTTTGGAGTCAGGCATTTCTTAGATGAGGTGATGATCTTGCTAGCAGTGTGTCTGCCTGCTTGCAGCCGTCTCTCTCCAGCATGGAGCACTGACCCAGAGTGCTGCAGAGCATGGGAAACAAGGCAAAGCACGGTAAGTGAGAGTGCATTCACATTTAACTTCAGCGCACATTTTTTTCTGTGGCACCATGAAGATGGACATAAATCTCACTTACAGCTATCTGTGGAATTAGGGTGCTACCCAACATTCACATCAGATAAACACAGAGGGGACAGTTCCACTGAGGGAGCCTGTTATTTAAAGATATCTGTTTAGAAAAAAATTATTTCGATTGAAAAGCATAAAGAAAAGCAAGACTCAGGAAAATAAGATCACCACAGGGAAGCAGAAAGATAATGCTATTCCAGATGTTTTTATGATTAGTAATAGGTATCTGTCTCTGATAATAATTACAATTACTGCACAATTATATAATAGCATTTCTCAGCTGGCCTGGCCTTTTGCTGTGGTAGGTGCCGTTCAGACACTCACAGAAAATGACAGTACTTGACTCGAAAGAGAGTACCAGCTATGAGACAAGATAGAGCAGGTGAATGAGAAAAATAAATGGATTGTGTGATAGAAGATGTGGTAGCAGTAATAAAATGATGGGTGCAATTCTAAACTTATCACCATACCAGACTGTGCTATTGAAATCTTGTGAGGGAGCAGAGAATGAGTGTCCATGCCAGGTGAGCTGGGAACAATAGCAGCTGCAAAAAGTAACTCCTAGAAGATGTGTAAGAAAAGCTGACTACAGAAACCATTCAGTAGAAGCTGTATCAGGCAAAGCAACCTGATAATGGGACTGTATATAATGGGACCACATTTGTCCCCAGGCTGCTATTACGCATGGTGAACAAATCTGATTCTTGCAAGTGTGCAATAAAAAAATCCATGACCTTATAGACCCTATTTTTTATTAAAAGAGCCTTGCAGAAGATGGAAATTTCATTTGGCCACTTGTTCTCATTAGATATGGCACCTTTAACTTCACAAATTGTACACAGAAGGGTATTTCATAAAGCATTAGTGTCAGGTCGACCTGAATATTTCATTTTGAGATATGGAAATTTTAGATTATGTAATAAAATATAAAATTAAATGAACAGTCCTTTTGGGAAAAAAGGGAAAAAAAATAGGGGGAAAAAAAAAAAGAGGAAAAGAAAAAGAAAAAAGCCCAAACCTCAGAATATTTGACAGAAGGGCATTTTGCAAAACTTTCACAACTTGTCTCCTTTTTCTTTCACCTTTGTTGGATGAAATTACTGAGGAAATTATGCCATTTTGTAAATATGTCAATGATAAGGAAACTGAATTCTCTATTTCAACATTGTTTTCCCAACAAGCTCTATTAACCAGCTCTCACTTGTCTTTTGGAGCCAAATTTGATCACTTTCCTTGAAAACTGAAACAAATAATACTTGGCACACCAGTATACAGCTGTACCGGGTCTGCACACAACTGCCTCAGAAGAGAGTAGCCTTTCTGCAACTTACGTATGAGAGCCAGTGCATCTCTGGCAAGATCTCCTCTTGGCACAAGACTGGGGAAATGGCACAAACACAGTCTGGTCCTTCTCATCTCCTTGGAGCTTGCTGTGACCTTACATGCAGGGCAAGCCTGCCCTGATTTAAATCATAGAATCATGGAACAACCTAGGTTAGAAGGGACTTTGAAAAGTCATCTGGCAGAACCTGTTGTGGGAAGGAGAGCCTAGATGAGGTTATCTTGCACCCCTTCAACAGTGAGGACTCTACCACATCCCTGAGGAGGCAGTTTCAATGAATGATTGTTCTCACTGTTTAAAGTTTCTCTCTTAGATTAGGACGAAACTTTTCCCAGTGTACCTTGTGAAGAGAGAGCTTCTGACCTCTTTGTAGCTGCCCTTTAAGTACTGGAATACTGTCATGAGGTCCGCTCTGAGTCTTCTTTTCTCCATGGAGAAAAGACCTAACTCCTTCAGTCTTTCCTCGTGGGGCAGGTTCTCCATCCTTTGATCATCTTTGTGGCCCTCCTTTGGACCCTCTCTAGTCTGTCCATGTCTTTCTTGAATTGTGGGGACCAGGACTGGACACAGTACTCCAGGTGTGGCCTGATCTGTACTGAGTGGGTTGATCATGTCTCTGTCTCTGCTAGTAATGGTACAGTCCAGGATGGAACTTGCCTCTGTTGCTACAGCGGTGCTCTACTGTAGCAGCTTGTTCTGCTGTTCAGCTTGTCCACCAAAACCCCCCAGTCCCTTTCAGAAAGACTGCACTCCATCCGCATAAATCAGAGCCCGTACTGGGCTCTTTAGTTGTTTTAAATCTCTGCTACATTTGCCTCCCTCAGTTGCTGAAACAGCTGGGAATGTCTGACATAAGAGAAAGGCCCCTAAAAATCCAAATCTGCCTCTTCTGAAATATTCCTAGTGCTAGGGGTCCCAGCAGAGGATGACCTGTGGCCTGAGGGCTTTTCTTTAGTTTCATTTCATGTCTCTCTTTGAATATAGGTGAATGTTGTCTAGTACTTAAGTGGAATAACAATAGTCCTATTTTTCACTGCAGTAATGAATGTGTAAATTAATAATTTGTAGATATTTATATGTAAATACGATCAGCTACAATACTGACTGAATTTTGCTTATAAACAGCCATTGCTGACACTGTATTAACTGAGAACGCTAAACCTGATAAAAAATTTAACTTATCTCTTTCTCTTGCCTGGTAAGAGATGTGTAGCCAACATCAGTTTGGAAAGCTTGGACATTATCTGCTCTGTTACTTCGCATCTGCTTCAGTAGCAAAGCTGTAGTTTAAGTTAAATATGCTTGGCAGTAAGTTTTGAATATGTCTTCAGGCCCCTGTTGGGAGCTTGGCACCAGCTTTTGGAGACTGGGTAGTGCCCCATGGACTCTGGTTATATATGAGGGACAAGTCACTAATGCTAATAATATGCAGATGAAGAATTTAGTTGCCATCCACAGAGGGCATTTTTGTATTGCCCTGTATACCAGAGCATCACAGCAAGGGAATGGAATGGAAGAAAGGTTTGGTTTATGAAAAGTATTAAACTTGGAAATTCTATTCACATTAAAGATGCTTTTGAAATAATATTGGGGGGGGGGGGGGAAGGGGGACACAGAGTGAATCTTAAAGTCCAGTCCAGAATAGACACTTGATTAGGCACAACTCCAAATTACACTATGAAACTCGTTTCACATATCTAATGCAAGTCAAAGGTACAAAACAGTTCAAAATGCAATTAGGGTTGTATGTATTTTCCTGCAAGTATCCTAAGCACAGTATTCATAGCAAAGCACAGGAAGTTATAGCATCTTTATAGCTTCTTGTGCAACTCCTCCAATGTCTGTACAAGCAAATTCCAGAGCGCTCCTGGAAAATCAGAGCAGGGTATCAAACTTACATCCTAGCCAACTGAGATGTGTTTCTGAGATAAATTCCTCTCACCAAAACTTTGTCTTTGAGTAGGGAAAAGCCTAGATTTTGACAGCTGCCGTTTTCTATTGATAATTCCTAACACTTTCATTACAAATGCACCTGTCAAATACAGCTCTCACATGAGAACAGTGAAATTTCTGCACAAAAGCTTGCTCACAAGAGACCCATTGCTAATGCAGCATAAATACTGCTAAAAATGAAGACCTGGGGTCACGTAGATTGTACTAATCTTGCTGGAAATTCATTTTATGGTCTTATGTATATTAACAGCAACAAGCGTGTGAATCCAAAAATGGGAAAACTGCTAAATACAAACTCTACAAAGTAACAGCAATATTGTATGAGCTACGTGTGTATGGAAAAGAAGCCATCTGATTACTGATATTTTGCTTGAAAAGAGACTATTGAGGGACTAATTTCTGGTAATATTAAACATAGTTTAAGTAGATTTGACCCTACAGATCAATTGCTGTTTTCAGGAACCGAATGCCACATGACATAAAAGCATTCCCACAGGAAATCTATTCTTCTCTACCCAAATGTCATTATCTAAAAAGTGGATAAAGATTATTTGCATAGAGAATGTGAAGAAGATATTTCTCAGCTATTACAATGCCTCTGGGATTAGCACTTTCAGAAGAGATGATTTCTTCTTCCTTTTATTTTTCTTTTAAATGGAAGAATAAGTCAAATTCTCACTCTGGATTTTATTTTGTTTTTCTGTAGGTAAGCACCGACAACATTTTCTGCTTTCCACAATTTTGTTTTAATGCAAAGGTATCGAAGACAATCTTTCTTTTAGGAGTGGCAGAAGAAAAATGGGGTTTTGTTTTTCTTTCTTTTGGACTGCCATTGGGGGCTTATGCTGCCGAATACACATATGGTTAGATACTGTGTAAGAAATATGGATAAGATACTGTTCTTAGCTCTACAGTGCAAAAATATCTTGCTCTTAGCAGCAGTAGATATAGAAATCACAGAAATCTAATGTGTTAAGGACCCCAATAAATCATCTAATCTAATGCTTTGGTGAAAGGCATCAAGTATATCTAGGCCACTGGCAAAGATGCTTGTCAAATTATTCATAAACGCCTTGAATAAAGGAGATCCCGCAGCATTTCTCTGCCTCTTGGTTCTGAGATTCACTCTCTTTCCAATTAGAAAGTCCCCTACATATCTAACATAGGTAATCAAAATGATGTCTTGTTGACCTTCTTTCACTGGTCAACAGCAATCTTGTTTGAGCCAACAGTAGTTCACAGCCTGCCCCATACTCTGCCTGCAAATGCAGTCTTCTTTCTCAGCAACATCAGTAAGTCCAGAAATAAGGCTCTGCTGTCCCCTTACATTGACATGCTAACACTGCCCCAGTGCCACAACACCACGAAAGGCTTGTCAATCAACCCTTGCAGAAGCACCCATGGGGACCAGAGAAGCTCCCTGAACTCCATGGCTGCCTCCCACTCTTGCTGTAGCTTCAGGGTTCCTGTGTGTTCATTTTAATCAAACAGGTTGTTTAAGAAGCCCTTGCAGATATAAGAAAAAGCTCAAAATTAGCTTGGTCAGGTGGGACTTGGAAGTGTGGGAGGAGCAGGACTAGGCTTGGAGGGTCTCCAGGTGTGGCAAATGTTGTGCTGCTGACACATTACGGAAGCGGCAGCATTGGGACCCCTCAAAAGCATTCACCTCAGGGGTATATTGCAGCTTTCCTCAAATCCAATGGGATTTGCACTGTTGGAAATCCCAACTCATCTTCATGGACCTGTACAGTTTATCCCCCTTCTCATCAGGTGCTGCAGGGGCCAGGGGACCATGGGAGCTCCCTGCAGGGTCCACCAGGGCAGGTCCTGGCAGCTGGTGCCTGTCCCAGTGCCCCAGCTGGGAGCAGGGCATCTGGGAAGCACTGGGGCAGCCCCAGCCCTGGGTATTGGGCACCTTTCTGGAGCTGGGGACAGGCCAAGGCTGGGCCAGAACATGGCCCTGAAGGTAGGCTCAGCTTGGCAGGGCCCATGGCCAGGCAGGGCAGGGCTCTGGGGAGCTGCAGACTGGCCCTGCTGTGGTGTTGCTGTTGTAGGGACTCATGGCCTTAGGGAGCTGACATGGATGGGGTCCTAGGCTGTGGGCAGGGTGGAGGGACTCCTGGGGGTTGGGCAAGGACACAAACGGGTGGCAGTGCCTTAGGGCCATGACACTGATTGAATTTTCAAGCTTTCCCAACTCTCCATCCTTCTCAATTAGTTGCACTTCTAGCACACAAATCTGATGGACATGAGGGGCTGACCATAAGGCTCTTGAGATTAATCAGTTCAATAACGAACCTTTGGCTTGACTGCCATGACTAATGAACAATTTCTGCCTACTTTTTGTGAGGCAGAAAGCTCAATTTCCATGGAGAGGAAACATGGTCCTTTCACTGCAGAGTTATCAATGAGTCAGTCCAACTTTGAAAAACATGAGGGATACTTTTCAAAACTTCTTTGTGTGTTGCAAGAGATGGAAAGCAGAAAAGTGCAGGCTTGTAAAATATCTTTATAGCCATGTTTTGTCTGAGATGGGTCACATTTCAGTAGCACGCAAAATGCCTGAGCAGCAGTTACAAGTGGCTCAGCAGCATACGTCCTAAGCACACCTGAAGGCTTGACATTCACCTTTGTCTCAAAATTGTATGTGTGCTGCTCAGATGTTGTCTCCTCCCCATGTCTTTCCATGAAAAACTGCTGAAACTAATGTCAAATGAGGAGTTCTGCATGTAGTAAGGAACGAATCCCATCACATTTCATTGCCTGGGTAATTTTTAGGTTGTGTCAGATTTCTGTCAAGGTTTTGCTGGGATCTTTGGGACAAGCCATAACAAAGAGACAAGTTTTATGTTCCTGAATGTCTTCAAACCAAACACAGGGGCATATCTGTTTCTTTGGCCAAGCGAAGTGAGGTTTGGTCAGCTCGTAACTTATTAGGTTCAATATTTGGCTAAGTGAGACTGAAGAAGTGAAACTGAACAACTGGCCCCTCTGGTGTGAAACAAAAGATATTAAAAAACGTGGATCAGAACTGTCAAGAGCAGCGCTGCAGTTCCTCCTGCCCACTGGTGTGGGTATGAATCACAGTCCTTCTCTCCCTTATAAAGCGGGGGCTGAAGAAAGCCACTCGTGACTGCAGGGATACAGCCCCCTGGGGGAGAGCAGAGCATCTCTTGAACCTTGGTTCTCAAATTTCTGAAGTTATAGATCAAGGTGAGACATGGTATACTGTCAGCTGACAGTTACTATTTTTTGCTCTCATCTCTGGCTTTTTTAGCTGAAATGAGCTGGGAATCATCTAAACTCCAAACTTGTTTACATTTACTTGAAAATAAATATCTTTCCTTTAGAGACTATTACATGTCTGCAAAGAAGTCTATTTTTTTTTTCCTGATGTTGTAAAAGTAATTTACCAGAATAAGATTCCTTTTTGTTTCCCGGAATGTGCTTAATCATTTTAAGCAAATGTGGGAAAGAACTGTCATATGTCCTTTGCTTTGTAAAGAACCATTAAGCTTTGAACCATTAGCTTGTCTTTGGAGGTTTCATTTGTCGCTCTTTGTAGTTGTATAATGAAATATTTATTGAAAAAGAAGGAGTAACTGTTAACTCCCTTCCATCAGTAAACAAGTGTCTCCTTCACCTTGTGAAAATGGAGGATGCATGGTTCTTCAATTGAGCAACAGTGAATACAAGGGTTTGCTGAACACATTTATCTGAAAAGTGGAACATCTGTTCTGCCTCTCAGAATTCCTCAAGGAATTCCTCTTTTAAGCTATCACAGTTTTACATTCTGCCAAGGATTTTATTTATCACTCTTACACATTCAAAATTGCTAACCTGAGGTCCATCCAAACTATACCAAAGTAACTATGGTAGCTGAAGGATTTTATACTTGGTTTTGTATCTTAAATTTTGTAAGCATCTGTTTTCCCATGAATACGTACAGAACTTAAGTAATTCTCTTGTGCCCTTTTTTGTGGGACCCAGACAGAATTAATTTGCTAATAGTGTCTGATTTCCTTTTAGGCATTTCTGTTTTATGATTCTTTACATCTTTTTTTATATGTAGCTTCCATTCCAACTAACGGACACTGCTGTGATGTCTTATAGGCTTTTATTGTGAAATCAAAATTAAATGCTAAAAAAAAGGAATGCTAACTTCTGACAGTTCAGATGCTTAAGAGCCTTTCAGCACATGCCCATGTCAAAATATTTCTCTAATAATGTGTTATGATTTATCTTTTCTGACATACTGTTTCTTCTGTATGCCATTGAACATATTGGTTTTCAACTACTTACTAAGAGATTATCAAAAGGATTCAGCACCCCCTTGCAGAAAGGTAATGATTTTCAAGACCTTACAAACTCACCTTTGCAGCAGTTTAGTCCAGATTTTCCAATAAATCTGCCACCCAATTCCGAGTGAGTAAAAATCTGGGTACCTTTTCTGTTGCCCAAGTGGGAGATGGGTATTTCTGGGAGTTTAATGATATGCACCTTTTTCTTTGACATCAGGCTCCTAAAATACAATGTGTAGTCCTTAATGAAAGTTAACTTACAATGTTCAATTAAATTCAGTCAAAATAATCCTGGATTCCATTAAAAAAAAATCTGTTCCCATACATGGGAATCACCTAAAGCTTTGACAGATTAAGCCTGTATTACATCTGACTGATTTCTGATGCAGAAGTTAATAGCACTAACCTTTCACTAGACATGGCAAATGAGTCTATTGTGTAAACTCCAACCCTGGCAACACACCTGAGCTTGACCTTTAAAACACCTACCCTTTCAGCTATGGCTCCTTCTCAGTGTTACCATCAATCTCACTATTTGCCTTTCTAAATTTCATCATCTGTCTTCATTGCAAATGCTTTTGGTTGGGGCAGGGAGGGGGATGGGAATTGAAAGTTTTGCTGGTCGGGGATTAAAGAAATATCTCAACCAGAGATACTTCTGATCATTGTAGGGAACAATAGCACCAACAGGACCAAGCTACATTCCTTTCTTTGCCTACAAAGAAAACTACTTGTTGCATCTGATGTCTATAAGGACTTTGCTGTATTGTTTTTCAGTCATACACCTTGGCTAATCTTTCAAGGCATGAAATATAGGTAGACAAGTCAGCATGTTAAGATTTTTTCTTTCTAATGTTTTGGAATCTCAAAGCAGATTCTAGGTGGTCTAAATGTGGGAAGTGCGACCTCTTCATTTATAAAGCACATGGAGGAAAACATCGATCTGCTCAATTCTGATGTTAAAGAGAAAATTTTGCAATTCTGCTTGCTAGCTGTTTTCTCTTCCCCTCTCTATCTTCTATCAGTAATGAAATTAAATGCAAATTAAAGAATATGTCTGAGTTTTGAAGCACAGTGATATGAAGAAAAACCTTTTAAATGAGAATGTACTGCGCTGTCAACCCTTCCTCCTCTTCCATCATGTTTAAGGACAGCTAATTTCAAACTGCCTCAATCTGTAGTCTTTAAACAATAATTTTCTCATGAGAACAGGGAAATGGTGAGTGGTATAATGACATTCATTATTGTGGTGGTATTGGTTAAATAGGATTTCTGTCTTATTCATCAGAAATTTGCAAACTGAAACACAGCACCAGCTGACCACCTGACAGCACTGACTGAAGCTGTTATAGCTTCATAAACATTATTTCACTTCCTGATCTCTCTCACTGCTGAGTCTGATCTTTTATTTTGCTTATCACCTTCCACCTGTGCTCTGGGTACAGCTACCTATAAGAAAGGCCATTCAGCTCCCAAACCTACTTTCTTATGTCAATTAACCACACTTTTTGATTTGGCCAAAACACCATGCACTGCCATTCTGAAGTGAACCATGAGGAGCTGGATAAGTGCAATTTGGAATAGGATTTTGGTTGTGTTAAGTTCATCCACCTGTACTTATACAGCCACCTCCAAAGTCTCCAAAAGTAAATGATCAATTGACAGAAAAATGTCACGATTTTATGACAGCATAAACAGGAATATTGCGAAGGAATCTTTGATGCTGTCATTCATGTACCTGCAAATGCATTCCCTTCCTAATTTTACTCATACACAGCTGCATGTTCTCCCTAATTAATGAATTGCCCTCAGGTTACTCATCCAGACACATCTAATCTATCTCTGTCCAAAATGACTAAACTCTGTCCTGCATTAAAGATGTAAAAGGCCACAAATTACTTTCTTGGTCTTTCCAACTAGAAAATCACTGCTTACTGAGTGGCATTCTCTCCATGTGGCATTCAGGGTGATTTCATCACCTCAGGGGTGAAGCTTTCGGTAGAAATGAAGAAGATCTACTGCTAAAAAGTTTCTCAGTTCAGATTCCAGTTCAACAGAAGAAATGTTCGCTTCAGGTTTAAGCTTATAATAATGCCATGAATGCAATAAAATGTGTAAGTATGCAGTTCTTTCACCTTTAAAGCATTTTAGCCAGTCTTTCCTGAGAACAGTTTCCAACGTAAGTTATGTGATTAGGATGAAGGTTCAACACATTGTTACGGAAGGGTATTTTTTTCCAGACTTTGCAGTAAAGAAGTGTGTGTAATTAGAATATAAAGTGAAATGTGGATAAGTATATGTCATCTTTAATACCAGCTGACCTTCACTGCAGTTGTAAAAATAAGGATATATGCAAATTTCATGTGAACTTTAAGTTTTCTTTTTCTTACATAGCTTGATATTGTTTCTTCCTTAAGGCCTCTGAGAAGATTTACCAGCTTGGAGGTAAAAAAATCACTTCATGCTCTTCTGTCAGCTACGAAATAAAACGTCAACAGTACTCGATAGGCTGAGGAATTGGAAATTGTAATGCTGAATGTGAATTCCCCACAGGAGTGAAAGCAGCAGGAATGCTTGTTTATCAAAGTTGAGGGGGAAAAAATGTCTATACAATCTGACCTCTGTTTCAGGTATGAACACCTCAAGCACAGTAGTTAGCACCACAGAAATGTCGCTAGTTAGCTGGCAGGCACAAATTTGGCCAGAGACATTGGACTTGCATTTAACAGACTACATTCCCTGTGATCTCCAGCTGGGATTTGCCAATGATCCCAAGCCTTATTAAACCCCCAAATTATAAAAAATAGAAGAGAAAGAAAAAACCCAGCCCAGCTGTATACAGCAACGTAGCATGCTGAAAGAGACAGAACAGCAGACTAGGAAATGTGGAGTTTATCTCCCACTTGAAGACCAATTTTATGCTATAATCACGGGAAAAGCAATCTCTCTTGTGCCTACAGTTTCTCATTTATGCCTGTCTTCTCTGTTTTGTTGTGAAGCCTTTGGATGAGAGCCGTTTCCAACAGGTGCGTACAGTGCCTGGCATAATACACTGCCTGTCCTAGCTGGTACATTGTGATTTGATCATAATATGAATAAAATGTGAGGGGAACATTGAGAAACTCTCTGTCAGTGTAATAAGCTAATATTGGAAGAACATTTGTTGTTCTTCATGTATTTTAGAGTAATGTAAGGTAGAAATGTGAATGGAACAGGCCTATCACATATTTAGAACTCTTAAAGGCTTTTGCTGATTTCAGAAGTTTACTTTTCAAGCATTCTTTGATCAAATCCTGTGTGCAAGATAAAACTAGAACTTCTTAAAAATAGATTAGAAGAGAATGTGTTCTGCTGAAGGGTACTTCAAGAATATGTGGATTTTTTGCATCAGAAATAACGCTGAAAATTGCCTATTTGAGAGAAACAGATGTGATACTGCAGTGCTTTTCTGAGTTCTGAACTACTTTCCTGCTCCTTTTGTAAAAGGTGCCTTGAAAATCATAAACTCCGCAGCTGGCATGCTGGTAGCCTTGTTTTATCACCCCTCCTGATTGGCAATTCTGAACAGTTGGTTCTGTGTGCCTTACTGTATACTGCCTACCACCATATATTTCTGCTTTTCTAATCATGTTTGGATTTCTGAGGAATAACTACAGTGTAAAGAATTTTGGACCTCAAGCAGTCACCCACGATAAGGACAGCGCAATCAACCCCCTGGGAAGATAATACAGGAAAGCTTGACTGCTGGTGCTGCAGGGTTTGTTTTCCAGGGCCCTGCGCAGGGTGGGGCCTGGAAGGTGGATATTTTCCGTTTTGTTTCTTTTTTCTAGTGATAAAAGAGGCCAGCTTAGTCATGTCCTTATTTTAGACTTTTCCACACAATCCGCAGTTAATGTTCTTCAAATACAGAATGTTCCATATGGCTCCCCTTCAGAGGTTAGTGAGTTGCAGTCCTTGTGTAGTTCTTTAGTACGGCACCAGTTGAGGGGGTTTTGCTTATCCCTTGGACACATTGTTTGAATCCTAAAAAAAACCTTAACCCAAACCTAGCCAAAACCAAACCCCCCAAAAAACCAACTCAAACCCCACTAGAGTTGAATTTTATAATAAGCATTTTGCATTTTTCATAACTATGTCTTAACGAAAGGATATTCCCCAGGGATTGCCTCTAAATTCATGATATTAGATCAAAACAATAAAGCCATTTTGGGATCCATTACTGCATAATATCACAAAGTAACTGTTACTGACAAGTGTCAGTGATGGCTGTCAACCTGAGCTCCAATGTCTTTACAGGATGAATTGGTTCTGAACATCTGAAATGTCATTTTAACTGTCTGTCCAGCCAGGCTAGCTACTCTCTGCTTGCCAAGGTATTGATGAGAGCTGTGGCTTGCCCTCTTGGTGAAGATTAAAATCTCTTTGCAAAGCAACAGCTGACCCATGGTTTTATCACTTTCATGATTATTTCTAGAAGCAGGATATTTTGGAGCAGGATGATTAATTTTTAGCTATTAACATCTTTGATGCTTCCTATTGAATGAAAAATAAAAACCTTTTGAAACACAAAATAAGCTGGTGGTTGGTACTATTCCAAAACAGTGGGTTCTTCCTTCTGTAATACCACATGATTCTTTCTCAGCACTACCAGCACTAAGATCTTCTAGTTTATTCTTTCTTAACTGCATGCTGCAGTATCCAGAGCTGTAAGTAATCTCCAATATATGGAAAACTGGTAATTTATAAACTAATTGTCTGGTTTGACTTGCAAATTCCTGTGATGAAATTGCTCGATAGGAAGCATTTACACAAGTTTTATGGTAATGAGATTGTCAGAATGCAAGCCAAGGGACAAGTTTCAGGAGACAGAGCTCTGAGTGCCTCCCCCTTTTTAAGAGAAATTACTTCTCTAATTGCTGAAAAAGAGGTGAAAGTAGTGGCCCATCTCTGTTTTCCCAGAGACAGCAATGGTAGCACTGTACTTGAAGTATATGAGGTAGGCACATTGTTCTCTGTGAGGCATCTTGCCTCTTAATATCATCAGAAGTGGAGGAAAATATGTTACAAACATCAGCTTTGTGTCTCTTATCATCCAGTACCAGGATGCTGACACATGGGGATGAAGGCTAAAGAAGAAGAGGAAGAAAATACAGCAGAGAGCACTGACCAGTTGGTGACGTGACCAGGGCCATAGGCATCACGCGCTAATGGGACTCATATTCCTCTCAATATCTCTGTTAATTCTTCCCTCCAGCAATTTTATATTGTTACTGAGGCAAAGATCTGTGCATTTGAATATCCATTTTGTGAAGAATATGTTTACAGATTGTTTTAAAAATTGTTATGGGAATTAATCTCATGGTACATTTTCTTAGTCATGCAATTAAAGAAAACATTTCTCTGAAGCCTCAGAGAAGTCTGGAAAATTAAAAAAGAAAAATAAAGGGGAAAAGAAGGAGTGTCTTTAGGAGTTTGAAGGCTCAAGTAATTTTAAAGGCAACTGTTGTCAATGTTGCTTTTGTGTTGACAGAATCCTCTTAAAAGGTTTTGTGGTGCGAAAAGCTCCTTTTAGTGGGTTTTCATAATGCACTGGGAGAGAACAAGAAAATGTTTTTCTCACCATGGCCAGCCATGGAGCTCACTTAGAACACTATGTACCAAACCCGAAAGGAGATTTTCCATGCGGCTTGCGGGTAGAGCCGGCGCGATTGGCACTTGTGCCTGCCCCCGCTCACCTTGGAGACCGCTTGCTCCTTCCTAGCGCTCCTCCGGATGACTCAGGACCCTTAATGTGCCTGAAGGAGATACTCGGGGCGAGCGGTCGCACCCGCCCGATAGGGATAGATTGACGTCCCCACGGCTTGCGGGAGGCAAAGTGGTTTTATTCTAAGAGCCTGCCTGCGGAGGAGGAGGGGTGGCATCCCCTGTGCCAGCTGCAGCGCAGCAGCCACAAGGTGGCATGGTGGATTTGTGCTTCCTCTGCGGAATGAAGCAGCATCTCGCCGCGTTCTCATCTCCCGACTGCTCATCTCTCCCAGCCCACAGAGCTGTTCATGGGGTCTCTGAGGGTTGTTGTGTACAAAAGCCAGGGATGCGTGTCCTTGGGGCTGCTATTCCTCAGTTTGGTTACATAAAGACTGGCCAGAGTGTATGCCTACTCCTGCACAAATGCTTCCTTCCTGTTGTCATTCAGATGCCCTATGGGAGGGCCACCACTTTCTGTTTTATACAGTCAGTGGTGTATGAAGATGCCTCACAACCTCTGTAAAATATCAAGCCCTTGACTGTGTTAGACAGAGCCCTGGTGTCTGCCAGGGCGAGCATATCCTGTGTGCTCGCAGCACTCATGTGGCTGCATCAGGTCTCACAGAGTGGGGACATGAGAGCCCAAATGAGCAGCAGATATTCCCAGATCAGCTCTTCTACTATTGCTGCTTTCAATCTAATCTGTAAAATATCTAACAGCTGGCAAAATGAGAAAATCACGGACACAGGAGATTGCAACAGTCTTCTGCACTTCACACTTTGGTGACGCTACGTTGGGAGTAAAATTGGATTTTGCCCTCACAGATAAACCCTTCTTTGGTTTATACCTCAGTTGTATATCATACATCTGTGATATTTAGCAGGTTATGGGTGGTTGGGGGTGGACAAGACAGGATGGGATGGGATGGCATAGGATAGGACAGATGGATTCATCTTGTACTTCTGTAGCTTTTGCCAAAGCAAAACCAAGTGGTGAAGATGTGATGGAAAGAGAGGGAATCTGGGGAATCTGGGTTACAGAAGGCTTTGTCACAAGGCTTCTTTGAAATACGTCTGTATGAATTTTACTGTTTTCTATGCAGTACTGCTTCATTCACAGTCAGTGTTTTCCTAAAAACATACTTTCAGGTGCTTTGTAGAAATAATGGTTAGAAGTTTTCATCAGAGATACAGTTTCTGCTGGTCTCCTTGAAAGAGTAGTGCAAAGCTCTTACCCCTAGAAAGTTTTCCTTGTACCCCTGCCTTAACATTTCACTTAGGAAACAACCTGAAGGTATAAGATATTGTGAAATAAACAGTTCCTTCACCTGGTACTATGCAGGTGCCATTAACAGCCCAGTCTTGAGGAAGGCAAACATTTAACACTCCCATTCCTTGTATTTACATATTTAAAAGTCGCTGCATTTCTAAACAGGACTCGAGGCCATGGAAGGATATTAGTGACATCTAGTAGTTCATTGGGAGTTGCAGGTATGCAGCACTCAGCAAAAGTAAGGCAGTATTTGTGAGTCAAAGCAACAGTAAGTGCTTTATTCACAGATCTATGAGATTAGAGCCCTACCTGAGTTTACACCACTGCTCCTTCCACAAAAACATTTGAAAAGAGAAACCTGCAACCCCCTTGTCTTTTCTCCATTTCTTACTAGTTCAAAAAAATTGAGTTTAATATCTCTGTGACCTTTCAGTTTTATATCACCTAACTGGAGCACAGAAGCTATTTTCTTCTTCAATATGAGCTTTCCTTTCATTGAAGGCTCATTTAGGTTTAGGACTAATGTAGCACAGCACAGAATACTACAAGGATTTGAAGTTTTGCAGCTCTGTTTCCAGTTAACCATTCCTAAATTTTATAACCATGAATCACGCATTGTGGGGCGTTTTGTCTCCCGTAATGTGGTGTCTCTAGAAATGGAGAGGAATGATCCTGAGAAAGTATTTAATATACGTCTAACTACATTAACTATATATATATATATATATATAAAACTTTTACTATAGGTTTAGCTGACTAACAAATGCAGACTTTGAAGAGGAATCATTGAACATTACACTCCACATCCTAAAAGCAAATTTATGCTTTTAGCCTGTGGATCAATGCTTCAGAACTTTTGTCATCTTTCTAATACACTCCGGTGACTGTGCTGGCACTACCTGGTGTTGTGTTCCAGAGCAGCAGTGCACATTATTGTTCATTAAGAAAAAAATACAAAGAAAACTTGTGATTCAGCTCTCCTTACTGCCTATTCTTTCCCCACAAAAATCAAGGAAGGACACCAATTACATTGCGTGTAATGACTCGCAGTATTGCTAACTAATCAACACTGGAAGATGGGGAAAAGATTTCTTTTGAAGGACAGCTTTTCCTCAGTTGCAAAGTCCCCTTTGATTACCTTGTTCTCTGAGGGTGAGTAATGTACTTTTAATTATTTTTACTTTAGTTCAAGGTTATTAATCATCTTCAAACTAACAACAACTACAGAACTTCACTAGAGTTTCATGTCATTCACTGCACATTTTCTTCTTTGGAGGCATAGTTTTCTTTGCCATTTACATGATGCTGATTTCTACAGGCACTGTTGGAGACCATCACCCAACAACTACTATTTTGGGGGGGATGGCACAGGAATTTCTTCAACTGCAATCAGTTTTCATAGAGACTAAATACGACACTCCCCTGAATCCATGACAGAGCGCATGAGCAGATATATACTTCATAGCTTAAAGACATTAAGTGTTTGGAGACACGTGAGGTGCTACTCCTGAACAGTAAACCTCCACCACTGGCAAAAAAAATGGAGTCAGATTAACAAAAGTGATTGTCTGACCGCACTAAAGTCATTAGGATCTTTGCATTTGACATCAGTAGGGTCAGATATTTGTTTCAGAGCTATTCTGGTTCTTACCTATGTGCTCCTAAGGAACTCACTGAATTTGCTGTGTCTCATACTGTAAATGTAATACATTAATAAGTACGTGACTTATAAAAGAATTGTGAGATTAGTAGTAATGCTTTTGGATGAAAGTTATTATGTAATTACAGCGTATTTTATAAATATGAAGAACCTATGATAAGTACAAGCATATCATCACCAGTATCATATCAGTACATGCAGCTCATCTTTCATCTAGAAAAAAAGGTAACTTTTTTTTCCTTAATCTATGGCATGGGTTTTTTAGCATAATTTTCTCAGTACTGAACAAATATTTGCCCCTTTCACAAACAGAATTCTATGCCCATATACCCAGTGTTTACCTTGTAGTTCAGGCTCTGGGATAATTACATAAAGATATTCTACATTAGGAATGGGAGGAAAGAAACAGGATATGTGGACATGAACAGTACATGTAAAGCAATCCCTGGCTCAGGACAGATCTTGTAGAACTGATCTGAGGAGATAAGGTCAGGAGATATATTCAAAACAGAGTTTTTTACTTCCCATAGAAGACAAGTTTGAATAAATAATGCTCTTGACAATAACTTTCTTTTGCATATGAGTAAATGATTTTTTCCCCCAGAGAGGTAAGTGATAGATAAAAAGGTATTGCACTTTGGCATCCTTATTAAAAATAAAAAAAAAAAAAAAACAACCAAAACCAAAACCCAAAACCAAAAGCCAAACCACTTGTAATTGCTAGCATCAGATAATAAGATGTTACTTCTGTAATTCCTTGCTCATACTTCTTGCCTATTGTGTTTCAGAGCAAATTCCTGTTGCCCTCAGATTTTAAATCAGAGAAGCTAAATAAGTTAATTATCCAGTGGTAAAACATTAACTTCAGATAGTTAAATAAAAGGAATATATACATTCTAAACCAATATCAACTGCTGCTGAGACTTAGAAGAGAACTTTTTGTTGCAGAGTAAAATATGTCAGACAACCACACCCAACTTATATGCAATTAACTACTTTTTCTGCAACTTTACTTTTAACTACAAAATCAATAATATAGTTGCATCAGGAAGGGGAATTTCACTACAGTGAAAAAAATATATTGAAGTTTCAGGATTTTAAACATTTCTACAGACTATCATAGTTGTATTATTTTGTTGTTCTGTTGGCAAAGGCAGGTACCTCTGGGGATTCAACGCTGATTCAGGGGTGAAAAGAGAAGGTTCAGTCTTGCAATGTCCTAGCAACTTCTGGTTGTGTTGAGCTCTGTAAATTCCTATGAAATTCAAAGAGGACCTGTCCTGGGTTCAGCGGTAGCAGTCATTTTTCTCCTTGGCAGCTGGTGCAGTGCTGTGTTTTTGACTTTCAGCCTGGGAACAGCGCTGATAACAGCGATGCTTTTAGCTGCTCCTCAGTAATGTTTAGTCTGACCAAGGACTTTCGGAGTCTCACGCTCTGCCAGGGAGGAAGCAGAGACAGGACACCTGACCCAAACTGACCAAAGAAGTATTCCATACCACAGCACGTCATGCCCACTATATAAACTGGGGGCAGTCACCCAGAAGGGTTAGATCACTGCTGGGTCAGGCTGAGTATCAGTCAGCGGTTGGTGAGCGGTTGTATTCTCTTCCCTTGTTGTTTCCCTTATTGTTATTATTATTATTGGTGGTAGCAGCAGTGGTTTGTGATATACCTTAGTTACTGGACTGTTCTTATCTCAAGCCGTGGGAGTTACATTCTTTCGATTCTCCTCCCCATCCCTCCAGGAGTGGGAGGGGGGAGGAAGTGGGGGGGAGTGAGCAAACGGCTGCGTAGTACTGAGTTACCAGCTGGGTTTAAACCACAACAGGACCAAAGGCAGCAGTATTTACATAATGAGTTTAATAGACACATACCTGGCGTTAGGAAATCACATAGGATTTTCTGCAGACAATCTTCACTCCTAATGAGAAAGGTCAAAAAATCTAGTGCAGTTCTGTCTGAAATCAGTGAGAGTCTTTCCTGTGGCATTACAAGGGTCAGAGACTGATTTTTGACATTACAAGAGGCCATTACCAACATCCAGCCTGACCTTTGAATAAAGGAGGGCAAAGAATGGCTCAATAGCTTGGAATCTTTTAGAAAGACAGCAAGCCTGACTTTAAAGATGTTAAAGTAATGGAGATTGTAATCCAATTCTGTTTAAATGATTAATTGCCTCAGCTGTTGCAGAAATACATTTTATTAGAGGATAGAGATGGATCAGGCCATAAGGCCACAAACAAAAAATTCTTTGTGCCATCTTTAAATGTAAAACTAAGAATTACCCATTTCCTTTAGGCTAAGTAGACACAAGTACTTTATTGAATTTAAATGAATAAAAAATTGTTTAAAAACAGTGATGCTGCCTTACAACTGGAGGCTTTGGCCCTTAAACATCCTCCAGTGCATCATGTCTGCAGTTAAATGTTCATTTCATGTTGTTTTATTATGGCATGTTTCAGAGCCCGGGAAGCCCAGAAACTGAGTTAAAGGAGATCAGGTGCTAAAATAGGCCCTGGTCTCACACAACCAAAGAAGTGGCTGTCAGTGCATGCTGCTGATGGAGAAATCCAGCCCACGACCTCTCTGGGGATAGCCGCTGTCCAAATGTCCCCGTGATTTCTGCGAGCTCAGTTACAGCAGCAGCCAAAGACAGTGTGCTGGCTCCTGGCCCTGGTGTCTGGCTCATGGCTCTCATGTCTACTGTCCTATCAACTTCTGGCACAGAGGCCAGCAAGCCCAGAACCCTGGTCTCGTCCCGCATGCTTTGTCTTTCTGGGGCTATGTCTCTGGCCAAGCACTGCCCCTCCTGCCCTGCAAAGGGATGTGGAAGCTCTCACTGTTGCTCACTATGCACAAAATGGGGAACTAAGCTGTATGAAGGGTTCCCATGCTTAGTGCAACTTTCGCTGTGGCCAGCATGGACTACAGCCCCACAAGGCAGATACTACACTGCAGGGTGCATGAGCCACTGAGGACAGGCTTCGATGCCCAACCACAAGTCCTTTTCCTTAATGAGACAGAACTCGTTATTCTCTCATCACAATATGCGGATCTGATTGATGTTTACTGTGCTCTGTGTGACTTGCCTCTGTCGTCTTTGGTGTGGTTAATTGGAACTATTGAGCTCTGGCAGGCTGGGATTCACCCCTGTTGGGTTGGTCCTCACCTGCCCACCCTGGCCTGCTTCTGAACAGCCTTGCTCTCGTCAGACTGAATTAAGCTGCGCTGTCAGGAGCCAGGGACTCTTCAACAGTTTTCCAGCACAAGCAACACAAAATTAGTGTTTGGTAATAGGCTGCACACTGTTTTGTAATAAGAAAATATGGATGATTCTATTTATTCCGTCTTGCTCCTGTGATGATAAGAAATGTTCTAATTCATTATTAATTTGTTCCAACTATTTCTGGTAAATCTAAACTATGAATAACTTTAGCTCTGCCATTAGCGATACCTCAGAACTACAGATGGATTTTAGTTTTGGATACAGGCATGTGGCAGTCCCGCTGTTTCTAAAGGTGTACCCCAAATTCTGTTACATTTGGGTACAAAACCAGTACCTGCCGTTAACACTGGGTTACAGCTGCATCTGAAGCCACCTGGAACACAAAGATATTGTGGTCATTCTTTGTCCAGTATAAATTACTGTAGCTTGGCAACACTCTGTGAAACTTTGCATATTCAATCTGCTTAAGGATTTACCCTTCTCCGACCACCAGACCAAATGGAAGTGAGAGTGGGAATACACCTAGACCAGCTGCCAGTGCTAAAGACTTTTATTCTCCCTATGGACTAGCAAGATAGAATCATAGAATAGTTAGGGTTGGAAAGGACCTTAAGATCATCTAGTTCTAACCCCCCTGCCATGGGCAGGGGCACCTCCCACTAACCCATACCTCCCAAGGCTCTGTCCAACCCAGCCTTGAACACCGCCAACGATGGAGCATTCACAACTTTTGTAGCTTGCTGGCTTTTGTGTAGAAAAGGCCTTTGTAATATTAAATCTTCAAAAGGTGATTTTTTTGTTGTTGTTTGCGTTTCATTATTTAGGAAACTTATAATTTTCATATAAATGATTGACCAAAGAACCATTGTCATAAATCATTGTCATGGGTTCAGCAGCAGCAGTCATTTTTCTCCTTCTTGGTAGCTGGTGCAGCGCTGTGTTTTTAATTTTGGGCCTGGGAACAGTGCTGATAACACCAGTGTTTCGGTTACTGCTTAGTGATGTTTTGGTCTGGCCAAGGACTTTCTGAGTTTCATGCTCTGCCAGGGAGGAGGGAAGCCGGGAGGAAGCAGAGACAGGACACCTGACCCAAACTCACCAAAGAGGTTATTCCATACCACAGCACGTCATGTCCAGGATGGAGAGCAGAGAGCAGAAGGGTGGGGGTGCACTGCGTGGTCGGGCTTGGTTTTAGGTGGTGAGAAATTGTATTCTTTCCTTGTATTTGCCTTGTCATTATTATTATTGGTGGTAGCAGTAGTGATTTGTGTTATACTTTAGTTACTAAACTGTTCTTATCTCAACCTGTGGGAGTTGCATTCTTTTCTATTCTCCTTCCCATCCCTCTGGGAGCGGGGGGAAGAAAGAGGGGGGAGTGAGAGAGCGAAACTGTGTGGCTGACTGGACTTAAACCACGACAACCATCAAGGATTTTCTTTTGTTTGTTTTCTTGCAGAATATGAATTTACTTTGTTGAAAGACGGGAGATTATATATGTATCTATTGATCAGCCAAGGAAATTATCTGTCACATGCATAGCGTGGTGGTACCTCCTTGTGGAACCGAGTTCACTGTTCGGTCTTTCATTCCTCTAGAAGTGCTTTTCTTGCCTTTGTATTCGGATGTGAATGTTTCTTCCTTTGCTTTTGTGTTGTCGTATTCATCTGGCTTCACTTACTGAAGAGGAGGAGGAGAATACTCACCACGTAAGATTGAGCACCAAGCTTCTATGTTGGCAACCCACTGACCTTGTCTCTCACCGTGAGCTTTAAGCTGGATGATTGCGCTCCTCGTGCTCCTACATTGCTGTCTTGGGAAAAACTGTCCTGCCTCCTCACTTCAGAAAATAAAATAAATAAAAAATCCCAGCCCTTTTCCTCAGAGTGCATATACTTGAGAATGTTTTATAACTGTTTGAGTGGAAATATAATGGAGGTGATAAAAGGAAGCAAAGAATTAACTGTGAGATCCTTTGAGACTTTACTAACATCTGGTGGTCACCTGTGAAGATGCTGGCAAAGGGCCCCAGCCACCAGGCAAGGCTTGTCTCTCTCATGTCTTGAGAGAGCTGAAGTCCCAGTACTGTCCCTTGTTGTTGCTCTCATTTTTCCCATGGTTTGTACCTCCTGCACAGAAGGTCCCTGGGTAAGCGACCTGTCTGGATTACAGGTTTGCTCCTTTGGTCTGTGATAGACATGAGGAAGCCCACAAGATGTATGTGCTTTCCAGAGCGTGCTTAAACATTTTGCTGCTTTTACTTAGAGAAGGCTCAAGAGGGGATGGTTTAATAAAAGAAAGAACAACCCTGAATGAAATGTTTCAGCACTCTCTCTCCCTCAGTTGATTGCTGCCTAGCCTCAATGAGGAAAGCGGAGCTTTCCCACCTCTGTCACGGTTGCCATGTATCAGCTGGAAGTGCTGAAATGTCCGCCAAGCCCTGGCTTCGCCTGCTTGAGCTTTAATAACTGTTGTTCTTCTGCCAGGCAATCCTTTAATAAGCCGTTATCAGATACCATAGCTACACCAGTGGCTTCATGGATGAGTACATCTCCCCTCTGACAAGTCCATCCTTCCCAGGAGCTAATTTTCAGAGAGGAGGAGGCTAGAAAGCCAAGAAAAGATGAAGTCTGCAATTATGTTCATAAAGCTGATGTAGGCATGTACTCATTGGCAGACTGGTCTGCAGTGGGTTTCCCAAGCCATCACAGTGAGAAAGGAGGCTTGGGGAGAGATAATAACAAGACACGATAAACCCATAGTGTGTGTGTGATAGAGACAGCTGGGTTGGCAGGATTGTCTGCTTTTGAGAAAGAAAAATTCAACCTGTTCTATACTTGCAGAAAAACATGTGTCTTTTCATGATAAAATTACGTATTCCAGGTCTGACAGTTTTCCAGGTTCCTTTTAAAATACATGGCTAAAGTGGGACATACTGGGGAAATAGGAATGTAGTGGTTGGACATCCAACAAGTGTGCATGAGGTATCACTGGCTTTATGGACCAATACAGTTCCTGACAGTTTGATAGATTTCTTGTGGCATTTTTTATCAATAGAGATAAATTGGAAAAAAAAGACAAAAGATAAAAAAGAGTTTTCTGAGGAGAGGTAAAGAAAAGATACCCATCATGGGACATGACGAAATATGTTCCTTGGAATTAAACTGATGGCAATACATTTTAGAGCAGCCAGTCCTTATCAGGTTTAAAAAGGCTCAGTGGATGTAAGCTCCTCTAGAAATGCCTATAGAATGGCAATGTTCTAGTTAATAAAATAGATATTTAAAATATCATAGGTAAATTAAAAAGTCTAATTTAAGCTGGTAGGGGAAAGATGAAGGAAATTCTGCCAATGAAAAAACCCTACTTTTCTTCAGGTTCCACCTTAGGAGTTTGCCTTAGAAGAAAATATTATAAACCTTAAATCCCTCTCAGCCTTGAAATGACAGAGTTATCTGGAAATTTACTTGTACACCGCAACCAGATTTAAACCTTCACTTATTCAGCCTAAATCACAATCGAGTCACATGTACATTCACGTTGTGCACGCACACCTGTGAAGCAGATAGAGATGCCCTGAGAATTTTATTGGTTTGAATCATGTGTGAGTTACTCACCCTACATGAGAGCACAGAAGCTGTCCTTTTTGCAAACCATCCTGACATTGCTTCTGTGTCTGCAGCAGTACATGGGGGTCTGGTTCATGGCAGTTGCATCGGCGTGCTGCTGATGCACAGTATTTCAGGCATGCTGGTACTTTCTGTATTTTGGGGATTTGGGGAGCGAGGAGAGGAAATGAAGCAATGTAAATAAAAAGTAACTGAAAGGACCTTTTCGAAAGTGGAAACAGACACAGGTTTAAAACGTATTGCCCGTGATTACAGCCTCTTTGGCTTTCACAGCCGGGGCCGGGACACCTAAGGGGACTCGCAGGGGCTGTTCCGTGCTACTCCCACCCTCACAACCCGGGGGATCGGTGCACCCCCGGCCCACCCGACGGCCGCAGGCGCGCTGCTGCCCGCGCGATGGCGCCCTCCGCTCACGGACCGTCCGCGCTGGTGCAGCCCTGCCGCGCTCCGCGACCAGGCGCTGCGCGGGGTGTGCGCCAGCGCCCGTCGATGGGGAAGCCCTTCGTTTGGGTGTCCCCTTCCCCAGTCCGTTCTCCTCCCGGGGGCCCTTCCCTTTCCTATATGGGACAGAGGAGTCCCTATTGGTGCGTGCCCCCTCCCGCCCCGGCATCGCGTCGATGGCCATTTCACCGGACCAAATTCATTCACGTTGAATTTCCTTTATGCCCGGAAAAAGATTTTGAAACCTTAAATGACCATAATAGGAATGTAATTGTATGGTGTGTTTTTTGTTGTTGTTGTTTTTGAGAAATCGATTCGGGCTTGAATAACTCATCCAAGCGTGTAACACCGAACGCATTGAAATAGGAAACAGGAGAACTATATTATTGCTGCTTCCTGAACTCTCTGCTTATGATCCCAATAATTAAAATGTGCAGTAATGGCAGCCTGTGTTTCTTTGGGTAATTCTCGGAAATGAAGGGCTGATTTTCGGCCGCTGAGGGAGGAGAGCGCGGAGACGAGCTCAATCCCAGCGGATGGCAGCCCGCCGGTGATCCGCACCCGGCGCTCCTTGCCAGCCACATCACTGGGGGGAAAATAATCCCGGTGGCAAGGAACTCCCCAGAGAAGGAATTTCCCTCCCAGTCCCCCCGGCAGATCAACTTCTTTTTCCTTTTCCTTTTCTTTTTTAGCATCCCCCCCGTCCGTGTCCGTCCCCTCCCGCTCTTCCAAGCGCTGGGATGCACACCTCCGTCTCATTACAAGGAGGGTCAGGGCAAGGGAAGGGGGGGAAACCTCCCCCATCGCCACAGAGAGCCGCAGCGGCCCAGCGTGGGACCCTCCCACGGGGCGACTTTAGGGACTGTGCCCCACGCCCCTTTGCTGCGCCGGCACACGCGGAGCGGTTACGGCGCTGCTGGTTTACCCCGGCGGAGGGAGAGCCTTGCGTAATGAGAACAATACTAAGATTCCTTAAAAAGAAAGAAACCCAAAAGGCAATAAAAAGAAGTAAGAAGAGGGGGGTAAAGAAAAAAAAAGGCACTCCTATCCCCAAATCTCCGTGGCAGTTGGGGTTCCGCGCCGGGGCCGCTCCGGCTGCGCGCTCACAGCGGCGGGCAGCTCCGCGGGGGCCTGCGCCCAGCAGCTGGGCCCCGGGCTCCGGAAGGAGTGAGTTGGCTCCGTGTCTCCCCGTGGAGGGCAGCCGCAGGGAAGCCCGCCAAGTCCGGGGACCCCCAGCCCACCCCAAACCGCCCTCCTCCACCTCCTTGGTCCCTTCCCACGTCAGGTAAAACTTGACCGTGGGGAGCATCCATTCAGGTTTGTGGGATAGGTAGTGGGGTTTCGTAAGTGTTGCTGTTTGGTTGTTGGGTTTGGGTTTCTTTTTTTCTTTTCCTATTTGTTTTTTTTTTTATTCTTGGGGAGGGAGGGGTGAGTTGGTGTTTATGAGAAGCTTTATGACTCCCGATAAGCTCATCTTTGAGGACGACACAGAATTGTGTTCCTTGAGGAATTGGGGCGGTGACGTCTTTTCTGATACCCGATTATTACGTGACTGGGGGAGAAAAAAAAAAAAAAAAGGCATTTGATTCATGAATAAAAATCCGGACACCACCACGGGGGCCACAAACAATATTGCCCTTCCTCTAAGGTAACAGGCAGGCAAATGTTTACGAAGAGAGCTCTTGCTGAAGCGGGGTGTTTGCAAAGATTTTGTTGTTAATTGCGTATCAGACGGAAGGCTGCGGAAGGCTGGTCGGGTTTGGAGCCACCGAGCAGGAAGAGAAGAAGAGGAGAAGGCTGAAGGCGCTCAGTGAGGAGAGAGAGTCGGGAAAGAGCGCACCGCCCGCAGCCAGCCCGCCGCTCCCGGCTCCGTTCTCTCTTTTCTCTGCGCTCCCTTCGCAGGCGACATCTCCCTCCATCCCTCTCTCCCCCTTCCCTTGCAGGCTCCACTCCAGATCTGTGCTGCTACCTGCAAACTTTTTCTCATTTATATATATATATATATATATTTTTTTTTTTTTGTCTCCTCTCTTTTTCTTTTTGGAGTGGATTCCCCTAAAACCAGCAAACAACACACTGCTGCCTTCGCATCTTCGTCCCGGGGGTCCTTCGCCCATAGGAAAGGCGATGCCACGAGGGTTTTAACTCTTCTTTCGGCCGCAACTTGGGAGACACCTGAATTTTCCCCCACCCCCATTTGGGGTCTTTTTTTATTTTTTTTCTCAAGTCTTTTTTTTTTTTTTTTCTCCCTTAAAGACCTGCCCTTTTTCTTTTCGCAGCCAAACGCTCTTAGTGCCGGGTGTTTAGAGTTTCATGGTAAGGACACAAGGCGGCTTGCCGGGCCTTCCAACAGTGTTCCCGGGGCGGGCGGGCTTGGGGACATCGACGGGGCAGGCAGCGGCAGCAGCGCTCTGCGCCGGGCACCGCTCCGCGCCTCTCCGCTGCCTAGGGGGCCTGCCCCCACAGGCCGCGCTGCCCGTCTTCCCCGCACGCTCGGCCGGGGCTCGGTGGATCGTGGGGTGGTGTTTTTTCCTCCTTTTTCCTTTTTTCTTTTTCTTTTTTTTTTTTTTTTTTTTTTTGACGGCGGTTTTCCTTTCCCTCCCGCACAGAGTGGCAATGTGTAGCAAAGCGTTCCTAGCACTCCTGATCTATGGCATAATAATGCACTGCAGCGTCTACTGCTCACCTGCAGCCGGACTTCAGTACCCGGCTCTCAGGTAAGTCTGTCCCCCGTCCGGGATCTCCGCCAGGACACCTTCACCCACCCCCCACTGCCCTGGCTTTGCTACGGGCTTTGCTATGGGAAGAGGGCTCTCACCGAGGAGGAAAGTGGAAGGGGATAAGGAGAGGAGTCACCAAACGAACCCCCCCTCCACGTCGGCTGTGTGCCCACCCCCTGTTCCCCGGGATAGAAACCGTTGCGAGGGTCGGTCCCCTTCGGCTGCAGCGCAGGCTTTTCCCGCCCGCTCCCTGTCCCGCACAGGCCTCGGACGCTTTCGGGTGCCGGGGGTGAAAGGAGAGCACCTCAGGTCCGAACGGGGGGAACGGGGCGAGAGGGGCGGGTGCGCCGTTGGCTGTGAGAGGGTGAGAGCTGGCCTGGTTCGTGTGGGAGCTGACAGGGATTCAGCCTCTTCCCTTGTTTACCTGTCTGTGTGCGACCTCTTTGCTCAAAAAGAGAGAGAAGGCTCCTGGCGCAAGGTTGTTCTGTCTGTTTTCTGTGTCTGCTCGGAGTTGTCTTGCTGGGCTACTGCGCTGGCCCTTTCCACCCGGCAGCCAGGGGGGAGGGTTGCCTCCCACTGTGTTTGAGGCAGAAGTAGGGGACGCCTTGAGCCGTCGGCAAGGGCGCGTTTCCCTTGCCGGGCAGTGGCTGAGGACAGCGGCAGCCCGTCCGGGGCGGCCGCTGGCAGCCTGCTCCCGCGCTGCTTGCAGCCTGCTCGGAGACCGGTGCTGCTTGACTTGGGGAGTTTGGGACTGGGTGCTGTTGTCCCTCCCTGCAGGCGGTCGGCTCTATTCCGAAGTGCCCAGCTAGGGTCACCGCTGTGCGGCTCAGCTGTGAGTGGGGGGCGGTGCTGGGAGCGCCAAGCTGTCAGAGGAGGCTGTGCTTTTGGGGGCTCCGAGGTGTCCTTGTACGAACCGGCAGCCCGTCGGGGCTGGCTGAGAGCAGCCGCTTTCCTTTCCCCGGGCAGAGGGGCTGCGGGGAAGGGGCTCCGTGGTCTGCGGGGCCATTAGCCGGCAGCAACCCGGCTCTCTTCATTCAAACGCCTGAATTAGCAGGAGTGAAACACTTTAGCGGCATCTATTATTAATACCTCCGCTAAAGCTCACAGACAAAAATAGCTGCCTGTAACGTACAATGACCTACATCGTACTGCAGAGAGGGAGGCAGAGAGCGGGGGGTGGGGATAGGGAGGTAGGGGGGAGAACAAAACTGACGAGATCGCAAAGGGCAGAGGCACCATTCAACTAAAGACAACGACAAGTGAAGCCCCCCCCCCCCCCCCCCCCCCGGCCCGGCGGGCGCTTGCGGGGAGGAGCGGGGCCCGGCCCCCAGTCCCAGCCCCGGGGGCTGCCGCTCACCGCCCCGGCTCCGCGGGGAGGCTGCTCGGCTCCCGCCCAGCCCCTGGCACACAAACGCGTGTGTGTATGTGTGCGGCAGGGTGCGTGCGCTAAGCTCGGGAAGCACCAGCCGGAGCTGCTGTGGAAAGGGGCTGATTCTCGGCCCGGGGGGGTCGGGGATGGGGGGGATGTTTGGGGCTTTTCTCGGAGCGCGTCTGACGGCGGTGTGTTCCCTCCCCCGTGGTCCTGCCCCGCAGAGGCGGAGGAGGGCGGGGATGGGGGCCGAGCGGGCGCAGGGAGGGGACGGGGCAGTCGGACGGGGCTCTCGGGGCGCCCGGGTCGGTTCCGCCTAAGGGTGGCCACCGAGGCACCGGGAGCGGAGCGCCCCGCGGAGCCCGGCTGACTCGTTCCCCTTGGTGCTCTCGTTGCCAGGCTGGAGGATGAAGTCTACGACGAGGATGGGAACACCCTGCAGGACTTCGCGTATGACCACGAGCCCCTTGGTATAGCGAATCCGTCCTCCATGATCGGCGAGATGTACACCTTGTATTACCCACCGGAAAAGAGGTGACTGCAACTCGCGGGGTGTCAGGCGTGAATTTTGAGGCGGGAGTAAAACGGGTCTTACCGATCGGGGAGGCGGAAATAATAATAATAATACTCAAATAGCCAACAGCAACAGCAACCTCCCTAACACTCACAAAAAAATATCCTATCCCAAACCACTCTGCCTAGGTCCCGATGCCCAGTTTAAAGCCTAGGAGAACAGGAAAAGCCGCCTTACCTCCAGCAGCCCGGGGGAGGGAGCGGGGCGGCAGCCGAGCCGGAGATGGCTAGCGATGCTCTCGCAAAAATCCCCTGCCTGGCCGGAGCCAACCAAGTGCGGCGAAAAGGGCTCTGGGTGGGGAAGAGGGTCCCCGAGGAAACAGGGAGCTGCCTCCCGCCCTCCCCTCGCCGGTGGAGAGGGGCGATCACAGCCACCGCCCCGGCTCCCGCACCCCGCAGCGGCCACTCCCGGGCCTCGCCGCTCATCCGCGGGCTCTTTCCCCCTCCTCACAGGCACGCCGATGGGATCTTCAACAAAGCCTACAGGAAACTCCTGGGCCAGTTATCCGCCAGAAAATATCTGCACTCCCTGATGGCTAAGCGGGTCGGGTAAGGGTTTCTGCTCTTTCTTTCCCGCGGTGGGCGTTGGTGCTGCTGCCACGGAGGCGCGGAAAGGGCCGCGGCAGGAGGGAACAAAGCTGTCGGGCTGGGGCTGGGAATGTGCTGCAGCGGCTGCGGAGCTGGGGTACTCCGGCTTCCCAAACCTCAGCATCCCCAGGGGCCCGCGGAGGGCGCAGGGGGAGCCTAGCTGTCGGCGCAGGCGTTCGCGGAGGTTGCTTTGGTTTAGCACGCTCGAGTATACATATATGTACGTATGTATATGTATGCGTGCATTTATATATATATGTCTCTGTAGTTCTTTGCAACCATCTGATTTAAGATTATAAATCGGGCAGCTTCCCCTGTTTGCTGGGGGGGGAGCAGTCTGTCGGAAGCGATGCCCGAGGGCTCGGCTGATGCCGGGGGGGCCGGGGCCTGGCTGCAGACCCGCGCATCTCCCGGAGGCGGGCGGGACTCCCCACGGCCGGCGGGTCAGGGGCGAGCCCGGTGCCACCCGTCGCCCTTTGGCAGAAGGTAACATGTTAATAAAGCCCCGGGGAAAAGCCCAGCTTTCCCTGCCTTCATGAATAATTCATGGTAGCGAGATATTGTCTTGCCACTTGTGCGCACGGCGTCGGGAGATGGGGTTTCGGCGCGGCCTTTGTCTCCCCGCGCATCTTCCGCGCAGCGTGTTGCGGTGGGGCTGCGCAGGGCCGGGGGGAAGAGCGGAGGGGCGCGGAGCGGCCCCGGCTGATGCAGCTGTGCTTCTCGGTGCTTGCAGCGGTGCCAGTGGCGGCCCGGGGGACGAGACGGAACCGCTGACCAAGCGGCACATAGACGGCATCTTCACGGACAGCTACAGCCGCTACCGGAAACAAATGGCTGTCAAGAAATACTTAGCAGCCGTCCTGGGGAAAAGGTATAAACAAAGAGTTAAAAACAAAGGACGCCGAGTAGCGTATTTGTAGCGATGAGTAACCAGCCACTCCTGTGTATACAAAGTCCTAAGAGAGAGAGAGAGAGAGAGAGAGAGAGAGAGAGAGACCCAACAACAACAAAAAATCTAAACAAAAACAAAAGTAATTTCCAAACTGACTGAACAATCACCGCTCCTGTGTTACCTAAACATGTATTTATGTATGAAGTAAAGCCATTAAATGAATATTTTGATAATAATATTGTTTTTCTTTTGTACAAAAGCACTAGAGAAACGCACAGTTCTACTTTGTGGACCAATCATTAAGTTATATATAATATATAAATATATATATATAAATATTACTAAGAATACTAAAGAACAATTCTTCATATAAAGCCTGCACAAAAAAACAAAAATTCGCCTGAGCTGTTTATGTTTTTATAAAAAATAAATAGGAAAAAAAAAGGACAATCATTGTTTTGAATATTACTCCTATTTTTGTAACGGAAATTAAAAGGATAGTATTTTTATCCGCGACAGGGTCGAAGACATTAATTTTCACCATTTGCTAATGTACATAGAGAAGGATGCCCTGCTCCCAGGGGATTATCAGGAAAATGATTTGGGAAAATTGGTGAAGCAGATTCTTCCCCCGGTGAGTCCCAAGGCAGGCTCCTTTGCCACTAGCCTCTCTGAAGAGGCAGCTTCCCCTTTCCTCTAGATTTCGATATTTATTTTTTCTCCTCCTGCTATCTTTGATTCCAGTTGTATCTATATAAGTGTCTCCTCAAACAATGAGCTTAGAAGATAATTCTCTTGTGAAAAACAACAGCTAGATCCAAATTGTTCATCTTAGCTGCCTATTGGAAGGAGAAGTAGTTAAAAACGAAAACAAAACCAAAATAGCAAGAAAAATATTATTCAAAACAAAACAAAAAATAAGCCAAAGCCAACACCCACCCCCTTGATCCCGAACCAGCAGCAAAGATAGTAAGTACTAAGCCCCGTGCACTGCTCTTCTGGCTGGCTGGGCAGAGTTGCAGAACAAAGCGAAAGCGGAATAGGACCCGTGTGGAAGGAGCGGGGAAGTGAGCGGCGGCGGCCCCCGGCGTCCCCCGAGGCACCTGGGGCCGGCTCTGGTACCGAGGCCGGTACCAGAGCCGGTGCCGCAGGGTGTAGGGAAGACGAGGCAACCCCACCTCCGATCCGCTACCCAACTGCCCCGAGCAGCTCGGTACTGGACCTGGATGCAAAGTACAGTGTGTTACTCTCCAGTGCTGTCCATGCTTTTCATCATATGTAACAAGCAGGGTTCTCGCCTTTGCATTTTCTTTTTTTCGGTCGGAAATGCTCTTTTCTTTGATTGTTTTATCTTGTAGACCCTCCTGCCTCTCATCCTCTCTGTTTAACCCACCTGAGTAACCTTTTTGGGTTATGTTCTTTTGGGGAACAAAAAGAAAAAAAAAAAAAGATATTAAAAAAAAAAAAAAAAGATTGTGAAAGCTCTCTCACTCCTTTGTTCTGTTTTATGCAAGCTCTTGTTGTACAAGTTTAGGAACCCCTGTTGTAGCTACCACTAAAGACTTATGCACTACTATGAAAGTTTTTGTTCCTTGTTTATTGAGTTTGGAGGTAAAATGTATTTTTCTACATTCTGGCTTATTGCTTAGTAAAATTTATTTCATAAAACAAACTTTTGTCATAAAAGAATGTGTAGTGTTCACCTGTGGTCCGGTTTCTAACGAGATAAACCATTTCCACCTCATCTCTCTATGTACGGACTCCTATCTTACCTTCCGCCGGGGGCTGGCCCCATCCCTCAGCTCGGGCAGGGGTCGAAGGAGGACGCGGAGGCTCTCACCTCCTCCCGGCTCACCACACCAACCTTTCAGGAGTCTTTCCAAAGACACAAAGCGAGCCCCGCATTCAAGACGCCGGAAAGCAGTCCCTCACCCCCCAAAACCAAATAAGTCGAGGGTAAAAACCTCCTTCCCTGGCCGGGGAGGAGAGAAGCGGGCAGACCCCGGCGGGGCGGCCAGACACTGCCGGTACTGCTAATCCGCACTGCCCGCAGTGCCGACACCGTATACCCGGGCTGCCTGGCCCTCCGGGGCTCGCCCGCGCTGCTCGCAGTGCCGGCAGCGCCTGCCCGTGCTGCCCCGGCAGCTCCCCAGCCCGCCCTGCCCGCATCGGCGCGGGCTCCCGAGGTGGAGGCACGCGGGGGGGGAGGGAGCAGTTTGCAGCTTTCGTGCCTTCTCTTCACCTTGTAAATCGCCACGAGTTCACAGATGGCTATTTAGTGGCCCTACGATGCTGCAACACATCGGCTTGCGTTTTAGTCGTACTTCTCTGTTCTGTGGCAATGGGCAGAGTTCGCTGTGTTTGTGTCGGTTGTGGTATAATTGACATAGGGCTCTCTTGACGTTTTATTTATGACCTTATCAGTTAGAGTTCAGTGGCTAGTCGCAAGCATTATGGAATGATCACCTAGGTTATTATCCTTTGTATGACTTGTCTATTTTTAGAAACGCCAACAGCCTTACCAAAATCTGAGCAGATTTCAGATACAGTCATAGTAGGTAGATGTTAGTCTTGGAGAACTTATTTTGTGTGCAAATGAATATAAAAAGAACTTAAACAAAGTATTATTACACACATGATATCTATAACTAGGACTTTGATAACTGTTATATAAAGTGTGTAAAGTTTGTATTAATAAATTTTTGTAAACAATGCAATTTCGTCTAATGTTTGGGGGAGAGAAATATAGAAACTAAGAGTGAAAGCTGCATTTCATTCAATATTTTTTTTTCAATTAGTTCATTTTTAACTTTTCATGGTTTTCATATATTTTTATTAAGTCTCCACGTTTCATCATCAGATAACCTCTAACACTTTAGCCGGTGGTTACTCCTCTGTTCGAGTAAACTAAACAGAAGTAAAAAGCCTGGTTACACACGCACCAGCTCAATAGTAGTCTCTAAAATATGCGAACCGAACCAGTCTGTGCCTATCTCCCACTCCTCTAACAATTCCTGTGCTTAGAAGCCGTTTATTTTAAGCTGAATCGGTATGTTTGATGAGATCTTTACCTAATCCTCTTTTAATGAACATTCTGCATGTGATAATGTTCTTCCCAGAGTCACCCATCTTGCACATCTTTCTTTGGATTAAAAAAGAACTTGGACTGTCCTACAAAATGTTCCTGAAGCACCAGAAAGAGCTACTTAAGTTTGACAGGGTGATATGTGACTACAAGGGAAAAGCACAGACAGGATCGTTTGTTGGCACCATCAAAGCAGAGTTTGGGATATCTGACCTTTAATCTTCACTACAGTTTAGCAATAGCTGTTTACGCTTATTATTTTCATTGTAGCTCAGGGACTTTATCCAAGAGTACTGGAAAGTTACAGCAATTTATTTTAAACTAAACCCTATTTCCTTCTAAGGTCATAAAATTAAAAACTACAGCACAGGAATTAAATGGCAATTTCCTAGCAATTTATTTTTTAAAACTCTTAAATCCAGGATTTAAGACAGACTGGTTATATCCTCCCCGCCACGAATTCACCTCCTAGGCTGGTTTCAACAGCAGAGTTTTACTGACTAATTGGAATACACTGAGAGAACTTAAAAGGCTGGTGGTATCAGAAGTATGGGTCAGGAGTTGGTGGAAAGCAAGATGAAAGTTCTCATTAAGTGCAGATTGGGTCAGAGAAGAATGTAAAAGAAGTAACTATTGAGGGAGGGGGAGAGGGCAACCATTTCTCAGACTTTCATAAGAAAATCAAGTCACTGTTTTTCGAAGGCAGCATGCAGTGAAAAACTGCTGTTAGGTTCATTTAGTAATTATGTAGTACTCATACATATAATCACACTGCATTTCCTGCTCATCTAAACTGAGAATGTGCTTAGAAGATCCACACTGAAGACCTTCACGGTATTGGTATCTAGAGACTGAAACTTGGGACTGGTCCACCTGAAAAATAAGGTCCCCATCAAATCCTGGCACTTGTTGAAAATGTGCTGATGGAAATTCTGCTGGAAATGATGCAGAGATGGTCCTAACCACACTCTACTGAAATTCCTCTTTATTGAATCAAGTATGATTTAATGAAGAAGCTCAGTTCTATTCGCAGTGATTTAAAATGCTATCTGGAATGATACACTTGGAAAATGTGCGATGTTGAGTCTTATAGTATGAATTTTGTGGGGATTGCTGATGTTCTATATCCTACTACCCAACTAGCAGCAGAAATGGAGAAAACCATCTGAGGAAAAGAAGTGACTAAACAAGACACGATTTTTGGGACCTTGCTTTGAAAAAACCTCCTGACATTCAGCCAAGGTGACAAACTCCCTTTAGTTAGTAAAGGAGGCTGAACAGAGCAGGACATACTGCTCCAGATTCCAGCCGTCAGTTACATAGTGCAACACCACGTCTGTCGCAGAGGTCATCAAAACCCAAAGAGCTTGGAAAAAACCTGTTTTTGTAGAGGCCTGGTGTAAACCTGGCTATGGGCAGCATCTGCCTCTCACAAGATTTGCGCCTCAGGGCCTTTCAGCCGCCTTTGTCTTCTTCCAAAAATAATAATTAAATCACTGTATATGTTTCACCTGGAGTTAAGAAATAGAAAATCAGGAGGAAGTTTGATCTTTGGGGGGCTTGTTACTTGATAGTTTTGCAGTTCAGTTTCCAATTCTAGGATAAATCACTTAGTCTATCTCCAGGAGAAACCTTCAGGGAAAGCACATCCCTGAAAATTTTAAGGACCTCATGCTTAGCCTCTAGAAGTACATGTCCTCTTAACTACACTCATAGATTTTTAAGACCCAAGGGTACTCTTATGATCATCTATGCTATCTTTTATAATACAGGGCATAGGATTTCATGGAGTTCTTCATTTAGCATTTAATATCTGAGTGAGCTATTCTGTATGACAGCAGTATTGATTGCAAGACTTGCAGGAATGGCAAATTTGCTGGATAAGTTGTTCCAAATGTAGCAGTTTAGCATTCTGTTCCTTGTTTCAGTTCGTCTCATTTTTGAGTCTAACAGATTTGTAGTCTGCTGAAGAATCTCTAATGCCTGTAGATTTTTCTCTCCATGTAGGTAGTCTTAGGCAGAGATTTACTCTCTTCTCTACCTTGTCTTTGAGATAGCAAGTTTGATCTTCAAGTGCTCACGATAAGGGAGGTTTCAAACAGATGGTATTATTTCTGAAACATTCGTATTTATTAACACCTTGCTGAAGTGTTGAGACTAGACATGGTTACAAGACCTGGCAGTGACCACCTCGAGCATGTGGCAAAAAGTGGCAACTTTCCTGTTCTTCCCCAGGTGCTGCTCATTGCTAACAAGGGTTGCATTTGCTCTCCTGGCCATTTTGTTACGCTGGAAGATCATGATCGGTTCACAATCCTCTCCCACACCTAGTTTCTTTTCCAGATGGTTACTTTACATGCACAGAAGCCATAGCCCCGAAGTGACACTATTGCTATTTGTTCATATTTTGTACTACTTTGTGTTAAGTTGTATTAAAGCACTTTTTCCAGAGACTTTACCTTACTATCTTCTATTCTGGGAGGCATTCATTTTTTTCTCATAACCACAATGCTTTGTCATCTCAGCTGTCTCCTGGTACCCATTACTGCCACCTTTAGAAAGTGTAGACACATTCCAGCAATGCCAATTTTGTATCTGTGTATTGTGTGTGATACATGAGCCCAGTCCAGCTCTGGTGCAGATCTGTTTATTTACGCCAGAGAAGGATTGAGCCCAGTCTAAGTGCAAATCCTGGGACAGAGCAAGTCAGTGTGACTTATAGCAGGCTGCTGTCAAATCTCCTTTTGCACTTGGGCTCCTAGAGGCAATCCCTTCCTGGCATAGCTGAGGTCCAATTTGCTGTAAACCCATGTGACACATCTGGAATGCTTTTGCTAAAACAGACCATAGCTCAGTAACTTACCTGGAATACACAGATAAGTAGTACATGATGCATCTATGGTAATGTGGTTGAAATGCTAAGGCAAAATAAGTGCAAAACGATGCATCTTTTACAATAATTGGTAAATTGGTTGTCAATGGGATTTGTCCAAGCCTAAAAATGTGATTTAGTTTTGAACATGGATATTTGAGGACCAGAAATATGCCAGTTTACAAACAGTGGAAATAAGCATCCTATGTTTGACATTTATACAAGAGTGTTTGTTTTACAATTTCAGTAATGAAATATCTAACATAGATGTATTGATCACTGAAATAGTATTGTTTCTTTATGTGGATCACAGAGAGAAGATCTCTTTCTCTTCAGGCTCTGAGATGAATTTCAGATATTCCATTTCAAAAGGAACTTCATGAACATTTAGTGTAGTATGAAGGAGAGAAGTTAGCAGCCCTGCAGTGAAGGACTTGGGGGTGTTGGTTGATGAGAAAATGAACATGATCTGGCAGTGTGCACTTGCAGCCCAGAAAGCCAACCGTATCCTGGGCTGCATCAAAAGGTGCATGACCAGCAGGTCGAGGGAGGTGATCCTCCGCCTCTACTCTGCTCTCGTGAGACCTCACTTGGAGTATTGTGTGCAGTTCTGGTGTCCTCAACATAAAAAAGACATGGAACTGTTGGAACAAGTCCAGAGGAGGGCCACGAGAATGGTAAGGGGACTGGAGCACCTCCCGTATGAAGATAGACTGAGAAAGTTGGGGCTGTTCAGCCTGGAGAAGAGAAGGCTGCGTGGAGACCTCATAGCAGCCTTCCAGTATCTGAAGGGGGCTTATAAGGATGCTGGGGAGGGACTTTTCATTAGGGACTGTAGTGAGAAGACAAGGGGTGACGGGTTCAAACTTAAACAGGGGAAGTTTAGATTGGATATGAGGAAGAAATTCTTTACTGTAAGGGTGGTGAGGCACTGGAATGGGTTGCCCAGGGAAGTTGTGAATGCTCCATTGCTGGCGGTGTTCAAGGCCGGGTTGGACAGAGCCTTGGGTGACATGATTTAGTGTGAAGTGTCCCTGCCCATGGCAGGGGGGGTTGGAACTTGATGATCTTAAGGTCCTTTCCAACCCTAACTATTCTATGATTCTAAGTTGGGCAGAACAATGGCAGTCCCTTCTGGTTCTTCTGTCGCGTCCCTCAGCACCTCAGTATCAGAAGATGAGGAACTGCACAGGTATAACTGATGGGAAAGCACACAGCATGAACAAATGCCTCCAAGCTGACATCCCCAGAATGGAAATGTGAACTGGAGAGAGTGACATTGAGAATTACAGTTTTATGAGAAAGGGAATTTTCATTGCCGTCTTCAACAGACCACTCAAAACAGGCATCTAGGCTGTGGCCTGTGTTTCTCATTTGCTGGGTCAACCACTCGAGAATGAAGGGCCTGCTGATTTCAGACAGGTGTCAAAGGAGAAAGGCACTTAAACAAAAGTTATCTTTTTTTTTCTCTGTGGCACATTTCTGAAAGTCTTGTGTTCTGTCCTCTAATGGCTAGTATCAGAAAGATTGGTCAGCCTCATACCCTGCACAGTTTTTGCAGGGTTAATATGCTTCTCTGGTGCTGTATACCCAATGTGGTATGTGTATTTATAGGTGGAGAGGGCAGACTGGGAAAACAGTTGCCCAGGCTAAAGGGTTTAGCATTCAAGATTTGACAACAGATCTAAATATATATTCATTTTGGACAGATAAGATTAGACTCAGCCTATGGCTAATCTCTGTTTTGACATATATATCCATGGTGAGAAGAATGGTTACTTTTGAGTGGTAGAGTTATGAATAAATGACTGTCTTTCCCTCAGGAATGAAGATTAGTGTCACAAGAAATCAGCTATTATGTATGTTATCTGCCGAACGTGTACTCTCAGCTCCCACCGCTTGGATGGGATTGAAACTTCCTGACAGTTCAAGAGAACGAAGAGTGCTTGGGCGGTGTGGGAATCAGGCTGCTCTGAAAATGGTTAAACTTTTAATCAGTTGTGAGCTCTTATGTCACCAGCAAAATAACAATATATGTAAATTAAATCGTAAAAATAGCACAGAGATCTTTCTCTCCCTTGCTATGTATATATACGCATATGTGTATGTATACACACATATTTCAAAATCAGACAAAAATGATAACACATTAAAGTTCCAATATTTATGTATCAGCTATAGCTAAACTTAGACACAACATCTAATTTACACTGACGTCTTTCTTTAACAAGTTTTGTAAAAGGAATGATTTAAGTTCAAGGAAGTGCACTGAGTCATCTGCTCGGTGGGCCAGCGGCTGAGCTATGTTTAGAATCAAGGGGAAGTTTAGATCTTCTGGCTCCAAGTTTCTCCCTTTACATCTCTGCTTTACTCAAACATTCTCAGTGCTTCAAAAAAATGCCAACTTTCCACATGATTTCTTTTCATTTTTGTGTACCCTTAGTTCTCTGGTCTTGTCTGGTAAACCAGTGAGTTTAGTTTAATGAGCTGATCCAAGTTTACCTGATGACCTTGCAAATATCATCTTGTGACATCTCGGTATAAAGATTAAAAAGGATAAACGAAAAACATGAGGTCTGTTCAGGTGATGCTTGAGCAAAGAGGCGTTCCCCAGTTGCAAGGAGACAAACCAGACAAAGCCAAGTGAGGCCTGTTCAACCCAGCCCAACCTCTGTTGCTACCTGCCTGCTGCAAAACTACATGTAATCATTCTCTTCAGCTCTCTTTTCTCCCAAGGCTTTCTGTGGGTCAACGAGTTTTCTGACAGACCGTCCTGGGTTCAGCAGTAGCAGTCATTTTTTCTCCTTCTTAGTAGCTGGTGCAGTGCTGTGTTTTTGACTTTCGGCCTGGGAACAGTGCTGATAACACCGATGGTTTTACTTGCTGCTCAGTAATGTTTAGACTGATCAAGGACTTTCTGCGTCTCATGCTCTGGCAGGGAGGAGGGGAAGCCAGGAGGAAGCAGAGACGGGACACCTGACCCAAACTGACCAAAGAGGTATTCCATACCACAGCACGACATGCCCAGTATATAAACTGGGGGCAGTTACCCAGAAGGGTTAGATCACTGCTTGGGTTGGTCTGGGTATTGGTCAGCCTGTGCTGAGCGGTTGTATTTTCTTCCCTTGTTATTTCCCTTATCATTATTATTATTGGTGTTAGCAGTAGTGGTTTGTGTTATACCTTAGTTACTGGACTGTTCTTCTCTCAAACTGTGGGAGTTACATTACTTTAATTCTCCTCCCCATCCCTCCAGGAGCAGGTGGGAGTAAGGGTGGGGGGGGAGTGAGCGAACAGCTGCGTAGTACTGAGTTACTAGCTGGGCTTAAACCATGACAGTTCTTCTCATTATTATTATTGGTGGAGACATTGCTGTTATGTTGTCGATCACATCTGTGGGGATCCGGCGATGTCCATCTTGCTGTTTTATTCCCAAAAATTGAATCTCCTGTGCAGGTCCCTTGACCTTACTCTGTTTTATGACAAAACCGGCTTTCAGCAGGATTTGGATTATTTTCCTCCCTTTCTTAAAGACTTCTTCCGCTGTATCGCCCCACACGATACTGTCATCAATGTATTGCAGGTGTTCTGGAGCTTGCCCCTGTTCCAGTGCAGTCTGGATCAGTCCATGGCAGATGGTCGGGCTGTGTTTCCACCCCTGGGGCAGTCTGTTCCAAGTGTACTGGACCCCCCTCCAAGTAAAAGTGAACTGTGCCTGCACTCTGCTGCCAGAGGAATTGAGAAAAATGCATTGGCAATATCAATTGTGGCATACCACTTGGCTGCCTTTGACTCCAGTTCACACTGAAGTTCTAGCATGTCTGGTACAGCAGCACTCAAGGGTGGTGTGACTTCGTTCAGGCCATGATAGTCTACCGCTAGTCTTCACTCTCCGTTAGACTTTCGCACTGGCCATTTGGGGCTATTAAAGGGTGAGCAGGTCCTACTGATCACCCCTTGACTCTCCAGTCTATGGATCAGCTTATGGATGGGAATTGGTTGGTGCGATATTGCCACTGGTGCACTGCTGTGGTTGCGATTGGCACTTGGTGTTCTTCGACCTTCCACAACCCCACAACAGAAGGATCCTCTGAGAGACCAGGAAAGGTGGACAGCTGCTCAATTTCCTCTGTCTCCAAAGCAGCAATACTAAAAGCCCATCCGTACCCTTTTGGGTCTTTGAAGTACCCTCTCCTGAGGTGATCTATGCCAAGGATCCATGAAGCCTCTGGACCAGTCACAGTGGGGTGCTTTTGCCATTTCCTCCCAGTCAGGCTGATTTCAGCCTCCAGTACAGTCAATTCTTGGGATCCTCCTGTCACTCCGGAAATATAAATGGGTTCCACCCCTTGACAGCTTGATGGCATCAAGGTACACTGTGCACTGGTATCTACTAGAGCCTTATACTTCTCTGGGACTGATGTGCCAGGCCATCTGATCCACACAGTCCAGTAAATCTGATTGTCCCCTACCTCCACCTGGCTGGAGGCAGGGCCCCTCTGATAGTTGTCACAACGTTGGACACTCAAGTCTTGTAGAAAGGAATTACTCTTCTTTATCACAGGAGCTGGAGTAAAATCAGCTCTTCCACACCATCTGGGAACCTGCTCACTAGAGACTGAAGCTGCAGCTTCCATGGGATGATCATTCTTGACCTTTGTTCTCCTCTTCAATTCACGCACCCATTCTTCCAGAGCCGAGGTAGGTTTTCCATCCCACTTCTTCATGTCTTCTCCATGATCCCACAGGTAAAACCATAGGGTGGCCCATGGTGTATACCTTCTGTATCTTCTCTCTCAAGCAGTAGGACGCCTTTTGTTAATAGCTGAGGTGTGTGTTGGTACATGTGAGGAGCTGGATAGATCGGATAGATCGTCTCTCAATTGTTTGAGCTCCTGGGACAGTTTTTCCACAGCTGAAATGATGGAAGGGGTGAGATTGTCTTCAAACTCTTGGAGTTTATGAATCATTTCATCCACTGTTAGTGGTACTATGTCATTCCAGGTTATTATTGCCAATGAATGGGCATATAAGGACAGTGCATTCCGTGTAAATTTCTGCCACGTGAGTCCTGTACATTTGACTTCATCTGGACCTATGGGTGCATCCCCTGCGTTTGGCTTGATGTGATAGATCGTCTTTACAATGGCTGATTCCCTCAGAGACTGGATGCCTTTCTCTAGAGTAGTCCACTTGGCCAAACGACTCATAACATTGTCCCTGTATGGAAACCTTTCTTTCACAGCTGCCAAGAGCCTATTCCAAAGGCTGAGGGGCTGTTTCTCTCTTGCAATTGCTTTGTCAGTTCCCCCTTCCCTAGCAAGTGATCTCAGCTGCTTGGCTTCCCTACCTTCTAATTCATGACCGTCGGCCCCATTATCCCAGCATCGGAGCAACCAGCTGATGATGTGCTCCCCAGGTTGACGGGTAAAATCTTTACTCATATTCCGTAGCTTGGTTGAGGTCCGAGGTCTAGAAATCACCTCTTCTTCTTCATCCTCTGATTCATGTGATGACGACTCCTGATCAGATGCTGTCCTGGGTGGTAAGTGCATTGCCATTGCTTCTTCATCTTGTTCCTTCATCATTCTTGTCTTTGTTTTGTTTTTCCCCTTGCGTACAGGGGCAATCAATATTGGTGCAAATTGGTCGTCTGTTTTAACTGCAGTGATCATCATTGTGGCTGGAGCTTCTGCAGTATCTGTTCTCAGGGTTTGAGTAGCTGCTGTACTTGTTACTGGGGCTGGTGTAGCTGCTGTGCTTGGAGCTGGAGTAGCTGTGCTGTCTGTTGCTTTGCCATCAGATCCAGGGACATTCTTTTCTTTTGAAGGTGCTGGATGGTGTTGAACAGGGCTCTGTAAGCATAGGCCAAGCCCCAGCACGTTGCCATGATTTGTCCCTCTCTGGTATGACCAGAATGACAACACACCTCGTTTAAGTGTTTTACTAATTTTTCTGGATTTTGCGCTTGTTCAGTGGTGAAGTTCCAAAGCACTGGAGGGGCCCACTGGCTTAGATACTTGCCCATACTATCCCACACACCCTGCCACTCATGACTGTCCAGCCTCGGGGAAAATCTCTTGGTCCTCCTATATCGTTGTCTAATCCTAGACAAGGCCCGAACCCGACTCTGCTTAACTCTCAAGATCAGACAAAATGGTCGTGGGTAAAACACACTCTGTATCCTTGCCAACATGGTGATCCCCATCACAATCAGCAGACATGTCTCAAGGGTACCTAAGGCCATTCAAAACCTTCGGAACTCTCAAATGATGCTGTAAACAGTCTGGTCGGGATGGGGCTGGGAGCATAAGGGAATTTCTCCTTCACAGGTTGACCACTCGAGGAGGGGAAAAAAGATGTGTAATTGCTAAGCACTTCTATTATACACCTCCCAAAGTATAGAGGTGGTGACCACACTGGGAACGAAAGCCAGATCAGTTTCATGATCAATGATTCTATTGTGTTACAAGTCTTTACCATAAAGTACAATGAGACAAGAACCTTAGCCCAAAGCCCCCAGCCAATAAACACTAACACAAGAAATACCAGCTGTAAGTAAGGCACGACATGCTGAAACTGTGAGATCAAGAGCAACAACTTTGAGAGCCAATAAATCAGCATTGTGACGAGTGACTATTAATCCAAAACAATGAATGCTTATCACAAATACAATTAGACACACTCCAGTCAGATCTGTTGTTATCTCAACCCTTCATGCCCCACGTTGGGTGCCAAAAAGAACTGTCATGGTTTAAGCCCAGCTGGTAACTCAGTACCATGCAGCTGTTCGCTCACTCCCCCCAACTTCCTCCGGGCCCCCGCTCCTGGAGGGATGGGGAGGAGAATCAAAAGAATATAACTCCCACGGCTTGAGATAAGAACAGTCCAGTAATTAAGGTATAACACAAACCACTGCTGCTACCACCAATAATAACAATGATAAGGGAAATAACAAGGGAAGAGTATACAACCACTCACCACCCTCCGATAGATACCCAGCCCTACCCCAGCAGTGATCTAACTCTTCTGGGTAACTGCCCCCGGTTTATATAGTGGGCATGATGTGCTGTGGTATGGAATACCTCTCTGGTTAGTTTGGGTCAGGTGTCCTGTCTCTGCTGCCCCCCGTCTTCCCCTCCTCCCTGGCAGAGCATGAGACTCAGAAATTCCTTTGTCAGAGTAAACATTACTGAGCAGCAAGTAAAACCATCTGTGTTATCAGCACTGTTCCCAGGCTGAAAGCCAAAACCACAACATTGCACCAGCTACTAGGAAGGAGAAAAATGGCTGCTACTGCTGAACCCAAGTACCCCTGGGGTGCCATGGCCTGCGTGAGATCCAGCTCCTTCCATCTCTGAGTGGTGCCTCTGAAAACAAACTCACAGCCAGAATGAGAGGAGAGCAGTGCACTTGCTCCATAAGTGGCCAGGCCATTCCCAGCAGGTTACAAGCCCGTTTCTTCTGTGACAGACCTGAGATGCTTTTCTTGTGCCATGTGGGTCAGAGCCTTGCATGTTCCTTTCCACTCTGTGTATCTCTCCCCAGCACAGACTGACAGATAGATATTACAAGGCACAGCCCGTCTCTGTTACAAATCTAATGATTAATCTGCTTTTGCACATCTTCTATAAATTTGATCTATTTTTCCTCTGGACCATTCAATACACAAAAACCAAGGAAGACTGGCTGGACTCTTTAAGACTATGCTTCTTTAATGTTTTTTTTTTTCCCTAGCTGGTTTGGTGCACTGCTGTGTTTTGCATCAGGAAAGAGTCATGACACAGCTAAGAGGTGATTAAACTGGGGACTTTGTGTAACACACTGTATGCAGACAGGTGGAACATTTATATGGGAAAGAAGCATTTTCTCATTGCGTTTGACTTTACCATAATAAAATGCAGTTATGTTTTATAACAGTTTCATTTTACTCTAGTTATACTGCAATGACAGCCTTATTACACCACTGTTTATGATTTTTGCTAAGCTTAGTCATTGTTTAATCTTATAAACAGAGAGCCAACTTCATGCCTGATAGTTGTTGCAGCTCATGCTCCTGAGCCCTAACACAGCCGGAAGCACCATGGGACAGGACGTAAAATCTACTAGATAACCTGGTATTTATAAGAGTCCTACCAGGGGAACCTTATACTGTTGTTACTGTCCAGCAGAGATGGGTACTCTGAAATATACTGAAATCTGCTGACATCTATTAATAATCAATTACCAGTGCCCAAAAGGAGTGCAACTGCAGTTGCACTTTACTCAGCCTTATTTTACCAGTAATGATGATGGGTAATGTCAACAGAGCCACAAGAAGGAAAATGCCACTCAATATGGGTGAGCTTCGTCACAATCTGACCCTGTCTTATTACAGATGGCTTTTTCAGCATGCGCAGTCTTTTCATATTCTTGATCACTGGTTCCTAAAGGGTGGGCTTCAGAGTCAGAAAATCACAATACTTCCCTGTAACTTCACAGTGAGCAGCTGTCACTCTTTTAAGATAAATGCCACATTTTATAAACTGCAGATACTCTTCACTTTTCTCCACTTTCCTTCTCTCTCTGCTGTGACCTAGTCTGAGTCATTCTCTGCATGGGAAATGTTTCTTCCTGTGGGCATACATTATGACTGGGGTTGCGTACTGATAAAAAGGGTATAACATATCCTCTGACTCTGCAGCAAATTCCTTCTGCCTGGAATTAGGATGCTTGGTAACACAGTGAAGACACAAACCAGTGGGAGTTTGTTAGATTTCCCTGCTATAGGTAGATGCCAGGTAGATAAAATAGCCTTTAAATGGCAAGAAATGCCTTGCCCCTGCACCTGCATGTTTACCAGGTGGGCATAATGTGAGGAATGTGAGGCAGGAGCAGAGTGTGTCTCAAGGCTCTGCTGTAACCACTGTACAGAGACTTTGAGAAGGCATCAAAGGGGAACTTAGATCCTCCACGTTTAAATTATGAGAAATAGGAACTGACTACTGTCCTGCTGAGTTCTAATGGTAAGATCTTAGAGCATCCATATGGACCAGGTCAAAGGCTAGCCCAGCAGCCTGTTTCTGATGGTCACCAACAGTTTACGAAAAATCTACTAATTAAGCAAGTTAAAATGTGTGGTTGATTCATCATTGCCAAAATGAGAAACTAGCCATCAGTAAATCAAAGACTTGCTACTCTGTAAGCTGCCTTTAAATGACAGTTTAACAGACCAGGTGGACCTATATTGATTTGGTGGCTCCCTTTTTAAGCCCACTTTCATTTTTAACTTAATTTTAACAATGAATTTCCCATTTTAATTATGCACTATATACTCTTGTTATTTGATAAATTACATTGTTACATGTGTAACTACTGCTGAAGATTCTGAGTATCTATAGTCAGAGTACCATTTCTTGTATATTCCTAGGCAGGATACATGATGGCTGTTGCTGGAAGTTATGTTAAATATCACAGCTCATTAAAATCTTATCTGAGCTATTCTTTCCTGTCTGTTCTTCCTGTCTTGTTTTCTTGTTTACAATTTAGAGCTTTTAAAAAGTTCTTGTTACAACTTACAAGTTGTTTTACTTTGTATTTATACCCAGTGCAGCTACTTTTTACATAACAGGCACATTCTGACTTCTGCTTTTCTAACCATGCCTCTAGAACAAGCATCATGAGAAAACACTGTACCATAACTTCATTATGCTTTCCATACTGCTCCAAAGCCTGAGTTGGAAATTTAGGAGTGAATTTTTGCAAGTAAACCACAAGTAAATCCAGCAATATTTCAGTGTACTTTTGCGATACAAAGCCACATATTTGAATACCAGCTTCAGCTGTTTCAGCAACTTGCCTACCACCTTGCAGGGATTACACTGAAACATTAAAGAAATCACATAAATTTCCACTCAGAGCACCTGAGACTTTGTTTTTTTGAATTGCTTTTGAATTGCTTATACTTCTTCATATGTATAAACACCCAGTTGTAGAGAAACTATAGCATAACTGCCTAGGCAAGAAGAAATACTGCTAAAATACCTGCCAACATTCAGAACACCCAAAGAATGTCATATTCTTTTGAAGCTCACTGAGAACTGCTTCTGGTGCTTGCTGCATTTCGTGGCTGAAACCCTTTCAAGTACAGAATTCCCTGTGGCTTTCAATGACTTTTTGCATGAGGAGCAATCAGCCCAGGCTCATTGCTGTAGGAATACGAAAGGGATAGGAAAATGCTGCTGCCTTTCTCAGACCACTTGGAATTAAGATGCTCTGCATCACAGTAAAAGACATAAGCCAGCAGGAGTTTGTTTGAGTCTGGCTGCATGAATCAGAAAAAAAATCTGGTGAGCTGAAGATGTCCAGATGGGTTTATAAAGATAAAAATAACAGGCTGTGTCCTTCCCCCCATGATGAGAAATAATTCTGCTTTGGCGATGCCTCCATAACATGCCTGTGCTGCCACTGGGGCACTTTCCATGGAGGAGTATCTAATGATCACAAGCAAAGGTGAGCAGGACTCCGTGAATTCAGCAGGAGCTCTATTTTGTAGCTCAATGAGGGAAACAACATTGAAGATTAAGAAGATACCTCCAGGAAAGTGGACTCAACCCAACCAGCAAAATCTCTTGGTGCCAGCATGCAGGCAACACAGCCAGGGAAGCCTTCAGGTAATGGTTTGTACTGGCAATGAGCTGTCTTTCAGTACTGAGGTCCATCCTGATGGGGATGCACACAAATCAAATTGTTTTGCGCTGGTGATCCATCTATGGATCTGGTATAAGCACTTTGTTGAGTACCTTATACAAGAGATCATGGGAAAATTCAAACTGGCTACAGAGTGGACTTCCTTCTGTAACAAGTGTATAACCCTGGGTGGACAAGAAGGCTGAATTCATATCAGATGAATCAAAAGTCCCATATACACTGAGGATAGATTGGGTACTGAGGTTTTGTTATGTTTCCAAGTCAACATATTGGTTTTTTAAGGAGCTGTGGAGAATTTCCTCAAGAGATAATTGGGAATTATGAGCTCCAGTTCTGCTGGAGATAACTGTAGGAATGACTGTGAGTTCCAAACCAGGTGTCTTCCCCTAGTGCCCACGGTTACTTGCACCCTGCCACCAGCCTCACAGAAACTGAGCCCTTGACTCTCCTCAGCTATGGTAAAGTTTTTCAACAAATGCTTTGCCAAGCCCTCAGTTTTGCACTGTTCAATCTTCATGGTCAGTGGGAGAGAGCAAGGAGCTCACAAGGGTTTCCCTGTTGTGCTTCTGCCCACTGGGGTCTGCAAGCCACATTCAAATGCAGCAGATGCTCACTTGCAGGCAGTATTTTAGTGTGGGCATTCATGTAGAATGCTATTGAGCACAAATGCTATTCTGTTTAATGAAGTTGTGAGAGGGAAACCTGTAACATTCTTGATGTATCATTGCTGCAGGGGTGGCCCAACGCCTTTGAGAATGGTATAGAGGGAGGGTGAGTCCCTTTGGTAAGCTTTGCTCTGCTCACTGGAAAAACAAAGTAACCAGACTTAGCCTTAAATTTCAGGTTATGCTCTACATAAAGCTAATGCAGAACACACTGGTATTGATTATTCTAACTCTGTACAGGCTGTGCAGATCCTATTTTAGATCTTGATTTTTTGGCTTAATAAGTATAAATGACACAGGTTTGCTCTTGCACATTAAGCTTGCCACTACTTACCTTTTCAAAATTTGGCTCCCTAACCAACAGCCCTGAATATCTTTCCCCCTCTGGAAGATAAGGTTATGGAGAAGTACTAGGCTTATATTTTACCAGACCTTATTAATTCATTTCCCTCCCCAGATTTTGGATTTGGAACACACTAGAAGACTCTTACTTTCGGGTAAAAGTTGGCATTAAAAGTATGCATCAGGTTATTACTGTCAACAAGCAACTTGTCTCTGATCTAAGTGAAAGCAGGGACAAGTTGCTGGGCAGCTGTTGCTCCTGGATCATTGTGCTCATCATGATAAATTTGCTTGTAATTCAGTGAAAGGTGTATCCTAAGGTCTGACATCGAGGGCTGGAGCCACTGGGAGGAAGAGATGGCTTGGTGCCTGAGACAGCACTGTATTCGTGTACCTCCAGCTCAGCAGTACAGATGTTTGAAGTTCTCTGGTGTCTCTCATTGTCCTGGTAATATACATCAGTTTTCTACAGTCAGACATCCACAGTATTGCCTAAAGTCCAGACATAACCAAACATTTGTCTGTTTGGTAGGATCCACAAACCAGATGTTACCTCAAGTACTTACTGTTCAGGGTGTCATCTGCTAGGCATGCTTAGGAAAGATGTCACCCCAGCAGGACACAGCATGAGGCAGAAGCCAGTGATTAAGTTTCAAGAAATGGAGGTCACATCCAAGTGCTCCCCATTTTGCATGTTTGACCACTTGCTTTCCCAAGAGAAAGTCAGAGTGATCTTTAATTACCTGCTGTCCTTGAAGGAGCAGAAGATCAGAATGCCGCTTGGCTGTGTTTGAACTGCAGGTTAACTTTTATCCCATGTAATGTCTTCATTCAAAGGATATTTGTGACGTTGTAAAGTCACATTACACTCTATCTGCATGAAGAAGTAAGTTGAAGGAAAGAGTCTTCTTTAACTGGAGGATTTGGAAAAAAGTAGAAAAAAGAAAGAAAAAAAAGAATTCCTATCTTTTACAGCTGATGCCGGCTGTTAAAAACAAAAGAAGTTTGGGATAAACCTGAAAAAAGCTTCTTATTATGATATTATTACTGCTGTGCTTCAGTTCTTCAGAAATGCTTTCTATAACTAATAACTATTTTAGAAGTCATTTTATTCTAAAACTCACAGTAGTAAGCAACTGCAGTTCCCCTGTGCTATTGGCTGTGTTACTGCTGGTCCTTATCCTATGTAGTTAAATATATTGCAATGAAGATGCATAGAGCTATCAACTTAATTTTTCAGGGTTTTTCTTTAGAAACATGAGCTTATGTTATATCTGCACAGGTTCACCAGGTCTTTGCATTATCTCTCAGCACTGTAGGTTTAACCTTCCTTTTTGTTTGCTAATCAATCATGTTTATATTTTCTATTTTTAAACATTTAATTCTTCACCAATTTTGGAAATGTGTCAACAGGCAAAAACATGCTTAAGCATTTTAATGACCAGTGGTGTTGCTGGATATTATCAGGTTTATCTGTCGGTGCTCAAGAATGAAGGTTTATACTTCCTTATTTTACAAATATACCTATCAGCAGTTTATGTGTATTCAATACACATGCACATGCACGTATCTCTATCTGACCTTATGTATACTTTTATAGGAGTAAATATAATTTTGTTTCAATAAAGAAACAAATGTGCAGACACTTCAGATTTCACCAATATTTGTTATCTTCCCTGCAAAACAGGAAGAAAGCCAGTTATTTTTCTGCATGTTTTCAATTTCTAGAGCTCATGTCCATCTACAATGAAAAAGTATATTAATACATACTCAGAAAAAAAAAATGGAGAAAAATCTCATAATTTTGAGATTGTTCAGGAAGCATCAGTTCTCCAGTCTTTTCAAACATGGTTTGCTCTACAGCTTTACGTTACAAGATATCTTGGCTAGATGAGCTTAATTCTTCTTTGTATGATAAACAAATAAATGAAAATCTTCAAAGTGAGTGTAAACATAAATTAGAGCTTTTTTGTGGCCTTCTTGCACAGCCCGAGAAGTATAAAGGGATTTTCATCTGAACAAGAGTGGGCACATTATGGTATTGCTGAGAAAGAGAAGCCCATGAGGCTGCTGCTCGTCCTTTATATTTGCAAGTTCACCAGTTTGGACATGCTTGACTATGGCATATGCATGCATGTGCACGCACACACAAACTTATCTTCTCCCAGGCACACCTCTGATGACACAGAATTGAAGCCTTGACCACTACTGACAAAAACCTCCAGCAGTATTTGGTAGAGCTCCATTACCTTTTTATAGCATGTATAGAGCATGACAATGTTAACAAGTGTTTTGTGCCACCCCAATAGAGAAATACTGCTCAAAAACATTAAACTGTAGGAAGTTCCATTTATTACTATTCTAGAAAGCACGCTTACAAAATCAGAATATTTTATAACAATGTATTATTTTTACTATTTATTTATTACTTGTATTGCCATAGCAACTAGGAGCTCAGCCACAGATAAAACCCCCACTCTGCTAGGAACTACACAAACAAGAAATACAGAGCTCATATTCGCATTAATAAAGTGTTCTTAATTTTAAAAGGTCTCTGAGGTCATGATGCAACTGCAGACAATAACTGTAAAGCCAGTTCCAATATAAACAGATAAATAAAATGGCAATTAGGCCCTCAGTGATAGCTTGGCTGTCCACTGAAACTTATCAGCAGACCTTGAACAATCCCCTTAATGAAATAAATTCAAGCTCCGTCAAGCCAAGAAGGAAGGGCCAGCCAAGGACCTCACACTGCAGCACCTCGCATTTACTGAGTGGATGGTTAGTGGGAACATCTCCATTGATCCAGATGAGCACGACCTGCTTGTGAGAGGAAAGCCGTGCAACACTATTTGGTATAGATTTCAGGCTTTAATGAACCCGGGATCTGGAAATGTTCATTTCCCCATTATCTTTCCATTGACCTGAGAGAAACTTAGTATTTTTTAAGAAGAAAAGTTGTCAACCCACTATAAGAAACTATCAACCTGCAAATCCCATGGGGAGGAAAGACCAAAAGGACCACCATTACACAAAGCAACGACCTTCTTAAATTCTCCTGCAGTTCAGACAATATCGATTCCTAGCATGGTATTGAGCTGTGTAATACGAATGCTATTTTACATTCCTGAAATGCTAGCTCTGTTAATGCCTTGAAATCTTCCTTCATTTTTTAGTGTCTGAAAAGCTGATTAACTCCTTCCCTTCCTCCAGTATCTCTTTATTTTAGTTTCCCACTTGTATTTTTGTTCTCTTGTTTGCAACCTTTTCTCCTGCAATATGTAAACATTACAACTAGCTGCCTGAATGAAGAAGCAATTTATTTTGTCATTTTAATATAGGGAGTTTGCACGATGAATGTAGTTTTGTATGATTTCAAAATAAATGCAGCACAACATGTATGTGCTAATTAAACACACCATATTAGTAATGTAGCAGCATGTGGTGTTCATAACTCTGCAGCCATAGGAAGAGTCCCAAGGGAGGCATATTTCTTCAGACTCAATTGCTGTAACGATCTTTACAGAGAGGCCCTCTGTTTTTTTTTCCCAAAGGCACTGTGCTTGTGGGGGTTTTGTTCTTGTCTAGCAGTCTAACATTCACAGTGCACTGCCCCTGCCTCTTTTCTCTACACACTAAATTGATGATAAATCTTTCTGGTCGCCTGTAAAGTAGAAGACAGAACTAAACCCATAGTGTTTCAAAACAGCAAGACCTTAGAAAACAGAAGTGCCTGCAATACTGTTGCAGAAGGGGGATTCAGCTGGTGTGAAGTCCTGCTGCTGTCAAGCCACTTCACTCATCACCTGGGAGAAATGGGAAGGCAGGGGGCTTGTTTCATCCATCCGGTGTGAGCAGCAGTGCTTGGAGCCTGGCTTTGTTCATGGGCAGAGCTGGGCAGAGCTGCAGGCTAAACCCGAGTTTCTAGGTGCTATCTCTACAGGGTACAAACCTGTTAAGGGCACCTTTTGAAGCAGGTGAGGGGCCTAAGCTTTCTCTGAAGACATAGGGAGATTTGCTTGTTTTCTCCTTTTTAACAACTATGAACTTATAAGAAACTTAATTTGACTTTCTGATTGGAAATAGGGCTTACAAGCATGGTTTGGGCTCCTCTACTTGAAAAGCATGGCCGTTTGGATACCATAAGAGCAGTCCTAGTTTTTGTCCATTCTGTTTTATGGTAAAAATATACATACCAGAAAGAAATAAAGTGAATGAAAAAACATCGCAAGTGAAGGAGGGCAAACCTTTTGAGGTTTGTTCAGTCTCTATTGGAAGAAGTGTTTCTGTGTATGAGACTTTTTAAGCCAAATACCCAGACAATTTGCTATAAATGGGCAAACCAATGGGAAACCAATTCAGATTTGAAGCTTTTTTCAAGGTCAGATTTTCAAGGTCAAATGATGATGGTATTTAGCTCTCATAATATCTGCATGCATCTACAGATTAGGTAGCTGAAGTTTTGAATACTGTCATTTATTTGTATAAAAGCTTCACAGGCAGCCTAGAGGATGAGGAGAAGGTGCTTTCAAAACTGGACTTTAAAATGTCCCCAGATGTGCAGTAGAGACTGAAGTCCAGGCAGGTGAATAGCACTGATCTGAGTGAGGAGGAATGAATGACTGGACAGGCTGCCCACATTGCATGGTTCAACTGTAATGTAGTGGGATGCACAGAGTCTCTTTTCTTTCAGCTACCTCATGTATCCATGCCTCCTATTTAGGAGGACAGTTCAAAAGGATGACTAGGTCCCTACCCATGGCAGGGGGGTTGGAACTAGATGATCTTAAGGTCCTTTCCAACCTGAACTATTCTATGATTCTATGATGCCGACATGCTAACTGCTTTGGAGATTACTTTTTGTAAGACCTTTTTTATTGTAGGCATTGATTTAACTGTGCCTCTGAAAAAAGATTTGCCTGCTAGCTGTACCTAGCAGTTACGCTTGAGTATTTGGAATCTGTTTTGCATACTCTGTTGCAGAGTCCTGTACCTGAGCTCTCTGCTATCAATCAACACATGTTTGCATTTCAGTAATTTACATCTTTAGCTTTTTAGGGGTACTTCTGAGGGCTGATGGATATTTTATGACTGGGCACAGGCCAAGGCTGCCAACATCAGACCAGTCGCTCCTTGTCTGTGGCTCCTGGACCCTGTCTTCACTATACACTATCACCTGCTGAGGGGCTGATTCAGGAGTGAAGCCTCTTCCCACTTTATCTTGCATGAATTAAGCTTTCTTTTGCTCCCCAGGCTACAAATGAGTAAATTCTCTTCCTTATCAGCAAAGATAGGATAAGTAGCTCTGTTGGCACTTGGGCACACCCTGTTGGCTTCATAAAAGGGATGTTAATTCACCTCTTCTCTGTTTTTGGCCCTGAATGACTGTTACTGCCAAGTGTGCTATGGGAATGGGTGTTAAATGTTACTGTCACTTATAGTATATGAAAGATGATAAATACTGTGGAGACAAACTGTGAAGAATGAAAACAAGAAGCTGATGTTTGGTGTGAATGAAGAGGGGGAAGGCTGTGAAAAGTGAAATCACATGCTCAGAGCAGAAGGCTAGGAAAGTTTTCTTCACTGTAATGTTATGAATGGAAATAGGTAGCAATGTTATATTTGACAAATTTGTAGAAGATTTTGTTAGTCGAGACAGGAGATGGTGAGAGCCTGGAGGAGTGATTTAGGTTACGAATGAGAGTAAAATTTTGTAGCTTATAACTGTAATGTAAAAAAAGGGAGTAAGAATCAAGTGGGGATTCAGCTAAAGGCTATGCCAAGGCTATGGACCTGAGGAGCTGGAGAAGAGGCAGGATGGTGGTATTTCCATAGTGGCAGAGGAAAGGGAATGTCTCCCTTTGTCAAAGGGAAAGATGAAGAGTACTACTGTAACCATGCCACTCTTAAGCAGATGGCTGAAACATGGAGCATGTACTTTATTTATTTTGCAGATGAAATTATCTGGAATTCAGTTATCAGTATAATTATCTGTAAATGAATTATCTGGAGATAACATGAAAATAAACAGAGACAGAGCCCAGGTGTAGAAGGCTTCTGTAGAAAACTGTAGGGAAGAATGAAGAAAATCTATCCTTTGAAATGTATGCTGAAAGTGCAGTTAGAGAGAGAATCAAGACATAGTGAATGCTCCATCCCTGGCGGCATTCAAGGCCAGCTTGGAGAGAGCCTTGGGTGGCATGGTTTAGTGGGAGGTGTCCCTGCCCATGGCAGGGGGGTTGGAACTAAATGATCTTAAGGTCTTTTCCAACCGTAACTATTCTATGATTCTATGATTTTATGATGGATGAGTCAAAGTCCATGGACAGCAACTTTCCAAGAGGAAAAGTCTTGCAGGCAGGTTGGAAAGGGCGACAAAGTGTGTTAGTTCTGGCTTTTGGAGGAAGGATTCATAAGTGACTTTGGTGAAAATGTGGTTTCTTCACTGGAGAGCAAAGGAAAGAAGTTAAAAAAAAAGAGGGCTTAAGACTGAACTTGATTGGAAGAGCTTCAGAATACACTTGCAGGCAAAAAAAAATGAATGGGATGGCTTGTAAAGAGGAAAGTGGAGTCAAAAAGGGTCTATTTTTAAAAAGATGATATCATGAGGTGAAGAATCCTGAGGAAATTGAGAAGTAGAAATAGTAAAGAGGAAGTGAAAGAGTGACTGCTGGATTAAAAGACAAGCTTGAAAGAAACTAACGCCATGCTTGTCTGCTTAGAATTAACATTGTGGATTATATCTCCTGCATATCCTGCAGAAGAAGAAAAAGTCTTAGAAGGAGTATTGAAAAACCTGAAAATTTTAATTAAAAATAAGTTATTGAAATTATGTGCAGCAGGAGAAGCGTATGGTTGGGAAGGGTGAAACAGAGAAGGAAAAAACATCTGAAGGAGTGAATCAAAGGTGGTGGTAGGGTGTCAGCTCTGGAAACTTGGGATTCAGTTAAAGTATAGAAGTATAGAGGACTTTTTTTTTTTTGCCTAGGTGGGTTGAAACTAGATGATATTAAGGTCCTTTCCAACTGTAAGTATGCTATGATTCTAAAGGGAAGAGAAGAGAATGAATTTAGAGTGGAGAGTGCTGCCCAGGCTGGTCAGAGGAGAAACAGGAAACAGGAGGTGGGGGTGTGCTGTGAGTGAGGGAGACAGACCTTCCAATGGGAAAGTGGGAAAAATGAAGTGTAAGTAGAGACAGACAAGGTCTGGAGAATTTCATGAGCATGTAATAAGATAAAGAAAAAGGGGGAGCAGGAAACACTGAAGAGATGAAGAAATTATTATGATTGTGATCTGGGCAAGGAACAAGGTAAACTAAAGAGATAGATGATTGGTGCTCGTTTGAGGAATGAGGACCCTGAAGACAGGGTGAGGAATTTCCAAACCGGGCGGGCAAATCAAATGGAAAAAAAAGCTAATCTATGGCAAAAGGAATTAGGTGTACTATCAAGATAGTACTTGAAGGTATAGAGCATAGGTGAAGAAAGATACATGATTCTCTGAAAGCTGTGAAGAGAGGAGGAGAGAGACAGGAGTCTAAAATTGTTAGAAACAGTGAAAAAGATTGTAATTTGTAACTCTTGTAATGAGGATAGAGGGTTTTTTTGGCTTTTTTTTTTTTTCTTTATAATAAAGTTGCACCTTCTGATACTTCGGATAATGCTGTTGCCTTTATAATCACAGAGTCACAGAGTGGTTTGGGTTGGATGGGACCTGAAAGATCACCGAGTTCAAATCCCTGCCACAGGCAGAAACACCTTCCACTAGACCAGGTTGCTCAAAGCCCCGTCCAACCTGGCCTTGAACGCTGCCAGGGGTGGGGCAGCCACAGCTTCTCTGGGCAACCTGTGGCAGTGTCTCACCACCCTCTTAGAGAAGAATTGCTTTGTAATGTCTAATCTAAATCTACCTTTGATAAAAATGGCTTGCTTTTTAATGTTATGCTTAATGTTACTCATTAGTTTTTTATGTTTCCTTCCAAAATTCAAATAGTTCATACATAATACATAAAAGTCATTTTCTGTGGTGGTCCCATTAACATTCTCCCCAGAATGCCATCTCCTTCTTGCAGAGCCTGTGATATACTAATTTATATCTAGAAGCTCCTTAGAATTTAAAAATATTAAGCTTACTCAATGATATATTAACTTAAATCATTAGTCAATGGCTAAGAAATAATGAAGTGCTTCCTAGATCAATAGGTGCTGTAAATTAACAGGAAAACATGTACTGAAAGAAAGTCTAAATGCCAGAGTAATGATGATGAAGGTCAACACTGAACTAGGTATCCCTCTTATTTTCTCTTATTTTAATTTGTAGAAGATAAAGAAGAACAAATGTGTAGCACCTCAGACACACATACATGTGTGTATATATATATGAAATATAGCAAATATACCTACGTATTTGAATAAATATACCTATATATTTGGAAGCAGGAGCTACATGGTTTCCCAGCAGGTTAGGAATTTTTGCTGTGATCCTGGAGAACTCTGAAGTGCATTCTTATCCTGAATTTACTGGTCTGCTGATGTAGTTGAGATTAACAAACTACTTGCTAAGCCAGGCACTTTACATATAACAAGTGTCACTGTTATTTCCCAATTAAAAAGGTTATTTTTCTCCATTAAAAGCACAAGATTTTACTTCCATTGGAATGGATTCCCTTAGTCATAGAATCATAGAATCATAGAATAGTTAGGGTTGGAAAGGACCTTAAGATCGGCTGCCCCGGCAGTGGCCAGTGTAGGTACCCAGACAGAGCCAATGAGAGGGGAGGATGCAGCACAGAGCTTGGGGTGTAGAGAGTGCCTGTACTGCTCTCCTGAGGAGAGGGTGCACAATGGGCAGGGCTGCACTCTGTGCTCCCTGGTGGAGGTCCTCCTGCAGCAGGTGGCTGAGCTGCGGGATGCTATTACTGGGCTGAAAGGTGTCAGGGAAGCTGAGGGGAAACAGCACTGCTTGCTCCAGGACCAGACTGTGCAGGGGCCTCAAGCGTCCCCTGTAGCTCATGCAGGAAAGAAGGAGGCCGCTAACCCAGGAAGCTGGGAAACGGTAACGGAAACAACAATAAAAAAAGGAGGAAGAGGACAATTAAAAGCGAGGGGCTTCCTCTTAAATCTGTTGTTCCTACCCAGAACCACTTTGCTGTCCTGCAGGGGGCTGATGAAGAAACACGCTTGCACCAGGAACAACCGGCTGATGCACTGATAAAGAAGATCACTACTGGTGCTGTCAGGAAAAAGCGGCGGGCAGTAGTGGTATGGGACTTTACTCTGAAAGGAACAGAGGCACCCATCTGTTGGCCTGACCCAGTCCCAGGGGAGGTGTGCTGCCTACCAGGGCCTCGGATCAGGGATGTTGCAGAGAGGCTGCCTGCTCTAGCCAGTTCCACTGACTATTACCCACTTCTAGTGATCCATGTGGGTGCTACTGATATAGATAGCAGTAGCCCGGAGAACATAAAGAAGGACTACAGAGCCCTGGGAGAGGTGGTTAGGGGCTCTGGAGCTCAGATTGTCTTTTCATCAATTCTCCAGGATACAGGGGAGGACCTTAAAAAGGCTAGGAGGATTGGCCAGGTTAATAAATGGTTAGAAGGGTGGTGCTATATTCAGGGGTTTGGGTACCTTGAACATGGGACTCTATTTAGTAAGCCAGGTCGACTGGGGGCTGGTGGAGCTGGTCTGACAAAGAAAGGGAAAAGTGGATTTGGTAGGAGTTTTGCCAGACTGGTCAAGGATGCTTTAAACTAGATGTGTTGGGGGAGGGGAGCATCATTCCATCCCAACACACCCAGTCACTTGCCAGCACCTATAGTAAACGTTCAGAGCAATGTAGAGATATTCCAGCTGCTCCAGCCAATGAACTGGCTTCATTTGGAGCTCAGCTCAGATGCCTCTATACAAATGCCTGTAGCATGGGGAACAAACAAGAGGAATTAGAGATGTGTGCACATCTACGGGGGTATGATATCATAGGCATCACAGAAACATGGTGGGATGGCTCCTATGACTGGTGTGTTGGAATGGAAGGTTACAGGCTCTTTAGGAAAGACAGGCCTGGTAGGAGGGAGGGGGAGTTGCTATTTGTGTTAGGGATAGGCTGGAGAGTATGGAGCTCTGTCTGGGGTCAGGTGAGCAGTCAACAAAGAGTTTGTTGGTCAGGGTTAAAGGGAGAACAGCGATGGGAGACATTATTGTGGGGATCTGTTACAGACCGCCTGACCAAGAGGACTTGGTGGATGAAGTGCTCTATAGACAGACAGGAACAGCCTCACACTCGGAGGCCCTTGTTCTCATGGGGGACTTCAATCACCCTGATATCTGTTGGAGGGATGGTACAGCCCGGCACAAGCAATCCAGGAAGTTCTTCGATTGTGTGGAAGACAGCTTCCTTCTGCAAGTAATAGAGGAGCCGACAAGGAGAGGTGCCATGCTTGACCTCATCCTCACCAACAGGGAAGGGCTGGCTGGAAATGTGATGCTCCAGGGCAACCTTGATTCCAGCAATCATGAGATGGTCGAATTCGAGATCCTCAGGACAGTGAGAAGAGCGTGCAGCAAGCTCACTGCCCTGGACTTCAAGAGAGCAGACTTTGGCCTCTTCAGGAACCTGCTCAGTAAGATTCCATGGGATATAGCCCTAGAGGGCAGGGGGGCCCAAGACTGTTGCTTGGTATTCAAGGATCACCTGCTGCAAGCTCAGGAGCAATATATCCCTACTAGAAGGAAGTGCTGTAGGAGGGTCAGGAGACCTCCTAGGATGGATAAGGAGTTGCTGAGGAAACTTTGAAGGAAAAAAGAGGCTTATAAAAGGTGGAAGCAAGGACAGGTGGCCTGGGAAGAATACAGGGATGTTGTCCGGGAAGCTAGGGACCGGGTTAGGAAAGCTAAGGCCCACTTAGACCTAATTTGGCTAGGGATGTTAAGGATAACAGGAAGGGATTCTATAGGTACACTGCAAATGAAAGACAGACTAGGGACAATGTGGGCCCCCTCCAGAAGCTATCAGGAGAACTGGCTACCCTGGATTTGGAGAAGGCTGAGGCTCTTACTGACTTCTTTGCCTCAGTCTTCACCAGCAAATGCTATGACCACATCACCCAAGTCTTGGAAGGCAGACGCAGGGACTGTGAGAATTAGTCATCTAATGTGTTCTTGTAATCTAACGATTTCTTTCCAAAACTGGTTTTCAATTATGTTAGAGGATTAAGTGTCTTACTATGGTGTTTACTCTTCTATATTATTCATGGACAGTTGCAAAAACTTCTTGTGAATGTGATCTTTATTTAGGAAGGATTGCTTGATAATGCTATATCACTGCAACTGAGAAATAAATCTCATGTATAGTACTGCTAGCCCTTTCTTCATATGCAGAAAGCGGTCTAAACTGGATGGGTTGTAGATGAGAATGCAAAGCACAGTGTCAGGTCTGTGAGCTGTGATGTCTCTTTTTCTGCTTTTCAGTGTTGTTCTTACTCAAAAGATTCTTAATATCTTTTTATCTTAGGTAATGTCAGCAGAAGCACAAAGAGATGGAGTTACTGTAGATGAGAGAGTTAACACTTGTCAGCTGAATTGCATTTGCACACCTCATGGAAGAATTTAGTCCTCCCCACCACTGAATTAGAATGCATTAACAACTTATTGTATTCAACTGTTGTGTTTTGTTTTGTGCGTGACACAGGTGAGGGGGAATCCCAGAGATAATTTCTGCAGGTCATCTGACATGGCTGCCACCATGGTGAACTGGTCTCTTGTAGCCATGTGTAACACCATAGTGTTAGTCATGCCGCCGCAGGGTCTCTCTTTTCCTGGGTTTAGTGCTCCTTGTCCTGTGGTGGAGGCATGTCAAGACCATGCTCAGACCTGTTACTTTTGGTAGTCTCTCATTATGCCTTGCTTTAAAGTTCTTGCAGCTGTTTAAAGATCAAAAAGGTAACTATCTCAGGCCTCAAACCAGTCATCTTCTTGTTTATACCTAAAAATAATACCCTTATTTACCATGTAGGAAGGATTTGTCTTTACAGGTGATCAGGGTTGGGAAGTTGATTTTCAGAGGTGTGAAAAATTGATGATCTTGGGCTGGGCTGAGCAAATGGCTATATCTAGTGGTGCTAGGGCAGGCTCCAGGCCACAGATACCTACCTGTTGGTCTATGTTGTTATTGCAACATTGCTGCAACAGCCCAGGAGCAGCACGCTTGTGACCCACATTTAATAACAGCTTGCAGCCAACTCATGGAGTGATTCATGAGCTAGCAACTCCCAAAAAGCAGCCTGATCTCTTGGAGGCTAGGATTGTTTAATGGTATGGACAGGGCTAGTCCGTGCCTGTAGGTCTCAGTGCCAGAGTCCAGACCAATTAATTTAATGAACTAATGTGAAGAAACCTTACAGCATCATTCATTATGTGTGTCAGGAAAATCTAGAAGAGGACTTAAGTGGTCTGTTGGTTGCTCACCAGTGAAAAGGTGAGCTGAATCAGTCAGTGGTGGAGGTAGGGAGGGTGCTCTTCATAAAGGAATCTGAATTAGGGCAGATATATCGAATCTTACTTTTTTTTATGTCCAAACATTTGTTCTAGAGATGAATCATCATCCTTATTGAGCTTCATGCAAGCTACAAACTTCTTCATTTTACAGCTCCTGCAGTAAGAAAATAATAAGTTAATAGGTTTGTGGGTAAAATATAACAACAGATTAATGCAATTTTTCTATTTATTTCCTATGGCTAGCCATCTCAAGGACACAAGGGAAGCAGAGGGTCTGTGATTCCCTATGTGATGTTTTGCAGACTCATTAGTTTATGAGAACACTTTCATCCTTTCTAAGTGGTGGCTATAACTGTTAGAAGTTTGCATTGCCTTTATTTATTTATATATTTGTTTAGTGTTAAATCTTAATGAACTCTAAGAATTGATTGAGGGATAGCTGGATTGACCTGAATTTTCTCTTCAAACTCAGACAAACCCTTAATGGGGCCTTAAAATGTTCAGTTTATATTTATTTTTTTCTCTTGTCTGAATAGGTTGGAAGAACAGAACTTCTTTGGCTTTAGCATGGCCGATACCATCATTGCATATTGATCAGTAGCCTCATGGTACAAAAAAGACCCTCAAGCAGTGACCTGAAGCAAAGTGGCCATCTGTCTATGTACAGGAGAAAAAGAATTTCTAAAATACAAAGGGACATGTTTTTCTAACAGTTCTGATACAATTATCACTTGTTATATGTTGACTAGAGAGTACAGTGTTGAGTATTATATCCAAACACAAATCTGTACATCTGCACACACAAAAATAGGTCTCAGGCTTAAGAACAGAACAGAGTAATAATTCACATTGTGACCAAGATATTTGAAAACTACTTTGGTTTGGGGGGCTTCTATCTGTGAATTTCAAAATAGAGATTTTCATTCATAAACCAGAAACTCATCAGGACCTCTTGAGATGTCTCAGTTTGGACAAAACATTAAAACTCCCAAATCTTTTGAGAACCTGAGCCTTGTAATTTTTCCAGGCTATAGAGCTTGTTGGCTTTATACTTGTGTATGTACTGCATCATAAGAGAGCACAGCTACAGCTGCGTTGCAGTCCATTTCTGAGGGCTAGTAGTGAAAGGGATGGGTCTGTGTCTGGACTCACCGTGGTTCTGTACCTTTGCCATTCCACCAATACCAATGAGGCCAACACCACTAGTGGTAATGAAACTGCTCCTGGTTTGTAGCTCTGAAGCAGTTGCAAACCTTCCTTCCTCCTGGTAGCAAAGTTTCCAGCCTCCTTTACTAACACTCAGGACAGCATATCTGAAATTCTTGCCTGCATTGGGTCAAAGCTGCATCTGCTAGGAGAGCTTTATCTATGAAAAAGTGAATGGGGTTTCAGATAACCTTTGTGACAGACTCTTAAACTGTATGTAGGTTCACAGTGTTGGGAGGCTGTGAGGTAAATTTAGATAAGTGTGGACTAAATATAAATATACTTCTCACTTCCCTGAGCAGTTGATGTGAAGGGGTTAGACTCCTGCCAGAAATATGAGTGTTAAGTCCCTGCTCTGCACTGATTTTCTGTGGAAGCTGGGGTAAATTGCTGAGACATCCAGACTCAAAGCTTGTTGGATGGGACCCTTAACCTTCACTTTCCATTTGTAACATAGGATAATAATATTCCAGTACTGAACAGGAACACTTCAGAGAAGTCTGCATCAGTTTGATGGTGAGAAAGGTTTTAGCCACAGTACCAGTTATGTAAGAGTCCAGCAGTTACCTTAGCATGCAGAGACAAGTTTTAGTGGCATGACCTTTGCTCCAATACATGCCTATTCTGTCAGCTGCTTAAAAGATAAGAATGTATTGATTTAGACATTTGGAGTTCAACAGTGTTACAAATACTAAAGTAACAAGGAAAATTAATAATTATGGAACTGACAGTTTTTGAAGGTGGATCCATGGAGGCCTTGGATGAAAGGTGTTTTATGCTCTTCCAGCATATAACATAAAGGTGAGGGCTTTATGTCAGCAGAGTAAAGCACCACCTCTTTATTTCTTTAGCCTTTCTGAGGAATATACAAGAAAGGAGAATTCTTCATAAAAACTGATGCTGCAGTTTGGTTCACCGGGGCTGCTGACTGAGCCGACAGTGTTCATTTAAACCCTCAGTCAGGCGATGCTTTTAACCCCACATGAAACCAACATCTGTTCAGGAAAGCATTGAATCACATACCCACAGACCAATATTGTTTAAGTCCTGTTGACTTCAGCAGGACCTGCGTATCTGTGATTGCACCATTCTTAAACAGGGAGGTTAGTCAGAGTAGGACCTGAAGGTTGATTTTCCCTGAAGATGACAAAACTATGTAGCATTCATTGGTACAGGAACAAACTGAGTTTGGTTGGCTCTTATGATGTTTCATCATATAATGTGCTTTGTTGCATTTGTGTATTTGCAAAGATTTTCTAATAAGTCCTTATTTATTAAAGGTTATTCGGGGAGTATTTTTCTGCATTAACCAGATTTCATTTGATTAAATTCAGTATCAAAAGGTATATAAGAATTTCAGTGCTGCTATTAGAATTATCTACGGAAGGAACATTTGTATGGTGTTGATTAAAAGATGGCTTAAACAAGTAACTATACTTTTCCTTTTATATTTTTTTTTTAATGATTTACAAGCCAGGAAGAAACCAAACAAACATCCCAACACATTCATAATGAAATGTGACACAGGAAGCAATCTGTTCAGAACTGAAAGGCAAATCAGACTTCATATGTCTGTCCAAAGAAATTGCAATAACACAAAATCATTTTCTTTGATGTTAGCTTTGGCAATGCAAGTACAGAAAAAGAAAAGATCTCTCCTTCCCCAAATATCTGGAAAGACGTCTGCAAGGGCTTTTCCCTAGTTTTAACCCAGAGGCTCAAGTCAGCACATTTGTGTTTTAGGGAATGTGAGGATTCAAAGTTGAGTCTGGGTGTTTCTGAGTTTTAATGAGTGTGAATACTCCATTCAGCTGACAAACCTGAGTATATGCTTCCAGGCTATTTTTCATCCCCTGCTACCCTTGCTACAACGAAAGAAAATAGCTCTGGCTTGGCTTTTTGTGCAAATAACAGAAAAAGCAATGGAGAAGCCTTAAGAGCCTCTCTCAGGGGGCTAAAGCTTTCAGCATACCTATAAAACATAGCACGGCTGTCCCCTGCAAATGCGGATGTAGAGGCTGAAAACACAGAGTAGCATTGTTCTGTGCTCCAGCCATCCCTGCAGGCTCCGGCTTAGCAAGCTGTTCCCCTCATGGTGGCCCTAGAGTTGTGGGGCATGTGTGTATTACAGCTCTACCCTCAGGGCAGGGCTCCCCCCCACCTCCTGGCCCCACAGGAGCTGCTCTCTAAGGACCAGGCGTGGGGTTAGAAGATGGTCAGGGCCTCAGGAGGTCTTCAGAGATGGCAGCGGTGTGGTCCTCAGGTGCTGAGAAAGGGATGGGCAGGAACATAGGAGGGGGGATGCACCCGTCTGAGGTTGCCTTGCTTGAGCTAAAACAAGTGTAGGCAAAAGGAGCAAGCACTTGGTAGTGGTTTTATTTACCAGTATTGATACAGACACAGAGACTCTGGGACATCCCAATCTACAGCTAATTATTTCTTATTGCTCCTCTGGCAAGCAACAAGCTAGTTTCTGGTTTCTTTTGTCTTTGCAGCTTATTTAACCACATCAGCTTCTAAATGCGCTCCTAAATATGTTGCTAGTTTGGCTATGGCCTTTGAGGTGAATTGTGGATCACAAATATATGCTCCACTGCAAGACAAAACAAACCTAATTTTGTGCCTCAGGTGGCAAAGCTGCCAGTGCAGAGCTCACTGAATATTACAACCTCTTTTATGGACTGTAAGCATTGAAAGGGCAGCTTGAGCATGGAAAGGGGTAATGTGCTGCCAGCTCCCTCCACTGGCCATCTCGAAAGACAGGGAAATGTTAAAGCAGGAAAACTGCTAAAAGGTTAGAGAAGATAAGACGGTTACCCTCCTGGCAAAATGTGAGAGGGTTTCTGCTGGTAGTTAACAGCTGTTGTAGATTGCTTATAGATTGCTCATGAGAGATAAACTGTGTTTAAGGAGAACTTTGTTTATCCACAGCTTGTCTGAAGAAGCATAGGATGTGTCATCTGGGTAAGACAGACAAGAAGATATTAAGCTCAGCCTTTAAACTGCCCACCTACATATTATTATCACAGTGAAATATAAGCAACATTATAGTAAGATGAATAGTTAAGTAAGGAAAAAACAACCCACAGGCGTGGTCAGTGCAGTCAGTGCAAAAAGCTCCTGCAGATAGTGGTCTTAAACCTGTGCTGGGAGTCCATTTTTTAAGAGAAATATCCAGTGCAAGGATGAAAATCAGTGGGCTGCAGCTCCACAAGTTAAGAGTGTGTGCTCAGTTTTACCTTTTTCAATTTCATGTCATGTCTCCATCTGTCCAGTCTTTGTTGGTATAAAACCAGACAGTGGCTAGTCTTTTTTTAGTTGGATGTTGGGTGGTACAGATTTACATGTCCACACCCAGGAGGGCTCACCCACAAGGCTTAGACTAGTTGCCTGTTGCAGGTATGTTTTTTCAGTTGCTGCCAATGAATTTCAATGAATGTTGCACATCTTGCATGACAGAAATGATTTATTACCTGCATATTCTTTTGTAAATTAAAAGATACAAGAGACAGATCACTGCTCAGGGATAAACTAGCCCTAACTCTTCATGCAGGAGCCTGTTTTGATTCATGTGAAAGGATTTTAGGAGATGAGAAGCTGACTGCTGGGCCTCATTTTATAGTGAAAGTGTGGTAAATGCCTCCTCACTTTGTCTAGTGTGTCTGCTTTACTCAAGAGTCTTGCAGTGCCAGAACTTCAGCTAGTATAAATCAGAGAGTATTGATTTATCATTGCTGAGGGTTTTGCCCTGTGCCAAATGCTCAGTAGTTGAGTGATTGTTTTTCACAGGGCACCATTGTTTGGCTCAAATGTGTGGGCACAGAAAAATGATAAAACTGCAAAGTTTTAAAACTCACTCTTTATATTTAATGAAACTGCAAAGAATGCACATATAAGCTGAGTTAAATCTTTCATGGTGGGAATCCTAGCTCCTGCTCTGTGTGCTGAAGTTGCATAACCTGCCTGTTGCAAAGATTACGGTAGCTGTCATGGTGGATGTCCTTCATAATTTCTAGAGCAGGAGATATGTTTTAAGATGGATTGAAGCCCTCAATAAAAAACAAATGGCACCTTTCGTGCCTTCCAAACTCAATCTAGCTGTTTTGTGATCCAGTAGCAAGAATTCTATCCTTACTGCCTAAAGGAATTGAAATTGTACTATGTAAAACCCAGTACTTACAATGTTGGACTTTATGACTCTGCATATGCGGATAAAAATGAGTTAGCTAGATCAAACCCTCCTCCCAGCTAAAAAATGAAATTGTTGCCTTACTTGAGATGTAGAATTTCTTAATGTTAATTTTTACTGAGGATTGTTTGTGCAGGAAGAACGAGTGGGAGAGCTCTAACTTACAAGTCCCTAAATCTGTCCTAGAGTGATTTGGAGAGGGCTCCAGACAGCATCTCTGCACCCAAAACTCACACAGCCAAGCTTCAGGGATGACATTGCTTTGCAGAGACTGTCTTCTTATGAATGTTGTATGAGATAAAGGACCATAGACACTAGTACAAGGCTGTGAGTCTGATGTTTAATGTGCCCATAGGTAACATAATCAAATTATTCTATGGATTTTGGACAACAGTATGGCAGTATTAATGTTTTTGTATTATGAGGCCTCCAATAAAAAACAGTTGCAGCATTAGAGAGTTCAGAGTTACAGTACTAAGGATTGTCTGCAAACTATGTAGATCAAAAGGTCAAATGATGTGCTAAAGAAAGAGAAGTGTGAAAAAAGCAAAGCAAAACCTCACTTTAAGAGCTTTAATATGTGCAACTACGGCTCAGCTTGAACAAAAAATTTTATTTCTTTTTTCAGTTAGATAAGAATGAACCATATATGTCATGAACCATACGTGTCAGAAAAGGAAGCAGATAAAGCACAGCATTTCAAAACAAACAGCTGCTCAAATATGAATCTCCTCTTTATTGCGATTTCAGTTGTATCAGAGTAAAGGTCTCAGTGTGGCTGGGCAAGTCAATCATTATATACCTTTTTAGTGTGACAGTCTGACACCCCACACCCCTACTGTGCCTGCTTCATGGTGCATAATTCTATTGTGTGTCATGTCACTTAGAGTTTTGATGGCATGCTACCAAATGGCAGAGGAAAACACACGATCAAGCCTTCATTTTCATAAATGAAATTAAAGTACAAGCAGGAAATATAGAACAGAAGTGTTTTCATTAGTGCTGTTTCAAGGGTCCATCACTCAAAATGGAGACTTTTGCAAGCCCCACAAAACATTTGATTACATATGCAAATGAGTGGGTTTCCCAAGTATATATTATTTTCTTTTCCAATTTTGATGGTCTTTTTGTAATAACAAACTTGTGCCAAATTATTTTCCCTGGCATTACGTCTTGCACCGGGTTAGACTGACAGTAACAGAGCCCTTGGGCTCTGCCAGCATTGCCTTGGTGTGCTCCAATGACTTCTTTCACAGAAGCCTCCTTGCAGGTGTACCTATGTTAGACATGTTTAAACACCATAATCTGTGACCTCCAAAATATGACCAGAATGAGTGACAAAATGAAGTTTGGATGAGCTCCTATCTTCAAGTCCAGTGTTTTCTTTACCCAATTACTTGCACTTAGGAAATTCTTAAAAATAATTGACATAATTTTGTTGGGCATTAAGCAGAGTGAAAACGAAAAGAAGGTTCTTAGCCCTAAACTTTGTGATCTAAACTGGCATGTACACTGTGTTAGGTAAGCTGCCAAATTCGGGGCAAAAGAATAAGTAAACACATGCCCTAAAGGCAATAGCTCCCCTTTCCTCACCTGCATCACTTTGAGATCTAAGAAATAAAACAGATAACTTTTAGAATTAGATTTTGCAGCTAGACTTGAAGGAAAGTGAATCTGGTACTGTGTAGTAGAAAAAGTTAGCTAGTAATAACTAGATTAAGCTGGATCTTATCAGCATTATTCTTCGCTATTTCCACTGTTGTATTCCCTTCTAAACTTGAAACATCTGTTTATTTTATTTCATTGAGCCCAGGGGGTCCCATGACTGAAATCATGCCTAACTTAGGAAAGCTAGTCCCCAAAGATGTTTCCCTGCAACACTGCTGAAAATAAGAGGAAAAGAAAACATCTAAATGAAAGAAATGGTGTGTGGTACCCAGTCTGCTGAATCTGAGCACTGAACTTGTTTTGAAATGTCAGGTGCGTGGTAAGAAAGTCCTGGAGCAAGTGACAAGTTTCCTGTCTTGTCTGCAGCAAGAATTCATGTGAAGGTCTCCAAGGGAAGCTCCTGTCTGAATAATGTAGATGCTAACCATCTTCACAAAGTTTTATCTCATTGCAGACATTTTCCCCTTTGCTGCAGATCAGCCCTATAAGAGAATATTATAAAAGCAACTGGGACAAGCACAGATGCATATCTGAGTGTTCAGGCTTTGTGCTAAGTGATGTGTGACCATCAAAAAATCCCCTCTTCTGAGGCTCCAGCAGTACAGTGGTAAAGTCAACACCACCTTATGGGACTTTTGCAGTTACCTGAAAGACATTCACATCCTGCTGCTGTCTAGCAGGAGTGCAGAGCTTAATTCCTTTAAATGTCTTGGGGAAAATCTCAGCTATCATTTTCACTTGGGAGAGAAAGTAAAAATTCTCAAAGCCACAGTAAAAGCATAAATGAATGTTGCTGGTGCTGTGGTTTTATGTGTACATTCTGACAGGTAAGCCAGTCTGCAGAAAAAAATGGCTTTTCATTAATTAAAATTCTACACAGATAAAAGCATTTTCCCCGCATGTTGTTTTCTCCTAACAGTCCCATTAGAGGTGGGAGCTCCAGCAGACAGCACAATGACTTTGAGTCCAAATTTCATGGCAAGATTGGAATTAGAATCTTTTTTTTTCAGCATGAAAAAAAAAAAAGGAGTTAGCTAGACCTTTAAGGGCTGGAGCAGTGGATATGGATGGTAGAATGTCTTGCTGAATGCTTATTCTGGTCAGATGAACATTTTCCGCTGCAGCTTGTTTTATGCCATGAGCATTGCTCTGAGCGGTTATTATGAATAATCTTTTTCTAGTCAGTAGTTGCTTTCTCCTAACCTAAACCATTCAATGACAAACAGGCAATGGTCCAGACCTCCAGGAGATATAACCTCCTGTAACGCTGCTGTATTGACTGTACTGAGTGCTACTCATCTAAATCAGCTGACCCAGTTTCTTATCACAGCTTGAGCACGGCACACTTCAAAAAGCTACAGATGTGATATGATATGATAAAAGTCCTCAAACTACTAATACTTCTCCTTTACTGGAGGAAAAAACTCTATATTGCCTATTTTCACCATTCACTTTACTCTGTGATTCTCAACATTGCACAATCATTTGCAGAATTAAGCTTTTGATGGCAAAAATCCCAAGAGTAAGCTGTCTGTCAAAACCTCCTTTCTCCTCTTTGTTATTCTACTTTCAGCTCCTGATCACAGCTCTCAGGAAGCCATGGAAGGCCATTCATTATGGTCAGCAGCTCTGAGACTGAGCTCTCAGGTACTCATGATGGAGTTTCTCCTTCTCACATTCACCCCAGCACCTCCCTTCTTCAGGCTAAATGAGGCCTGGATTTCTATGAAGTTAAATCCTTTAAAAAAAACAATCACACCATAATTTAACAGCCAAATGGAAAAAGAACATCTTTCTTCAATTTATTTCAAAGGCTGAAGGTGAATTCTCCTCACTCAATCCTCATTACGTCTTTTGTTCTTTTTTACAACCAGCAGAATGTAAAAGAAGCAAATGGGTACAGTGAGGTCCAAATTAGTTAGTATTGGTAAATCTAAACATTTTCCAGGAATCTGCTGCTGGGACTACAGTTTTGCTTCTTACATGGAAAAGTGGGCCTCAGATATGACCTCACAAACAATATAAAGCAACGCTGCATAACTTAATTATTCACTACATCTCAGGAGGATGGCATAATTATCTATCTCAAGAAAGCCTACAGCAGATGGTACGCTGCAGATTTGCATGTTTGCACCACTTATTAGTTTATAGAATTAAGAAAGCAGATTTTAAGATTTTAAAAAATATTTTCCCTAGAAGTGATAATGAAGTGGGTTTTATATCATATTGTTATGCATAGATTCCTCTATGTGACTGTAGTGCAAAAGTCCCCTTCTGAGTTGTCAGTTCATTTTTCCATATTTGACAGCAAGTTATTCATATGTAAAGATCTAATTCTCTCTCTGATGTCTGTAGTTCTCATTTAGCTCTTATAGAATCAAGAAAGATTTGTGAAAATATAAATTCATACTTTATGTGTTTAAGTACTTAGTATCACCAGCCATGCAAAAGATTCTTTAGTAAAGTACTTATTTTAACTGTGCTGTATCATTTTTACGTTTTTAGAAAGAGTCAGATTATGAGAGCTACTTCAGGAACGCTGGTGTTGCTGACAGAAGATCCCAAAAGAGGAAGTTTGAGTCTTCAGCTATTTATTCTTGCCTCTATTTCTGTTTTTCTGGACATGTGATTTTCCCATATGCAATTTGAAAGTCTATTTCTGATTGACTATACTGATGCAATTGATTCCATTTCACTTGAGAAGAGGCACCACGATTTGTTCTAGTGTGGACATGTGTATTCTTAAGATAGAAAAAAATGATCTGTGAGAGATGAGATTGACAGCTCTGGGAACTGAAGACTTGTACGCATCCATTCAACTGAACACGAGCTATAACTGTGCAGTCCTCCCTGTCTTTACCCCACTAAGATGCTGCAGCTCTTTATTAGAGAAATCCCTACAGGTTAGAATTTGTGCCAGGTTGGTGCTTGACTTCTCTGAGGAGCAGCCCAACAGTGGTTGAGAGGATGTGGAAATCTGTCTGGAAGGAAATTACTTGTGGGAGTTTGACCAGCAGAACACAGTTTTGGTGTTACTGCATGGCCTGAGCTTCTCTGGACAAGCAGGGGCTGGGGGCTTGTATTTCAGCATAGATCCCAAGGTATCATCACTGAATCTTTTAAAAATTCTCCTACTCCTCCCCCTCACCACACCATGACACCTGAAGGTGCTTAAGCCTCACATATAGAGAAATGCTGAATTCTTAAGCATTGTGAATTAAGACATAAATTCTATATACCTATTTTAAGAGATTATCAGTCCTCCAGAACTTTTGAACAAACCTATTGACTTAGATAAAGCACTGCTGACCAAAATAGAAATTGACATTGGTATTTTTTGTTTTGTAGGGTTTTCTTTAAAGCAAAAGAAAACATCAACTTTGGAACATTAAGGCACTCCAGCCATATTTTAGTTGCTATAAATACAAAATTATACTATAGACTTAATTTCGGTTAGGCCAGTAGTGGCAGGAAACTATCAACACTTCTGTTCTCAAAGTAATCAGTGATAATTTACAGCTAGGGAGAGCAATCAATATGCAGGAACTGCCCTCATTTTGGGTAAATTGAAATCTTTGACCCGGCAAGCACTGATGCCTTGCTTTAAACTAGACTAGGATTTCCTGTGGTAGAAGGGGTAGTCCAAATTATTACATTAATTTACCTAAAAGTAATAAGTACATGGACATGTCAATTCACTGAAGACTTCACTTTTTTTCCTACCTATTTTTAAATGACCTGCCTGCACAACTGACATGTATAATATTTGTAATGCTACAGATATTATGCCACCCAAGATAACAGCATCCTGGACATCTTGCATCACATAAACACCAGGTGATAGGAACAGCCACAAATTGAAAACCTCCCCTGAAAAGCCTCGGGTGTCAAATCACTTATACTTTTCCCATGTTTGGCTGGATCGATTGGATAGGGATCATGGACTTAAAACTGTAAGTTCTTTCTACTCATTAGAAAAGCTTTGCAATTTGAAGGTAAGCTTTCAAATTCAGGTATTTCTGTCTCTCTCCCAACATATATGTCATAGTAATACTCACTGGAAATATTAAAAGGAAGCATTTCATGGTAAGTTCTTAGAAATCCTCTAAACATATTCGAACAGAGATTTGTACTCCAATAATTTCAAAATTTTAAACAGAACATCCTATGCTTCCAAAGATCATTTTGTTGAACAAAATAGATTATTACCCCTTGGCTTGTCCAGCCCACCAGCTGCACCCAGGAGCTGGCAGCATAAGGCAGCCCAAAACAAATGGTGGCCCCATCCTTCACTGGTGTGCCTCAGTGACATTGCTCTTGGATCTCCACAGCCCTTCAGAGATGGAGACAGGCTTCTGTTGTGGTTTAAGCCTCTATAACTCACACAGTTGCTCTCTCACTCACTCCCCCCTCTTTCTTCCCCCCGCTCCTGGAGGGATGGGAAGGAGAATTGAAAGAATGCAACTCCCACAGGTTGAGGTAAGAACAGTTTAGTAACTAAAGTATAACACAAGACCACTACTGCTACCACCAATAATAATAATGACAAGGCAAATACAAGGAAAGAATACAATCGCTCACCACCTATACCCATCCTGACCAAGCAGTGCAGCCCCCACCCTTCTGGGTCTCTGCTCTCCGTTTCACATCCTGGGCATGACATGCTGTGGCATGGAATAGCTCTTTGGTCAGTTTGGGTCAGGTGTCCTATTTCTGCTTCCTCCCGGCCTCCCCTCCTCCCTGGCAGAGCACAAGACTCAGAAAGTCCTTGGTCAAACCGAAACATTACCAAGCAGTAACAAAACATTACCAAGCAGTAACTGAAAACACTGGTGCTATCAGCGCTGTTCCCAGGCCGAAAGTCAAAACCACAGCACTGCACCAGCTACTGTGAAGGAGAAAAAATGACTGCTACTGCTGAACCCATGACAGCTCCCCAGATGTCTCATGATGGTTTACATTTATCAATGATTAGGGTTCATCAAGTCAGACTTGCAAACCAGAGAACAGGCTTTGCACTGAAAAGTTCTATAGCTGTGAAGAGGTTTATACTCAGCCCATCTTTCTCTTTCCTTCCTTCCTTCCTTCCTTCCTTCCTTCCTTCCTTCCTTCCTTCCTTCCTTCCTTCCTTCCTTCCTTCCTTCCTTCCTTCCTTCCTTCCTTCCTTCCTTTCTTCCTCCATTTCTGGCTTGAAGTCCCCTAATTTTAGCTGATTTCAGTCCTCCACAGCTCCAGAGATTCTTTTTTTTTGTTTTGTTTCATTTGTACTGAAAAAAATCACAGCCTCCCAGAAAAACAACTTATACAGCTTGTCATGTACTTAGTCCCTGTAGGTAGGTTCTTGCTGTGTCAGGGTCTCTGGCTTAATAATAATCCTGCTATTTATTCTATGAATTTTCTGGCTTGATAGGGACTTTGCTGATTAATGTTGTCAGAATGGGATGTGCTGAAAAACACCTTCTGATGCATTACATGAAAGGCTCAACCTAACAGATGTACAAGATCAGTTTATTGTCATGTTCTTTTACCAGGAAAAGTCAAGGCTTTGGGCTAAATCAATGGTGCAATTTGTTTAATGTGAAGTTTGATTTTGCTTGAGTCAGACCTCACCGTTTTTTTTCTTTCTCTAAGGCATGCTAATAAGTTTCTTTTTAAGTTTCTGATTTCCTTTTTTTTTTTCTCCTGGATTTGCTTCTCCTGCTGTGAGTAAGTTATTTGAAGGATATTTATTCATAAAGCAGGTTCTTTCCTGTCTGGGCAGAATGAAAATATCTTGCGGATTCTTCTGACTGTTTCAGAAGTATTTTGATCCTAACACTTTATGTGCAACAAAAGTCTCACAACTACTGAGCAGGTGCATTTGCTTTGATGAAACTTCTAAATTTTGGGTTATGAAATATGGAAATGTTCTGGCATCCAGGTGGAAAATATAAAGATACTTAGATTTAATATGCAAGAATTAAATCTGCAAAAATAACATTATATCCTCACAGAAAATAGAGCTTTATCTGGAAACATCACATTCAAATGATCTAGTTTTGAAAATGGATAAAAGAGATGTCTATAATGATTTGTATTGAGTTCCTGGTTAGTACGAAATAATGTATATAATTACATATTCTGAAATGAAAGCCACAGCACTATTTCTGTTTTTGTAAGTGCTGCCTGGTTTCCCTGTGTTATTTACAACCAGTTGTAAAGGGGTCTTCATGCTCTGCAATGTTTTACGTTGTGTGGTGTTGGTGCTGGCAGTGGGGGACTGCAGGGATAGCTTCTGTGAGGAGAAGCTGGGACTGCCCCATGCTGGCTCCAAACCACCCACCACAGGGCACATTCTGGCCCCTCAGCCAAAATATTGGCACCTTGGGGCCATTTTTTGTCACCTTTTCTCATTACCAAAATCTGTTCTAGTTGTCAATAAATGAAATTAATACTCCCCAAGACAAAACTGTTTTGTCCATGATGGTAACAGGTAAATGATCCACTTGACATTATCTTGATCCACAAGCTTTTTAATCTCATTTTTTTCCCAGTGTTACTGTTAGGGAGGGAGAGTGAGTGAGCAGCTGGGTGGGCGTTTGGATCTATGGATGCTTCCTCTTTGTGTCTAGCTATCATTCTGAGAAGTACTTGCCATTTAAATACATGCAGAAATAGAAAACAGAAGACTGAAAAAGGAAAGTCTTGTCTCCAAATGGGGAAAAGCATATTTCTAAGCTGTCTAGGAGCAAAGGTCTCCTGTGGGGGACAGAAATCCACCCATTATTTATTGCAATAATGATGTAACTGTAAAGGCAATCATTAATGATACATAGGTCAAATGCACCTCTGGGGTATGTGAGTTTTAATGAGGGAAGCTGTCATGGGTTCAGCATCACCAGTCATTTCGCTGGTACACGTGAGGAGCTGGATAGATCATCTCTCAAGTGTTTGAGGTCCTGGGACAGTTTTTCCACAGCTGAGATGATGGAAGCGGTGAGAATGTCTTCAAACTCTCGGAGTTCATGAATCATTTAATCCACTGTTGGTGGTATTATGTCATTCCAGGTTACTCTTGCCAATGAGTAGGCATATGATGGGAGTGCATTCCGTGTAAATTTCTGCCACATGGGTCGTGTACATTCGACTTCATCTGGATCTATGGGTATATTCCCGTTATTCGGCTTGATATGATAGATCATCTCTACAATGGCTGATTCCCTCAAAGACTGGATGACCTTTTCTGGAGTAGTCCATTTGGCCGAAAGACTCAGCAGCTTTGTAGGGATTGGTCCATGCACTGAGGGATGATCACTCTCCCTCTCTGTATGTGTGGATGTGTATATATATATATGTATGTGATGGTATATTGAAAACATGGGATCTGAGCATGATGTGAATGGTATGGAATAAGGGGTGGATACTGTCATGGGTTCAGCAGCAGCAGTCATTTTTCTCCTTCGTAGTAGCTGGTGCAATGCTGTGTTTTCGACTTTTGGCCTGGGAACAGAGCTGATAACACCGATGTTTATAGTTACGGCTTAGAATGTTTTGGTCTGACCAAGGACTTTCTGAGTCTCAGGCTCTGCCAGGGAGGAGGGGAAGCCGGGAGGAAGCAGAAATAGGATACCTGACCCAAACTGACCAAAGAGCTATTCCATACCACAGTACGTCATGCCCAGGATGTAAAAACTGGGGGCAAGAACCCGGAAGAGTTTAGTTCACGGCTCGGTCGTTGGGTGGTGAGCAGTTGTATCCTCTTCCCTTGTATTTCCCTTGTCATTATTATTATTGGTGGTAGCAGTAATGATTTGCGTTATACCTTAGTTACTGGACTGTTCTTATCTCAACCCATGGGAGTTACATTCTTTAGATGCTTCTCCACATTTCTCCCCCCACCTCGGAGTGGGGGGGGGAAGAAAGAGAGGGGAGTGAGTGAGCGGGCAGTGTGATTTACAGCTTAAACCACAACAGAAGCCTACTTTCCTCAGCACTCAGCTCCATAAGGACCCTGCACCAGTTCCCCAGTGGCAGAGCTGGCTGCGGCTGCTGTCTGGCGAAGTCTTGCAGTCAGTCCCTGACTGGGTGCTCACCATGTGAACACCATGGGGCATCTGGCACATCCATGAGAATTTGTCTTCCCTGGGCTTGAGCAGACGTGAGACATTGCCCTTTACTACAGCTGAGGTTTGTGGGTACAGAAAGTAATTCTTTCCTCAGCATTACGTCACTACCTGCATGAGGCAGTAAGTTCACATTTCTGTGCCCTCAGTGTTTTGAGGAGTATTTTACAGATCTCTCTCGTGCAGCTCATGGTTTCTTCCCAAACTGAATAGTTCCTTTATCTGTCTGCTCTTCAGGTCAGGAAGCCAGCTGCAGTACTCACACAGGATCGCCCTACTACAAAAATACCCAGCTTTTCCTCATAGGTTTTGGAGTCTCATTGGCTCCCCTTAGACATTATGGTAGTATGAGCTAATACTAAGACCCCAGCTTCATTCTTCTGTTTCCAAACTTTGTCCCTCAATCTTGAAATTTGGGATTTGTTGTTACCTCAGGTCCTTGGCTGAAACAACATTAGACCCTAATGGGCCATCACTGCACTTCACTGATGGCCAGAATGGGGGCAAGTTGTACCTCACCTGACCATAGTTTCACACACACCAATGCTTTTTCCTGACCTCCTCAGCTCTCACTGGTTATGTTCAATTCATCAAGTAGCTATGGAAGTGGATTTGTGGTGGGAAATGGTGCTGAGGGACAGCTGTCCACATTGTGTTTTTTAAGGATTTTCCTTTTGGCTGGCTCTAGCCTGGTCCTGTGGTCTGAATGCCCATTTGTGGCTGGGGCACGTCAGATGTCTGCCGGGAGGGTGTCTCTGGGGGTGCTTCATCTCAAAGGAATGTTGTTCATGCGCTCTGCTGCTGCATCACTGTGTGGAGAGCAGTGATCTTTGAACAATTCCTGGCTTGAACTGAAACTCCGATGCAAATGCACCACAGCCTGTACACGAACAACTCCTCTAAATTGTCGTAATGAGCTTTTGGGTTTGCTGTGTATGAGCTATGACTCAGTGATGTTTTTATTTTGTGTGTCCTACTTTTACTTTTCTGATACTCGTTTTCTCAGGCTAGAAGGATGTATCTATTTTCTTCTCAGTGACAATGCAGTCTGTAAAGGAAAGCACATGTTATCTTAATTTTTGTTCCCTTTTCAAAGCCTGAAAATAGTTGTGTTCTTGTTCTGTGTGGAGGAAAACAAAAAATGTTCAGCAACCAAACAGAATTTGGGAAGACATGTTGTGAGAAGTACTTTGTTGCCCTGGAAAAGATACCTTTATAGAAGGCATCTCTTTCCAAATTTTTCATATGATCTGGCCATTTTAAGTATTGTCACAGGTTAATTATAAAGTTTCTAATAGGGTAGTATGCGGGGAAAAGATGGGGATTATCTACTATTCTATGGATTCATTTATTAAAAAGAGATCTTTCTGTAGATCACAGAATCATTTCCAAATCAACATTCTTCTTTAGAGATTTCACGGTCTTTGAATAATTTTCCATATTTAAAAATAAGCCTTTCTCCTTCCCTCCTTAAAAACTTTCCTTGTTTTTTGTTTCTTATGCCCTGGATGTACTGCTGCAAACTGCAAACCATCTAGCATGTCTCAAAGTAAGGTCAGCATCATCTTTGTCAGCACCGCGGAGTTGTGTCATCCATCAGTAAATCTAACAGTGAGGAAAGTTTGCAGGACTCAGATGGTTCTCTTCAGCCTGCTGTGCTGGGCGTCTGTCACATGGCCCATTAATGGCAAGATGTTGACACTCTGTCATTTTTCACGAAGTTGTAAGTGAGCTATGAGCCAAAAGCAGATAAAAAGACAAATTAACTCATGCGGCATGTAGCACTCTGCCTATCATCAGCCTTCCCTGCCTAGACAGAGGCAAGACTGGAGCATTAATTCTAAAAAGTACTCATTATTATTCACATTTCTCAACGCAACAGTTTTGAAGTGTGGGTGCACAATATTTGTGCAATGTTGTGTTAAGAGAAGTGCTTATCACAGACCTGAGACCTCAATTTGGAAAAATAATGGTATTGTATGTTTGATTAATGCTCTTCTCTGATACTGATCAACGGCAGTGCAGTAGGAGAAGCGTGGGCTTCCTCAATCTGCCAACATGAAGGTCTTTCAAGCTTGCCAAGAAAACTGCTATTGTTTGTGCCCAGGCCCCAGTCTCACAAGCTGTTCTGTGCGGGTGGACCTCAGTGCTTTGCAGAGGCCTGGTGACTTTGTTGACTATGGCAAAATGGAGAATTCCACAGCAGGAGCACAGTAAATCCCCCATTGCTTGGAAAATGGGCTTCAGATCCCTCTGAAGAGCATCCCAGCCCACTTGTATGCAGATGGAGTTATTGCTACAGGGACCAGGTTTGAGGCTCTTTTAAAAATGGTGTCTCTGTGGAGCTAGAATATGCATTTTATACATGTTTACATTGTAAGCTGAAACTCAAGGAGGGATGTGATAGAAGGATGAATTTCTTAGCAGATTCTGACAAGTCAGATTCACACAATATGTGTGTCCTGCTTGATAGGCAAAGCTTAAATTGGCAAGATGAGTAGAGCTCAATATGTCTTCTGTACTGTCACTATTTCTATAAGCAGAGTAAATTGTCTTTGTGTCTGGGGAGCCTGCATCATGGGTCAGGATCCTCGTATATCACTTAGCACATGGACACAGAATGGAGAATTAAGTGCTGTACTGAGTCTGGCTTTTGGTTTGTTAAAACTAATATGGCCAAGGAAGATGGAAACAGTTTGACTCTGTCATCTGGCATTCGGATATGTTGGTGTGCTGAAGCCTGGGTAAACATGGGCATTCCCAGGCTTTGGACAGCCTGGCAGGCTCAGGGCCGGTGTGAAGCCTCACTGAACCCTGGTACCCCACTTCCTATGAGGCAGTGTTTAGATTGGACAAAAGACAGGGGGTTAGAGGCACAACCACTTCCATCTCTTGGTGTGTATCTCTTCTGTCTCCCAGGGTTGGGAAGAAACCGTGTGGACAGAAAATCAGATGAAGCACCCAAGGCTTTGAGCAACCTGGTCTAGTGGAAGGTGTCCCTGCCTACGGCAGGTGGGTTGGAACTGGATGATCTTTAAAGTCCCTTCCAACTCAAACCATTCTGTGATTCTGTGATCAAGCCATGTTGTCCAAAGTCTGTTTCTGTTAAAGCTATATAGAGCATGCAGGAGAAAAACCAACTTGCTCTATCCCAGGCTTTAGAGGTTTTTTTTTGTTTGTTTGGTTTTTTTTTTTTTTTGGTTTCCATTCTAAAATGGATTGGATACTTAATTTTTTTCTTTATTAATATTACCTAATATGATAAATTCATGATTCTTCTAAATAGACGCCGTAAATAGTGAATGGAAGGTAATGGCCAGGTTTGCTCCAAACTGGTTTAAACAGGTTAAAAGCTAAGATTTGAGAATAAGCGTATTCCCAGAACTGAGGAAAAGAGCAGGTGGAGGAATATTGTGCTGCAAACATGTACATTTCTCAGCTTTATTTGCCAGCCAATTATTACAAGAAAGTATGGAAAATTATTATCGTTACAAATATACTACAAAGAACTGTAAAAGCAACTTAGTTTCATTTCCTCAAGCCATAACTGAAAAAACATATATTAAAACATGGCTTAGCATCCATCTACAGGGCTCTAAAATGAATTCTATCCAGATTCTTAAAATGCTTTTGATATATTTCCCATTTTTATTAATCAGATTCAGTTATTTAGAACTAAATCTTTTAGTTCTGTTAATATAAACTTACCAGTCCTGTGCTGCAAGTTAAATTTTTATTTTACATCTATATATGCTTTCTCTTTTACTTTAATGCCAAAGGTTTCTCTTTAGTCTAATGGCTATAATGAAAGCTTTTACTGCTGAATTAAAATAAAATGAGTTAATGGGTACCCAGTGCCTTGTTCTCGTTAAAATGTGCATCAATTTGCAATGACCACTGCTTTGGGATTGTAGCATGTGTTTTATCTTAGGCAAAGTGTAGTGAGCAGTGTGAAATTTAACTTTAAAAGTGCCTAATCTGCTCCTCTGTAAATATATTTATAATTTATTTTGCTTACGAATAACCTTGCCACATTTTAACAAGTCACATTGAAATTTTCCACGGTAGGTGATTGCTTCAGATGCTATTGAAAATGGTTTAGGCATTCAGAGAATGAGATTCAGGGAAAGATGGATAATATAGATTTTTTAAAATTTTCTCCTTTATAATGGGAATCAGCAGTAGATTTTTCCGAAGGAGTGCACCTATGCTCAAGTGACTTTTACTATTTCCACCACTATCTACTCACCTATGAATAAAAACCTTAAAAGACGGCAGATTTAATTCTAAATGTGTTATTTTAAAATTAAAGCTGATTTCCAGACCTTTGGATGTTTCTAAATTCCTAATTCTCCTTATGATAATATTTTGTGTGAAACTGAAATGTGTATGGGATTCTGTATGATACATGTAAGCAGTCACAGGGATGAATGCGCCTTTCTAGCTTGGTTTCACTTTCTGAGAGAACCGGTTTGAGCCCATTTATTGTCAGTGCAATATGTTGCCACTAGTACCCATCAGCACTTTTTGCAAGTAAAATATTGTACTTTTAGGAATTCTTGGGTTTTTTTTTTTGGTAGGAAATATGGATGGATATCTTCTCTGTTATGTGCTGAAGCCTGTTAGCATGTAAAATAACTGTCCACAAATAATGGCTGTTCTTTCTAATATTTCGTGAAGAGTAGTTGATGATATTTGTGTCCCCCATGGGAACATCATTTTTAGGCAAAGAAGGTAGAAGGTATTGTGCACCTCTGCACACTCAGAGTGGTCTCTGATGCAGCCCCATGACTCTACAGTGCAGAGTGAGTCCCCTGTGTTTAATGCCTAGGGTCTCCTGAGCAAGCTTTTGAGAAGCAGAGGAGCAGCTGCAGGATAAAGCAGAAAAAGTGGAAAGGCTCTGGACCTGATCTTATCACTTATACCTTCAAAACTTCAGTTAATCAAGTTATATTCTCCTTCCAGACAATTTAGGAGGAGCTGGCTTCAGAAGACCTTGCGCCTCCCCAAGTCCCACCAGATCTTAGAGCTTCCACTGCGACGACCACCTTGTTCAGCTGACCTGCCTAGTGTCTTTACCTAACCCTATATTCTGCTCTGATCTCTACTTGGATTGGATGTATTTGCCAAAAACTGAAGCTTATATTTGTAGAGGAATCATTTCCAAATGTATAAATGAGCTCAAATAAAGATTTGAATTCAGGCACTTACCTGCAGACACTGGAGTTTGTTATGGAGCTGACTCTTTGGAGACTTTTTGATGGGAAATATACCAAGCTGATGGTTCACACTTGAATTTATGGAAATATATGAGCATGTAGGTACATTTGTAATGTGTAGTCATATTTCCCATAAAAAAGTTGTGGGCAGGTATGCTATAAACTCTAAAGAGCCTCTGTTCAAATGCAGTAAAAAGATCTTTTTCACTTGGACCTTGAGAAAATATTTGTATTAGCTAACAAATGACTCTCTGTTAACAAACATATTCATCTGAACCATTTATTTAAATCTGGGAAATTAGGCATATTTCTTTGGGTAAATTATATATGAACTACTGTATTCATTAGTCTACCAATTATGTGGCTGGCTGACACACTATCTGACAATGTATTAGATGATTGTTGTCCATCAGTGGACCAATACATTATTTACAATATGTTTTTTTTTTGTTATTTAGCCATAATGCTTAGCAAATATGTTGTCTAGTGAAGTCAGAGGACAATTTACGCCAAATAACATTTGCATGATTGTGCTGTCAAGATTTCTTTGCACAGCCATACTGCTGCAAAAATAACCTCCTTACATGCTTGGTCTGCATATTTTTTGTTGTCCTTTTCCTCCTCAGTTCATAAGGCACACTTCCATTCTATATACACTTCTGTGTTTTTCCATGTGAAAACAGAAGAATATGGCACCACTTGAGAAAAACGGACAAACCACTGAAGGTCTCAAGATGTTATGCACACATCCACAATATGCATATGTTATGTGCATGTTTTATGCTCATTTGTTCTTTTTTTTTTTAATTGAAAGAAAATCAACTGTTAATTAAAACTGAACTAAGGAGTCTCTACCCTGAAACGAATTAAATCTGCCAGATACCTTGGGATGGCCTTTTGATTTATCATGGAGATTGGATTTTGACTCTGACAGTTCAGAAGGGGAAAGTGACAGACACTGTCAAAAGAAGATAACACTTTTTTCACTTTTGAAGATTGTTATGAAGTGCAATAACATTTTTTTCTTTTTTCTTTTCATTATACACAGGAGGCAGAGCAAGATTCAGCCTATTGCCTGAATGCCTGTTGGCATTTGCCTCTGCTCCTAGCAATTAGTAACTCCCTTCCTGGTGCTCTTTCCTCAAAGGAGAAAGCCATTGAAGTCAGCCATTCATCAGGTTTTGATAATGTCCCCTCTTCTCCACAATGCCAGCATGGCTTTGAAGTAGCAATGCTGAGGGGCTGCTCTGGATCCAGCCTATACTGAGGGATGAAGACAAGGGACGTCTCTTCTAGGAAAGTCTCTTTCTGCCCCGAGAGGAAGGGGCATTATAGAGGGGTGAAATCACTGGGTGTGTCCTCAGGAAGGGAACTTGCCTACTAAGAGATGCTGGAGAAAACATTATCAGCATGTGCAGCAGTTGTTCAAGCATATTGCTGCCCAGCAAATGCTACAGTATATGCTCCACAAAATATGCAGTATTCCCTCAGTTTTGATAGGCTCACCAGGTAGACTTCCCAGGGACGGACGACAGTCCATTAAAATGCATCCTGCTGACAGCTGGGCTGTTTTTTCTCCTTGTCAGTGGAACAGCAGAGTCAGAGGATAAAATGCTTCTGTGAGACTCCCATTTGCAAATGCTGCTGTCCCCTCTGGGGACGAAGACCACAAGAAACTTGGGTGTGGTGGTCTCCCCAGCTTTGCTGCCCCCAACACCGTGCTGCACTGTGCAGGAAGAAATGCAGGGGGTTAATTCCCCACCTTGGCCCTAGCCAGGAGGATCATTGGAGACCCCGAAAGGATTGCTGCCTCTCATGGAGTGACAGGGAACATCAAGGCAGACAGGGACAGTCACTGACAGTGTGGTCAGGATCAGAGGAGAGGAGGGAAGTATATATAGGAAGTGGAAGAAGATTCTGAGGTAGGCATGGATTACATTAGTATCTTGCATTTTTCAAGCCCTGTTTGGTGAAATAACTATAAAATTACTTGGTGCATTCCTAAGTATCAAGTTAACTGGGCAAATTCATGTTCTGAGACTGTCTTCTGCAATCTGCATCTATTTTCTGCACAGGGGGAGAACCAGAGGAGTTCTGGTTTACATTTGTAAATAAGCCTTCTAATTCTAAGGTCTAGCCGTAGATAAATCCTCATCACCTCATGTCTGTGCAGTAGGTGTCACAGTACTTTCCTGCCTCACAGTGAGGCAGGAAAATCACATTCCCTAAGAGGTGATAAAGCATACTAAAACTTGCTCACGGCTGCTTGTTAGTGGTTATTCTTCTGTCCCACGTATTGTTGTTCAAATTACTGCTACATTCTACTCAAAGAATTATTGGCTTGTGAGGCAGTTTCTATAAAAAAAAGTAAAAATCCTAGAAATGTGAAGTTAATGAGGCTGGAAGGCACCTCTGGAGATTGCCCCACCACCCTGGTCTAAGGAAGGTCAATGAGTGCAAGGCCATGTCCAGCCAAATTTTGAGACCCCACAACCTCTCTGGGCCACCTTTTCCAGGGTCCAACACGCTTCACGACTAAAAAGTGTTTTTCTCATGTTTAAATAGAATTTCCTCTACTGAGATTTGTGCCTAGTGCCTCTTGTTCTATCACTAGACATTACCAGTAGGAGTCTGTCTCTTCCTTCTTTACCCCTCCATTAGGTATTCATAATTGCATTCACAGTCCTCCACTGGACTCTCTTCAGTGAATCCACCTTTCTCTCATTCTGGGGAGCACAGAACTGGACATAGCACTCCAGATGTGACCTCACCAGTGCTGAGTAGAGGGGAAGGAACTTGTCCTTACACCTGCTGTCAATATTTTGTCTAATCCAGATGAGGATATCATTAAAGCTTATTGCAGCAGGGGCACATTGCCGGCTTATGTTCATTTTGTGTCCATCAGGACTCCCAGGTCCTTCTCTGCAAAGCTGTTTTCCATCTGCTTGGTCACCAGTATGGGCTGTTCCCTGGCCTTATTTCTCCCCCTGGGGTAGGACCTGGAATTTCAAATTGTCACCCCCAAGTGAAGGAGTCCCTGGCATGCCTGACCATTGCTTTCACACATAGCACTGTGCACAGCCTTGGCTGAGTCAGGCTCACTAATTTGGTACACAAGACTGTGCACAGCATGAAAATAATTCACCTCTTTTTAGCCTCCAACAACTGGTTATGTAGTTTGATCCTTTCTCCTGCCTGTACTTGGCCCTGGGGAGTCTATTGAGCCTGTCACAAGCTGCCACTGGTGCGTGGATCCACATGGAGAAAACTTTCCTCCCACTGCCTGGCAGCTGGAGAGCTTTGGGCAGCCCTACCACTCTCAGGGAGCCCCACTTGGGGATGAAAGACATTTCATTGCCCCTAAGCTATTTTACTGGATTTTCACTGGATTTTTCCCCAGAGATGATTAAATAAGAATTTACCTCCACCTTCATTTAAGAAGATTGAGCAAGCATTCAGCTTGCTCTAAGCTCTGAGAGGTAAGAGACTAAAAATCAGTGCCAAGGTCTGTGAGGCTGGTTCAGCAGACAAGATTGTTGACAGAAACTGCCCTCAAGATTTGGAAATTACACAGCTGTGGTTTTTCAGGAACTGTTTTCACCAGTTTGTTTTAGGGGGGAACAAGATTAATTTACAAACAGGTATTTCTTATCCTTTAAGCCTCTGTCCTGGAGCTCTTCAGGTTCTTCTTACCTTCTGGCTCCCAAGCCCTGGGGCGCCCAGCCATTCTCAGCCCTCCCCTGGGCAGACTCCACTGTAATTCTGCTCTGTAATCTCTATCCTGGTTCTCAGCCCTGCAAACTCCAGTTTCCTGCAAGTCCCTGAGAAACTGTTAACTTTCAGCAGCAATTTTCAGTAAATCCAGCCATGGCTGGATATCGGTTTTATGCTTTTCCCTCTGGAAGCCAAGCCAGGGAGACTGGCAGTTTACCATCACAAAGCTCTTGCCAAATTCATGGTGCTTCTTTGTTTGCAGTGATAGTAGGAAATTGGATTTGGTAGCTCAGGAGGTCCCTTTCCGTGCTACATTCCAGATGAAATCTGCTAGAAAAATTTCAGACAAAAATCTGTTCCAAGCATCTTCTGGTACTCCCATAGTTGTTCATCTGCTCATACTGGGATTTTAACTTCATTTTGAGTAACTGTCGTGGAAGGCTGCCAGTCATTTCAGGATAGCTTATGGCAGTCACTCAAATGGCTCACAATTACCCCTAGGTAAGTCTGTAAATTTGAAAACAATAACAGCTCCATTCTCAAATGTAACATCTTTCCAACTCATTGTAAGTAAGACCTCCAACTGGGTCAATGACAAACACAGAAAGGGGCATACATTTTCTAACTGCTGTGGTTTCATGGAACTGATGGCTAACTAACTCACAGTTCTAAAATGTATTTGTACAACTTTATTTTTTAAAGAAGTGAGCTAGTAGAATTCCCTATTTAACTTTTGATATTTTTATTTTTTCATTTAGCTTCATTAGCCTTTTCTCAGTGAAAAATATTGATTCTAGATTTGCAAAGAAGGCCAAATAGTAGCAACTTATATTTATCCTTTGCTCAAATACAGCAGGACAGGAATGAATCACAAATCATTTAGTCACTTATTAACACAAATTTGGGATGTAAAATTGTGCATTCAGTTTTGCTGATTCATTTACAAAGATCATTAAAACCAGCCCATTCCCTAATAAGCTCCAAGGCTGCACAGGTGTGCAGACTAAGGTCCCTCATGGCTGGATGCCCTTCTTCTCCATCAGTAGCAAGAGATAAAATGAAGAACCACCATGTCAACGACTGATCCACCCTCACACACTGTCCGAGGTGCCCTATTTAAGCCCAAGCCTTAGTGCTTGGTTGTAGCATAAACTACACTGTATGTGCATATGGTGTGCCTGGCCTTGTTGGCTTGACTTTCTTGCTGGTCGTTGGACATGTCCTTGTGACAGGGGATGTGCCCAGTGGCAACTGAGGGCTGAACCAGCATCTGCCCCTGGACCTGCTCTGTTTTGTTTTGGGACTGTGTCCTTGCTGGAAGGGCCATTGTCCTGCCCTGTCACCAGTGGCTCCTGTCTGGCTTCCCCTTGGAGCAGCTGCTGCTCCCTGACCTCCAATGCATGGAAATTTTGTCACACACCCATCAGCTCTTGTAGTGTGATCAGGCCTTGCCTGTTGAGATTCTGCTTCTATGGCAGCATAATTATGTTTGCTGTCCTCTGTGTCTTTTCTGGGTTGGCTACATCTTCTTAAAGAAGGAACAGCTACATCTGCATGTCATGTCTACCATTATCCCTATGTCATGGATTTAGACAGCAGCAAAATTAAGTTTTTAGCTTCCTAATAATTGCTATCATCCCATTTTCCTGTTGAGCGCTAAGTCAATGTTTTCAGAGAACAGTTAGAAATGACTCCAACATCCTTCTCCAAGTGGTAATAGCTAGTTTGGAGTCCTTCATTGCTTTTATACACAGATTTTATTTTTTTTCCTCCTATGGCATTACTCTGTAGTAATGGGCACTGAATTTAATTTGCCATTTTATTGCAAAGTCACCCTGTATTGTGCAATCATTCTGTATATGTTGTGTTAGATTTTTAGCAACTTGAAACTGACTTGTTTCATTTGGAAATGTAGTTTTTTCACTTTTCATATCCTTTCCACTTATGATCCCCTAGGAGAACAGCTTCCAGTGCAGATCCTCACAGGATCTAGGTATAACTTCTCTCTGGTGAAAGCTGACTTTCTAGTCCAGCTTTTGTCTTCCTAGCTGGTTGCAAAGCTATGAGAGACCTTTCCTCTCCTACCATGAAATTTTAATATACATAGGAAAATATACGCTTTTAGGAGCTTTTTTGATAAACTGAGAATATTGTGTCACTGGGAGCAACTTGGGAACACCCAGTTCTTTCAAGATTTCTTACAGATTTGTGGGGCATGAGGATTTTCTACCAAACCTGACTCCTGGCTGTCATGCTTGTCCATATGATCACTAATGCTAGTCTTTATTACTGTTTTTATCTCCTTAATCCCCAGAGAGATGCAAGTAAAAGTAGATATTCAGCTCTTAGGTGCTGTTACTGGTGCAAGTTGGTTCATCACCTGTATTTACTCATGTCTATAAACTCCTTGTTATCAAGTCATCTGATTATGCTATCTCAGCAGTACACTTGCCTTCACAGCACATAGCTTTGAAATGAGTTTTGGATCACCTTCACTTTCAGTGCAAGGATGCAGCTCACTACCCTGGAACAATGCTACTTGCCTCTGCTGGGAGCTGTCAATTTTACAGCTTTGTCCCATGGTCAAACACCAAGTTTGACCATGCAGTTGAATAATCAGATATTTTCCTTCCTAAATCTTTCTCACTCCTGTAGAAATGAATAAGAAACACGTTAACCCATTCCTGTGAATATCAGTTGCCAATGTATGAGATGTCCAAGCTGGTGCATGAGGCTATTGAGAAGCCTGTGGAAATAAACTGTCACAGTAACAAAAAATAGAGCTCAGGTTTACCTCTTTTTCTGTAAAATTCACTGCTTTTTCCTTGCATGACAACTGCTTGGTGTGCTGTCTGCCTACTAACTGAGTGATTTAATTGGAGAAATGACTTCTTAATAGCTCCTCTTTAATTATTTAGCTGTTCAACAGAGGTAGCTTTTCTGGTCATGAAGGTAGTGACAGTGGTATTAGTATAATGAGATACTTAATCTGACTGTCTCTGGTCAAGGCTCATAATTCATAGATCACCATCCACTGTCTTTGTTTATCCATCTGCTGTATTTGTCCTCATTTAAAACTCTTGAATTAAAATGGCACCTTTAGCGACATGGATACTGATATTGATAGACATCATTTTTCCTGGATTAGTCTGATGTAGCTCAAAAGCTACGTAGATAAGCAGCTTTTGGCTAGACTAAGTGCACATTAGCACTTGTGTTTGAGTTGCCATAATAACATTGACACTTTTATAATAGATATTAGTGGGTAAGAATGGGATTAGTTTAGCTTTAAATGTTACCTTTGTGATTATATATTAATTTTAAATTTATAATCTGAATACAATTACTGTCCCTATTAGACTGCAACTAGATGAGTCCCAAATCTGCCAACCAAACTTACACTGGAGGAACAAGAAAACTTGTTTTCTAATTTACAACTCCTTTCTGATTTTTCTTGGAACTATGTGGTAGAGCCTTCTTAATTTAGACCTATTCTGAGTGTCTTGAACCAATTAATTTATATGCTAGGTTGCATCTCTTAATAAAATGTAAAATTTAGGATAAACAACACTAAGGGCTAAAGAAAAGAGATACATCTGGGTTTTCCAATAATTCAGAAATGCACTTAGTTTTTTGTTTGATGCTGGAAAATGGTAGAATATAACAAAAATGCAGAGACTGGGTGAAAAAAGCAGGAGAAATAGGTTTATTGGCAAAAAAAAAAAAAAAAGAGAGGGACTAAGGGTAAAATGTGGCAAGAAAAAACCCAAATTGTAGCTGAAATGGTTTCATCTTTTAACATAAATTCACAAATAAATGGTCCAGATGGAAATCTGTGATTAGAGTGCAGCTCAGTATTACTTCACTAGTAAAGAGTGACTCACTCTACCCATTAGAAAACTCCAGCTCCCATAAATGAATGAATTTTTGTTATAAAGTTCTCACTAGGCTGAAGCTTGGCAGAGTTCTCAACCCAGGAGAAGAGTATTTAGTATTTAATTTCTTTATCAGAGGCAAAGTTTGATTGGAACAATTGCAAATATGTGTTTGTTCCAGTCAGTGCTAAAGTTTATGGGTAATAACTGGTGCCTGTGTAGCACCAGCTGTGCAGTGAGGAGCCCTGTGATGGATCCTTTTCCCCCCAGGCTCTGCAGTGCCTTTAGTTCAGTGACTGTAACAAAGTCATGTATAAACAACCAATGCTATTAGCAGACACACCTCTGTTGTGTGCATACTTTCTGTGTTGTTCATTGTTTTCCCCTTATGAACCAGATATGCTGCCTTTCCATTAAGTCCATCATTCAAAGAATAGCAACTGGGTTGAGGTCCATAGGTTCATTTCAGTACTCCTCATCCAAAGCCCTCTTGCAGCCCTTGCTGTGCAAGATACTGCCATAGAGTTTATCTTTCTGCTCTGGATGTTATAAATATTAGTGTTTGAGCTCATGCTTCCCATTCCCTATGTTAGTGAAATGGTATTGACTCCAGAGTGTAAGAACTGCATCTCCTCATAAGATCAGAAATTAATTTATACTGCTTGATTTGCAATAAATAACCCTAAAAAAAATGAAGCTTCAAATCCTTTCCTTCCACAGTTCCTATTTTCTCCCACTCAGTTTGTGTGTAGTAGTTTCCCTGACTTCCTTGCAACCTTGCAGGTTTTCATGTGCCTTGGGATGTAAATAACAGAATTTTGCCTTCAAAAGCATAACTGTACTGTGCCTTCTGCTTGTACTCTTTCACATTCTGTATAAACACTCATTGATCTTAGCCTGGCATTTTTATCACTAAAAATGGAAAGATTTGGAGCTAGAGAAGCCACCCCTTTTTTCTTTTTTGAATAGGCTCGAAGTGCATCCAAAAATGGAAATATGTTATATTTATTCTAAAGAAAATGTTGAAATGAACTTTCTTTCATTCTTGGACTCATTTTGTGTTGCAGTGGTGTACCTTTGGTTCTTGGTTGCCTATGGTACTCAGAGATTTGCACCTCTGTTATCTAATATCTAGCAAAGTGATCCTAGTTAATAGGCACTGTCTTTTACTACTGGGAATATCTTATTTGTTGTGAAATAAACTGCAGATTAATGTCAAATTCCTTCATCAGTTCAATTTTAAAAACTCTAGCAAATTTCTTAATAGGTTTGTGTTTTGATTGACAGTCTGACTATGCAATTGAAACTAGTCAAAGATAATTCATGTGAGATTAATTACTGTAAAGATAAGCAGTTGCATGGGGGTTTGCATCAACACTAGAGTTTTCTCTTCTGTGCTGAGGAGAGGTTTTAGCTGTTTTGCCTATTGCCACAACTTTACAAAGGGTTGATTTTCATGAAGCTCTGAAAGACATAGCATAAGAGCTAATTTCACCAGTTTATATGATTTTAAAGGACTCCCACATGTCTGTAAGCACAGCAAGTTCTGCCTGGTTCCTGCTTTTCAACCAGGTACTCTATAAGCAGCTTGTACACTACTCATGAACAACCGAGATAAACATTTTGATATTAACTATGTATATTGAGGTTTGCATATCCATGTAAAACCAGAGCTATGCACGAGTTGTGCTTGTAAGCTCACTGTCTTTCAAGACACATGAGCCTGGCCTTGAAGGTGGAGTTAGGAAGAGATAAACAAAACCTCAATGATCTGCATGATGGCAAATGCACAAAAGGATCTCAGTCTGAAATTTAGATTCTCAAAACTCTTATCAACTGCCATCTATCAAAGACATTCCCAGAAATCATTGTTCAGTTTCAAAGTTATATTTCTGTGTGTAGCATTGGCTTTGCCTCTGGTTGGCCTGAGAAGCCTGTTGGTCTCCAAATTGTTGGACTGATCCCAGGTACTTCTTATTCTTCACTTTTGCCAGGTTTGCGAGTCATCTGATGGGGCCCATCACACAGTCCATTGAAATGCTTTGTTTTACTGCTTAGAAAGCACCTTTGCATGTATAGCAGTGACTTTGCCCAGCAGTTCACAGGATTCTTGGAAAAATGCATGGATGCTTGTGTTGGGATACATTGGGCATGAAACACAATTTGTGACTGCATCAGGCATTCTCCTTGGAGGAGTGAGATCCAAATCCAAATGGGTTATCGCATTTTTCCCTAGCTATCTGGGATCAAAATCAGTTGCATTCATATGCCAATGCCAACTACCTTGGGAATCTCCAGAAAGTAAGAACTGTTAAAATGTATCTAAAAGTGACTTTTGAGTTCACATCTTGCTCATGGCACTATTAAACATTTTGTTCAGTGGCTGTTTAATGCAAATTATCAAAATTGCCTGGAAACGTAGAGTGCGACACCAGAATCCTTGTCTGTCCTGTGCATATTCCTGGTCTTGAGAGCACTGCATCTTTCTTCTCTTATGGAATAGCCTAAAGAAAAATAGTGAAAAATAGCAGTGTGTGGTGGCTCAGTTCTGAGAAGCAGGCTGGCTGGCCCTTCCTGATAGGACAGAAATGAAAACATATCTTGTAATTGATATAAGTGTCCGAACTATTGTGCACTGTCCAGTTGAGGGATATACAGCTTTGAAACAGTTGGGCCTATGAAGGAAGTAGGCAAGGGAATCTTTGCAGTGAGGTTGAGTAGCTATTGTAGCTTACCAAATCACTTCAAAGCACAAAAGTAGCAACACAGCTCATCATCAAGGTGATTTTTATTTCCAACAGCTACAGGATGCGTCACATAAACTCTGCATCTAATGCAAAGTGAGATTTGATCGAACATATGTGGTGCTGTTGACTAACCCAGGTTCTGGTGCTGCTTCTCAAGTGCTGGTGCTGCTTGTTGACGGTGTTAGGTCAGGACCACCTTTTCTGTTGTTTCCTTTTCTCCTTTTTACTCCCTCACTAGAGACTGTATGAGCTTGTGGGTGCTAGATGTAACGAATTTCTTCTGTACAATTAGGGCTTTATCATGACCAATGTAAACAGCCCTCAAGTTCGCTTCTGCTTCCTGTTTCTTCTGAACTATCTCCATTGAGTCTGATGTCTCTGAGGCTTAAGACAAGGAGCATATCCTTTGTTATCATGTCGTCTTTTAGTCAGTTTCTCATTTGCCAGATTATTTACTGTTTCTTGGATCTCCAATACCACACATCTACTGATCCTGTTCACCTCCCTTGTATCTTCAGATGTGCTGTAAAACTTTAATTGTGCTTACTATACTCTGCAACGTCAGGAATGTTGCACAAAAGCTATTTTTTCCCCACGTCTTTGAAAATGTTTTTTGTATGATTCCTTTCAGCTTGGTAGATGTAATCTGGAACAATGAAAGCAACGATAGATTTTTTTTTTTTGGTTCAGTCTGCTTCCTAAATTCTATCTAAGTGTCCAAAAATCATTTTAGGCACTGCTGTAAATCTCATCAGGTGCCAAACTTGTTCTTTTTAGCTGTCTAAACACCTTTTAGAATCTGACAGCCCATGAATTGTTTGTCTTTTCTGCTAAAGGAGTCACAAGATTGTATCTGTTGCCAGCTTCACTTGATTACTTTGTAGCCCTCATTTTATTTTCAGGATTCATATACCTATAAATCAAGAAGACAAATTAGTGCAAACTTGTAATTATCCTGCTTCTGCTGCCCTATTTGTCCACAAAGACATCCACAAAATAATAGCCAACTATTTATGTTTAATTCCTGTCTTCACAGCTGTAATGGATGGTGCTTGGTTGCCCCAAATCAATAACACCTCTTCAGAAGTCTCATATCACCAAATCACTACGTGGAATAATAATCAGAATAATTTCATTTAAATGGATACAATTAGCACTGGAGATGAATCTATTGAATAAGTCCATTGATTGTTTATCAGGCGCTGAGGTGAGATAATTTAAACATGCTCAGTGCTAAAAGTGATAGATAAATTGCCAGCATATTAGTGTGCAGCTACTGCATTTAATTTTGATTAATAATTTAACTTATTTTTAAATTTCAGTAACAAAGATAATGTGAAAGACTTATCTCAAAACTAGCTCAAGGACCCTACAGATGCTTGACTGACAGATATAAGAAAGCTAATATAGCTGGAATTTGTTCTTTTAGAAGTTACAGACTGTGTATGGAAACCCAATGTGTTCAATATATAAAGAAGCTCCTCAGTAAGTGTCCCCATATGCAGTAATGTTTAAAATGCATGTTTTATGTATCAAAACATATGTACTTTTTCCCTTGTCAAAGACTTATCTTAGAGGAGCTTTGATATTTCATGTAAACAAGTATTCAATGTTTAGGGTTCTTTTAACATAAAACTGATGAAAACTGATAAAAATTCCTTTCATCTATTCTAAAGTAACTCCAAAACCAGTTTATGTGCACTAAATTCTGGAAAAGTTAAGATAGAGTTAAGCTCAGTATAAAAAACATTAAGTGAACTTTTGCAAAACACCAATGGTTTAGTCTTGTAAACATTTTTCATAATAGCACTGCTTCTTTCAGGAGCTTGTGAGACTAAATTCTTGGCTGCCACACTTTTTGTCCCAAAGTTGACTCATGCTTAAGGACATTTCCTTGCAAAGCAATGCAGTTTTCCCTTTTATTCTCAGGAGGCAAAGAAGATCAGGAAGGCTCTGGATCTCATTCAGTTTCTGTTCAAGTTATTAGGAAAATTCCCGCTAACTCAGACAACAGAGGAACAAATCCCAGAAGAAACTGCAGCAGCTTCTATGTGGGTTGTGGAGGGGGCCTTAGGTCAGGCGGTGGGACTGGGGAAGAGAGCTGCTGTCTCTTACCAGCATTCCTCCGTGACAGGCACTTCTTACAGGAACGCTGAGAATTTTGAAGTCATCAAATAAATTATTTATGGGAAATCATTTGCTGTGTCTAGTCATTCCCTAAAACACTCAAGTGTGTGTCTCTAATGGGCTTATAAAGCTATGATGAGGATAGCCATTGGAAAAAGACAACAGAGTATAACTAAAAGGGCAGATGATTTGAGCCGGCTGAATACTGAACTGCAAGTTTCTTTTGAGGAACATTTCTACAGAAAAATACCCTTTATCATTGCACTTAATATTAGAAATAAAAATCCCCAGAAGTTAAAAATACCCTCTCTATTTTCTTTGTTTCTGTTTCCTTCAATCCCCACTTCGTATTTGCCATTAAAGAAGAAAAAGGGTGGGAAAAAAAAAAAAAAATAAAAAAGAGGAATAATCTTTGAGTTTTCTGTTTACAAATATCTGGAAATTTCCATTTTTTTTCAGGATCACATTCCTCTGACAACTTGAATTTAACTGGGAAGAAACAGCTAAAACAAGCTGAGAGGACTATTTACATCCAAGCAAGGGCAAGATCCTTTCTATGTGCCACTTCCTGTGGTTCTGTTTTCTAATTAAAGAAAAAGCTAACACGAGTGAAGCCACATGCTCACGATGCATAATTTTTGGAAAGGCAGCAGCAATTTTAAAGTAAATTTCACACTAGCTCTGAGACTCATGTCAGATGCTGCCTCTCGCTCTAGTTCATGGAGGACATTTATATTCCAAATTTAAAAATAACTTGGTGCTGGCACATTCCATTAATAAATTAGGACTAGAATTTTATGTTTTCAAAGGATATGGTAGGGTATAAATAGACTTGCTAAAAACGGCTGAAACTCTGAGTGTTTCTCTTTCACCTGCTTTTATTTCAAGCTCTTGTTTCACTATATATGCCTCCTCATTTCTGACTGAGGGTCTAACTATGTTCATGTTGATGGCAATTTTGAAGACGTTATCACCTGAGAGAAGATATCTGGTGCACAGAGGCACCAATAAACCCAGTGTCCATCTCATTCACTGATGGAAAATTGCTGGTGAGGTCTCAAGATGAATGATCATAGAATCATAGAATACCAGGTTGGAAGGGACCTCAAGGATCATCTGGTCAAACCCTTATTGGCAAAACTATGTTCTAGACTAGATGGTCCAGCCAAAGCTTCAAAGTGTCCAACACTGGGGAATCCATCATGTCCCTGAGGAGGTTATTCCAACGGCTGATTGCTCTCACAGTGAAAAATTTTCTTATAGTGTCCAACTCGAATCTTCTTGAGAATAACTCGTGAGCATTACCCCTTGACTTTTCTATATGACTCCTTGTAAAAAGGGAGTCTCCATCTTCTTTGTAGCCACTCTTTAAATACTGGAACATGGTGACAAGGTCCCCCCTGAGCTGTCTTTTCTCCAGGCTGAAAAATCACAATTCCTTCAGCCTTTCTTCATACAGCAGGCTTCTCAGCCCTTTGATCATGTTTATGGCCTTTCTCAGGACCTTCTCCAGGCTGTCCACATCTTTTTTATATAGTGGGAACCAAAAATAAATGATAATAAATTGCTTTGTGCAGTCATGGTGTCTGAATACCTAACTGGAACAGCTTTGCATGCTGGTGGCTCAAAGGGCACACTTCTACTTGAGTGTTTTTAATTGATGCATCTCTTTGCTTTTTGGGCATATGCCTACACCACAGCAAACATTTCAGAACTCTGCTTTCTATTTTTAGGTGAAAAATAGTATATATGTGGTCTAACTTGACAGATACCAGGGAAGCTTTTCTGGACTTAGAGGACAGGTTTCAATTTCATTCATTTTGATTACAAGAGCTGGAGATCTGAAGTTGAGACAAAACCTAAGTCCTCAAAACACCCCAAAAACGAGTTTACCAAAATTAACTATCCCTGCCTCAGACAAAAAAGGATTTTCTTTACAATAAACCACATCATTTAGAATTTTTAAACATTTGATTTAAATACTGACCTTTTCAGAAGACTTACATTAGTAACATATTTTTTTTCCTGATAGAATTAAGATATTTGAAGAAGTGTCTTCAGACCAGAAATTTCATAACAGAGTCCAATAGAGAATTTTTCCACAAACAACTGATTTCTACAAAATGTTTTATCTGTGTGAGATGTACTTTTCTACTCTATCCCAAGATGCTTTTGTTTAGGTTTGTAGTGGTGCGCACCAGTTTTATGGATATGAGTGTGACTTCTCTGAGGTTTGCAGATCTACCTGATTCGAAAAGTGCAGGAAGGTTGTGGACTCCTAAATGATTGAAAAAAATAGTCCTACAACACCTCTTCGTCAGTATTGTTCATCAGACTGATGAGTTTCTGTTTTCAGTAGTTGCAGAATTTTCCTTCAGAGACCAATTTCCTTTGAAAAGTACCCACTTACATCTCAAAACCAACATAGAAGAGAGTAAGGTCAGCACAGAGATATTGATAAGAGGATATCCACTGGTCAAAACTAACAAAATGTCAATTAATATAACAGATCCTTCAATAATCATTACTTCAATCAAAATTATTCCTGTAGTTTCCAAGAAAAACTGTGAAATTGGATCCCTGGGTTTTGGTGGTTTTTGCCAATCTTTCCTTTCCATAATCCGAAGGAACATAACTACTTTCAGTGAACAGAGCAGGACAAGACTATATTGCTAGACAGTGAAAAAAGGGGTCCAGTCAGGTTCTCTGGACTTCTTTTGGTCTTTACTTTCTGGAAACTACCAAGGTCCCAGGAGAATTTCTAGCAATGTAGCCTATAATAAAAGCCATAAATACTTTATCTGCGCACATTTGTGAATGGAAATACTTTTAGTGAGTACTTACAAAAGAAAAAACAATATCCTGTGCAGTTTGACATAAATAATTGCGACATAAGTAAGCCAAAATACTCTCCTCCCTCTTCAGAGAAAACCTAAATCTTTGTTTTGCACACATTTGGAAAAAACAGTATGCTTTTCATGGAGTCACTGAATAGAAATATGTATGAACACTGCCCTTATGGATGAAAATTATTAAATTCTGTGAGTCAACACAGCTTGTATGTCTCCTGACAGAAGTTAGCTTTCCCTGGAGTCTTCAGCAGACATTACCTGCAGTACAGATTTAATGAATATTAGCTATCTTAGTGTTCTTGCACTTTGAAAGTCTACATCCTGGTAGATTCCAGAGTTGTTTATGCTCTGTTCATGATCAGAGCTTTACATCAAAGGCCACTTTCTTCTTAAGAAAGAGTTGCAATTGAGGTATTCAGGTTGTTTCAGGATCCATTTACAAAACTAGTACAATAAGGCCTATTAATAAAAACATAGAGGTCTACATGAAGCAAATAATTACTTGAAAAGCAGTCCACATGAGACATTTGAACATATCTATTTGTGTATCTATATGGAGCTCTCTGAATCTTCAGTTTGCACTTGTCTGTTTTGAGGGTGCAGCAATGCAGTGGGACTGCAGTTGTGGATGGGGTGCTGTGTCTCAGGTTCTACTCCCTATTTGGGTTTAATTGCAAGAGTCTGACGGTTTGTTTGCACTTTTGCAGTTGTGTGCTTTGCTACCACTGGATGCCTATATTGCAGTGGATGTCTTGCAATGCAATACACAGGAAGTATCTAATCAGCTACTACAGTGGTGCCTCTGTTTAAATTTACCTTGGAGCTCTTACGTCCTCATACTCAGTGTCTGGTTTTTATTACTGCAGTTTGTGCTATAAACAGCTTCCTTTACCCTGTATGATGTCAAGAACAGAGTTGAAGGACGTGAGAGGAAGGTAAAAACTGCCTCTTGTGGCTTTGTGTACAATCTCTTTGTCCTAAATAATACTAGAAAGCTGACCAAATCATACCTGTAAGGCTTCGTGAAGCAAAGTGTTACGTTTTATTTGTGCCATCAAAAGAGTGAGTTCAGCAGTATAGCACTCTGTGTGCTGATATGTTAATGTGCCCATTTAATCACTGATGATAAATGAGCAGTGGAAATTTCCAGTGTTTTCTTTATACATAAAATGTAAGTTGAATGAGGAGAAGTTATCTTTATGGAAAAAAAAAAAAAAGTCAGTTTAAATTCATATTTTGACCCATTTAATGTGTTTGGTAAAAAAGCACTTTTATGTAAGAGCACTTCTTTAATGTGCTTCTGAAATCCACCCCTTCAAACAGAAGAGCAGAGATGCCCAAATTCTGACAGGTGGTGATACAGCCTTTGCTGTGCCTAGAACCTGTTGCTGCAGAAGAAGAAAACTGAAGGGCTGATACTAAAACTCCGTAACAAAATAGTTAGGACCTCTGTAGGGTTATGAATTTTGAAGAGTGAAGGGAAGGGGAGAGGAAGATAAAAGGAGAGCAAAATGAAGGAATGTTTTTATTCTGTAGTAGGTAGGGGAAATCATTACTCTTTTCTTCATCTCAAGAGCTGATTCATAGGCCCTTAAGTCTCTAAACTGGAGAAAATAGTTACATCTAATCAGTCTATTTCTGGATCTAAATGGAGAGGTTATGCAATCCGCAAAAAAGAAAGTGAAATGGGTATCTGCAAGTTTGTCATATACTCCTTTTGGTTTGTTTCTTGTGGAAAACAAACAGAAAAAGATACGAAATCAGAAGAACAGCTTCAGGCTTTTAAAACACTTCATGCAAAAAATCACAAGACTAATCTATTCAAATTTGCCCTCTTTATGGGGGAAATGCATGGCATTTATATTTCACACCTTCTAAGTTACGTGGAAATCTATGAGTATAAGCATTCTGTGGGACTTTCAGAACTAAATGTATGACATCTCTTTAAATACTGCCTTCTGACTATTGCAGCTCTCTGCTGTTCCCAGGCCCTTCTAAAAAAGAAAAGTAAAAAAAAGAGTTTTAAAGGACCGTAAGGAGAAGTTGGAGAACGAGCAAACTGCTGAGGTTTTTTTACCCTCTACAGCATTTGTCAGATGTCATTGATCAAAACTGGGTCTCTTACAGCCAAACCTCTGAATCTGCGCAAAGTCACTGAGGTCAAGTGCCATGTTTACCTCAGTCCAAAGCAGATGTAACAGCAGTTGTGTTGTAGCTAACTAACCATAATGTAACAAATATCAGCAGCTTGTCATAGTATCCGGGATACAGAGTCAGTAGTGCAGAGCATGCTGTATGTCAGAGGCACCTACTGATTTCAGTCTTGGTAGGACTTGGTGGCTTAAGGTTGCCAACTGCTTTTGCTAGCAAACACTGGCAATGTGTATCATTCTTCCATTGTGGCAGAAAACTCGTCTCTAGACCCTGGGCTGAAGAGCCTGGGCCAGAAGGATCTCATCAAATTAATAAAGACAGCAACAATAATGCATTACTACATTTAATAGTAATACAATAGTGTAATAGTGGAAATAACAATGCTGGCAAGAATTTATAGCAATGAGAAAAAGAACCTCTTGCAGGATCATAATTGTTTGGATTATTTTAAGGAGGAAATTTGGATCATTTTTGACCTTATCAAGATGGCACAAAATTCTTAAGAGTTGTGCCCGAAAGCCATTGTGTATAGTTCTGTGTGAGTTAGGGAGGGATGTGTCTCTCTCCTTCCTGTTGTTTTAGAGGGAAGCATATTAGTAGGCTTTTAAAGAAGCGCTCCCCCTCCTCTATACTGCCTGCAGTTACAGGTTGAACCATTTCAACAAGGGGAGTTACTTCCTTTCTCTTTACCAGACTGTGAGGGTGCCATACCTCCCCTGTGTATGAGAAACATAGTTCATGTCAGAAATCAACATGCTTGCCAGCTGTTTCTAAAGCATCGTTCCCCTTCCAGCCCCTAGTCCAGCATACTGAGTGGCTCTCTGCTGGAGAGAAGAAGCACATCATTGCTTGCTACAAAAGTGGATGCTAAATGGTGGGGAAGAGGAAATTGAACAATTTTTCCCTTTTCATTGAAAATATACTGTTCTAATTTTTCCAGGGCAGCTATTCTGCCAGTTCAGTGGTGACCAACATCTCTCAAAATAAAATGTAAACACTGTAATGAAAATGTCATTAAGAGCAACGCAATTCAAAATATGCTTGTCAATTTATTCGTTGTTGCTTTTGCATAAAAAGAAGAAAAGCTAAAGACATGTTAAGAAGTTACAGCCAAATTCTAGTGTGTCCTTGCTTGAGAAATATTCTCTGTTGAAGTCAGCAGTTCTCTTTGCCAGACCCATGACTTCAGATAAGGATATGCACAAATTGAAGATCCCGATGACTGGAAAAAGGGAAACATAACCCCCATTTTCAAGAAGGGGAAAATGAATGACCCAGGGAACTACAGACCAGTCAGCCTCACCTCTGTGCCTGGCAAAATCTTGGAGCAGATTCTCCTGGAAGGCATGCTAAGGCACTCAAAAAACAATGAGGTGCTTGGTGACAGCCAGCATGGCTTCACTAAGGGGAAATCCTGCCTGACCAATCTGGTGGCCTTCTATCATGGGGCTACGGATCTGGAGTAGAGCAGTTGATGTCATCTACCTGGACTTGTGCAAAGTGTTCAACACTGTCCCACATGACATCCTTGTCTCTAAGTTGGAGAGACATCAATTTGATAGGTGGACCACTCGGTGGATAAAGAACTGGCTGGATGGCTGCACGCAGAGTTGTGCTCAGTGGCTCAATGTCCAGCTGGGGACGAGCAAAGAGTGGTGTCCCTGAGAGATTGGTGCTGGGACCGGTCTTGTTCAACATCTTTGTTGGTGACATGGACAGTGGGATTGAGTGCACCCTCGGCCAGTTTGCTGATTTCAGCAAGTTGCGTGGTTCGGTTGATACGCTGGAAGGAAGGAATGCCATCCAGAGGGACCTTGACATGCTTGTGAGGTGGGCTGATGTCAACCTGATGAAGTTGAACCATGCCAAGTGCAAGGTCCTACACCTGGGTTGGAGCAATCCCAGGCACAGCTACAGGCTGGGCAGAGAAGAGATTCAGAGCAGCCCTGCGGAGAAGTACTTGGGGGTGTTGGTTGAAGAGAAAATTAACATGATCTGGCAGTGTGCGCTTGCAGCCCAGAAAACCAACTGTATCCTGGCCTGCATCAAAAGGAGCATGACCAGCAGGTCAAGGGAGGTGATCCTGCCCTCTACTCTGCTCTCCTGAGACCTCACTTGGAGTACTGTGTGCAGTTCTGGTGTCCTCAATATAAAAAGGACATGGAACTGTTGGAAAAAGTCCAGAGGAGGGCCACGAGGATGATCAGGGGACTGAAGCACCTCCCGTATGAAGATAGGATGGGGAAGTTGGGGCTGTTGAGCCTGGAGAAGAGAAGGCTGTGTGGAGACCTCCTAGCAGCCTTCCAGTACCTGAAGGGGGCTTATAGCGATGCTGGGGAGGGACTCTTCATGAGTGACTGCAGTGATAGGACAAGGGGTAACGGGTTCAAACTTAAACAGGGGAAGTTTAAATTGGATATAAGGAGGAAGGTTTCCACTGTAAGGGTGGTGAGGCACTGGAATGGGTTGCCCAGGGAAGTTGTGAATGCTCCATCACTGGCAGTGTTCAAGGCCAGGTTGGATAGAGCCTTGAGTGACGTTTTAGTGGAAAGTGCCCCTGCCCATGGCAGGGGAGTTGGAACTTGATGATCTTGAGGTCGTTTCCAACCTTAACTATTCTATGATTCTATGATTCTAACTTCATCAGCTTCTTACTCTTGGTTTGGCTCTGATGTATGTATTTACATGTCTTGAGAGCTGGTTTACAAAATACCACTGCTAAAAAATTTGAACACCAGTCAACTCTGCTTAGAGCTTCTATCAATTCAGTGACAACCTGGGAACCCTCTCTGTAATGTCTCCAGTTTCTAAGCAGTAATATTTGGGTAATGGGGAACAAACAGTATAATAAGAAAGTTTTCACCTGGATAAACTGGGAAAACAGTATGGGTTTCTCTAGCCCAAAGTAGCATTATTTCTTTCGCAATCAAACATATCTTCAATTAATTTGCACATAGAAGCAAAAGAGCATCTGTCTATTAATTTGAACTTGTTAATAAGATAATTGGAATAGAAAGGTTATTCAATATTGCAATATTTTTAAACTTGATGTTGTCTTTAATATTGTCCTTACATTACACAGTATGAGAAGATATTTATTTTTTAATTATTAGACCAAATAATATGATATAGCTGGGGCAAATATGACCAACCTTTGGAGTTTAATGTTTCTTTAGGTCCATAAACCTCATGAAGAATTGTGAAATGGCCAGAGGCAACTTATTGCATTCATCCATTCCAATGGTTCTTGTTACACTATGTTGGCATATTCTTTACAACTGCTAAAATTTTAGAGAAAAAGAAATCTTAGAATGGGGCTAATGACCTTGGGGAACTTTTATTCATGTCCCCATATCACTTTTGCCTTTCTGCTTCTGTTTCCTTAGCCTCTGCTATACCTGCTCTCTACCGAGTCCTTTTTATGTGCTGAGCAGCCCACTCCACTATATTCACATGCAGAGCAGATGACTATGTATTATTTATATCCAAGGAATCATATTTCTGAGGGGTGTTCCTTATCAGAGCAAACGATTATGCTTGTTGAGGAAGTGTAAGCCTTGCCATAATCTACAGCTGAAGAATTGTAGCTGACAGGTATATTCTGCTGTATGGAGGGAAAGGTAACCAGTATTTTGGTTCTCTGTGGAATAGGAAACTTGTAACAGGTATTGAAAATTGCCCAGGGCACAAATGAGGCAAGAGACCTAAATCTGCTTCCTATTTATCACTCATCAGGTTATGCTTAAAGCAAAGCATTCTATCTCTGTTTAAGGTGAGAAGTTGTTTGCACAGGGAGCAAGTCTAAGGGTTTGAAATCCCATAGTCCTTCTGTTTGTAATAGTATAGCAAAACAGGAAAACAGGTGCAATTCCTAGTGATTTAAGCATCATGTCTGGACCCAATGCCAGGAACAGACAAGATGAGCAGATACAAGAGGTGGAGTGGCCATGAAAGTGTAATGCGTGACTGTGCATGTATTGGCATACCTGTTCCTGCAGATACTTGCACTCCTCATCTTCAAGAAAAAGGAATTATTGTTAGTTCTAACAAAGGAGGTATTTAAGGGGTTCAGATCATCACCTGGCTCAGGGCGAGGCTGTTTCTGCAGGTCCTTTTTATAGTATCTTGGAACTAAACTCTGCACCTCTCCTCCTGATGCGGACTGCAGTGGTGGTGGGCTGGTGATTCTCCAGTAAAACTCATGGCACTATATCTCCTTCTGCTTAACATGTGTTAAATTTCAGCCATGGACAATAGTTTGAACATGCTAGCCTGTGATGAAATAGCAAATATTAGTGATTGGCAAAAATCAAAATGAATAATTTCCTCCGTGTAAAAGGCGCTATTCCTCAGATTTTATTCATATTTAGTATTTATATTTTTCAGGAGGAAAATAATGATTTTTTTTTTTTTTTTTATTTTTAGGAACAATGTAATCCTGATGATTTCCTGGTGGTATACACAGCACTAAGATAAAGCAGGATTGTACTGTACAGCATTGTACCCAAAACAATGACTAAAAATAGGTCTTTAAGTAGCTGAGAACTAAATGAGAAAACAAAATAAAGGGAAAGATAAAGTATGAGACACAGTAGCACCATTAACACTGCCATTTTGACTTTATCAAAATTGTTGGTGTTTTTCTTAATGCTTCAACTGCTGAAATTGCAACTGAAATTGTAAATATTCCTCTATTTTTTAAAAAGTGTACAAAAAAAAAAAAAAAAAAAGAAAAAAAGCTGTTTCTAAACTCTACACTTGAGAATGAAAAATGCAATGCAGGAGTACCTTGGAATTCCAAAAGTAGAAGACAAATAGGTAATTATACACAATGAAAATAGGAAATGCTTGGAGCTGCTAAATTGAGTTTGGTGTCCCCAGTCTGTGAGTTCTGAGGTTGCTAAAACTGGATTTTGGTTGATATCCTGTCTTCTCCACACACAACCTTCGTGACCTTCATGTAACTTCTATGCACCTCAGAGACGTGTGAGAACTGCATTGTATTTCCTTACTTCATAGAAGAATTGTGAAATCAAATTGTATTCACACAAACACTCTCTCTCTATGTGTTTGAGGAACAGGTACTGCAGTAGAAGAATCCAGATAGGCACATAGGCCATGCTGGTTTTTAAATCTGAAGTTTTAAAGCATGTTCACATATTCTCTCACATGCCTATAAAGTAACAATTTTGTACTTTCCCTTTATGAACTTTCTGCCTGATAAGCTCCAGTTTCATTTAGTATTGCATTTTTGCTAAGAAAATTATTAAATGATCCACCACAAAAATCCAAGGCTAAGAAAACGCTTATTTTTCATACTGTGTATGAAAAATCTTTTCCGTTTGATTTGTTCAGCAGGCTTTTGTGGTGTCTTGTATCTGATTCTTATACAGAAAATGTTTTCTTCCGTAGTTGCCCTTTAGATTTGTATTTACAGTAATACAGGAAACACCTAATTTAGTCACTTTTGCCATACTTTAGGAAGGTTGATTACAAGATGTTCTGTATCTGCATGAAAGAATTCTGGAGTTTTGATAATTGTCTGGAAGGCCATGAACTTTTGAGATTTCATATTAAGAAGATAATTATAGTTGATATAGAGTTGTTCCCTCCCATGTATGCTTTAAATGTAGTTGAACAACTGTAATTGTTCAGATGTAATAGAAATTGTAATTGTTAAATACTAATTTTTAAAGTTTGAAAATGTTATGAAAATGCTAATTAAAGCCCAACTTTATGAGTCCTTCTCCATTTCCACTAAAGAATAGCGTGTGATGGAGCCTGGAGTTTCCAATAAATTCATCATGCTCTGCCTCCTTGTAGTTTCCAATCAATTCTGCTCTACTACTCTTCATACTGCTGATATCTTCCTAAATAATTCAGTCCCACTCTCTCTCATTGCACCATATAGTTGTCTTGGAAAGAACTCCATATGTTTTGCCCTGTTAGGCTTTCTTTGGGAGTACTGCTGCATGGTGCCAGCCAGACCCAGGACTTAGAGGTTCAACTTCAGAGAAAGTAATCTCAGGTTGACTGAAGCCAAGTTCATTTTCTTCCCCAGCTTTCCATCCCGCTTCCTCCCAACAGGCCTTGCCACTCTCTTAAACATAAAAGAGGACTATATATATATACTTCTCTTCAGCCCTCCAGCAATTTTAGGATGTCAGGCTGCCACCTTCCCCCCTTCTCCCTTGTCTTCTCAAAGGGCAAATCAACTGATTTTGTAATCTTCTTTCCCTGGATCTGGCTAGCACACCCTATCTCTGCTAGAAGTTCTGGGGAGACAGGCAGATCTCCTCCTGAAAATAAAACTAAAGGGAGTCAAACAGCACTCCCACCACAGAGGCAATACTGGCTTTACTTGTCAGTAACGCATTTCCTGGCACTCCTGATAAAATCAGTAAGTGGGTTATGTGTGAAAGAAGCTCCATTTTCAAGACTATTTTTTGAGGGTTAATAATTTCTGTAACATAAATATGAAATAAAGACCTTTTCTTGTTAGGGCTGGCTCATTTTCAATACTATTTAAAGACATATAAGTGAAAAACTCTAGGATAATTTTTCACTGTTTAAGAGCTGCTTAGTAGGATTATTTCCTTATTTAAACCCCAAACTTTTTATTACTCATGGACAATATTTGACAGAATAACACAACAACATTTTAAAAATCTGCCTAACAGCATAATGTATAAATGCAGAATATTTTATGTTCGTAAACATTTTGTCTTATTAAAGCTGTTGAGCTGATATCATAGATGAAACTCTACCAAACATGTGTCTTCCTGGGCCAGCCATTTAAGTAGAAATAATTGGCTGTCATCTATTAGAGGTGTTTTGTGGGAGGCTATTGTTTTTTCTTTTGTTTTTAAAGAAAGCTGGAAGGCAGATTTTAATTCTGTTATACTGGTACTGTTCTTTTTCATTATGAAATAACAATGTATCTTTAGAGAAAAAAAAATCAAGGTCTATTATTTTATATTTTCTGATGTGTAGAAAGTGCTCCACACAAAGTGAAAATTTAATTAAAGCTGCAAATAAATCCAAGGACCTGAACTTAATAGTTGTATTATGCTATTATTGTAGTGCTTGTTTTCTAGGTATTCTGTACCTGATGTAGATGAGCATTTATGAAACAGTCTGTAGATCTGATGTGAATGTGCTTAGCAGCTTGTAAAATCCTTTTATTTTTTTAGGTATTTAAACAGAGGTTCACATGCTTGATGTGAAATGTCCCTACTTGAAATATTATTACCTGTTCATGTAAATGTGATTTTTGTTCTCATGAAAATAATGTGATTTCGAAGATCTGATGTTTTTTCTGATTTATATTATAATTTAAAAGCCCAGACTCTGTATTACTGTATTCAAGGATATAATTCAGCTTTAGGTCAGCCTGCTGGTCACAGAAAGTGTATGAAAATCAAGTTTGCTGAAACAGTTGTATAAATATGGATTAATACGTGGGAATTTATATACAAGACAGTGCTTTCTCATACTGTTGCTCTAATTTTTTTTTAATGTTGTTAGAACTGTAATTCAAACACCATTCCTTCATGTTTAATGTTTTCTGCTAACTTTAGTGAAGAATATATGCATATAATATATACGTACAAATATGTAAATTCAAACAACGGTATTTTCTTACTATTTAAGCTGATTTTTTATATGCATAACTTTATTGAACTTCATTAGAGTTCAGGGCATTTATTTATATGTCCAAAAAATAACCATGCCATGGCTACTATGTATTTCCTGATTGAACGTATATTCAGAATGCACATGTTGTATTATGCTACAATTTTGTGTTTAATTTCCTTTGACAATGAATAATACAAATGTATATTTTTTAATTTTCAATCTCTTTTGAACCTGATAAATTCAGTGTCTACTTCCCCTCCTTTGCAGTCACTGTAGAAAAGAATGATAAATTGTTCTCATTCTCACTTTGTAGTGTTTTCCATTCACTTTGTACAGGTGTAAATGACTACATGGGGACAAAGTCAGTGACAAAGCAGGAACTGAGCTTAAAGTAGTAACATAATTTTTGTGGTAGTTACAATGCACTTGGGCTAGGTTGCCATATGTCTCTCATAGCAAGATTTCAGCAGTTGTACTTAGACTTCCATATATTCTCCTGTTCTGCAGAAATTAGGAAATTAGACATTGTTGCCTCATTTGGTTAATTAGCTGGCTTTTGAAGTGTATGTATAAGCTGTTGTCTGGATGAAATTCAGAGGTCACATCTGAAGTCCTAAGTACATTAAAAGAAACCCTGCTGAGTGTCTTTCTCTGGATAATCAGGTGGGGCTTTCAGAATGCGTACAGTGTGTATTTGAAAGCCTTTAGAAGTGGTGATCCCTTGTGGGCGTGCATATGTGCGTATAAATTTATACGTATACAAACATGTAATGACTAAAGATACCAAATGCACATAGAGAATTTTTCTACCTTTCTTGAATCATGAGTAAGGAAGCCAAAGGAAACAAATGCCTTTAACCTTTTGAACAGCTTGTCCTAATTTGTATTAATCTAAAGTGTTTACATAGTTTCCCTAAAATGTTTAAAAATGAAGTCACATTGGGAAGTGTTCAGGTAGGAAGGGTCAGCTGCTCTCTCCTGAGTTTATTTCTCTGTTACCTTCTTCCATTTGATCATCAAATGTAATGTCCTTTCTTTCCTTCCTTCTTTTCTTCCTCCCCATAGTTTCTGAAAGGGGCATCTCTGATTAATTCAAAATTGATTGCCTTTCTTCTTCCAGCTGAGATCAGGATGTTTGAGGCTTTCTTTGACAGTAAATCATGTTGGGATGTGGAAATGCTGTCTTATTGGTGGCAGAGCCAGAGGTGGGACATGGTCTGTTTTGCAGAAAAGGTCTTTTGCATAGCTACTAACTATAAGTCGAGTTTACGAGTCCCTGAATTCAAATCCAACTCTATTTGCTGAGCCCTGTTATTCTAAAATAATTACAATGCTGACTGTGTTGATTGCCTGTATTGGGGCTGCCCCAGTTTGTCTTTCCTGGCTTTGATCCAAGATTATGCCTTGGCTTCAGTGGCCATTTAGGCTTAATTTTGTAACTAAAATAGAGAGCACCAGAGGCCTTCTGAAATTGCTCTTGGACCCCAAAGATCATCTGTGTGCCATGCTGCATCAGTGGGGCCCTGGGGTACTCCTGTGTGGGCAGCCCATATGCCAGACGTGGGCTGGTAGCAGGCTTGGTAGTGATGCAGAGCTGCTGTTCCAGGAGCCTTGGGCAGCTGCGGAGCAGGGAATCAGTGTGCACTCTGTAACAGGGTGCTGTCAGCTCCTCACCCCCTTGCTACATTGCCTGTGCAGCTAACCAGCTCCCTACTGTGCATGGCAAAGGCATTGCCAGAGAGACATATTCCTTATAAAAGCATGTTTTACAGATCTCTTGTTAAAGAAAAAGAGGGGGTTGGCTGTAAAAGGTTAGCATTTACAGACGCTCCTGTGTGGTTTGTGTTGAGTTTGTAATGGCTTTGCAGGAGCTTTGAATAGCTCCACATGATATCTGTTGTACTGAAGTTTTCATCTAATTGTGAAAAACTGGTAGATCTGTAGCTGGCCCAACTAAGTGGTCATAATGTGTCATGAAGATAATAAGAGAGATAATATGCTCTGAATAAAAATACCAGGGTAGGAATGCCTCAGTGCATTTAATCTGTTATGATCCTTATTTTTTATTTAAATCTTTATTTGGATACACTCTATTAAAAGACTACAGAGCAGAATTTCATCACCTAGTGGAAGCATCAGTTTTCACTGTCCTCGGTATATGTAATTCAATAATGCCTTGATCAAGCAGCTGTCCTAGCCACTCTCTATTATTGTGCAATATCTTCTCCTTGTTAGATGTTGCAATAGAATCACCATCTAAATGAAGGATGACATAATTAAGTGGAATGTTGGGCAGTATCAGAGGCAGAGACTTTTCTGGAGAGGGAGTTACTTTGCCAGAGCTCTGTATTTTAGTTGTCAGCAATCATAACAGCAACCAAAATGTTATAACTTTATTCCAGGCTATTAGTTAATTAAGACACCTATGAGAAAGAGTCTCTTACATTAAAGAAGTGTGTGTGTTTGCAACCAGCAGTTTGATGTTGATTTTGGTTTTTTGAACTTGTAGGGAAGAGAAGCTCATGTATTAAAAAACAAAAAAGAAAAAAAAAATTAAAATCTCCCAAATTTCAGTTGAGCAAATACATTAAAATGTTATTTAAATGTTATTTATTCTACTTAGACTAAACTGTCTCTAAACATAGCTGAAGAGGTCCGGGTTTCTATCTTAACATATTGCAGGTACAGTTAAAATTCTAATAATCAAAAAAGAGTAAAAGAAAGGCCAGTGGTTTAATTAGAGCAGAAATGCGCCATTTGTTCACTGCAAGACCTTGACCCACTACTATGCCTTCCTATTATAAGCTTCATACCTTGGTCCTCTCTAGGGCTCCTGGAGTGTTCAACAGCCTCACTTCTGCTGGTGGTCTCTAAAGAACTGTGCTGCCACTGTGGCTTGAATGTGAATCAAAAGGCTTTATATTTCCATTAAAACTTCAAGGTTTTAATTAGGGTGAATCCCTATTAACTTGATCTGTTGAAAAATAAGTTCGTTTTATTGGCTGTGTATGCCTAGCTACCTCTAATTACACTCCTTGAAAAGGTGGAGCTGCTTTTCCATACTACCGTGATAGTAGCTAGCTGGTAATTCTCTAACATTGAACAATTAACTATCTAGCATTAAGGATTTAAAAATAAGAAATAGTGGGCAATGGAATATGTTGGACTGCCACATCTGTAAGGTAAAATCTAGAAAGCAGTAGTGAGAAAGTAGGTATGGCATGGGCAATAAAGCACGTCTTTTCCTATGTTGTGCTCTAGTCTCACAGTGGCAAGTCTCTGTCTAGGGGTGAAATGATAGAAAAACTTGACAGCTGAATTAAAACAAAAAAATATCTTGGTACTCTGCATAGAAAGGTGGGCAGAAAGAGGTGCCCTGGGTTTTAATCTTTTCTATGAGTTGTTTCATTGTCCAATTATTATGTTTAATATTCTATAATATATACGGTATATACTGTAGTCTAGCATAGTATACTCTCTGAACTAAAGACCTCATACATCAGGCAAGTGCCATACTTCTTAGCGTCCTCTCTTTGCCCTCAGAAACACATTGTTCTTGGCCAACATCATAACACAGCTTCAAAAATAAGCGTAAGTGGCATTCCCCAGTTCAGTCTCAGTTTCCAGCAGTGGTTAGTCTAGCAATTGGGATGTTCTCTTGGGAAATAGGAACTGTGTGTTGCATAATCCTTAGATTTAGGAATGCATTGAATCCAGACTTCCAATTTCCTGGACAAATGACCCAACAACTATACTACAGTATTAATAAAGCAGCCTCCAGTCTTGACATTCATCTCACCACTAATAATTTGCTGGGAGAACACTTCACTTTAGCAAGCAAAGGTATAAGATGTTAAAGTTTAAAGCTTACGGTACGAAAATATCAGAGGAAAATTGACTGTTGTTTGTTTTGGTTTTTTTTGACAGTGAGCACAGTCAGTCCCTAGAATAACTAAACAAGAATTGTAGCGAATTTCCCATTACTAGAAACTTTAAAATTGACATTGGGTGTTTTTTTCTAAAAAAACATGCTCCAGGTCGATCACAGCTATTGAGATTTGAAGCAACAATTAATTCAGGGAAGTCCCATGACCTGTCAGACTAGATCATCACAATGGTCACTTCTGGCTTTAGAATCTATGGAGTTCCTGGCTTCTGTGCTGTGAATACCAATGAGACTGCCAATTAGCGTGCTTTTTTTTTTTTTTTGATGTTGGCACGTGTTCACTGGGAGCTAGGCTGAGACCACCAAATTAATTTTTAAGTCATTAAAATGCTTCATTCTCTGAATAATGATTGTCACAAAACACAGTCAGAATGTGAAAGAGAAAGCGTCTTACTCTTGGAACAAAAAAGTAAGCATAAGGAGGTAGTATGAATATAGAATCTATAATGCAGCTTTTTTTACCATGTCTTTCTTTCCCATCACTGAATGCCATATATAACATGTCTAATCATTCATTTAATTGCTATTTTTATACCTTAGAATAGAAGAAACATTGCTAAGAGAGTGATTGGTGGGGAAGATTTTAATGCAAAAGCCAAGGACAAAATATTTGAGTAGTGGTTGATCCCTGATCTCGTGGGAGAGAGGATGTCTGTTCAAAAGGCAATATCATCTTTAATCTGGATTTTTTCTCCATTTCAGGTGCATAATATGTTTTTGCTTTCAGTAAAACCAGTGGGCCCATAATTGCTTTATAAATGAATGGCAGGTCTGTAATTTAAATAAAAAGCCATGAAATATATCTACATGTTTGAATTTAACAAGGCGAAAAGGGGAAATGGCTTCTAAATAACTGTAGGCTTTACATATTAATTAACATGTGTGTTTAGAAACATAGGATCAGTGACTGTGTTTTATGCCTCTGATGGGGCAAGCAGAGCTCATTAGCAAGCAGTGAAAGTGGCATCATTCCTCAGATGCAGCGCAGGGTTATGAGCTTTGTCTACACATTTGTTTTTCTTTTAGTTATATCAAAGAACGCTGGTGTTCTTGATACCAGAAGGGGTTCATCCTAACATTTCAACTGCTGTGAAAGAGCCCTGAGGGGCTAAGGTGAAAATTTCAATCCTGTGCAAAAATGAAATAAAGTTAATACTGTTCTTACTATTCATCTAGCACTAAGATAGCGGCATTATTGCAAAATATACTTTTACAGTCCTTCCTGATTTTACTATTTCTGCCTGTATTTTCAATATCCTGTAAACAGCGGAGTAGAAAGGTCATACTAAATGAGAATACTGGGTTTTCTGGGTTTGGTGGCAGTTTATACTCTGACACGGTACACTGCAGGTTTAGTTTTTCTGTTTATTTGTAAGCGGGTGCTGTCTCTAGGGCTCAGTTTCTGCAGTGCAATCTCTCTTTAATGAAGTATAATATTATTGAGTAACCAAAGAGATAAAGAGCACTTGTGATTGGTTTGTGCTTGGCAAACTCGAGCTTACAATATGCCTGCTCCTCAAAGCCTGTTGCTGTTCAGAGTACTAAAATTGAATTTGCAATTTCTGACTAAGAAAAGCATCTCTGGCATTTTTAAAATGATGCTCCATTAGAACAATGGGTCCATTCACTTTTGTTTCATGTTGGACTGGTTTCTGAGGGACCTTCAAGAAATGAGACAGATGTTTCTGTATTACCAGCAGTCTGAACTGGGAGTAAGAAAAGCCCATGCTTTCAGTCAAAGAGATTTCTAAATATACCATCAGCAGCTTGTCTTTTTTCTGTGCTGGATTCTAAAAATGCAGAGGAGGAGAAGGCCAGCAGCCTGGACAGTGCTGGGATGCTGCTTGGAAGAAGCTCAGGTGCATCAGTTTGCAAAATCTCTGGTGTGGGATAACTGTGAGCCGCTGACCTCACTTCAGAAATCCCTGTGTGAAATCCTACTGTATGCCTTAAGAGGACTACCTTAATCAAAGCTTCTCAGTGCTTTAGTCCCAGGGAAACCAGTGTTGTCGAGAGGGAAGAAAAATGGGATGATCTTGTACAGCATTTCTGCAAGATGTTTCATTTTAATTTGAGTTGAAAAGAATTATTTTAAGTGCTCATTTATTACTTCTTATATTGTTTTCTTTATGTGCTCACATGTTTGGGGATTTTGCTTTTTTTTTTTTTTTTCTTTTGAAGGTCACTTCCTAGTGTCTTATAAACCACCAATTGCCCACAGACTGCTCTGGGAAATATTTATTAATATGATATTTGTTTTGTTTTGTTTTTATTCAAGAAGCTAACCCTTATTCTTGAAATAACTGCAAAACTCTGGTGGCTAGACTTTTTGCATTGAAGTAGCAGCTAACCAACTCATGGGGCTACATAAGAATGTTCTTTATGCAAGGGAAACATTGAGTGTGGTGCTAATTTGTGGGTGATCTCCCTTTTTTTCCAGACTTCGGTGACAGGAAAGACATGGCTGAAATAAATTTATTGTACTTAATTTACTTGGTGGATTTCAGTATCTGATGCAATTTAGAGTATCTTCAGAAACAGACTTTGCATAGCCAGGTAAGACTGGAATCTATGGGCTTTCATGTTACATTACTGTGTGACCTCATGTGTAAGCTCTTTTACATTTCCGTCTAAAACAGAGAACTGGGCCTTACTTGGGGTTTTTGTTCCCGCTACAGACCATGCGATGGGGAGAGACAGTTTTCTGCCAGACTCACCTCACAGATGCAGGTAATTTCTGTGATAAATCATTTATTCACTGAAACATTGATTTTTAGATGATTTATCCTATTTTTCTTCCACAGGGGTGATTGGTTATGTCCAGGTATGTCTCTTTGAAATGCTAGATATTTTGCTCTATATCAAAGTGTTTTGGGCATCACATCAACTATTCAGTTTTCTAATTCACCTGAAAATTATCCAGCAGTGTTGCCATTGTGCCCAGTCTCATTTTCTGAAGTTAGAAATACCTTATTGACTTACAGATTTATTTTTTTTATAGGCTCACAAAATAATTTAAGTTAGATGAGCTCTGTGTAGGTTGTGTATCCAACTTCCTAGTTAAATCAGGGAAAACATCGAATTCAGACCAGGGCTTTGTACACAAGAGTCTTGAAAATGCCAGTGATGGAAATCTGCAGCCTTCCTGGGAAACATATTCCAGTGCTTGATCACCCATTATGCAATTTTTTTTAACTTACATCCACCTGGATATTTCCTTGCTGAAACTTGTGGCTATTTCCTTTTGCCCTTTCACTGTTCACCTGAAAAAAGGTCGGGCCCTATGTTTTCTTCCTGTTGTGGTGGCTTGGAAGCTGATGCACCGCATGACCACTTTACATTTTGTTGTTTCTTACTTACTCTGTTGATAGCAATAGTGATATCTTTGTCTTTTTCTTTCTCTTTGGCATTATTTTCTGGGTGACATATTGCAGCAAGAATGCATGGGTGCATAATTTGCCTTCATGATTACCTTCATATTTTTTATGGATTCCCCTAATTTATTATGAAATGTCTGCACATGATTTAAAGTATATTCATCAAAAATAAATGAACATAGTGGATTGTATGAAACATTAGCATAGCTTGTTTTGCTTGTTCATTTAGCAATTTTCAAAATGTAGCAATTCCCAGAGGGCTGCCTAGTTTCATTAGTTCAAATCAGCAAGGTAAGGCTGTTACATTATTTGTTTGTTAAAATATTCAGAGACAAAACCTACCATTGCCTTTACCTAGATGTCTCCAAGATACTTTATTATTAACCACACCAACAAAACAACTGAAGTAGCTTAATGGTACGGGTTTCCAGTGATGTGACACAACAAAGTCTGATGGCCAGCATCAAGAAAAACTTGATAACAGAATAGATTATAATAAAATATGTGAAACCTCCCCTTTCAGTGAAATAATAATTTTTCTGTAGAACAAATTCTCTACAAATAGATTGGTGGGAATGTTGTCTTAACAAATGGCAGGGGGGTTGGAACTAGATGATCTTAAGGTCCTTTCCAACCATAACCATTCTATGATTCTGTGAAATAGGCACTTTGTATTGGACATTGGTTGAAATCCTTCACACACTTGACAGGTAAAAAGTTTTCATCAATCTGCTTCATGTATGTCCGTGTACAAACTTAGACTGTCCAGAGCTGTAGGAATGTGTGTGTTTATATATACATATATATATATATATATATACACACACATATATATATATATATAATGTGTATATATATATACATTAAAACCCCCCAGATTTCCAATATGCTCAGAGGTTCACTTGTGCATGGATTCCTGGAAAAACTTGGTATCAGCTCAAAGAATTATTAAATTTCTTTTTTTTTCTTGTACTCTTTGGGAGGAAGTGACTTGACTAAAGAGCACTTATGAAGTGGTTTTACTAATGTTTTTCTGGAGTGGTATGTCTGGTCTGTTTCAAAGGATGGAAGACTGCTTATATTGCCTCTATGTATCCTCCATTTCCATTTCAACTCCTTGTAACTCCTTTTTCTTTAGAGAACTGTTCTGGTTTCTGAATTCCATTTATGTAATAGTTTCAATGTCTTGAGATAAACTGTGATAATCTTGTATAAAATACACACCTCTCAACTAACTTGCTGTCCAGATGCTAGTTTGTTATATCTGAAGAATGTCCGATACTGAAATATTCCTATCCGACCTGCCTAGGTTAGACAAGCCTAGTGAAAATAAACCAGAATATTTGTACTTTTGCTAAGGAACACCTGGTGTTATAAAATGTAATTTGTTTTTGGCAGTACTTGGTAAGTAAGTCTAAAATACAGAAGAAAAAACTACTGTTATCCATAAATAGAAATACAGAGACTTCTTTATTCTGCAAAAACTCATGGACCCCATCACATGCAAAATGGGTTATGAAGACAGCACACTTCAACCACGCTTCAGTCTCCTAATACAAAGAAATATCACAACCCCATTAACAGAAAAACAAACTAAACCAAACCAAAAGAACAAAAGAAAACAAGCAAAACCACAAAAACAAACCTAAGCACAAAACCCCAAAACTTATGGCCAGCTGGTATTTTTTTTAACTAATTCAGTTTCCATTGTGATAAAGTGTAGGTGCAGTACTTGTGGCTCTGAGATCCTGTTTAAACAGTCCTGAAGCATGCTCGTGTTCTTGAGCAATCAGTTATTTGGGTATTGGAGGCAATTTAGCCATTTTATTAATATAATTGTTGACATTCCTAAAGAAGGTTTCTAACTCCCAAAAGCCCTAGAAAATTGACACCACTTTTTCTGCTACAGCATCAGCGGTGGAAGTTCAAATCTTACATGTATAAAGAAAGAGTGCAAAGTACGAAGACCTTTTCTGGTAATTAAGATTAGAAAATTCTAGTGCTGGATTCAGCCCTAATTTTGTCACATTTTTCTCATGTTAACAATAGCAGACCAATTCTTTGTCCTGCAAGGCCTATCTGTAAAATGTTAATCTTTCTGCCCCCCTCTATTCTTCCATAGATATAGCAGACTCTTCTAATCAAGCACTCTGTGTTTCACCACCTAATATGTGTCCTACTCAAAGACAAATTGTAGTACTAATTAAGGGGGACAAGCCATTTCCTGCTTGTTTCTGATCCACACAAATTCACACACCTTAAAACACTTGGACTACTCATGGGATTATCTTCCTACCCAGAAATAGAAGAAGTTGCTATGAGCAAAGACAATACATTTTTTATTAGAGGATACTTGTCAGGTTGTGGTGGGCTAATTTAATAGCATCCACCTGAAAAGCATTAACTTTAATCTGGGATGCATCAGGAAAATGGGCTAATGACAATTTAGTATTTAAAACAGTATTTAAAATCCCCACGTAAATATAAGTCTTTAAAACCAGCAAGCAAATGTATCCAGGAACAAGACTCTCCCCACTCATAACAATGAACAGCAGAAGTTCTCCAGTCCACAGGCAGTGCTGGCTCCCCAGGTATCCACTTATTCTACCAGTAGCTTGAAAGAAAACTACAGCACAGTGATTAGTCAATTCATTACATTCAGACGAGAGAAATATTCTGCTTGCTGCATTTGCAGTGTTCTACTTTAACGCTGGGTTATAGCACTCTGAGAAGCCTCCAATCATCCTAATACCCTCTATAATCTTTACAACATAACCTGATATAAGGTAATTTGGGATGGCGGAAGTATGAGTACATGTTTCTAATGTGATTTGGTTCAGCTAAGAGGATCCTCAGGCTTACCCTCTCTCCTTACTCAAGAAGCTCCACTGCACTCCCTGTTGCTGCCCTTGACCCCTTGCAGCATCTTCCACAAGTTGTCATCATTCCCACTTTCTTGCAAACTCCAACTGTCCAGAAATTGAAGAAGAACTGAAGGAGATTTTGACGTAACAAAAAATGGGTGGAAAATTAATTATAAAATCTGCTTGTGCTCATTATCTATTGACAGAGTGCAATTTCAGTTTTTTGAGTTACATGCCATACTGTCTGGAGAAGTTAAAGAATCTTACAATAGCGCCCTCATTCCTGTGAGGTGGGTAAGGTAAAACCATAACAATCTGTGGATGACCAGAGTGGGTCCCTTCTTTCTTAAAAAGGAATTTTCAAGTTCCCTGTCAGCTGTCAAAGATACAGAGACTGATAAACTAATTAGGATACAATTCAGATCTTGCATTATTTTGTCCTCTGAGACCTCTTCTGTAAGAGGAACAATTGATTTCTGCTATAACATGGTCAGGCAAACCGGCAGCAGTGTGCTTACAATTCCCTCCCATGGCTACTCCACAGCAGTTCTTCAGAACTGAATAACTAGACCAAATATGTTCTTGTTGCCAGTGGTGATAGAGGGATAACTAAAAACCAGAGTGAGATTTTTCTACTACAGGAAGTGTGAGCAGTAAAATAGAGCCAGCTGTAGCATGAGTGAAGGAGTATTGAAGCTGATTTCCAGCTTTTACCAGCTTATCCGGGAGATACTTTGCAAAAGCTGATTATTGACTCATTTGCAAGAGAAACAGATTTTGTTCTTTCCTGTACAGCACTTTAAAATGGTGTCATAAGCACAGTCCTTTGTGCTGGATAAAGCGTCATATTTGAGGCCTCTCAAGCTACTCACATAAAGAGACAAAGAGGACCAGCATTGCAGTTCACCCTGAATGGGCAGGGATCTCCCCATCACGGGCACGACAAGACAGCTGGCTCTCGTAGCTGCAATGAATCAGGAGTGTGGAAATACCTGACTTCATTTGGGTCAGCACAGTACATGGCAGGAGGATGCTGCTTTGCAGAACAGTCATTAAGGGAAGAGATCTCTTCTGTAGCACACTGAGTTAAAAACTATGTATTAAAGAATAAGAATATAGAATAATTTGATAAGTACGCTAATGGTCCCACCTACAAGAAAGGGTGAAATGATCTCTGTATTTCATATCATTCATGAATTTGCTGGTGTAAGTTTAGATTCTAATGGACCACATCTGACTGTTCAAATGAGAAAATGTCTTCAAAAGAGGCCTGTAGCTGTAAAATGAGTGCGTCCTGCTGGTCAAAATCTGTATTCAGTTCACCATTTATCATCAAAGATACTATTTGGTACTTAGCAATGCACTTAAAAAATTGAAGAGAGGAGCTGTTTTGTAAGATGAGATAGCTCTTACTACTCATTGGGATTGTGGAAAAATAGGATAGCTTTCGAGAATGTGGAAGAGGCTTGAGAAAGAGGGTTTTTTTTAGTGTCTTCTTATAAGGTCTTTTTATAAAGGCTTCTCTTGAGCCTGTGAAAGTCAATGGTGATTTAGTTTGAAATGGGTTTAGGCCCTTTGTATTTGCAAACCTCAGATGCACTTTTAGTGCAGAACAGACAGGCAAACAACTTGGTATTTGTCCATGGTATGAAGAGAGTACTGAAGTCAAAACATCGTTGTCAGCATATAATGGGGGCTCTGTAGTACTGCAGCACTTAACTCTTTTTGCTCAACAGCAATGAGCCCAACAGTCTGCAGTGTTTTAGAAAATGAGATCAATTTGTAAAACTTGCTGTGAAAGTACTTATCAAAATTTCAAATCTTATTTACTGCTTTGACTTCAGTAGAGCTTATTTACTGCCTCAGCTAGTGAAGGAGGACATCTATTTCTCTGTAAAGTGTTTATTATTGCTTCTGAGAAGGACTGTAGCCCTGATGCAGTGCAAATCATCTTGCTTTTGCTATATTAAGCTTTGGCCTGATGATACGACCTTTATTCATGTAAGCAATGCATTTCAGAAGAAAATTGTCTTTATGCTGAATTAGATGAGAATAGAGGTAATTAGGAGTTACATTTTGATCGGGCAGACTCTCTGACACTGCCCCCTGGGAAAGGGTTACAAAGAGCTGAGTAGTAAGAGTGTTGATTTCTGCTATCCCAGTGATAGGAAGGTTGTGCTGAGAAAATCTGTGGTAGTAAGCCTGGGGAGGGGAAGGAGATATCGGAGAAATCCTATGCTCATGGCTGAAGTACAAGCAATCCCTTCTTTAGAAGACTACTCTGCTGTTTTGTCGGGGAAGTGATAGACACCCGTGTGCAAGGAGAACCAGGTTGAATTTGCAGGCTGACTGATTTGGTAGGTGCTTCGCACTTACTTTCTTAATTGCAGGAAGACTGAGATAATATGTAAAGAGATTGACAATGGGCTGATGGCCTGCATGGTGAGGAGGGAAAACATTCTCAAATGGCTGGGACAGAGAGGGATGCCAAGATGCTACTGGATTGTCACCAAAGGTTTATTCCTAAGGAGAAGGTGTTCAGGTGTTTCAACCTCCTTCTATACCTTTTAAGAGCAAATGTTCTTCATACACATTTTGAAGGAACATGTTGAGATTTTTCTGTTCTTTGTGCATTGAGCACAACTCTGCGTGCAGCCGTCCAGCCAGTTCTTTATCCACTGAGTGGTCCACCTATCAAATTGATGTCTCTCCAACTTAGAGACAAAGATATCGTGTGGGACAGTGCCAAACACTTTGCACAAGTCCAGGTAGATGATGTCAACTGCTCTATCCCTGTCCATCAGTCCTGTAGCCCCACGATAGAAGGTCACTAAATTTGTCCGGCAGGATTTCCCCTTAGTGAAGCCACGCTGGCTGTCACCAAGCACCTTGTTGTTTTTCATGTGCCTTTGCATGCCTTCCAGGAGAAGCTGCTCCAAGATTTTGCCAGGAGCAGAGGTGAGGCTGACTGGTCTGTAGTTCCATGGGTCATCTATTTTCCCCTTCCTGAAAATGGGGGTGATACTTCCCTTTTTCCAGACGTCGCACACAAAGAGTTGTGCTCGATGGCTCAGTGTCCAGTTGGAGACCAGTAACAAGTGGTGTCCCTCAGAGATCAGTGTTGGGATCGGTCTTGTTCAACATCTTTGTCGGCGACATGGACAGTGGGATTGAGTGTGTCCTCAGCAAGTTTGCCGATGACACCAAGCTGTGTGGTTCGGTTGATATGTTGGAGGGAAGGAATGCCATCCAGAGGGACCGTGGCACACTTGTGAGTTGGGCTGATGCCAATGTGATGAAGTTTAACCATGACAAGTGCAAGGCCCTACACCTGGGTTGGAGCATCCCAGGCACAGCTAAAGGTTGGGCAAGAAGAAATTCAGAGCAGCCCTGCAGAGAAGGACTTGGGGGTGTTGGTTGATGAGAAAATGAACATGAGCTGGCAGTGTGCGCTAGCAGCCCAGAAAGCCAACTGTATCCTGGCCTGCATCAAAAGGTGCATGACCAGCAGGTCAAGGGAGGTGATCCTGCCCCTCTACTCTGCTCTCCTGAGACCTCACTTGGAGTATTGTGTGCAGTTCTGGTGTCCTCAACATGAAAAGGACATGGAAATGTTGGAACAAGACCAGAGGAGGGCCACGAGGATGATCAGGGGACTGAAGCACCTCCCGTATGAAGATAGGCTGAGAAAGTTGGGGCTGTTGAGCCTGGAAAAGAGAAGGCTGTGTGGAGACCTCATAGCAGCCTTCCAATATTTGAATGGGGCCTATAGGGATGCTGGGGAGGGACTCTTCATGAGGAATTGTAGTGAGAGGACAAGGGGTAACAGGTTCAAACTTAAACAGGGGAAGTTTAGATTGGATATGAGGAAGTTCTTTCTTTACTGTAAGGGTGGTGAGGCACTGGAATGGGTTGCCCAGGGAAGTTGTGAATGCTCCATCCCTGGTGGTGTTCAAGGCCAGGTTGGACATAGCCTTGGGTGGCATGGTTCAGTGTGAGGTGTCCCTGCCCATGGCAGGGGGTTTGGAACGAAATGATCTTGAGGTCCTTTCCAACCCTAACTATTCTATGATTCTATGATTTTATGACTCTATATTTTCATCTGGAAAATAATATTTGTCTATTTCTTTTATAATTTATTTCTCATATATTTCATATGTTGAAATCAAGCTGATTTCAAAAGCAGAGTTCAAAAGGAGATTTTTACAGATTGATTTTTCTTAGGGGCATATTTCCTTATATTTTCTTATGTATTCCTTTAAAATTGTTCTAGTCCATTTTTGGATTATGTATAATTTGCTGGGTGGAAAATGGATGCCTTCAGGAGAAGTTCACAAAATATTTTTCTTCTTGGCATGATAGTCCTCTGTGCCTATCATCTTAGATCTTTTACTGTCATAGTTTCATCACAGGGGAGTGTCTGTTTGAAAACACTTTGCTTTTTGAGAGTTAATCAGCCTCTGTGACTAATTCCCTGTTGTTTACAGCATTAAATGTAGTTCTAGTAAAATGGTTGTCATCGCAGAGAAATATGACTTCATCTGGGTAATAGCAGCAGAAGAGACAGATGAACTTCTCAGAAGCAAAGATGTTGCTTTTTATATCAATGTGTCAAAATGGGAGAAAGATAAAATATAGGCCATTTGGCAGAACTCCTTCTAAACTGAATGTTTTCCAAAGTTTTCTGTGAGCATTCAGCTGCTCCAGAACAGGTGTGCTCATTTTGTGAAAGCTTTATTTAATTTAAGACAGATTTTAACAAATCTGATGACTGCCAGATCTTCAGAGCTTCCCTGAAGTGGATTTTGTTCCCTTAATTCATGATTTTAATTCCCAAGGATTTCTTAATCAACGTTTCACTTAAAACTTTTTGAATAATTCTTTTGCAGCTTGCTGTAGGGAACCTTGAATAAACAAATCTGTAATGCATGAATGTTCTGTTAATTCCGATTTTTGTATCTTGTAATCAGATAGAAAGCTAATAAGCATACAAGATTAAGAATTAGCTGATGAATATGTTGTTTCCACGGCAAGCAGAAAAATAACGCCAGTTTTGCAACCTCCCCTCTTCCTGATCTATCTCTAATCTGTGCTGTGTACATGCAGATGCCTTGCTCAATACTTGCCTCTGCCTAATACTAAAATTCTTTATGTCTTTCTCTTCTTTCACCTCTGCACTGTTTTTCCTTTGATATCATCAAATCCTGGCTTTCCAGGTATTATGTGTGTTGATCAATGCTCTCTTCTTTTTCCAGTATGCAAAGTAGGGCCACCACATCACTGCCCTCCCCTCCTTGCATCAGTGTCATCAGATGCTGCCTTCCACAACACTGCCCTTTAGTCTTGTGTGGCACCGGCTTTCTGCCTCCCTTGCAGACACAGTGCCAGTAGTTTAGGAATGGGAATGGCCTCCAAAACAGTCCCATCTGTCTTCAAACTCTACCAGCACCAGCCCTCCACTGCTTCATGCCATCCGTAAATGCCTCTCTGTCTTTTGTCTGGTTGCTTTCTTTCCCTCCCTCCCACAGTGACTGTTAAGCTCTGATATGCCTTTCACAAATAATGTGAATATGAAGAGGAAGGGAGGATACAGCTCCCCAGTTCCAGCATACCAAGTCCCTGTCAGGGTGTGCACCCTCCTTGGGGCAGGAATGCTCCTAGCTGCTTGCTGGTGGAACCTTTCTTTTGCACTAACCTGCAGCTTTGCGCAGGTTTGGCGATTCCAGACTCTTCAACTTGCAGAGCATTCAGTAGTGCAGAAGGTAGCAATATTAAATGAAGGAAGTGATGACCAGGATGACCTGTAATGATGGCTGGAATTTAAATACTTGTCATGATCAGGAAGCAAGTTTAAATTCAGCTGTCTTTATAACAGTGATGTGAGTGTGGATTATTTTAGGCAAAATATCTCAGACTACTTACTATCCTTAAAAAAGAAAGTGAGTGCTTTAGTCCAAGAAACAAGCCTTCAGTTAAAAATAATTATAACTGCAGTTTACATTAACCTGAGCTCTTGAAAGCTGCCTTAGCAGAGAGATGAAATTGCAGTTGCTTTCTCCTCAATCATGTTGAGGTTTGGTGATATTGTAAGCATGTTTCTTTAGCTACCTTCAGCAGACTAATGTCAGGATTCTGTATTTAGTCATGCTCTTACTTGACAAAAAGTGCTTCTGAAAGGATATCTGCTGGATTCCCTTTCTGCTGTACCAATAAAAATTTTGGAAAGGGCCATGTATTGCTATTATGTGTCCAGCTGACCCCACTCTGCATGTTTCCATATGAATTACTGAATGTACCAGTGGACCGGTAGAGGTGTGTGTTATTCTGCAGGCAGAGGTGACACAAATATGGAACAAAAGTCAAGCAAGCACAGGAGATTTCCTCATCCAATCTTTTTAAACATGTGAGATGCATAGTAAATTGTATGAATGGAGCCATGGAGCTATGGAAAGGCTAAAACCTGTATGGGTTATCAATGTAATTTTTACTGGCAGGGGAAGAATTTAATCAGTAAGTGAAATGCCAGCCATATGACAGCACTTAAACAGTTACTGTCAATCAGCTGCCATGTGTCAGTACCCTCATTTATCCTTTCAGGGTATATATCAATTTACATTATCATCATCTGAAAGAGAGAACAGCATTGCTGAAAATAAAAGGCCATGTTTGAAACCAATAGAAAGGGAAATTAAAGATATGTATTATTGTAGCATATGCATGTCATGGTAGGGATTTCTGTTATCACTTACAGGAGAAGCTATTTAAGGAAAAAAAAAACAAACCCTGAAAATGTGTTCTAAAATTTAGATGGGAAACAGTAAGAAACAAAAGAGATAAATGTGTACTAGAACTTGAGGCATTGCTGCCTGACTATCCTAGCCTTATGTAGCTAATATCCTCATCTATAGAGATATCCTTCCAAGCCATTTGATTGATTTTCAACTGTAGCCCCCATTAAGCGTATCACTTAAACATATGCATAATTTCAAGCATGTATTGTTAAGAGATTAGAAAGCAATTACAGCTTGTCAAATCTTCTCAGACATAGTCAAATCCCTTCTCTCCATCACAGTCCTCTGAAAATAGCTGTTTCCAACCAGGTGAAAGCTTCAGAATTGTTGGACCCCAGTTTTGTGCAGGGGCAAGACCTGCACAGGCACTCATCCCTAATCTCCACATATATTTCTTTCCTTGGGAGGGACACCTGTATGTACAGGTCAGATGGCAGTGGCAGCATACATTGAATAATCAGGATGACAGAGTTTAAAAAAGTGTACCTGGGGGTTAGCTGTATCTCTGGGCAAAACTGGTTAAAAGAGACATGCTTCCTTCTCTTCTAGATAGAGGAAAACATCATAATCCTTGTGAAAACCAGTTCCTGTATGCTTTACCAGTATGTTGCTATACAGCGTTTTTTTGCGAGGATGGAGGTGTTGGGTGGCACATAACTATCTGTGCAACAAACTGTTTGAAGCCATGATTGACACTCATGAGAGGCTTTATGTATCACTCCTCACCACTATCCTGAAAGGCTTCAGCAGTTCAAACTTTCATTCAAACAGTAGGCAGGTAGCTAAAATTGCTTACCAGCAGGTCACCAAATAGATGCAGAACCCTGTGGCCTCATTTATTAATTTCTAGTGTAAAAAATACAGCAAAGGAGCTGCACAGGCTTTACTGAGCAACCAACTGAATCATAGGAAAAAAGCTGTTTGTAGCAAATGAGGAAAGGTCATTTGACTCACTCAAACTCATTAGTCCTATTTAATATTGCCCTTATCCAGCACTGAGTCGATGCACAGACTTGCCTCCAATACTTCATCCTCCAGACCATGCCTTACAATTCAGTTTATCCTCAGTAAGTTCCTCTGGAAAACAAACAGGAAAAAAACCAAAACAATGAGAGACTGTTATCAAAAAACCCCAAACAAACAAACAAAATAATCTCAGTTACTTATGTTCTCTTCAGGTTTGCAGAGTTGTTTTTTTAGGCTGAAAGTGGTAACCTGAGCCTATTTATTATTGTTCTGAAACAGTGTTGATTTTTAAGACATCAAATCAAAAAATGTAGTTGGAATCACGAACACAGAAAACTTACGTAATGAGAGCAGGATGCTATACAGAGAAATAATTGCAGACCTCATAATGTTTGAAATTTGGTATATGCTAAATGTGTTATGTATTCTTCAGTGGAGCACTGTCAAGCAGATGACTACTCAGAGAGTCTGAGTCTTTGGTTGGAAAGAAAATCTGGGAAGGTTATTGAATAGCTTGGTGAAGGAATGTTTTTCTGATCGAAGCACTCCTTGCCATGCAGAATTGACTCCCACTTCACTGAAAGCACAGAAAGAAACAATACAGAGCAGTAGTTGCCAATCACTTGGAGAAAGGACAGTTGCTGCTGTGAACAGAGATTTTAAAAAGCATTTTATGTTACTTCTGCCAGAGATAGATGTAGGCTGGTGTGAGAAAATAAAGAGGGTCCTGTTCACAGCAGAAGTGGCATCTGCAGGGAACAAAATTGCTCCAGTGTTTTCTGTGATAAAACATTCTTTGGCATCAAAGGGAGCAGAGATGGGACAGGATGGTGAACACTGTTATCTCAGCATGGCTTCTTAGCTCACTTGTTGCTTGAAATCTGCAGCTTGTGATAAGGAATTCCAGGTGAGACCAACAACTAAATCACACAGCAATGTGGAAAAAAGTGAGTCACAAAGCGAGAAACCAGTAGCTTGTAGGTAGTAGACCTCTCTTTCAGCAAACCTGCACCGCTGACAGTGAACCTGGTTCTCTGGCTATTATTAAGAACTCAGCTACTACTGATACTTAGGTCATTTATTAAATATAACTTTGGGTATTCAGTTGAAAGGTGTGCTGAACTTTGGAAGGCACCAAGAAGCATGTTGTAAGGTGCATACTGCATGTATCAGTAGCCTCTAAACCATACTGGTAGATCTTGCCTCTAATGCACTGGCAACTTGAATCCCAATCAACAGACTACCAATACAAACAGATAAGGCAAAAATTTCCAAATGCAGTTGCCTGAACTAAATCATTTAGAGAGGTTGGGCTGCCTCAGCATTTTCTGATTTGCTTGGTGTTATCACTGTTGTCGAGAGCCAAAAATCACACACACACGTATTTTCAGTGACTTAGTAGGAAGAAAAAATAGATGCTTTATTACTACAAACCACTACTTATATACCTTTTCTAGCACACGCGTGTCTTTTTAGCCACTGGTTAACATCAGTTAGCAACGGCACATTATTGGATGATCCTTTACTGCATTACTGAAGTCCATTGTTTTGCCAAGTTCTTCCTTTGTAGTTAGTTACTCCCCTTGTCTAACTCGTTCCCCCAGATGCCTTCTACTTTCCCACTCGGATGCCTTCTGCTTTCCCACTCAGATGCCTTTGGTGTCTCATTTCTCATGGATAAACTTTTAACATCTTTGAGACTGAGTTCTAACTTCATGTATTCAGTCAGGGAATCCAAGGGCCTACCGTAGCCCCCCACCACATTATCACTTAGCAGTAAAGAGTCAGAAAAAGAGAAAAAGCCTCAGAAACAGAGATAGAAAGTGGAATTACGTCACTAGAAGAGAATGGCTGTACTAGATCAGACCAAAGGTCCACCTAGTCCCCATCCTGTCTTTAATGCTCAGTGAATGCTTACTGAAGAGTAAGAAGAGGTCAAGCGTATATAATACTTCTTCCTAATGGGTTCCTAGCCTCCATCTACTTTCAGCTCTGGGAATTTCCCAAGGGAAATCTCATCCTCTTCATCTTTCGTCTTGTCTAGTCAGATTGCAAGACTTTAGGTTGGATTTTATAACTCTTCAGTTACTATCACTGTGGTGCCACCTGTGGATACAGTAGACATACATGTAGAATAAATCTGTGTATAGGCACACTCATGGAAAAAGTACTGAATTCACTTTTCCTGAGCTGCAACCTGCAGTTAGGTGGCATTACTCAAAGCAGAACAAAATGCTGGAAATCTTGTTCTGGCTCAGGCTGGTTTTTTAATTCTTTCCCCCAAACCTGATAAACAGAGGATCTTTACCCTTGAGTCTCCATTTGCCCTTATGAAATATCAATAATAGTTCTGCCCACTTGCATGTCAACATTTATCTCTTTGTTCTTTCTCTCTTACGTCTTTAGGGAACTCATTTAATGAGCAGTAGGTAAAGGGAAGAGAAGATTTTGGTAAAAAAACAATGTTGAAGATATTTTGATGTGAATCTTCTTTCCTGTCTTTGCTATAATACTGAGCTTTACAGGGAGAGAGAAGTCTGAGGAGAACTGTTGCATTATGTAGTGAATATTATTTTAGCTGTTTGTCTGCATGGTGTTACATGTTTCTCTTCTCTTTACCTAATATCTTTCTAATTTTCTTCTTTTCTTTCTTTTTTTTTTTTTTTTTTTTTTTTTTTGTCCTGCTGAAAACTTCTCTACAATCATGAACTGAGTCCAGCATAGCCCTCCATGGAAGGGCTGCTCAAGTGGGTCTTGGAGAATAGAGTACTCTGATAGTCCTGCCACAGGGTTGGCAGATCTGTCAGCAGGCAAAGGGTTACCTGACAGAAGTTCATGAACATCAATACTGATTTTTGAATGTCTTGGTATTTGAAATCTAAATGTCAGAGTTTGGAGAAAACATTTTGCTATTGACGTAGGCATTGACTGGACATCTGCAAGCCAAACATCCCCCCTCCATAAAATAAACCTGTTGTGACAGTCTCTTTAGACAAAGGCAAATAAAATGGTGCTGACGTGAATGGTATTTCATTGACTTTTTTTTACAGAAAAGAGTGTTTAAAGAATGAAACCTACCCTAGAGGTAAGGATAGTAACAGGTGGCAGACTCATCAAGATAATGAAACTCGTTCTACATGAATGAAAGAGGTGAACCTGTGAGGCTTAAAATTTGAACTCATAGCCAAAGCTTTTGTTCATTCTTAAAATCCGCTGGCAGTGACTTCTTTTAATTTTGTTCTGTTTGTTTTTTGCTTAAGTAGTTTTAGTTTCTTTCTACTGATTACCATGAGAGGCTGTGTAAAATGTTGGATGACAAAACTCAGGTCCCTGTATCCCAGCCCCAATCTGTGGAAAGTACATTGCACAAATCTCATTACAGTCTTTCATAGTGCTTTCATAGAGAAGGAGCTCTTCTGCCCTCTCTTTACCAAAGTATTCTCAGGTGCTTGATTACACTGGAGATCACTCAGAGGCAAAACTCGTTTTGCTTGTATTTCGCCATGAAACTGAATGTGACTTTAGTCTGAGGAGTGAATGAATATTGCCCCTTTACTACTGCTGCATAGTATGAATTATAGGATTTTCTATGTCTTATGCCTTCTGAGTCATGTTTGCTTAGGGGAGATGTCCTTTGCCCTGTGTGGATATGAATCAAGACCGAAAAGTTCCCTATACACTTCTGCATATCTCTTGTAATGCTGTAAGTGTCTTAGGAACAGTCTGTTCCTACAACCAACGGACCAGGGGAGCAACTCATGGCATCTGAAGGTGGTCATCATGACTCTTCCTGTATCTGCTGGCAGTGGATCAAGGACCTTGGAGGATTGATGGAAAAAGGAGCAACTGGTCTGTTCCCTCTAAGATTGCAGGTGGAAGCAAATTAATGGCTGGGATAGGGGAAAGGAATAGGGGAAAAACAAAGAAAGGAAGTAAGAGAGACTGCTGCAAAGGAAGAAAATCTCAGCATGGAGTAGTGATCATGCATTGGGAAACCAAAGCAAGACACAAAGACATCAAGCTTAATGACAGTTGTGGAAACAAGTCATCAGTTTGGAAATTTCAGTAGTGGAAACAATGATAAATTAATACTCAAGATATAAAACAGCATCACGTTTTCAGCTGCACTGTACTTTGAGCTGGCCACATTAACAGCATTCTTCCTGCTAAATCCTTAGTCCCTAATGTGCATCCTGCTTCTTTATAGAGAGCAGAAGAAATGTCCAAACCTTCAGGCAAAAAAAAATTGCCTTGAAAGTTACACAGAAATTGGAAATGAATGTTTTACTGCTGATGTTCACAAATATGAATAAAGCTACTATGCAATTAGTTACCTAATTTTCTAGCTGGACAAAACATGCACTGTGGTTGCTCTGCTCACATATTAACCTTATACTTTGGGAGTTGAACGTTGGGATCCCCAGTGAGAAAGACAGAAGAAGGCCTGGAGATGTAAGAAGTCTCTTTTTTTCAACTTGAACTGATACAGATGTAACGTGAATTGCATGGGTGCCTTCAGAGATTGACTTAAGTTTTGCTCTGAGGAATTAAAATTAATACTTCTTTCTTGAAATTAGTAATTAGCAGAAAATAATTTTAGTTTCTATAAACCAGTATTTTTTAAAAAGTGATAATATAAATGGACACACTGTTGCACAATCCATAATATATTGTATATGCACAAGCCATAAAACACATTGTATATGACAGTGGGTGAAAAGCCATACTGTCTCATTGCCTGTGTTTCCTGCTAAAACCAGGGAAACTTTCAATGTGCTATGCACTTTCCCAGAATGATTAAAAGGAGTTGTGGGGATGATTTATAAGTTTAGAAAATTACTTGCAACAGGTTACGTCCTTTCTTTTCACATTTGTAGTCTATTGTACATGGTTCAGTCAATTAGGGCTTTGTTTCTCATGGTAATCACTGTTGCTATGGAAATTATATAGCATAGGAATAACAGGTTGCTTCTTCAAATAAGGTTTTTGGAAAACAGTTTAAGGAGTAAAATGGCCTTTCTTTTGCAGTGGGGAGAAAAAGATAATAAATTGGTTAGCTCCCTATCTTCAGAAGTTTGCAGCTAAGGTATAAAAATATTTATAACTGAGATTTAGTGTGAGATAAACTCTATAAACTAGAATAAGAATAAGTAGGTTCACAGCTACTATAAACAGAGGGGAAGTGTGATGCATTTTAGGAAGCTTTTTGTGCTTGATATCAACAAAAATTATTACTGACTCAAAAGTTGGCACACCATGGGATAATAGTTCCTCAAAATAGTGATTTTTGTAGACATTACTATATAAACTATGAAAGTGTTAAAAAACGCCATTGCTACAACGTGTTTCAAAGAGGAAATAAAAGGTTAATAAAATAATAATATAGTAGTAGCCTCAGTCAAACATGAATGTATTCAGATGCTTTATTTCATGAAGCACAAAATACACTACGTAAAGCCATATTAAGCGCAAGGAGGCTTTATATGGATGTAAGTTTGCGAAGTTGATGTGCTTGAGTAAGTCTGTGCTTTTGAGAGCTGAGCAATTTCTATGACAGTAACACCTTGTCCTCATGGTGCTTCTTATGGATGCTTCTTTGCAGTATTTGGAAAGCTCAGTCAGGGCTTGCTTGTTGCAATTGGTCAGACAACAGCCATGCACACAGGAGTAGGTTTCTAAAGAGCTTTATGGTGAACTAATCTTTCTTCTGAAAGGATGTTTTCTGCTGACATTAATAATGGTACTGCACCAAAGACAAGAATTTATGAGAGTCCTGCTCACCATGCTTATCTGCTGACAGTCAAGTGAGAGTGTCTGAACCCAGCCTTGGGGAAGGGCATGCCTAGCTGGCTACTAGCCCCAGCTCTCTGCTGCTCACCCTGAGTCCAACAGAAGACATTACAGAGCATTAGCGCCACAAGCACTTCCTCATCCCACCCACGAAATTTTGGCAGTGAACTCATTACAAGCCATCCATTAAAACTGTCTTGTTCAGCTGATAGATGACCCACTTTAGCAGCTGCAAAGCCTGCAGCCATCAGGGCCTCTGGTCTTCACACTCTGATACCAGCTCCTCTGGATTGCTGCTAAATTCGTTTAGTTGCCCTGCTTTAATTTACTCTATTTCTTTCATTTTCTCTTACAGCTCTGTTACCTCAGCTCTTTAGAAAGGGAAAGGAAAGGGGGAGGGTAAAAGCACAGGTAATCAAAACTGTGACCAATAACACATGGTGATCTACCCTCCAGTTATTGGGAACTGTCTCACTGGTTTAAATTTTCATTCTTGTAATTTAACCCAGGAAAATGGCTTTGTAGGTTACCGTCTTATCAAACTGACACCCTCAGCTATTAGTGCTAGGTAGGACAAATCTGTAACAATGACTATTTTAATTCTCTTTCGCAGTCATTTTGCTTTCTTCCTTCATGGGTATTTATCTTAAAGCTTTCTAAGAGAGAGATGTTACTGCCTGAGTAAGAACTGTGAACAGGAGGATTTGTTATGAGGGACACAAATTGTGCAAGAACAGGGATAGCTCACATTCAGAAGGCCAACATGTGCATGCATATTTACTTAATTTGTTCCACTAATGATGAGTTCCCTGTTGAATGAAGTTCTTACCAGTCTGCCTATTTACACACCTGAGATACAGCAGTGATATGCCTGAGGTTGCCGCCTGTGAAAGATATTTCCTGCAGAACTTTGAGAAACCTGGGTGAAGAGTCAAACTCCATCTTTGAACTCTTCAGTTTGTGTAAACATACTGCATTGAAAGCAACCTTTCCAAAGAAAGGTTAAAATTCCATTGGCTGCAAAACCTTTTTGTCATGATATAATTATTTATTATTATCATGGTTAACGGTAAGGGGAAGCTACAGTAGGAACAATTTCATTGTTTTCTGCAGCAGCCTTAAGGTTCTAGACTTGGACTGTAAAACACACTAGCTTTGCATTGAAGGTTCAATGCTTTTCAACAGGAATAGGATGTATTGGCTGAATAACAAAGCAGCAACCTTGGATAATGACAAGAAAATAATACTGAATTATAGTGGCCTAGTGTCCTTGAACACCTCTAGCAGTTAGATGTGCAAACCGAATGAGGTTCTAAAACAAACTAAGGATTATGCCTGACTGGATTCCCCTACAGACTTACCTAGTATACTAAAACCGGAAATCTGTGTTTTTATATAGGTTTTAATATTACAATATCCTTTAACGCTATATATAAGGTTGTAGTATGTTAAACAGGTTGTTATGCATGTGGACCAGCTTGTTACGCATGTGTGACAGCTAGTTACACATATTTCTGTCTATACTTCCCTACAAAAACCTAATGAGGAGGGAGCCCACAAGCAACATTATTAATGGAAACCTGGGGAGATGAACATAGCATATATGTAGGAGATTTCATTTTTGTCTAGCATGTCTCCTGTTATACCTGAATTACACTTACCAATCACCATGCAATTTAAGTCATTGATATAATCATGTAATCCAGAAGAGTTTATTACCAGTAGTAATGAATGAATTATGGGAAGTCTAAAGTACATATAATCCATGGTCAAAGTTTTCACAATTATTCATGTGTCTCCTATGTCATATGTTTTATCTAGTGAATTATTAGTACAAAATGATTGAAGAGGTCTATCAAGAAAGAATTGACTTGTATAGTAAGGGATAGATCAAAATGAGGCTGAAAGCTGTAAGAAGATAAGCTCTCCAGTTAAACACACAGATGTAATACCAAAGGAAGAGGGGCTGAAGCATGTAGGATGAAATAGGCTATCATTTTTCAAACCAAGGCTCTTAGAAAAAGAGCATCCAGAAGATAAGATATCAACTTGTTCAGTTAAAGCTGATAGCAGCAAAAGGAGATTGGGAAGAAAGGGAGGTACCTAATGAATTGCTTAACAGTTGATTTGTCTCACATAAATAAAGTTTTTCTGTTTGTATTGCAAAACTAACAATCTTTTTCTGACCAGCTGGTATCAATACAATCCCATAAAATTAAACAAATTTGAGATGCAAAGTCTGACTGTAAAGTACCTTTGAAAATTGTTCATTCATGAAATACTAGGATTTTGAGGATTTAGGTTATAATTTAATAGAAGTCTCAAACTGGGAAGTCTTCCTCCCTTCCTTCCCCGGACAGAAGAATCATATAGTTATATCCCAGGTTGCTGTTCTGTACACAAGAACGAAATCAGGCAGATGGGGCAACAAGAACTATTATAGTCGTATGGCTATAGGAAAAAGTGAGGTGGTGCCTCTGTAGGTAGCATTAGTAGTTTTGTTTAGGTAACTTTATGGATGAGGAAGATCTCCAAAGATGCTTGAAGTCAGTTGTAGCTCAGACCTTTCTGCTAGCTGCATTATCTCAGTAGTAGTTGATAACTCCAAAAGACTTAGGCAGTAAACAGTCAATGTTACGGATGGTTTTGAGTGATTTGCATAATGGAAGTTTGATGAAAGTTGCAACAATACACATCTAAAACATGAAGAAAATAACACACTGTGTTCTCATAATGTTTAGTTCCTGATCTCTGCGTAGGCAGCTTACGTTAGGTTTTGTGATGTAAGGGTGCCACAAAATGGGTTGAAAAGAATGTTTCAGAAGAGAGGCTCATTAGATTCACCTTTGGTTCATGTCTTCTCTGTTATTCATTAGGTCATTTTGTATAACACCTTATTGAAAGATGTTACTGCTGGGACTACAGTCAAAAATGCTGTGACCCATTGATCACAAGTAATAAACTGTGTATATCTAGCTATTTCAATGGCTCATATGGGATATCCAGACTCGTTGATTTGCTGTTTAAGTATTTCCCCTGTGCAGAGGGGAATTTACTATAGACACTTTTTAATAATGATAAATCTTTTTCTCTCAGTGCTGTGTTATATAACTACTTGTGATTAGTTGTTATAACCACAAAATGGGCACATCAGAACTGAGGAAGACGTATCGTTTTAAGTTGGCAGATAATTTTTGATAGCACAGTATTTAATCATGCATATTTTGCTCCTGAAATGTTTAGGAAGTCTCAAACCAGCTTTTGCCATGGATATTACTACCTGACTACCAGCTTGCCAAATGTCTGAAAAAGGTGAACTTTAAGATGGCATTTGAATGTTTGAATCAACCCTGAAAAATACATACAGAAGCAGTACATACATAGCAAGCAGTATATACATAGCAAACAGTATATGGGAAAGCACAGAAGAACCAGCTGAATAGCACATAGATGGCTATTTAGTCTGTGGAATAGAAACAGTTTAAACTGAGCTGTATGCAGTCATAGTTATGAGTATCTGCCACTCTGTGCCTCTAAAATCCCAAATCATTCACATAGCATGGAAAAAGACCCAGTGATATTGAAGTCAAGGGTCCAATTCACAGCTGATTTAAAGTGCTCAAAGAAATAGCAACGATTAAACTAGCTGATGACCTGATGACCCATGGTGGTTGACTCTTCACTATGTAGCTTCATTTTCTAAGGGAAAATAGCGGATGTACTGGCACTGTTTGTGATCCTTCCTTCTTCTGACATGACCACCCTCTCCCTTCTCCAGTAACTTGTTTGCCAACCCCAACTATATTTGATAATTTAGTTGGGTATTTTATGAGGATGGAGGGTAAAACAGATTTTCAGCACTTCCCTTGAGATTGCAATTTGCATTACAGTCATGCAGTTTGCACCGCACCACCAAATATCAAGGAATCCACACACCATCCTCTCTCTTTTCAAACATGATGGGCTGCATGCCTTATCAGCTCATGGAGAATTTATTCATTGTTCAAAGTTTTTTCTCCACTAATTAAGGAGTGAGGTCAGGCAGCACCCTTAAAAAGTATATACTTTTATTTTTTTTTGGAAAAAAAACCCCAAATCAAAACCATAGAAAATAAAAAGCTACAAGGATATAAACCAAAAAGTTTTCTTCTACATTTAGCTGAACAACCAGGATTCTGTGCTGCAGTTTAGGGTTAGATATGGAGAGGGTTAAGTGTCTTAATATCAAGATCATGCAGCAGTCAAATCTATGTTTTCCTCTTTGATGTAGCTTTGTCATTAAAACTGTGGCCCATCAAAAATTCTAATGTTTAAGTCTCAGGGCAGGAGTTATATTTTAGCTACTCTCCTTTTTTAGCAGATAGATACACACACAAATTCATGTTTAAAGCAAACTTTGAAATAAGGTCTGAACAAATACATCTCATTAACGCACTCTTAAGTACAACATATACGGTATTTATCATATTGCTTCAGCTGAAAACTTAACACAAGAGGCTGTGTTTTTAAATATGGTGCACCAGCTCCTTTGAATAATTGGATTATGCTCCTTGAGTCTCAGGGACATCGATCTTGTCAAAGTGGATTATATCCATGATCCATCTAATCCACCATTCTTTTTCTGAGTGGCCAGTACCAGATGCTATGGTGCATGGCACAGCAACTTCATGCTAGACAGGTGCAGTGCAGTCTGGCACTATACAGATAGCCTTTTAACTCTTAACAAGTGATTTTTTTTTTTACTAATATCAATCTTAATACCATGGGAACAATGCTATGACAGTGGAACAAAAGGTGTTGGTGAATCAATAAATAATTTTGCCCACAAAGGGGAAAAGAGTAAAAGGAAGAAAAGAAAGTGAAAACAGTCACTTGAGCATCTCAATGTACCTTTCATTCAGATCCTTTGACAGAAAAGTACTCTTGCTTGTTATCCCCCCAGTCTCTGCTGAATCTGTCAAGAATTCTCCCAGTAAAGGTGTTTTCAAACATGACTGCTAAGAGCCAGCAGAAAAGCATGCAGTTAAGTGTTGATTAAAAAACCTTGATGGAGATTATAATTCCTTCTCAAGATGTTTGTGGATAAAATCAAGAGCTGGTAAACAGGAGATAAGAGGGCAAAGAGTATACACAAATAAGTGCTATCATTAAGAAATTTTTGTGAATGGACAAGCTACATTTCCTTTCCAAGCCAGATCTGGAGCCTTTAATAAAATGTCATGATGTTTTTTATAAAGATTTTGGATGACACATTTTATAGAAGAGCTGTCTCATAAAAGCCAGAAAAGACAATGGCTGGACAATTTCATTACCCCCATGGCAGTAAAACTAAAATGTTTTTCATATAAACTTGTCAATCAAAACTTATTCTGCTTCTCTTTGTAGAGGGCGTCTTTGCCTACCTCACCTTAATGTTGCTTTTCAGCCACTGCTGTGGTTTGCAGGCTTTACAGATCTCCAAAGGTGTATGTAATATAATTCTACAGATACTGCTTCTTTTATTGGTTTTATTTGCTGTACTCTGTCTTATGGCTTTTCATCCCCTTCCCTCAGGCCACATGTAGTAGATGGAGAAAGACTACTCAAACACATTTAAACCTAGAATCGTTCACCTTGCTATTCATGTTAGCTGCTTTAAAAGTAGTTGATTTCTCTAGTCAAACCAGTCAAAATCCACTTCCTAGTTTGGAACCAATGTAGGAGTTAGTGAAACTATACTGATTTACACCACGTGTCCTAAACAGACCTTTAGGAATTCCTTTTTTTTTTTTTTTTTAAATACAAAGTATCTTTTGCTTGGAAAAAAATTCCAGATATTTTTAGAATGCAGTTGAAAGTGTCACAAATATTACACTTGTAATAGTCCCAGTGTGTGACACTTGATAGAAATGGATATGAGAGTGTAAATGAAACAGCAGGCGTTACTAAGTTCCATTCAACTATGATGAAAAAAGCCATTTAGTATATATGGTTACTGCTCATTAAAATTAGGTATCCCATATTTTTACTTATTCTTTATACATATAATACGGGAAATTAACAAGTGTAGTCACAGGCAAATACAAGTGAGTAAATTCACATTTGAATAAGAGGTTTTACTTCCTTCTTGTCTAGTCTAAATAGGTAATTTTATATGTTTTTAAAATTTCCATCAATATCAGCTGGAAAATCCAAACATAAAAATGTATTCCCAAGTGTTCTTACTTTCTGTCAAAATCCAGTGAATTTAGGTCAAGTTGATCACAGCGCAGAAAGGTGAGGTAACTACCCAGGCAAGAAAGTCACTCATCAGAAAGTATCCTAAGGAGTTAGAGCATGTTCTGTATTTTAAGTGTTATGCCACATGTAGGAAGAAGAACGAAAAAGAAAATTATTGTAATGACAACTGACAGGAAGGCACAGAATGATGCTAGTCACTTATACACAATGTGGTTGTAGGAGGTAGGTAGGTCTGTAAGAAAGTCTTAAATACTCAATCCAGAGGCAGGTAATGTAAATCCACTTCTTTCTGTTTTTTATCTGGGTGGCTTGTTAATATTTAAGGCCTTCTTCATTTGATCTGTATGAAGGTTATTGACTCCATTGCAGTAGAAGAAAACAGAACCCAGCAAACAAAGTGTAAACAGAAAGAATTGAGTCTTAGCATTCACATTTTTCAAGACGTGCTTGTTAAACCTCATTTCTTCCTCTCTGAAGTCTTCAAGAAAATCTGCTGTGAATCCTATGGAGCCACTTAGCTAGTTTTGCTAGAATCACTCTCTCCTTATCAAGCTGTAAGGCTAACTTTACAGTACATCTCAATCTACTGATTGATTATGATTATTGTTTGGTTAGCTATCTTGAACAAAGTTGCTAAAATAATCCCACAGGTTCTCAGTGATTTATTGCACATATGCTACCCAGAGGATCAATCCACTTAAACACAAGCAATGTTGCTTGCTTTTATAATAGACACTATAGCAAAAGAAAATGCAATATAATATGAGATGGAGAAAATTTCTAAAACCGGTGGTGGGGGATCCCTGTGGGATTACTGCAAAGCCTTTTGGATTTAGAGGTATGCTGGGTGTCTATTAGCAACTCTAGCCACAGGCTGTCAAGAAGCTGCATATCACTCACCCATGAGAATCTGTGTGTCTAAAACAGCTCACCTCAAGTTTAATGTCCAGTAAAGCATATTTAAGACATTATTTTTTCCCTACTAATTTTTTTTCTTTTATTTCTTTTCTATCTATTCTGTTCTGAGATTTTTGCTGTCATACCGTTGTTGAGTGCAGCGCAGATTATTTTTTCCTTTTCTTATTTTACAATCATATATCTGAACACGGCTAAATAAGTTTTGATTTCAAAGGTTCAGACCCAGCAGAGCAGTAACATCAACTTGAAAGCCTAAGAGGACATTGTAAGTGTAGCTCTTGTGTGAAAACTGTTGTCTGTTGCTACACTGAATATATGAAAACCCTATTATTTCCCAGGGTAAGAAACAGTAGCAACAATGTGGTCTCAAAACTGTGTAATCGAAGAGTAATAACTTAGATTGTTTTAGTTTATTGAACACACAAAAATTTGTGCAACCCAGAGGCTAAAATCTACAGTTTAACAGAACAAAAATGCTGGAAGCATGAAACAAGCATGAACCAAATGCTTGAAAAGAGGTCTTCTTCATTTGAGGAAAACCAATTTTCTGTGAGAGAGAACAATCTTCTATAAACAAGAGTCGATAAATTGGCTGAGAGAGTTGGTGGATGATAAAGAATAGGTTACAGTGGATAGTCCTTCTTTGTTCTGGCATATTTCACTTGCTAGGTATATTCCCCAGACAAAAGCTCTCACATTTTGCAGAGAAGAAATGAGTTGCTTCCTTAGAAATATCAACTAAAGTTTAGTGTAGTTGCATCCTTCTGTGAACAAGTGCACTTCGGAAGATTGTGTTCAGAAATGGAAGGTCCTGATCATAGAATCATAGAATAGTTAGGGTTGGAAAGGACCTTAAGATCATCTAGTTCCAACCCCCATGCCAGGGGCAGGGGGACCTCACACTAAACCATGCCACCCAAGGCTATGTCCAATCCAGCCTTGAACACCGCCAGCGATGTAGCACTCACAACTTCCCTGGGAAACCCATTCCAGGGCCTCACCACCCTTACAGTAAAGAATTTCTTCCTCATATCCAATCTAAACTTCCCCTGTTTAAGTTTGAACCCATTGCCCCTTGTCCTCTCACTACAGTTCCTCATGAAGAGTCCCTCCCCAGCATCCCTATAGGCCCCCTTCAGAGACTGGAAGGCTGCTATGAGGTCTCCACGCAGCCTTCTCCAGGATGAACAGCCCCAACTTTCTAACACTATCTTCATACAGGAGGTGCTTCAGTCTCCTGATCATCCTCGTGGCCCTCCTCTGGACTTGTTCCAACATTTCCATGTCCTTTTCATGTTGAGGACACCAGAACTGCACACAATACTCCAAGTGAGGTCTCAGGAGAGCAGAGTAGAGGGGCAGGATCACCTCCCTTGACCTGCTGGTCATGCACCTTTTGATGCAGCCCAGGATACAGTTGGCTTTCTGGGCTGCAAGCGCACACTGCCAGCTCATGTTCATTTTTTCATCAACCAAAACCCCCAAGTCCTTCTCAGCAATCAAATATTCCTATAGTTCAGCACATTGACCCAGTTATTCAGTTGTGATTAACTGTTCATCTTGAATAGAAAAAACTCATGCAACTGCTATCCATCAATATGTTTTCTTATAAATGACTAAAGAATAATAATTTCTACAACAGGCAGACTTTAGGTCAGAATTGAATTGTTTACATAAACCTAATCCAGACTCCAAAGGAGTTAATAGATTGATTTCCACTGATCTAAATACTCTAAACTCCTTACCAGACCTTTGGGCATTATTTCAACAGCCTCAGTCCTGGCCACTCTCTCTCCTTTACGTTTGCAACTGTTTTGGTAAAAGTGGTTCAAGCCACTTGTGTCAATTATGTGTATTTCATTGTTAATAAGGCAGAGAAAGTTGGGCACAACTTAATCTGTCCGAATACAACTTAGAGTGTGCATATTCATGTGTATTTGAGACAAAAATTTAAATAAATAAATAAAATAATATCAAGATTCTTTTAAAAGAAAAGTACAATCATCCTCATGAAGTGAGAGAACAGGAAAAGTCTCATTGTATAGCAGCTGTCCTGAAAGAGCTTTCAACATAATTGCTGTACATAAAGATATTATATCTACATAAATCTTTATTTTTACAGGAACATGATTGCTTCACACATTAGATTTGTCCCTACAACATGACAGCCTTTCGTTATTTGAGCATTCCCAGTAAATCTTTATTCACAACAACTGAAGCATGACTCCAGATATTATACTAGACAGCACAAAATGAAAACAGTTTCACACAAAAGCATCAAACACATGTACTAAATATATATAAAGAAACCCAGACCCTAACTGGCAGGATTTGACGCTGTCATAAAGATAACAGATTCTGACAAAGGAAGCAAAAAATATGTTACTATGTCTTTGCTCTGGCTGGTTTATAAAGGGGCAGTGTGGTTCAAAGATGGAAATAGCAGTAATAGAACAGACGTTTTAATTTTTGATTGAAGAGATTGTGTTCCAAAATGTGGACAAAAACTATACATTCCTCACCTATGACATTTCTATTAATGCAACTTAAAACAAAACAAACATTGCATAGCTCCCTGGGCAATTTTACTCTATTACTTGCTGTCCACTTGTCCCTTAATATTGACAGCAAATGATGGTTTTATTTCTCTTTTCCCATTAGATAGTGTATTCTACCTTAACATTCAGAGTCCAAATCTGCCTTGCATGCATAGCAGTCTGTATTCAGATGGGTTCCTCTTCTGCTAGTCTTTTGACTGAACTATCTTTGGAGCTGCAAGACCCCATGGAGTTAGGGGTTTGGCCACCAAGCTAAGTAACTCAGATGCTTAACCGTGGATGATTAACATCACTGGCTCAAATTGCATGAATTTTAAATAAATTCACACTCTTCTCTGCTTGTTTACCTTAGTGGCTCATACATATCAAAGCTGACAGCACCATGCTTTTTGCACCATTGTAAGAACCATGCTGGAATCAGAAAAGTCCCTAACTTCAAGCAGTGCAGGCCAGGAATGAGATGTCAAAGGAAAAAAACTAGCCCAAATTCATGGGCAATGCTCTCCTGTGCTGCTCTGTGATACCCCTCAGATCTGTACAGAGCTAACCCGCCTTGACACTAGGCTGAATTTCTGTGCTAAACCAGTGTCTCTGTAGATTTGTCATCCATGGTTCCTCAAAATCCTTTGGATGACAAGCAGGCATAAAAGTGGCTCACATAAGCAAGAAGACAAATCCTTGGTTTTACACGCAAGCTATATTTGGATATGCAGTAGTAAAGTTCTTTCATCAAGCATTCTTCTGGTGGGTGAAATCTATTGTGGGTAGAACTCAGAAAAAATAAATTGATTGGTTCTGCAACCAAAATATGAATGCATAGGCAGATAGGTGGTTTTCAGAGCCTGCGTTTAGACAGATTTGGTCTGAAAGAAAATGATGCATTTATTTATTATGGTATCCTTTTTAATAATTCCAATGGAAAACATATTTTGCAACCAAAAGGTGAAATACCTTTGAAACCTGTTGAATTTTCAGAAGTCAAATATTTCTTTTTCAGTCTCTGCCTCCCCTTTTTCTTCTGTTTTTTCCACTAAAATCCACAAATTTCAACTGAAATGATAAGCTGAATATGATCATAATAAAGGAATGGTTTTGTTCACCTTTATTGGGTAGTGTTTAACAGTTAGCTGTATCTTTTTCCAAATTATTAATTCATTTATTTTAATACTGTTAAATATTTGCCTATTTATTTATTTTAAATGAGATATGTCATTGGATGGGGAAAAATATTGATCTACATCAGTGTTCACATTCTTAAAGATCTCTCTGGAGTAGTGCAAACAGTAGTTACCGGGTAAATATGTCTCATGTGGCTCTCAATTATGGAAATGAATATGAATTCAGATTTTTTATCCTATTTTAGTTACATTTTGCAATAAATACAATCAATATTTTTTTTCCTGTGGCTATTTTAAATGAAAGCATTTTTTTTTATATAAAGTAAATATCCTCAGGATGCTAAACTTTAAAATATCACTTTAAATAATTATATGTGCTAAGACTTTACTTCTGAAAGTGAACGCATTTGTTTTAAAGTTTATTGTAAGTTACAGCTTGAGATGCAAAATTCAGTGACAACTTTGGATATATATTTATATATATAATTTCACTATAGAGACAAGAAGATTTAGCGTAGTTGCATGACAGAATCCCTTAACTTCTTCATAGACCTGCGTAATATATTGTGTTTCAATCCTTTTTATTTCTCATGGACAGTAATCACCAAAATAATCTCATTGCTTCAAGGAAAATCAGGGCAGATCAGAGAGACAGTAACAGCATAAAGATGCACTGTTGACAATGTAATCTGAAAAAGAGCTGTGAAAATTTGTTAAGTCAAATAAATAGGACTTGCTTTTGCCATGGTATCATGATGCCATCAAACACAAAAACTCTCTCAACAGTACTTTAATCCTTTCGAGTCTGTTTACAATAAGAATCTGTCCTAAAAATCTTGAGTCAAAGCATCTCTTGTTGTGAATATCTAGAGTATTTCTGCCTGATATATATTTGAAAGTGTGGAGAACAGGATGATATCTCTCTTGAATGACTGAAGAGTATCCTCCTAAATTCTCTAGATTTGCACAATTGCAATACACTCTTATAAACCACTGTTCTACTAGAAAGCAGATGAGAAGAGGCACAAGCATGTCAAGGGGGATTGCATAAGACTGAAATAAAATTAGCCTTATTGTGGGGTTTTTTTCTCTTCATACAAGTTAGGGAAATCTGCCATACTGAATGAGAATGGTTATATATGGTTATGAACAACAGAATACAACCTATTGTTTCTAAAGATGTTTCAGAAGAGCAGCCTCATCCTCCAGCACTAATTTAGGATGCAGATTCATTTTCTTAGTCTGCATGAGCATCAAAATTATATAAAATTATTTTTATTAAGTTGGGGTGCTCCTCATTTTGAATACAAAAGCTTGGAATTTTAGTGGGGTTCCATTTTGGTTAGTTGTCTCTTATTTGCTAGAAATTCAACTGACTGCAAGTATTCAGTAAAAAAAGATTGAATCATACGTTAAAAGTTAAGTCAATTTAATTAACTCTGAAGTCAGGTTATGAAGTAATTTAATTCTGAATATTTATTTTTAAAATATTACTAACAGTGTCTTTGATTGGCATCAATATTATCACTTTAAATTAGTAACAGACTTGATGAGGAAAAAAATAAATATAACTCTTGTCACATCTATAACATGACTCCGGGTCAGCTGAACACTAATTAGGAAATGAAAACAAATAGTGGTCTAATATAAGCCCAGTCCAAACAATGAAGAAGGAAGAAAAATCCCAGCAATAGACCTGTCAAGCAGATGACAAAATATTGCTTGATATAGCTGTAGTTTGAGATAAAATCAAATCAACCACAAAACAATAGGAAATCTGAGATAGAGTTTATCCCCTCAGACTGAAATATTGATTGCATTAGCTATACAAGGCAATCATTTGAGGGTGGGGAGAGAATGATAACACTCTATAGTGTATGAATAAGCAATTGAAACATAAATGAATGTAAGCAGCAAGTGAATTCCTGAAAAGGGAAGATTAAACAACATATGGAAATTTACACAATAAAGCTCTCTCACCAGTTTTGCATGCCACACTAAACAATGGAACAATCCCCTTTTAGACACAAAGATGCTTCTGAATCACAAAAATGCAATAAACTATCTGGTTATTAATCCTGAATCCTTTGGTTTTCTTCCCCTTACTCATTGTGTCGAAGGAAGCTTTAGCACTTTCAATGATGGCATAGTGAATGAGACATGAAGCCAGCAGCAAATCTCATGGACTTTCCCCAATCAAGATTATGTGTTTCATAAGCTTCCACCAGTTTCCAGTTAGAGAAAATGCTACAACTTGCTTTTAGTCAGGTGTTTGGAAAGCTTCAATTATGAATTTCCAAGTGAGTTTACTTATTGCAGTTTTATTTCCCCACTGTCTGTCTAGCTCACAAAATAAGTTTGAAATAACACACACATCTTCCTGTGTTAATGACACTAAAAAGGATGTTATATTTAAGGTGTCAGGAAAACAATGATAAAAAAATATTTCTGTGTTCTTCCTTATTTGTTTCAGACAAACTTTCTGCTACAATTTATCTGTTAATAACATACTTAAGTTGTTTTTCCCCCCCCCCCCCTTTTTTTTTTGTTTGTGTGTGGGTTTGTTGTTGTTTTTTTTTTTTTTTCTGGAGAGTTTATTGCCTGTTGCTTCAGGAATTATAGCTAGATATAACTGAGTTGGATTAAAGTTACAAATCTACTGCCGCTACTGGCTGGTGGACCTATTGTCTTTACTTTTATAGTCTCTGTTCAATTGGGTTCGGACTATTAGTTCTTTGTTGGAGAAGTTCCATGATTACCAAGGTTGTCTAGAGTTCATGAATGCATGTTTTCCTGTAACAAACTCCTCATTTGTCCTTTTAGTTAAAATGATCAAGGACTTTTCTGATGCACAGGCACATATGAGCCAGCAAAACTTACGAAAAGGCTGCAGATATAGTGCATATTAACAGCAGGTGTACTAACTAATGAGAAAATGTATTTATTTAATGAGTGTTACACACTAATCATGTGGTAATCAAAAACTTGTCTGACACTACAAAGACAAGCAATCACAAACCTAGATGAAACATCAGCTGCCTTAACTAGAAGCTGAGTAACATCTGGATTAGTGTACAGGGAAACTTGGTGCCTTTGAGGATTTGCCTTGATGAGGATAATATTGACATTGCCTTCATATTAGTATTATTTTTGTACCACCAACAATGTGTGATGTCAATGGCATTACAGAGCACCCTTGAATGAAGTCAAGCTGCAAAATTTTCAAAAGCCTATCTGCACATTTTAGAGATATTTACGTCTGCAAAAAAGCTTCCATATTTATTTCCTTAGTAATCCACTTAATGTAATAGCATTCGAGAAGCTAAGAAGCATGATCTGCTTTAACGACCAAATCTGGAAATGCTTAGTCAGTTATTCAGACTGGAAGTTCAAAATATCCATCTTAGCAGCTAAGGGTGAAATACGCCTGACTACTCACAAACCAACAGAGTTGTGCAAGTGCCTTTCGGTGAACGTTTCTATAACGTGTCTGGCAGATGTAACTCACTTCTGCATTATTTCCAAATCTCATTATGATCTAAATCTACAACTCTTTTCTACTTCACTGCATCCTGCTTGCACAGAAAAACAGCCCTTTTTTGCTCATTTTTATTTCTCCCTGCTGTCATCCTTGCTGTCTTCTCTGACCACCTAGCATATCGTTCCACCCCTTTTGCCCATTGAATTTAGCTGTAGCACTTTGCTCTTGGCTTTCGCATGCTTCTGATTTGATCAAGTAGAAATTACTCTAATTTGGCCTTTCTTCAGGTTTGGATTCTTCCCCCCTGCCCAACTCAGCTGACTGCCTGCAATGACTGCCCTCTTCTGTCCATGTTCCTCATTGCTGCGCCTGTCCTGGCACCATCTGACCTCTCTGTATCCCCATCGCTCCTCTCTTCTCTGGCTTTTGGGGCTTTCAAGCTTCTCAGATTTTACTCTTTTTCCTGCTTCTGAGGAGACTCTGCCTCTGGCTATTTTTTTTTATTTTACCTTCTCCTGCATTACTTTTTTAGGAGAACTACATGGAGATTGGAACAAATCAATAAAATGTGAGTGCTCTCTCAAAGGAAATAATGGTTGATCATTTTGAATTAGTTCCCATGTATTGTTGATAGAGACTGAAAAAAAGACAACTGAAAACTATGCTGCTTTTCCATTTGCTGATGCCAGTAACACCATGAAATTTTCTCCTAGGAGCTAATGGGTCTTCCACTCACACACTCCAGACCACAGCTCATTTCTGTAGGGGCAGCATCTCCTGAAGCCTTAGAATTGGCATCAAGAACAGTAGCACTTGTGTTTTGAAGAGTCCAAAGGGATGAATAGTGTGGTAGAATGTGTGTTATAATTTCCGCTAAAAGGTTATCTCTTCATGGGCAGCAGAATGGTTTTCATGCAAAGCATGCACAGGGTTTTAAATGTCAGATAACTGAGCTACTTTTTAACCTCTTACTTGTACCTACAACCTTTTACTTTAAGCACAAATATGGAGATGTTGCATATGTTTCCTAGAGCCATGGTTTGGCAATGCTCAGCCTTGGCCTAGTGCCATTGCAATGGTATGCTCTTTAATATATGCATAGTAGTTTCTTGAACACTCTTCATGTTGATGAAAATATAAAGAAAACTGAATGGAATATATGATAAATGTGCATTTTAAACTAATTAGATTTTGGGACTTATCCAGCAACATACACTCTTTTGCCTCTGGATAAGAGCAAATGCTCAGAGGAGAGAGGTGGTGATGGCCAAAAGATGGATGGAGCAGAGTATGTCCTGCTCCTTGGTAACATGTTAGGTAAAGAGAAATATATTGAATCTGCAGTGAATTTTCCAGCTGAAGAAGGAAACGTGGCAAGGGACAGAAAAGTGCAAAAACTGCACTGGAATCCTCTGCCTGACACTGGCCTCCAGTGCAGGCTAGAAATATTCTCCAGTATTTCCAAAAGGCTTGTTGTTTTATTTATCTTGTACTCCAATATTCTATACTTCAGCATACAGAACCAATGTTGTGCTGAGTGCACTCAATTGGAGGCAAAACCAAACAAATAGACTGACTGTAATAACCCTTCTACTCCCTACAAAACCCCACTCATTTCAGTGCTCAGAGCAGTAAGACATCACTTGAATTATAGGCACCACTTCTTCAGCTGACTTGTTTATGAAGATGCCAGAGAAACAAACCTATACTTTGCTACTTGGAAAAAGATGAAGTAGTGCTGTGCTGGGGAATGTGTGAGTTGAAACATGTATGAAGTAGCTCAAAAGAGAAAAAAATTGTCTGTTTCTGTAAGTGACTGTGTCCAGCAAACTGATTTCAGGAGCTTTATTACCAAATAGAGTTTAGTCCCAGAAGGGCAAAGCTTAGTTGGTCTGATTTGAAAATCTTACTTGAAAGTAATCTGGAGAAAATTTCAGCTGTATTCTGATATTCCTAAATGAAAGAAATAATGGCCTACTTCATGCAAATTTCTATTTAAATCTATGGATATACTGATGTGGTAAGTTGGTGCTAACCTGAGATCATGGTTTAGAATCTGGCTTGTTAGAGAGAGCCTTTGTCTTAAAAAAGCACTGCTGGGGGGAGAAGGGAAGCCATGGGTCATAGGAAACAAGGTGGAAAGGTCAGTCTTAGGACTTTTGTCTTTCAGTAGTTCTAAAGAGCATAGAGTTTAGACTAAATCTGAATCTTTTCTAATGGCCAGGATTCCACATAACTGCAACAATTTAAATTATTACATTTCTCACAGTTGACTTCTTTTTTAAACAAACAAACAGAAAAATAAGGTTTTGGTGGTTGGCTTGGGTTTGGGTTTTGTTTGTTTGTTTGTTTGGTTTTTCTATTTTGTATGTTTTATTTTTTAATTTTTACTGTGCATGTGTTTTGCAACTCACTGATTCAGAAAAGCCATATTTACAGGAACTAAGCTGTTGCTTGGACTAGTTCTGATTAAGGTTTCATTTCAGATGGCATAAATCAAAGCACCTGCACAGAGTCTAGAGGAATTGTGTCAGAAAAAAGGCTTTCAGGCTTAAAGCTTTCACAGAGTGGCTGTGAGATGGTGCTAATGATATTTCAAGAATGGAAATTCCAAAAATCTTAGATGGAACAATTCTGTGAGGTGTCAGTTATCATCTTGTAGAAAACAGTTGGATTTGTTTTCTAAAACGTTTCATATATTTGATTTGGAAACTTTTAAAAAATGTTAGAATTTGCTATGCAAGTTCTTACTCCTGATCCTCTAATAATGAGACTGTATTAAAATACACCACAGAGCACTGTTGTGGTGAAGTTCTTGGCTACACAAGCTCTCTCTCTTGTAAGATAATATCAGAATCAGGAAAATCTGCTTGTATTTGATTTGTTTAGAAGTTCAAACAAGCACATTACTTCAATCTTGGCATTACTTAACAGGAAGAAGGTCACATTTTAGCAGCCAAGTCTTGCAGCAGAACTTTGCAGCATGTTGTAATGAGTCACTTTCAAAGGGCAGGGTTGGTCTTCCAGCAAAATCTTGCATTCTCAGAGATGTGCAAAGGTCTAACACATACTATAAGGCCCATGCTTGCTTTTTGTTTACTAATTTGATCTTTTTTAAATGAGCAAATCAAAATCTTCTTGTTACTGTAGTTCTTTTTAATACATGTTGATTTGTTTCTTCATGAAATGTGCACTATCCATTTACTGCTGTAGTTTCCAAGACACTCCCAAGCTGATCTCCAACTTAAATATGATCTATTGGGAGAATTTTTTTATATGTTGGAATTCTTCTTTCACCAAATCGCGTCCTGTCTGCAGACAACCTTTTCAATTAAGAATTACATCTGAACTGCCACTTACATGATTCATTTGTTTTCACTGCGTAAAAACCTAGCAGCTGAAAAAAAAAAAAAAAGGTTTGATTTTGTTAGAAATATCTCTCACTGAGAAATGCATAATTTCAGGTTGGAATGGACTTCTGGAGATGATGTTTTCCAACCCCTCTGCTCAAGCAAGGTAACCTAATGCCAGCTGTCCAGGGCCACATCTAGACTGCTAGTCTAGATGTGGCCCTGCTCCCCCTCTCCCTCCCCCATTCTGGTACTGAAAAAATACCTTTTAATGACCTTCCATTAGGGAAATGAACACTTCTATGCTTAGTTTTAGATACTGATTTTGGGACTTATATCTAATGAAAGACCAGACATCTCTCACATAGAAAAGTTAAGTTCCTGGCATTTTATAGGAACTCTCATCAGAGAGAGAGACATAGTATATGAGGCAGGGAGGGAGAGGGAAGGGAGATGGGAACTCCACCAGTGCTTTTAAAAGGAAAATATAGAGCAGTTAGGACCCAGCAGCAAAAGGCCTGGAAGAGCCTCAGCATCCCGTTTTATTGCTCAAATAACTGGGCCTAACAATCTGGGGATTTATGCCTCAGGAGTGAGGGAAACCCAGATTCATCCCATGTGAGCTGGCTGCATTGGCCAGGCTGTGCCTTTCCTGGCAGTCTGTGAAGCCTACACATTTTCAGCTGGGCAGGATCCCTCAGTGGTTCCAGACCAAAATTAGCCTGTTGGCATGGCCTCTGTGGACATGTCAATGAGTCTTTCTTAATCACTGGGATTTGTTTCTCTGTCCCTTTCCCTTTCCTGTAGGCTAGCTAGCTTCTTTCTGGCTGCTGCTGACTAAATTTTTTGACCGTTATTTTTCTGTGTTTTTTTTTTTCCTTAATACTATTATTCTGTTAGTATTTTTAATTGCATCAACTTCATATAAATCAGCTTTTGTTCAGTGGGAGTGAGACTTCTGAAACCATCGCATCAATTGAACAGAAGTTAAATGAAGCAAGATGGGCATTTTGAAGGTGCAGTTTGGATTTCCAAATATTTGGGGGAGGCAGAGTTGGCAAATGCTTCTTGTGTTAAAATGTTTCTGTTCTGTTTCCTTCATCTTCTACTCTCAAAGTTTTTTAAAAATAGTAAGAAGTCGGCTTCTTTTTCATGCACACCTCTGTGTCTGCCACTTCCCTCCTATGAGGAAATGATCCTTTTTTACACTTTCCTTTTTTCCCTGGCAGAACTTAAAAAGATGGTATAGTTAAATCTTTAGAAGTCTACGTGCTCTTGCTGAAAACAAGTTAATTATTTTTCTGTTTCCTTCATATCCCCACAGTTCATGGCCATGAAGCCAGCCCTGCTTAGTACCTGGCAAACTAATTAATGCAGATACATTAATGTATACAGATACATTAATGTATATCTAGAGTTTCTTTGCAATTCACATTAATAGACTGTGTGTGAATGGCTCCTCTAAGTATTGAGTAAGACCTTCATGTTTTCTTATCTGGCGTGTATCTGAGTAAAAGCCTGCAGTATTTTTAATATCAGAATAGCATTTTATTTTACAGTTTACTGTGGTATACAAGAGAACTTAATATCTTTGTAAAGTAGAAAGTCATATTTTCCTGCCTTCCAGAAGTAAATCTTCTATATTAATGTATTTTCTTACATATCAAAAACCTAGGTTGATTACTTGGGATAGTGGTGTTTACTGTAAGAAAGATAAATAGAAAAGCAAAATGTTCTGAACCAAAAATACATGCCTATATAGCAGTTTTTGAAGCATTCGATGCATCTTAGTTGAATAAAAAATGAAACTCTAAGTTGCTGCTCAGTTTGATTATTTTTACTAATTATTTTTCCCTAGAAATTTTAAATAAAACCAATATACAATCATATGTGTCACTTTAAAAATAAAATTAGACATGAGCAGAAGAACTTGAAATTCAAATGTATTGAATTCTCTTTAACTCAGAAAGGCTTTTTCTCAAAATTATTGTAGCTGTAGAGAGCTTTTATAGAATGCCTCTACAACAGTTATAATGTCTTGTCATTTTCATAGGGTTAAAAAATAGATTCTTTGTTATTCACTGTTGATTTTGTACATGCACCAGTGCAGAGAATAAAGCAGATAAAATGAAGATGGCAAAAACTGTGAATTATTGTAATAACAAAAATGTTAGGTTTAGAAACATAAATTCTCACGTCTTTTCAGAGTGACACCTTTAGTTTAGGAGGTTTTACATATGACGAATAAGTGCTGAAACAAAGCATCACAGGCTGATTGCACAGACTCTGTGATGAGTGATGTGATGGGGACTATATGGATGCTGGGGAGGGACTCTTCATTAGGGACTGTAGTGGTAGGACAAGTGGTAATGAGTTCAAACTTAAGCAGGGGAAGTTTAGATTGGATATAAGGAGGAAGTTCTGCACTGTGAGGGTGGTGAGGCACAGGAATGGGTTGCCCGAGGATGTTGTGAATGCTCCATCCCTGGGGGGTGTTCAAGCCTGGGTTGGACAGAGCCTTGAGTGACATAGTTTAGTGTGAGGTGTCCCTGCCCATGGCATGTGAGGTAGGAACTAGATGATCTTAAGGTCCTTTCCAACCCTAACTATTCTATGATTCTATGTTTCTATGTTTCTCTGCTCTTTGCTGATCCTCTGCTATGTCTGTGACCTTTTTTTACCAATCCCCAAAATGCCCCTACAAAGTTCTAGCATTTTCTCTTCCTTGCCTGATTGAACAGTGCAATGGCCTTGTGAGCAATGTATGCTTGACATATACACGACAGCATAAAAAATGAGGAGTGGAAATCTGAGTAAGTAGACTCTGTGACCAATGGACTAAAATCATATCTTCAGAGGCAATGAACTTGGAGGAAGGAATAGACAAAAATTACTGTTATGGTTATGGTGAGGCAAGAGTCTTACTTTCCTCCTGTCAGCAAGATGAAAACATTGCCCATCCTTATGACAAAAGGATAAAGGGTAATGGAATCTATCTGACGTAATACCCTTATGTCTATGCCTGGGATTATTTTCTATGCAATTGCAGTTGGACATGTTGTCCATCAGAAAAAGGAAGCCTTACCCAGGATACATGTGACCCCTGGGAAAATTCCAGAAACAAACCTTTGGCTTCTCTAGCATGCTGCTTGTTTTTTATTTACATCCCTTTAGCCTTAGCTACAAAAAGCTTTATAAAAGGAATTTAAAATGCAAAGGATGCACCAAACTATAGCAATCTCTTCCAGGACTGTATATTTAGAGTAAGGGACATGGACTTTGAGCTGTAGCATTTTTACTGTCTTACAGAGAATTTCCTGCCCTCCCAGGGTAGGATCTCATCAAATAACTTTAACTACCTGCTCATAAATATATTTTCTCTATGCAGGCAAGTGAAAAGAAGAGAAGGAGGCATCCTGAACAACAAGAAAGAAAATTTAAGTAATTTAATTACTTTAATCATCCCAGGTGCAGAGGTGTCTGAGTTGCTCTGCATGACATGCTTATCTAGGGCAACATGGCTACAGTGAGTGTGGAGACTGGCTCAGCTCAGCCTTACTCTAAGGATCCATGTACTGCATTTCTGCATGAAACTGTTTCCCAGACTATAGCAGTGGACTTTACACAACCTTTCTTTCCTCAGTGTGCAGTGCTATAGGGTCTTTCACATCCTGATTACTTGCTATTTACCTGCAGGGCCACTGCTGCTGGTGTGGGGCAAGGCTTGGTGAATGAGTCATGCCAGCATAGTGAAAGAGCTGCTGCTGGAACTCACTTGCATCAGTCTCTCTTGACTTTGAAAGGTGTGTAATGAATGAGTGGAAGGACTGAAAACACAGGAAGGACAGTCATTCTGCATCTTCTTCCCCCAGAACGAGTTCTTATTTACTTTAACGAGCAGATGTGAACAATGCAGATCTTGTTCTTCCAGCATAAAAATTGAATTAAAATGCTCTTAATTTAGAAAGATGTTCTAAAGGGAACAATAAAAAACTTTTTTCAAGCTTTGCTAAGCTTTCTTTTGATTTCCTGTAGTGCTGTGGGAGGCCAGTAAAGAGACCAGACTTTCTAGTTACATCTCATTTGTGGAGCCTTGCACACAATATGCTACAAAACAGCGCAGGAGAATAATGTGTCTCAAACAACTTTATGCTTTCCTCAACATTTTAAAACGTGTCTTGAGAAGAGATAAAGGAACATATGAACATAGCTGAAAAGGGGCTGCAACTCATTCTTTGTGACGGGTCATTTATAAAGTGCACCTAGGGAGAAAAGAGGTCTGTTGGGGCTTTTCTTTGTCGTAGTGTATCACTGCCTAGGGAATACAGGCTCAATTGTCCTGGCAAAATAAAGCTGTATCTACATTGCAAACACATCATTAGGAAAACGTTCATCAGGAAAAGAAGTAAAATTTCATAATGCACATCAAATTTGCGTGCTACAGCTCTGGAGTATTTAAAATGTCATCTGCCATTCTGTGTGGGATTTACTGTGCTGACAGAGGAATTGTGTGAAATGACCTTAGAAATCTTATGAGCAAGCAGGCCAGAGAGATGGTTAAAGCTCCCAGGCTTGTAGCTTTTGTTTAAGGGTCAGCTGACATGGCCCTTTTCCTGAGCTGGAAGCAAAGTGGGTGATCCCAACTCAGGCCATAGCTTCACTGCTCCTGTTCTTGCTTAAGCACTCCTTTAGTGCTCCGTTACAAAGATTTTGGCAGAAGGAGTCCCAGCAGATGACGAAGCCCTATGTGTGCATCAGCAGCTGCTGGCAGCCACAGGCTCCCCTCACCCTCCAGCCTCACAGCCTGGCCCTGTCTAGGCAAGGTTATCTCCATCTCTAGCTTTTTAGCTTTTTAAAAAGGACTGAGAAGGGCATTCCCAACAATATCTTTGGCAGAAGATGATACAGTGAAAAACTTCACTGTAAGAAATTACTAGTTATGGAAAAGTTACCACTATCTGAAGCTGGTTTAGCTCAAGGGTCTAGTTGAGGGCTGTCACTGGTGGCCAAAAGGTGCTTTAAAATACGCATGAACCTGTGAATTAGTTTAGTTGTAAAATTAGAGCCTAACAAAGGAGGGAATGACCACATCTGATGATAGATAAACTTGCCCTGGCAAAAAGTATCATCTTCTGTTTTTTAAAACTGAGCAGAGCATCTGGAGGTGATCTACCACACTTCTGTATAGCTCAGTTAGATGAAAGTAGTGATAAAGGAAAGCATGGATATTATTGCAGTGTAGCATGTAATTGGAAAAAGACTAAGCTAGAAACTTTAGAAGCTGTTTCCATATAGGCTGAAGCAGGTTTTACAGCTCTTGCTGTGCATTGAGGAGGCATGAGTAAGACATGGAAAGGGATGGGTGATTCAGTGCAGAGTTGAAGAGAGGTTTGAATGTGGAAATGAATGACACAGCCCCCAGCCTGAAATGGTCAGACTGTGTGTGAGCAGTTGGCACAAGCAGTTGAAGACACAAGACAGGTATAAGCAACTGTGGCATTGGTACTGCTACAAGTGTAGGGCTGAAGCTGAGGGGGTTCCTAATTTCAGGTAGCTCTATTCTTTAAAGATCCTTGTCCTGGTCAGCTGGACACACAGGATAAGCAGTTGTCCAGGGCTTTGCAAGTGTGTCAGCTGTCTCCCTGGGGCACTGCCAGTCCTGCTTGTCCCTCCTCATCCCCTTGGGGCCTCTCCGCCCATGGCGTGGGGCCCCATGTAAGCCCCCCAGGACCACCAGCCCGTGTCCCAGAGATGCCAGAGCAGGCCTGGTTTTCAGGTCCCCACAGTCCTGCCCTGCCTGGCTATGGACCTCCCAAGCCAGGTTGTCCTGCTGCTGGCTGGAGCAATGCGGTGGGAGCTGCCTGACAGGACTTGCCCTGATGGACCCAAGGAAACCCCCACAGCCCTTGGCCTCTGCAATGCTAAGACAGCGTCATTGAGAGCATTTCCCCAAATTCCTTATTGCTCTCCCTCTGCTTTGATCATATACTGACAGTAAACCTCAGTTAAATGTAACTGCAGCCTGTTTAATGACTTCATTGGGTAATGGTATGAAGTCATGTATAAAGTCAAACTACCTACAATTTTGAAGGTGTTTGCCTTCACAGGAGGCTTTTGATGATTAGGCTCTGTCTTCACCAATATGACTTCATGGACACATTTCTATTTTTTTTCAAGGGTTAAATGGCTTTGCCTGACTTTTCCAAGCAAATTCATGAATTAAATATCTTGTCCTACCATCTTGATCTGTCTGCTCCTCAACTAACTGATAGTTTTGTGTCTACAACAAATATAGAAAGGAGTAAAAAACTTTTGAAAGTCACTTATTTGAGCTAACCTGCTTCACCTTAGCACAAAGGCATCCATTCATGAGCTGTCTACAGGTTTTGGGAGAAGATGCTCTTCCTCTCTCACATGTGTCCAGAAGAGGACCAATGCTTTGTCATCTCCCCTTTGGTGCAGATAGGTCTGGGTGATCATGTGTAGACAGTTGTGTGCTTAAAGAGCAGAGAGCAAGACACTTCTGGCCCCACAGTCAAATGCATTAGAAATAATGGGTCCTGCTTTAGTGGGAACTGTTATTTTGTATGCCACCATCAGTGGGCGGTCACTTTTGCTGTTGTTCAAAAAGAAAGAAGCATGTGGCTATTCTTGTTTAGATCTGAGGCTGAGCCATTGATCACTCAGGAGATGGGACTTTGTGGCTGCCCAAGTCCATGTTAGCATGTTTTTTTTATAACAGAGCTTGGGCTGAGTGAGGTCCTACCTGCCAGGACTTGCCATGTAGACATACTCTCAGGAGGACTTAGAATATTTCCAGCCCTATGACTATAACAAACTGCTTGTCCTCAGAACTGCAGCTTTCTCACTCTCATTTCAAACCCTGATCACAGGTAAAGAGATATTTTATACAGGGCTGAGTATGACCTCTCCAGTAACATCTCCAAAGCCCAGTTTCCTATTCAAAGTGCATAGCAGGCTCTTCCCCAGCAATGAGCAAAGTCTTTTCCACTCTAGAGATAGCAGCATCTCCGCAAGACAGATCTCCACATGTCTTCTGAAGGCTGTGGTAATAAATTCCTCTCTGAGGTTTAATATTCAGCAAAATAAATAGCTCTTTTGAAAAGGATCTTGCTTCCTGTTTAAACAAAGTTCAAATGAAATGTCAGTATGAATTCTGAGTTACAATGCCCAATATCAATTATGTCTGTAACTACTTAGAAATGCAGCTATGCAACAGACCTATATTAATTTAAAGTGCCTTCATCAGGCTCTTTAGAAAAAGATATTAATGTAGGCTTTATTTGCACCCCCCCCCCCCATCCTTTTCTGTTTACCCAAATATCTTAATCAAGCTGAGTAAGATTCCTCTGGTACTTGAGGCCAAATACTCTTTTTCTCTTTCCTATACCAGACGCTAGGTTGTGGTGTTATTGTTCTATTTGCCAATTCACAAGCAATGAGTGAACAGCAAAGCTGGCTTCCATCAGTTTTCACACAGCAGTTGGACCCTTGCAACTCAATTTTAGATGTAGATATGTCTCTGAAGCTTTCTTGTCAAATGGAAGTTCAAAGAGAATTCATCTGTCCAGAACACCAGGTGGAATCTACCTCTATGGCAAGAGGATGTGTTCTTTCCATGCTGCAACACAGTGCACTGAGAAGTGGAAGTTTCTTGCAATTGCAGTTTTACTTGTATTTATTTAATAAAAAGTGGGTTTCTTAGCTTTTTCTGCAAATTAAAACTTCCAGAATTTTCAGTCTTGAGTGGAATCATCGCTCAAGTGAGGTAAATGGAAAAATGCCTTGTTAACTTGATATTGTTCTTTTGAAAGATGACATCCAGACAGGGTCAAATTAATATCTCACTACCTTGGAAAGCTGCAATATATGTTTTTTTAATATGTTTAAAATACATGTGAGTATTAGCACCAGAAGTTTTAATTCACAACTAACAAATATATTTTTCAAAAACCAGCAGCTCAGTATCTTGGTGGTGGCTGAAATTTTGACCACTCTGTTTTCTGCCTAAATCTTCTTTAGCTATTTTCTCAGTATCTGTAAGTCTGTATAGCTCAAGAACAATATTTATTATTAAATGTCCAAATGAGAGAAAATCACAGAAAATGAGACTTATTTTGATATAGATAATTGTGTTTCCTACTTTTCTGAATATAAACCTTAATTGTGATGAAATTTTCTTATATCTTTTGTGTGAGAACAAGTCAAAAAGAAAACCAACTTTCAACTTTAGTCTAAACCTGATAATGTAGGTATTATTTAATTTCTATGGACACTTATCGCTGATTGCCTCTTTATTCCATGTCAGTAAATTCCATTTTAAGATAATGGAGTATCAGTTCCACATTGTTTATCTCCAAGGGAGTTATGCCTAAAGAGAATCAGAAAATTTGTATCAGTCTCCAAACTAAAGCACAGTGACAAAATGCATGTGGCATTTTCTTATCTATGATGATGATGATGACAACATTAGCAATTTTTTTAACTTTTGGAACTTGGTTCTAAAGATGCTTCTGTTTTCCAGCAATTGAAGTATTCTAATTCAAAATATAAAGTGTTGCTTTTTGTTCTGTAGTTGAATTAAAAAGCATGTTAATAATGTATTATGGAAACTGCTAGTATAATTATTATCGAAAACCAAATTGCATTTCTTTTAAATACAAAGAAACAATTACAGTGTTAAATAAGAATATTCTGGAAGACAGCAATGGATAGCTCGTACAAAGTAGAACACTTATTAAATAAGAAGCAGCTGAAACTCAAAATTGATAAATATAAAGTCAGGCACATGGGAAAAACAATCTGAACTTTGCATATGAAAAGGTGGGCTCTGAGCTCCTATCACCACCCAGGAGTGAAATCTTGGGGTTATGACTCATACTTCCATGCAAACATGAACTCAGTGCTTGGTATCACTCACAAAGCAATTCAAATCGTTGGAAATATGAAAGGAGTACAGACTAAAACTGAAAGCGTGATTATCGTGACTCAGTATAAATCCATCACTCACTTGTGACTTAAATAATGTAACCCTCTTCCCAAAAAGAGTAGAACAGAAATGGAAAAAGTTTAAGGGAGGGCAACAAGGATGATAAAATATCTCTAATGGCTCCCAAATCACAGGTGACTCAATAAAGTGGGTTTCTTCTGAGAAAGAGATGAGTTTGGGCATGGAAGAATGTGAAGAGGGAACAGAAGAATCTGCTGTTCATTATTTCTTCCTGTCTGGGAACAGGAGTCTGTGATCTAATGGTTATAGGAGCCATAATCAAGAAAAACACTATGAGTTTGTTTTTCATGCAGAAGGCAGGAGAACTGTTTTGCTACTTAGAACACTAGAGGAGTTTTTGTGTCCCAGGGGAGACTACGCAAGTTCATGAACGGGAAAACCCTGGAGAATTACTGCAACTGTAGGAACCCCAGATAGCTCAACACCCTTCTGAGCAAAACATGGTTAGGTAGGAAAGACTGGAAATACTTAACCTGCTCTTAACCTGGGCATACTTAATCCTTCCTCAAGCACTCCACAGCACTTGTGGATTGAAAAAAAGGCCCAGTGGGCTAGATGAACCTATGTCTTGTCCAGTGCAGCCACTTTTATAATCTTATGTTAAGACGCTTGGCTTAAAATGCATTGAAACTGAATTCTAAGTTTTTGGTTTGGTACACTATATTTCAGAATCTTCAGATTTACAGCAACCTCCCCTCTCCTCTAAACCCCCATGCTTTGAATATTCCATTGTACGACCAAAGCCAAAAAAGAAGAAATGCACAAAAGATTAAACCCCAAGCGTTTAAATTATCCTGAAGCTCCTGTTTAACATGCGATGACTGACTCTGCCCAGTTTACATCAGCATTAGATTAGAACTTTACTGTTCAGTGTACAAACCCAAGAATATTGAAAATAGAAACTTATGTTTGTGTCTTACTTGATATTTAAGAGATCCCTCTCGAATGTGCCAACTGAAAGCAAAGCAATGAACCTAAAACCTAGAGAAGGAAATGTGGACATAACTGTTTTCTGGTAGTATACTGGCATACTTTCACATGATGCACTTTGCCTGTGTTCCTAAAGCCCTAATTATGTCCTAGTCTCCCAGCACATCACACTTGCTCTGTAGCTGAGATGATTGCTATTTGCTTAAGGTCACATAAAACATCTTGAAAAGCTGCATCAGAGCATAAGGTCCTTGGCACTGAGCACCCTTTTCAAAGCAGACACAAGCACTGCCTGCAAAATCTTAACCTCCAAGACTGCCCGTAGTCTACCTTTACTTTGTCAAAGTAAGTAGCTTCTTTTTATGGAAGCGCATTACTGTGTAGGAAAATCCACACGAAGCAGATGACTGATCCTTTCTTGGTACAGAGAGGCAAACTGAAAATAACACATTTCCGCACCCCACCCCTCCCCCTTTAAATAGTAACTTTTTGATGTAAGTTCTTCATGGACTGGGATCTGCTTTTTTTGGCATCTTGGTCTGTTTTTCAGAGATGCTTTTTTGAATGAGGAGGAATTCTTGGGGTTCCTTTGTGATTCTGGCTGTGATTGTGGTGATTTACACCCCCCCATGCTTGGCAGTTTCTCTGGAGAGATAGCATTCTTGAAATCAGTGGAAAAATGTATACTAGAGAAACTCAGTCTGAATTATAGGAAAGGTACATGAGGAAACCCTTTGACAAGGAACACTTTCTGACTTATCCCAAGGAGTAATTCGATGGCATATAGTGTAGAATCATAGAACCATAGAATCATAGAATAGTTAGGGTTGGAAAGGACCTTAAGATAATCTAGTTCCAACCCCCCTGCCAGGGGCAGGGACACCTCAAACTAAACCATGCCACCCAAGGCTATGTCCAACCCAGCCTTGAACACTGCCAGCGATGGAGCATTCACAACTTCCCTGGGAAACCCACTCCACTGCCTCACCAGCCTTACACTAAAGAATTTCTTCCTCATATCCAATCTAAACTTCCCCTGTTTAAGTTTGAACCCGTTACCCCTTGTCCTCTCACTACAGTTCCTCATGAAGATTCCCTCCCCAGCATCCCTATAGGCCCCCTTCAGAGACTGGAAGGCTGCTATGAGGTCTCCATGCAGCCTTCTCTTCTCCAGGCTGAACAGCCCCAACTTTCTCAGCCTGTCTTCTTAAGGGAGGTGCTCCAGTCCCCTGATCATCCTCGTGGCCCTCCTCTGGACTTGTTTCAACAGTTCCATGCAATTTTTATGCTGAGGACACCAGAACTGCCCACACAGGATCACCTCCCTTGACCTGCTGGTCATGCCCCTTTTGATGCAGCCCCGGATACAGTTGGCTTTTTGGGCTGTGATCACACACTGAAGCTGGCTCATGTTCATTTTCTCATGGACCAACACTCCCAAGTCCTTCTCTGCAGGGCTGCTCTGAATCTCTTCTCTGCCCAACCTGTAGCTGTGCCTGGGATTGCTCTGACCCAGGTGTAGGACCTTGCACTTGTCATGGTTAAACTTCATCACATTGGCATCAGCCCACCTTACAAGTGTGTCAAGGTCCCTCTGGACTGTGTCAAGGTCCCTCTGGAACATTGGTTTAAGTTTCTGTACAGCTGATACAGAAGTGTATTTAGTGCTTACAGTTTCAGCCATTTTAGATCACCAACCTTTCAATTTCTTTAGTTTTAAAATTCATTCAATATGTTTTAGGTTTTCCTTTAAGCGTTAACACTTAGCCAAGAGTCCTTGGCCTTTCCAGCAATGAGTCCAGATCAGTTTCAGAGTTATCACTTATAAGTATTATTCAGGCAGCAAAACAATCCAACAATGCCATGTTACTCGCCAAACAATAACCAGCTTGGCATAACTGTCCAGAAGATAAGATTTGAAGTTAATTGGCTCAGAAATCCTTTTGCACCAGAAGATGTTCTATTCTGTTGCATTAAATATGTGCTTTGTGAGCAGCTGATACATTCATATGCCTGTAGGGTCCTGTATCAGTGTAGATAAAATGTTGATCACATAATTAGCGCTTGAATCTTTAACACATTTGGGGTTATTGTACCAAGAGCATTATTTTTGTGCATTACTCCATTTTGTACAGGCGTCAACAGTAGTTCTTTTGCAAATTACGTGCATCTTTCTGCGGCTTGTCTGTTCATGTTCAGGCACTTTGCAGGAAATATGTGCACCACAAGAGTCCATTCTGCAATTCTGTGTAGACTCAGTTGGCATAGGCCAGGTGAGAAGAAATGCATCTGCACTGGCTCCATTACTGGGGAGGTGGCAAAAGGAGGCACCAAAACTTGTGCCTTGTGCGTGGGTGTTGTGGCTGGCAACGTGCCCAGAATTACCAGTATCATTGCTTCTGGGCTTATGATAAGATTTTTCCTACTATTTGCTGTGAGAGGCAGTATGCAGTACTTACATAGGAACATGTGTGAACTGGGGAGAAGCTGAAGCAAAGACAAGCAAGGAATTTGTATTTTGAACCAAAGTTCTGTAATGCAAAGTGGAGGAGTACTGACTTGAACTCACTGAGTAACTCTGCCCAGTATATTCCATATACCCTTTAATAGAGGTTAGAATTGCTTTTTGCTCTTCCATTATGGGAGAAAAATATGTTAGCAGAGTTCTCCAATGACTAGATTAAAGGGGAAGATTAATGTTGATTTCTTGTGTCCATCACCCCTGAGAAACTTTATGAACCTATATGGCAACTACATAAGAAATATTGAAAACTCTTAATTTATAACCCCTTTCAATTTAGGAAAGAGGTATACATGTGTAGTAAATTGGGTGACTCACATGCAGAGGGAAATTATTTTTCACCCCCTGACATGAATTCTTATTTATCCCAAGCAATGAACATGGCAGAAAGTAACCACTATTCATTTCACATCTCTGTGTGTACCTCTTTGTAATCTCCCAGAGCAGAAAGAACATATGACATTAAAAAACAAAAGAAAAAATAAAAGAGAAACTTCTCAAGGAAGGGTATGTGTCATGGGTTCAGCAGTAGCAGTCATTTTTCTCCTACTTGGTAGCTGGTGCAGCACTGTGTTTTTGACTTTCAGCCTGCAAACAGTGCTGATAACACCAGTGTTTTCAGTTACTGCTTGGTAATGTTTTGGTCTGACCAAGGACTTTCTGAGCCTTGAGATTACTTCAGAAAATTAACAAGTCAGACCTAGAAAGTCTTCTTTTCGGAGATGGTGCCTGGAGAGGCAAAAAAGAAGTGAGAGGCAACATAAATCAGCCCTTTGTAGAAACTTTCCATTTTCTCTGACCTCAGAGAGATCATGGAAGGAAGGAAAACCTCTGGTACTCCCATAACTCAAGAAAAGGTGGTAAAAGGTTTGGCCATGTTCTGCCTCTCTTTCCTGTGGGTGCAGAGAGAACACTGAGTAAGGAAAAACAAAAGAGCAGCAGCACACGGAAAGGCACTGCAATGGCTGCCCATCATCACCCACCTGATATGTCTCTTAGAAATAGCTGGGATTAGCTGGGAGTAATGGAAAGGATGTACTTTTTTTCTTTCCTTTTGAAGAGAAAGCAAAAGATATGGGGCCAGATATGTGGATACATTTGAACAAACAGAAATAGCTGAAGAGCTCTCTAGGGCAAGGAGATTAGCCAGTCAAAACTGCTTGAAGATCAGGGTTTTCTCTTTGGTGATCATTTCTTCTGAAGCTGTGTTGTTCAGCAACCTCAGCTTCATATGTGTGACACCCTTAAGTGGGGCTGGTGGAAATGTGTAGCCATGCTCCAGCTTCCCAACCCCAATCTCTCTATGGAGAGAGGTTCCCCAGCTATTTTCAATGTTTTTTTCCCCAGCAGGTAAAGAAGCAGTTGTGAAGTATGCGAATTTCTCAGCTGTTCTTTCTGTTGTTGAGCTTCGCCAAACACAGAGAGTGCTGTTCCATGATGTGTGTGCATATTTCGCATGTTTTTTTTGCCTTAGAAGACCTCCTGTTTTGCTGGGAGGTCCCAAAAATGCAGCATAATTTCTGACCTCCTTTTAATAATCCCCAGGTTTTGCCATAAAAAACTCACAGAATGAGAGGAAAAAATCCTTTTCAGGATTTCTTTTTTTTGATGTCAGGGAGCTGTCTGCTCCATGACAAAAGGGTGCTAGGAGCTGAGGAAGCAGCAAGGAGTCATGGCCATGACCTCCCTGAGAAGTGGTGCCATCAGATGCCAGAAGGACTGAGTAGATCTGGAAGTGGTGACAAAGCCCACCCAAAAGGTCCACTCTAGAGCATCTGGGTGGATCCCTACCAATGCAACAGGTCCAGAGGCAAATTAGTGGTCCAGATCAGACAGTACCTGGTCAGACTGCAATGAAGCTCAAGCAGGGACCACAGGTGAGGACCTGAGTTTAAATGCAGGTTGGGAAGGATAGTAGTGAAGGCCCCAAGGGGCCTCTCCCAGGGCTCTTTTTACAGCAGCCTGCTACAAGGCCACTCAGCCATACTGTGTCAGAGCTGGCCTTTACCCAAGACAGCCAAAACCCCAGGGTTTGGAGGGTCTTGACACTTGAAGAAGTAAATGTGGATCTTCTCTGCTACCCTTTTGGTGGAACAAACTGATGGAGATGGAGCAGGACCCAAAGTAGGATTCCTGAGAAGCTGTAAGGGGGTACATTGTTATTCATTGGAAAGGAAAATATGAATGGATCTGAAAGATGGCATGAATGTGCCTCTGAATTTCCTCTGAATCAAGTCATCAATACTAGAGAAGAAACTGTTCCAAGTTTGTCAGTAAGTACTTTTTAATTGATAAGGGGACATTGCTTGGAGTATGTTCCCACCTCAAAAAAGCATTTGAATTATAAACTTTTAAAAAACTGAATATATAATTTGAACCGGTAGCTTTCAATGTTGATCTATTTCAGTCCAGGGATGACTAGTATCAAGACCAGTAGCTTGTGGGCAAATGAACCCAGATGTTTTAGAGGCATTCAGTCATGATTCAAAGATTTAGGCAAACACAGTCTGCTTCAGAGAATATTTAATATGGGTGCAAATATATGCTTTGGGACCCAATACATTTTTGAACTCAGCAAACTTTATGAACCTTTCTAATCTTTTGATTGTTCCTTTAGCCTGCTTACCTTTCCATGGTAAGGACAGGGGGCTCTCTTCATGTCTGCTTACTGTCTATATACTAACCTACTTTCTTTTCAAATGCTGAGGAATTATTGGTCCTTTACTTCTATCTATAAATAGTCATACACTGTTTTTTGAAGTGTTACTCTTCTTCCTCATGACAGTTTCTGACAAATTGGCTATGGTCAAAGATGCAGTGTTGCAAAATCTTACATCCAGTGACATCCTATCAGGCATACTTCTTTGCATTGTGGCGATGAGTAGGGTCCCTGCAAAATACAAACCCCCAAATATTAACTGCTATTAACTAATGTGCAGAAAAGGCTCCTTGCTTTGTCTCTAATCAGCAATTGACATGGCTGTATGAGACAAATTTTTATGGACTAGCATAAATTTAATTTTTTTTTCCTGAATGACCGTATATGCGAAAGGGAAACTGGTTTCTGTACCTCTGGGATTTGGGACTGAGGGTTACCAATAGCACTGGAGGGTAGAACAAATTTCAGCTCAGTTTCATGGTCCATACAAAAATTGTTCTTTTAAAAAAAGTTCCAGTGGAAAAGCCTCATCTTTCTCTGTTTTTTGTGGTTTATTTTTTGGTAAAGCAAACAAATAGACCTGAAAAAATATTTTTATGTTAACCTGGATTCTTTTATTTAACTCATTTTACTAAAAACACAGTTTTTGTGGTCATCTAGCTTTCCAAAATTCCTTTTTGTTTTTTTTTTCTTCTTTTACTTTCATTTGATTTGGGTTACTATTTAAGACTGAATGATCAAATTATTTTCTTTACCCTCCCCAAAAAAATCCCACACCATTATGGCACATAGCAACAAAACAGAAAATGCCAGGGCTTGCTGGAGTCAACACAACCATGGTAAAGAAAGATAGCAAAAAACAGTGTAAAATTGCATTGCTAGGAAAAAGATGTAGTGAACAAATCCCAGTGAGAAGATAAAACTATGACTGGATATTAGGAAATCTGGAGTGTTTAAGTGCCTTTTTTCCTTCAATTTCACTAACCAGGGAAAATGTGGCCAGATGGCTAACACAATGAACATCGGTGACAGATGGGTAAGTGCTCTAACTAGCATCTGAAAAAAACAGGTTAGGAATGCTTATGAATTGGCAGGACCTGATGAAACTCACCCTGGAATACTTAACGAGGTAGCTGAGGCTGTCTTTGTTGCTTCAAGAAGGCACAGAGGGTGGATGATGTTCTAGAAGATAGGAAAGGGAATATCATCATCAAGTTTTTTAAAGGGAAGAGAGGAGAGTCCAGAGAAGGAAGAGGGGAGGAGAGCCCAAAGAATCATTCAGTGATCAACTTTACTTCTGAACCCAGAGAAATACAAATAAGTGATCCATTTATCAAGAACAGGAAGCATCTCTTGAAAATAGTAAATCATACCAAACTAGCCTAATTATCTCCAGTGACATCATGGAATAGAGAAGTTATAAATAATGTGTGTTTAATAAAGCTTTTGATACTGCCTCAGATGTCAATCTCCAAAACAGCCAAGAAACACAGCCTAGAGGCATCTACTACAAAGGAGATGAGCGGCTGGTGGGGAAAAACACAGTCACAGTAGTAACCAGCAGTTTATGATCAAATTGATAGAATTGATCTCGTGGAGTTTTCTAAGGGTAAGTCCTGGGTCTAGGTATATACATAGTATTTTCATCTGTGGTCTGAGCAATGGAATGTGGAATACTCATTTTAACTATGCAGGTAATGAGGTGAGGACACAAGCACTTTAAATGACAGGGATGTAATTAACAGCAGAACTTTGACATCTGGAATGGGGTTAGGAAAAGAGGAGTAAGAAGGATATGGATTTAATTTACCTCTCTTTCCCAAACTTAGGTAGTGCCTGCTACCTTGCTTATTTTTGACAGAAGTTTGTCTAATCTACTCCCAAAAGTCTGTGATGAGGGAGACTGCATAATCCCCCAAACAATCAAATCCAGTGTTTTACTACGCTTGCTGTTAAATTTTTTCCCCCACATGTCTCACCTAAGACTTTGCTGTGTTCAAAACCTATTCCTTCTTGGTTTATCCAGATGATAGCAATAGGCTGTTTTCCATCCCTGTAACAGTCTTTCATGTGTTAGAAGATGATGCAGAGCTGCTACTGAGCCAGTTTGTCTTGTATTTTATTTAGCTGATTATTCCTGTTTAAGTGCACTGTGTTATACTTCTTCCTATCAAATGTCATCCTGTTTTTTTCACAGCCCATATCTCCAGGCTATCAATATCAGTTTCAATTATTTTGGCCATCATTGTTTTTTGTTGTCTAGCATTATACTCCAGTCCTCCTCCCAGTGTCATATAGCATTGTGAAAACTTATATAACAATATAATAGATGTTATACTGGTGGGCATAAAAATGAGTCACATGTCGCTCAAATGCTTTAACTTTTAGCAGCGCTTTAACTCGGACTTATTGTCACCTAAACTGGGGTGATGCACTTCAGGCAAGCCAGGGAGAAGGGGCAGAGAATCCAGCCAGGAGTAATGAGAGGCCTAGAATTTTTTTCTTACTTGGGATTAAAGGAAGTGAAGTTGTTCAGTAGGGAAAGCAGTAGATTTAGCAGGGAGCATCTGTTGTCATGCTTTAATCCCAGCCAGCAACTAAGTACCATGCAGCCACTCACTCCTCCCCCCCATCCCCCCTGCCTCCCTTCTCCTAATGGGATGGGGAGGAGAATCAGAAAAAAAAGGTAAAACCTGTGGGTTGAGATAAGAACAGTGTAATAATTGAAATAAAATAATAATAATAATTGTAATGAAAAGGAGACAGCAAAAAGAGGGAAATAAACCCAAAGAAAGACAAGTGATAAATAATACAATTGCTAACCACCTGCTGATAAATGCCCAGCCTGTCCCTGAGCAGCGCTTGGTGCCCCCCAGCCAAGAAATCAGTGACAAACTATCATTGTACAAACATCTTTTGTGCGGTGGTATGGAAAGCAGATAGTGTGATTCTAGACACAAGTGTGGCTTCTCTCTCACATGAAAACTATAACTATCTTATTTGTCTTAGAAGAATAAGCATGGCCTTCCGAAGCACTATGATTGCTGATTCTCATTTTTACCATACCTGTTCTACCAAAGTTGTCATGACAGTCAGTAAGACACACTTTTTTATCAATGGATGTCTTAAAAAACCCCCTAAGTGAATAGTAATGAGTACTTTAATACCAACACCAGCTAAAAACATAATATTAGCTAAAATAACACATCCACCCACACACAGGCTCCCTAGGCACATTTTCTATAGTATAAGTAGTATCTCATAATTAAAATATTTTTGGTAGCTATTTTTGCATTAAGAATAAAACAAATATTTGGAGAATTGTAAGATAGTTTTATCAGAGTTAAAAGTAAGTCTCAACATGCATGAGAAACAGTTGCTCTTTCTGAATGTAAATAAGAGGCATATTTGTTCCAATGGGTGAAACATCCTTGTAGTAACTGAGCATACATCACAGCACTCCTGTCTTAATATGACCAGCATATTTTTTTCATTGTAAACAGTTGATTTAGAAAAATGTGATGAAATCTAAGTTGACAGCAAAAACATCCAGTACTATCGGGAAATGTCATTATACAGCTTTTGCATTTCCTCAATTTCTGCCTTTTCACAACATGCTGCTTGTTTGCGCAGAATAACTGTTTTGTCAAAATGAGATTTTAAAGCTCTTACAGAAGATGAATAAACCTTTTCTACAGCAGTTAGTTGAACTTTCCATCCTTTTTTGTTTTACTTGAACAAATATATAAAGAATACAACACAGCAAGATTGAAATCAATGTTTGTCCTTTAAAATTACAATTCCACAGGCTTTTTGGAAGAGATCAGACTCTGAAAATTATGTTCAGATCCTTTTTTCCCCCTATTTCCCTAGTTGAAATTAAATTATAAATTTGAGAGAGTAATTTTTCCAGATGCTTACATATTCTTTCTTGTATATAAGTAATTTTCTTGTTCTTTCGTAATGCAAAACTTTCTTGCTTCTCTGATGCCTGATATGTGTTGCACAGATAAAGTTGTCTGCATGGTCAGAAGCTGAGCGTTGTTTCTAGCTTTTACTAAACTAAAATTTTACTCTGTCACTAAAATATAAGATGTGTGGTCTAACGTGTTTATGGAATATATGTCTCTCTTTACCAAACTTTAGAGGGTGAACAGCTAGCTAAATACTAATCTCTGTAGAGTAAAATTAATACAAGAGCAAGTTGCCTGTAGGGAACCAGGTAGAGCACGGCCATTACTTGTTTGTTCATTTATCTAAAGCACAACATAGGCTGAGAAAGTTGGGGCTGTTGAGCCTGGAGAAGAGAAGGCTGCGTGGAGACCTCATAGCAGCCTTACAGTATCTGAAGGGGGCCTATAGGGATGCTGGGGAGGGACCCTTCATGAGGGACTGTAGTAATAGGACAAGGGGTAACGGGTTCAAACTTAAACAGGGGAAGTTTAGATTGGATATGAGGAAGAAATTCTTTACTGTAAGGTTGGTGAGGCCGGGGAATGGGTTTCCCAGGGAAGTTGTGAATGCTCCATCGCTGGCGGTGTTCAAGGCTGGGTTGGACATAGCCTTGGGTGGCATGGTTTAGTGTGAGGTCCCCCTGCCCCTGGCAGGGGGGCTGGAACGAGATGATCTTAAGGTCCTTTCCAACCCTAACTATTCTATGATTCTATGAACTGTAACAGTTAAGTAATGTGAAGCTCGAGTTTGCCAACTTGAATGAAACCTCCTCAAATTTCTTGTTCTCCTCCTCATACTATCATTCTGTTCTCAAAATACCTTCAGAAATTAAATTTTAATATTCAGATTATTGATCTTTAGAGTGTTCTAACTTGCAAAAGGATAAATTTTATAGAAATTTTGATAGTGATTTAATCTGTTTTTTGTCCCCTAGATCTTTCATACTCCAAAAATTTGATACATTTTGTTAAAAACTTTGTAGTAGATTAGACATCAGTTTCATTAATTTATTTATTTGTTTTGGCTGGGCAGGGTGTTTTGCTTTGGTGTCTTCAGTTTTTCATTTGATACTGAATCTGCTTGTGTCTGCAAAAATGGCTTTAGAGAATTTCAGAAAAGTAATGGTAGGTCTTGTTTACAGTCAAATCTTCCTACCAATGTGAGGAGAGATGTTTGCAGTTCTCATTAATGTCCTTATAAGGAGCAAAATCCCTTTATGTTACTGCTTGAACACTTATAAGGATTTGCAGCAAAGAAATGAATAAGCAGTTGAGTAGCTGAGAAAAAAAAAGTCATTACACTTCAAGTTCCAAATGAGCCCACCTGTCAGGGGAGCTCTGCAGGAAATTGCCCTCAATTTTCATGTAGGACTTTGGCAAGAGAGTAGCAGGTGACTCATGAGAAAAGCTAAGAAATAAGCAGAGCCTTGTGAAGAATTATGCAGCGAATTAGAAGCAGAAAAGAGAAACTCTAATTTCAGTTATGAGAAAAATTCAATACAGAGCTCAATGTGAGCCAAAGAGCAGATAAAAGTCCTCAATTCAGTGATGCTATATAAATATACTGGGTCTAAATTCGGGCAAACAACTGAAAAAATGTATGACCAACTAACAGAAATATGTAAGTTTTGGACTAATATATTTTCAGTAGAGGCATAAAAGCAGAGTGGATTTTTTAAAAATCAATCTGAGAAAATAATAAAAAGAAAAATAACACTCTTTTGTATATTTAGATATTGCAAAATATACCAAATCCAGGGCAGTTGCAAATTACAAGTTACCCTTAGCAGAGTTTATCTTTCCCAGTTGATGGTCTGTTGGATTCATGCACCTAAAAGTGAGGGTTTTTTTCAGCTTCATCTTCCTTTTCTGCTTTCTTAACTATTTTTTCCTCTGTTATTGAACTATACAATGTATTTAGACAATATATGCCTGTGTAGTACATGAATATATTCTAGCAGTTATGTTTATAAACAGATGCAAGTGTCTGGCAGGATGGATTGTTATCTGGGGGCTCAGATGTTATTAATTAACACCAGCAATGCTGTGAAATAAGCTTGAAATCAGACCTCCCCCCTCCTGATGCAGTGTGAATGGATAAGTACTCTTCCTTTCAAATAATAATAGTAAGAACTCCTTCTCTTACTACGACGTACAGCAGTATGAATAATTAGCTAGCCATTAGTGGAAAAAAAGTTTGAATGCTAAAAAATCCATAGAAAACTCTGAAGAATGTAATCTTTTTTTCTTGCTGTCTGATTTTATTCGGCAGAAAGTTGCAAAGCTCCAAACTTGTTGAACAAAATCAGTACCTAAAATATCTTAAAAAAAAAAGTGTCAGTTTTATTGTTGTTTTTCTTTCCCCCTCTCCCCATCCCTCTCCCCACAGTCCCCCTATATCCCCCCAGTACTTTGAGCTCTGGTTGTATTTTGTCTTTCTATTTACTATTTTGTAGGCAATGGGACCTGACAGAGATGCTCCAGTCAGAGCGGTCCTACCAAATTTATAGCTGCTTAGCTATTCAGTCAATATATATGGAAGGGGCTGCTCTATGTCAACAGGAAACTCTTTTACTGTGTCAGACTACAGGCCTTTCAAGCCTAGTATCCTGATGCTTTGGTGAAGGTTCTTAGCAAGTAGTTGAAGATAGGGACTGAATATTGTGTCCCTTCCAGGTTCCAATGAACAGCTGTCAGGGACTGCTTGAACTGATTTCAAATTATCATTATAAACCAGCCTTGGAATACTTGTTTTTCAGGAGTCTTCGGGCACTCATTTATAAATTTTATCTCAATGTCATTTCGTGGTGCTATGTTTCAAACCTGATTTACATACATGGTGTTTAGAAGAACTACTAAGAATAAGTGATTTTTCCTTAACATTTTTTTATTTAAACCTGATGCATGAAAAGACTGCCCTAGATATAGGAGATTCAAATAAGAATCATTTCTCACTGTTTGTCATATTTAGATTTTGTTAATCTAGTGGCTAAATTAGAGAATATTATTTTAGTCTCTCTTCATGCAAACTGTTTTCTCCATGGCTGATATTTTCTTCTTATCCATTTTTTACTGCTGTGGAAGCTTACTATACCCTTCAGAAGATGGGATGACTGGAATTGCACTCAGTATGCAAAATATGCAACACCTAGGTTGTGTAGTGGCAAAATATTTTTTTATTCTCAGTAATTCCTTTCCTTATGTTGTTTGCTTGTTTGATTTTTTTATGCCCCTCTCCATTCCCCCCCAACTATCTACAGTGACTTGATGCTCTTTCATGTGCAGTAACAACAGCTCCAGAGCCTACTGCTGCATGGAGTTAAGGACAATTTTTGTGATTTCTTGCTTAAAAACACTTTGTGTTTGCTGCTCCTCAGTGTGATCTCTTGCCTTCTCTTTATGTGCTCTCGCTAACGCTGTCATGTGAATGTAGCAAAGAGACAAGAGAGAAACTCTCTTAAAAGATCTTCAGGACTCTGCAGGCTACAGTGTTCAAGAACAAAGGGCAGTTAAGTTAGTTCCCTGTAGTGGGCCAATTTTACTCATCCCTGCAGTCTTTTCCTATCAAGTATGACCTGCCAGTAAAGTTTTCAAAGTTCCTAAATATTCCCTGATATGGAAACATGCTGTCATGCTGTTTTGCTCCACCTTCCTTTCCGGCACTCCTAAGAAGCTGTCTGTTAGAACAACTGCATCTGAATTTGGAAAAGCACAAAAATTAACACGACATCACTGTATGAATGAGGACCTCTTCTGGCTGTTTCCATGAGCTTCCCCCATTAAGAACCAGACTGAAAATATCTGGGTCAGAAAAGTGCAACTGAAGATAACACTGCATAACAGAATGATACTATAATAATCCTAGCTCCTGTTGCCACACTTTTAAAATGGATGGGGGGGTGGCCTCTACAGTGCATATTTAATACACGTTGTTTTCAAGGCACTTTGTATTTGCTGCTTGTTTTAACAGCTCAGATCTCAGTTTCTTTGCTAGATATTATTGTAATAGCTGCTGTAAGGCACTGTGTAGAAGATGTACAGAATTCAAAGGCGGTGACCGACAAAAATTAGCTAGTGGTATCTTGCTGGGACATAAAAACAAAACCAAACCTCCCATCTTGTGTATTATTTACAGAGAACCATGCCTTATGTGTTTTTAAAAAGCAGGATGTAAATATGTGTAAATTTATATAACATGGTAGGAGAAGGAAAATCACAGAAAAGAATCAATTTTCACAGTCAAAAGCAGTAATAGAAAGTAAATATCTCTTTTGTCTCAAAATAGAGCTATTTATCAAAATAAGAGAAGCAGGATTTTGCCCATTATTTATGTAAAACATGCATCTGCTGAGGATCATTCAGAAATTGTTAGCACAATTTAGTTGGACACTTCTTTACTGACCTGGTGACAGATGGTGGTAAAAGAGTGTGGCATTTAAATGACTTGCATGCCCTGTGCAGGCAAAGCAACCTGCATTTGAGGAGTTCCGTTTTAGAAACTCCTGAATTTTCAGCCTGGGTGTGAGGATTCTCTGATACACTATTGTTTCTTTCCCTTCTGGCTGGAGACTGATTTGAATGCTGAATTCTTCTTTATAAAAGTTCAGGTTATGCATTTCCTTTCAAAGAGTGAATCACACAGAACATAATTTTCTCATTTTACTTGCAATTATTATAGTTTCCTATTGACACTGCTAGAACACCCAAAGGCTCCAAACAGATTTTGAAGTATTTTGAGCTTGACACATGCAGACTTTATTAAAAAAAGCTTCTTGTCTGGAACAAGACAATGAGGTCACTCAATAAGAGGAACAATGGAAGAAAAGGATCATGATATTTTTGTTTGTTTATTCTTTAGCATGTTTTTTAAAAAAACGTGTTACATATGGTGAGGGAATGATTGGTCAACATTCCCCATCAATATAAATTTCAATAAAAAATGAAAATAGTGGAGTCTGTTCCCAAGTCGTAAGTATTAACAAGTGTCCAAATGAATCCATGATAGCAAGTGATCAGTTGCAAGTTATTAGTTTCTTGCTGAATTACAGAGAAGTCAAGATATTAGATTCAGCCTCTAGCTTACAGAGAAAAAATGTTTTCTCAGCGGAGCCTTCCAATATTAGTTGGTAAAAGACTCCAGCTACTCCCAAACTGGCCATTTTGCAATGATAGCACAGCATTAACATCAATGGATTAATATTTTTATTAGACAACTGCAAATATTTTGCCCATATGAATCATAAAGCTACTGTGACCTGGGGAGTACTTGTTCTGCAATCAGATGTTTGAGAGGCAGCGTTCTGTGCCCAGGCTTAGTTGCTAACAAGTATAGGAGGGAACAAAAGTTATATTGGAATTCTGTTGCTGAACTTTGCTTTTGGACAGGTTTTCTGATTTCATCTTTCTGAGTTTCCAGTCTTTGCTATTTTAAATTTAATTTAGTCAGTCTTTACATCGTTGGTAGGTTGTATTATTTATGTTCAGATGACAGGAAGGTGGATGGGATGGTAGAAGGAATGAAAGGCCGTTTCCATATAAGAATAATAAGGGACTGAATGGAAAAGGAAAACTTATGAGTGTGGAGAGGATTGAAAATGAGAAATGTAGGCTTGAGCTGCAGTACACTGTCAGAGAGGCAGCAAAGTCCAGCCAGAAGTGCTTTATTTAGGGTCTAAAGCTTCTTTCCATTTATTGCCTCTAAACTGCTCAAGTCTTTGGAAAGCAATTCTACTTCTGCCTTTCCCATTCTGATGCTTTGCCCATGTAAATGGGATTTCTCTATGGTCTCTGTTACTAATGGGGAAAACATTGGTTCAAGTTAGATTTGGAGGGATAGGACAGGATGTTGGTAGACAGCAAGTCTTGGAGAAATCAGTCCAGCAGAACTAACCTTCTAAGTGCTCAGATTTTTTTCTTGCTTTGTTTCTTCTGGATTCATTATTTGTTTAAAATGCCAAATTTGTTAACTTGGCATGCCAAACATGGCAAAGGATTTTTTCCTGGATTAGATTTTTAAATTTATTAGATTTTCTGTATTTTACCACTCTGCTTGTCAAGAGTTTGTGTATGGGTATACATGTGCATAAGTGTGTGTGTGAATTTTGGTAAAGCTACTCAAAGATGAGCTGCAGCTTGAACAGCCGCAAAGTCTCTGAACACTGGAATTATTCATAGCACATAAAGGAAGAAAACCTCTTGAAAATAGTTCAAACAAACAAAGTTATATTTGAGGAGAGAGGATCAGACTTGAATTTTTTTATTTGAATGATCCGACTCCTGAAGGAGTCTGCAAAATGGGAACATGGGTAAATGGAATTATTTCATAGTCTGTTTTTATTTAAACAAAAGAGCATAATGTGACAAAAATGCTGAACAAAGAGGTTTGTGTGCAAAATTTATCTGCTTGCTTTCTCTCTGGTGTAAAAATAGAAATACTGGGTAGTGGCTGAGGAAACATACAGTATTATTAGGATAACACTCTGTGTGGCTAAAATCCTTGTTGTACAGTATGGTCTGAAAGTACATGGATGGTTCAGCTGTGTTGGCTGTTCTTTTGCTTAGGACTTACATATCTTACTTACATGTCTTAATGACACACTAATTCAGAGATCATCCTTTCTGGCACAGGGATTAAGCCAGAGGGTGACTATAATCCTGAGAAGACTCTATCTAAATCTAACACTCTTGCTTTGTGTATTCAGATTTTTGCATGTGGCCGGTGCTTCTTAGACTTTGAAAGATTATGCGGAGCTAAAGAATCTAATTCTCCAAGCACAGACATCAAATATTTCAAAAGGAAGACACTTTCTGTGTTTCTTCCTCCCCTGTTAATCCATGCTAAAAGAGTTATTGCCTTGCTATGGGTTATGCTGTTGTCCACAACTGTACCATTTGCCTTCACTGCATCAAATAACAAGTGACAACTCTCAGAACAAAGTAACACTTATGAATATATTTTATTCATAGGGAATTCACATGTTCCATTTTGGTATGCCTCAGGCAGCCAGCTGGAGTGTAAAGTGAGTATCCTGTGGCTTCCCCTTACACCTGTTGTAGCAGATAACAGCATGCTTTAATGGCATGCTCCTTCCCAACTATACCAGTTAGCAGTATTCGCAATCACACTTTCCATTCCCCACATGGCTTTTTTACTCATTTAGACTGGGTCAGATGTGGAGTAAAATACTGATTCAACCCACAAATCAGATGTGTCTTTAGAAAGACATTGGATAAGAGAGTGTGTGACACTGTCAGACATACCGTTCTGCAAAGACCAAGTGATACAGAGAGACATGCAGAGCTGAGTCGTCACATAGTCCTTTTGCATATGTGTTGTGCTATCAGAGTGAAAACCTGAGAAGCACCTGACAAAATCATCATCCAGAGCTTCTTACACTGTAGCAAGAAGGTATTTTCTTGCCTGGTATGTAATTAAATTGTGGAACTCTTTGGCACAATGCTTTTTAGGAGCTATCAATGTAAGTGTATTCAAAACATAACTATAAAGGATAAAGCAAAAGTTAAATGTCTGTTTTTTTGTACACAGTGGTGAAGATGTGACTTCAGTTTCAGGAAGCCCTTGGAACTGGTTGCTAGATGCAGAGAAGGTGTTTAGTGGAACAGTTGTTCTGCTTTATTTATTTTATTAACAAACTTCTGAGGTATATCTACTAGAGGATGAAATTCAGAGATGGTTACTTGGTCTTTCTACCAGAAACCACTCCTTACAGTGTCTTAATTTTAACGAACCAGCTACTACTGAAGATTTCAGTTCACTGTATATACTGGTCTGAGAATTGGAATTGCTTCTTAAGCTTTGAGTCATTCCTGTGTAGAGGTCCAGTGATGGCTGGGGGCAAGTTCCAGTCATCCATTTGATCCGATGTTAAATGCAAGTCAGATTCCTTGATGTTTCCCTGAGCATCTGCTACTGGCTGCTGCTAGAGGTAGAATATTTGGCAGAATGGACTTGAAATGTAAGCCTGTTCTTTTTGTTCCAGACCTTGACTAGCAAAACAGTTTTGTCCTAAGTGGGAATTTTTCTGTAAGATATTAAAATGTATTGTCATTGGGGAGAAATAACAGAATCACAATTTAATTCAGGTTGGAACACACCTCTGGATATCAACAGTGTGAACATCAACTTGCACCACTCAAAGCATGGTAAGCTTAGAACAGGTTGCTCTGTGTTTTAAATAGCTTTTAAGGACAGAGATTCCACAGCTTTCCTGGACAACAAGGACCAGCTTTGGCCAACATCATGATGTAAAGATCTCTTAATATCTAATTGGACAAAAGCACACTGCTGAGCCATGTTTGACGTGTTCTCCATGAGGCCTGCAGGTCATTTTCTGTTAAGTTGCTCTTTAGCCATTGATTCCCAGTCTATGCTATAGCATGGACCTGTCACTCCCCTGAGGCAGGATGTTGCATTTGCCTTTGCTGAACTTTCTGAGTTTGCTGTAGGCCAGCTCTTCAGACCATCAAGGTCCATCTCAATAACAGCCCTGACTATCGCAGCTAATAGTGCAATATACAAACAGCATCAGATAAAGAAAATACATTGGTTAAATGTTTGAGATGTTTTAATGAATAAGCCAAAAAGTTATACTGGTGTGTTTTTGTGGGAAGGAAAAATGTGGTGTTATTTTTTTTTTTTAAATACTACTTTTGCACTAGAGGACAAGTGAGTGCACCAGCATATCCTAGTGTACAAAAGGAAGCCTCTTTCCAATCCCTATTCAAGTATCTTGGATGAGAAGAGGTGCATGATTCTCTTAATGAGATACTTGTGACTCTCGCATATCTCGCACTCCCTATGCTATGTAAATATATAATAGTTAAAGCACAAATCTGAAGCTGTTTCCAACATCTTACTACATTCAAGGTTAAGAGCATGATTCAGAAACTCAACAGATGCTGTGACTCAAGTAACTGCTGATGCACTTGGCAGCATATCTGTATGTGCAAACACTAACAAGTACATTTTCATTTCAGTGTACATGGAAATTAGGCATGCAATTCCTGTTGCCTACCAAAAATGGTGTCCTAATTCTCCATGTACTAGCCAGGAACTACCAAGACTCATGAGCAAAACCAGTGGAAAATGCATGTTATGATTACCGTTATCATGTCATATACCCTACATCTCAGTGGGCAGAATAAGAAAAAAATTACTTGTAAGCTGCACCTTTTCTAAAAATTTCATCATATACAAGGATGTAAGAATGGCTGCAGTGGGTCAAAATATGTTCTATTAGCCTAAATACATTGTCTTTGACAGCGCACATATAATAAACTTAAGGTAGTCCCTACGTAGTCAGTAACCTTCAGTGGGTTTCCTTCTCCATGATCCTGACCATGGTTCTTATCTTGAACTATGAATATTCTTAACATCTGCAACAACCAGTGACAAGGGGTTCCCAAGTTTGATTATACCTAGTTTGTGAAAAACCACCTCACTTTGTTTCTGTTCCCTCACCTAACTTCCTTTGAAGCTTCCTAGTTCTTGTCTAAGAAGCAACAGTGAATTACCAGATCACCTCAAGTGACTGCAATCTGTATCTTCTGCTTCACGTTTTTATCCATCCTGCATGATGCTCCTGATCAGCATTGTTATCACTGAGCTGTAGGAACAGGGAGTTTCTGCTCCAACCAGTTTTGTTTTGTATTTCTAATTGAACTCTCTTCTATGAATAGAATAAGTTAGCAGGTTATGCATAGTATTGGCCAGAACAGAGAGAAGAAAAGCATGTGCAATCAGAAATGTTTTAATTTGTTGTGTTGGCAGGCTAAAAACACACCCACACAGGGCCACAAGAAGGCAGAGAAGCAGCCTCATGATACAATACTAAAACAATTCCTGCATGGCTCACTCAGGTTCCTGGTATATACCCTCAGGAATGGGAGCACCATGTGCAGAGCACTGTGTTGCTGTGGCAATGTAGCACCTGAAGAACTCAAGTGCTGTGTGTGCTGTGGACATTTACATGGGGGTCAGCTAAACCAGATGATAAATTCAGGTAATTTCTTCAGGGCAGCAAAAGAACAAATGCGGAGTGAGGGTTCTTGAAAATGCTTTTAATTTATTGATATTTTGGATGCATTTAGGTTGTTGGAATAGCTCTGTTTCGTTTTGCATTGACGGCTTTGTGGAACTGTGGTGCAAAACCCTACCTTTATGTATCTTTCAGGGGTTTGCTAGAACCTACAAAAGCGTGGCTAAAGCAACACATTCACTTTTTCTACTCTTTGGACTGCTTCCTACTACCATTGTGTAAACTCAAGTATTTTTTCTATTTTTGTGTTCTGGTGAGAAACTTTTCCAGGCTGCGAGCTCTTAAAAATGAAGAAATGTTTCCAGGTGTCTGGTATCAACCAGCAGCACTGAAAAAGTGGCAGTCCTGAGAGCAGTGTTAGCAGAGCACTCATACTGCAGAAGACATACCATTGCATTAAACCTATGGACAGCACTTGTTTGACTAAAAATCTATTACACTTTGAAAAGCAAAACACATGGTAATGATAACTATACACTGAATCTGAAACTAAATCAACAAAAATGTATGTTTGTTAATATAGAATGACATCAATAAATGCTCCAAGCTTTACCAAATGGCATACGTCATACAGTTTTCATAGAATTATAGAATAGTTAGGGTTGGAAAGGACCTTAAGATCATCTAGTTCCAACCCCCCTGCCAGGGGCAGGGACACCTCACACTAAACCATGCCACCCAAGGCTCTGTCCAACCCAGCCTTGAACACCGCCAGCGATGGAGCATTCACAACTTCCCTGGGAAACCCACTCCACTGCCTCACCAACCTTACACTAAAGAATTTCTTCCTCATATCCAATCTAAACTTCCCCTGTTTAAGTTTGAACCCATTACCCCTTGTCCTCTCACTACAGTTCCTCATGAAGAGTCCCTCCCCAGCATCCCTATAGGCCCCCTTCAGAGACTGGAAGGCTGCTATGAGGTCTCCATGCAGCCTTCTCTTCTCCAGGCTGAACAGCCCCAACTTTCTCAGCCTATCTTCTTACGGGAGGTGCTCCAGTCCCCTGATCATCCTCGTGGCCCTCCTCTGGTCTTGTTCCAACAGTTCCATGTCCTTTTTATGTTGAGGACACCAGAACTGCACACAATACTCCAAGTGAGGTCTCACGAGAGCAGAGTAGAGGGGCAGGATCACCTCGACCTGCTGGTCATGCACCTTTTGATGCAGCCCAGGATACGTTTGGCTTTCTGGGCTGCAAGTGCACGCTGCCGGCTCATGTTCATTTTTAATACATTTCTGTCAAAGAGTTATAATCCATGCAGTTTTCCTTTAATACAAATTTTAAAGAAAGTTACCCACCCTGTTTTAAAACACTAGTTACTCACATGTAAATGAGAACAAGATAGATAACTTACATGTAAGGTTAATATTTATCTGAAAGCATAATTCAGTCATGAAGAAAAAGTATCTGGCTTCCAGGGGCAACTACCTTGGAGTATTTGACAGAATTGATCATGCACTTATGAAGAGTCAAAGTTGTTGATATGGTAGACAAAGAACTATGCTGAGTTACATTTCACTGGCGAAAACCTTTTGATGTGAAAGGTCAGAAGGTAACGAATTCTGGGTCATGGCACGAAGTACCCAGGCAGTACTCCATTCTCTCCACTTCAATGGGAGTTGGGTTTTGGATTCTGGACCCTGATTACAAAAATGGGAAAAATCACAGTATATTTGTTGTAGTCTGGGCAGTTCAGATAAGGCTAGTCACTGAAAACTTCTATCACAATATAGACAGAGGAGAGAAGAGCAGAGCTTTTATTTGCAAAACCAGTGATTTTTTGAACATTAGCTGAGTCTTTAAAAGTCCTGGGAAAGGAGAGCACATGACAGGAAGAGCATCAGAATGGAAGTCAGATTAAATACGACAAGCAGATGAAGGCATGAATAATGGTTTATTTGAAACAGTATCAAGATGAAGCCAAGAGTGTCCTAGGCTAGCATTTTTTTTTCTTCATATAGGATTGACTTTCCTCCTGTACTTCACCTGTTCTGGTAGAGTTTATTCTCCTTTAGGAATGGAATAAAAAACCAGGCGGATTTGAGATGCTGCTCAGATTTCAATCTGTTAGCAAAGTTATAGTTAATGCTGGCTTTAGTGGGAGGGTAAACTCTGTTATCTGTTCTAGTTTCTTCTTCCCAAATGTAAGCTATAGGAATAAAACTTAATCAACGTGGATAACTACGCAGGGGGGTTGGAACTAGATGATCTTAAGGTCCTTTCCAACCCTAACTGTTCCGCAATTCTATGATTCTTATGTCTGAGCCATTTGAATTATTAATGTAGTAAGTGATACTTTGCAGCAAGCCTCTTTTTTTGCCACCTTTCAACCAGAGATTCATGTACAATATATAATTTTGTGATCATTTCTTGATAAAAGTATGAAATTGTAAGCAGAGTAATACTATTTAAAATGACTCTGCTTAGCTTTTGCAGAATGGTTTGCATGGGGCCGTACAGATCAAATATTACCTTTTGAAAAATTAATGCAATGCATGTCAGTCAAACATCACTAAGGTTTGTGTTTTATTAAAAAAACCCTAATGACATAAGCAAGACTGACAGTAAAGTTATCATACACTCGAACAAGTTATATACATATAGGTACTTTCAGTTTATTAACTTTATGCTTCCAATTGTTAAAGCATTCTTGAAATGAAAAATATGTGCAGAAAAGTCCAGTAACAACTTTAATGCTGTGGTTGTACTTCTAAGGCCAACACACCCCATGAGAGGGTATTTGACTCTCTCCAGCCTCTCTTGTTGCTACCAGGGGCCAAAAGTGAAATGAAGCAGCAAGCTAGAGTCCTTCCTAGAGGAAAAACTTCCTCAGAGAGTGCCTGTTTGCTATACCACTATTGCAGGAGGCTCCTTCCCTTTTCCAGCTCATTCCTACACCCAGCCTGGGCTGGGGCTTGATGGTATCAGGGCTGGCTTTCTTGCAGTCATGGGGGCACCATCACCAGCTCAACGGAACATTTCAGATGCTCTGGAGAATGGGAGGTTGAATGTGAATATTAGCAGTGAGGAAGGGGTGATGGATCTGGGCAGGATTCCCCAACACATTACTAATAATTCATGGCACTGGACACTATGGGCATTAAATCTTGTTTCTCATCTTCAAACGAGATGGAATTTGCCACCCCAGGCACGACATGCTTGCAAGCTTTGTCTAAATCATCTGTTTCCTGTGGGAACCTGTTTGCTTGTGTGGAGATTGATGAGGAAGTTGCAGTATTTCAAATGTTAACCAAAGGACACTGGAAAATGGGCAGGGGTAATATGAAACTCTCCCAGGCATTAGCAGATGGACTATTGTATTACAGATGTATACTGGAAGGTTGTTATCAAGACAAAAATTCTGTCATATTTCTTTTCACTTGCTATTACTAATTATAAGACTGAGTTCACTAATGCTGGCAGAGAGGTGTGTATTTAACCTGACAAGATTTGTGGTGGATAGATTAATATGTTTTCATATACCATATGCCATTTTTCACAGACATATGACTATGAAAATGCAGATAACAGGGAGAGAATGATGCAGCAGAGTATGATGTAATTTTTCTATTTTTATGGACTTTGTACACTTTAAGGGAGAATGAGTCTATAAAAGCAGCTCAGTTTCGGTGGCTCTAAATCTGGCACATAACTCTCTAAAAGCTATTCAAACTTAGCTCTTACATTTATTTTTTTGCTCTCCCTTAAAAAGAATTCCGTTTTCCAACTGTTGATAGAAGAGTGGTATTTTTCAAATTATTGTTTTTATTTTTAGAATATTTTGAAAACAAAATGGTAATGTTGGTCAGAAAAGCAAAGAGAAAAGATGTATACAAAGCCAAAGTCAAAGTGTCTCAGGTGTTTCCCTTGATATTTTGCTGAAGGTATAATTTTAGAAGATAATCAGGGAGAATTTTGGGACTTCAGAAGAGTAAAAGAAAAGAAATGCTGGTTGGTGTGTCATACAGACTGTCTTTCAATTTTCTGGAGTTTCTTATATACAAACTCTTTGCTGTTTGCTGTTAATGGAAAGGATTTATTTATTTATCTATCCAGTAAGGCTATATAAAAATAAACTACTTATGCTTTGAAAGGCCCAGCTAAAAGGTTTTGTAATGTAAGAGAGAATTAAATACTTAGTGGTTTACTCCATTGTAGCAAGATTACAAGCTTCACTTAAAGAAGCTTCATCTTCATGTTAAAATGATTTGCCGTATGGTTGCAAGGAAATGGACCTATCAATGCATCAAGTACGACAAGGCAGTCAAGCTGCTTTCCAGAATGCTTGCAGAGTTCATGTTTAATATCACTGATAATACATATTACATTAAGATAGTGATGTTAAACACTTGTCGTGGTTTAAGCTGTAAATCACACAGCCCGTTCACTCATTCACCCTCTTTCTTCCCCCCCACTCCGAGGGGGCGGGGGGAATGGGGAGAAGAATCAAAAGAATGTAACTCCCATGGGTTGAGATAAGAAAAGTCCAGTAACTAAGGTGTAACACAAATCACTACTGTTACCACCAATAATGACCAGGGAAAAACAAGGGAAGAGGGTACAACTGCTCACCACCAGACGACCGAGCTGTGAACTGAACTCTTCCGCGTTCCTGCCCCCTGTTTTACATCCTGGGCATGACGTGCTGTGGCATGGAATAGCTCTTTGGTCAATTTGGGTCAGGTATCCTGTCTCTGCTTCCTCCCAGCTTCCCCTCCTCCCTGGCAGAGCATGAGACTCAGAAAGTCCTTGGTCAGACCAAAACATTCTAAGCCATAACTATAAACATCGGTGTTATCAGCGCTGTTCACAGGCCAAAAGAAAAAAAACCACAGCACTGCATCAGCTACTAAGAAGGAGAAAAATGACTGCTGCTGCTGAACCCATGACAACACACAAAGTATATTGCATATAATATAATACTGCTGATGAATATAGTTTACAAATATGCGTGTGCTCTGTGAAGCCTGTGGGTAGGAGCAACATGATTTAAAAAGAGTTAAGAGTGTTCTGCAAAGAGCTCTTGCCTCCTTTTTATCATGTTTCTGGCAAGTCAAAATACAGTCCTTAGATAACTGTGAGCTGATAAGCTATCTAACGATGTCAGGCCTTGCCTATTAAAAAAATAATTAAAGCATGTCTAGCACAGAAGAAAAAAAAAGGTAATGTTTTATATTACATTCTTATGTAATTACTTATAAAGGCCAATTATTTAATTAGGTTTTCTTTTCCATCTTTACATGCATATAATAAATACATAGGCATTGAAAATGAAAAAATCCAACATCAAAAATCAGATTCAAACAATGCTAATAAAATCAGTTTCTTAGCAGCTGTGACTAGTAGATCTTTAAACTTTAAAGAGAGCTACGTGTAATAATGAGCATGAATTTGATGGTAAAATTTGACTGAAAATACACAAGGTGCTGAATTAAATATTTGCTATCACTGGGTTAGACCAGTTTGTACAAAGACTTTTGAAATAGCTGTGCAGAAATAACTGAGTAGGAGTTCTTTCACTAGGTAATATCTTACCTGGTTAACATGGTGTCTGGACCTGTTTTCTAACATTGCATAAAGACAATTAATTGATTATAGGTCAAGAAGATAGCTCCATCTGCAATGTGGAAGGTGGGGAAGAGCATGGCGTGGAAGGTGAATCCCTTTCATTTCACACTGGCTTTGGACAGCTTACGAGGAGGGGAGGGGGTGTGCTTACGTGACCAAAGTAAAGGTCAGTGTGCCTCTGTGTCCCAATTTATGGATCTCTGAATAAGTCTGGCCTGGTCAGAGGAAATATGGGATTTGGACTACTAACAGAGTGTACAGAAAGAAGCAGGTGCTATGTGACTTTGTACAGCAGTGGAAGCATTTGCATATAATAATTTCCAAGAATGCAGGATCTCTCTGAAGTTATCCTTATTTCTACAGAGTTAAGTGGCAGGAGCAATCGAAGTGTACTTGCATGGATAAATCACTACACATGTATTAGCAGTTAGTTTCCTTTTACTTCATAACTTTTTTGCCAGAGTGTCACTTCCTACTGATGGCAGTGTGTACTGGGTTGCTTGGAAAGGTGCTCCTTTTGCACTTATCAGAAATTCTTACAGTATGATTAGATTGACTTTGCTTTACTTTTTGGCCATTCTAATGTTACAGATTTCGTATTGCAACACATGGGAGATGATTGCCTATGGCCAGTTTTAACCAGAGAAAGAACTCCTCTGTTTTTAGTGATGGTACGGTTCATTGCAGTAATGACTGTTTTTATTGCAAACTAACTAGAGTTTTAAAGCCATTTATGGCTAAAAGAAGTCACTGGAACTATGCAGACAATAAAAGCATTATTGCTCTATCAGTGCCTTTTTACTCTTTGTTAAGAGAAACCCTAATATTTCATTTCCTCCCAAACACTTAAAGCATCCCTAATTACATCACTGCTCAAGCTACAACTGCTGCTCTCAACATCACATAAATCTCACACTAAATTGATTTGTGGCTGAATTGTGAAAGGGATCAATGGATTCATTTGCACTGATTCCCCACTCTGTTACTGAGAACGTGTCTACACATGTGAAGGATGAGATTATCTGTGTTGATTCACAACCTCCCAGATGTCTTAGAAGCAGCAGTGTACCTGTGATACAGAAAAAGAATGGGAGAATTAAATCGGATGCTGTTTGATCTTGCTACTCCCATGATTGCTAAATCTCTAGTGTGGTGGAGTGAAATGCTGTCTTGTCACCAGCATTTTGTTCACAAAAGCACTGTTAACTCCTTGGAGAGAATGCCTTACCATTTTCTACAGCAGTGACATGATACTCTCAAGTACCATAAACAGTCTGTTGCAGAATAAATGGTGACTACGTCTGAAAAATCTGTTTCGTGCAAGGCAAGGTTCTTAAAAAACAAGTCCCAGGTGTGAGCATGGGAATCTGCTAACCTTCATAGTATGTGCCTTTCCTGCATTATCTGGGACTGGTTCACTGTGTTAGCAAAGAAAACTCTCTTGATCTTCACTAAAGGGAACTTTTAGTGTATAAGAATAAATTAAACTGTAGGACTGAGACTATAGCTAATAGTTTCAGAGTAAAGACATGTTTTTCCTGTGTGTTGTATAGTTCAGTACCTATGAACCAAGTAGGATTATTCCAACTCTAACTATTCGATGATTCTATGATTTTCTGAGTGTCATTCTGCCACTGTAAAGCCATCACGATACAAAACTGTCTTTGCTTCATGAATGTCATCATATCTGTGTCAGCAGAATATCTTTGCATAGGGAGTATGTATGTGAGTACTTTTCTGTTGATATAGCTATACAACTTCAACAAAACCATGGGCTGAGGTGGATTTTTTTTTCTTGATGTAACTTTTTCCATACCAATGTTTTTATCCAGAGGACTTGTATCATGATATGCTGTTCGTCTCTTGGAGGAATGTGTGATTCCATAGCTGGGTTTAGCAAAAAGAAGGAAAGCACTTCATAGAGGGATACTGATTTTAGCTTTTAACAGGCACTGAGAGCCATTCTTTCTTTGTTAGAGTTAGCTCTACAAAAGGTTTCTCTGTTTCAGGGCTTTGCTGCAAGAAACATTTTATAAGATTACATTTTATGTGTACAAGAATGATTTTATTTTGTGAGTCAGAGGGGAAGAAGATCAAGCTTTGGCACAATGACAGTACTGTTGATTATCTGTATTGTGCTCTAAAGCATAACTTCTAAAATGATGGGCATCACTTTTGTTAATATGATTGAAAAGGATTGCCCTCATCCCATGTTTGTGTTGGCTTGGGAGAAATGCCGAAACAACAGAAGAGATGCCTGAGAAGAAATCTGAAAGTCCAGGAGTACTATCAGTGTAAAGGTGCGTAGGCTCTGACTGTGGGCCCTGGGTGCTGCTCTGACACTGGTGTCTTTGCTGAGAATGCTCAAGAAGTCTGCAAGTCTTTCTGAAGTCAGTTTTTTCTGCCATCAGGTCACACCTATGCATGCTTATACAGCAAATATTCCTGTTCTGGAGGTCATTTGCATAGAGCAACTTGGCTTGATTTTGCTAGAGGTTGGCTAGGCTCAGAGGAATGGGTTTTTTTTATGTGTGTGTAAAAAAGATGGGACTGAAGAAATGAAAATGCCCAGAAGGAAAAGGAGAACAAAGAAGAAAATGTGAAGAACACGGAATATATTCTTTAAGCTAAGGAGCCAACTTGGCAATGAAATTTGACATGGTAAAGAAAGCAGAAGCAGATAAATTTAGAGAGTGAAGACAAATAGGAGGGACAATGATGAGGAACAGATCAAACCCCAAGAAAAGGAAATGAAGCAGCCATTGTGTTCCTGTGATATAGACCTGTGCATTTTGTTCTTTGCCTGGGTGTGGTTGTCAGGGCTTTGAAATTCTGTGGAGATTAAGTTCTGCCATCTTGCACTGCCATGTTGCCTTTGCAGCTCACACAGTACTTGGCCAACATGCCCCTCTACACTCCCAGTTTCAGGGTTTATGATTTGCAAAGTACTTGCAATCAAGTGGGTCATAAGTACATTGCTTGTGTCACAAACACATACAAGGAAAGTAGGAACTAAAGAGATGGCATCTAAATCCTAGTCAGCTAGAAATACCAAGAAAGAGAGTGCTCCTTGATTTATAAACAACATCTTTCAATTTCCAAAATAAGTACTGGACACTGCCTCAGAGTTGTCTACAACAAGAGCCTGTTGTCACCATGGCAAGAAATTTTCTGTCTCTAATAAGGAAGGTTAAATATATTTCCTATTAATATGTTTCAGGAATAAATACGTTTAAAGCATTTAAACAGTCAGAAACTCTGACAACAAGGATACTAAATGAAGAAATTTTAAAATCTGAATCGTACCCCGTTAATACTGATATGAGAGAAAGCTGAGGGGAAAGCTGTATGTTTTGTTGGTTTTGTTTAGAACCACAAATAAAATCACATAAACTAAGGCTGTGAAGTGTTTTTTACAGGTGTAGCAAATTGCATCTGATGCAATCACGATTGTAACATAACTAAAGAGCTAAAATCATGATGTAACTGTTCCTCAAAATAAACTGTTAACAGATTGCAATAAGCGACACCCCACTCTGCTGCTCAGCATCATCTGTGAGGGAAAATACAGAGGGAAACCTTATGGACAGATTCTGCCTCATGACACTTTCAGTCCTCAGGACAAGTATATAACAGGTAAAAATCTACCTTTGAAGTTAATATATGCAAAAATATTTGGCCTTCTCTATAGGAAGGTGTTGGAGTTTTCTTTGGAGCCTTTCTTAATGTTGTCTTCTAATGCTTAGTTTTAGTACTGTCTCTTAACATCTTTAAAAGTTGTGTTTCACTGAAAAGAACAGGGAGAGGGTTCTTTTATGCTGGTACTGCAGAAAGCAACTACTGGCTGTCTTTAAAAATACTAGTAAGCTGATGTTTTCTGTCTCCCATCCCTGTTCTTTCTCCCTGAAATTACTTTGCTTCCTGCTGCAAACTAGATTTCATGCCATTCATAATAATATTAATAAAATGACACTAATGCCTATGTGTAGTGGATGTTCAGAATTGAGCCTGAGGAACTGAGTGTCTAAGACACCAAACATAGCAACTTTGCAAATAGGGTAAATTAGAGTCAAGAAAATGTTATATAATAGAGTATGAGTATTAGGTTGCTTATAGCCTTAGTTTTCATTCACATCCACAATTCGAGCTCTTTCATGGAAGGATTCTTACTGGGAGGTAATCATTTGGAGAAAATTCACCAACAACCTGCTATCCTTCTGATATTAACCATGGCAGAAAATACCAAAATAGAAAGTCTACTCAGTACAGCTTTTTCCTTAAGTGTTGAGGACACAAAAAATATCTAGTGATGCTTTAAAAGTATTTTTTTTTAATACAGGTGCTGTTATGCAACTGTGGATAATTAATAATTTATATGAAATTAGACTGACAGTTTTAAAGGTGTCTAAATAAGCTGGGAGCCAAAATCTGGTTGTTCAAAACTGATGGGGATGCTTGGGATCTCATAGAGCTTGGCAGATTTTCCTCTCTATGACTCAGAGTGAAACATTGTGCTGGACCCTCAGGCTTCCTCAGAAGCTGGAGAAGCTTATCTGTGGCTACACAGCCTAGTGACCCAGCTCTTTGGCTTCACTGATGACAGTTTGTGGTGATTGCAAAGCTATTGTGGGGTTTTAAATTGATCCTTACTTAAGAGGGGGTCTCTGTGCTGGCTCCTGCACCAAGGGTAAGCATGCCACATTTGCGTAGTATTGCCCCTATGGTCTAATACCAGCATATGGTTGGAAACAAGTTGTGTTTTGTGAGAACCTACTATTAGGTGTTTTTTTCAGAGTATGTGTCTTACAGATACGTATTCTAAAACTCATTTGAGTGGCAATCTTGATGGACTATGCTATTTCTGAACATTCTGGAAATGAGGGAAAAAACCTGAAGACCGGGACATGGTATAGGAAATTTACACTTGGATTCCCAAAGGAAATGAGAGTTGTGCAGTAGTAGTGGTGCAAAGCTACTGCAACTGCAGGCTGAGCCAGGAGTAGCCAGATTTTCCCTGCCACAGGGCATGCTGGCTGCATATATCCCCTTTCTCATGGCTTTGTAAAAGAAGTCTCTGGGGCCACAGTCTATGCGGGTGAAGGCTCAGACAGGCAATGCATCAGCAGCCTTCAGCTGTGGCAGCAGTCCCCTGGGAACCATGGCAAGCAGCAGGAACATCGTCTGGAGTCCCCTGATGGATGCTGGAGAGAAGCCATGCTCGGTCCCTACCAGCTGTGAGGTCAGAGGCTTTTTGCTGGTCTGGATAAAGGTTGGCTTCTTAATTTCTTTCTGCTATTGTCACTAAAACTCCACATAAATCTTGCACAATATTTGGTGTCCTTATGAAAAATGCTTTGACCCCCAAATCTAATAATGCTGACTGAGTAGTTTTAAGGGGAAAAAATGAAGAAAAAACCATTGAGAAACTGTGCAGTATTAGAAACTGAAGCCACCCATTTCCTACTCTCTATATGTGTTTGGTGCTAGTAATAACCTGTTTCTTCAACATAAAGCATAGAGATGTGTAAGAAAATAAGGTCCTTGTATAGTAGCAGAAAATAGCTCTTGCTGTGGTGGTGGACTGGGGAAACAGGAGCAGTTCAGGATCTGTGTCTGCCCTTTTCTTTCTGTTCCACAGCCCATCATAAGACATGAAACATGCTCCCTCACCAGTGTGAGAGTTGTAGCCCCTTGACCTCCCCGGGAAATCTGTGCCTGTGCAAACTGTCTGTGGTATTGGCTTGATAAGCTCAAATCTCAGCTTCTTTCTTTACACAATAAGTGCTCTGTGTTGCACCCTTCAGCAGTTTGTTCTTTAATATTTTGTGGATCTTCTTTAATCTTAGTGATTCTCTCTCTTGCCAGAAATAAGAAAACAAAAAAATGCTGTAGTTGTATCAAAAGATCTGAAATTCTGAGGTTAGACGAAAAGCAAGCTTCAAGCTGAACTGTATCCCTCATGAAGTATCTGAACACAATTTCATGACCTGTGCCTGCCCATTCAGTAGCCTTTAATATCACACTGGACTTTGATCCTGCCTGAGCATTATGCTACTTGCCTCAGGAAGTGTGTTTAAAATTCCTTCTAATATCAATCCAGATAATTAATCTTATGGCTAAAGGATAATTAAATGTGGTAGTATGAATGACATAGGGTAAAAGGAACTCTGTCTAGTGTTTATTCCAAATCAAAATTAGGGTAAACTTTTTTTTTCACTGAATCTTTGGTGCAAAGGAAAACTAATATACTAGATAGAATCATAGAATCATAGATGATGTTATTTGTTTTGTTTCTGGATTAGAATTAATTCAGGAATATGAAATGAAAGAGATCTCATTGCTCAGTGCTGATCTCTGTGGTTTGAACACCTGATACTTCTGCTTCTGAGGGAGGCAGGACTACAGTAAATAAATAAATAACATTGATATAGCGCAAGAACACATGCACAGAGGAAATGCATACAGAGTGTTTGTGTTAATTTTGTATGTGAGTGGAAGAATTTGGGATGCAGATATTTTTCATGTGATCAGCAGGTGCTTTCACGTGTTCATAGCTGCTGAGTGTGTGTGTGTGCATACTCATATGCATTGCTGGTGTGTATAAATTTTACCCCTTTCTGTGCTTCCAAACTGAAGTTTTCTTCCTGGATAAAATGCTCCTGTTCTGTCTATAGTCTAGCAATGGAAATAGAAATAATGACCAGAATCATGATTTTAATAAATATGTTAATAAGCTCCTATTTGTTATGTTTTTCCCTTGGACCAGCACCTAATTTATTTTGCACTGCGTCTAGCTGGTCTCCTTGTTTCTTTGCTATATGGGCTAGGTAGCTACAAGCTTTCATCTTCAGTTTCCGTGTTCAGGGTTACTGTCTGTGATACTATTTTGCAATGCCACAAACACAGCCTACTCCCTAAATGCATTTTCTGTAGTAACATGCCTAACAGGACTCAGCAGACTCTGCCTATTTGATTGAAAGGCTGAGGGCTGCCAGGGTCCACCTCAGTTTGTGTGCAGTGTATTGCATTGGCTGCCCTGGACCACCCCCCCCCCCCCCCCCCCCCGGTCATCTCTGTAGAAGGTCATAACTCTGCTCTACTCAAAATAGGCTAGAATTTGGGAGAAATGATTAAATTTGATATCATGACAGTGTTTATTTGAGCCGATAAATATTTCAATAAATAAAATGGAGGCTATTTAATTGTTATTGCTTTTGAGTACGAAGTCTTTCAGTTGCTTCTGTTTTTCTATGGTTTTGTCTCTGTAGCTGATTTTTTTTCAGGTCTCTGCTTTGTTCAGAGGTTAGTGTAATCTCTGAAAGGACTAAACATACATGCACACATGTTGAGGCATCAAAAGAAATAAATTTTATGACATATTAATTCTAATTTTAAAAAGTTTCTTTTTCTTTGAACAGCCTTGTTACTCGGGGGTGTCCTGTAGATATGTAGGCATCACTTGTACTAGTAAATAAGACAAGGTGATCATATACTTGGGCACTAATTCATACAATTTAATTATGAGCTTGCTTCCCTGCACTGGAAAGTATTTTTTTCCTAGAGAAACAAAAAGAACTTTTAAATTTATTTTTAAACAATTAGTTAATTTTTTCCAAGTAAGAATAATACTTTTTTAAATTGTACTTTGAAGTTTCTATACGAACATTTGCTTCTGTCGAGCCATGCTGCTTATTCAGTGTTCCTTGTAATCATATAACAAAAGCCCTTTAGAATAGGACTAGTACTATTCACTAGTTTAAGGAACGTTCTGTCTTCAAAAAATGGGTGTAGGTTTTATTCCTTTTGATTTTTGAGTCCTTTTAGAGACCACTATATATAACAATAAAAGCTTCTCTATATATTGAGGAGCCAGGATCCTTAAGTGAAGCATTTGAAAATTACCAAAAATATGGAAATTAATTCTGGGGTTTGTCTACATGGTAAATACTCTACCAAAAATAAAGAGCTTGAATTTAAAGTGTATTTCTCAGACCTCATTAAGTTTCGGTGCGGACACATTTACTGTACCTGAAGAATAGCTCTGGATGAAGCAGAGGTGGAAAAGTAACATTCATGTTTATTGTGGCAAAATCTAGCTAAAATCTTATGGGAGTCTTTGCACATTTTAATTTGTCATCCCTTGCAGAGTTCTTTATCGATTTTATTTGAGTCATAGAGACAGCATGAGCTAGAGAGGTGGCACTTTTGCCTACATCTCAGTAGAACTTGTTTCCACAGCAATTGATTGATCTGCATTGGCTAACCCCCCCCCCCCCCCCCCCCCCCCCAAATTAAGTCTCGTCTATATGAAAAGGAAAATACAGTGAATTAAAGAAATAAATTTTCACTAAAAGTCTTTGATGTTTCTGAATCTTTTTCTCAAGTTCTTACATACCTAAACTTCTTGGCGATTGCAGACTGATTTCAGTCACATATTGAGAGCTAATCAGTCACATTGACTCTAGGTAGTAAAGTGAGAATATTTTCAATGCAGCTGTTATTGCCTCTCTGGTCTTCAAGAAACCCCTACAAAAACGTTTAGAAATGACACTAGTAACTATTTTTTTTTTTTTTATTTTTTCTATGTGTGTGGGTTTTGGTTTTTTTTGTTTGTTTGTTTTTTTGGGGGGGGGGTGTTTTGGTTGGGTTTTTTTTCATTGTTTTTTTCTTTCAGTGATTTTAATTAGCTATTATTAGTGAGGTGCAACTTCTTCCTCTGGAGTGAGTTTATGCTATTGTGAGAAAGACAGCATCCCAATGCAGTTTAATAGAGAAAGAGACCTGTTTTCTTGACCATTTATTCTTTCTGCCTTAAGAAAAGTCCAGGGATTTGTAAGAACAAATGATAGATGCAAACAGATGTTGCAATAAGTAGCAGTATCTATTTTTTGGTGATTGTTTATACTAGCAAGCTTATTCAAATCAAGCTGCTTAAGGCTTTCCACCTCTGTAGAAGGTGCGAAATCACAAGACGCAAACTAAAGAAAACATAATAAATACTTGACTTCAGGATTCCGCAGGCCTGGAAGAAGGTAAGATCTTCCAGAAGGCGGAGGTGCCTGGACGTGAAAATGTGTTTTCCTCTTTGGTTGCATCAATTCTAATAATCAAACACAAATTGTTGCATGACTAGTACAGAAAGATGGTTTTCATTTGTCTTCTTAGATTAAGTTATGGTAATCACTGTAGTGCTTATGCTCCTGTGTATTTGATTGATTGCTCTGTGCTCCTGGTGTTCTGTGCCTTGAGAGTCCCGATGTTTGATGAAGCTGTCTCTGTTTCAGGGTGGGCTGAGAGAGTGATTTTGAGATCTTTGCTGAAATATATTTCTAGTTATAATCTTATTGCATAAGCCTAAGGCAAATGTTGCAATGAATATGGAAATAAACAAAGAAAAAAATAAGCTGCTTGATTTAGAAGGATCTCGTTACTTGCTTGTGCAGTGCCAGAACCCAAGGATCTCTAAGGATAGGATGCTCGTGCGTTATGCACAGAAATATATTTAATGTGCTTAGGGTGTACGCTTGTATCTTTCATAAAAGATTGTTGTCTTGACTAGATACCACAGCTTCATAATGGTGTTTCTTTATCTGGTAAAAATAATTTAAGGTTCTATTTAAAGGCAGATAGTAGATTCATCTCAGGCTTCATGGATGTGCATGAAGAGTGGGATGGATGGTGCTTAGATATGCCATGAATACATGATGTCATGTCTTCATTACACTTCAGCTGGGACTAGTGATGAATAATTTCTGATCTGGATGATATCGTTGCTATTAACTTTCACCTTTAATTGTTGCCTGTGTGGTTTTTAAGCCTTATTTAGAACAAGTTAAGTCCCACGGAATTCTAGTACTTTATTGATCAGAAGAAAGGGAGAAGTAGTTTTTTCCAGTTAAGTGCAGTGTACAACATACAGCAAGCAGGCTGTCAATTTAAAAGTGTATTGCCCTTGTCCCACTGAACATTTTCTCTGTGTCTCATTAGGAGACTGGCAGATACATTTTTGCCCTTGATATCTATCACAGGGAAGGGTCCCTTCTTTCTCTATTTTAGGTATAACTGCACCATCCAGGATAGCTTTTGACAGGTAAATTAGGGAGATGTTTCCAGGACCACTGAAGATCTTCAGTTCTGATTCTTTTGTAGACATCTTTATTTCAGGAAAAAAAGAAAACCAAATCTAAACCAGGAAAACAATAGGTGTGCCCTGACCAGATATCTACAGAACTGCTGCCTGCAAAGATGTTTTTGGGGAAGGCTAATTTTGCTATTCAGCATTTCTGGCAAATCCTGGAGGCCTCAGTCTTTCTGGATTCCAAATCAGAATAGTTTTGGCCTCTAGAAAACCCAGAAATCATCTGTCTCTTGTTAATGAAGCTCTTTTGGACAGCAAGTAAAATCATCCATGCTGATTTCTGTGGTATCAGCTGCCTTTCAGCAGGAAGGCAGATACAGAGACAGAGCAAGGAAAAGTACGAGTAAAGGCAGAAATAGTTAAGGTTGTGTTGCCAAACTGACAATTCCCACCACCCCCACCATGAAGAGCTGTTCTTGGGATGGTGCCTGAGCGGGCAGGTGTGAGGAGGAGGAGGGCTGCCTGGCAGGCTGAGCTTGGTTAGGACATCTGTGGGGTGGAGGGTGTCATGGATCAGAACATGCTGGAAGAAGCTTTAACACCCAACCCTGTAGAGCTGGATCGAGCTTCCTTCAGCAGTGCCCCTTAAATAGCCCAGGCATGCCCCCATCTCTTTCAGCTTGCCACTTGTATGTGAAGCATCCTTGACGACAGACCAATAGCTACTGTGTAAAGAAGCCTTGTGCATGCAAATTTCTAGGAAATGTGAGGAAGAAGCTAGCATTTCATGATGTAGGTCTGGGGTCTTTTAGTGCTGGGATGAAACTTAAGGAGTCCAAATGCCAGATTCTTAACCTGGGACAGAGTAATGCTGGGCACAAGTATAAACTGGGAGAAGAGTGGCTGCAGAAAGGGACCTTGGGGTGCTGGTTGACAGCAGGATCAATAGGAATCAGCAGTGAGCCCTGACAGCCCAGAAGGCAAACTGCACCCTGGGGTGCAGCAGAACCCACAGCATCACCAGCTGGTCAAAAAGGGTGATTGTCTTACCGTATTCAGTGCTGGTGGGGCCTCACCTCAAGTGCTGTGTGCAGTGTGGGGCCCCACAGTTTAAGAATGTGAAGGTCCCAGATGTGTCCAGAGGAGGGCAACAAAACTGGTGAAAGGACTGGAAGGAATGTCCTGTGAGGAGTGGCTGAGGACTTTGGCTTGTCTAGTTTGGAGAAAAGGCGGCTGGGGGAGACCTCATTGCTCTCTACAGGTTCTTGAGGAGGAGAAGTGGAGAGGGAGGTGCTGATCCCTCCCTCACTAATAAAGCCTCTCACTTGTCCCTGTGACAGGATATGTGGGAATGGTTCAAAGCTGCACCAGGGGAGGTCCAGACTGGACATTAGGTAGCATTTCTTAATCAAGCAGGTGGTCAGACACTGGAACTATCCTATCCTATCCTATCCTATCCTATCCTATCCTATCCTATCCTATCCTATCCTATCCTATCCTATCCTATCCTTGCTCATGCAACTGAAATAAGTGTGCAGCTGTACTGTGTTTAATTTAATTTGTAGTACTGAAATAAAATATGTAGCAAACCCAGCAACAAGCTTAAAAGTTCCTTTTTTTTTTCATTGTTTTGGTTATCCAAAACAAGATATGGAACTCACCAGTAACACAAAGCAATATAGCACCACTTTAAGAGCCCTAAGCTTGCTTCAGGGGGTTAGTGTATGTATCACTTGACCTAATGTTGCACTGTGCAGTTGTGATGTTTTGGGTACCAGCAGCATAAAAGCTATATTATGGGTTTGTGTTTAGACCAGTGTCTCTAGGTCTCTGCTTATTAATCAGTTTACAACGGCATGTTAATGTTGCTGTACTGTTTCCAATGCTGGAGCTGGCTTGGTAGCTGTGGGATTTCACTAGTGCCCTGGACTGTGTTGGACAGACATAGCTGCAGATTCAGTGATGTGACTGGTGCCAGAATGAACTGGGGAGGGTGCAATTCAACCCCAATTTATCTGTGTCTTACTCAACCCATGCTGAGTGAAATGTTCACAGAAATCGTGTCTATCTGAAGTTTAGTGTCTACCAAGTTTAGATCTGGGATTCAGTGTGACTGTAATAAGGGATCATCTGCAACATTTAGACTTATGTCTGTGCATGAATCATTTGAGAGAGCTCATAGGTTATAAGTAGTGTCTTTTCCATTTTTGATCAAAAGAGCTTCGTTTTCAAATTTAAGAGAAAAAATAACACGTAGAGCTGGTGGGGGTGGGAGGGTAAAGACTGCCCACAGCAGGGTGGACAAACTATGGAAATTGTGGGGTTTGAGAGTCAGGAGTTAAGCCAAGACAACCTCTCAATCCAGCTGGTTTAGTTCTTCTGTTACTAGCACAACATGCTGCCCCTTTGTTCTTATTCTTGTTTGTATCTGTTTTTTCTGCATCCCATTCACAAGCTGCATTTCTTAGAAATAGAAACAGGATTTTCAGCCCGTTTGGTGACATTTCAGAGGGAGTGAATGGCAAGTTCACTGGGGCAAACAGGCCTTGCTGTGACTGTTTGCTACTATGGATTTGGACAATGATTAACATTCCCTGTTTTCGTTCTGTTTTTTTAGACACCAGAGAAGGAATTATGGGGAGCAGTAACTTCAGAGAAGGCCTGAGGGAAGAGGTAGCTGAGTTTTGTAGTTAGTTGTATTTGCTCACAATTCAATTCAAATGATAATTTTAATGATCTACAAGGAGAAAATAAGATAGCTCCCCAATAAAATCCTGTGTATGTGGATTCACTACATTCAAAATCTGGATGCTCAGAAAGTCTATGAGAACATATTTATCTGAAGACTGGAGTGCTTCAGCCCCTGTTCATTAAAACAGGGATGTTGGGCAAGTTTGCATAAGTTGTACATTGGGTTGCTTCCCAGTTTCAGTTGTAAAGCCCTAGTACTTACACAGTGGCAGCTGGAAGGTTTTGCAGCTTGGATAGAAGGGGAGACAGAGCTCAGCCTGCCTGATGACATGCTTAGGACTGAATGGGAGGCAGGCCATATCTGAGGGTCAGCCTCAGAAACTAGCTCAGCTGGCAGCTACCTCCAACTAGGGTATCCTATAAACTGCCTGAAGACTGAAAGAGGAGCTCTGGGATCTGCTGTTGCTTCTCTCTGTATTAGACAGGCGCTCAGCTGCTGGGCTGGCACCACCAACGTTTGTTCAATACAAACATTATGTTAAGCTTGGTTTGCCTCCCAGGAAAAGCAGAGAAAGTGGCCTGAGTGCTGGGCAGAGGGAGCAGGCAAAATTCCTTGGAAAGCACAGTGTGAATAAAGCCTCAAACAGGTTTTGCCTTGTCCACTTCAGTTATGATTTCCAGGCCTTTGGGTGGCTCTGTGAGGTTATCTCGTACCTCAAAGCTATATCAAGCAGTGGGTATGTCTTACAAACAACTATAGGTATGTAATTGTTAAGTATGGCAGTAGGTATAGATCATTTGTAAATGATAAGTATTATTATTATTATGAAAGCAGAAAAGCAAGCTTCAACTAATAACAGGGAGAAACAATATTTTTGCTTGCTTTGCTTTCTTCAACTAGCTACAATATCGCTGCCAATATTATTTTGTTTGCCAAACATATATATTTAATGAATACCTTTGGTTTCCTAGCTTGAATACCAGCAAAGTGTGATTATATACTGTTCCTAAAATAAATGTATAAAAAACTTGGGAGCTATCTTGACTGTCACTTTGTATTACTGAAAAGCCGACTGCTCTGTTCACATATTGTGCCAATGACGCAATCCTTATTCACTCTTATGAAAACAGCAATCCCAGATTCTTTTATTTATAGAGTCTCATACTTCTCACAGATAAGAGCTCTTGTAGTTTGGCTAGACTTCAGCCAGGTATTTCTCATGAGCAGTCTCTTGGGCTGAAAATAAACAATCACCGAGTGACTGGGGACAAAAAGCTGTGAGCAGCAGGAACTGTCACCTTCCATATGGTCAGGATGGCCTCTTGTTTGTCTGTTGAAAGTGGCCACAGACCCACTTATCCTATGGGTTCAATCTGTCATTTAAACCTTTCAGATGAGTAAACTGAGGCTCATTTATAATATCTGACATACCATTCCAGCTTCACTGGCAATAATCCATTTTGCAGTATTATATTACAGAATTAGTACTGGTATATAAGACATCCTCACAATTCAATATACCATGGTTATGATTGCTTCTGTGGAAACAAATCTAATTCATTGTATAAGAGTTGTTGTTTGATAAGGGATGCATGAGAAAGAAGTCAATTTTCAAACTCAGGAAATAAAGATGTCCCCAACTTTTTCTTCATTTACCCATTTTCTTGATTTTGCTGCTTGGTTTATTCACACATTTGTGGATAAAATTTGTGAAGAAGAATTATCTGAAAGTGCTTAGAAAAGTGTGTCCAGTGGGGATTATATTGTAGGTCTGTTACACACAATGTACAGCCCAGAAACGGAATTAATTCTCACTGAATAGCAGCTCCTGCATCATTAATCTATATTAACTTCAGAGGCTTAAAATTAAGAATTTTAAGGCTTTCCCCACAGTTAATGTGCAAATCAGGAGAAAGATGTGACAAAGTGTGGCTTCAGAAGGCAGTTTTTTGGCTTGTCTGGTTCCCTGTAGTTCCATCAACACTTCCAATTGAATTACACTAGCGGAGAATCTTGATCTAAATGTTTTAAGCCTACCTTATCACAGTGACTCTCCTGAAGCTCACAGTGAGTGCCTGTCTCACAGTGTCTGATAAGATATCCAATTTTAGGTTAATAGCCTCTTTTACAAGAACTGGGCTTGGAGCTTCATGGCTGCTGCTGAGCTACTGTAAGATTTGCATCTCAGCTTCTCTTGGTAACAGTAATTCTCTTAGTAATAATAACAGCCTATTGAGATCCTCTAAATATTTTTTCCTTTTCCCTGGCCATTTTTTCTCATCTCATGCTTCATATAGCGTTAATATGAAGCTATGAATGAAATTTTCTCATGAGTTTCCCACTAGCTGGCTTTGAGCCATTCTGGAAAAAGGCTATGTCCTCTTTTGCTGTTTCCGGGAATCTTTGTTCCTCCACATAAAACCTATGGTGACCAGGAGACAACATACTCTAGTTCGCTTTCTTTTTCTTATTGAGTCCTATATAATACTCATTGCAAGACCCTCCAAAGTCCACTTCCCATTGACCTTAGTTACATAAAGATAATACACAGACTGGGACAGTCTTCATGTGTTTATGAGCTGGGTAATATTCTTTACTTAAATTCTGTATTTCAATGCATTTCTTCCAAGTTGCTTTTGAGGCTAAGCAGCAATGTAACTTGAAAACTGGCCTGCCCTTACTATAATGAGTGTTTAGCTGGAAATGGATAGCTCAAATAGAAGTCCAACACAGTTCAAGCCTTGAGTATATACCGTATAAGGGTATATTTCCAGATATAGATTTCTGTTAACAGATATATGAATATGCTATTCATAATATTCTTATCTGTTTTAGTTAGTCTATGGCATTGCCTTTTTTTATGCTACTACTTGATTGTGTAAATTAGCCTTTCTTTTTTATGAATTTCAACTGATGCTTTTTAGAAATACTGCCCATAAGGTGTCATTAAAATTCATGTATGTTCAGATGCACATATATGACAGCAGGAATGCTAGTTTGATACTAGCTTTGGTTTATATTTTTAAAACCTGCCTGGTTTAGCCGTTTATTTTTTTAAAACCTGCCTGGTTTAGCCTATGTCCTGAGGGCAAAGTTTTGTTGTTGCAATAATGCATATCTGAATAAAGTCACTGAAAGACCATTGTTTTTTCCTAATTGAGGAAAGATTTTACTAAAGCTGAATGAATAATTCATAAAAGGAGGCATATAAAATTTATTTTGCTGAGTGTTGTATTCATCTATGAACAGCCTGCAAATTCAGTTAGATTTATTAATTATTTAAAATTGCTTTTAGAACAAAGGCTTTAGGAAACTGAGGAAAAACATGGACAGGCCTTGCTTGGTTACTTGAAAAGACTAAGTAAACCATTTTGCTTAGATCACATGTCATTGCATCTGTTTTCTTGGTTAAGTGTAATTCCTGATGTAATTTCCTAAGAAGAGTCCATGTATGAACGGGCTTACAGGCATCTGTGGTACCACTTATGTGTTTGAAGTAAAAGAAATACCTAGCATATAAGATCAGCTCCTCAAATGTTAACACCTAAATAATTTAGTGTTCATTTTTGGTTTTGCAACATTGCAAGCTCTATCAGTTTTGTTTTTTTTTTTTTTTTTTATAAGGACATAGTAGGAAAATAGACAAATCAGAAAAGGATTTGAACTTCTTAACTTTCTGATAAAGCATGTTGAGTTTGGTAGTTTAACCCAGAGCTGATAGAGGATATCTAAGATTCCCGGTGAAATGTCTATAGTTTTATTATCCCCTTTGGGGTTTGCATTGCTATTTTGTTTAATTATTTCTCATCTAATCTCATTAAGTACCAATAAGAGAGAAATGACAATGAGACTATATTCATCTCTCATTAACTACTAATTCTAACACACTTCTTGAGTCTTTAAGCAACAGAAGAGTGAAAGAAAGTCTAGCAGCTTCCTAGAGTTCCAATTATTTAATTCTTTGATAGCTGTCAAATTTATGCCCCAGATCCAAATTAAGTTATTAGAGTTTTAACAGGGAATTGTTTTTAAATAAGCTAAACAAATTACAACTTAATTGTATGTATTGAGAGACTCAGAATGTGTTTTAATGAAGACAGGTGCCCTATTCACAACCCAATATTTAAGTAAAAGGTGAACTACAGACGAGGTGGTCCCACACCATGTCATTTCTCTAAAACACTACAGCTTAACTCCCAAGTCTGGGTTTCACAGAGCATTCTTTTCCTGGGTTCTTGAGCACTCTAACGGTACAGAAAACATTTCAAGACTTGTTAAGCAGCCATTGGAAAGGAGGAAAAGTGAGTAAACCAATATAACTCCGTGGTTAGGACAAGGTCTGTTACCTGCTTAAGGGAGTTCTTATTTCATTTGTGTAGGATAGCTATCAGCTAACAGGCATAAGTAATTCTTTGAGATCCATAACTGTTCTTTGCACATAGTTTAGGGCTCTAATAAAACACCAGTCATGGCAATTTTGCTGTCCTTCTGTCCGGCCAGTCTGTGTTTCTTGCCTGCATGGTCACAAAGCTCTGAATGTCTAGAGAGTGAGGGCACTTCAAAGCAGCCTATGCCCCAGTGGTTTTGGAAATCTGGGAAACAGCAGATGTTGATATCAATGTTTTAAGGTTGTCAGCGTTTCCAAGTTTTCCATAGTTTAAATGGGCTCAAAATTCCACAGGATTTATCCTGCGGGGGTTTAACAAAAAAATCAAGTTTCTCTATATTTTTTTATTCCTTACAGAATGTTTAAGTTTTCCTTAATTTCTTATTTCAATATGTATGCTGAGTAAGAAGTGTTATTATTGCATTGTCAAATCTTATTATTCAGGATCATGAAAAAAACCCCAAAAGAAATCTATTACGTTTACGTGGTGATGAGCCAGAGCATGTGGAAGAAACGGAATTGTTAGGTGCTTTAGCTGCTGAAACAGGAAGAGTCATTTATCTAGAGCAGGCTAGTGACTGTACCTCTGCTAGAGTAAATTTTTTTAAGTATTAAGTGGCATTTTACATTCACTTGCAGGTATAACAACTATTATGGTCTTATTGTGAAGAGCAAGGTTACTGTCGTCATTTTGTCTTGGAAAAATGATCTTGGAAAATGCCTTGGAAAACGAAGCCTTTTGGGAGCTGACTGAATGATATCTGGCCCTTCTGGAGTTTTTGAAGGAGTTTTCTAAAACAACTTTCTGTGGTCTGATACAAAAGTTTTGACCTCTGGACTGAATATTCCAGTGAGACATCTCTAAACATATACAGAAAACTAGTACTGACTAAAATATCTGAGGTGAATCTGGAAGTACAGTGGAGCAATTCTGAGTAGGGGAAACTATCCTGCCCGTAAGGAAGTTCATATGTGAACACAGTGACTGAGCTCAGGAAATAGTTGTCTAGCAAAACTGACAAGGACAAATACATTTTAAAAATGAACCAGCAAACAGATAATTATTTTAGAGTAACAACAGTGCTTTTGAGCTGTGACGATTTTGCAGCCTGCAGGAATGTTTTCTGACCAAAAGAGTCAAACGCAAGACAGAGTGAAGAATAAAGGCAAAACCAGAGCAAAACAACAAACAAAACCTCTGGTAAGGCATGAAAGGCTTTTTCCACAGAAAGATCCTTTACTTGTGATATATCAAACAGGTACACAGAGACTGCCTAAAGTATCAGGAGAAGTATGTCTACATAGGTTACCATCAATATTGGCAGTGTGTGCATAAGACTGCTTACTTCTTTTTCTTCTAATACTTATGTTTTTTGTGGGGGTTTTTTTGTTTGTCTGTTTTTTCTTTTTTTTTTTTTTAAGGAGTATGTTGTTTTTTAAGAAGCCTTTGTCATTGCATAAAAATGCATACAGACTTTAGGAGAAGATACCAGTATTTCAGACCAAGCTGGATCTGTAGGTAGGGAGGGTTCAGGGAAAGACTATTGCACTGAGGGTCCCTAGCAGTGTGGTGTAAGTAATGAGGCAGGTACAGGCATCAAGTCCAAAGCTGAAGTGAATAAACTTGGAGAGCTCAGGGCTACCATAAAGTACAGGTGCCATGTTACATCCACCTAGAAAAGGAGTAGTACCAGCCAGCTCAGGTATGGAAATGGAAGTAAGCTTCTATTTATAGGTAAAATGTAGAAAACAGTTGATGATGTCATGCAGGTTCTAAGCCTCGGACTGAGAAAGAATAATCCTCATTGCAGATTGGATTTTAATAGTTTACTTTTGTTGAATACTTGCTAGTGTCTTTTCAATTACAGGGTAAATTGCAATGCATTTATGAAAGTAGGTTGCAATTGAAAAGAGACAGACTAATTAAATAGTTTGTTTACTACTCTGGAAACAATTATTAATTGCAATTAAGTCTTAAAAAATATTGTAACAACTGTAGTGATGACCTTTATATCCTTAGCACTTGTATACATCCTGACTCCTGGGAGCAGTTGTAATTTGCAGTCCCAAATTTCAGTTCGTCTTGCACTGGTAAAACATAATTTGCTCATAGTTTTTGTAGTCTGCATTTGGAGTTTGGCAGCCCTCAGCACGTACTTCCAAGTTTCTCTGGGTTTGACAATTAATTAGTTTTAAGCGCCCTTGATTTAATTAAAGTTATTGCTGCCACTGGGATAGTTGCATTGTGAACATTACCTCTCCCAGCAACATACCAGAACATATTCTATACTAAAGAAATATTTGAATTTCTTATCCTGAATCTTTCTGAATGTATGGTTATTTCATGAGTAAGTTTAAAAACTTATTTTGTGTTATCACCCCTTTTCATGATAATATTGAATATGAACCTTTTTCCTGTACTGTAGCTTTAGTATGTTAAGACAAGCAGATGCATCTTTTCTTAGGATGTAGTCAGTATGTGAGCTTGTCTTCCTTTCTGCAGTTACTCATGGCATTAATTTGTTGGAAACTGTATGACTATCAGTGAATGAGTATCAGTGAACGCTGGCAACTGTATGACAGTATCAGTGAATAAGTAACACATTAACTGAACAAAAGATTTTTCTGCCTTTATCCACATATCGTCACTGAAAGACTGCAAATTTTTTGGGTGAATTGCATAGGCTCCAAGTCACTAAATAATTTGAACTTGTAGTTTCTGTATTTGGATAGTGATCGGCTCAAAGTTTTAATGCTTGAATCACTTTTGTCACCTGTAAAATAATCACTTAACGTGATGATAAGATTTTAGAAAGTCATTTGTATTTGCAACATGCTTTAGAGATAAACACTTGAGTGAATGAGTTATCTGTTATCATATATCTAAGTAAAAACTTGGCCCAGAAAATGTCCAGATTAGAACATCCTTGATTTTGATCTGAAAAGAACAGGGACAATCAATATCTTACCCATGGGTTCTGCTGCTCAAATAATGTCACAATGAAAATTGAAAAAACCCTCTACTCTGTATAAGTGAGTCCTAAATTGGTGAAACTCCAAGCAATAAACAGGGGAGATGCCATGAGATTCTTTGTAAGTCTTACAGAGCTCTTGCTCAGCTGATATTTTGAAAAGCCAGAACTATCCTTTCTGTAATTATTTTTGAAGACCAGGTGCTCAAAAGAAGGAGACAAGATTTGGCTTCTGAACTGTGGAGAGCAATTAAATACAAAACAAAAACAAGTCTCTAGTTTGTAAATACTAGAAAGTAGTTGTGACAAGGAAGGGAAAGCCATGTGTTACATATTGTTCCTCTTGTCTTCAAGAACCTCAGCGCTTTCGTTTGAAGTACCCATCTACCTCGCTGTCTGCATCCCATTACATAGCTTAGGCTCAGTGATACATATTCATAGAGCGTAGATGCTTGTTAAGTGTCATGGAAGCTAGTAGTACCAACTCTAATCATAATTCAGTGCACAAATTCAGCCCTAAATATTGTTGCAGGACTGTCGTTGTGCTTCTCGACAGCATGTTTTTTAATATGCTCATGAGAAAACTATCTATAGCAGGCGGGTAATTGACTTCGGCATTTTTAAAATGAGAAACAAAACTATGTGTGATCTTTCCAGTGGTTTTATCTAGAAAAAGATATCTTTAGCAACATAAGTGTTTAATTCTCCTGCATGTCTCTTTTCTCAAGAACAGAAATGTGAAGAAACCTGTCTGGAAAAAGAATGCAATCATAGTGTACATGTAGTGCCAACATATTCAGTCTCGTGTATTTAAACAATTGTATACTTGTGGTAATACATTGTTTTTAAATCATACTGGAATACTTCTGTAGCTCTAGCCTTGTAGTTTTGCACCAAAAAGCATAATGGTACTGTCCATAGTGTACAGCCCTATCTTCCCCATTAGACTTGAAAAGTGCTGGATTGAAAAAAAACAAACACCAAAACCAAACCTACCAACCAAAAAAAATCAAGAAAAAACACACCCAAATTCCGTTGTGAAATACATTTCCTGCTAATGTAATTCTGTGCTGTAGATTTGTTTTCTCCATTAAGATGATCTTTTGATCTTTTCAGCTGGACTCTTGCCTTTCAATTGAGACATATTAAATCATTAGTTTAGTTAATGAAAAGACTTTGAACTTTCAGACTCCTCAGGCATTTTCCCCTCTGTAGCCTAAAAGAGATGCCAGATTTTAAAAGGATCTTAAAGAGTCTGACATGTCACTCATGGTCAATTGCTGGAACGATAAATTAAGGAGATTTATTTTTGCATGTGTAATGGAGATACAATAAGCAAGTTTTCTTGTTTTGGAAATCTTTATATAGCTTAGACATTTTTTTCACTCTATTTGCAGTGATAGAGTGGACGATGAATGAAATAATGTTGGATAAATGACTCTGATGTTATCCCACTAGTACTACTATTATCTCTCCTAGAACTGTCGGAAATATTCTGTTATATAAGACAGATAGTGCTGTAGTTACTGACTAGAAGACTGGAATACGATGATTATACTGGCTAAAACTAACCTTTAGTTTCCTATACAGGAAGCCACTATTTCAAGACACAGTTAAAATGTGTTATTTCTGGCAGTTGTTACTATTATAGAGAAATGTAGCACTGTTCAAAAAATAAATTTTAAATCCCCATGGTGAGAAAATTGAGGCTTTAAACAGTAGACAACAGTTGTAGTCTACATATCTTCGTTTTAGTAATGCTAAATACTAATTTGAAATGAAAATAACCTCTCTGATGTATGGATTGAAAACAGCACACCCTTTAGGCAGAAGGGTTTATTAGCTCAGGCTACAGTACTTGCGCACAACAAAGTTTAAACTTGCCCTTCAACTCCGCTTTTGGAAGCAGGAATGCACTCCTTTGTCCATCAAGGCTTGTTTTTTTTTTTTCTACTTGACTGTAAATACCATTATAATTGTATAGTCAGCTGGTGACATTGCCAGTGTATTATTCTAGTGAAGGCCAAGGACCTTCTAGGCCATGTGCCTAGCTCAATTCTAAAATCATAGAATCACAAAATTGTCTGAGTTGTAAGAGACCTCAAAGTTCCAACACCCTGCAATGGGCAGGGACACCTTCAACTAGACCAAGTTTAATGGCATACTGTTAACGTGGGTCGGAGCAATCCCAGGCACAGCTACAGGTTGGGCAGAGAAGAGATTCAGAGCAGCCCTGTGGAGAGGGACTTGAGAGTGTTGGTTGATGAGAAAATGAACATGAGCTGGCAGTGCGTGCTCGCAGCCCAGAAAGCCAACCAACCAGCAGGTTGAGGGAGGTGATCCTGCCCCTCTACTCTGCTCTCCTGAGACCTCACTTGGAGTATTGTGTGCAGTTCTGGTGTCCTCAACATAAAAAGGACGTGGAACTGTTGAAACAAGTGCAGAGGAGGGCCACGAGGATGATCAGGGGACTGGAGCACCTCCCGTATGAAGATAGGCTGAGAGAGTTGGGGCTGTTGAGCCTGGAGAAGAGAAGGCTGTGTGGAGACCTCATAGCAGCTTTCCAGTCTCTGAAGGGGGCCCATAGGGATGCTGGGGAGGGACACTTCATGAGGGACTGTAGTGAGAGGACAAGGGGTAACAGATTCAAACTTAAACAGTGGAAGTTTAGATTGGATATGAGGAAGAAATCCTTTATTGTAAGGGTGGTGAGGCACTGGAATGGGTTGCCCAGGGAAGTTGTGAATGCTCCATCGCTGGTGGTGTTCAAGGCCAGGTTGGGCAGAGCCTTGGGTGGCATGGTTTAGTGTGAGGTCCCCCTGCCCCTGGCAGGGGGGTTGGAACTAGATGACCTTAAAGGTCCTTTCCAACCCTAATTATTCTATGATTCTATGATTCTATGTTCTTACTGTTCCAACATTTAAATGGAGAACTGAATATGAAATTAAGCTGAAAGTATGTTCAAAGTCAAATGTCATCTCTCTTTATAATGCTGATTTGGCAAATGCCAAGCCCATTTCTGCTAACATCTTTCCAAAAATAACAAATATTTCTTCAGCTCTCAGGAGTCTGCTATAGTGAGACTAGCAGGTTTTTAGTTTCTTTCAGGCCTGGCAACTTTCTGTGCAGTGACTCATCTGATTTTTAATAGATGTTGCATAACACTGGTTTTCATTGTTCTTGTTTTGTTTTCCACCATATGGAGTTTCTCAGTAAGAATATACTTTAGAAGAAGGAGCTGATGCAAATACACTGTTTCTTTCCAATTTTTGGTTTTTCGAAAGATGGACAACGGCAATTATTATTCATATGCAGAATGACTAACAGGCTAAGGGGAATGGAAATCTCAGCTGATGCTTTTCTGTGGGAGAGTTTTGTACACGTGAGTATTTCAAAGGACACTAAATCCAGTTAATTGCAACCATCATTAGGCTAAAAATAGCAGGAAAGATGAAAACAAAAGAAAGTCCTCTCTTACATCACCTGCATAAGCAAATAGACCTCTGACCAGTCAGCAGTACTGAAAACAGAGAAACTGGGTTTCACACTGGAAGAACAGAGGACTATACTTCAGATATAGACTGGATAACTTTTCTTTAATAGTGACCTAAATTTTGCATATTTTTTGTGTGTGTGTTTAAAAACCAGCCAAAACAAAACAAAGGGCTGATGGAGAGGAAGGGAAGCAAAGGGAAGCAGGCATGAATCCGATGTTAAGAGGTGTGTTGGATTCTTATGTCAAGTCCATAGCCACATTTTCACATCACAGATGCACAACCTATGCGTCACTCTCCCCTGTTGTCACGAAGTTCTCCTGGTCATCTGCTGTCATCCAGGGTCCCCTGATTCCAGCTCAAAGGTATTGCCTCATACAAGCATTGACCTAACAAAAAAAAAAATGTGCAGGTGGAGTCTGTAGGAGGGGTATTTGTGATCTGCCAAGCTGAGTAAGACTGCTTTCTCCCACCTTTACCTTTGTTCAGCATGGTGCTCGGTGAGCAAGAAGAGCTTGCCCCTCTTCTCCTATTGATCTATTCCTACTCCTTCCTCAAAGCCACAATGTTTTTTTTTGCTCCAGCCTTCTTCGAGTTCCTATTTTGTTATTTTGTAAAAATGCATTTTATCTCAAACTGAGTGACAGATAACCTTTTGAAAGCTTTAGTTATTTTGAATATAAGGATAACTTACTCTATGAATTAGAGAGAATCTGGTTACTGTTGTTTGACTGCATTCTAGAGCTGGACTTATGAACTGATAAACGCACTCAAAATTCAAACACTTTTCTTTACCTCCTTCTCTCTTTAACGTAAGCACCCCTTGAAATCTTTGAATGCCTATGTCCTCTTGAAAAGCATAGATTTACAGCTTATGGAAATTTTATTTTTCTCTGATCAGAAAATTTGAATTTCTTTCATAATTTTCTCTAGAAGTCAAAACATTTTTAAAAGACTTTAATTTTTGATTTACAGAAACTTTAGCAAAATTGCAACTATGAACCCCTGATTTGTCAAGAGAAAACAAATGCAATTATATTTATGGCTTAATTCATTAGATGATTCAGCTGTTTAAGCTTTGAAAGTACAGGACAGTGAAATGAGGTCAGGAAAGCAAAACTAAATCTTTCACTTATAAAAAAAGGTTTTAGCTTTAGCTCAAATGAAAAGAAAAAGGCTGTTTTAAAAGAAAACTATCAGCATACTTGGAAGTTCTTGTTCTATTCTAATATTGTACAGAGTAGGTATAGCATACTCACCAGCATTATAAGAGTGCAAAACTGTAAGGCTTTTTACAAGTTTATCGTGCCATAATTAATTAACTAAATATTTTCCTTTGGCTTTGTCTTTGACATCTTAATATGAGTTTTCATAGCCCTTTATTTTCCTCATTGTCATTGGAGCTGAGCTTTCAATGGACGTTAAGAAAGACTAGGGTGCTGGTCCTAATTTCGGCTAAGTCCATCAAAATATAAAGCTTGTGCTTGTTTCATTATGAATTTTCTCTTGTCTTTCCCTGTGCTAAACGCAATAAACCTGAAAACAGGTGCATTGGCTCAGTTGGCGTATTTCTTAGTTGCTCTCAGACTGTACTTAGCAAAGATGCATAATGGTAGACTATCTCCTGCCCAACAGTGTGTTTTAAGTTTTCTAATATCCTAATAAAGTTGCCAGCAGGTTGAATTCTAGCTCTTCACTGCAAGCAACATCTTACTCTTCCATGCAAAGGCAATTTCCTAGATTTGCTCTTGAGTAAGCCTGACATGAAGGATGCAATATGAAGTTGGCATAAACCCACCAGAGCTTCCCTACCTATTCTACTGTGCTATGAGCATCTCAACCTCCAGTAATGCAGACAGCCAAACATCTGGGTAAATTATGTCCTGTGTTTGTAGCCAACATTCTTTGAAATTTTCAGCTAAAGTAGTAAGTACAGGAATTCTGAGATCCATCTTCTGTATCAGGGCTTATACCAGGAGTTTAGAAAATCAAGGATGAGGCTTAAGGGGTCACAAAATCTCTGTTAATTCATGCAATTACTTAGCTTCCAGTGTTGAAGCCTTAGCAGTCCGCAGGACAGTTTAAAATAGGGTTAATTTCCAGTGAAAATGAGAGGTTTGAAGTTTTGTTTATTTGTAAAATCAAAGTGTTATGTTTTCTGGTCATGGAATTGTTTGATATATTGAGACATTGTCTATAAATAGTATCCTATGGTAATTATGTCATTACAGTATGTGGAATATCAGTATAACATGACTTAGCATGGTAAAGTTTATGCATTCCTATTATTGGCAGCTGGTATTCTATGTTTAAATTAATATAAAAAAACATACAATAGAGTGTAACAAAATAATAGCAATAATAGAAGGAAATTCTGAGGATCTACTATCTCTAGTTTCTATGAAGACAAATGTGAACTCTTTGGAACAAAGAAAGGATGCCATTTTCATTGCAAAAATAATAATAATAATTAACTATTATATCATTTTATTTTATTTTGGTCTTTCTCTGGTAAAGCAGTGGGTGTAAAAATTAGTCTGTTAGGTAGAGACCGTGTTCTGCCAGGGCAAAGTGGTATTCTAGAAGATGAATGTAGTAATTTTTGGATAGAGAAGTAGGGAAAAGTCAGTTAGAATTTAAAAGATTATTTTAACTCTGTAGAAGATGCTCAGCTGCTTCTGGAGTACTGGCTGGCTATATCTCTGTATTTCTTTGGAACTTTGATGGGCTTCAGAAAAGTACCTCAGGAATTATTTGATATCCAGAAAAAATATGTTAACTAGAAAACTAAAGAAACTCAAACTCATTAGTTTATTGAATAGTGGGTTGTAGGCTTAAATGTTTAGTCTTCTAGTATTTACCTTGTAGCTAATATTTCTAATAGGCATTTATTTTGTCTAACAGAGAACCAAATAACTGGTGGAAAAATATTCAGACTAGAAATATTAACAGCTCTTAGTAGAGATGGCAAGCAACACCGGCCAGCAGAGTTTAAAGGCAACTAAATTGTTGATGTGTTTCCCATTAAATTTAGCTTGAAAAGTAGCAACAGGCTTTCCCTGGACTGTGTATGCTTTATCTTCCAGTAACTCTTGATGCTCCCTTTTGACTTCAAAACGTATGCACTTGTAAATGACAGACAGCAACATCATACCCCTTTCCCCCCATATAAGGGTGTGCAGAGCGGTGGTGTTACCTTAAAAAAATCTTGGTTCTAATAGGAATTTATGAAAACTTAAGAATTTTGCTCTTAAAAGCAAAGACAAAACATCACAGTGCATTTCTGTATTGCATGTGCAGGTTACATAAGAGCCAAAAAAACTTTCCAGCCCTGAAATACTGGGAAAATGTGATGAATGGGAGATTGCTTAAATTTTAACTAAATAGATTGATTTGTTAGGAACTGAATCACACAACACTTGGATGTCCTTCTGCTACCCTTCAACACTGTTTGATTATTTTGCTAATTTTAGAATGCTGAATTCGTTCTCAGCAGATGACTACTGAGTATCAATGCAGATTTGTTTTCCTACCTGCTGGGCACTTTTTTCACCAGCCTTCTACTTTTTTCAAAACTGCAAAACAGCTTTCCCTCTTTGTCTGTTTTCAGCTAGTGGTACCAGAGGTGCCACAAATGAGTTTTCTAGCAGTGTCAATGGCATAGGATTAAATTTATGGGGGAAGATCTACTGTAACTCGTCACCTGCACTGTTAACACGTGGCTGTTACCATCTCTACTTGGCATGCTAAACATTGCTGAGGTAGACCTTGGTGAAGATGCAGACATCTTGCTCCCAATCCATGCTCCGAAGCTTTCTCCCCACCATTATCAGAGCACTGTCATAAAAGGAGGGCTATTGTCTCTCCCCAGGTGGAGATGGGCAGCTACAGTCACAAAGCACATTACCACAGGTGTATGCATCAAGATGTCTTCTCTTCAGTCCCCTGCGTTGGTTTCCTTGGCCTTTACCAGAACAGGCCCCTACTCTACACCCCTATCAGAAACTTGACAACTGAAAGAATTATTGACCATCAAAGAACACCCTTCTCTTCCCCTAATCCTTCTTTTTCTTTCTGTCTCTAATTGCCTTTGCTTTTGCCCTTGCCTTTTGCACCTCACTCTGAAGAATCATGGGGTGAAACAACAAATGTTAAAAATTCCAAGTTTTTCAAATGGAAGAATTCTTATTTCATTGTTAACCATATATATCACTTTTGGTCATGATTTTCAAAGTCCCATTGACTTCAGATAGGGCAAAGTTGAGCACTTCTCATCTCACATCTCAGTTGTCAACTTGTTGGAGAGGAATCTATATACCAAGATGGATATCTGCATAATTCCAGAGGGGACATTTTTTGTGTTGTGAATTAGACCATTCATCTTCCATCTGGGTAATTTTATTTAGAAGGAAAGGACTGCATAGTGGTCTTGCAACATTGTAGAGGATTGGGATCTGAAGAGAAAAACCTGATGCGCAGGTCGTAACACAAGCAAAATGTGACATGCTTCGGATAGTTAATAAATAATTTTGTCCTATTGCTGTACTTTTGATATCCCCAGAACAGGGTGAAAACCAGCTTGAATACCTCATAAGACAAATCTATCAAAGCTAACATCATGTCATGGTCCACATTCCTCATTTGTCTGCACCAGCATATGCTATACAGGTATAACAGTATACTTATACAAGTATACAACTTTTTAGAATTCAGCTTTTAAAGAGGAGATTCAGTTTGGGGCTCTAACGTCAATCAATTTGGGTCAATACATTTTTTTTTCTGTTCCAAACTGTAATTCACATCACATTGTCTAGGATTTTAATGCTTTGTGAAAATTTTGCTACCAGTGGAAGCCGTGCAGGCTGAGTGAGCACGCAGTTTTCCTGGGGAGTTCTACAGTCTTTATCAAGCTGGGAAATTTCTACTCTTGAAAGATTTCATACCAGAGCAAGCTATATACATCATCACCCTCATACAGTTAGAAAGCTGCTTGCTGAAATCCATTGCAAACCAAACTATAGTCAACCTGGCATGTAATGAGCTCACCCAGGGGCAATGCAGAACAGATCAGTATCTTGAAAGCAAAATCTATCCTGGTGCTAACATTTATGTTTTAATATAAAACTGTGACATTACATAGGTTTTATACTCTCTTGATTTGTGTTTATAACACATCAGAGGGTTATTCTCATTTAATGGATTATACTCTCTGGTATTCTCAGGTATGCAAACTGAGCCTATTTTATGATAGCACAAGTATTTGTTAGGGTGTGTTTCTTTTAAATGCTGTGCATTATGTTTGAATGAATTATTTCTGATATTTCTGAATATCTACAAAATATCTGCAAGTTATATTTAGGTTTAGGATCCCATTTGATATAAAATTATGTTGGTGTGTATTTCAGAAGAATTGTTTTGTAGCGTAGATTAAAGAAGGGGAAAAAAGGCAGGAAGAACAAGAAAAGGGAAATGTGGCAGCACACTCAGGGCTGATCTTACAAATGTATAAATAAATGTGGTGTTGGGGTTTTTTTAAATTCTTTTTTCCCTTCTATCTAAAGGATACATTTTATCAAATAACAGGCTTCCCTGACCCATATTTTCCCACATTCTGTCTTGTGTGGAGAAAAACTGAGGAAGGCAGAGTTTAAAAATAAAGAGGAAAATACACAATGCAGAATAGTGTTTGTGGTTCCTCCAAAACTCTGCTTTTCCACTAACTGTGGCAGGAACTGCTGGGCCATTATCCTCTTTTTTATTCTCTCATTCTACACCATTTCACCCTCTTTTAAGTTCATCTCAAGTTTACACAAGTTACTACATATCCTAACGCTGTACTGGGATCTGCTGTGATTTGACTGAAAGCCCTTTTGGAATGATGGGAGAATCAAACCCAGTTTTCTTCAACATCTTTCAGTATTATTAAGGCACACTCAGGCTAACAGCAATGGCATTTCAAAAGTTACTGCTAGGAAGTGGGAAATGCGAGTTTACTGCAGCTCTTGTGGCTATACTAGGTCCAAGACTTTCTAAAAGAAAACATACACTTACTGGAAAAAAAAACCTCACATCTATAACTTCAACTATATTCTCAAGATATTTTGTTTCTGCCGTCATCTAAGGTCGTCTTTCATTCATTGTCTTTAGTGCATACATGCTAACTTGCTTGTAGGCTCCAGTTTCGTGTGTTTTGAGTTTTTTGTTTGATTCAACTAGTTATCTTAGTGAGAATCTCTGGGAGTGGAGAGAAGCGTTTCATGCCAGCATTGATACTATGTAAGAAAGGTAACACGAGAGTGTGGGTTTTACGGATTAGGGTAATTTATTGTACACTGGAATCACTTATATACATATAAGGGAGCATGGTGGATGAGAAAAGAGGAGGAATCAGGGTGCAGGTGGAAGAGCTGAAATCAAAGTTTTACCACTAGCCCTGCTTATTAGTATTTCAGGTTCTCATAAGAGAAACAGGTCTGCCAGACTTCCATCTAACCTGCAAGACTTTGCCCTTTGCATGTTAAGCCAAGTTCCATCTATGCTCATTGGATAAGGAGTGAGTTTATTACATTGTCTGGACTCCTGATCAGGAGACCAACCCCCTCTATAATGCCCTGCATCACGTAATTGTGTGGTTCGGGTGTGACTGAAGAGCCTCTCAAAGTAAACTCCCATCTACCCCCTTCCATTGATTATACAGGTAGACTGCAGAGACCAGCACATTTCTCTGAGTGGTGTGAGCATCTGCAAAACTTCACTTGCTAGTACATTGGTGAATGAGAAACATCTCTTCTGACTTTTCTCCTGTCTCTCCCATTACATGCACATTTAGTCCCATGTAACCTTTGAGTTTTAAAGAGAAGAAAGCTAGTCATGACATTTTTTGTCACGTGCAAACTACTCATGACATTTTCATTTCCAAGAACTTCAACCATAAATTTTCATCAAAACAAAATTCTTGGAATAAACATTTTGCTTCTGGTGGCATCCATTCCTTTTTCTTTTTCCTATAGAGAATTGGGAATTTTTCCTACATTGTGGGAGAAGGAGCCACAAAAAGGTTTTATGCACCTTCAAATGTACAGAGTGGCATTTTATGCTGAAAGTTTGCAATATGCTTGGTAATGGTACTCAAAGCAGATGATGGAAGGGTAATAGAGTATTGACATTTCCATGGATAGCCTTCTCTACAGCCAACAAAAACCATGATGATGGATGTCCCAGAAATGTGCAGGCTTCTGTTATTTACTTTGAATATTTGCTTATATTTCAAGATTAATTATAGGTAGATGGGTTATTAATCAGAAATATTTTAAATATATCAGTGTAAGAGCCAATATTTTTACCTTCCTTGCCCAACAGAATAATTAATTTTATATACCTGAAGTACAGACAGAAAGAATATTTAGAAGATTTTCACAAAATTCTTTTTCCTAATAGTATGGATTGACTGTTTTACTTGTTACAGGACTTATGTTTCCTGACAGAAGAAATTAAGCTTTTCTGTGCTAGGCTGGAGAAACTTCCATTTTGCCCATCATCATGATGGTGTCCAGGAATGAATGTTTCAGCAGAAAATGCAGGAGTCAGGCAGTACCTATACACAGGGTAATTTGCTTTGCAGCATAAAGTTTTGCCCTGAGGTGGACTAGACACAGAGTAAACCTCAAGGCAGACAGTCTGATACTAATTTTGTTGTTAATAGAGTATGACATCAAGAACTTTCAAAGTTATTTAAATGTCACCTTTCCTCTTGAATAGACTGATAGCTTGAGTGACATGCCATGGCACCTCCCCTACCTAATCGTACTGTGCGATACTGTGAGAAAGCATTTCCAGTTTTGCATTTGCTACCTTTCAATGCCATTAAATAGCTATTTGTTACCTTTCAATGTCATGAAATAGTTGCTAACTCTTTTTTTTTTTTTCCTTTCTTTTTATTGTATTTTGGAATGGAGAACAGTGACTTTGTATGGAGTGCAGCTTTTGATCTCAGTCTATAGGTTGGTTCTCCAAGGAAGATACTTTTCACAGCCTAAGCTATTCATGAGTGCTCTCACATGTTGCAGATAATTGATCTCACTTATTGTAGGCAACCCTCAGGTGAGTCCTTGCTCCACCAGATTCTCTACTGTGCTGTGGACAGTATTCCTAAAGACTATAGTATATTTAACCACCTTCTGAAAGCTGACATTTTTTTCATAGCCTGGGTACTGAAATGCATTTCCTCATAGCTATTATTTATTCTTTCAGTGGGTGGCTTTGTTGGTGCGTCTTTCTAAAGATAGCTGTTAAGAGATGCTGAATAATCATACTTAAAGCTGTTATAAATGGATGTCCAAAACATTTCAATCTGAAGGCAAATCTAGGAAGTTTGCTTGTGGTTGGTTGCTCATAATCTCTTTATGAGAGTTGATGCACTTCATAAGAGTGGGATTTATGTGATTTAAAAAATAAACAAAACTATGAAGGTATTTTAAACCAAGTAGGAGAAACAGTAAGACAGATTCTTTGACGATTATTGTACTTGCTGCTGTAGTGAAACTCAACACCAAAGTCTTATTTTACACTGCATATTTTGTTTTGTTAAATGTTGATTTTTTATATTTACACTTACAGGCATCAGCTGAAATCCAAGCCAATGACTAAGCCAAGACATAGGTGACATTTATACAAGAAATACTAACAGACAAGTTCAATTTACTGGGCACTGTAATCTGCTGGCATGCACTGGCTCATGTCTAACAAGCCATCTCAACCTGCAGACCAGAAGACTGCATATAAATTGTGCACAGGGAATGGTCCCTGGATCACACTGATTGGCAAACCGTGCCTGAGATTTCTTCATGGAGACTGCTAGCTTAAAACAGGCCAAATTTGCTAATGTGAAACAAAAAAAGAATTTATTTAAAGGATTTGAGTGATTTTAATTTGGAACATTGCATAATTGTTTAGATAAATAAAACCATTTATATTATGCTGGATTGTGGAAGATAAATTTTCTCCAGATTGCATGGTCTCAGTCTTGATTTTGTCTTTCTGATAAGAATATGAAATGTAAATCCAAACATTTAAATTAAAAACTGCTACTCCTGAGCTGTAATATTGTATGAAATCGTGACGCATTTCAGAAGTAGAAGCAAGCTGTGCTTTCTGCTAATACTGTGATTATAACACGATGGACATTAGGGCTAGAAGGGGCGTTGAGAGATTACTTTTTTCTTCCTCTGGCCAACAGGTGAAAGAACGGCTAAACACTTCCAGTGCTGGAGAGTTTTTGGTCTCCCAGGTACCGATTCAGCACTAACTACAGTTGCCATTGGAAAAGGTATTTCTATTTTTTTTTTATTTACTTTAAAGCCATTTTTTTTAATATTCTCCACAATGGTATAAAGAAAAAAACCCAACCTAAATAGACTAGACTGGGAACAGGGAGTCCCTGAAGTGCTAGGAAAGAGAAGTCTATACAGGTGATACTGAAGGACTAAGGAAATGAGGAGAGGAAGATGCCTCTTCTAACAGCATCTCAGAGAAGAAAACATCACAACCCTCTCCCACATAAGGAGATGAGGAGAGGAAGATGCCTCTTCTAAAAGCATCTCAGAGAAGAAAACACCACAACCCTCTCCCACAAATTCTTCCTTAAAGCCTGAGAATGACCTTTGTCGTCCTTAATTGTGTCCATTGTTCAAGTCTCGAGACTTCCTTCCTCCATCAAAAAACTCACCCATCCTAAAGTCCTGTTCACCATCCCTTCCCAACAGCAATTTCCATTCCTAGTACCAGCAAAATGTTGAATTGTACTGCCTTCTACTTTAGCTGCTTTGTCCTCATCCCTGACAAAACATTTCAATTTGTCTGTACTTCTGAGTTGCCTTTGAACAGCACGAATATCTGGGAATCCTTGGGAAAAGAAGAATGTCTCTGGGCATGCGTGGCAAAGAATGAGCAACCTGGCAGTAGCTGAACTGAAGAAAAAGAGCCCTTCTTGAGAATGGCTTGAACAGCAGGATAAAATGGCTACATAGAGAAAACAGCAATGATACCCTGCCTGCTGTTAAATTCATAATGCGAACAAATAAACAAATGTTCCCCCTTTACTTCAATTTAAACTTTTTCTTGTAGCATCCTCAGTGGTACTAAGATAAAAATACATTTTCACCGTAACAAATTTTAAACATAATTGTAGATTGTCTTCCTTCAGTCTTTTCTTCTTCACCCTAAAAATCACCTCAAAATCTTTCAGTATCTCCTCACAAATATTTCTTTTAATAGTAAAAGCTAACAAGCTTTCAGACAGAATTAAGAATCTTTCTAAGCTCCATGGGACATCTTTCATTGCAAACATTCAGACTAGGAGGAAATTATAATAACATAAAGGACAGTTACATAAATTCTGCTCTATGGAAGAAATATAAAGAGAATAAACAATAAATGATGAAATGTCTGTTAAGAAATCACAGAAAGCCTGCTGAGCTGCTGTTTTCTTTCCTTCTCCCAGAATAAATGTAAAAATTACTGCCAGTTTTAGAATACACACCACATTCCTGGCATGAGAAGCTATGCTTTTCTTTTTTTTTTCCTCCCGTAAAGTCTTATCATTTGTATCTTCATGTATTTATTGTTTACTTGAGTCTGCCTGTGACTGATTCACAAACAGATGGACACAGTGAATTCCTGGAGAAGTCCTGCAGTTTGATTGGATTGTTTATTTGCAGATTTTGGCTAAGCCTGGGGAAATATAATAAGGAGAAAAGTCTAAGGTCAAAATTTAGATGCAGGTGTTTTCATAAGCTTTCAGCTCTTGTGCTGAATTTCCATATGGGTATGCATTTGTTCTTATATTTGCTCACATGGCCTTAGTAATTTTATTTTCATTAGTAATAACCTTTCTTTCAACAGCTACATTACACATGATTTGTTTGGTATTTACTTGAGAAAGAGCGCCCAACATTTTTATACAGGAACAAAATTTTCACAGTCATGCAGACCTATTAATAGGACATAATCTCTGTCCCATGACATTAAGGTATATATGATCAAAACTTGAAGTTTCTGCTTAGCCAAATCACCCCATTTGTGGCTCAGGTCATGGCAGAAACTGAAAGGGACACATGACAACGTATAAACAAACTATTTTGTATGTCTCAGTATAGTCTCCTTATAGCCTGAGCAGAAATCACTGACTTCATTATATACAGCCCTTCCTCCCAGCACTTTTGAGAGATTAATAAAAGCTAAACAGTGTGACCTTGTGCATAGAAAAAGCAGTCGTTATAGGCTAATTCCTTTTCTACTGCGCAGATGTTGTTTACCTGAGGACCTTTGCAGTTAGTCATACTACACAGCTAATGGGTGAGGTTTATTGTTTTGGTTTCTCCCTTCCAAGAGTGTTCTGGTGTGTGAATTCATGCTGTGTATGAACCCACTTGCTGAATCCCTTTCATGTCACCAGCCCAAACAAATCTTACTCCCATGGAGCTCTGCACACAGCTGCCAACTAAATTATAGTGAGGAGTCAGATGGTTCTCCACTGATTTTCCAGCTACCGGCTCTCCTAAATAGACAAAACATTACATTTCACTACATTACATCATATCAGAAGATAGCTTTTGCATATTTTACGTTCCCTTGGGAGCAGAAGAGAAGGTCTGAGTCCTTGGTTAAAGACATGTCTTAATTTACCATGGCAATTTCTGTATCATGTCTTTATTCTCTAGAATTTTCAACAGTCATCAAATAATACAAACTTGTACTGAAATAATCATGATTATAGCCTCTATATATGAAAAATACCTGCTGAGAAGTCATGCATATTCTTCTAAACATTCAGTTTCTGGGTAAAAAATTATCTATCCTTGCATGCTAGATATTCTTGCATGCTGTGATGGAGAAGCAATTCAATGGAATGGCATCACACATAAAGGATAGTAGATTAATAGTCCTTTATAACTTTCCCTATGAAGGCCAGGATATGATTCATTTTCCTAAGTCAAATCTGACATATAAAAGTTAAAATTCAATATAATATTTAACCATAAATAACTCTTTTGCCATTAGTATTTATTATTTCTACTGTGATTGGGCCTTGAGTTAGAAGTCTAATGTATACAACCATATAGTTAAAAGACAGTTCAAATTCTAGACAACTGCGGTGAAGGTTTGAAGGCAGCATATGAAGGAAGTCTTAGCACAGCTCTGTAGATGAGACTGATGAGGATAGGAACTTGACTCAGGAAGACAAAAGCACCAGTAAAAATGGTGATTCTAGCTTTTATGTTTGTCACTTCCAGAGGACAGCTTGCTTTTCTGGGCTTGCGAGTTTTATGGTGTCAATCCCTCTGGTCAGCATATAAAGAATTATGATTCTGCCAAACCTAAACCCTCCAAAATTGTTCATGTTGAGCCTGCCAAGAGCTCTGTGGCTGCTTAAAAAATAGTGAATCTTTGCAATAATAAACCAACATCTGTTATAACCTGTCTTCAAGCTTTTGAGCTTTCAAATGGAATTTTCACTTCAGTAGTGAGGACTTGATTTTATTTATTTATTGAAATTTTTTATCACATGACATTGGGAGCTCAAAAAAAAAAGGTTAAATCATGACGCAAGAGTGCAAGATGACAAAACAACAATTAAAGAGTAATTAGAATTATTAAGCTTTGAAAGATGTGGCTCTGAGCAGCCTAATCTAGATGAAGATGTCCATGCTCATTGCAGGGAAGCTGGACTATATGACCTTTGAAGGTCCCTTCCAAGCCAAACTATTCTATAATCACGTGCTTATGTGGATTTCTTGCTGTCAGGTTAATGCCAGAGAAGATCCATGTCAGAAACCTTTCACTGAAGGGTAGTGAATATTGGAGCAAAAACTAGGTGTGTTACAAAAGCAAATTAATTAGTGTGAGGGTTGTCGTGGTGATATGAGTCCAAGCTGAGGGTGGGTGGAAAGTGGGAGGAGGAGTTTACCTAGAAGAAAAGAAACAAATTGTATGCTTTGCAGTGGCCAAGCCATGACAAAATCAGACACCAACTCCTATAAAGGCTACTTCTTATGACTGAGGAACACCAGGAACAGTAATATCAGCCACATTGTTGGGGTGCTGGGGTACAGACATTCTTCTGTCCCATAGGTAAACCAAGGTCAATGTGCATGCTGAAGGACTGAGCATGCTGTTGCGAGACTTCATGAGGCACAGTTATATTTTTGCATATTCCCACCAGAAATCACAAGGTCTTAGAATGGGCTGGGTTGTGAAGGACCTTAAGAACATCTAGTTCCAATCCCCCTGTCATGGGCAGGGACATCTTCCTCTAGACCAGGTTGCTCAAGGGCCCCTCCAACCCGGCCTTGAACACTGCCAGGGATGGTGCATCCACAACTCCCTTGGGCAGCCTGTTCCAGTGCCCGACCACTCTCACAGTAGGGAACTTCTTCCTTATATCCAACCTAAATATCCCCTGTTTAAGTCTGAACCCGTTACCCCTTGTCCTATCACTATAGTCCCTGGCAGAGAGTTCCTCTCCAGCAGTCTTGTAGGCCCTCTTCAGATACTGAAAGGCTGCTATGAGGTCTCCACACAGCCTTCTCTTCTCCTAATTTTCTTAGCCCATAAAAAGTATGGGAAGTACTCTAGCCCCATTAGTTGTTAGAGCCAAGTCAGCATGGTATACATTTTACTCAGATAAGTACCCACTCACACTGACCAGTTAGTTTAGCTAGCGTCAGATGTTCACTCAAAGTACTTGATTTAGATTCTTAGATTGAAGAGTACCCCTATGCTTTTCTCCCCAACAGGAGCAGAGTCTCTCTAGAAGAAACACTTGCAGCCTTACTGCTAGCTGCATGTGGCTACATTTCCCATAGTTTAGGATCAACCCTAGAGGGACAATTTACTCTTGTAATAGAGTTAGGATAGCGGAATTTGGAAGACGAAAGGCTTTTAAGGCATGAAAAGAATCAATCAACCACTGTCTCTGTCTCTGCCCATACATTCTATGCTGTTCATTATATTTTCCACTATGTTTATTCCCTCTGTGCTTTTAAGAGAGAAGGATAACAAGAAAGTGATTGTATTGATTTTACATTTTACACCTGAGTGATAACAAGCTTAGCTATTGACCTGTGCTCAGTAAAATTTTTCATGAGCTGATTAGCGGAATAAAACCAAAAGTAAATAAATATAGAAGTAACATTCATTTAGCTTCATTGAAACTCACACAATTTGTGTGTATAAAATACAGTTCTAATTTAGCTCTGTTTCAAACCACTGAACCACTCTATGTTGTTTGAAGTTTTCCCAGCCCTGATCTTACAACAATCACAGAAAGATCAAAGCCAAATAGTTACAAAAATTCCTGAGGAAAGCAAGGGAGAATGTTCTGTTGATTCAGCTTGAAAGATTAAAAACTAGAGAGATGAGCATTAAGTTTTCAGGTCAGAAGGAAGATATCAGAGAGAAAATGCTATATGCTTTCAATACAAGGAAACCTTTCAAGAAAATAGGCTTTACAAAAACAAATGGGAACTAGAGGTGAAGAGCTTTATAGGGCTGCATTGAGCAAAGAGGGATTACACCATGACAAAGAATAATGATAACTGCACTGCAGAAGTCTGAGAAATTTCATTTAGTTCTGAGAAAACCCAAAAGTTCAGGTAACAGGTTCAGTCTCTGTACAAACTTGAGAAATTGGTCAAGAAATGTCATGGCAGAAGATTCATTCGTGACAGGAACAGCGCTTTCTGCCCACGGTCCTTTATGTTGCATCGTTGTGGTGGATTGACCCTGGCTGGATGCCAGGCGCCCACCAAACCTTCCCCTTCTCAGTTGGGCAAGGGAGAAAATATATAACAAGATAAGTATAGGGAGAGATCATTCACTGATTACTGTCATGAGCAAAACAGAGTCAACTTGGGGAAATTAATTATTTTATTACCAATCAAATCAGAATGGAGCAGTGAGACATAAAAACAAATCTTAAAATATCTTCCCCCCACATCTCCCTTCCTCCTGGGCTCAACTTCACTCCCTATTTTTATTAACTCCTTCCCCTCAGCACCACAGGGAGACAGACAATTGGGGTTGTAGTCAGTTCATCACACATTGTCCCTGCCATTCCTTCCTCCTCAGGGGAGGACTCCTCACACTCTTCCCTTGCTCCAGCATGGGAGCCCTCCCATGGCAGACAGTCCTCCACCAGCTTCTCCAATGTGAGTCCTTCCCATGGGCTGCAGTTCTTCACTACCTGATCCAGTGTGAGTCCCTTCCAGGGGTTCAGTCCTTCAGGAACGGACTGCTCCAGCATGGGGCTCCCACAGGGTCACAAGTCCTGCCAGCAAACCAGCTCCATAATGGGCTCCTCTCTGAACAGGGCCACAGATCCTGCCAGGAGCCTGCTCCAGCACATGCTTCCCACAGGATCACCATAGGCTGCAAGGAAATCTCTGCTCCAGCACCTGGAGCACTTTCTCCCCTCCTTCTTCACTGACCTTCATGTCTGCAGAGTTGTTTCTCTCACATATTCTCACTCTGGCTGCAGTTGCTGTTACACAGCAGTTTTTTCCCCACTTCTTAACTCTGTTATCCCAGAGGCTCTATCAGACATGGGGGAAGGTTCTAGCAGCTTGTCACAGAAGCTGTCTTTCTAGCCCCCTCATCACCAAAATCTTGCCATGCAAACCCAGTACAGTCATGGAGCCTCTCACACCAAACCAAGACTGAGGCCAGGAGGTGCAAACATGTCAGAAAATGAGAAGACAACAGGATTATTGAATATTTTTGTCTCATTTACAAGTGTGTGCATTCACTATGGGTTTTGTACAGGTTTTCTTAGTTAAATCATACCAATCAAGATATAGCAAGCAACCCCGCAAACACTAGTGTTGGAAAATTTTGGGGAGGAGTCAGACGTGACATTTAGCAGCATGCCCCTCTGTGAGGGTCTCTCTGTCTCTCATTTCTAATTGTACTGTGTATCTTGTTTGAAAGTGAAATAATGAGCCAGAGGCTTACATTAAAAGCACATACTGTAGTGCTGGGTGGTGGGGGGAACCCTGTTCAGGCTTTACTTTGCACAAAGGAATCATAGAGTCATAGAATCATACCACCGTTTAGGTTGGAAAGGACCTTTAAGATCATCGAATCCAACTGTTAACCCAGCACTGCCAAGTCCACCATTAAACCATGTCCCTAACTGCCACATCTATATGCCTTTCAAATACTTCTAAGGATGGTGAGAACAGTTCAGACCAGAGAACAAAACCAGCCTGTTTTCCTTCAGGTCAGCCATCAAGTGTCTGGGAGGATGAGACCACAGAGAAGAATGGGAAAGACTGCTTAAACACAGGAGTACCCCATGCACATTTCTCAGTGTTCCTTCTCAAAACCCAGCCTATCATACCTCCTGGACTGGAGAACTATTTAAATTTCTACCTTATGGTAATTCTCTGTGTCTAGTTTCAATCCAGAGCAAGGATCAGCTAATTTACTATTTCTCTGAAGAGCCCATACACTTTTCTACCCTGCTATAGAGAAGTTAAGCTCCTTTGCTGAGCAGACAACAAAAGGCAGCTATGACTCAAAATACACAGCAGCTGCAGGGATCTGAATTATGTGGGAAAAGGGTTCTGTTGGAAGATTGGCACTGTAAGACAAGTTACCAGGGAGGGGGCAGGCTTAGAAAACAGAGGCAACAGAAACACCAAAGAGATAAGAGCCAAGGCAGCAGAAAGTCAGAGAAAGATTTTTAATATCACCTGGGAAAACCTTAGAGGCAGAGTTTGTCGAGATAATGTTACCAGGGAAGAGGCTTAAAGTTCTCTGAATTCATGAACATGTAAGGGGGATGGTCTCTGTTCTCTGTACAAAACAGTCCTTGACTGTTTAAGACCCCCAGATCTGCTGGGGTAACTGCTCAGGTGGTCACCTCAGGACTCAGCTGAGTTGCAAGAGTCCAGCCGAGAGAAGACCTAATGTTTGTGGCTTGTTTATTTTATTTTAGCTCAGCTGGCTTGTTTGTATTGAAGCAGAGAGCACTGGTCTGAATAGTTATGCAGCAGGTCCACAAGTAAGTAGCCTCAGCAAAGTGATGGGGGCAGATGGCTGGGAACCAGCTGGGGCTGACAGGTTCTTCACTTGACTCTTCTGAAGCCAGATCAAGATGTGTGACCAGAACCTCAATATGTTGATAAGACACTCAAGTCAAAAAGGGCAATTACCCTTGGAGGTGTTTGCATTGTTATTTTGATGCTTGTGTGCTAATTTGTGAGAAACCAGAATGGCAGATTTTTCTCCCTTACTTGAAGGGGGCCTATAGGGATGCTGGGAAGGGACTCTTCATTAGGGACTGTAGTGAGAGGACAAAGGGTAACGGGTTCAAACTTAAACAGGGGAAGTTTAGATTGGATATGAGGAAGAAATTCTTTAGTGTAAGGGTGGTGAGGCAGTGGAATGGGTTGCCCAGGGAAGTTGTGAATGCTCCATCGCTGGCGGTGTTCAAGGCCAGGTTGGGCAGAGCCTTGGGTGGCATGGTTTAGTGGGAGGTCCCCCTGCCCCTGGCAGGGGGGTTGGAACTAGATGATCTTAAGGTCCTTTCCAACCCTAACTATTCTATGATTCTATGATTCTATGACCCATGAGAAAGGAGATGACTCTCCATCATTTTTCAGTGACTCTGATATTCAAAAAGAAGCTTAATTTCTCTTTATTAAGAAGATCCAGAAGAAATTATTAAGAAACTTCCTGCTGTTCTTTTTAGACCAGCCTGCAGTTTGCTGAATGCTCATCGTCGTCATCATCATCATCTTTTCAAAGGACGAACCTGCGATGAATTTTGACCTTCCTTTTGCTGAAAGTTTGTGCTCTCTTGTTACTCATCTCAGTTGTATGGAAGGTGATGACCTCTTCAAATGGCTGTTGCATTCCCTCTGCGACACCCAGGGCACTGCATTTCTATTGTTTTCTTTAAATGGAGGCAGACAGGGTTTTTTTTCCTATTTCCTCTCCAGCTTTCTGAGCATACTGCAGCATGTTTTGGTTCAGTGACCACACTGTTATTCTGTCAGATTGCCCATCCCTACCATTTTGGCTTCCTTTTTGGGGTGTGTACATTTCCCCCTTCAGCCTCCACCTACTCCTGTCATGTCCCTTCTTTCATCATTACATGGTTCTGAGGTATGATGACCCTGAGGGTCACTGTGCAGTTGCAATTAATCTTGCAGATGAGCTGAGCTTTATGGGAGAAGGACAGAGGGCTTAAACAAGCTGTGCTGCTGAGCTCTGGGGCTGACTCTGGGGTACTGCCTGGGAGCCTTACATGAAGCCAGGGAAGCTATGGGATTTCTCAGTGTTTCTTTTTATAGCGGATGAGCACTTTCTCCCAGTCAGGTTTGTTAACTTTCCTTTACAGCCATCAGAGACAAAGCTAAGGGTTTGGGTTTTTTTATTTTGGGAAGAAAAAAAAAAAAAAAAAAGAAAAAAAAGAAAAAAAAAAAAGACGGAAAAAGAGGCAGAGATCAAGACTGTTTTTCACAAAATAATGTAATTCCTTGAGAAATGTTCTAGGAAATACAGTTATCTATAATGACGAGAAAGCAGGAAAGGAATGGAAAGACTGGCTGTGAACCTGTGAACTGGCTATGAACTCTTTACTGCTTCGAGTGGTACCCTTTAAATTTCAGATTTGGAAAACTTTCTCATGCCAGAGAGAAGCAAGGTGAGCTCCAAACAAGTTTTCCTTCCTTTTTGTCTACTTACTGCAAGCTATACTTTTTCATGTTAATGGAAAGGTGATATTACTCAGAAGGGGCTGCAATTGCTGGTGGCTAAATAAAGGTTCAGGAATATAAATCTAATACAATACAGTTCAGATATATAAAGATTCAGAAAAAGAAATGCTCTTTCTCATCTCCTGTGGCTTTTCCAATGTGAGAAGACTTTAACACGTAGAAAAGTATGATTTCTAAATGTATGACTTGTGGATTTAATCATAGTACCGTGATACTGTTTGTTTGTTGTTTTGGTTTTAATAATCTCTGAAGCAGATACATTACAAATCTGGCTCTTCTGTAGGAATGAGGCTGTTTGTTCCTTTTATTAGAAGATTACTGTTGGTTTCAGATTTATGGATCGGTGTTGTTTCCTTGGGTGGGATTTACATCCATCTGAGCTCCTTGTCTAAACTTCTTTTCTTATCAATGGAGAGTAATACAGTTTGCTGAAGTCATGTTGTCCTTTAGCAGATCTCTAAGACAATTCAGATGAATCATTTTTTCTTGGTACATGCTTCTCCCTGCTGACAATAAGGGAGTCTAACAGAGCAGCTCTATACATCCAGACATGTTGCAGGTCACTAAAGATACTTGAACTCAAAACCAGCTCTAGTGTTTGTGAAAAATGTACACACTATCAACCATGAATTGGCTCCTGGGTGAAATGGAAGTTGCGAGTATATAACCTGCTAGCAGAAGTCTATCCTCCAGTAAGGCAGTCCCCATAACCACATTGCCTGTATTCATGACTTTTGCTGCCCCCCTGTTAGGTTTGCAGTGTGCCTACCCTCTATACATGAGTGTTTTCTGCTGTATTTCAGGGGGTAAAAAGGGTATTGAACCTGATGATTTTTCCTCAAGTATATGTCCCTTTTTCAGCCAAACTTCTTACACTTTTTCCATTTAATTGTAAAATTTCAGGCCTGTTCTTATTGGGGCATTTAATAGCATATAGAGCAGTAACATTAGCTATCCTTTGAAATGGGTTATGACAAATGTCAGCTAAGAAGTAGATAATGGGATATACAAGTTAATACCGATGAGCTAATGATGTTCTGATTGCCTTTCATGGAAGTATCTGCTTTTATTCATGGGTTATATAAGGAAAATAGGCATTTAGATTTGGTCCTCTGATTTGCATCTGACTTAGATGTCTACCAGAACTTTGAATAGCTGAAATTGAAACACCTGGTTGGTGCTGAATCAATGTAAAGAAATATGTTGTGGGCTTAATTAAACAGTAACAGACGATTCAGCAATGCTAATGCACACATGCATGTTCAGAATGATTAATTAATCTGACCTGCAGCTTGCTCCATCATTAATTATTGAACATTTGAGAATACAGGAAAATGCATGATTGGCTAATCAGATAAAGCCCTTTAAAATTAATTTTAAGACCTTCACTATTCCTACTAGAATCTTGAATCAGCACTGGTTCCTAAATAAAATGTGATCTGACTGTCAAAAGAGCTGGAGATTTTCCAAAAGTCACAATCTTAAATCTTCCTGCTATCAATCAAGACATCCTGTTATTAATCCCATCCATCATTAGCATTTTGGCATCAGAATTGTTTTATCTTTCCACATTATAATTTGTAACATGCTTCATGGATTTTTTTCTGCACTCAGACCTTCCTTCAGCAAGAAAAAAATATTCATTGGCTCACATAACCCAGTGCTAAGCACGTGGGAACTTGCTTAACAATTTAATGTCGGCAAATTTAGTTTGCCTTACTTGGGATCTTCTACATTGGAAGGAACCTCATGCGGTCATCTGTTCTAACATCCTGCTCAAAGCACAGTCAGTAGTCGATTCAGCATTTATGTGCTCAGGGCTTTGTTGAGTCAGATCTTGAAAACTTCCATGGCGAGAACTTTCTGGGCAGCCTGTCCCAATGCTTGGACAATTTGTTTCCTTTGACCCAGTTGGAGCTTCCCATCTTTTAGTCTGGGGTTGTTGTTTCTTGTCCATCTGCCACACCTCTAAAATAAGGATTTATATTCTTGCTAACTTTCCTGTAGATACTAGTAAGCTGCTGTTAAGTGTTTCCGAAGCCATCTTGTCTACAGATTGAGCCAGGTCTGATCCTGCAGCTTCTGCTTACAGGGCAAGTGCTCCAGCCCAACTATTTTGGTGGCCTCCAATGAACTCATTCCAGTTTACTAATGTCTTTCATGTACTGGGAACCAAAACTAGCAGCAGTATTCAAGATGTGATGTAATGAGTACCACATAAGGATGAATAATCAGTTTCCTTGATCAACTGGCTCCGTTTTTGTTAACAAAGTTAGGTATGGCAGCACATGCTCTTGACGCATGTTTAGACACAAGCATACACTGTAGCACCAGACTATTCTACTGCGCACCAAAGATCTGCAGGCAAACACTTGTTTTAAGCCAGAGAGAGCATCTTTGTCTAGACAATCTTGCACTGTTTGTGACAAAAGTGTCAAACTTACCTGGCTGTCTGACATCAAACCCAGTAAATCAGATAGTCTTACAGTAAGCATGTCTATTGTACAGCACATGTGCCAAAAGTACGTTTACTGTGCAAATACAGGATGACTTTGATATTTTCCTTGTTTAGCTGAAAGATACAGTATACCTGAAAAACCCTGTTCCTAAATAAAAACATACTTTTCCACACAGCTGTCCCTTATTTGTGGAAACTGGCTAGGAGTCTGTTTAAAAGAAAAAGCCCAGGCAATACTGGATGAATTCTAATTACCTTAATAGGGACATGGTGGTTCTTCCTCCATTTCTTCTTTCTGTCAGGATGTGGAGTGCAGAGGACTGGGTCTGGAGACAGCATCTGTGGTAGTGTACTCCTTTGTGCTCTTGTGACCAGGAGGACAATGCAGAGGCAGTCACATTGGCCCCACACAGGTCTGGCAAAGCCTACTAGCTGGGCTTTGTGCCATTCTTCCAAGGATTTATCCCCTGGTAGGTAATAAAAATGTTTCCTTTTTACAGATTTATTTAGTAGTTATGTTAGTACAATACGCAGGTGAAGCCCCATGTATATTGCAAATATAGCAAAGCTGGCCATTTCTTTTGCTTGGCCTACAGCTCCCAGTGAGACTAGCTGTCTCCTATTTTAACTCCTGACATAGGCTAAAGCCCTTTCTAACTTTTTCCACATGTACTTGGTCTTCAGCTGAGTCCTGTCTACTGAAAGACTTTCTCAAACTTTTCCAGTTATTTAACTCCTCAGATTTTTGAAAGTTCAGAATGGAAGAGGCAAATGCCCTGTTACCCTCATTACTGAATGCTGGGTATGTTCCCTTCTATACAGTGTTTTCTCCTCTGCATTCAGCATTTATTTACACTCTCCAAGTTCCAACTTTTTACTCCCTATGCATGTGGCTTCTCCTCCAGTGCTGTATTTCTGCTTTTCTTATGGACTCAGTGTTCATGTCCTGTTGGTTTTCAGATTTACAGTCCTTAGCTTTTGGATGCAAAATTGTCAACTGTTCTGGTCATTCTCTGTGTCCATCCTTTAAGTGTTGCTTCAGAGCTTGTAAACTCTGGTAATCCAACACAGAATGTGCCTTTCTTTCCAACACTTAGTATCATCTTGGCTTGTGCTGTTTGTCACAAAGGGTTCAGCTTCATCTGTTGTTGAGGTATTCTGTCTTGAATTTCACTGGTCTGTTAACCTTTGATTTTATTTTTGTTTTCATAGTGGCTTGTATGTCTATCCCAGAGGACTGACTGGTTCACTTTCAACATCATTTTTCATTGAGTAATTTAATTTACTCTGCAAGCTGCAACTGCTTGCTTAAGAGTTAAGTCTGGATCTTCTAGTAATTTCTCTGTTTTGCCTCAGATTCACCCTAGATTGTTAGCTCAGATTTTCTGTCTACCTATCTTTTCACTGGCATCTTGCATTTTCAGATATAGTGTGAAAGGCTATTTAGATTTTCTCCAGCAGTCTTTGACATTTCCAGACTTTCTGTTATAGCAGGTCTTTTGCCATTTGTCTAGTCAGGGCTGTGTTGTTTTTGGTTTTTTGTTTGTCTATTTGTTTTTAGTTCATTGTACCTTTCTTGCTCTGAAATCATTAGAGGCGAGGATTATGGTAGAGGTCTAAAGCTTTCTTAATCACCAGCATAATTTGTTTTAAATCTCCAGCACTAATATGCAATCCTTGCATATTAATGGTACAAGCTGCCTCTTGCAAGAGCCATGAGGACTGCTGCTTACACATACTGATGAATCTGCTTTTTTCTCCCTCTCCCTCCCACTCCCCCTCTCTCCCTCCCTCTCTCCCTCCCTCTCTCTTTCTCTCTCTCTCTCTTTCTCTCTCTCTCTCTTTCTCTCTCTCTCTCTTTCTCTCTCTCTCTCTTTCTCTCTCTCTCTCTTTCCCTCTCTCTCTCTTTCCCTCTCTCTCTCTTTCCCTCTCTCTCTCTTTCCCTCTCTCTCTCTTTCTCTCTCTCTCTTTCTCTCTCTTTCTCTCCTCAAAATTTATTTTCTTGAGAGCCTTGCAGCCCATGTTGACTTTATACGTACACTGCTTACTCATGCTGCATGGGTATTATTGAGGTAGACAAGAATATGAAGAACAATTTGAAAATGGGAGATGGAAAATTCGTGCTCCTTAGGTTTCAGTTGGTCTGTAGCACTTTGGTAACCAAAGCTTATGCAAGTTAAAATAATCCTTAAGAAATTCCAGCTCTGGCCATTTAAAAGTGCCCATGAATAAAACCCCCTGATCTTACAAAACCTACAGCTAATTGTGGTTTAACACAAAATTATATGTGAAGTGTGTATGGGTAGGAATCAAACACTAATAGACACAAAGGTCTATAGCAAAAGCTGAAATTTAATACTCAGTTGTAGATCTTGAAGTTCAAACACTTGCTGCAATTTATGTCCTCCTAGATTATTTTCATTGAGTCATGAAATCAGCAATCTGATTTAATCTTGTTTCTGTCTCCATCTTCAGATTTTGATGCTACTTGATCAGAAATTAAGTTTGCAAATGTCAAAATATTTAATGACAGGACTGTTTGTTATTATTTTTTTGCTGGAAAAAAACCCAAGGAATTATGCATTTATAGCTACTTGATATAGTGAAAGCGTGATAATTTAACTTTTCACTACAATAACATTTTATTTTAAATAACATAACATGCACTTAAGAAGCATGTTGCCATTTGAGATGATTAAAAATAATTTCTGTATTTTAAAATAACATGAGGTTTTGTTTGTTTCAGGTTTTGGGTTTTTTTTTTGTTTTTTTTTTTACAAATCCCACCTAATGACATCCATAAATAATATTATTTTTTCACTGTTGAAACACAAGTAGTTATAAAATCTTCAGGATTTCCCTCAAGAAAAGAAATTTTGTGTTCTACGCCGATGCTCTGATTTCTTGCAAAAACATCTGTCTTATAAACTGTACTGTCTATGCTAATTTATGCATCATTTGACTAAATAGATCCTTTCAATGAAGCAGAGGAAAATATTTACATCTTTTGCTCCGACTCATTCTTGTTTTTCAAAGAACTCTCATAGGCCTAGGGTTTATAATCATTCAAATGAGTGTGGGCACAGGTAATCCTCAGCCAAGTTGGGACCTCATTGTTGTAGATGCTGCACAAACATAAGGTGTCTGCCAGCCTGTGTCCGAGAACATTCACAGTTTGAAAATAAGCTGCAACAGGTGGATGACAAACAAGGAGGGAAGGTGGAGTAACTCTTGCAAGCAGAATGCTTTAGTACAACTAATTAGTTGTGCAAATCCAAGCACACTGGTGGTAACAGTGAAGAAATATTTCAAGGAATAAATAGAAAGCAGTATCTCCTTCAATTTCAGTTTTCTAATAATATACACAAAACTGCTGTCATCAACACTTTACCAAAACCTGTCCATTTGTTTCAATAATGAGGCAGTATAGTCTACCCTGCTAAGTAAACATATTTTGACGGGCTGTTGAAAGTTCATAAAGCTTTTCTAAGGCATGGACATTAATATAGAAGTAAAATATTAGTTTAATAACACTAGACCAGCAATTTAATGGGCTTATAATTTTCAAAGACCTTAAGCAGTAAGCATCAAGAGCTGATATTAAAATCTTTTTCCTTATTTTAAAATTATTTTACATTTCCCAATGGGACTTTAAAGGTTTGCTGTTGCATTCTCTCTGAAGAGAATCATGGGTGATAGCAAATATAAACCCATAAAAGTTAACATAATCTGGGATATTACATCTGCCAATAGTTTGTTTTCCTCCAATTTTGGTGCTAGACTTCCTAAAACTTATCAAGTTAGTGCTTCCAGTAGGGTATAATTTCCCATCCCCTGGAAAGTCTCATATAAATTACAGAATTTTTGAGGTTTAAGTATTGAAATTTGGATTTGTTTGTGGTTATTTTTGCTTGTATGTGGGTTTTGTTGGGGCTTTTTTTCTTAGTTTGTTTTAACACTTCAGGCAGTTCTAGAACATCAAAAAGATATTTTGAGGACTTCTCATCTTTCATGGAGTCTTTTGACAAGTCAGTTGCAGTAGGTACCCAGAGATACTTACTACTTCAACATCTGGCTTGAATTGTGGATACAGGCTCAAAGTATATTTACCACAATGACGTTGCTCCACTGCAGCAGTATCATATTATATAAATATAATTGTCAGATTCAGGTGTACCTTCGAAGAAGCAAAGCTCCAGACAAAGGAAATCCCTGATAGTTCAACACGGGTCATTGCCTAAAAGAAATACAGTACCAGGTGTATTTTCTGTATATATAGCTTTATTCCTATCCAAATACATTCCTAATTCATACAAGTTTTTAATATAACTATATGACATTTTTATTTGTCTGTACAAGTAACTTCATACATTTTCTGTAAAGTCACTAAATATTTGCATGAAGTAGGACCAACTTTCAAGATTATTAGGTAAAATAATTAAAGTAGAATTTAATGGAACATCTTTTCTCTCATTTTGCCTACTGCATGTTTTTATTTTACAGAAATAATATCTCTGCATCAGTCTTTATTGACTCGGAAAGCACAGGTAGTATTTACAAGTTTTATATTGAAGGGTAGGACCTCATGGATATAACTCAGGAGATCACTATTCTAAGCTTTGAGATGTTCAGGATCCTGCTGTTTTCCAGAGCCATTGATTTCCTAGGTTAACTTTTATTCTTACCCAACTCACCAGTAAGATCTTATAGCTACATGTCTTAGAAAATGCAGTCAATTCTTTTCCCATGGTTATTGCCCTTTTTTTGATTTGAAATGCTTTCTGATTGTAAGAATGTGTACTATTTCTTAAGAAATAAAAAGCAAGAAAAGAAATATAAACAAAGGAGAGGAGGGTGAATTTGTCACTTTTGCTGTCTAGCATTGCTTCAAGGAGGAGCAGCTCTGAGTGTAACTTAAGGAAGCCCTGGAGGGTTGTCTGTGGTATGATAGAGGCTTCTTTCTAGATATTGCTGTTCTACCTGCTTGATGGTTAGGGATTTCTTTCACAGTGTAACACATGAAAAATTTTGCATGTGGGGACTATCAGACTTTTTTCAACATTTTTTTTGGTTGTGAAGGTTTTGAAAATGTCTTCTAATTGCGACTCTGATAATGGCTATATCCTTTATGCATTCACAATTTGGAGTTTTCATGTTACACACAATGTAACGTGTTCCCATATAATGTATAAAATGTGACGTCATATCCTAACTTGAATTAACTTTGGTAGGCAGAGGCTTTTCTCTGGTGAGCTGGGTTAGATTACAAACCTAGGCGAGGGATGTGGTCTAGCTGTTACACCCGGTCTAGCTGCACACCCTGGAAGGCATGCGAAAAAAATCACACATAAATAGCAACTTTCTTTATAATTTCTTTATAAAGAAGTAATTAGTATCTTCCTGACCAACAGTGTACATCTTGGTCCTCTCCTGTTATATGTAGATACCAAATGTGCATGAGTTGTGTAGTCAACCCATCCTTCTGCTATAACTCCAGGGATTCTTAGTCCCCAGTATCTATTCTCTGCTCAAGTCTGAGTAGGCATGGAGATAGTGGCTCTGAGAACTGTGGGCTGTGCCCCTGTGGCAATTTGTGCTGTCCACTCTCCACTTCCCTCTTTTCCAGACTGCACTGAATGCTGTTTGATTGGTTCTGTGCAGATACACATTAGCAATACAATATTGGAAAAATGGTTCACACTTGTCCACTGGGAAAGAGCAGGTGAACTGCACAAGCCCAGCCGTAACTCATGCAGTTGCTCTCTAACTCCCCCGCTACTTCCAGAGGGATGGGGAGGAGAATAGAAAGAATGTAACTCCCACGGGTTGAGATAAGAACAGTCCAGTAACTAAGGTATAACACAAACCACTACTGCTACCACCAATTATAATAATGACAAGGGAAATAACAAGGGAAGAGAATACAACTGCTCATCACCCACCAACCAATACCCAGCCTGAACGAGCAGTGATCTAACCCGGGTCTCTGCCCCAGTTTTTACATCCTGGGCATGACGTGCTGTGGTATGGAATAACCTCTTTGGTCAGTTTGGGTCAGGTGTCCTGTCTTTGCTTCCTCCCGGCTTCCCCTCCTCCCTGGCAGAGCATGAGACTCAGAAAGTCCTTGGTCAGACTAAATATTTGAGCAGTAACTAAAGACATCGATGTTATCAGTGCTGTTCCCAGGCTGAAAGTCAAAAACACAGGGCTGCACCAGCCACTAAGAAGCAGAAAAATGACTGCTACTGCTGAACCCAGGACATGAACTCTTCTGTCACTGGCAGTCACCCGCTTGATGGTTATTTTTAGTTGTTTTTTTTTTTTTTTTTTTGTGGTTGCCTAGGCTCCCATATCAATTGATACATACCATCACCTGGTTGGGCAGGCTTCCCCAAGAAACACAATAGCCAAGTCTATCCTAATGTTGACTACAGAAATATCCATCTACGTCACAGCTTTCTTTCAAAGGGTTCCAAGAAAGAGGTCTATATAAAGACTCCTGGGTCAGGTGAATTGCCTTGTCAGATTAGTCTTCTTTCAAAGCTCCAGTTACCTGCAATGTCAGATCCCATGCCATAAGGATAGTACTTACCTGCCAAATTTGGGAAAAAAAAAAAACCCAAAATCAAAAACAAAACAACAAACCACTAAAGGACAGAATAGCCATAAATATGAATATGCTTCGGTATGTGGATTTGTGTGTGCTAGTTAAAACAAGTTGATTTTCATTCTTCTTCTTTCTGCTTTATAGAGAACCAGAAAAGACTTGATTGATCCACAAATTGCGTTCATGTCATGTTGAGAACATTCCTCCTTTGCTGCATTTTCATTCATAAAAGATCACTGTACTAATTACTGGTGTGACTCCCACTGTTCTCACCTGTCTCTCAGCTTCTTAATTTCTGGTGCTTAGTGGGCAATACCCCTGTGTCTTTATACTGAGAGACTGCTCATGGCATGGTAGCTGAGGTTCTCTGATGCTCCATGCAGCATGCAGCTGACTCCCTTGCTGATTCTGGGCACCTACTTTTTTGTAGGGCTTATAGAATCATAGAATGGTTAGGATTGGAAAGGCCCTTAGGACTAAAATTGTTGATCTGTTGCAATGAAAATCTTGCAAATCTTTATTTGCCGTCAAGACTGTCACTGCATTTGTCATTTTGGGATGCTTGAAGTAGCCAAGAAATGCAGGATGTTTTTTCCCATGCTCGTTGCTTCAATGCTTTGCCTATTTAAGGAAACTGCATTTAGAATCATAAAATCATAGAATAGTTAGGGTTGGAAAGGATCTTAAGATCATCTAGTTCTGACTCCTTTACCATGGGCAGAGACACGTAAACCACGCCACCCAAGACTCTGTCCAACCTGGCTTTGAACACCGCCAGGGATGGAGCATTCACAACTTCCCTGGGAAACCCATTCCACTGCCTCACCACCCTTACACTAAAGAATTTCTTCCTCATATCCAATCTAAACTTCCCCTCTTTAAGTCTGAATCCGTTACCCCTTGTCCTCTCACTACAGTCCCTAATGAAGAGTCCCTTCCCAGCATCCCTATAGGCCCCCTTCAGAAACTGGAAGCCTGATAGGAGGTCTCCACGCAGCCTTCTCTTCTCCAGGCTGAACAGCTCCAACTTTCTCAGCCTATCTTCATACAGGAGGTGCTCCAGTCCTCTGATCATCCTCGTGGCCCTCCTCTGGACTTGTTCCAACAGTTCCATGTCCTTTTCATGTTGAGGACACCAGAACTGCACACAATACTCCAAGTGAGGTCTCAAGAGAGCTGAGTAGAGGGGTAGGATCACCTCCCTCGACCTGCTGGTCACATTCCTTTTGATGCAGCCCACGATACGGTTGGCCTTCTGGGCTGTGGGCACACACTGCTGGCTCATGTTCATTTTCTCATCAACCAACACCCTCAAGTCCTTCACTGGAGGGCTGCTCTGAATCTCTTCTCTGCCCAACCTGGAGCTGTGCCTGGGATTGCTCCAACCCAGGTGTAGGACCTTGCACTTGTCATGGTTAAACTTCATCAGGTTGGCATCAGCCCACTTCACAAGCATGTCAAGGTCCCTCTGGATGGCGTTCCTTCCCTCCAAGGTATCAACCGAACCACTCAGCTTGGTGCCGTCAGCAATCTTGCTGAGGGCAGACTCAATCCCACTGTCCATGTCACTGACAAAGATGTTGAACAAGACTGGTCCCAGCACCCATTCCTGAAAAACACCACTTGTTACCGGTCTCCAGCTGGACATTGAGCCGTTGACCACAACTCTTTGCATGCGGCCATCCAGCCAGTTCTTTATCCACCAAGTGGTCCACCTGTCAAATTGATGTCTCTCCAATTTAGAGACAAGGATGTCATGCGGGACAATGTCGAACACTTTGCACAAGTCCAAGTAGATGACATCAACTGCTCTACCCCTGTCCATCAGTTCTGTAGCCCCATCATAGAAGGCCACCAGATTGGCCAGGCGGGATTTCCCCTTAGTGAGCCATGCTGGCTGTCACCGAGCACCTTGTTGTTTCCATGCTTTGCCTGTTTAAGGAAACTACATTTTGTACATCTCCAGGAGTAGCTGAGGCTAGAAACATCTTTATCTTTTTGGTCTAATGGCATATTTGTTTTTCCACTCCTGTCTTTCTGTGGTGGTACACTCTTTTCCAGACAGAAGGTGCTCGTGTTCTGAGTAAATTGCCTTCTAAGATATACTTCACCTTATTATAAATAATGATGATAAAATTGGTGGTAAATCAGAAAGACCAACATGTAACTCCACTTCTCTAGAGTTCATGTTTTTATTTGATCTCTCATTTCTCTTTAGCCCAATAAAATATAATGACTTTCACTCAAATATACCTGTTTTCCTAGCAGTATCTTGAGAGGTAGTTCTTTAAAATGGATTTCCATTTCTTGATTTGTTTTCTAAAATTTTCTTGGGCATTAAAAAAATTCACAATTAAAATAAATGCTTCCTAGATAGTTCTCAAGTATTATGGAGGAGTATTTTTTTTAAAGTGAAAAAGTCTTTACTTTTTTTGTACAAGCTCTGCATCCCAAGAGATACAGACACAATCAGTGCTAGACAAAAAATATGCTCCTTAGCTGTAGGATGAATCACTTACTCCATCTCTTTATCCTAGATCTTTCATCATAAGTTTAATAGCCTCTCATACTTACATATTTTCTTCCCAAGAGTCTATATTTATCCCTACATAAATTTTATACCTTGTTAAAATCTATCCCCTTATCCCAAACCCAGTGATTAAGGTATATTACTAAACTTTCCCAAAATTTGGGCTGAGCTCATGTAGTCTCTTCTGAATTACAGTTGTGTTCAGCACAGATGGAGATGGCTACATCAGAGGTAAGCCATTTGATGCAAAAGCTCACAAGGCTGGGTAGGAATTGTTAAACACCTCAGTCATGGACTACCCATAAAGCTGGATCAGAAATGAATTTTTGGTTTGGTAAGTTGAACTAACAAATTAAGTCAGAGCAGAAATTTTGTAAGGTTTAAACAAAAATCTCGTTTGCCCTGAAACCAGTGTTTCACTTTGAGACTATATGAGAGACATAAGCTGCCAACATTTTCTTAAATATGTATGTTCTTCATGTCTTTTTTGCACATTAAAGGTTAAGTGATTGTAAAGTGAATATTAAATTTTCAGAATGAATACAGGAAATGTATTAGAAATGCTGAAATAAAACAGTTAATTTAAGAAAAAATGAAAAAGTTCTATAGCTTTTACATTGCCTTCTCTTTGTTTTTGTTTTTGGTTTTGGTTTGGTTTTTTTTTTTAGTTGACCATAACTCGTTGTTATTTCTCAAGCTATTAATTTTCCTGATATTTCCATTTTAATTTCATGTGCATGCTAATTTCCTGTTTGCTAAAAATGAAAGCCACCTCCAATTAACCTCAGCCAACATTTTGGGTCAGGACATCTTCCAGTTAGCCACTAGAATGCACAGAGGTTAGGATTGTACCTGAATTATTATTTCACTACGGGCCAGAGATGTCTTCATGTCACTCTCAAGAAAAATATCTCCTTCAGCTCATGGTTCATGTCCTTGCAATACCTTCTGGATAGTGCTGCCTTTGCTCTTTCTTTCCAAACAAGAGTGGACATCAGTCAATCTTTCAAAATGCTGTCACACAAAGAGGGAATGTTGGTTGGGCTTCTCCTTTTATTCCACTGCATGCTTAGTGGTACACCTCTAGACTGGAGTGAGAGGCAATGGAGTTGCCTCTTTGGAGTGATAGATAAAGGTAGACAGGCAGATAGAAACATCAGAAGGTCTGAAGAGGGAAGATTAGTCAAGTAGGAGGCCATCATTCCAGCAAGCAAGGCTTTGTCTGCTCTAGGATTCCCGAAAGACAGATTTTCAGAAAATGAGGAGATTTTGATGGTGTTACAGGACCTCTTACAAATGCAAGAGATTGGGCAAAGACACAGTGCTGCCTTTGGAAACATGTCAGGTGGTAGCTGATCAGATGCAGGAGACAAGTTCTTGCTGATGGATGAAAGATGCTGGGCAGGGTGCTAAGTAATATGACTGATGTCCCTCACCAATCTTGAAGATAAAACCAAGTAGCTTACATTTGAAATGGCATACGCTTGCATGGTTTTCAGAGAACTTCATGGAGCTAGCACTAAGCCCTTGTCTGCTTGCAAGACTGAAAATAAAGGCTATAAAGGCATATAAAGATAGGCTATAAAGGCAGATTTACAAAGAGAAGCTGTGTTAAAATTTAGGAAGCCAGGCAAAAGCTGGTGAACTACCACTGCTGTTAGTTGTTCCCACATGCTTTAAAATTGCTACTTGGTACTCGTGAAAAGCTTTGGTGTTGGGAAACAAATCACAGTGTTCACAGTGCTCAGACAGTCCATTTGAGGGTGGAAAATCAGGCCAGGAAGCAATCTGTCGGCTATGATAGATGTTTTGACAATTTAAAACTAGAAAGGGAGACTTTAGACACTGTCAAAAAGAAGCCCAACAAATAAATAGAGATGCTATTGCTGCTGAAAGAGTGTCAGGGTTGTGGCACTGGTATTGAAACCACATATAGTACCAAGATGCCCCAGGTCTTCTAGAGCTACTCATGAATTCTTCATTCAGAAAACATAGTTTGTGTTCCTAATTCAGGCATGTATTCATGAAGGCTTTTCAGCCCGTGCCTAAGTCAATAATTCTTAAACGCATTCTTTGTCACTTGAGGAACTTAGCCTTTTCCCCTTCAGCCAGCTGGTAAGTTATCTATTCACTGGATGCAAGTTATTTGAAAATGAGGTCCTCAATTACTGTATAATAAAACCTAGAATGTCTCACTAATGCTTTTTATTCATGTATTTATTTTTGGTCCATTCTGTCTAAAATATTCTTCAGTTCCTTGTCACCTGGATAAATATTTTTCTGCTGCTTACTTTGGCTGAACATTCACGTATATCTCAAATTAGTTAATATAGTTAATTTACTACCTGAATCTTCACTTTTAGCATATCGTATAGGCAGTATCTATGCTATTTTACCTTGAACTGTATTTCTAGGAGTTCTTCTTCAGAAACAGCACATGTTAAATTTTTGCTAAATAAGCTTCTCTGTATTTGATTTCTTATTTGTTTTCAAATCTGTTTTCATATTTGGATTTTTTGGTTATATATAACCTCCTTCTATAAAGGACTTTCAAAGTTCTCTTCTAACAAAACAACCTTATGAAGCGTTAGTCATTTTTGATATTTGAAGCTTCTGGTAAAATGATAGCTTTCCTTTAATTAGATTAACGCAAAGGCTGAAAGGGGTCATCCAGGAGATTTTGTTCCCAGTTTAAAAGTCAACCTTCTCTCTGATAGCTGAATGACTTTTAGATACATACCAGATAATTTCCCTTACAGAGAAGTTTATCGTTACCACTGTTTCTATCATTATATTGCAGTAGCCAGCATTCTACAAATGTGTGACAAGCACGCACAAGTATAGCTTGCACTCTCAGCTGGCAATATAGGGAGGAGATGGGTAAAAGGGGGGATAAGAAGCTAAGATGATTTTCTAGAAAGAGTAGAACATTTCAAAAAATGCAACAAAGGAACACAGCTCAGTGTAGAAGGTGCAAGCACTGTGTTGAAGTCAAAGTCTCTGTTGTGCCATCTGCCCTCTCTTCTGCATGTCTTCCATAATTCTGGGAACAGGCAACTTCCCAGGATGCTGGCTCTTGGAAAGGAAGTGAAGAAAAATAATATCTCAGCTGAAAAACCTGAGATCGGGTGATGACCACAAGACTTATGCATACCATGACTTTCCCTGCATTTAGGGGCTATCTTTGCCAAAACAGAATTCCTGAGTCCTTGAATCCTAGTTGAGAATCCTGCCTACTGTATTCAACTATATGCATATATTGCCGCTATATGGGTAATGGTTATAATAATTCTGAAGTGCTCAAAAGTGCTCTACTATGCAACACAGCTCAGGTTCAGTTATTATTGTGTTCCCTGTATTTTCTTGATAGTTGTGCTTGTGTTTAATAGTGTTCCCACTCATGATTACAGTAAAAATCAAAAGCTTTATCACAGAAAGCCTCAGCTACATCAAGTGTCCAGCTGCAGTTTATGTTAAAAATCTCTTACAGCTGGGTAAGTGTTGCCTAATGAAAATCATATTTTTAAAAATGAAATACTGAAGTGCTTTTCTGACTCAACAGTTCTACAACCACTTCTTCCCCTTGCTTGCACAAAACAGCTCTGTTAAAAATGTACTCAGTCAACGCTCAACCTTCCAAGTTTTGGTGTTTGGGGTGGCTTTTGTTGTTGTTGTGGGATTGTCTTGTTTCTTTCATTTGCTATTTTTGTTGTTGCTCCTGCTGTTTTTTTCCTACCTTAGTTTTCTCTTTGTATTAACAACTTGATGGTTGGAGAGTCAATTCTTTGTCTAGAGTCACACCAAAAGATGTCTCTTTCGAAGTGTTGGCTTGTTATAACACTAATGGATGAAATGGCAAAATTTTCCCCACGAATGGGGAAAGACAGACATTAACTGAAACTCACGTACACCTCCCTGACAATATCACTTTCTCTGTAGAAAACTCTCAGCTATTATTGTGGCAAACCCCCAGATGACAAATATTTTAGAGTAGCCATACTGCTGAAAATGCACAAGTGCTGTATTTCCCAAATGGTGTGAGATGTTTTTCATGATTGCTGCAGGTTTATATCTAGTTTGCAACACTGATAACTAGCAGGTTTTGATTCTTACACAAACACTGTACCATTTTCTGTGCTAAGCCTCTAAAACAGGGATCTACAGGAGAGGCAGATTATTGATTCTGTTTCCAGAGGGACTTAATTTTGATTGCTCTGCACAGGTTCAAAAAACTGTGTTGGTGATCTGCATTTACTGTTATTAACCTGGATTGAATTTTATCATAAAAATAAACTTTTTATACTAATATTTTTTCATATTTTGACAAAAATTCTCCACAGAAATAGCAAGTTGCTACACTATTTGGCTCTCGCTAAAATTAGATTTAGATGTTAAAGCTCAAGTGAAATGAATCTTACTGAGATGTAAATTAAACACAAACCAGCAGAATAAATTGCTTGGTAGATCTCTGTCAGTGATCCATGTTGCACCATTTTCCTGTTTCAATTTTAGCTCTTATCACTTATCTAAGTACAGAGATACAAGTAGGAGGTTTGTTTAATTACGGGTTTCTGATAAAATCTTAATTAGACCAGGTATATAGTATTTTCCTTCAGAGTCTGGAGACTTTTGACTTCTGACATAACTGGTGTTTATTTGGCAAGAGAACTGTTGTTCTGATTGCTTTTCAAAAATTGCTGAATTATTTGGGAAAAAAATGCCAAAATGGCCACTGTGTAGAAGAATGTCCCTTCAAGATTTTTCATTCTTGCTTTAGTTATGTGCATTGAAGTACAGAGTTTTTAATTCTGACTTCTCCAAGATGTCAAACTGACAATAGAGAAGTGCAGAAATTTAACAAATGAGAGAGTAACAAAGTCCAGTTTTAGGACAAATCTTGTAGATCCTAATGGGGAGATAGCAGGACTTACTTCCTGCAGACGTGCATGTATAGAAACCAGATAGGAGGTTAGAGAGGCAAACTCTAAACACATTTCATATCTCAGGGTTTGGTTTTGATTTATATAGTCTTCACCACTTTCTGAGAATGGTTTTCAATAAGGAAGCTATTGAATTTTAAAACTATTGTTTATTCTTTCTATAGAAGACTAAGGATTGTGTTGAAATATCTATGACTTTATCTTCAGGTCTGCTTTAATTGTGGCACAATTTGGAACAGTCCTGACTACAGAAATATGTATAACTGGTATGTGGAAACTTTTTTTTCCCTGAAAAAATTAAGGCTGTAAAAATCGGTAATTCTCTTTTATTTGTGTTATCTGTAGGATAAGAAAATTGGGGCTGTTCAGCCTGGAGAAGAGAAGGCTGTGTGGAGATCTCATAGCAGCCTTCTAATATCTGAAGGGGGCCTATAGGGATGCTGGGGAGGGACTCTTCATTGGAGACTGTAGTGAGAGGACAAGGGATAGCGGGTTCAAGCTTAAAGAGGGGAAGTTTAGATTGGATATGAGGAAGAAGTTCTTTATTGTAAGGGTGGTGAGGCAGTGGAATGGGTTGCCCAGGGAAGTTGTGAATGCTCCATCGCTGGCAGTGTTCAAAGCCAGGTTGGACAGAGCCTTGGGTGGCATGGTTTAGTGTGAGGTGTCCCTGCCTATGGCAGGGGCGTTGGAACTAGATGATCTTGAGGTCCTTTCCAACCCTAACTATTCTATGATTCTATGATTCTATGATCTAAACACTAATGACCTTTCTTTCTCTTCATTGAGTTAAATATTAAGAGTTAAGAAGAAGAAAATTATAGAAAACCACTAAAGAATGAAAGAGCCACAGCTTGTCTACTGAAGATTATCAGATATGCGATAGACTCATGGGAAGGATTTACTAGCTGTAGCTCAATTTCTAAGTATGTTCAGTATTAATGAGACTTGCAAGCAATCTATAATCTTCTAGCCCTTCTGAAGATAAAACAATATAAAAATACATTGTCAGTTGTTATTACTTGGGAGTACAGTGTGTCTCTGCTGTTACCCTTTCTTCTTCAGGGCAGTTCAAATGCTCATGGAGGCATTCATAGCACACAGGCATACTCACACAAAGGGTGAAGGAAAGGAACACGGAGTTTGATTGTGGTTATTTTTTTATTTTTTCTTTTTCTGTTTGCAAAGACACCAAGCATGAAGGCATCTGTGCCTGCCTAAATTCAGCCCAAACCATCTGCCAACAGTTGCAGCTAAAGAGTAGAAAATCTAATCGTGACTCAGAGGAGTTAGAAGGGAATGTGGGAGCGAGCGCTCAGGCAATAAGCTACAGAGATGTGTAACAGTCAGCTGGGAAGAGACAGGAAGCAGTTAAATGAATGAGGGGCATCTATTCTTATCACACTTACACTAGATGAACCTGATAATTAAATGAACAGTTACAGCGTAATGTATTGCAACAAAGAGAGAGGTTTTTCAGATACTTACTCATGCTGTGATCTTCTTCCTATCTATATCTTCCTCCTCCTCAGCTTCAAACCTTCATCATTAAGAAACTTGCTGTACAGTAAATTTGTAGTTCTATACAATGATAGTTACCTGGAATCAATGCTAGCTCTGAGTTATGGCAGCAATATAAACTGTTTGATTGCCATAATGGAATTATTTATCATTACAATTATTTATTATTTATCACATGAGCTCTTAAGTTATTCCTTGCTATTGATCATATTATCCTGTGCAATTTATTTTTCGTTTATGTTGCCTGGATTAGAAACACATGAGGGAAAAATGCAGATAGTTATTACTATGTTTTCTTTTTCAACAGAGAACATTTTGGGAAACAAACACAGTATATAAAAGCATAGTGATTAAAACCTGCTTAACTTAAAAAGTAGATTCATTATCCGAGTTCTCTCAGGGTCACTTCCACTAATTTTCCCAATTGCCTGAGATAACACTGGTCTTTTCAGCCAAAGAGATTTTTAACATAAATCCAAGCTGGTGCTTGATGTAGCTGAGGCTATGTAACATTCTGAATGGTCCTGTCTCTAGGAGAGCTTCTGTTTCCTTACTGCTACATGTTTCCCAAAGACTGCAAATTCACTTTCTTCAAAAAGGTATGACTGTCCTAAAGGGATGGGGGCTGCCTGTGGGTATTGCACCTATAAGATGTATGATGAGCCACCTCTACAGTTTGCATAACTGCATTATTTGATCCTTCTCTTTGGTAAGCAGGAAAACTTGAGAGGCATCCTCCAGGCATGTCAGTGGTTACATGTGATAGACTCCTGCATCACTTGGGTTTCAGCTTGAACTAAGAGACAGCTCATCTTCGTTTTACTTTGACACTCTGAATGTTTAGAAAGTGGCATGGCTGGGAGGTCTTTCTCTACCTGCCTGTAAGCATGCAATTCCCCAGACCATGAATAAAAATGACCAAGTTTCTCTTCTGCTTACCAAGTTGTACTGCTCTGCAATGGCTCCCAGGGCTCAGTGCACGCTCTTTATTTATTCTTCTCTTTCGCATTACACTGGAGAGCTTTTGCAGCTCTTCACAGGACAAAATTTTTGATGGCCGCTTGCTGCCAAACAAGTAGGATTTTGCCTATGATGGGCATTAAATACATACATACTTTATGAAGTATTCTGAAAAGTCTGTATTTTATAATTATTAGTGAAGAAGACGTGCTGCTTACAGAAGTATCATCCTGAAAAAACAAGCCAGTACAGACATCTAAGGGAAGGAAAGAGAACATGGAGTCTAGTTCAGTACTCATAAAATTAACAACTGCTTTTGAAAAAAAAGAAGGTTCAATAGATACTTTGAAAGTATTTCTACTTTTCAATTTCAAATGTTTCCTCCTTATGGCCTCACTGGACTCTAAAGTGTTTTAGGACATCTGGTGGGCATTAAACACAAAAGTGATTCTGAAGTTTTCTTCAATACGTATTTCACACCTGGAAATACTGAGTGCTCACTATTTGGTGCTGTAGTTACATGCATTAAGCCTGTTCCTGACCATTTGGGATTGGGAGTGCCTTTAGTGCATTTATAGACTCCATAAAGATTAAAGTGATGGGACAACAGTAGCTGACCTTTTTCTGTCCCTTGTCACACCAAAGGCCTGTGGAATAATTGAACCATGAGACAGCCAAGACATTTTGCTGAATTTACCCAGGGGGATTATTTATCTAATTATTGTCTGTATTTTGGGGTTATTTGAAATGTTCCTAGCTAACTTGCCAAAAACTAAGCACAAATCTACACCAGATACTAAAACATTTACAGATTGTCATGTTCTTCAAATCATGGAGACTACTACATGTGAATATAAACACACAAAGTCCTTGCAGTATAACATTTTTTGTTCCTAACACCAAGTAGCATATAAAATAAATATTTTTTCCCTCCATTAAACAAATTATTTAGTGCCGCTAAAAAAACAATTTCTTATTCATAAGGGTCAGCTTTAGACAACTTTTTTTTTTATGCAAATATTTGTCAAGGAGAAACAGGCATACAAGATGATCATGCACAAATGTTGTTGCGAGGAGGGTCAATTGGACATATCAGACATGCTTCTTTTTTCCCTAGGAAATGTACTAAGAAATATCATGCCAGATGTGGAGTTCTCCTTCTTCTTACTCTCTCAATTGTTCCAGGTTTGTGTTTTGTTGTGTCTTAGTCCCCATTTCTTTATCAAACTTCTATTTCTGCAAGGAGTGAAGTTCACAGAGGACTGGCAGCAAGAATAATTCTAGAATTTAAGCTCACTTAGTGCTCATGCTTTTTATCCCTGTGTTTTGATAAAGAACAAAATTTACAAGATTTATGTTGGAGAGGAAGAATCTGTTGCCAGTTTTTAGGATGTGGGGTCCTGAGGCTTCCGAGGGAGGAACATGCTTTCTTCTCAGATTGACTTACCTCTCAGAGTCAGTCTGCGCTCCCCTATGCTTCCCTGCGTAATTCAATTACTGTTATCTTATCCCCATTTATCTATTCTTTTCCAAACTAATCTTCCATTAAATTTTAAAAATTAAATACGCTTTTGCAAGTGATAGTGCAGAAGATTCCTGAGGAAATTCATGGAAACTCAGTGACCAACCTTTAACCAAACCGTACCCAATCAAAATCTTTCTTACACTCTAAACTGAATATATTTGTTTCTATCTCATTATTAATTTTTACTTAGTACATACTAAAATTGGTATTTAAGAAATACCATAGAAAGAAACTATTCTTGGAAATGGATATGCAGTTAGCAAAAATATTTAATTTCTTTCTGGGCAACAATTAGTCAAACCGCTCCATCTCTCTAGAGCAGTTTTCAAAGGGGGTGGAATAAAAATGTTGAGAGCACATGTATTTTAACAACTTTTTAGAGGTTTAAAAAGCATTATAAAAATTTGGTCCATTTTTTCTCTGTAAATCAATAAAATCCATTTGTAAGAATTTTCACAGAAAAAAAGTTTCATCCTGCCATTCTGAGTTCTAAATTAAAAAACCCAACAGCCTTGAAGACCCAAAGAAAATGGTACAAATCTTTATTCTGCCACTCAGTGACTCTTTTTTAAGCATTAAAAAAGTTTTTAAAACAGGCCAGGTGGCAAAATCAAGGAAATAAAAATGGAAAACTTATAAACAACCCCCCTAGATACCATTCATTTTATTGCAGTTGAACACAAAAGAGTAGTAAGGGAATACTGTCATCATTTTTGTGAATTTTATTCCATTATTTCAACCAGGTATAGCTTTAAAACCCAGAAGATTTCAAACAAAATGCTTTAAAAATAATTTATAATTGAAATAGTATGTAGAAAACGTTTAAATATTTAAGCAACATTCTGCATTGTTCTCTTTATATCCCTGTGTAGACAGTCATTCATATAATTAAAATCAATACTATTTTTTAATATTATCCTCATATGAAATGAAATCATTGTACTGTGGTGATTTTTATCCAACCTTCTCATTAGGTTGTAAGTAACTGGAATTTTTAGTGAGCTTAAGTTCCTGAGATGCCCATTCCAACATTAGCATTTCAATGCTATTGACTATGAAAAGTGTCTAGGAAGTACTGCAAATATTGGACTATCCCACATAGAATGAAGTAATATGAGTTTGATACAATCAGAAAATTTGAGGAATTTTTAGACCTCATTACTTCAATTACCACAGTATTACCAAGAGGAGGATTTTTTACTATTAATATGTGATTTAATTTTTTTCTGAGGGGGCACCCAAAAGGAGCTATGGATACTGTTCAAACTGAGAAACCAAACACTTCTTATGAGCTAAGATATGTTGAAATGAAATCAATCTATCTGATCTTCATTTATCCCTGCACTCTGAACATAGACTTAAATCTTTCCATGGATGCCTTTCCTCATTTAGTGGCCAACAATATTGATGCTCAAATCAGAACTGTATATTACCTTCCCTACAGCCCCATTTTCTCCCAGTCTTCAGCATTCTTTCTCCTCACACCTTAAGTACCAAATATACTGTTTATGTACTGGTGTACAGACAGAACTGCTGCTTTCCTCACTTGCTTCTTAATGGCATTTGTCACTGTACTACCTCAGTAATTAGTTAATGTATCTGGTAACATATTAACAATTAACTTGGCCATTTTCACAATTCCTGTGGAGAATTATTTCAATTTTATTGCTGGGGAGATGAGGCAATGGATATAAAACCTGTTCACCTCGTTTGGACATCTAATTTCAAACTTTCCAAAGGATAACAACCCAAACTCATACTTTAGACATTTAAAGCATAGTCCCAGCTGACATATCTGTCTGTGCACTTCAGAACAGCAAGGAAGCAGAACCTTAAGTCGATTTCCCCAGCTAATGAGCTTCTTCAGTTTAAACACCTTTCTTTGGCATTGTATCTGATGCAATACAAAGAACTGGTTCTTCAAGGCAGGATGCAATTGAAGCCCAAGGAGTCTATGCTCTGTTTGTGAGCTCTCATCTGCCCAGTTCCTCACTTACCTCCCTGTTGTTGCCCAAAGGCAGGATCCTGCAGCTGGAACTCTCCTCTTCACATCCCACTTTTCATTCTCTGCATTGTGTAGTGGATGGGGCAGGGAAGAGACAGAATGTAATCAGGTAAGTAAAAATGTGACAGCAGCTTACAGACCTGAGCAGAAGGGGACTGATTTCCCATACCTACCGCAGAGCCAGCACACCCCACCACAGTCCAGAGTTGGGAAATATCTTACTTAGCCCAGAACAGGGCTTTTTTGTGGAGTTTTTGGCTGCCACAATTTGGGATCTTACATGTATGAAATATGTTTTTTCTAGAAATAAGAAGTCATAATCAGCTAGGATTTTTGCAGAAGTTAAAGGCAATAAATCCAGCAGGAAAGTTACCCCCTTGTGATGTATTAAGCACAAACTCCAGGGTGTGTCCTTTTGAAAGGAAGGTCATCAAAAGCTTTATGATGGACAAAATAACATATTTTCCTGCAGCCTTCCCACTCTTTTTTTCTCTGAAAGAATTAAAATATTCAGCTGTAACTGTGTGTGTGCAGGTATGTGTGTGAAAAATTAGTTTGAAATAGATGCCCATGCTGCAAAATTTCAGTATAAACATTTCAAGAATTGTAAAGATATCAGCAAATGAAAACAAGCTCTGACACAGACAGCATAAAACACCCTTTTACAAATGCAATCTTCAGCCTGTTTACTGTGCTACGGAAGTGTGACAGAGTTAATGTTCTTTTTTAATATTGAGGATAAATAAATCCCTGATAAGAATGAGTACAACAATTTAACCTGATTCAGGCAGTTTATCCTGACATATTTCTTGTTAATTAAGATGTGAGAATAATTGATTTTTCTGTGTGAAATGTAAAGCAAAGCAGGCTGATGACAGTGTAATTATGGCAACATACATACCTGAAAAACTGTTTTTGTTTGCCATGTAATAAGCCTTTTGATGTCAACTGAAACTTTCATTTCCTGGTACTTGTAAAACATCAAAATAACAATAGTAGTACAGCCTCAAATACATATGTGCTTAGATGTCTTCAAGAACAAAATCAGTGCTGTCTAATAATGGTTAATGGACTTAACATGTGGAATATACTGATTCCATCTGCTTCTTGTTTTTGAAGCCAGTTTGAGCCATGTTCCCAGCAAACAAATGGTTTCACAAGTTTATTGCTAATCTGTGGGGTTCAGGAGCATTTCCAGCCTAACAAGACCCCATTGCTATCTTTTGTCCAGTTGTACCTGGTGGGATATCACAGCCCAGTGTACCTTGTTTTTCCCTTGAAGAAAACACAGGCAGATGCACCAGGAGAATGCAGCATGCATCAGCTCCTAAAGTAAACGTGAATGCACAGAGAATAGATGTTGGGCCATGCAGGGTGCCTTTAGACACTGATTACTGAAGCTGAGGACTATTAGTTTCTGCTATAGACCCAGTCAGTATTCACCAGAGGTGGGGCTGAAAACCAGGTATCCCCAGCCTGTGCAATTGTCCTAGCAGCTCTCTAGCATAATAACTGTATTATTGTATATTGAGCTTAGTTAGAATAACTGAGAGTGTCTTCACCTCAGAAGTCTTGTAACCTGCTGAGTAAGCAACATGTGTACTCAGAGGTACCAAGACAAGGCTCTCACCCTGTCCCAGGTGTGTACCCCTGACCCCCTGGCTGCTTCAGGTGAAGGGAAACAGTGCACCACCAGCACAGTGAATCTGCCTTGCTGCCTCCTTTCAAACTAGTTCCAAGCATTAACTGGATTTGATGATAATTTGTGTATGACTTAAGGGTAACTGAAACTTAATTTTCATCTTACTTATTATTCTCAAATTAAATTATTAAACAGTCATCTCTGCTGGTTCCCATGCTCTCTTCTACTAAACCTGGTACCTTACATACAGCCTTTAATGAAACAGTAGGGACCAATAAATGCTTGATGTGTCAGCGTTCTTTCCTCTCTTCTTTGGGGAGATCTTTGCTATTTCTATTTCACACTTTTGGTCTTTCACACCTTTTATCATTTCACACCTATGGTCCCTTTTTTATGTTCTTTAGCCTCTCTTCATTCTTCTGCTTCATCTGTTGCTTCTACCTACCCATACGGAAAAAAAAGTTACTAAAAAAAGCAGTGTTTGTGATATTCAGCACCTTGTATTTTTTGAGTTGTAGTGGGGTTTTGAGCTTTCTACTGTGGAAATTGCAGTATTTGTCAGTTGGATTATTTTCTGGTTTTGCTGTAAGTGTAGTTATGTATTTCTTCTTTTCTCTTGCAGAATAAATGGATTTTTTTTTTGTGGATAAGTCTTTTCCAATATCAGTAGTAAGAAGTGGTGACAAGTTCAGTGCCTGTATGGGATTTTATTCATTTTCTTGTGACCACCCCAGCTGTCTGTTTCCAAGTTCACCTCAGATGGAGCAATGTCTGCTTGCTCATTATAGATTTCTTTGTGGAAAGGGCTTTCTCTTATGTTTTTGACACTAGTTCAAGACAACAAGTGGAAATGCAATTCTTAGTGACTAAACGAATTGCTTCACATAACGTTGCAAGTATTTAAGAGACTGATATCTTGATACAAAACAATGCAGTCTTTGAAAGGTAAGAACCCCATCATCAGGTTATAAAAACAAGCACCGTAATCTGAATTTATTATTTTTTTGAAAAATGTTCTTTCAAAAATGCCTTTTGGTGAATTCTGAATGAAACTTGTTCCCACTCAGAATGCAGAGTGAGCCACATCATAGTGTGTGCATCCCACAGCCCCATTATTAATGATAAATCCAGGTTCTTAAGGCATGCATAATTAATGACACTGAGAAAACAAAGCGGATAGGAAGAGGTTTCTAGGAGCACCATGACAGCAAGATTTACTCGACAGTTACAAGCTGATTCTTTTCCATTTCTTGTTTTGTTTTATTAGTACGTCCTATGCATCTGGCCCTGGTTATTGCATTGCTGTTCAAACCACTGCTCTTACTGAAGTTACACTGTTTACTCTCTGAAAATAAAATGTAACTAGAAGACTTCAAAGTAGTGTTCAGTTGTGAGCCAGCTATACCAGGCCCCTTGCTGATGTACAGACTTCTTCGGCACCATTAGCTTGATTTATGATAAGGTAGCTAGGATGTAGGGTGGTTAAATACTCTATCCTGGATGACTCATGAAGGAACTAAGGCTCTTCATGTGCTTATGAAAGGTAGAGCAACCTCAGAGACAATGTCTGGGCATTCTGAAACAGTGGGTAATTAATGCAAAGTATGAAGCAGACCATCATTATGACTATGAAAGCACCTCCTTAGATTTTTTCTAATTTCCTCAAAATGTCCAAACCTCATCTTGGAAGCAAGCACTGTATAGCTGGTAGCATGAGCCAAATATGGGAATGTGGTTCTTTAGATTAATATACAAATGTTTCCAATAACCCAGCAGCGAATCTGTGGCAGGCCTGGTTCCAGCCGTCAGCCAGAAGACAGTACCTGGCTAAGACCACAAAATATAGGGAAAAGCAAAACATCATTGCTCTGCTGCCAAGTTTAGTAGACCCAAATTGCTAGAAAGCTGAGGTTTCTGCATCTGGTGTCTGCTTAAAATGGTGTCCTGGAGTTGGCAAAAGGACGTGAGACCACAGCAATAAGCTTGGGGGTGGAAAAGCTCTTTTGGAAACAGTGACTGCTTGCATGGTCCTCCCATCTATCAAGTGATGCAGTTGGTGGCAGAGCTGGCTCTTAGATATTTGCTGTCCATCTTTTGCCCTGCTCCGCTCCCTCCTGCTGCAGGAAGGGCCTCGGCACCACGTGTGAGCTGTCAGCAGTAGTACAAGCACAGGCGTTTGCAGGGAGATTTGTATGTTGCAATGTCCCCTTGAACTGCTAAGTGCCACTGGGGCTGCCTAACTGGCCCTAATAAAAAGGGTTTCAGGCTTTCACAGTCTTTCAGCTCCTTTTATTTGTCATTTCTTTTTGTACCTCTCATGCTTCCTTACCTCAGGGTTTGATCTTTTGCCAGGATCTTTCTTCCTCCATTAAGTGTATTTCCATGCTGAACACAGCTCAGCCAACTGCCATCTGATATGGTGTTTGAGGACCAGGTCTCTGGTACTTCAAAGTGGCAGCCTAAGCATCTGCCTGGCCTTGTCAGGAGTGCTGATTGCTGCCCAGTTTTCCAGATACCATGCCATACATTGGAATATGCAGAAGTCAATAATAATTATTACTGTAGAGTTTCAGCACATTTTTAAACCGAGACTGACACAGACGTTTGTTTTCTCTCAGGGTGTTCTCTTACAGACATTTTCATAGTTGAAAATTTTGGAAGTGGACAAGGCAAATTATCCAAATCCTGTGAAAGCCAGAGTCTTTGTTTGGACAGGTGATTTTTATTGGCATATGTGCATAAGTGTTTGTAAAATGCAATAGTTGAAAATTTTAGAACAGGATAGAATAGGTTATTTGTGTAAAAGTCAGTCTAAAATTTATAATCCCAAGCAACTATGTAAAATTTTCTAAAATAAGTTCACAGGGCCTTATATTTACACATTGACTACATTTTAAGTAAAAAAAAATGCATTTAAACTTTTCTATTTATGAAAAGCTCTTTTCTTCTTTGCTAAATAAATGACGGTATGCCTAAGAAGCCTCATGGATCCATAGTAGCTGCAGGATAAGTATCAATTTGAAAGTGAGAGGATGAATTTTTGGGCACTTCTTGATAAACTGGTAAGATCTGAAGTGCAATTTCAGAACCGCTGTGAGCCTCATGCACTACTGCTTGTTTGTGTTTGACTGTTCCAGCACAGCTTAAGGGATTTACTGTGGCCTATCTGCTTTGACAACTCAGTCTTATCCTAGAATTTCTAATGTCTGTGTTAAAGCTCTGTCTCCTGACGATTTTCATGACAGCCTGTTCTTCATCCAGAAATCATGAAAACTGATGACCCAAACAGAAAGGCAAACCAAAAAAAAAAAAAAACTGTGGGTTTTCCTCAGTGGATTTCCCACACTGATTATTAAGAATGGGGATATTTTAATTTTCCTACATGGCTTGCCAACTGGTTTGGCTCTCAAGCTGCCAGAGTATTTCTTAATCTTTGGTTTTGTTTTTCAGAAGCTTTGTCAGAAACATTCATTTTCCAAGTGCCATTCTCACTGGCTCCTGTTGTCTCTTCCGAGACCAACTCTGTGAATTTCAGTGAAGAGAAATTAGAAAACTGTATTTTTTAAGCTATTCAGATGAGGAAAATACACTGTCTAGATAGTCTTTGTTAATCAAAAATATTTAAGGCAGTGAAAAACAATGTACTGATTTACAGTAATTGAAGATTCAAAAAACAGTATAACAGTAGGAGTGCAAGATAAACAGTTCAGATTAAGATATTAATAAACCTGCTACTAAGCCACATGTACTAGAGATGGTACTCGTGGTTGGTATTTATATCCTCTTGTTTATAACCTTATCATTGTACCAAAACAGCTTTAGGAGGTTAATCTGAAATTTTCAGAGAATCATAGAAGGAATGAATTTAGGAGGGACCTCTGGAGGTCATCTGGTTCAGTGCCTCTGTTCAAGCAGGGACACCTTGAGCTGATTGTCAGGGTTGTGTCCAAGTGGCTTTTGAATATCTGCAAGGATAGAAAATGCACAACCTCCATGAACAATGTATGCCAATGCTCAGTCACCCTCACAGTAAAAAAATGTTTTCAGATGTTCAGAAGGAGTCTCCTGCGTTTCAGGTTGCGCTCACTGCCTCTGGTCCTGTCACTGGGCACCACTGAAAGGAGCCTGGCTCCATCCTCTTTGCACCCTCCCTTCAGGTGTTTGTATACATTGGTAAGATCCCCTGAGCCATTTTTCTCCAGCCTTATCTCTCCCAGCCTTTTTTAACAGGAGAGGTGTTCCAGTCCTTTCATCATATTTCTGACTCTTTGCTGGGCAGTCTCCAATATGTCCATGTCTCTCTTGTACTGAAAAGAGCAGAACTGGACCCAGTATTGATGGCCTAACCAGTACTGAGTAGAGGAGAAGGATCACCTCCCTTGACCTACTGCTAACACTCCTAATGCAGCCAAGGGTACCATTAGCCTTCTCTACACACTGCTGGCTCATGTTCAACTTGGGGTTCACCATGACCCCCAGGTCCTTGTCTGCCAAGCTGCTTTCCAGCCAGGTGGCCCCAGCATGTGTTGGTGTGGATAGATCTGTTCCTCCCGAGATGCAGGACTTTGCAGTTCTCCCTGTTGAGCTTCATGAGATTTCTGCCAATCAATTTCTCCAGCCTGCTTGAGGTGCCTCTGGACTGGGGCACAAATCTAGTGTGTCAGCTGCTCCTCCTATTTTTGTGTTACCAACAAACTTCCTGATAACTCTTCCCCATATTCCAGATCATCAATTGAGATGCTGAATGTGATAGAACCCAGCACTGATCCTAGTGGTACACCACTAGTCACTGGCCTTTGACTAGACTTCATGCTGCTACTCTCTGACATCAGCCATTCAGCCAGTTATCAGTACCCCTCACTGTCTGCTCATCCAGCCCATCCTTCATCAGCTTTTCTATGAAGAACTTATGGAGAATAGTGTCAAAAACTTTACTAAAATCTGCTGATTTTGTCTGATGCTCTCAGTTTTTGAGCACTTTGTTTTGCCTTCCTATTATTTCTCACTCCTTCCCTTTCGATGTTAGCAACAAGCTAATGCAGATATTTTATTTGATAAATGAAAATATTTCTGTGCTCTGCAACAAGCTAAGCTTTAAATCTGTATTTTCTCATGTTTTCCTGCCAATTGCAAGTAAATTAAAATTGGGATTTCTACTGTTTAGAAGTTACAAATAATAATGTAGCACAAGATTTCTTATGTTTTGAATTTTCATATTACATTCCATTTACCCTGCACTGTATTTTAAAATTATGTATTAATAAAGCTTCTCATGAGCTGCTGGAGGATGTAGAAGGATGGAAGTTTTGGCAAAAGGGATACAGACATTTCAAAAGTTATCAAGTGTGGGAAGCTACTAATGGAATAAGCACACAAATTGCTTATGTCTTGCTTAAACAACCATTAATGACATTTGTAAAGTCCAAAAATCAGAAGTCCCTAGTTGTCTATACTATGGTTACAAGCACTTTCTCCTACTGGGAGAAAACTTTTACTAAATTCCTTAGTTTTGCAAGAGTGCGCAGGGTCTTGCCTATGACAAAACATAAAGGTATATAGCCTTTTCTCTGGGGAGATTTTGTAAACCTGAAGTAAACTCAGGAGAGAAGCAATTTTTTCTTCTGACAAGTAGAAATGCTTTTCCCTGTTAATCCTCATACAAAGAAAATCAAGACATATATTGAACCAGTGGATGTGAAAGAACTGTGAGAGAAGTTAAGATCTTCATAAAACTCAGAATAAAATGCCTTTAAATGCAAACATTTTGCAAAGAAGTCTTATTTTCAAGCTCCAAACAGGAGAAGATAAAACCTATAGCTCAACTATCCAAAACAAAGAAAGCTGGTTCCATCCAGCACTTGTCTCTCACTTACACAAACAGAATATTCTATATGTGTTTCTATAAAAATACAAATGTAGCTTTAATTTATGAATACTGAGGATACTTAATAATATGTAATTTAATCTGTATGTTTTTAAGTTAGGTCATATGTGTTAAAACTTGACAAACTTACCCAAACAGTTGTGTAACAAACAAAGAAAAGCCAAAATGCTGCTGATGATCTCTAAACTCTCATTTTGGCTTGTGTTAGATGCCAAGCAACAGTCCTGTTACAGAGCTAATTGAAATAAATATGACTGGAACAAAAGTGCTCTGGACCTTATATCTCCTTTCATAGAACTGGAGAGTTTTTATTCTTCTGATTTTATAACATCATTTGTATGAATGGTGCTGAAAAAGTCATGACTCTCAATCCAATAAAGACAGAAATGATGCTGTAAATTTGATGTTAGCAAAGCATTATAAGCAACAATAGCTTACAGAAAAGGGAGCAAAAGGAAGGTGTATTGACACCACTATTCATTTTATTAAGCATTAAGTAGGTGGCAAAGTAATTTCAATATATCTGAGAAACACAAGTACAGTCCTTACCTTCAAGAGCTTGCAACCCAGCATCCTCACTCTGCTGGACTGCTACAGTCCTACTGTGCCCTGGGTAAATTTTGTCCTTGAGAAACAGGAAGAAGGGGCTGCAAATACAGGGGCCATGGAAGTCTCCAGTGAACAGCAAAGTGAAAGATGAGGAGCAGTTTGCAAGCAGAAAGTGAGAATGCCTAACAGGACTGGTAGACTCTTACCAGCATCATGGAAGAACCTATAGGAGGATGAGACAAAGAAAATAGCAAAGCAAACATGGTGCAGTAGAGGAATAAGGGCAGAAAGGCGGGTTGCAAGCAGAATTTGAATGTCAGAAATATTGTGCAAATGTATTCATCTCTGAACAGACTGTTGTGCTGGCACAGATATATGTTACGCATGTCTAAATTTCTGGAGAAACTGAGTGGATTGTCTCTTACTAAGTTGCCTTATGTAATCAGAAATAATAGGCCAGATAGGTAATCGTTTCCAAAAATAAGGCAAAAAAGAACATCATTTTCCCTATTAAAATCCTGTGTACTTTCTTCTGAGAAGTATTAGATCCCCTAGATTTCTTGCTTTCATTACAAGAAATATGTTAGTCTTGTACACTTTCACCATTCTATTAAAAATGTGTTCACCTTCAGTCAAGACTGAGAGAGACTTGGAGGCTGCCACTCCATGCAGTGGAAGTGGTAGTCAAAGCAAATTAACATGCTGAGAAACAAAGATGAAGAGAGAAGACAGAAGCTGCCAGTATTTGAGCAGACAGCCTACAATGAGCAGTTTGGGTGATTACTGAATCCCAACTGGGTTTGTGATACAAGAGGATAAAATTATAGCTGCAAGGACTGGAGGACTCTGAATGTGAAGGGGGATACAGCTGTAAATACCAGGGAGAAGCTGTGGTCAAAAAGGGAGTCACAAATGGATTTCAGCTTGTTCTGGGTTTATATTTAAGCACTTACCTGCCCAGTCTTGCTTTTGGCACTTATGTCCTTTATTGCAGATCATCCTTATAATACATTTCTTCTTGCACAATTGAATGATACCATAAGCAGTATTAGCTTAGCTCCATAACTGCTCCACCGAAGTAATGGTTCAAACTAAGAAAAAAATCCTTTAGCGAATGTATTATGAGATTTAAATATTTCTGCATTTTTAATCTGTGTTGATAATGATCGCTACTATTTTAATTGTAGGGATACTTCAGGAAAAGAAACCCTGTGGTTCAGGAAAAACAGGACTGAAGCCTTTGTTTAGATGATTAGCATGTGAGATTTATATAACAACAGCTACATCTGTTGAAAATATTAACACCAAATTTAATTGTGGGGGATGAACTTGGGGTCTTTGTGGTTCTGTCCACATGCAGTACTATAAATAGTTTATGATTCTTGTTTGCCTTTATTTTTAAATCAGATTCTTTCTTTCTCCAAAAATGAGTCAATTTAAGCAAGATTTCTTAAGCTTATTATATATAATAGGAATGATAAACCCACAAGATCTCCACTTTAAAGTCCCCTAAATCCCAATGATGATCACAGATTTAAGATGCCTGTGAATACTGGTTTTGTCTGACAGGTCTCTGCAAAGATGCAGAGATCTCTCCCCACAGCGTTTACGTCTCCCATGCTCATTATCCCAAGGGGTTGTACTGAGCAAAATATCCAGGTGAACCTTAAACTAGGAGGAGAAAACCTAGACGTGCCTCATAAGACTCACTTTTTATTTGTATGTGTGTAGGTGTATCACAAATTTTGCAGCTTTTTCCTGCTTTCAAGTAGCAAGCCCAAGCCCTCTAGTGGTCCGAGCGAGGGGAGCCTGGTCTCGGGAGTGATTACCAAATCATCGGAGCGGTTGATTAAACACGGCAGGAGTCCGGGAGAAGTAGGCAAACAAGCTAACTAACAACTAACTTTGTATTTGATTGCACACTGCTCGCCATTACAGCTGGGCAGAAAAGTGATTTGCAGAGGAAGCTTCTCCTTTGAAGCTTAGTGCATCTCGTCTCGCAGCTACGATGCTTCCCCGCCACCTCTCTCCAGTTTCTGCATTTCCTACCCAAACTAGCTGGGATGCAGCCGCAGGGCTTTTCCTCGCCAAGGTGCCACACAGCTGTAAAGGGTGGAGGTTGCTGTTTCAGAGGCTGCAGGTCCTCACTGAGGTATGACTTTCCCAAGCCCTGGGGCCTGCAAATTCCCTACAGGTGCTGCCAGGGAGCCCCCTTGGCAAGCTGAGAAAGGAAAAGAGAAAGGAAAAGAGAAAGGAAAAGGGAAAACAAGCTGGTTTTCAATCTGAGGTGGGTCATTTCGGTTCTCTCGACCCTCTCTGATTTCTGGAAGAATTCTGTAAGTTTTGGTAAATTAATACATTCCAATTTTTTTCTCTGATTCCCCCCCCTCCCCAGTTAACAACACTTGTAACTTTGTCCTAGTAGCTTTTTGTAACTATTTAAAGGCGTGACTTTGTCTCTAAAAATATTCATTGACAGAATGGTGCAAAACATGTGTGAACATCTATTTACATAAATATGGGTAGCAACACTGTTCTGTGATGAGCTGAAAACCCCACTGCAAGTCAGGGAGCCTTGAGCAGAAAGAAAACTGCATGATTCTGCAGCTCAGACCCACTGCATGGATAGAAAATTGTGAATAAAAATAATTAAAATATAGAACAACTCTCTCCTGAGCAAGCTATGTTTACACAAACTACTCATTGAAGAATTTTAAATAACAGCTAATTTGGGACCAGGGAAAGATGTTAATGCATATAAAACTCTTTTTTTCCTGCCTGTAATTAGTTTGTTCAGCTTTATTAAGTAAAGCTTATATATGCCGGTAGAAACCCCAGCTGCATCATCTTTTCAGGGTACTCTGGAAAACGCTGAGAAGCTTTGCTGAGGGAGAAGGGGTTAAAATGTCTATCATTATAAATTGTCTTTGCCACAGGTGGTAGGCATAGGGACTGATGGCTCTCTTACACCAAGGAAAATCAGAAATAACTCCTCAGAGGTAGGAGAATGATGGAATGACACTGATGTATAGTCTGTAGGAGAGGAGAATAAGGACAAGTGACTTCAGATGCCACTGGTGGGCTGTGCTTTCCTGTTGATGCCCCTGTGGCACACTCTCTAGGTGACACTGCTGTGAGCCTGACTCTGCTCCACGGCCTTCTCCAGCCAGGATGATGCAAAGAGCAGATGAGGTTGAGGAGATTAAACCCCAGCAGGTATTCCAGATGGGATCTGCAATTCCCAGGTCAGTCCCCATAGCTGAGAAAAACAAGGGGCATTGCTAGATTTTCCTGTGGATATGACTGAGTTCAAATAGGCTTGGCTGCCTAGAAAAGCAGCAGTAAAAAAAGGCTGACTTCTCTGATGGAAGTATGGCAGAGCAGAAAGAAGGTTGCAGTTTTTAAAAAGTAGCTACGCTATTCTGTATGAAAATGAACAGATCTGTTCTTGTAACTGGGCTTAATGCATTGTTCACTGAAATAATGAATTTGGCTTATTTCTTCTTCAGTTTTTGCACAACAGTTAATGTCCTTTCAGTGTAAACTGAACTCCAGTTGTTTTTTCAGTCTTTTTATTGAGAATTGTCACTTGCTTACAGCTGCCCGGATTATAGATTTGCTATTCTTTTATTTTAAATATATTTTTCACCTTTTTTCCATTAACTTAATGAAAACTAATATCTACCTATAGTGTTTCTGTCATTAAAACAGACAAATTATGTATACGATATACCTAAAGAGATTTTTTCTCATATAAAACACCTAATTAAATACACAGAGGTAATTTGTATAGGAGGAGGGCATATATACATATGTATACCTTATTAGGAGAGTGCTGTGTTCGAAATCTGTAGATATTCAAAGATGCAGCAAGTAACACCACAGTTCTTTCAAAATTAGGATGTTTTATATTTAACCAGTGTCAACAAAATATATTTAGAATATGTTCTGTGTGAAGAATATCCTTCTACTTGGATGCATATTTATGTGCATGTGTGTGTGTGTATGTTACAGTTTTATTTCAATCTCTCAAGAGAGGACACAAGGCTAGTTTCAATACTTTCCAAGTCTGAAAGCTCTACCTTTAGAATGAACTTCAGTGCAGATATGCTCTGTTTAACTTCATTATTTGGTTAAACACTACCTCATTACAGTGGTCTTGAGTGGTTCATGTCATTAGAATTTACTCCATCCTTTTCCTTTTACAAGACTGAGCAAACAAAAACTGAGTATGTGAGGCAGATGGTTTAAAAATAGACAAGCATTTCAATTTGCAAGTAATTTTGGGCCTCTAAGATCCCACTTTTGTTTGTTTTGATGGCAAGGACTTTATCTGACAGCAATGTACTTCTATTGAACTGTTGGCCACAATAAAGTTAAATAATATTTTTCAGTGCAACTACCATCTGCTGCGTTGTGTCATCTCATACTGAAAGGTCCCCAGGCAAGCAGCAGCAACAACCCATGAGTCAGAAGCATGAACTGGTATTGGGCAGTGGAGAGTAATGACTAAGGGAAAGACGGAGGTACCTGAGTATCTTGATTAGCCACTGCATTTCACTGTGACTTCGAAAATTGCAGCTGACTGTAACAGGCTTGATTCACTTTCTTGCCTTTTTGCCTTTTTAGAGTTGTAAATCCAAAAAAGTAGATGTGAAAAGCCCTTTACTTGGCCTGAGGGTACCACCCAGGGACATCTACCCAAGAGGCACAGCACTGGCTGGGCTGCTCAGCTCAGCCATCACATGCTCCCCAACCATGCGCAACCAGAATTACAAAAGATGAGCCCCACATAGCAAATTCTCTGCTGGAAAGCATTTCTTTATTAGACAAACTAGAAGCCATGGTTCCCTTGGTTCTCCTTGGAGAGAAGACTACCATGCTGTGCTCTGGTATGATCCCCATCTGCTACATAAAGCTCACCAATGGCTCAGGAGAAGCACTGGGGCACATGCTCTGCCAACCCTGGGTATACAGCTATTCTGCAGCTTTGCCTCACTGAACATTTAATTATGCCAACAAGGTGTTGCCTAATGCATTAGGGATGGTAACTAGTTTTCTTCATCAGAAGAAAACTAAACCAGTATTTTTCTGCATGGTGATTAGGGCAGTATTTTTAGATCAAAAGAGATTTGGACTCCAGTTCTCTCTGGCGAGAAAATGCTGAATTTGGTGACCTTTTCACTCAGTTAAGTGCTCCCCACTGCAGCTAGCCAGCAAGCGTACTGCCTTTAGGGTGCTTGGCAGTACCTGACTGTCTGGGTTTGCTGACCCAGCTCCAGACAAAAGTTCAGTTTGTGAAACCTACTCCTACATGGTACCTTCCTCCATCTGAATAAGATACTTCAATGTGTGCATGATGCTATATGGATACCCTCCAGCTTGATCTGTACAAGCTGGTAGGGCTACGCAATAGAAACCAGGGCATGAAGAGGTGCTTGCTTGGTTTCTACATGTGGTATAGCAAAGATGTGCAGGACCTGTTGGCACTGTTCTCTGTGACCATAGAATTTTCAAATCAAGGGTCAATCTGGTATTCAGATTCTCTGAAATACTGAAATGTTTGATTACTATGAGACTTCAGAGCAATCAGCTCTCCAGACATCCACCCAGGCTCCTGGCTGGGCTAGGGATGCCCATTAGGCAAAAAGGTATCTGAAAGAGATTTCTTTATGTGTCTGTTCTACGGAATAATTAACTACACTGAAGTGAAAGGTAAAACAGATGCACAAACCACTCTGGTTTTCCAGTCACGTCCAAGCAAACAACTTTGTTTTGATTAATGAGATATAATTAGGCAAATCAATACAGAGGTGCTATGTAATTGTTTTCTTGGCATATGTTGTTACTCACTGTCATGTCATATAGGCACACTAGAAAAAAAATTAAATAAAAAAGAAATCAATGTTGTTTCATTTTTTATTGCATGAAGAGAAAATGAAATTTAGAGGAAGTGGGTGTCTTGAAAAAGGAGAAGGAATATAAAAAACTGTGTCTGCCTCTGAACCAGAGAAATAATATTTGAATTAGATTTATTCTGTGCCATTCATCAGGAGAGATGGAGGAAGAGATTAGATTATTTAATTATGCTTTAATGTAGATATTTCAGAAGTCATATTAGAGAATTGCAATAGATGGGGAGGAGCAATCCAGGAAATGGATCCTAATATTGACTCACCTACAGTCTTAACTGGCATATACCAGTGATATTCAAACTGTGGTGACTAATTATATCAGGGAGAGTCTTTTCTGGACATTATTGAGACATGAAGAACCCTAGTAGATAAATTAGGCAATGTGGAAGGCATCCTGTGTTAATCAGGGTAAGTGTGGGAGATGCAGTTAGAAAAAGGAGTTGTGGAATACCTGATGGTACCCCAAAGGCAGTATCATTATAGTTCAAAAACTGAAAAAGGGAATTAACCTGATGTGAAGATAAGTTAAGAAAAAGCTTTAGTACGTTTAAGTTTTATCCTATTTTTCTGCTGCCATCCCTTCATCAGTGAAATAAAAAAAAAAAAAAAAAGAGAGAGAATCCAGCCTGACCTGTTAACAGAAATCTCTGTACTCTCTGTCCCAAACAACTACTGTGTAGGGAGTAATGTCCTGCAAATGGTGTTTAGAAAACTTTTCTCAAGCGTGAAAAAATCTCTAGCAAATGTCTGTATTTTTTATAGCAGAGGGTTTAAATTGTAACAAAGGGCTCCTATTTCCTTCTCTGAACTGTTGCAGATTAGATATTTCCATTATTTACACTGGAAATTCCAGTGTGATTCTGTGACTGTAAAATTAGTGTTTGTCTCAGTGGCCAACCTAAGCAGCTCGGACTGAGACTAAGACATTTCATGGGCAGGAGGAAAGAAGACTCCCTTTCTTCGTCCCTCCCTCCTTTACTTCCTTATTGCTATTGCTTCCTTTCTCCTTTCTCTCCCTCTCCTCCTTTCCTTCCCTCCTTTCTCTCATCCTTCACCTTTTTTCTGTCCTAAGACAGACCACATTTCTTTGCCCTGGGAAGCAAAAGGAAGAAACAGAGATAAGATCTTGCAGCCTCCCTGTCCCTCTCAGCCCACTTTGGAGTGCTGTTGCTACAACTCACACAAAATGTGTCCAGTCTATCACATCTCCTGTCAGCTCCAAGCAGTTTTTATTTCTCTTCTGATGCACCACCAAATGTAACACAGGCTGACGTGCGCTGGGCTTGGGCACAGGTTTCAAAGGATGGAAAAATACCTCTCTGGGGAAGAAAAGAATGATAAATAATTGTTCCCAGTGATCTAATACCAAATGGCAATGTTCCATTTGTTATTTTTATACCTGGCTATGGGAGGACTTTGTGGAAGAATAGGAAATTGCAGGACAAAATGAATAGCCTATCAAGTAGTCTGAGTACTAAAGCATACAATGTGCTGCTTCACCATCAAATTCATCGCTTGCTTTAGGTCCACATACTTCTTGCAAACAGAGGAGGAATACTGGGAGCCAGCCAAAAGAACATGGCAGTTACTAATTTATGCTTTCATGCTTAATTTTATACGGCCTGACTTAGTTTCATTGACTTTGGTGGGGCTGCTCTGTGCCAAAAGTTAAGCACATTTGTGGGGCTGAAGTTTTATTCAGAATACTAATCCAGCAACCTACTTGAAACCTCAAACCATTACTAGAGCATATGATTTGTGAAAAATAACTTTCTACAACTTTAGAAAGCAAATATTTCAGAAAAATGAAGAAAATTAAATTAGCCTGTCTCATTTACAACTTAGTTTCTGTGTACAAGCCTTATTACAGCAGATCCAGCCTTGCAAAGAACTGTATAATTAGCTTTTTTCCCTCAATTAGGAGATTGTAAGGTTGCCAAAGAAAACATATTTTGAGTGTATCTTTTATCACATGATTAAAGATCACATATATCCATGCCTATAATGAGGAGCTCATGTGCTAATGTTCTGTAGTGGTCCAAAATTTACAACTGCAAAAACCTTTGATGTATCACTAATTGGTTTTATCACCATAGATTAGGTGCTGAAATCAGTAGTCAAGAAATTGTGAGTAGTAGGTGGAGAAGGGATAATTCTGATTCTCAACATATGCTTTGAGAAATTTAAATCGTTACAGCGTAAGTAGAAAAAGGAGGCAGAACTTGTTGCTTTTTTATTTTTAAGAGAGTCTCATAGATACTCTGTATGATCCAAAAATATGCTTTATTCTAAATAATTAAAAAATCTCCATTTCACAGTTTTTATTTTTGTAGAAACAACACCCATCTCGCCTGCAATATGCTGTGCATTCTAACACCTAATGTGTGGAGAAGAATGTAGTAACAGGGGAAATATATCTGCATAACATGTGAAAAGCGCCAAACCTTTAATTAATTTCAGACACTATATCACAAAATAGCAAACTCTAACTATAGACTTCATCCACACCATGCAGAAACAGGAAAGGAAGGCAAGTGATGTGGTACCTTTTCTCATAATAGTGGTCCATGTTGCATCTTTGATGTCTTAGTTATAAGGACTTATTATTCAAACAGTAATGAAAATCATTGGTGGCATTGCCGAAGGATTACTGGCAAGCTGTGAAGAGAGATCTCTATTCTGTGTTGAAAGCTATAGGGCTGGTCTACGCAGAAAAAACTGTAGAAGCACGTTACAGCAGACGTGATCTTTGGGTTTAAAATATGCTAAAATGTTCTGTGTTTGTTACTTCTCAGTGAAAATTAAGTGATTTGAATCATTCTACACAAGCATGCACACACCCCTTTCCAGTGTGCTTGTTCTTATTACCCATTTATTCCTGCAACTCACGATTTTGTGTTTACAGCAAAGGTATGGCGAAGTTTATCTCAATGCTCTTTAATTATTAAAACCCCCCAAACCATAGCCTTAAAAAAGAAACAATTCAAGAACCTTTCTGCTCTGCTTTGCCACAATGTCTTTACTTAAACTAACAAAAATAGATTGAATTTTTAATGTTTAAGTTAACTTTGCAGGTTATTTTTAAGCCTCGTTTTGTTTTCTTGTGTGCACATGTAGAAATTGAGGCACATAGGGTTTTATTTTTTATTATAATTTATTATATAGTAATTATATAATATATCATTTATATAAGAAATATATAATGAACATATATTTATTATATTTTATAATTTTATTATTTATAATAATTTATAATTATAATTAATAACAATTATAATAGTTTGTAATAATAATTTATTATTATACATTTATATACTGCATAATATATAACAAATATATAATGAATAGACATTTATAATTATATTTTATATATAAATTTATTATTATTTAAAATAATTTTATTATAAATGGGCTTTCTTTGCATGCCAGTGACAATCTGAGGTGCTACTCATTGTAGCACACTGACCTAAAGCATATCAGGACTCCAGCCATTCACTCCAAGGATTTTCTCTCTATAGAAATTAAAGGATAAAAGTGATTGCAAATCTATGTTAGACCAAGGTGATGACCTTTCCTGCTGCTAGACCATTAGTGTAAATGGGAATCAGGTCCACCATTTACATTTGACAGTCCTGTTCAGAAGTGTCACTCAGGACTTCCAGCTTCTTTCTTTAAGTAAACTCTATTTTTAATGTTACTTTAAAGGAACAAAAGTGGTAAGACAAAATGGAGAACATTGCATTAGGTTTCCCTTAAAAGTGAACTATAGGGTGTCCTCCTTTGATGGCAGGGTGAAAGCTGAAGGCAACAGTGATATCTATCACTTTGGCCTTGATTCAAATTCTCTCTACTGACTTTGATGGTGTCCTGAAAGTGCAGTGTCCTTTGTTGCTTCTCCACTTTGGTTTAATTCACTAATTAAATGTAAGACCTTCATACATTTTTCACATACATTTTTCCCAGCTGATATCTTTTTATCTCAGTAGCAGGGCACCACAGTCTTACATCAAATCTTCACTGAAGTAATTTTTCATCATCATTACTCTCTTTGCATTTCCTAATTTTAAAATATTGCCTTCTCCTCCCCTCCTCCCCACCCCCAATTTCTTTAAATGCACACTTAAAAAAATATTTGTATCTGTCTGTGACAAGGTAGTTGTTGGAACAACGCAGATAATTTCTTTACACAGTGATGGTTGTAGCATCTTACAGGGTGCTCATAAGTTGTAGAGCTTCTCATGATACCCTGCTATATGAATAGAACATCCCACACATATGTGTTGCTCTACCACAAAGAAAATAGCTGGAAGTGATAGAAAACACCCATTGTTTCACACAAAGGTTTTATGTATTCTTAAGGAACAGTTGTGGGGATTTTTTGTTTGGTTGGTTTGGGGTCTTTTTGGGTTTGTGGTTTTGTTAGGTTTTTTTTTTTTTTTTTTTTTTTTGCTCGCTTTTTTGGTGTTTTTTTTGTTTTTTTGGGAGTTTTTGTTGTTGTTGTTTTTTATAAATACTGTACAAACAGTATATACAGGCTTAAACAAGGACTAACAGAGTCATTGTGGTTGGTTGATAAAGACTGCATGGTAGAATGAAATTGTTTCTACTGGAAGCAGAATGGATTCTATTTCCCCTGAGTAGTCTTGCATTACTTCAGGCTGATATGTTCAGTTTTTCAGTTTTGCTCTGTCACTGTTACAGCAATAGTACCTGAGCTGAGTTTGGCACTGGCTGTTTTCCTCTGGCTGACTTTCACCTGGTCGCACTGATATGCGGGATATCAACATGCCAGTGCTGATGCTCATTAACAGGGCAGCATCTGGCTCAATGGGCAAGGGTACAAACAAACATCTGCAAGGTGTTTACTCCTCATAGCTTGGTGGTGGTGCTTGGGTCAGCAAGCTTTCTTACATCTCCTTCATTTGCTTATCATAAGATTCTGCTCAGGAGTAGTGAATCCTTATTTACAGCAGATTTGCTTGCTTTCCCAGATCCCTTTGAAGTTGGCTTTAAACCTGGCTGTGGATTGCTGATTCAAAGGTAATTTTTCTCTTTCCCCAGTCACCAAAGATCGAGTATCCATGGTAATGTCCTTTGACTGTTCGGCTGGATCACACAGGGCTGACCCAAGAGATCAGAATCCCTTTTTCCTCTCAAGACTATAGCAGAGAATTGTGTCTATTATATTGGGCTTTACAGTGAAATTGCAAAGAGTAGAGGAAGCAAAATTATCACAGTAGACATGACTCCTGTTGAATCCTTAGACATAACTTCTTTCTGAGATTTGCAGTAAAAGAAAGCACTTAAGATACTCTGGAAACATGTTATTTGCAGTTGAAAATTATTGTCTGTAACTTATGTATCCAGGCTAATAAAATGATGTTCTTATTCCAACACTATTAATGCCAGTTCATAACTTAAAGTGATGCTATTCACACCACCTATCCCAGATTATGTCAGATACGTTATTCAAGTGCAGCAAAGAGTACTGAAAATATGAGCTCCAACTCCTTTTACAGTCCCTGGGAGCGGAGTGTGCTCCCAGGACAAGGTGTTTTGAACCAACCATGACCATTCAAACACCACTAGAGGAAAATTTTTTGGGAGCTTCAGGAGAGATTTACAGCCTCTGGAGAGCAAAAGTACCACATATATTGAGATATTGTAATTAACTTCTTGTCTGTGCACAGAGCAAGGCTAATGTGTTTGGAAGGAGAGAGAATGATACTGGCAACAATAACAAGAAAAGAAAACTGCAACCCAAATATAAACATTAATGTGTCAGGAGGTATTTGTGATGGAGTATATCTCTTTCTTTAGCTCCACTATTCTTTTGAATACAAATGGTTGTGAATTAACAAACTTTGCGTAGGTTGAACTGCAACAGAAATTGCGTTAAATCTTAAATGCACCAGTTAATATAGGCAGGGAGGATATTAAATATGAGCTTGCTAATGGAGCAAGTTCCTTATAAAGAAGAATTGATTTTGTTCCCAAAAAGTACCAGTTTGATGTAAATTGCCATTCCACAGCCACTGACTATCATAGTGATGAAAATTGCACTACTGTGCCTTCAGATTTAAAAATAAAACTTGTGTGAGCACAGAGGAAGGGAAAGGGAAAGGAGAGAATTCCCAAAATAGGGTGTGCAAAATGTTTCCATTTTCTCTTTTTGAGGTGTTGTTGATTATTTTGGTATCAGAAAGATTTCAACCTTCTTCACTTACTTGTGATGCTTGCCTCTGGACTTGCTGTGCTTACAGATCAACTTACCCTCAGCTGCCTATGGACATATCTCTGTGTTATAAATCAGAGCAGAGTATGTATGAAAAAGCTCCTGGTAGTTGCTATTACTGAATATCATCATAAACAAAATGGGAGCAAAGTTGCTGAACAGTGAAAACAAAAAGAGAAACCTTTGCAACTATAACAGGACAAAGCACCTGTTAGAGCGGGAAGAGAATATAACCCATTTTCTTTGTAATTGAGATGGAAATGCAAACACAACAGCCACCAATGTTAAGCAAGGTGCTTTGAGCAACAGATCACCTAAATGGGTGGTCTTCACCAGTAAATTGCAGCTCATTATTAAATGGCAGCCTCAGACCATTGCATTTAGCATCTCCCAAGCCATGAGCTCAGCGAGTATTGCAGTTCACAGGGAATCCTTCACTCAAGCATGAGCTACACAAGTCAACAATCACTTATGGCTCAGAAACTGATGAATCAGTTAGCTCTGCTGTACCTGCAGTAGATCAAAGACAAGAGGGATGTTGGATGCTAAATCACATTCAGCAGCCATGTACAACATGTTGTAAAGCTGAAAAGCTTTTAGCTTTCCCTTCCATTTTGGACCCAAAAAGGCTTAGTGGGTAGCAGTGTGTGTCTTAAAATAGAAATAGAGCTGGTTCACTCTGATCCTGATGCAACACCAAAGAGCAAGTGGACTGTCAGTGTCTGGATGTCGTGGTTTAAGCCTCTATAACTCACGCAGTTTTTCTCACTCACTCCCCCTCTTTCTTCCCCCTGCTCCCAGGGGGATGAGAAGGAGAATCGAAAGAATGCAACTCCCACAGGTTGAGATAAGAACAGTTTAGTAACTAAGGTATAGCACAAGACCACTACTGCTACCACCAATAACAATAATGACAAGGCAAACACAAGGAAAGAATACAATTGCTCACCATCTTTACCCAGCCCAACCAAGCAGTGCACCCCCACCCTTCCGGGTCTCTGCTCTCTGCTTTACATCCTGGGCATGACATGCTGTGGCATGGAATAGCTCTTTGGTCAGTTTGGGTCAGGTGCCCTGTCTCTGCTTCCTCCCGGCCTCCCCTCCTCCCTGGCAGAGCATGAGACTCAGAAAGTCCTTGCTCAAACGAAAACATTACCAAGCAGTAACTGAAAACTCGCGTGTTATCAGCGCTGTTCCCAGGCTGAAAGTCAAAAACACAGCACTGCACCAGCTACCAAGAAGGAGAAAAATGATTGCTGCCGCTGAACCCATGACACTGGACAATGTCAGTTCTTGGACCCTACCTGAATCTAAATTCTCTGCAGGGATGTGCAGTGACATTCTCTGCTCTTTCCATCTCTGTGGAGCAGTGGAAAGAAGCACTTACATGTGTTACTGTTGTCTGATCTTGCTGTCAGTTTTACAGAGGGCTTTTTCTCCCAGTGCCAGGGCATGTCACAGCTCCTGGGGTTTGCACAGCAGATGCTGCAGTGAGCCTCATCACTAATTAGGCACCCACCCTCTGGCACATTCCACTGTACAGGTTGTGGGAAACTAATTAAAAGAGCCTGTAATTGATAATGTAAGAAATGCAATTCACCATGGTGAGGTTCTGTTATAGAACTCCCACTAGAGCTTTTCTTTTTGTTGCCATCCATACCCGACCTCGCCCAGTAGTTATTCTATTCTTTTGGCAGAAAAATATTAAGGGAAGAAGGAATGGGCTGAATAAGCAATTGTTGCCTCATCATTGATCTCATTACTTTTTTAATATATTGATCTTGAAATACTTGATGAAGTAATGAAATCAAGAGCAAACTTCTGTTTTTATCACAAATAAGATGTAAATTATAATTTTATGTGGTGGCTAGCATTTTTAATGAATAATTTTTAACAGTTCAAAAAGTTTTTCAAAACTCTTAAAGTCCTAGATTTTTTTTTCCCCAACAATGAAATACAAATAGAAACTATATTTTTTGGTTTTGAAAGTCAACACATAAACTCCTTTAGTGTTTAGAACTTCATGTATTGTTTCACTTTTTTTTCTTTGCCTCATTTTCCCTGCGATGATTAGGGAAAGACAACAACGAAAATGAAAAAATCCTGACTAAAGAAAATCTCAGAACTTGAAAGAAATGCAAAAATCTATGTAACAAAAAAGATAATTTTCAATTTCAAGATGTTTCTGAATGGAAAACATGAAGAACTCAAATTATTACTACCTTGTGTTATCAAAAAAGAGTTTCAAGCTTTGTTATTAAGACAGTCTTAGACTTTATTACTGTATATTTTTTGAGCAAATTGGTTTTGAAAGTGCTATTGAAATTATTCTCTTAGTACTACATATGTGTAGTGAGAGATACCAGAGAAGACTACGTGCCTGTCTAATGGTGGCTTGAAACCACATATTATAAAAACATACCATGTATGAGATAGATCAAATAATTGAAGTGTAAGACGTGTTACACTCTTTCTGTAATTGAGTACACTCATACCAACAAAAAAACCCCAACACTGAGACTGCTAATACCGTCTGACTTTCATGAGACCTCTAAGTATCTTTGCTGGTCTAGACTATGTGCGCACACTTCCACTGAAGTCAGTGAGAGCTAAGAGGGTTGGCTTTGCAACATCAATAACCTTTCATAAATGACATCATTATTCTGAATGCTCATTGGCAAGTTTAAAAGTTGAATTTCAGAAATGTACTTTTTTTGCTTAAAATGTTTAGAGTTTAGATTTTGGTTTGAAAAATTTGGCTCATACTCTCAGTGGGAGGGAAGGGTGTGTAAACTTTCCCCCTAGTAGACTTAAAATTATTTAAGAAATGTTGAAAAAATCCTTTAATCTACAAAAATAGTTATAAGAGAGGCTTGCCTAGCAAGCTGCATTGGAAGCCACAATGTGGATGTGCCAATGTTACACAGTGTTTTCATGAGGCTTAAATAACTAATGATAACTTATCTAGAGATGGTCTTAGTCTCTTACCAAAAACACAGTGGAGCTCCAGCGAGCAATGGTATGATAGATTAGAAATCAAAAAGGTGATAAATCCCAACCTAGTTTGAGTCACTTTTTCAGTAAGTGGCCTTGGGCAGGCCATTGTAAGACCATACTCCTCTTCCAGTCTACATAAAGAATGTGCTAAAAATCATAACCATGCTTTAAAAAAGCCTCAGGTTTCTAAGATGGCTTTTTTTTTCTCCCCCAATAAAATTTGAAGTAGCAAAAGAAAATCCTTCATCATAAATGTATTTGCAGCTTAAATGCGAAGTCGATTATTTTCCTCATTTTCAACTGATGCCACAGAAGAATGAAAGTATTACTTTCTGTCAATATATGACATGATTTGTCAGTGCACTTAACAAGTGATATCAACTGCAGCAGAAATTACAGATTTCAGTGTATTTTCCACAGTATACCTGCTGATATCTTCCCCTTTATATTTTGCATTTAAAACTGAATTTAGCTATAACAAGAATTCTATATGTGTCCATGGGCAAGATACCTGTTTGCTGATCTGTCATACTATAAAAATACCCTTCTCAGTACCCTCTCTGGAAAGAGGCTGGTAAGCATGCCATGACCATGTCCTGACTCTCACAGTGATGCTCACTGTCTTTCTGAACTTATCATATTGAGAAACCGCAGCATGAATGTCCATGCCTTTTTTCAGCAGTGTGACTGAAAAAGGGAAATAACTTTTGCATCATCCACATCTTTTAGAAGTAAACAAGAATTTACTATCTACTCAAGTGATCAAGCACGATAAAAGAAAGGCACTTCACCAGTAAGGGCATTAATCTAGGGAACTGTGTCCTACTCTGCCACAGACATCCATTCCAACCCGAAAAAAAGCATTTAGTCTCTCTTTGTTTCAGTTCTGAAACAGAAGGTATAGTAGGCATTTCCTGACCTCATGATTTTTGTCAAGATAAACGTATTACAGTACTGAGATTCTTCCAAGAGTGTCCCTAATCTATTCCACTCAGAAACTACAACTAAGAAAATAATGCTAGTGGAAGGATAGAAATGCATTCAAATGGGAGGGGAAAATTGCAAAGAAATATACATCTATTACATAATTTTTCCTGACAATGTTTAGCCTAATTTCAGCGGTTAACTGAAAAGTTAAGAGAAAGGAAGCATCCTTTTTTTTTTTTCACACTCATCAGTAAGAGTGTGCAGAGATAAAAATCAGACTCTCCAGCATCTTTTGGAAGATGTGTCATTGCTTTGAATGGGCAGTCACAGTCCACAGTAAGATGTGCCTCAAGTTACATGATAACTTTTTGATATTCACTCCATCAATGGCAGGAATAAATGTATGTAGAGCAAGAATGGTCATGTTTTTTGATGCTACTAATGCATCCACCAAGATATCAATGACCCCTTAAGTTTTGCAGAAGCCTTTTCTGCTTTCTGACATGGAAAAAGACAATGCTGGCAGGGCCTGGCATATTCTGAGAGACTGCTGTTGAGCAGAAGTAATCAGATACTTTGTTTGAGTGTGAATATAAACCAACTGTGTTTATGTCACCGAGTATGCAAAGATATAGAGGGTTGTACACCTGGACAGACCCTGCTGAAATTGTTTCTCTGAAACACTGAAGGAAGGAAGGAAGAAAGAAAGAATAGCAGTCAGCCTTCAGAGTAGGAAAAAGTTGACAAAAGGAAAAAAAGCCAACAAAAAGGTGTATCCTGTGAGGAACTCGCCTATTTTGCCCATGATGGCTATTGGTGAGTGATCTCCCCCTGTCCTTATCTTGACCCATGTGGTTTTATTTTCTCTCCACTATCCAGTTGAGGAGGTCGAGTGATAAGAGTGGCCTTGGTGGGCACCTGACCTCCAAACAGGGTCAACCCACTATACTTGGCTGACAAAAACATGTGAAGTGCAGTGGCTGCATGTTACAATGTGATAATCTGAGCCCAAGCAAGAAGCAGAGCTGACAGAAAGAGCTCAAGCCTGTGTTCTCCAAATATCAGTCCTGTGCAAGGAGCAAACATTGGTCAGTTTCCACATCACAGGGGACCTGAATGAAGTGTAGGGGACAGGGCAGACTGACACCTGGGATGTGGAAATTATCTGTCCATCACATGGCTCCTGTATTGCTGCTGTGCAAGACACAAAGCTAGGCAGACCTGTACTTATTACAGGGAGCTAGGCACTGTTACAATATTGGATGTCTACTCAATGCCAGGAATAAATTAAATGACAGACTAAGCAGAGCAAAATATATAACCTCAGTAGACCATTCTACAGAGTCTTGGCAAACAGCCTTAGATGGTGCTACCCAATTAAATTTGCTTTCACCATTCTCCAGGGGTCTAAGTGTTTAAGTTATAGACACTTTTCAGAGGCCTGTAAATAAATTAAGAGACATGTAAAACTTTGGCAAGGAAATGTTGATGAAGCAGTTGTTTATAGCGATAACAGGGACCTCACCCGTGCGAGAGCTGTGATCTCTCAAACCCAGAAGCTAGCTTAAAAATTTAAGTATTCTCAAGATGTGACATCTTATTTCTGATGTAATATCTGGAATCAGGTGGGAAAAAATGATGTGCTTGCTTGCACTCTGGAGGTAATACCAGGTCGGCTTTGCCCCATGTGGTTATAATTGAGCTTCGCCACACTTACTGCTCTAGTCCCTGAGATAAACAAGCAAACAAACAAAAAATAAAATCCAAAAAGATGACCAAAGCAGATAAAATCTTGTATTTATTTGACAAACCTGAATGATGGGAATTCTGTGTTCTAAAAGATGGTTCTAAAAGGACTAAAAGGTGGTAAGGCATCTTATCTTCCTGTTAGCTGTGCTCTCTAGAAGTTACAAAGCTATCCCAAAGTTTAAAAATATAACTGTGCTGATTAAATGTGTTGGGGCTGAGAGCTGATCTGATGAAGAAGAGAAAAATCATACTGGTTGTTCACTGAGTAAAAAATAAATCCCTGGGAGTAAAATGGTACTGTAACATTTCTACAGGTTGAGCTACTAGAAAATCCATCCTTTTCTTCCTTGTTGAGCTGTTTTTGGCTGGGATAGAATACATTTTCTTCAAAGTAGCTGGTATTGGGCTATGTTTTGGATTTCTGCTGTAAACAACATTGATTACAGAGGGATATTTTAGTTATTGCTGAGAAGTGCTCACACAGAGTCAAGGCCTTTTCTGCTCCTCACACCGCCCCACCAGTGAGCAGGCTGGGGGTGCACAAAGAACTTGGGGTGGGACATGGCTGGGGCAGCTGACCCTAATTGACCACAGGGATATCCCATACCATACAGCCTCATGCTCAGTGTATAGAGTTAGGGGAAGAAGAAGGAAGGGAGAATGTTCAGAGTGATGGTGTTTTCCTTCCCAAGTAAACATTACATGTGATGCAGCCCTGCTTTCCTGAAGAAGCTGAACACTTTCCTGTTCATGAAAAGCGGTGAACATATTCCTTGTTTTGCTTTACTAGTGCTCACAGCTTTTGCTTTACTTATTAAGCTGCCTTTATCACAACCCAGGAGCTTTCTCACTTTTACTCTTCTAATTCTCTCCCCCATCCCACTGTGGTCTATCAAGCAAATGGCTGTGTGGGGCTTAGCTGCTGGCTGAGGTTCAACCAGGACACTTGATTTCACAACAAACCAAATAGAAAGATGCTAAATTCATGACATTAAGTGCCATGTTTTAGCAGCACGATACAGAAATTGTTCTTTTAGAGTGTACAAAAACCAAGGGTACATCTGCTATCCTCAGTGAATGATTCACAGGGGGGAATAGGGGTTGTATCTTCAGATACAGAGTTCTTATTTTACTCCAAAAAGTGGGAAAGAAGGCTGTGCAGAAATTTCTGTGCTAACATGAAGTGGCAGGTTCTGAGGCATTACTGCATTTAAAAACATTGTGCAACAGCATGCAGTGCTGAATGAAGGTCAAAGGAGCATGTGCTTTGATTGCCAGGGGACCAGAACTCCTGCACAAAGCCTGCTCTGAGTGCAGAGGTTTGGGGATTGGGAAAAACAGCCAGCTGCTCAGGAGAGAGGAGCAAGAAAACTAAGACGCAAGATGTGCAGGACAGGAAATCACAGCACGTTCCAATTAAACTTAGGTTTTACTTTCATTAAGGTGGAACTGGCCATTAACTGACAGTATTTGTGTTAGGAGTATTTTGGGAAGTTGCTTAAAGAACAGGTGATTTTGCAATCTTAGAGCTTTTTTTAAAAAGCCTTATTGAAGCTATTCCAAATGCTATTCATTATCTTCAATATACATGCACAAGATGTCTAGGTTTATTATATGTTCACTTTATATGAAACTATGTGGTAATTTTCCTTCAAAAACTGACTGAATTTCATTCAATAGCCTGATCTTCTACATGAAATAGCTCAGAGCTTTTCCTCTGCAACATTTCCCTGAAAGTCCTTATCAGCTAGGGCTCTTACCAGCAGTTCAGATGAGCATTAAGCTGGCATCAAGGAATAAAGGGATGATAGTAGTATTATATATAAAATTGCTTCAGAACCTCATTATCTAGTACAATGTCCTTCAACATTATGCAGGACTGAGACCTTTATGTGATAAAGGAGTGTTGCTTGTATGTCCCATTGCAAGGAAAATTACATTTAAAGAATAAAAGGATACAAATATTTTTTTATAGTCCCCCTTTGTGTGTACTTTTGTTTTTTTAGTACATTAAAGTACTGTAATGATGAGGGTGAAGATACTAGCTTAACCTCCTCCCCCATCTTTCATAGAAAAAGTACAGCAGAGTTTTTATATATTGTATGAGACTGATGGAGCCTATGACTTCTGAAAGCCAAGAAACATTGTAGACAGTTGGAAAGGTGATGCTATAAACTGAAGACAAAACTGCAGAGAATAACATTACATAGTGATTTATTGTGTGACTATAACCTGTTTCTCTACTTGTGGGGTAGCAATACTCTACTGCTACAGCTTTTGCAGAAGCACTCTAATTCATAAATGTCATTAATAAAAATAACTTCACAAACCCATTTCATTAAAATTGTGCATTAGTCAGTTTGTACAAATGTTAATGGATTTGTCTCCTTGGACTGCTCATTTATAGTATCTTGTGAATACTCGGTACTTGAGATGTAGTAGCTATCTGCAATTGGCTGGATAAGCCACATGGCAGTATTTTTTTCTTGTGGCCTAATAAATGTGTTGGTGTACATATTGGTGCTTGTAAAAGTAAAATTTTATCACTTTGTGAATATTCATTTATGTTATAGTGATATTCTCTTCCTTTAAAAAGCTGTGCCAGCAAAACTCTGTTTGAAGAATATTTGCAGAAGGGGAATGGATAGAAGAAACAGTATGTTGGAGGTAAATAATTTGAACATTTAAGGTAATATTCAGACTAAATATTTTGTAAGATTTGCCTTACCTTTCTTAAGAACAGCTTCCATGTAAATGAATGGAGAGTTTCTCCTATGCTTATTTCTTTGCTTCTAGAGGGAAGTGCATAAACCCTATAATCCAAACATATGTTGGCAGATCTGACCTATTGCACCTAGCAAACCCAGCCAGCTCTCCAAGGGACATCAGGCTGTAGGAAAATGTCAAGAAAGGCAGCATATGTAGAGCATAAGAAGTGAAACAGAAAGCCTTTGTGTTGCTTCTAATATACTCCCAAAATAGAAATTTCCTTCTGAAGTTGGCACATTTTGTAATCACGATTTTGACTATTTGATGTCTATTCTCTTGCTGCTGACCTTGCTCCCTACAGCTATCTACAGTCCACTTTTCTTACAATTTATAATAGAAATGGAGACATAAAACAAAATCACATGCTGTAAGTAAGCTTGGTTTTGGAGTCAATATGCTGCTGCAGCTGTCATGACTGCCATACTATATTTGACATTCTTGAGGCCCCACATTTGTCCAGACAGTGACAAAAAATCTATCCAATTGTTTGAAATTTCTTATTTCTAATAGGGGTCTTTGGAGCGCAGGTGGACTTTTGTACCAGGGCATCCTCTATGTTATCGTCTCCCCTCCAGTTTATCTGTGATATTCAGTGTTGCAGATGGAGGGTAGGCAGATGCCTGGGGCTCTCTGCCAGTCCCTGCTTGGAGGTGCTCCTGTTGAGCATTTTGCTGCTGCTCTGAGATTGGAGAGCTGTGCCTTGGGGCACCCAGGTGTCAATGGAGGAGGAACAAGGGGCATGAGTGGCTTCTGCTGCACCTCTGTAGTTGCAATGTCACATAGCCAACTCCTAACAGTGAGATCAGAGTGAATCTCTATTAGCTGGACACAGACAGTTTATTTGAGTTTTACTTGCAACAACAGGTAATGCTCCAGTACACTGGTAATGCTCATTTTCCTCACAGAAAGCCTCATCTCCAAATAACTGTGAGCAGGGTGAAATGGCTACATGAAATCCCCATGGACAGCATGGCATACATTTCTAGGAAGGCTGAGTATAAACGTGAGGACTTTCTGATTTTTCTACATGGTGGAAGATATTTGGCTTCCAGAGATCAACGAGTTTCCAAACTACAGTGCCTGTCAGCTCTTCAAGGTTCCTACAGAGCCCCAGATACACAAACCTACTTCCCTAGATCTGCCAGCAAACGGGGTCCTCCTTCAGCAGCAACCAAGAGGGAGCACATGTGTGGCAGGGGCAGAAGTAGCCAAAATCAGGTGTTGTACTGTCAATAATCTACTGAAATGCTACAGCAGTATTAATGCCCTCCCGAGTACATACCCCCTCCCAGAAGGAGCCTTGCTGAGCACTACCTGGTATGCAGGACCATGCTGCCTGCCTGCTGCCCGGGGTCATCTGCTCAGGCAGAAAAATTTGAGTGAGAATGAGAATTAGGTGATGAAAGGCCACAACAGAGGAAAACAGGGTCTCAGAACCAAAACCTGCACTGCATGAACTGTGCCAGTTTGTATACACTTTCACTGTTAAAGCCAGATGCTTGTGAATTTGGGTATGGAAGGAGCAACACAGCATCCATTTTAGCTGCTGCCTCTCGACTGTCAAATGCTTTCAGTTCACCAGAGAAATCACTGGCTAGGGACTACTGACCAAAGCAAATCCCTTTGCCTGTGAAGCTGTCTAATTTGAGCATGTGCCTCTCCAGTTTTAGTGAATTGCACAAGTTATTGATGAAGAAGCATAAGAAATATGCAAACATGGTATGTCAAACACAAGGGAACAGCATTGTCTGAAGAATGATCCCCTGTTTTTTTCTATAATCTTACTCGCTACAGTATCTCAATGAAATAAATCACTCCACAGGCAGTGTATAATGCAGTCTAAAATATGATGGTTCTAACTGTTTGTAATCTAAATTGGATATACTGTTATTGCCCTTTTTGTCAGAGTATCAAGGGCTTAATAGTTTTCTTGACAAACTGAACATGAGCTGGCAGTGTGCACCCTTAGTCCAGAAAGCTGGGCTGCATCAAAGGGAGCGTGACCAGCAGGTCGAAGGAGGTGATCCTGCCCCTCTACTCTGCTCTCATGAGACCTCACTTGGAGTATCGTGTGCAGTTCTGGTGTCCTCAACATAAAAAGGAGATGGAAATGTTGGAACAAGACCAGAGGAGGGCCATGGGGATGATCAGGGGACTGGAGCACCTCCCGTATGATGATAGGCTGAGAAAGTTGGAGCTGTTCAGCCTGGAAAAGAGAAGACTGGGTGGAGATCTCATAGCAGCCTTCCAGTATCTGAAAGGGACCCTCCAAGGATGCCCGAGATAGACTCTTCATGAGGGACTGTAGTGAGAGGACGAGGGGTATCGGGTTCAAACTTAAAGAGGGGAAGTTTAGATTGGATATGAGGAAGAAATTCTTTACTGTAAGGGTGGTGAGGCACTGGAATGGGCTGCCCAGGGAAGCTGTGAATGCTCCATCCCTGACGGTGCTCAAGGCGAGGCTGGACAGAGTCTTGGGTGGCATGGTTTAGTGTGAAGTGTCCCTGCCCATGGCAGGGGGGTTGGAACTAGATGACCTTAAGGTCCTTTCCAGCCCTAACTATTCTATGATTCTATGATTCTATGATTCTTGCGCTTGTGTGATTATTTCAAATCATCTTTTCAGTAACTTAGATTTTTACCATAATGTATGTTTGATCTTTCTTGAATTTGCAGGTGTACTAATTGAAAGCTTTGCTTTGTTTCTTGATAGCAGATTTCATATATGATTTAGAAAATTAAACATATAATGTTTCAATTTGATCCAGTGACTTACACCTTATCCCCCTGTTGTCTAGCTCCACCTCAAGAGTTGTCTCTGCCTTGTCCCTGGTCTGTGCTACTATAATATCGTTCTCTCTTTCTGTTATTTCAGAGATCTGTTAGTAATGGTTGCATCTTTGGGCCTCTCCTCTGGCTTCCACATTGCTTCAGCTCTGCATTCACAGCAAATACTTTACCGACTGCACTGCGATCTCTGTTAGAAATCTTCACTCCCCTGGTTAATCCTGCTCCAGTGCTCACAGAGATGATATTCCTGTGTTATCTGACTGCTCTATCCCCCACTTACTTTCATCTTGCTAGTGAGATTTTGTGATAAAAGCACAGCATCTGCCTGATAAACTGCAGTGATTCTGTTACTTGGTGAAGTTCAGTGTATTGTTTGTAAGGGCAGACATTGGGAGCTTTAGCACAGAAATACATTAGTCTACTTTCCCCTCTCTCCCTCTTCTCTTTAATTATCTGACTTTTTAAACTCCATGTGTTTAGTTATTAGCTTAGGAATTCCCTGGGCTTACATGGATTTCCCAGTGCAGTCCCTATTTCCATTTAACTATTCAAAGGGCTGCTCTGGAGAAGAGCCAGTTAAACTTGTTATCAAAATGGTACCCAGTCTGTGCCCCCCTCACCATAACCTGCCCCCAGCCCATGGGTTTATCCCGGCTGCTGCTTTTTCTCTGATGAATGGCATAGCAGACACACAGCTCAGCATGCAATCCCATCTCTGTCTATCTCTTCTTTCACTTCTGCTCAGCCTTGGACCCAAGTGTCACCCCAGAAAGGTGCAAAGTAATGCTATAATCCACTCTGTTCTATCTGTCCACAGAAATAATTGATATTCAAGGACAGCATAGACAACAGGAGACATGAAGAAAATATGTTGACATTGTAAGAGAATGGAATATATTTGCTGTTACTTGTGAAAAACAGTGTTGTTTCCCTCTGGAATATTTCAATAATGGCCAAAACCCAGCTCTTAAGGGGTTTAATGAGTGTTTCTGCAGCAGTTGCAAAATATCTGCTTGACTTGCAAATTGAATAACCAACTTTTTGAAAGGTGAAAAGTACCTGCATTTGTCTTGAAGTTTTGAATAACATCTGGCTCTTATACTGGTAGCCCCATTGACAACAATATTAATTAAAAAAACAGAGCTGCAGATATATACCCTCTTCTTTCATTTTTCTTATCAATATTCATGTGCCATAATCCTGACTGGACTCTCAAACTTTTCTGTTGACACTGGGTTTTGATCCATGGGTCTCGGAGGTGCAAAGATGCAGAGCAGTTGCTTAGCAACACAAACACTCCAGTTCACTGGGGGTGATGAAGATTTTTTAAGGAACATTTTCTTTTTTCTTTTGCTGAATGGATAAGAGCACAGGCGACTCAGACTATGATGACTAATCTGGGGTTGGGGCCACAATTCAGGGCTTTATGGATACAGAATTCTAGTTGGCATGAGGGTAAATTTGGACCAAGTCTTGGCTTTCACTAACCCCATGGAATACGGTAATAACATTGAGATGTTCAAGTATTTAAGATTTTGGATTTTGCCTTAGAAAAAAAATACTGGGAGGGACTCTTCCTCTTAAGTCCTTTATTTAAAACTCTTCTCAAAGTCAGACTGCACAATTCCAGTCCTGGCAAGCTTCTGCAAAACAAGAAAGGGAGGGCACTGCCTTCTGCGCAAGGGCAGAGTGTCCTGGGTTCAGAGCTTGTTGGTCTGCTCTGGAGAGGACAAAGCCACCATCACTCATGCAGGATTTTCTGCTTGTGGAAGGCACAGTAGATGCCGTCTCATATAGCACCCACTTCTGCACAGCTGGCAGCTTTTTACAACAATCTCCACACACTGCATTCCACAAGTCCATGCATACTTAGTTCTTGAGCCTTAGCAAGCTTATGGAAAGTCTAAAGCCACATAAAAGGATTACAACCTGACCTTTACCAAGGTCTCAGACTTGTCAAAGCTTGCCAAAGACCAACAGCTTCATCACTAAGGTAGTTGAATGCCTGTGCTTCTTTTTGTTGAGCACCTGTTTTTGCAGAGCTATTATTTCAAATCCAGAGTTTCTGATATGGGTGTTCCTTCTTTTATAGTTCTTTGTAATTTTTATAATTATGGACTTAATTATGTGAAATTTATGAAGAATTAGAATTTTAGAATTCTTATTGGATTTAATTATATTAAATTTATTACGAATTAGAATTTTAAATTTCTTATGATTCTCTGTGTATTCTTCCAACTGGGTTTAGTTCACAAGACTTCAGTAAATTTGCGGCAACATTTTGGCAAGAAATTAGGTAATTCAGTAAATATGTAGGAAGGCAAGTCCTTTAAGGAAATTTTAGGTAGAGATAAAGGAAACTAAGAGAGCCAGATTTTAGAAGATCTGGATGTTGAACAAGATTGGTCCCAACACCGATCCCTGAGGGACACCACTCGTTACTGGTCTCCAGCTGAACATCGAGCCATTGAGCACTACTCTTTGCGTGCTGCCATCCAGCCAGTTCTTTATCCACCGAGTGGTCCACCTATCAAATTGATGTCTCTCCAACTTAGAGACAAGGATGTCATGTGGGACAGTGTCAAACACTTTGCACAAGTCCAGCTAGATGACATCAACTGCTCTACCCCTGTCCATCAGCTCCGTAGCCCCATCATAGAAGGCCACCAAATTGGTCTGGCAGGATTTCCCCTTAGTGAAGCCATGCTGGCTATCACCAAGCACCTTGTTGTTTTTCATGTGCCTTAGCATGCCTTCCAGGAGAATCCACTCCAAGATTTTGCCAGGTACAGAAGTGAAACTGACTTGTCTGTAGTACCCCAGCTCATCCATTTTCCCCTTCTTGAAAATGGGGGTTATATTTCCCTTTTTCCAGTCATCAGGAACTTCACCTGACTGCCATGATGTCCCTCAGGGATCGGTGTTGGGACCGGTCTTGTTCAACATCTTTGTCGGTGACATGGACAGTGGGATTGAGTGTGCCCTCATCAAGATTGCTGATGGCACCAAGCTGCGTGGTTCGGTTGATACCTTGGAGGGAAGGAATGCCATCCAGAGGGACCTTGACACACTTGTGAGGTGGGCTGATGCCAACCTTCTGAAGTTTAACCATGCCAAGTGCAAGGTCCTACACCTGGGTTGGAGCAATCCCAGGCACAGCTACAGGCTGGGCAGAGAAGAGATTCAGAGCAGCCCTCCAGTGAAGGACTTGAGGGTGTTGGTTGATGAGAAAATGAACATGATCCAGCAATGTGCGCTCACAGCCCAGAAAGTCAACTGTATCCTGGGCTGCATCAAAAGGAATGTGACCAGCAGGTCGAGGGAGGTGATCCTGCCCCTCTACTCTACTCTCCTGCGACCTCACTTGGGAGTATTGTGTGCAGTTCTGGTGTCCTCAACATGAAAAGGACATGGAACTGTTGGAACAAGTCCAGAGGAGGGCCACTAGGCTGATCAGGGGACTGAAGCACCTCCCGTATGAAGATAGGCTGAGAAAGTTCAGCCTGGAGAAGAGAAGACTGTGTGGAGACCTCGTAGCAGCCTTCCAGTATCTGAAGGGGGCCTATAGAGATGCTGCGGAGGGACTCTTCATTAGCAACTGTAGTGAGAGGACGAGGGGTAACGGGTTCAAACTTAAAGAGGGGAAGTTTAGATTGGATATGAGGAAGAAATTCTTTACTGTAAGGGTGGTGAGGCACTGGAATGGGTTGCGCAGGGAAGTTGTGAATGCCTCATCACTGTCTGTGTTCAAGGGCAGGTTGGACAGAGCCTTTGTTTAGTGTGAAGTGCCACTGCCCATGGCAGGGGGGTTGGAACTAGATGATCTTAAGGTCCTTTCCAACCCTAACTATTCTATGATTCTATGAATCTATGTATTTGATGTACACACAGCGCCTCCTGTCTTTACTTAGAATTGATGTAAACCACAGCAAATTAAATAGCCCCCAGGCTTACTTACATTCTGAATTTGGTCATATAGCATTATTTCCTCCAAAGCAACAATCAAGCTATCCATCAGGTTGTCAGCAATTTGTCCATTTGCCATATATTAATCTCACTTTTCATTTCCCTTATTCTTCTGTTTTAGTGGGAATTCAGTCACAGATGAAGTCTACTTAGGCACCATATTCTGCAAATAATGTAGCCCGAGAAAGAGTTCACTAATAAGAAAAGTATCTGGTCTCTAAGCATGGTGCTAAATAAGTGCTGTAGAGAGGAGTGTAGCTGTAAATTCTTACTTAAAAAAAACCCCAACATGTAGAATTTGACTTGCTTCCTCCTGGGTGATCAGCAGCAAGCTTGAAGTTAACAGTGATACCAAATGGTTTATTTAGCTGTCAGTTACAGGGAGAGAATTTATAGTGGAAACAAACAGGCAGCCTACAGCGGTATCTTTAAGAGAAGTCTGCTTTCATACAACTGTGCAAGCAGAGACTTACCTCCACTAGCAAGCAACAGGAGCGAGTCTCATGGAATATTTTATTCAAGACCCCTGCTTTTGTTCAAAATTTCCTGCAGGTAATGGTGGCTTGTGTTCCCACCAGAGACAGTGGATACAGGCAGAAGCAGAGTAAATTTGAAAAAGGAACCAGAATTTGTGCTGTGCTGCCTTTCCTTACATTTGTTTTCATGCAGAAATCTACTGATACAAAACAGACCTTTAATGATACAGTGCATCAGCATGGGTCCATGACACAGGAATCTTTTCAGCTTGTTTTCCTTTAAAAATAAAGTGAAGACAAATGTGTTTTGAAGCACCATGTCTTCATCTCCTAGAAATGGTCAGTGAGAAAAAAACAGTTATGGCAAAAGAGCTAAGTTGCTCAGCTGATGTAGGGATTGAAATTTTTCGTTCTCTGTCTTTATAGCAGGTCATGTAGCATATTAGGAGTGAAAGCTGAGAGGTGATAAGATTTTTTATTTGCTACATCTTTCAAGGGATGGTCCTTCTCTGTAGATGTAGGAATCCCTGATGGGTAAAGGGAATTTAATAAGAAAATGCACAAATTCTCTGTGGTTGAATTTGCGTGCATGATGCCAGTTGCAGACACAATTATTTAAGATACTTTTTTATCAGTTTATTCTGTAAAAAGGAAAACTATCTTCACCAGCAGAAGAGGAATAGTTGTTTTGCGGTGGGAAAAATTAGTCCAATGATTCTGAAAAAAGGTAAGACATGCTTTTATCTTTCTTTGCATGAAGCAAGTGGTCTGACAGGGTATTCACCCAAGGTACATTATGTCTCTGGCCATGGCTGAGGGCTTATGATCCTGGACGTGATGCCTACATAAGTACTGAGTTGTGGGAGGCACACAGCAGGATCCTCTGGTGGTCCATGTTAGGAGCTGGTTACAGCTTCTATCTCCCCTGGCCATTGTCCTTCCCACCAAGTGCAAAAAAAAAAAAAGAGACAAGGAAAGAGAAGTGCTGAGGGTCCTGATACACAGCAGGGTCTCAGTGCAGGGTTAGGATGAGGAGAGGACTTACACCAAAGCTTGGAATCTTCCATGTTTGACATGCAATAATATGAAAAGAATGTATTTTTTATGGCTCTGTGGATCCAAAACGTATATTAATGAGTTTGCCTAATTCTGCTCTTTAATTTTAGGGTTTTTTTGTTAGTGCTGAAATGATGGGAAAAGCCTTTTAAAAACCGAGACAGTGTTTTCCTTTAACCTAAGCTCTTGACAGGTATTAAGGAGCACAGTAAGATATGAAGAATGCCATTTTCATTTCCCCCTTGGATTTTTTTGATATCTACATCTTGTTTGCAAAGCTTATATCTTTCTCAATGCTTGTACAATTTTCTTGTACACGAAACTTGCAGGAGGATTGGGTGGGAGGAAGATGGTTATTTCTGCGAGGTTATAGCGGGGTGTTATAGGGTCAACATATCATTAGGATCTCCAGGTTTATCTCATAAAAGAATTATTTAAAAAAAAATGAAAAAAAAAAAAAAAACCAAAACGAAAGCAGAACCACCAGTCAGCAGAAAAGCGCAAGGAAAAAGAAAAACCAACTGACTTTTAAAATAAAGAGAAATAACTTAATCTGAAGCTAGAGGAAATAAATCAATAAAAGTAATTTTGTGTTATGTGTGGAGGCTTCACAGTCTTAGCTTTCAACTTGCTGTCAGTTCTACAGGTTTAATTTATTTATAGAATTTTAAATTGAACCTATTTTGTCCAGTCATCCTCTTTCTTGCGATAGTTTATTAAATCTGGTTTTGAAATGCATCATCGAAATAGGGACGGGCTTTGTAGCCCACTGGCACTGGCCACGTCACAAGGCATGAGACAACATACTCAGGGATACAGGGATATGTATAATGTGATATTGGAACTGGAGTCATTGTGGCTATCAGCTGAGTTGCACATGGGCTTTACAGGTGCGTGGTGTATGTGGATTAGTCAGGGCGATGGCAATGAGTTTGAGCTTTGTATACCCATTTCGTAGGGGAATATTGTGGAAATGCAATCAAGTGGAAGTGAAGCTATGACAAGCTTTTTCTTTTCTCATAAGGCATCTGCCTCCCAGGGTCACACGTGACCATATAATCTTCATCCAGCATATCTACAGGTGACTCTGCCTCAGACTAAAACCTTTCAGAAACATCTGAAGAAGAGAAAACAAAAAGAGGACACTTAATAACCTCACAAGCTGGCTGACTCAGTGCAGGTGTCAGTGCATATACCCGGCAAGTTTCAGTACTTGCTATCTACCTCACAGTTACACATGGGGAAGTGGCGCTTGACTCAAAGTCAACTCATACCCAGTTATGTCCTTCTATAGTATCTCCAGAGCTTTGCCACTTGCTGCTTTGCCATAGCAGCTATCATTTACCATATAGCACGGCAACAAAAATAAATCCCACTTTCCCGCAACTCCGCAGCAACTTTCCTCTCATGGCAATGGCCTCTCTGCCTTGGCTCATTGTCTTAGCATGTTTTTATAGGCTAATGAGAGCTATGACTTTCATTTAGTGGTAATGAATAGGTTCCTTTCATGTGACCCCTGGGCTACTTAACCTCAGCTGCTTCTGCAGGCTGAGCAGGCCTTGCTGAATGTGTCCATAGAAAAGCAGGCCCTCTACATGGGCAGCTGTAGCCCAAGGGTGGAGGACAAAGCCCTGCTCTACCTGTGGAGGCTTTGCAAACTCAGTGGTGGCCCAAGGGTGCCCCAGGGAGGAAACATGGCAGATCCAAGATGACCTGCCCTGCTCGCTCACTGCCATAAATAAATGATGGGTAGAAGACCCTGTAAGTGGAACATCTTCCTCGAAGCTCTCTGGATGTTACATATCTTCAGGACTCAAACTCCTTTTCTTATAGCCTAGAAAAATATTTTATTCAGAGCACAGTTTCCAATTCCAGGAATATCATGCAAAAATCTGAAGCATCAGGGCTCTCCAGTCCAAATGGAAGACCAGGTTACATGTGCCAGTAGATTCTGCAGGGAAAATTTCTGGGAAAAGACAGAAGCTGTTTACATCTTTAAATGAAGCAGTACTAGAGATATTGAAAGCAACGTTAAGAAACCAAGGGGTCTAGCTCTCTTTGTAGATGCTTATCAGGAAAATAAATGAACCTAATAAGCACTGTCACTAGCTCTTATCAACACTCAAGCGCTATCAAGATCACTGAAGGCAAGCAAAAGCACTGAAGCCCCTTTGACCCCCTATAAAACAACTGATTTGTGAAGAAGTGTTAAAACATCAAGCGGCCGCGGGAGAGTCGTGTACTTGCCTCTCTGTGCATGTGCGTGTGTTTATGCGTTCCATCCTCCGCGATGCGCCATCCTTTCTTCCCCCTCGTCCCTCCTCCCGTGGCCACTAGGTGGGGCAGCGACGCTCCTCTCAGGGCAAAGCTGAGAGCGCTCCTGAACCTGCCCCCAGGCTACCGGCGTGTCAGAAACTTTCCTTTTTTTACGGGGGGGAAGCAAACGCCTCCTTGCTCCTGCAAAGGCCGGAAGCTGAAATTGCGTGGCAATCGGGAAAGGAGAAATCAGTGCAAAGCTCTCTGGAAGGGCGCCTTCGTGGAGCTCATTCCTATCTGGCGTTCGACATTAATGCACTCTGCATCAGAGCCCTACGCTTCATCTGGGGAACTGTAGGTTTGTCCTATGAGCACCCTTATGATTCCTGCTTTTTCCTAGGTAAATAAAGAAATGCACTGTAACCCACTGATGTCAGAAGACATCACCATTTTTCAAATACCACGGTGTGAGAGAAATCTTAAATTAATCCTCCCCTAAAAAAAATCTCTGGCATAAGGAGCAAAGGTTTGGAAAAGAGGGAGGAAAAGCCCAGAATCATATGAAAATCTGCCTCATAAAGTTAGCAAACTCCTGCCCACATTATTTTGTAGTTTGTTTACTTGTGGCTACATTAAAATTGCATGCAGATCCAATGACTAGATTTTGTTAATAGCCCACAGAGGGACAATCGTCGCTGAAGCCTGAACACTACGATCCATTTTCTCTAATTATTACTTTGTAACCCTTTCTAATTTGACAGCTCCTGCTGAACGCAGGTTCATTTATTTTGTTTCATTGTTTCATATAAAGAAACATCAGATAAGCATAACAGCAGAGCATTAATAATGAGACCCACTAATTTGAAACATACATTAATCGCACATTAAGAGCACATAATGGCCTTCACTGGGGCTCCTGGAAAGATTCTTCATTGTAGAATCCCTTTAAATGGTATAAATCACCGGGCTGTGCTGCACACTTAACAAGGAACAGGAAGAGTATCCGATTCCTAGTGGCCTACAAGTCAAGAATGGAGAGAGGTCAAGAGTTTCATTTCCCTTCTTGGCTCTTTTTTATAACTGTCAAAATGATGGAATCAAGGTGGATGTATTTGCTCCTGATGAAGTCGTTTCTGCATCTGTCAGTGAACTTTGAGGGCGTTTATATGTTTTCCTCAGAAGGGAAAATTCTGTGGTGTTTCTAAAAATCTAATGTATCTCTCAGTTTTTTGAAGGTTTTAACATAAAATTATGTATTTCTAAAGAAGCAATGTGAAAACGTACGACTACAAAGGTCAGCAAGTCCAGTCTCCTGCTAGCTCAGTTAACGGCATCAATATTTCTTTCATGAACTCATGGAGTTCTATCTTAAATGTATTATGGTTTTTAATTTTGATCCTTTTTATTCCCGTAACCTAATTTTAGAAGGCTATTCCAAAACTCCATTTTATTGACCTGCCTGAAAATTTGCCACTGGGAAATGTCATTATCTCACTCTTTTACTTTCCGCTACCTCCTTCCTTATTCATTTTGTGATATAGCTAGTCCCTATCTGCGGTGTAAAAGTATTGGCATTTGTTTTGTCTTCATGCCCCTGTCTTCTCAATACAGTGACCCTTTTTTTCATGGTATTTACTCCACTTTATAAAAACATGTTCAACTTCAAGCTTAATTTTGCTAAGCTAAACAGGGCAAGCTGGTTTGGACTCATTTAGTAAGATAGATTAATGCCTTTCCTGCATTCCAGCTTGACTTTGTCTTTTTTGCATGTGACTGATTGGAATTATAAAATTTTCTCCAGATGGAATTTCCTCAATGCTTTGTACAGTCACATTATCACATCTTCATATCTTCTGGAAAAGCTGTAACTGATAAATTCATCTCCCCCCTCCTCTCTCTCTCCCCCCCCCCCCCCTCCCGCCCCTTGCCACACATTAGTAGATCGTAGCTCTCTTAACAATGCATTAGTTTGGCCAGACGTTTTAATCATTTTTAGCTCTCAGCTGATGATGAGTCAGCTTGAAGCAGTCATTTTTGCTGTCTTTTAACTGAGGCATGATTTGCATTTTTGCACATTGTGCTTTTGAATTTAAACTATTTCTATCTTTCCAAGCCTCATGATCATTCAGTTATTCCCATAAAATATTCCAGTCTTCCTCAGATGCTGGCAATATTTCAAACTACATGTCATCAGGAAGTGTGATGATATAACTGCTTTGCGTTAGCCAATTCCTTACTCTCTGACTTAACTAGCTCCTGTCTTCTCCATTGTGGTCTGCTTTATATAGATTAGGTATATTGTGCCTGCTTACTCTAGACCTTTAATTACCTGGTTTCATACAGATGGAATGGACCTCATTTACTCTGCTGCAGTTTATCCTGTTTCCCTTTTCCTTTCCGTTCTTTATTCTTTCCCTCACAGTTTGATCTAGAGCCCTGTGTAGCACACAGGTCAGACTAATGGGCTTGTGGTTGTATGAAACACTGCAAGTCCTTAAATATAGGTACTAAATTTGTTATTCTCTGGTTGCACAGCTATATCCCTTCCCATTATTTCAATGCCCTTTTAGTGAACAAAATCCTTCAGCCATCAAATCCAGAAATACCTTCACCTGAATTTGTTGTTCTGTCTGTATTTGAGGTCACTGTATTTTCCCTTTCTCGCTCAAAACGTAGTACAGACCTCTACTCAGTCCTGTCACTGATCACTCTCAGCCTATATACCAACATCCGATGAGTAGGACCGCTTGTGGCAACCTCTTCACAAATGGTTTTGCATAGTTGGGATGTTGAGTTATCTCATTTTTCTTCTCTCAAGCTGTTGACATACAGTCCTTAAAAATATTTGTTCTCTCCATTTTGTCAGCAGTGTACCTTCCAGGCACGTATACTAAATGTGTCCTCTTATGCCCTGTGTTACCTGATGGCTCAGCTTTGGCATTGCAGGTCATCACTTGATGTTTATGGAACTGCAGGGCATCTCTCCAGCATTGATGGGCTCTTTTTGAGTTTGAATTGCTGCTAATGTTCACTGCCTAAGAAAGGAAGGGGTCCCCATTTGATCTCTACCAGCTCAAAGAAAGCTGTGCAAAGACTACTCTGGTCAGGGAAAGTTAAGCAACAGCCCAGAAATCAGAGCTTGTCTTAGAAGGTACTGTATAATGCATGGTTTGAAACAACAGCCTGCCTAGAAGAGAAGTATTTTTAGCTTTTCACAAAATTGCTGGTTTATGCTCAGATAGAGCAGTAATAGCTGCAGTTATTTGCTGAAGGAAGGCAAAATTCCTTGCTCTCTGTTTTTACTGTGGACACTCTTTGATGACAATTACCAAAATACCATAGTTGTTTCTCAGAGTCGCCTAGCTTTGCTCTCACTAGCTGTGCCCTGCTGCATTACTGACATTCATGCTTCTTTTCTTCTAACTGGTTCCATCCTTCCAGCTCTCCAGTTTTGTTCTAACCACTGTCTAATCACCTTTTAACTGAATTTCCTCATTAGATCCCATTAGCAAGCCTCTCCCAACCTTCTTTCTGCAGAAGGATAAAAGGCAAGTGATCAATTTCTGTTTATCCTGGGATAGATATGTCATGGTGCAACAGTTTGCAGGTAGTGAGGGGCACCGCGTGAGCAGCCAGACTCTAGAGGAGGTAGGGCAGTTAGGTGAGGGGAGTCTGCTGTCTCATGACTTTCAGGAGAGAAGAAAGGCACCAGCCCCAAACCAAGTGCATCACCTGCTCTGTAACATTTCTGCCCGGGGGGTCCTGGCAAAGCTGGTAAGAAGTTGTCCTTGCTTTACAAGAACTGTTGCCTGCATGCCTCAAAAGTGTTACAAAGGAGGAGTTCATAATGGTCCACTGCTCTTCCTCCGGGTGCCACTGTACGCTTGTAGTCCCATTATGTGTGATGATCTGCTAAGCATTAATTTCAGCCTTTACCCTATGATCAGGGTGTGCAGCAGCTCCATTTCCATTGTGTTCTGCCAGACGCTTCCTGCTTAGCTGTAATAAATGGTGGTTCCCTGACTGCCTACATATTTAAACATGACCTTTTTTTTTCAGGTAATACACAGATCATTGATAATTAAGACAAGAAGCAAATTTTAGACCCAATTTTCTGTGCTCCATTTAGATTTCTATTCTGCTTTTTGCCTCACCACGTTCCTTGGTTATTATTGTAAGTACATTTTTACCACAGGGTAAGAATGTATTTGTGGATTTAAAAAGTGAAGCAAGCTAAGCCATAAATATTCTTATCTCTTTCTTGCCATTTGTTAGTTACAATTTCTCCTATAAATAAGAATTTCAATATTTGCATTTGTTTCTTTTGTCTATATATTTTTGGAGCAACTCTTGCCCTTTCTATGTCCTTCTAAGTGGTGACTCACTCTCATTTCCTGATTTATGTTGTTCTAATTTACACTTCTTTTCCCCCAAATTCACAGGAAAGAGCTTCCTAGTAATGCCATTTATTAACAGGCTGTGTGCTTAGAATATACTTTTAGCTAATGTGAACACCTTTCACCCCTTTTTTTTTATTAATAATTATTTTATTGGGCCAAACCTCTTGAAGAGCATTCAGGTTGAATAGGTTGCTGAATTTGTAGGCCACCCATCCACTAAAGCAGGCACTTTGGGCTGCAAAAAAGTCTGTGTGTTTGAGTAGCCTACTAATGAAAATGAGCGAGCTTCACATGCAAATGAATTCAGGCTCCAAGACTGGCCTCCCTCCTTTCATTATTCTGTTTTATATCCCAGACAGCTACTGTCATGCATTACAGTCTATAAAAGCAAAGCTGGGTGCAGCCCAACAAATTCAGAAGCTGTCTGAAAATCTTTTCACAGCTTTCCATCTTCTGGTTACAAGCTTAATGTTAAAATTATCTCTGTTCCAAAAATGCTAGTGGTGCACATTTATCTGTTTTCAAATATATAATCTGCATGTTTAGTTATTGTTTATTAAAAATCTCATCAGACACAGATTTCCTGCAATAGTATAATGTTTTGCAATGCTTATTTTACAGTAGTTACCTTATTTGATTGACCCGCATTACTTTCCTCATTAATTACTGCTTTTTACCTGCTCTTAAAAATAGGCATAGCTTTCGATCTGTGTTGATTTCTATACAAGTCTTAACTTTCGATTAATAACCTGGAGCTTATTTAAATTATTGTGTCCTCTTGAGTAGTGTTATTTTGAAAAAAAATAATCTCATGAGAAGCACAATGGTGGGAGGAAAAGCAATATATTACAGGAGCAGCTTGACATCTCTATCATAAGAACTTCACATTTAGATTCTAGAAGTAAATGAGAAGAAAAAACCATCCAATCCACAGAAACCCATTAAAGAAAAAATCCTGGTGTGTATTTACACATTCTAACACCTCACAGTTTAATTTTTCATTCTGGAAAGAGAAGATGACAGAATTTTTAAAATTATTTCTGCAGTAAAGGTTTTCAGTGGTTTAGGAGTTTGGCTATGAAGCAACTGCTTGCAAGCATCTCACATTTGAACATTCCCCTAAAATGGAGTTTTTTTGAGACCTCAGTGTGTTTGGCTAAATTTGTACTAACAAAATGTGACTTTCTAAGAGGATACTGCTTGTATTGGGCTGGTTGAGATAGAGTTAATTTTCTCCATAGCAGCCCTCATAATGTAGTGCTTTGTATTGGTAGCTAGAAAGGTACCTGTAACACACAAGTGTTTTGGCTACAGCAGTGCTTGCACAGCATCAGGGCTGTGTCTCCAACATTCCACCCTCGCCAGTAGGCTGGAGCTGGGCAAGATCTTGGGAGGAGACACAGCCAGGACAGTTGACCCAAACTGACCAAAGGGATATGCCATGCTGTATGGCATCTGCTTATCAATAAAAGCTAAGGGAAAGGAGGAGGAAGGGAGTGGGGGGACATTCATTATTTACATTTGTCTTGTGGAGCAACTGCTACATGTACTGAAGCTCTGCTTCCTGGAAAGTAGTTAGACATAGCCTGCTGATGGGAAGTAGAGAAAAAAATCTTTTGCTTTCCTTTGCTTCCATGCATAACCTTTGCTTTACTTTATTCAACTCCCTCTGTCTTGACCCATGAAGGTTTTTTGCATCTTATTTACTCCCCTACCTGTCCTGCTGAGGAGGGGAGAGATAGATCTGCTTGGTGCATCCCTGCTCCTAGCCAAGGTCAACACACCACACTAGTACAAGTATAAATAGTGAAAAAATGAAGTACTTCTGAATAGTTGCTCTTTTCTGCTAGGGAGTATTTTGGGTTTCTTCCATTAATATTTCCTCTATGTTGTCAGAAACCTTATAAACTGTCTGTGAAGCAGAGCTATTTGGTTGGATCTCTTATTTCGCCTTAGTTGAAAAATTATCTTCTGCTCTTTTTGCTTGGTTTGTTTTTTTAAAATTAAGTAAAGAGATTCCTGCAATCGAGTCTTCATTTGGCAGAAATCAAATGATCACTATTGACTTCAGAGGAGGTACTTTGACTTACAAAACCGGGAAGTATAATACTTTATTGCATATTATGCACCTTTTTGTTAGCAAATTACAATGAAACTAGAAACATGGTCCTGGAAGAGATGGGAAATGATCCTTTAGTCTGTGTTTCGGATTGACCAAGCACCTCTGTAGTTTTTCTGATCTATGTCTGTAATATCTCTTTCTCAAAATCCTTTGGATAAACAGAATTTGCAATCTGTAGATTTCATATCCTGTGGCTCACAGGATGTCCCTTCCTAACTGGAAAGATTTCTCTTTGTTCTTTGCCTCCTATTAAATTAGTTTCTCTGTTTTCCTGCATGCTCAGGGTGTGGAGAACAATTAAATGCTCCCTTTTTAAAAAACATCTTTTATTCACTGGCAGGCTTCTGTCATACTGTCTTCTCCCTACTTCTTTTCTTACCAACTCTCACTTGTGTTCACTGCCTGGACTAAACTATATATGTAATTCTTTCAATATAATATACTTATTCACTTTCCTATTCGATAATGAATAGATGTTTGTAAATTACTGTGCGTTATGTGCCTACTTTGGCTTCCCTAAAATTTGATCTCTCTTATGACTTCCAGTCCAGGTATACCTTTGTACTCTTTGGTATGCCTACCTTAAAAAAAAATACCAACTGTTTCATTTCTCTGTCCTGCATCAGCTGTTACTATATGTATTATGCTCAATTGCTCATCAAAATCTCAAAGACTCCCATCTCTCTTGCATAGTAAAATCCATTAGAGTTGCCCCAATTGTTCACATAAGAAACAAGCTATTCATCAAAATAAAAACAAACCAAAACAATTTCCTTTGATATATTTTCATTACTTTTTCATTACTTGGTCTTCTTACTGCATTTTAATGTGGAAATATTGGGGTTTTTTTAGTTGGAAAAACATTATATAACTCAAAGAAAAAGCTACAAAGTTGCCCTTATTGCTATGTAGAGATCGTGCTACCACAATTGGATGTTACAATCTGCTCCTATTACCTTAAAATATCATTACTGCTGTTGTGGGTCATAGTTTCTTTAAATTCATGGTCATCTTCCAGTTACACGAGTTCTTTTTTCCTGGTACTATCAGAAGTGAAGCTGCATTTGGGCAAAATGAAAAATAATTTCAAGCAATTTAGAAATTAAATGTTTGTTTCCTATCAGAAGAAAAAATCCAAGAGGACAAAAGCCCTATAAATGTATTGCATAATTTCATTTTGCTTTTTGAGAAATTAGGCAGTTGAAATATCATGCAAAAAATTAAAGTTAATTTTTCTCCCAGGAATACATAACATAGAAGTAAGAAGAATCTTCTGAGTTTTAATCTTGATCCCTTAACATCTTGAGAAACTTGATCGTATAATTATTAGACACATTTAGAATCTAATTGGTTTCTGCTTCTAATACACATATTGAATTCAACAATGATTCTGAATATATTTTCAGATTTTTCACAGCCAAATATATTTAAATATGTTTGGAATTGAACTCTCATATTGTTTCAGTGGTTCCAAATATGGATTTTGCTTAACAGACATTTTAACTCTTATGCTTTTGCCCATATTTTATAACTACTACATTAAAGTTTATAGACATAATCTAATCTAGTGTTTGAAAAGAGATGTTATTACTGTCTTTAGATAATTGTAATTATCTTTAATTACTAAAAAAAAGAAAATTACAGTTTTTCATCTTACAAAAGAAACTCCAAAATGTAGGCATTTGAATTGTATATATGTAAACAAAGATCAACTCTGGCAAAAACTGGAGATCTTTGAGTAATCTGATTTGTACAATCCAGAACTGTACTCCATGTAAATCTGTCTAGCAAACTTTGAGTGCTTTCTCCTCTTTAGCTTGCACACAGAAAATGAAAATGGACTCCAGTGAAGGGTTTACTGTAATATACAACCACATACTCTTTCTCATAGAAATCTGTCTTGTTCAGTGATGTTCTGGTTATTTCCTGCAGAATGACTCAGACTGAGATAATGAATGAGACTCTTGCTGGTAAAGTGCCTACTCCATTCATCTGAGGAGCTAGAGAGTGTAGTGAATGACAGCTGGGAAGAGAGATGCAATCTTGTACCTAATGCTATTAAAAAAAATTCTACTGACAAGTGAATTGTCTCCTGACCTTTTCCATAAAGTCATATCTTTCACAATCATTTTGTCCTCCTTTCTGGATGCCTCATTTGAGATGCCTGGGACCTGTGAAGTGGAGGTGCTGAACACCTCCATGAACTACTAGCAGAGATGGAAACCTTCTGCTGAAAGTCCTTCTCTGCCCTGACACTCAGTGTGACTTCAGGCATATCAGGATTTCTGACTCCATTTTTATTTTTATTCCTGTTTGGAATCAAAGCAGATTTGTCACTGTAAATTCCTGCAAAGTCACAAGCATGCTAGGGCCCCATAATTCAGCTCTGCTGGCAATCTTCTTTGGAAGCATTTTTTTCAGGCGTCAGATTTGGTATTCTCAATATTTTCTTGCTTTTAAATATATTTTAAAAGTATGTTTGTACCTAAAGGTTTAATAGGTTCTTCTTCCTTCACAGTTTAAAATTTTATCAGAAAATATTTTAGGCAAACAATAGATAACTCTCAAAGATACATGTCTGATCCTGTGTATGTATATGATTTCTATCAGTATGACTTGCCTTGAGAAATGCCCACCAAGTGATCTGAAGATATTTTAACTAGATGGCTTCTGCACTTCTTTGAGTGAGAGACTGTACAGAAGAGCTCAGCTCCATTCAGCAAAATGTCAAAACATCATAGTTGGATCTTTTTCACCAGTTCTGACATTAAATGTCTTCTGACGAAATGTTAAAAATCCCCAATGTAATTTAAAATCAAAATTCTTTTGATGTCTGGGAGTGTGATGGTCATTTAACTTTTTTTTTTTTTTTTTCTGAAACTCAGAAAACTTTAAAATCCCCAAAAAATTTTTTCATGGAAGATTTTTTTTTTTTTTTTTGGTGGAAGAATAATTGTAGCTCACTCTCGCCAAAGGATGTGCAGAGGGAAAAGGATTTAAAGGGGGCAGAATTCCTTCCAAATGACTGAAAGAACCTTGCTGCTAAGTTCAGGTAGCTTATGCCTGTCTGTGCTTCGATGGTTTTTCATTTTTCATAAGCAATTGGACAAAATTATGTACTATGCTATGGTTTCAGATTTCCTTGCACCTAAGTGCTGCAGTTTCAGGTTTGCCCTGATGGAGCCTCCTGCCTCTTTCCTATGGCCATGTTCCTTGAAGAGGAAAGCTAATACATTCTCTTGAAGGAAACGCACTATTTTAGCATGCTCCCCCCTGCTATTTCATTTTGGAAAAAAAAAAAAAGGGGGGGGGAGATGTGTTGGAGAAAGCAGAACATTACCATAAATGGCCCAACTTATCTACCTGTGTATCTGTCAAAGAGGCATTGACATCAGGAAAGATTCACAAGATAGAAAGAGCTGTCAATCACAGGGATCACTACCAACATTTTGGGCACCAGGGAAATTGATTTAAAAAAATCCATATTCCTAGGCTGTCTGTGCTTTCTAGTCCTGAAGATCACTCAGGAAAGACAACAGACTTTCTCTATGCAGCAGCTGATTCCTGGGGGCACACAGCCCCACCCCCCAATGTCAGTAACTATCTGAAAATGGCCATGTTGATTACGTTATATTTACCGAGAATGACATGTACTTGGAAGGGAAAATATCATTTTTAAAACACTAAGTGACAGTTTCCTTCCTTTTTAAAAGAGAAAGAACCCCTTTGGTTGTAAAAAGATTTTCTTCATGAATATAAACATTGCTTCTGCCTTTTGTGAATACTGAACAATTCAGAAACTTTAAAAGCTATATACATAATCTTTGTGTATTACTGTAATTTCTGCATAATTTTTCACATGGCATTGCATTCTGCCATGTCACATTTTCATAGTTATGAAAATTTCCTTCTTTTAATTGCGATTCAGAAAGTGCTGTCAAAGAAAGCTGAAAGGCTTGCAAAGAGAAATGAATGAATATATTCAAGTCTGTTTCATGAGCTAGTGCAAACACATAGTCCCTTTCAGAACCACCATGCCTTTTCACTCACGTAAAAAGTTATCACACTAAAGCACTGATGGATGATAATCCAGATTCAGAATCCTGCAGACCCTGAGTTTTCTTTTCAGCTCCCTGGGGCTCAGATAACACTTGAATGGGTGGACTAATATTTTCAAAGGTTTGTAGAATACTCAGATAAATACTAACCTTCAGATCCCAGCTGGGATTTAAACACAAAAAGAGTTGAGTAAGGTCATAAGAGCAAGTGTTTTTTGCAAAATTATCATTTTATTTTCAACAGAGAAGAAAACATAAACGAACTTAAAGCTGTGCATTTATCTGTAGCTCTTTCTTCATGGAAGAGAGCTCTACTCACTAAAAGAATTGGAAGACTGCAGGACATATAGATCATTAAAAGGTATTTGTGTTTTCTTTGACAATTCCAGAAGTCTCTATTTGCTGCATGTATCTCAGCCACACACCTAGCTAATTTAAATGATATACTCCATTTTCTTGCCAGCTAATAACAAATTTAGACCCTGAATACTGCTGTCATTTCTCCACCCTCCACTGCTTCCGCTGTTCTGTCTTTTCCCCATTCCTCTTATATCTTTTCCACCTACTCTTTTTCCACCTCCTTATCCCTCAATTTCTTCATCCCCAAATATTGCCAATGAGCAATTGTTCAAAACTTGAATGTTCATACAACCTCTTTAGTTTGTTATTGGTAGGCTATGTAGTTTGTTATTAGAATGAACAGGCTGGTAGGATCCTCTTTAGAACAGGGAATATTAAGTGTACATTTATTTTAATTTCTTAAAATGTATAATTTCAAAAGTACTTATTTCATAATCTACAACTTTGCTGGGTTTTATATGTGAACAACAGAATTTCTTCAAAAAGAGAAAGCAGCATGTATTTATTTCCAGGTGTTTCTGCTTCCTTTTCATCTCATTGTGTCACTGTATTTTTCTTGAAATTGTCTATAGGCTTAAATTCTCTGAGCTCAGAAAAGTACAGAAATCCATACAGTTTAAGGAGAGCAGCTAAAATATCAGTGATTTCCAGAAAGATGAAGGCAGACTGCAGCACATGCAAGTGACACTTCGGGGCAGAGAAAAAAGAAAAAGGAAATGTATTTGTTTAAAATTAAAATGGAGTGGTTCAACTGGTACTTATTTTAGCTAGAAGAATATATTAATCACTGTCAAAGAGACAAGTGAAGATTGTAGGAACTGAGCTTTTTTCTTTCCTTTGGGCAGACATATGAAGACAAATACCTTAAGCAAACTTTGAGTAACTGGAATGATTTTTCTCACATAAGATTTCCTTTACACACAAAATAAAACTTCCAAATTAAGAAGTTTGCCTCAGCGTTCTTAACAGATATAATCAGATACCTTGACAGGTTAAGAAAATTGAGGCTGTTCATCCTGGAGAAGACTTCTTGGAGACCTGATAGCAGCCTTCCTGTATCTAAAGGAGGCTATAAGAATGCTGGGGAGTAATAACTCTTCATCAGGGGCTTTAGCAATAGGACAAAGGGTAATGGGTTCAAATTTAAACTGGGGAATTTAGGTTAGGTATAAGGAAGAAATTCTTTACTGTGAGAGTGGTGAGGTGCTGGAACAGGTTTCCCAAAGAAGTTGTGAATGCTCCATCCCTGACAGTTTTCAAGGCCAGGTTGGACAGGGCCTTGGGTGACATGGTCTAGTAGAAGGTGATCCTGATCATGGCATGGGGGTTTGAACTAGATGATTTTAAGGTCCTTTCCAACCCTAACTATTCCATGATTCTATGATTCTGTGCAGTTTCTGGCAAAATGCACTATTTCATAACTCTGTTGACTTTTTACCAGCCGTACTGAACTTCGACCTTTTCATTGACTTGCTTTATGGGTTGTATTAGTTGTGCTAAGAAGGTGCTATTCCCACAATGATGAAATTAAGCTAGCATTTGGAAAGCAGAAGGAAATGAGACTATTTTTTTGCCACCGTCAGTTTTTGTAAATACAAGGAGAAGGGTTTGCATCTGGGTGGCTGCTGTCCTTTCATTTAATTTGAGAGAACACAGACACCTACCATGTAATGTCATTCTTCCATCATCCTAATCTAATATTAGGAACCTCGAAAGGAGCCTTGAGAAACATGGGAGCATTTTTAATCCATCACATAAATCCATGTCACACCTCAACTCAAATGCTTTGTACAGTCCTGCTCCCCCACCTCAATAAATGTGTGTTAGGACTGGGAGATGTTTAGAAAAGCAGTAATGATGGTAAAAGATATGGAATGACACTCATGAAGAGTTAATGAAAAAGGTCTTTGCCAGTCAGGAGAAGAGATGAGAAAAAGTGCTGTGCACATTTAGAAAACCTGTATCACAAACAGTGAGACGAGGAGAAAAAACTGTTTACTTCCTCTCTTGGTATGAAAATGAGAATCACATTAAATTAGTACGTGATGCATTAAAAGCCAACAGAAAGAGTATGGCCTGTGGCGCAGCTCATAGGTAAGCTTGAGAGTCTCTGCTGCATTATATAGTTGCCATCAGATGTGTGCAGACTCGAAAAGAGAACAGAGAAATTAATGGAAAAAAAACCCCTTTGGGGTTATTCCACATAAATAACCACCTATGGCTCAACCAAAATCTCTGAAGGCCTGAAGACTGTTCTGAGTTTTCATGTTTTATTCATGTTTTCATCATTTCTTTGTACTTACCTTGGCATACTTACCTTACCATAATTACCAGCTGTGGCCAATGGTCTTGTGCAATATCTGCTAACCTCCTGTGGCTCCTTTGCATTTTTATTATTTCACAGGTTTTCCCTGCTCTGATTTTGTATGTTGCTCTTCTCTTGGTCTCCAGTCTTCTTGCTGACTGTTAAAAACCCTGTCTTCTGTTAGTTTTTTCTTCTAGTAGGAATTAACTTTCTGTCAGTTTTTGAAGTTCAGTTGGATGAGGTTATTTGGCTTACTAGTTTGTTTATGGGAAAGAACACTAAAGACACTAAGCCAATACACCAGCACTCACCAAGCTGGTGTTATGGGTGAGGGATATTGACTGGAAAAATATTGAAATGTTATAATAATATTTTTCAAAATAAGTTTATAACAGAAAGTTACCTTCTTTGTTTTCAAAAAGTATTTGGAGAGAATAACTACAGAGTTGGGTTTTTATAGTTCAGAAGTTTTTTAAAGAAAAAATAAAATATGAAAATTGTATATTGGTTAAAATCATGTTTTTGTTGGAACAAACCAGCTTTTTTTTCTTTTTTCTCAGCAACAAAACTGCAGGATCTTTTTTTTTTCCCCACAGTTCTTTATTAGTTCTTAACCAGAAGAGACAACTTAAGAATTGAATTTCCATTTACTGTCATACTAACAATCAATACAGAAAAGATTTTTTTTTCCTTAAGTGGCATTTCCCTCTATCACAGATAACTGCCAACAAACTCCGTGGTTGTTTTTTTTGCTGTGTATGCCATTCCTTCAGCAACATTTATGTAATTCAAAGTGATTCCAATAATTCCATTAATATCAACGTTACTTTCAATTTCATCAAAGTATTTAAAGCAGTAACTAACCTGCTCTCCCAAGGATACAGTATTTTTCCAAAAGTTAGCCAGGAGATTATGATGACCAGGACAAGGCACATCCATATTTCAAACTAAAGACCTGTATTTGGCATCACATTATGTTTGCTCTACAATAAATCATATGACTTCAAAAACTGTAAATAAGATGATATTCAAGAACAAGACAGTATTAGAGAACACAAGGTAAGCCTCATAGGTAGCCTTTAAATTGTAACCTTTATTTATCAGATAATTTGTCCCAAAACCAGGAATGAATTAGGTGGTTGTTTTTTTGGGTTTGGAGGTTTTTTTGTTTTGGTTTATTATTTCAATTGAGTCAGAGAAGAAAAACGTAAATGTTTCTGAAAGGCTTCTTGATTTTTTTGAGTTTTGTTTCTTATTTTAAAATTCTAAAGACTTCTGAGCAGTAAAATAAAATTGTAATGCTTCACCCTCTTGATCCTTTCCTACAAAAATAGAACTTCTTCCAAAACTAACAAGAAGTATAAAGAAGAACATATATTTACCTTAAGTTATGGGTACCTTAAAAGAAGAATTTACAGTAAAGGTTCATTAAAAGAATAAAATCTGTACAATAGACTGGAAATAGGCTGTAATTGCTGCTAGGGAAGATGATTTATGCATAGTCTCTGCTGAGACCTCTGCTCATTTCTGGCTCAGTTTCTGGTTTCAGTCCCAGATGAGCAGAGTCAATACAAATGTGTCAATTAAATGTTTAGACAAAAATTCAGCTTTGTTCTTATACAAACTTCTGCACTAACTTTGTCAGCAGAAGGAAAGAACAAACTGCAGCTGTGCCTCTCCTTGCATTTGAAGAATGGGAAGACAAAGATTTACAAAGGTGCAATGGTGGAGCACCTACTGTGGTCCCTTGTTCCAAAACCCTTACAGAGCTGATTCATGAAAAGTGTCCTTCAGCTTCCCAGTCTCCTTATGAATATGAGATTGAGTTTTATATTTTCTTAATTATGGTATAAAAAGCATAGCAGGTCTTAACATGTATAGTATGAAAATTGTTGCATGTTATAACTTGTTTCATTAGATCTAAGTTTTGGGTCCTTCATTTTAGATAAACTGCAAACTGACTCTTCTTTCATTGTCCTTTCATTTTAGTCACACTAGTTTAATAACTTAGTCAAACATATGTGCTGTTTATTTTTGGAAATGGTCAGCTGCATTATCTAGGGGTGTCAATTACTTAATATTCAAGAAATTATAAGCAGTGATTAATTTGGTCTGGTATTTATAAAACCCAAACATTAAAGTACAAAGCATTAGGATTAATGCAGTCTTCTTTATTTTTTGCGATCCAGCTGCAAAAATACAGAGTGTATTCACAAACTTTGACAGGAGACTGCAAAACATCTATTTGACAGATCATGGCTCACTTTCATACTGGGAGACAACGAATGAATCAATGAATGAATGAATGAATGAAAATGAAAGAAAAATTCATCTTTCCATGTATACTTGCTTATACATATTTGTGTGAGAGTGGTGATACATTCCCCCCCGCCCACCCTCTGGACTACCCTACTATCTAAGGAATACCCATCAGACCTTGGCTCTTGTGTAATGAGTTGGGCGGTGAAGAGCCCTTTGACCATACCAGGACGACTTACACAGCTAAGAATGGAGCCACTGATTGTACCAGAAACTGCTGACACATAACTAAGGTGGGAAGTAAGCCCAGGGATAACCAGTCATCCTCTGACAACCTCAGATCATTCCTTCTCTTGACCATAACCTGGGTGGAAGTGTACCAGTTTTACTGGACTTTTGTTTCTAGTAATTACTGAATCAGGTTGCGGTCAGGATGGAAATTTACTAATGACTAAACTAATCGTCTTGCAACCCTATAAATAATGGTCTTAAGTGAGGCCCTTCAAGCTGTCCTGGACTGCAGTGGGCTGCAGCCAACGTCTTCAAGTGGAACACCTCTCAGAGTTTGCAAACTCTCAGGTTTGCAATAATCAGAGGACCATCACTGAAATATGGGACCTGGCCTGAGGTCTCTCCACTTCTGAAGACTCAACCCTTGCCTACTGAGAAATGTGGAGATATTAGATGTGAATATTTCATAGACCTTGGGGAGAATTTTTGACAGATACTTTTAAGGGGCTCTTAGTAATCTGCTCTAGTGGAAGGTGTCTCTGCCCATGGCAGGGGGGTTAGAACTAGATGAGCTTTAAGGTCCCTTCCAACTCTAATCATTCTATGATTCTATGATTCCATGATTCTGTGATTCCTTACATCTTTATGTACATGTGTTTGTGTATGTGTGTAAAGATTGCTATAGCAAGTGTAGTAAATTCTATTGACTCCCTTTGTAATATCCAGCTTGAAACCACAAATTATTGCTAGATGAAAGCCGTGTAAAATTCCCTTTGTTGTGAACTGATACGCTTGTAATTCCTTAGATATGTAGATCTTTGAAGAAGTCTGAGACTGAAACTAAGGCTAGATCCAGCTGCACCCAGGCTCTGTCAGGAGTTTAGGATGCAAGAGGGTCTATTCTGAACCTCATGACTCAGTGGGAGTGTTGCCCTTGTCCTTTGTACCTTTAATCTCTGTATCAATAGTTTTTAGCTTGCTTTTATATTGATTTTCCCTTGTACATTACAACCATGCAATAAGTAATAGAGTGAACCTTGCTATTGAATTCTGTTAAGTCATACCTTTAAAGATCATATTAAAACTGCTTTTGTTACCTTTGACGATCATTCTTTAAGTGACCCTAAACCACTCTTTTTGTGACTCTGTGTGTGTGCGTTCACGCATATAAATGTGTGTATGTGTTTATGAAAGAGCACCACTGTCATCATACTTCAAAGGTGGTCTGAATGTTAATATATATAACTGAATCAGAAGAGAAGGAATCTTAGAAGAAAAGCCTACCTACCCATCAAGGCAATGAAATATTTGGGATTGCTAGCAAACTTCATTGCAGATTCCTGCAGCCAGGAAAGGCACAGAGAAGAGGGCTGCCTGAAGCCTTGATGAGGACTGAGGGTCTGTATGGCTGCTGCCCCATCACACAGATTTCACTGTCCCAGTCTATGACTGTGCAGCCATAACAGGTTTATGAAGCTTTGATGATGTATTATTTCTGGGGATTGCTATGAATGATTAGTGCAACTGCCATTGTAGGTGATTTTTCAACATGTAGACTTAGTAACTTTGTTATTAGTAACAATAATTTGTAACAATAAGTAACAAAATTGTGCTTTTTGCGGTATTTCATAATGTACTTTTATTACTATAGTTTTCTTTCGGCATCTACAGTTTGCTTCTTAACAACTGTAAATTCTTCAAGAGCAGTAGCAGAACAAACAGATGCTCAGGTAGATGTTCAGCTATGGAAGAAAGCGTAGGAAGGGAGCTCAATCAGACAGCAGCAGTAGAGGTCAGCATCACTGTTTGCCCTAGTACCAGACACAAATCTCAGGCTGGAGCTAGACATGGAGGAGGGAATTATTTTTATCCTCTGCACCACAGGTTCACACTCGAAGGGAGAGTGGTATGTGCTCTCTGCTCAGCTGCAGGGCTTGGTGCCATCAGTGTAGTCTTAACACACCTCAGACTCCCTTGTCTCTTGCAGTATGCGGCAGGCCCTATTATCAAAGGATATACACCGTTGCAAACCCATCTCCCTCACAGTGCTCTGCAGCTCTCCTAACCTTTGCTGAATAAAAAAAATAATTCTGCTGTGAAAATTAGTGTGGATCCTCACCTGAAGTACCATATATAATTAAGTTAAATCATCATGGTATTTGGTTAATTATTATCAGTAAAATGATAACTGCAGACATTCATGTACAACTCTGGAAGGTATTTGTGAGATATGTTTACTTTCATTGATAGACAAGGGAAAATAAACTTCTTTAGAAGATCAGATACAATTTTAGATATATTTTTTTTAGTTTTCATTTGCATTTTTTCTCCATATTATCTTATCTTCCTGAATCCCATGGTCATGTGAGGTATTGTTACAATGGGTCATGTCAGCAACATCTTTTATTTTAGCTTTTAAAAAAGTCTTGTTACCATGGTAACTGCCATATGACCTCCTTGAAATAACATGCACAATATAGAATTTGATCTTTTGCACTGTAGAATGTTCAAGGGAAAATGTTCAGTTTAAGGACTTTTTTTTCCAAATTTTAATGACGTTTGAATGATATTTTTAATGATCTAACTGCTTTTGCCATTTAAAATACTTTTATAAAGAAAACAAATGAGTGCACCAATGCTTACATCTGTCCCTGCTGACCCTTTCAGGTAGTGGCAGAACTGACAGTACGCATTATTCTCCATACAGATAATATAAAAGTTATATCAGTGATTTGTTTCAGTCATTGCATTCTGCTTACTATTTCCCTCAAACAGCTCAGACAATAGAGTCATTAAGCTAAGGCAGACAGAAGGGTTTTCCCTCTGCTCACATTTATCTAAATTATTTTATTCAAAAATTCATAGACTTTAAGACCAGAAGCGACCATTGTGATTATCTAGTCTGGAGTCTTGCACAGCATAAATCACAGAATATCACACTGCAGTAGCTTAGTAAGCCACAAATATCCTGGTGAACCTTTAGGAACATATCCTTGCTAACCACCTTTGTACAGAAAATGTAAGCAAACATCCAGACTTGGGTCAGCTCTTTTTGCTGCCTGCGTGAAGGCAAAATATGTATCCATATTTTGTCTGCTTTGTTCTGTCCTGGACCTTCTCAGGCCTGGCCTTTGGAGCAATTTGTTGTGTCATGATTGTGTGTTTCAGCTTCTGAGGGACAGTTAAGCTTTCTGGCTTTTAAGTGTCCTGGGGATAGAAGGTAGCAATGCCTCAAGAACACTACAGCAGCAACAAAACAGATTTTTCACTCAAAATTTTGTAGTTTAAAAAATACATTTAATAAAAATATGTCAAGCAACGTATTTCATACAATCATTTATGATAGTCCCATTCCTGTTCCTGTAGTGGCGAGAGGTGCAAGCCCTCCCTTCCTGAGCATACATTGCTAGTTCTTTGCCCAATTCTGTTTACCCTTAAACCTCATCGATTTCCTATCAGTCTTTCAGCTGCCAGTTACGCCTCTCAAAATCTCTGCAGACTGCAGAGTCTTGTATAGATGGTACAAGCCATCTAGAAATCAACTTCCTAAGAAGGTGCTGGTAATTTTAAACTAGTAAGATTTATCAAGTCACGAAAAAAATCCCCGTATTTCTCTAGTTATATATAATCCTTTCCTTTCTTAGTTGAGTCAGAAATGTGGCAACAATATTTGCTGAGCCTGCACGAGGTAATGAACACAACAATGCAAATTATTATGGTCAGATTTTAAGGGAGAGATTAGAATTTAGAAAAATTATTTCAGTGAAAAATTATGTCCTGATTTTTCTTTCTAAAATGAAAATCCAAGAATTTTTCTATGAACTCTTTTGAAAAGTTTTTTCTTGTTTGTGAGACATTTTTTCTTTTCTTTCATTTTTTTCTAAAGAATTGTGAAAGAAATAGGATTTTTATTTACAAATTTACATTTTATTATCTGCATGCATCACAAAAAAAAATTGGTCTCGAGTTTCTACTTTTGACAGGTAGCATAAGTCTGCTGAATTCAGCGAAGTTACACAGTTGGAAATCCAAGGTAAATGAGAAGAAATCCAGCTGTTTCTGTGGACTTTGAGAACACTGTGGGGGTTTTGTAAATTAAAACATAACTTCTATAGATTTCAATAGGGGTTATTATTAGAGACAAGAATTACAAGAAAAATGTCTGTTCATTGCTTCAAGCTTGTGTTTTCTAAACTTGACTGAAGCAATTAATGGTGATCTTAATGCTAGTAAGAAATACACATCTTTCAGATTTATTTTGCTGGGCTTCATGTATAGCTATGATAATTTTATGAAAACTTACACTACACAAAAAAGCCAAACATTGCACTCAGTTAATTCATGCTTGAACAAAGTGACTTTTCTACTTCTTTCAAGCAACAAAGCAAGAGAGACAAAATGAGTTTTGCAGGAAGTGTAGGAAGAGACAAACAAACCACTAATAAAGGAAAATACTGAAACAAGCCGAGTCACATTATTTCTCCTCTCCAGACTGTCGAATAAGGTACTGCATGCCTGACATTACAAACTCCCTCTGAGCTTCCCAGGAGGCAGGACTGGTTTTGTACTCATAAATGAAAAATACGGTCTGAGATTGTCCATGTTTATAAAGTTTATAAAGTCGATGAGAAAATGAGCATGAGCTGGCAGTGTGCGCTTGCTGCCCAGAAAGCCAACCATATCCTGGGCTGCATCAGAAGGAGTGTGACCAGCAGGTCGAAGGAGGTGATCCTGCCCCTCTACTCTGCTCTTGTGAGACCTCACTTGGAGTATTCTGTGCAGTTCTGGTGTCCTCAACATAAAAAGGACATGGAACTGTTGGAACAAGTCCAGAGGAGGGCCACAAGGATGATCAGGGAACTGGAGCACCTCCCGTATGAAGATAGGCTGAGAAAGTTGGAGCTGTTCAGCCTGGAGAAGAGAAGGCTCACGGAGAAGAGAAGGTTCCTGGAGACCTCATAGCAGCCTTCCAGTATCTGAAGGGGGGCTATAGGGATGCTGGGGAGAGACTCTTCATTAGGGACTGTAGTGATAGGACAAGGGGTAACGAATACAAACTTAAACAGGGGAAGTTTAGATTGGATTTAAGGAGGAAGTTCTTTACTGTAAATGTGGTGAGGCATTGGACTGGGTTGCCCAGGGAAGTTGTGAATGCTCCATCGCTGGTGGTATTCAAAGCCAGGTTGGACATAGCCTTGGGTGGCATGGTTTAGTGTGAGGTGTCCCTGCCCCTGGCAGGGAGGTTGGAACTAGATGATCCTAAGGTCCTTTCCAACCCTAACTATTCCATGATTCTATGATTCTCACAGTCCCTCCGTCTGCCTTCCAAGACTTGGGTGGTATGGTCAGAGCATTTGCCAGTGAAGACTGAAGCAAAGTAGTCATTGAGAACCTCAGCCTTCTCCAAATCCAGGGTAGCCAGTTCTTCTGATAGCTTCTGGAGGGGGCCCACGTTGTCCTTAGCCTGTCTTTTATTTGCTATGTACCTATTGAATCCCTTGCTGTTATCTTTACCATCCCTAGCCAAGTTTAATTCTAAGTGGGCCTTAGCTTTCCTAACCTGGTTCCTAGTTTCCCGGACAACATCCCTGTATTCTTCCCAGGCCACCTGTCCTTGTTTCCACCTTTCATAAGCCTCTTTTTTCCTTCAAAGTTTCTCCAGCAGGTCCTTATCTATCCAAGGAGGTTGTCTTGCCCTCCTGCAGCACTTTCTTCTAGTTGGGATGCAACAATCCTGAGCTTGTAGCAGGTGATCATTGAATATCAACCAACGGTGTTGGGCCGCCCTGCCCTCTAGGGCTATATGCCATGGAACCTTACCAAGTAGGTTCCTGAAGAGGCCAAAGTCTGCTCTCTTGAAGTCCAGGGCGGTGAGCTTGCTGCACGTTCTTCTCACTATCCTGAGGATCTCGAACTCGACCATCTCATGATCGCTACAAACAAGGCTGCCCTGGAGCGTCATATTTCCAACCTGCCCTTCCCTGTTGGTGAGCACGAGGTCAAGCATGGCACCTCTCCTTGTTGGCTCCTCTATTACTTGCAGATGGAAGTTGTCTTCCACACAATCGAGGAATCTCCTGGATTGTTTGTGCCGGGCCATACCATCCCTCCAACAGATATCAGGGTGGTTGAAGTTCCCCATGAGGACAAGGGCCTGTGAGCGCGAGGCTGTTCCTATCTGTCTACAGAGCGCTTCATCCAGAGCCCTCTTGATCAGGCGGTCAAGATCAGGCATATTACTCTGCTCAACTCTTTACCTGTAGATAAAACAGCCTGCTGTAACCAGGGATAGGAAGCTCATATTTCAGTGGAATCTGCCATCCTTTATGCATTTCCCAGTAACCAGTGGAAACCAGGAGGAGAAATGGTATTTAACCATGCTTTGGATGTCTTTCCTGGTGGGTAAAATGCTGGGAACTCCAACATGAAATTTAGCCAATTTGTTAGGCTGCATGTTAAGTAAATGTGCTAGGATTTTCTGCAGTAAGCACACATTGCATCATTTAATTTACATCTTTATTTTACATTTTAGTTGCAGGGTACCATGCCTGGTGTCATAAAGCCTAGTATCACTGCCTAGTATGAAAAGGACTGAACCTTTAGAAAAATCCTTTCTTGACTCTCTTCTGCACTGCCTGGATGAAAGCTGAATGTCCCTTATCTAACCAAATACTGATAGTACATGGTTATGCTTATGCTTATGATCAGTAAATATCTAAAGACAGCATTGTGATTCAGGAGAGCTGAGTACTTAGAATAATCCAGCACCTGGATTTCAAATTTGACATCTTTCTGTTTCTGTCTTAGCTCTAGTTAAGTTTGAAATCTATTGTGCGATTTTCTGGAGAGTAACAAACAAATTAAATACCAGAGCTGTCAAATCTGTTCAGGTGTGAATACTGTAATAAAAGGTAACCTTTTTAATCAAATAAATAAAATTATGCATTCATAGAGAAGACACATAAGTATAGAGATAAAATAGCACAAAGCATTACATAAAGTGCAAATTGTCAAAACATATTTCATAATGACCTTATTATTTCATAAAAACCTTAGCAGCTGCAGTCCTTTTTAATTTACTGTTCAAAGCAGACTTTATTACGAGCAGAAAAAACTCAATTTTTACTATTAACATTAAAAATTATTAAAATAAGACATTTGGATATTTCCTGCACATTTCTTGCATGAACATCAGAAAGAACTATTTTTACTCAAAAGCAGGAAGAGATTAAGGAGCCTAAAATGTCTGTCATCATTTCTTTGTCACGGTTACCACATTTTTCCATGTATTATGTACATTTTGCTTTGTAACCTGGCTGCCCCAATGAAACATAATCACTTTTACATTTTTGAGCTTTCCCAGTTTTGTAGACCCAGATCTCCCAAGAAGGAGGTTGTGCAAAGCCTTGCCTCAGCAACAGATTTTGAAACTGAGCAATGTAAAGAAGCTGGATTTGCGTAATATGTCAAAGGAAGAAATGAAAATTAGAGGGTCAGGAGGTGAGAAGTCCTTAGATTTTAGGAGATTCAAGATCCTGAGAAAAGAAATGGTGGGGACAGATACTGCTGGCAGTGGTAACAGAAAAGCAGCAGTGTCAGGGTATCGCTGCTCCTGGGCAGCTTTGCTGAGGTTCCTGTGCTTAAGCTGCCACTTGGCGCTGTGGGTGTGTTTGTCCAAGTGTTTGGTAACTGGATAATCTGAATTTCTGTCTCTTGAAGAATGTGAGATTGAAGGCAGATCCTAGGGAGATGAGAACCAGTCTCCTATGGAAAGGACAGGTGCAGTGGCCCCCTCCCACTCTAGCACGCCATCTTCATGCCTCCCCAGGGAGAGTGTCCTGTGGGTAGTTAGTGTGCAACTCAGGAGAGCTTGAAAACTATGCAGCTAGCAACAGGAATACTGAAAACTGCTGGTGGATTGTTGTGGTTTAACCTGGCAGGTGGTTAAATACCACACAGCCATTCGCTCACTCCCACTCAGTGGGATGGGAATATAAGAAGCTGAAAAGTCCTTGATTTAGTGTAAGCACTGCTCAGCAGCAACTAAAACTTCAGTGTGGTATCAACATTATTCTCATCCTAAATCCAAAGCACAGCATTGTACCAGCTTCTTGGAAGAAGATTAACTCTATCCCAGCTGAAACAAGACATGCATATAAAGACAATGGAGTTTGAATGTGTGTTTTTTTTCCCAAGGTTCAAAGTGATGTGTTTTATTTAATTAATAAGCTCATGGGGACCAGATCCCTTGTCATATTTTCATTATTAGAGGTGGAATGACTTTGATTTAAGCATGGATACAAAAAAAAGAGTTGGGTTGTTGTATTTGGATATGTAGGAAATGTCAGTGTAGCATAATATAATGTGATATTGAGATTTCAGAAACAGCTTGGCTTGCTGAAACAATATTTCTGCCTTCATTTGGTACTCCACACGGACTGATTTACATTTCTGCTTAGACAGTGAGGGATTTGAAGAGTAATGTGGAAAACTGAAACACCTGAAAGAAGCGTGAATGATAGGATCAATCTTAGATTCTCCAGTGTGGTAGCCATACATGTCTAAAGCAAAGGATGCATTGTTAAACAGATTTGGATATTTCAGGAAATGCAAAATGCCAAGGACATAGAGAAAGCTATTATTAGAGCAAATATAAGTAAATAAGATGGTTGTCATAGATAGTTAGAGGTGACTGCATTCGAGTTGGAGGTTCTCCTACCCACGTGTAGCATGAAAAGACAAGTGGAGCTAAATGACACTGGAATCAAAATAAATGGCTGAAACCTGTTTCCTATTAAAGCAACAGCAAAAATTCTCTCAGCTGCAGTGGTAAAAGATTGATTACAAAAGGAAATAAGTGGATTTGTCTAGGGAAAACTATATAGACTTGGATACTGTATTCACAGGAAAACCAGCCTCAGTTGACTAATAAATATTTTGATCAGGGAATAACAGAAACAGAAATCTGGATAAGGACCAGAACCAGAAGTCCCATAAGGGAAAGAAATAGTCTTTAAAAGACCAAACCAAAGCAAAACACCCAAACATTCAGGGATCTGAAATGAAAAAGAGAAAGCAAAGATCATTCAGTGTAAAAATTGAAGATCAAGACAAAAGAAGGAATATTAACTTGAAAATAAAATTTCAGAGTCTAAAAGACTCTTCTGCCTCAATCTTAGCTAATATAATGAAAAACAGCATAGGTAGCAACTACAAAGCCACAACCAATCTGAAAACCACACTGACAGCAAGGCATCAAAAATCCTTATCATAAAATGAAGAGGATAGACACTTTTTCCTTATTGCTTCATTGTCTTGAAGGGATATGAAGACACAAACTATAGGGTAATATTATATTTACTACCACTCCTCAATCTGTATTAGTCCGAAGTCACACATACTATCTCCTTCCATGAAGTGAAGGAAAAAGAAAAATCCAATATGTATCTTTCTGAAATGTCGTTGAGAAAATGGATAAAAAAATGTTCATTCTTTCAATTTGCCTTTTTTGTCATGGCAAGCAGTTTCTTCTTTGTCTAGGAGCATGTTGCCAACCAGTGTTAGTTTCTAAGACCAAATGTTCTATGATATTACAGGGAGTCTGCTAAAATCTCACAAATGTTTTTCTTTAGAGAAACTATTGAAACCTCAGGAAGCTTCATTACAATCAGATACATTTATTGGGAATGCAAAGGGATGTGACTAATCATAGTACAGAACCTTACTGGCAACAGGCATTTCTGAAGATGTCAGACACAGGCTTTGGGACGTATGCTTAGAAACATAAGATTTTTTTTTACCCCCTTCTGAAGTGGAAGTATGACAGCTCTTCTGGTTCCCGAAAGGTGGATGAACCCAAAATCAGGACTCGCTTCACAAGTGTTACCATTGATTTTGGCATTTAGCATATAGAATATTTTTCAAGGGAAAAAGAGCCCATGAAGGCTAGATTCTGCCCTCTGCCCTCTCCCCTCTTGGACAACAGCACTTTACTTATTAACTTTTCAAAATAAAACTTGTTTCATTGTTAGTTCAATGTTAGAAAAAGGGGACTAAATTCGCCTTTTCTTGCCTAACATGAAATCTCTGCATTAATAAAAGAAGAATCAAAAAGATCAAGCGTTATCAGAGTGCTAGCATTTTTGTTTGTATGTTTTTCATGTGCATCTGATTTTTTTTTTTTAATTAGGAAACTTCAATTTAGTTGACAGTTATTAATACAATCCTTATGAGGTTTTATTTCACTTTTAGATAGCTAACTGAGACATGGGGAATGAAAGTAACCATTCCAAATCCTAACTGGCAACCATTGACATCTTTGGAGTAAAGATCTTAATCTTGCTTCCTGAACAATCATCAAAACAATTGTCTTTCTATGCAGGTAGCATTCAGTTGAAAAGCCATTTGCTAGGTAACTATGATCGTATCTAGCAAGTAAATGACAAATAAATAAGTTGTCATTTTTAGTCTGGGAGGCCACGAAGTCAAGATAGAGCAGATAGCTAAACAGACAATGCAATTATATCCATTGCATAATGAGGGAAAAGCCTCTGGATTTAGTTCCCCTCTGAGTGTTGGTGTCTCTGGTTTACTCTTTTAACTTCAGGTACTCAGTTCCTTATGAGATCCTGTGGCAGGGATTTGAAATTCCCAGTGCCATTTCTGATCTACCTAGAGGAATCTCATTTTGGGGTCATTAATATAGACTGTCTTTGAAGAGGAGCCTTGGTGTGGTTGCTTAGGAACCAGGCAAAGGGATTCAAGGGAGGAAGAAGGTGTAATGGTAATGAATAAAAATATAATGTGTGGCAACATCTAACTCACATGGGTAAATGGAAAAAGCTTTGTACCTGTATGGTTGATAAAATCTTATTTTCATTTTTGTCAATTCATTCTTGTAAAATGAGTCTTCACTTTCTTAATTATCATTTAGCTGTAAATTATGCCTCTATGTACAAAATCTGGTCAGAGTTTACATGTATTATCTGAGGGAATCAGAAATTAAGAAATTCTTCCCGAGAAAACCTTTTCTACCAAGCTAATCAGAATTGAAGCTTTATTTGTAACTTTGTTTATAGAGCAGCAATTGGGCAGCATTTGTCTTGAGATCGCTGATTACAGTCAGGTACGATAGATTAAGGCTGGTGATGATCTTAGATTCACATAAATAATCTTTTGGCCTAATTGCTGCCTGAGCTATCCATGTCTGGAGGCTGTTTATGATTCAGCTCTCAGTTGCCTCCTCAGTGAATGAACACACACCAGCTGTGTGGCAAACATCCACATATGGTGATATAATACCATAAGCTGAAGATACCTCAGAACTTTAGAACTACATAAAAATAGGCTGGCAGCACAAGGGGCTGTTGACTGGTTATATAACAGATGCAACTTGCTCAGCCGAGGACAAAAGATGGGTGATGGTGGGCTGCTGAGCTGCCATCTGCCTGAAACCCTCAACTGCACCAACAGTGCACCTGCTTACCCCTAAAACAAGTATTCTGGGCATCACACATACTTTGGAGATGTCCTTTTTACAGTGAACCTACTGTTTCCTCACAGTAAGTGCGACACTGGCCGTATCCTAGAATTATAGAATTGCTGTGGTTGAAAGGACTCTCTAGATGTCACTTGGTCAAGCAGGGCTGCCTACACCAGATTGCCCAGAACCATGTCCAGATGGTTTCTGAGTATCTCTAAGGATGGAGAACCCACAGCTTCCCTGGGCAAACTGTGCCAGTGCTTGGTCACCCTCACAGTGAAAAAATGTTTCCTGATCTTCAGAGAGAACCTTCTGTGTGTTTCAGATTGTGCCTGTTGCCCCTGATCCTGGCACTTGGCACCACTGAAAAGGGCCTGGCTCTATCCTCTTTTCCTCCTCTTTCAGGTGTTTATATACATTGATGGGATTCCCCCTAAGCCTGCTTTTCTCCAAAATGAGCAGCCCCAGCTCTCTCAGCTTCTTCTCAAATGCCACATGCTCCAGTGCCTCTACCACTGTCACTTGATTCTCTCCAGTGTGTCCATGTCTGTCTTGTACTGGGGAGCCCAGAAATAGACCTAGTACTCCAGGTGTGGCCTCATGATTACAGAATAGAGGGGAAGGATCATTTCCTTCAATCTGCTGGTGACACTCCTAATGCATCCCAGGATATCATTTGCCTTCTCCGCACACTGCTGTCTCATGTTCAACTTGGTGTTCACCATGACCCCCAGATCCTTGTCTGCCAAGCTGTTTTCCAGCCAGGTGGCCCCCAGCATGTACTAGTGCATGGGGTTGTTCCTTTCCTGATATAGGATTTTACACTTCCTCTTGCTAAACGCTATGTTGGTGACTATATAACGTATTGGAACATATATTACCATTATATTGGTAACAAATAACAGGTTGTTAACATGATTCTAAATAATCTAATAAATCAATTTAAATATGGATAATTGCATTATACATTCATTCAAACATATTATTATTCCCTAGTAAGATTGTTAAAAGGATTCAGAAGGTAGCAAATACACACACAACCTCAATCCAAATGGGTGACAACATGGGGATTTGTTATTATCTTTAAGCAAGTAGATTTTCACTGTGTTGTCACGGCTTATATGGCAAATATGCACTGTATTTTCCTTAATTAATAAAAAAGGAAAATAGTTAATAATAGGATCCCTCTTCACACTCGACTGTATATTATTACTCTGAGAATCACTGGTAGAGGGCCTACAGCACTAAGACCTGAGCCTAAGACACAAGCATCCAAAAACTACAGAAGGCTGTCACCCTCTTGAATCTTATCTATGTATCCATCCTCCCTGGTCAGTAGGAGGCCAGATTTACACATTTATCCTCCAAGTGAATTGTCAGCTGAGCTGCTTTATGTTTTTGCTATTAAGTGGTTGAGCTCTTTTTCACTTTCCACTTTAAGTTTTCCTTCTTTAGTGTGTCAGGCTGTCATGGGTTCAGCAGCAGCAGTCATTTTTCTCCTTCGTAGTAGCTGGTGCAGTGCTGTGTTTTTGACTTTCGGCCTGGGAGCAGCACTGATAACACCATTGTTTTCGGTTACTGCTTGGTAATGTTTCGGTCTGGCCAAGGACTTTCTAAGTCTCATGCTCTGCCAAGGAGGAGGGGAAGCCGGGAGGAAGCAGAAACAGGACACCTGACCCAAACTGACCAAAGAGCTATTCCATACCACAACACATTATGCCCAGGATGTAAAACGGAGGGCAGAGACCCGGAAGGGTGGGGGTGCACTGCGTGGTCAGGCTGGGTATAGGTGGTGAGCGATTGTATTCTTTCCTTGTATTTGCCTTGTCATTATTATTATTGGTGGTAGCAGTAGTGGTTTGTGTTATACTTTAGTTACTAAACTGTTCTCATCTCAACCTGTGGGAGTTACATTCTTTCGATTCTCCTTCTCATCCCCCTGGGAACCCGGGGAAGAAAGAGGGGGGAGTGAGTGAGCAAAACTGCGTGAGTTATAGAGGCTTAAACCCCAACACAGGCAGAGGAGGCAGAAGGTACTACCAGGAGTAGCGTGGTGACCTAGCTCTTGTTAGGTGGACATACTGGCCATCGATCACTTGCTTGGGCAGCTGAGGTCTGATGAGCAGCCTCAGGTATCTGAGGCAACCATTTGGACCTCATCAAAATAAAAAATGAATGGTTAAGTGAAAACAGAACCCAAATGACAGAGTAGAGAATTTCCTTACTCTCCTGTGCTCTGTGAAGATTTGGAAAAGAACTGGATGTTAATACCATGAATGTAAGCAAAAAAACCTCTTTTCATGTCAACCAACACTCTGCAAGACATTTTTGTAATAAACATACTGGGGCCTAAGGTCAGAAGAAAAATGGACCAAAACCAGTGTCTTGCTTGCCTCTGGTGTGTTTAAAACAGTTTATAGAACTTGAGAGAGTGTCGTCTCAGCGAGTTTCTGGTTAAACAACTGAAAATCTTTTCAGGATAGAGTAGGTGTTAGTTTCAAGTTAATATAAAATAAAATCGTAACAGAGTGGTATCTCCTCAACTCAGTCTGCCTGTTTTCCAGAAGTTGCATTTCATACCAACACCATTGTCTTAGAAAACTTACAGCACCATCCAAAGAAATGCAATTGATTTGGTGAGCTGTTCTATGCTGGTAATTCTATCTTGTGCCTTAATTGTGGCAGTTCTTTCTGTCATGCAGGTTTGAATGTGATTTTTGGTATAAACTGTTGCTTGCTGTTTTTACATTAAGGTGCTGGCACTGGATTAACTTTTGATTTATCAGTTCAAATTTTGACAAAAATGCCTACAAGTGATACCTGACCATTTGATTTGAGAGGAAAGAAGGAAGGAACAAATTTTCAATGTTCATTTATCAAGTGTGAAGGGCCCACAGGCAGGATCAGAGTGGGGACAAATAAGGAAATATTGTGTGGGAAGGAAAAAGGAACAAGGAGCTGAATGAGAGTGTAGGGAATGCGAGATTTTGGTTCTGTTGCTGTGAAGGGCTGGAGCAGGTCCTGCACCAGGACCTGCTGAAATTGAATTCCAATGCTCCAGTGCCAGCTCTAGTAACATTTTTAGGACCAGGGTTTATCAGCATGATAATTTCAAAATTATCATCTAATGTTTGACATTTTCCCTAGTTGCTGCAGTAATACAGACCACTTCATAATCTGTATAATTTGTCTTTTTTTCATTATATGTTCAACACAAATATTTACAGGAAATTTTTTTTTTTCAACATTAATGTTAACAGTGGCTCACTTCCATTCAGTATAGGGAAGATTTCCTTGAAAAGACTTGTCATTATTCTTAACACTCCAAGTGACAGATTTATCTTTCAGATTATTTTATTACTATTAATTTCCTACAGCTTATAATTTCAGATTAATATTCATTATAATCTTTTTCTTTCATATACATGTACATATTTAAAACAAGAGCATCAGTAGAAAGACTGCTAATAATACTTACAGAAAATGAGTGAAGAAAGGAATATGAAAAGACTGTACAACTTGGTTGACTATCACCTAGTTCAACCCACTGACCTAATGGATTTTCTAATCTTTTTTTTTTGTGCTGCCTTTTCCTCTTTCCTGGAAATTGTGCCACTCCTCAGTAGTAGTTTGTTTCCATAAAAAGTTTATTTTTTAACTGAAATTTTCAAGTAAAATAATATTTCAAACTCCCATCTGCCATGTTTGCTTTCCTTTCTGGGCTTGCAAGCAAAGCCACCGTCTGGTCTAGTTTACGTGCCTTCAGCTCCCTTCTGAGTCTGTTTCTGTCTTCAGCTGCTGACAGTCAGTTCCTCTCACATCTTTTTCTGAGGCTCTTGCATTCATTAATATTTAGTATTGCCTTTGATCCCAGGATCTTCTGTCAGCATGAATAAAGCCAGGCAAAAAAAAAAAAAAAATCCATCAAGGAATCCTCCCTCACTGTGTTCCTTTGTGGAGACCTGATTCTATTGTATCTCCTTTCTCTTAACAATATTGTTCCATTTAATTCTGAAAAAAAAAACCCTGGGATAATTTCAAACACATGAAGTGAGAAAGACCAGAAAGTCATAAAATAGAATTATATCCTTATTCCAAAAGCCAGGTAATTTTAATGGAGACCTGTGCTTTACTGTAAAACAGCTTTAAGTAAAAACCAAATAAACTAAAATGTAATTATTAATGACATTTCTTGTTTTATTCTGTATGTCATTTTACTATTCACGCAGATAAACTTACTCATCTTTGCAAGGAAACCTAGCGACACCCAAACAGATGTTTCATGTCTTGCTATAAAACATAACAATTTTATTTTGTAATGTGTGAAAGTGGAGACAAATCCATGGACATGATTTCTGCAATTTGCAGTTTAGAATTTTTCATAGGGCTTAAGGTGCATGTATAACCCCATTGATTTCACTGAGGCCCATGAAACCCCCTGCTACATCCTTTGGAAAGACCCAGGTCTTAAAAATGGCATCACCAAGGATCAAATACATTTTTTTCCCCCTTTTCTAATATTCCATCGGTATATTTTGTACCAAATATATTTTAATAGATGGATTTGTTTTTAAGAACTTTGTCTGAAATCTGTATCTCCCCAGGAGACAGAAGTTTATAGCATTATTTGTCATATTATATGTTTACTACAAACAGTTTAAGATTAAAGGCATATTTATTGTAAGTACTGAAGCAATGAATTAGATGTTGCATATTTCATCTATACTTGTCATGATGTTATAGAGCTTGTTAGCAGTCTAGCATATACAAAGATTTAATGCTGAGTTCACATTCAATTTTCTATTTCAAGCTTAGGATTTACAATTACCTTGTCACTATATTTCAAAACAGCAGAACATTGACTCCTTACCAAAAAAATTTAAAATCCTTGAAAAAAAAAAAAAAAAAAAAAGAAATAATCCACTTAATAACTTAGTAAGTGTCCTTGTAAGAAGCAATGATTGTTTGTAAAGAAAATGCTTTGTTAGTTGCATTGGCCTAGTCCAGATATCTTCCTTATTAAACAGGCAGCAAGTTCTTTAGCTAAACAAATACCAAAGTCAAGAGTTGTGAATTTCATCCATGAATTAATTGCCTGTGGTGCACAAAGTTTATGTAACTTCAAGCAAAATTTTCTGACTTATTTTGGTGATTAGTTCCTCCACTTATGCACTGTAAGGAAGTCACAAACCCTACATATTTGCTGTAAATTTTGTAAAGAAATTTGCTTTTCTTGACTGTAATGTGTACAGAAAGGATAGTTAAGGACTACAATTTTTGTTTGCACTTCCAAGTTAATTTAGTTGGTTTATTCTTATACATTTCATAACACAGATGAGAACATGCAGATCATTCTTTTTCTGCAGATTAAACCCACATATTTCTATGACTGTAGATTCATAGCTCCACCACTGCTAGCCAGCATTATCATTTTAGCAATTGCTATCCATAAAATCAAAGTATCCCAACCCAGATGTCTACAGCTGACATTGATAGCTATCCATCAGGCTCCAGTTTCCTCAGTTCCTAGTTTTCAGCAGCATAGATGACCACGGGAAGAAACACACGGAGTAAGAACCATGTCTGTAGGGGAAAACGAGGAACAAGGTGCTAACAAGGATGTGGGGCTAACAGCAGGAATAGAACAGGAGACTGCAACTACAATATGTTTGTGTGCAACACAGCGTTCTCTAACCCAAAGCAGACAACAATCCCATCATCTCTGTGTATGACTGTGTCAAAAACAGAGGCTTGCCCAGACTGGATGTGAAATAACTCAGCAGGGGAGAAAAACAAGGTGTGAGAGATGAGGAATGAGCACTGAAAGAGGACCTGTGGGCTTTATACTGATCTCTCTCTGTGATGTAATTCACAAGTGTGTTGAAACCTCAAACAATTCACCCGGCACTTGTGTTCTGGCTTTCACCCATATTCATGCGTCATATAATTTGTTGCAATAATGTAGTGGTGTCATATCAGACAGAGAGATGAAAGGTTGATTTATTGAGCGTAAGATAATCATGAAGTTCTTGATGTACTAAGTTGCTCCAAAGTGGTAATATCTTCATTTTTTTACTAGGCGATAATGGTAGGGTTTTGTCACTATTTTCAATTAATTTTACATGAAGGATGCTTCAGGCTCTTTGCTTCTCACACGTATTACATCTTTCATCCACTGCATGCTGGGGGCGGGGAAGGAGAGAAGAACATTATATAGGTTCTGGTGCCCTCTTTTTATATTGCAAAATCTATACCAGTTCCCCTTTGACACTCAATATTAGCACACGGGGAAGAATAGCAGTGGTAGAAAACACCAAGAGCATGGATCACAGCTACAGTGAAAAGGTCAGCAGAGTATGGCTTTTGGTTACAATTACCAGTAAGTTCCCTTTTTTGTTTTAATAAAACTTCCTTTCTGAGAACTTCTCTATCTGCCAGATACTTGCACTTCTTGTGTAGTAAATACGAAAACCTATACATAAATGTGAAAGAGGGTGGAGTTTCTATCTTCCTGTAAAGTTGCGGGTGAAAATATCAATTTGATTATGTCCTTAAAGAATAGTGTCAGCATTTACTCCATATTATTTAGCTAGTTTACCAATTAGAGCATCTGAACAATATCAACTCTTTAAATATAGTTACACTTCAAATACCTTTTATCATACAGCACAGAAATCAGGGTAAAATGGTCAGATGTCAATACATATCAATAGGTTTAAATGTTTTAAGCAATGAAATGCGCTTTCAATATGAAATGCTTGAAAATAATAATAAAAAAATAATACTTGAGCTACTTACATATTACATACACTTTTAAATTTAATGCATTTTTCAGCTTTCCTGATCAGCAATGATGACACAACTAGTATTAAGTCTCATTTAATTAATTTTTTACTCTTGGAGGAACAGGGCAAGACCCTGCCTAATGCTTCAGAAGTAGGAAATATAAATTTGGTATTTTTAAGACCAATGACAAGGCTGTGTGATATGCACTGGAAAGAGTAAGCTCTCTCTGTGATTGCTGGAAGTAAATGGGGTCTCACCTCTAGTCTTATTTGCAAACACGCATATGTATGTGAGGAAGAGAAAGCAAGAGAGAAAGAAAGGATACTTTCAACCCTTACTTTCACATCTGAGCTAGTGGGGCTGATGTCTGAACTGGCCATCTCCCCACTTTTTGCTGGAGCAGCCAGGCAGGTATTGACCTCCCCTTCCCTTTTTCCCTTTGCCTGAGGAAAGGATGGGAGCTATGATGCAAACTGCGGTTCATTCTAGATAAACCCAAAAAGGTTTTTTAGATGTACAGGTTTTAAGGTAAGGCAGTAACAAGCCTCTACCGTCTGCAAGCTTCTTGCACAGCCTTGTTAGGGAAGGGGCATCTCCTGAGGAATCAGGGTTACTCTGGGGTTGCAGAGGTGGAAGGGAATGATTGGGTAAGGCTGCAGGGAAAGAAGAGGAGCATGGTGATTTTGTTGGGGTTTCATTTTTCACTCTCACTATATATAAGACATGCTTGCAGGTAATCCTTCCCTGTTTAGGCTCTGATGAAAAGAGCAGTAACCATATTTCTCAAAGGGAGGTCTTGGGCTGAAAGGAGCTTTTCTGTGTTATGGGAACACAATTTTCAATTCTGTGTTTATCTCTAACATATTCTTTAGGAGCTTATACTGACAGGTAACCAATTTTTACTAAATTAAGGTAGAGGAAATGGGGGAATCTTCTAGGAAGCCTACAGAAGACCTTCGAAAGTAGATGATTAAGGGTACTTAAAATAAGCATACAGAAGTAAATAGGACAAATAGCATGGTTATTTTGAAAAATCCAAATATGGTGCTTTGATTCAAATATCAGAACATGACTAACTTTAATTTTTGGGATGAGCTTCAAAAGGAACATGGCTACAATAACAAAAGAACCATTCCACTTTTTCTACTGGATTTAGAACAAATGTAGTTGATTCATCCCCCTCTGATAACAATCCCATTCCTGTCAAATACCAAATATGAATACTGACCTTAGGTCAAATATTTACAATATTATATAACTGGAGATGTACTTAATATTCTGAATATCCTTGGCTACTCAAGTTAAAATTGCAACATCTGGATATGCAGAAGGAAGGTTCCTGACGTGTCCTGAGTAGTGACAGCAAAGATCACCAAGCTTTACTTTCTGCTACTTACGATTGTGTATCAGAATTGTAGAAGAACATAATTTACTTTCTTGAAGTTCAAATCCTCCTGATTCTTAGATTTAAGTAATTTAGTACAGAACAATGAATGTAAAAATTTAATTGGGAAGGAATAGAATTCTAATATTCTTCTAATTAACATATTTTAATTTGAAAAATTAAATTTGTGTTCTCTCACAAATTAACCTTGAAAGAGTCATGTGCAGCCTAGTTGTAAAACGTTTGCTTTAATTGTAGATCATCTGGTAAAGAAACTATGTTAGAATTAGTTTTTAAAGAAGTATATAATATTTCTTTGACCATTTTTTAACAGTGGTATAATTGATACTAAATTCTGATTTTGTTTTAAACAGTTCAAATTGTTCTCAGACAAAGATATTCTGAAAACTGCATACAACGACAAAGAAAAATCTTCTACATCACTGCTTCTGTGATTCACATAAATAGAAAGGCTCTTTAGTGAGTGTGAGAAGGGCCAGAATCTCAGGTGGCCTGACTCAATTTAACTCTGTGAGAAACAATGCAATCAGTTTTATTAACAACAGTAAAAAATCTCAGGCTAGTTCACAGTAGAAACTTACATTTCCTTTCCCCAGAAAGCAGAAGGGTAATTTTATCTCAAGTAAATGTTTAAGTTAAATTTATAACTCCAGAAGAATTACATACATGTAAAAACTCTAAAGACAGCTAGTGTAGATGTGAAAAGTGCTAAATACTCTAAAGTTGCTCTACGAACCATCTTTAGAGAGAATGACAAAGCAGGTGGGAAAAATCCTGCAGAAAATAGGGTGATTTTTTGCTAGTTTTATGTAAACTTTTTGTAGTCAAAGAATGGATAATTATCTGGGGTTTTGTTTTCATGAAATATGTTCACCTGGAGATGGTAGATATCAAAATTTGGGGAAAAAAAAAAATAAAATCTAAAGGCACATTGGTTTTGCTACTTTATTACAAACAGCTGAGATCTGAGAATAGCAGGAGGGAGCACTTGGATATTTAAGGAGACACGTAGCAGTTTTCTTCCTTAAACCCACTCTTGGTTTTGAAGCTTATGTTCAAGTGAGACTAAAATTTAAATTTTTGACTTCTACAATTCTCTGTTATCTTGCAGAGATAGTAATAGGTCTCTGAAGGATGTGAGCTCCAAATCGGCATTAGAATTAGCCCTGCCATAAAACTGTTTTTTATTTATATTGCTGCAATCAAAAATTATTGTAGTTTTAAATATGGCAATGACACAAAAGAGAATGAGTAAAATGAGAAAGCATCCCTCAATGCTTGTCAAATATTCATTTCCAGTCTCCTTTACTTATGTATTTTGTGTCTTGTGAAAGTCTTGTGCAGCTATTAATAGCAGGCAGTTAATTCAGGATTTGGCAAGAAGCTTGAAATGTTCGATCTTAAATGCTGAGGACCCGATCTTCTATTTCACTGCTTAAGATTCATCTTAGTAGAGATGCAAGATGCTGATTCGAAGTTGTAGCATCTTCTAGGTACCCCACATACCTGGAAGGGATGCACAGGGTACAGGACATTCGGAAGATTTCCATGTTCTGCTTTTGCTTTTCAGCATTCTGCTTTCAGTGCTTAAAGCTGATCTTGGAAAGACAGGGAATCATTTCTGAGAGTGTTTAAGAAGTAAATTATCCTTTTTTTTTTTTTTTTTTTTCTAATTTGGTTTATCATTTTGGCCCTGTTTCATATGTGTTGGTGTAATGTAGCACAATTTTCTCTACTTCCTTGTTTCTGAAGTGAAGTTGCCAAATTTCCCCACCGTATGTGTTTGAAAAGTGACTAATTACTTCTTATTACTTCTCCTGGTTGCTGAGAGAAGCGGGCTTTTCCTTTGGCTTTCACATTTTTATGGTAAGAAACAAGTTCTCAAAGAAGGCTTCTATCCCTGAGCAATATTTAATTGTCTTTAGAATTATTAAAACTGTGGCTGCCATTGACTCCTTAGTTTAAATTGGTTGTATTCACAACCCTAGGGATCTCATTAGTTGGATGTTGTATTACCCTTTATTTTCTTAATTTGCCATTTGTGGCAGGCTGCATATTTGCGTTTAATTTGGAGGATTCAAAAACTCTCTTTGCAGATGATTTTTCCAGACCTGCAAAGTATCATACTAGCACAGTCCATCTGTGTAGGACAGTGATCCCATGACAGAAGTGAATCATATCTAAACTAAAACTGAATGTGTTTTTCTCAGCAATGATGAATTCATAGCTTTCTTTTCCTTCTACAGTGCTTCCTGCCTCCTGATAGCAGAATAAAGGGATATGAGATATCTGAATGAAGAGAACATCAAAAGAAAACACTTCCCAGTTGCAAGGAACTAAGAGGGAACATCCTTAGAGTAACACCAGTGAAGAGCCTTTAGATGCTTACTGGCTGTGACCAAAATTAGAGTTGGCTCCATTCAAAGGGAGTACTCTTCAATGTAAACTCCTCAGAGTGCCAAGAAACAGCTATTTGCATATTTAAAGTAGTTTCAAGTTATGACCTGTTTCTTTATGGCAGGTGGAGACCCATTTGCATGATTTCACAAGGATGAGCAGCCCACAGGTGTGATGGTGGGAGCAAAATTCTTTCACCACTGGTTTCCTAAAGAGATAGATGCCCTCATATCAGTGTTACATCTTCTACATTGTATAGGAGACTGGAAGGCAAGGACTTCTCACTTTCACATATAAGGATGTTTAGAGACATTCAGTGAAAGAAAAGCAGTGATTTGATTTTATATTAAAATCAGTACTGTCTACAATTTTGCTGTTGCCATTCTGATGGGTTTCCACCCAAACATGAAGGTGGGATGAAGAATCTACGATCTTTCTATTTGGGCACAGGTAAGCCTGCTATAGCACATTTGATCTAACAGTCATTCAGTTTGATAAATAGCTGAGATAAAGGTTTAAAAGAGGGGGAAGTGAGACTATAACGCAAGCAGAAAATGTGTTGACCTGAGTGTTACTACCTCAGCAGAGGACATCTAATGATACTTCATGTCCTGCTGTCTTAGGTTAGCTGTTACCAGTTCATCTTCATTAAAGTGCTTTTTTGATTATAACATAAAGCTGCTGTGGATTTTGGTGTTAGGGTTTTTTTTTGTGGTTTTATGTAATTAAACTGACCTTGCAGGAGATAATTGCAGACCTGGTTGCCTTCTTGCATTCACGAGCATAGTTTTGCAACTCACAGGATCTGTCCATCTCCTCTGTAGCAGCAAACACTCAGCTTGATCTATGTGTGAATATCTGTAGTTACAGAGACACCTAAGCTGGCTTTGTGTGTCCTGAAACAGAGCAGCAGTGTGTCAGACACATGATGCCTGAGGCAGTAAACACTAAAAGATAGAGCTTACTCTATGCAGCACTGTTCTGCTTAGAGGCAGGTGTTCTGCTTCAAGATTTGACATATTGTGTCCCCGTAGCACAGTAATGTAATGTAATTCTAGAATTATATTAGCTTCCTGAAGGAGGAAAATGAAGCATAAAGATCATGTAATTTTCTCAAGGCAAGCCAGTGCCAAAGCAGGAACAGCATAATAATAAACAACGGTATTGTAGGAATTGTAGGAATATCACAATTTGCATTGTCCACAGTACTGCAGGATGCCAAAATTATTAGATCTGACACTGTGTGTAGTAACACATAGCAATATAAGCCCCATACCTGTCATCCTGTTGTCTTCCACCTCCTAGGGCTGAGCTGCCTGCTGCCCAAGCAGCAGTGCAGGAGGAAGTCTGAAGCCCTATCATGAGCTCTTTCCTTGCAATTGGTGGTGTTTGCCCCTCCCTGGCTGTGCTGGAGCAGGGCTCAGGTGTTTGCAAACACCGGTGCTGGTGGATCCCGCTTCACAGGTGGATGGGAAAAGAAGTTTAATTGAGCAGTGGATGCTAGAGTTGGAGAGAGTCCCAGCACTATTTTGTTCTCTGTTTCCACCCAAAAGCAAGTCCCTTATGGACTGGTACTGGTGCCCAACAGGATCAGATTGTCTAAGGAACTGGAGCTGAATGAGAAAAGACTGAGTGAAGTTACCAACAATGGCTGCAAACACTCTCCTGCCCACTGACCCCTTGTGAAGGGGATTCCAAATGCTCAGCTGTCATCTCTGTACTTCTTTTAGGAAATGTTTTGGTAAATGTTCAACCAGCAATATTTCTCATTTGAACCAAGCTCTGGAAGGCCAGCTTTTTGTTGTGGTCTAACACCAGCTGGCAGCTAAGCCCTACAAAGCTGCTCACTCACTCTCCCCACTGTGGTATGGGGAAGAGAATCAGAAGGGTAAAAGTGAGAAAACTCATGGGTTGAGATATAGACAGTTTAACAGGTAGAGCAAAAGCTGCACGTGCAAGTAAAGCAAAACAAGGAATTCATTCACCACTTCCCATGGTCAGGCAGGTGTTCAGACATCTCCAGGAAAGCAGGGCTTCAGGCTCCATCATGTGTAATAATTACTTGGGAAGACAAACTCCATCACTCCAAATGTTCCCGCTTCCTTCTTCTTTACTGAAGTTTATATGCTGAGCATAATATCACATGGTGCGGAATATTCCTGTGGTCAGTTGGGGTCAGCTGTCCCAGCTGTCTCCCCCCCCAACTTCTTGTGCACCCCCAGCCTGCTCGCTGGTGTGGTGGTGTGAGAAGCAGAAAAGGCCGTGGCTCTGTGTAAGCACTGCTCAGCAGTAACTAAAACATCCCTGCATTATCAACACTGTCTCCAGTGCAAATCCAAAACACAGTTCCATACCAGCTACTGTGAAGAAAATTAACTCTATCCCAGCTGAAACTAGCACATTTTTCATTCCCACGGGCACTATAATTTGGTAAACCATCACATGTGACACGATTAAAAGGTGGTGAGCTGTGTGGGACCAAGGATCCTACTAGAGATTATCTTCTCTTGATGTCCAAGCTTTGATCTGCCACTCACCTAGTCATTGGGAAAGGACAAAAGAGAATACACAGAAGAGTGAATAGGGTGAAGGGAAAGAGAAAAAATTGAGCAGAGAATAGGTTTTTAAGAACACTTGAGGGATTTCCTATCTCAGTTTCAGTCTCAGATCAACTCTTCATATATCGCTGGGACTGTGTGGCCTATTAGCCAGTTGACCAGCTCCCCAGCACGTCTCAATTTCGCTTTCACTTCCCACCTTCCTCAGTGCTAACAATAAAATTGCTGTGTTGCTACTACAAAACGTCGCGTAATGAAAAGATGTTTATAGTTGTGGTTGCCAGACGACCACATTCAGTGTGATCAAGAAAAAAATCTTTCTAAGGGAAACACATTTCTGAGGAAATTCCTTGTTCCTGATTTTTCATTGTCATCCTGTATGAATACTAGAAAATTACAGTTTAAGACATCAGTAAAGCCCATTTTCTCCTAGGATAGTAATTACAACAAGAGGTAAAATAAAGGATTTGCATTTCTAATGCCATCTCATACTGTTCTTGTGTCATGATAGAAACCTGAGTATGAATGCCTGGTTTAGAAAACAAAACACAATTATCATTGCAGTTTTGATGGTACCTTAAGGGTCATTGCTTCAGATATACGTTATTAACTGACATCCTGTAATCTTCCCCTGACCTTTTGTAAGGGGACAGCACCCACTGCACATGGCTAAGCAGTTGGCTGTCATTACTCCCACACACTAAAAGTAGGTTCCAATCTCAGCTGGTGATTTAACAAGGCATTTTGAAAAGAGAGCTCTTTGTTATGTGTAATGATGAATATTTCTGCTGCCTGCACAAAGTCAGAGGTTTTAAAATACTTTACCAGAAAGGAAGGAATAATCATTCCCCTGACCCAAGGTCTGAAATGCTGAATGCTACCTAGTTGTCTAGCTACTTAGTTAATTTAAATTATCCTTCTAAAACTTCATGTTTTCTTTAGCAATAATAGGGTTTTCTTACCATGGTCACTTTTCTTTATGCCTTCTTAAAATCACATATATTTTTAATGAATATTCTAATTAAATTAAGGCCAGATCTCACAATTTTTTCTTCTGTTGAATAGCCTTTTAAACTGTAACTGATCTCATGTAAATCAAAGGCTTAATGCAAATCTAGTTCTTGGAGTGAAGAAGTAAATGATGGGAGAAATCATGAAGAAATCTGTTGTTCATAACTTAATCCTATATGTGTAGTTTTTACAGTGACAAATTCCTTAAAATTTAATGGTGTTTGCTTCTGCTAGCTGTGCTCTATATGTTGTGGCAAGTCACTTCCAGACAAGTATGAAGGCTCCTGCTCCCAAAACTGATGGCCTACCATGGATTTTCCTTTAGAATATCTGAGTTTCCTGTGTAAAAGTGTCATCAATACCATGAAAGAATTCTTTGAGGCCATCCTTCACCTTGCGTGAAGTTTCATTTACAGATAGATTTGCCAAACCTACACCACAAAAAAATCTATATAATATTTCCAAAATTAACTTAGAGTGCAAATAATTCAAGGCTGGGTTGGACAGAGCCTTGGGTGGCATGGTTTAGTGTGAGGTGTCCCTGCCCATGGTGGGGGGATTGGAACTAGATGATCTTAAGGTGCTTTCCAGCCCTAACTATTCTATGATTCTATGATTCTATAATTGAAGTCAGTGGCAAATGAAGAAATTGGAAAAACTATTTTTGCTGGCATCTGGAGCAGAGTTTGCATGTCTGAACTGATGTCTGAACTGATAAAAAAGAATTCAAACACAGAACAAACTCATGAAAATAAAAGAACCACTGTGATATATAATATATATATATATTTGTAGGACATGGCTTTTCAGTTTAATTTGCCTTCCCTAACCATTCCTATAGCTGACAGTTTCAGCAATGCAAAGCAACTGATAGAACAGAATTAAAGCTGTATATATTATGCATCTTTTAGTGATTGTTTAACATTCTGTGACTGGCTTCAATGCTGTATCCCCAGCATATTATTGGTCATGAAAAAAATCACAATACAAAGTTATTTTGATTTTTACATATGTTGTTTTAGCCTCTAGAATACATAGTTTTCATTTAACTTTGTGTTCAGCAATGGCATGATAGGAATGAATGCAGTCAGTTTCTCACTGATTACCAAACATTAGTGTTACTCAGTTAATCAAACCATTTACTTCTTGTTTAGCACCAGCTGTTGTTGTGTTCCCAGGGCTTGTCTTTAAGCTAAATGCTCAAGCCATGACTGGGTATACATCAGGAAACGTTTGAGAGACAAGCATGTCAAGGAGCTGCTGATTCCAAAACATGCTTAAGTGAATTTGCATAGTTGAACTAAATGACCCATGTCAACTTCCAGTGTTAACAAATACTATCATGAAAGTGATAGGAAGCATATTTCTACCCCTTAACCATTAATGGAACTACACAAGTAAATTAGGTTATGCCACTCCATCTTCATAAATTGCTGATTCGATAAATCACACTTGAGAAACAGCTGAGTAATTACAGGATGATGCTTGAAGCAATAGAGGCTTCATTTGCATATTAACAGACATTCGTTGCAATCATTTCTGTCATGGACTGGTAAATTTTAGACATGATTAATTCTGTGAACACTGCAGTTTGACTTTGGCAGCACACGGGAAGAGCTGACGTACCAAAGACTGCAAATGCAGTACATGTGTGCTCTTGTGCATTAGCAGTGAGGCACCCAAGTCTAATTAGCACCAGGAACTTGCCCAGGTACAGACTCACAGAATATTTTTCCTCAAGATCTTAGCACGCCAAAGGTCTTGTGAAGCAGTATCAAAAGACTGGAAGAAAGGGAGAAACAAACCCATGAAATCTTCTAAGCACCGAGTAAGGAAGAGTTCCTTCTTTTCAAAAGTCTGAATAAATACAGAGATAAGATAAACAGCTTTCCATAAAGGTTTTAGTCTGGCTTTGTATTGTTTCCAAGCTTTTTCACCTAGAAGGCATAGCAGCATACGTAATGAAAAGTTTCTAATGACCTTTTTACCTGATGATTTTGCTTGGTTTTGTTTGTTCACACTGGTAGTAACAGAGAACACAGTGACATTTATACCACTCTGCTTGGTGAGTCTGTGGACATAGCACATCTAATTCACCTTAGTGAAATTCAGTTTGCTCTCTAACGATTATCTGTTCTTCCTGTGTACTTAGAATTGCTTCAGAGGAAAATTCAGTAGTTCTCAAACCAATCTAACATTGTACACTTTTGTGCCAATAAATAGTCACTTGGGGAACAGCAAGATAGAAGAGGTAGAAATGCGTATCAATAGAAACTGCAAGCTGACTTGTCTCATGGCCATAATAATGAAACATTACCCAACCTCTCCATACAGGTGTTGCAAACACACTAAAATGTATGGTACTTAGAACTGATTGCAAAGCCATGTCCTGCTTCACTTCCAGCATATTAAGAGTCTTCCACATTAGTCAAAAATAACCTAATGGGATTTACTGAGCAACATAACCTAGTGGGCAGACCTGCTTGCAGGAGAATGTTAGCCTATCATTTTTTCTTATACCAGCTTTAAGATAAATAAAACCAAAAATTTGCATGGGATATTCACCTCTCATGCTGGAGCTTTGTATGCTCGTTGATTTTTTTTTTCTCACCCAGTTAAAGAAAAACTGCAGTAAAAGTCAATAGAAAGTGTTCCTATAAGTACATTAACAACAAAAGGAAGGTTGAGGAGAATCTCCATGCTTTTTTGGATACAGGAAGAAGCATAATAACAAAGGACAAGGAAAAGGTTGATGTAGTTAATGCTTTCTCTGCCTCAGTCTTTAATAGTAAGACCGATTGCTCTTGGGGGTGAGCTAGAAGACAGGGGCAGAGAGCAGAATGAAACCCTCATAATCCAAGGGGAAATGGTCATTGACACACACAAGTCTATGAGGCCAGGTGTGATCAACCCAAAGGTACTGAAGGAACTGGTGGGAGGACTCACCTAATCGCTTTCCTTCACTTCTCAGCAGTCCTGGCTAACCAGGCAGGTTCCAGCTGAATGGAAATTAGCAAATGTAATTCCCATCTACAAGAAGGGCCAGAAGGAGGATCCAGGGAACTACAGGCCTTTCTGTCTGATCTTGGTGATGGAAAAGGTTATGGAGCAGATCATCTTGAGTGCCATCATGTGCCATGTATAGGACAACCAGGTGATTGATAAACTCGATGATCTAGATGAGGGAATTGAGTGTACCCTCAGTAAATTTGCAAACACCTAGTTGGGCAGGAATATTGAAGGTAGGAAGGCTCTACAGAATGATCTTGACAGACTGGATCAATGGGCTGAGGTTAATTGCACGAAGTTCAACAAGGCTCAGTGCTGGATCTTGCACTTGGTTCACAACAACCCCTTGCAATGCTACAGGTCTGGGGAAGGGTGGCTGGAGAGACGCCTGGTAAAAAAGACTTGGGGGAGCTGGTCAATAGCCAACAGAATATGACCCACCTTGTGTCCAGGTGGCTAAAGAAGGACAATGGTGTAGTGGCTTGTATCAGAAATAGTGTGGCCGAGCAGTATTCTGCACTGGTGAGGCTGCACCTTCAATACTGTGTTCAGTTTTGGGTCCCTAACTACAGAATAGACACTGAGGTGCTGGAATGCATCCAAAGAAGAGCAACAAAGCTGGTGAAGGGTCTGGAGCACAAGTCTTATGAGGAGTGTCTGAGGGAACTGAAGTTGTTTTGTTTGGAGAAAAGAAGGCGGAGGGCAGACCTTATCCCTTTCTACACCTTCCTGAAAGGAGGTTATAGTGAGGTGGGGTTTGTCTCTTTTCCCAAGTAACAAGTGATAGGACAAGAGGAAATGGCCTCAGGTTGTGCTGAGAAATTTAGATTGGATATTAGGCAAAATTTCTTTTCCAAAATGTTTGTCAAGCTCTGGAAAGTCTGCTCAGGGAAGTGGTTGAGTCACCATCCCTGGAGGTATTTAGGTGTAGATGTGGCATGTAGGAGCATGGCTTAATAGTGGATTTAGTGGTGTTATGTTAATGGTTGGACTTGATGATTTTAAGGGTCTTCTCCAACCTAAATAATTCTATGATTCCGTGATTATAATCAAGGAATTCTAATTGTTAAATTAATAAATAAATTATCATTAAATTAATAAATAAATTCTAATCATTAAGTCTCTATGTGTCTTGGGAGGTCCACCTCCCCAAGGAGACAAACCTTTCTACGGCTTTTCTGTGATCAGGATGGTTGGGTCATCCAGGCTCCCCCAGCATGATGTTTCTTCGACTTTTTTCACTCAAAGGGAGTCTTCAGGCATTAATTACTACAGCAAGTTGTCTGAAGAGGTATGACATGTATCCACACTAGAGCTCATCCTAAAATCCTTTCTGAGTGAAAGATTAAAAAGGAGCCTCGTTTTCATGGACTCAGCTTCTCCTCTACCTGTTCATCACCAGAGCACATACTTAGGTATCCCTAGCCTAGGGAAACAGGGTGACTCAGATCACCTGCAGGAGGCCCTGAGCTTCTTCCTTTCATCAAGTTTGGTGCCCCTGAAGTGCAATGTACATATTGATTACAGGATGCCTCAAGCTAGTCAATAGAAATGGTAGGCAGAAAGGCACATCTAACCTCTCTCCTGCCTCTGAAGCATGCGTCAGGGCCACAGGTACAAGGCTTCTGCCCCTTTGAGGTCTAAAAAATTACACTGGAGTCCTGAAGTTGGTTGCAAAAAGCAATCACCATCTAAAGAGGATGTGGAGACTCCTTGAATAAGTCTTCTGTGTTGTTTCTGTGTTACTTAACACTTCCCTGTTCTGATGGAAAGGCATTGCTTCTGTAGTAAAAAATCAGAGATTCTCATAATGAGGGTGAGGTGTTATATCCTATCAATTCCTAAGCTCTAATGCACTTTGTGGTGCCGTTAGTGCAAGTTCTTTTCAGCAGCTCCATCTAGAAAAAATACAAACCTTTTCATTTGTTAGAGAAATGCGTCCGTCACATAGGACTTTGCTGTCTTCCCAGTGGTAATAATGCAATACATTCTGCAAAAGAAAACAGGGCAAATCAGCTTGGGATCTAATTAATGCAAGAAGGGACAATTCCCTTACAGAGCAAATAATCTTACTAGGATACTAACACAAGCATATTGTAAATTAGTTGTGCCTGGGTTTTGTGGCTTTTTTGTTTTGGGATTTTGGGGTGTGTGTGTGTTTCTGTGGTTTTGGTGTTTTGTTTTGTTTTACTTTTTGGTAGGGAGAGGGTAGAGTTTAATATCTTGCTTTGATCAGCAAAGATCTAAATCTAAAAGGACCTTTGTAATACTAACTCAGTAGTAGTCATCTGAGCAGATATTTAGAATCTCTTGATAAAAGGCAGAAGAGTTTGGTCTCTCTTGATGAAAAAAGTATGAAAGAAACAGAGGAGCAAAAGAATTAAAGAACATTGCATTTTGAGGCAACAGCTCACATTTTTCCAAGGTTCTTATTCTGCCCATAAGGATGTTGAAGGTACAAGAGATATTAGCAGCAGCAGGATCAGAAGTCAAGCTTTTCCAACTGTGGATAGTAACAAAAATGTTCTTTTTCTATGGCTGAAGTGGCTTCTGTAATTCTCAATATTTATATATAATTTTAATTAATTTGTTGGCTTATGGACTCAGTCACAAATCACAGAGTCCCTGAGCGAGCACTGGGTTTCGTATTTAGCTTTTGGAATTAGTTGAGAGATGGATAAAAACTCATTTGATGAGACAGCTTTATTTCACTCAAATCATTCATCTTAGAGCACATTGTGGAGGTGTCTAGACAAATGACCAAGGTTTTTTTCCCCTTTTTCTTTTTTTTTTTTTGTTTCTTTTTTTTTCTTGTTTCTTCATTTGCTTTTTTTTTTTCCTTTCCTGTCCTTTCCTTTCCTTTCCTTTCCTTTCACCAAGACAGAAGTACAAATGCAAATTAGACACTAAACAGCACTGGGAAGATTTCTGATGGTCCCCAAAGAACACAAACTGATGAGTAAAGTATAGCAAACCAGAAATATTGTGTAAATATCAAGAACGTAGTATTAACAAAACTATCATGGACTACTGCTGGTACTTCTCCTACCAGAGTTAATTCCACAGATGATGGCAAGAGGGAAAAAACATGTATGCCTTTAAGCTCCTTCCCTTTGAGAAATCCAGCATCACAAACCCACAGATACAGAAAGATAAAAAGGTATCAAGACACATAATGATTCTTCCCTTCTAGAAATAAGCAGAAGTTCAGAGAGTTCAGACAGGCTAACTGACATTGGTTTGTGATTTACAAAATGTCTACTTTATTCCTCCTTTTCAATACAGGCAATTTGTTTCTATGAAAAAAAGGCCTCAGAGTTCTTTTTGTTCTGCTCATTACCAAGACTTCAAAAATATAACATAGTCTTTGAAATCTCTTAAACTCCATTTTTTTTTTCTTTCTTAATTTTTACCATTGTACAAGATAGTTAGGTAAAAGCAATCCTGTAACAGAAGCAAACAAAGCAGCAGATTAAGTGTTCAAACCAACTGGAACAGTTTCATGGAGCTAAAGTCACTATAAATGCATGAACTTCTTGTTGATACTAGTGCCTTAAGACAAAAGGATAGTACAGAAGAATAAAATAAATGGAGTTTGTTTTTTACTTTGTCAAACTATATGCAATGTTTTTACTCAGCAGTTAATTATGCATTAAAAAGCAATAAATTGCTGTTTGTGCAGGTACTCTCTCCTGATGTTGAGGAAGCTGAATTGGATTTTGCTGTTTCATGATTATCATGAGTTGCATAATACAGTTTATTATACAGATCATGCTGTTTCATGCTGTTTCACGAACTGTGTAATGCAGTTTAATGCCATGGTTCTTTTTTAAAATATACATACCTTGAGATTCATATTTGAGCGTTTGACAGGTCAAGATTAACAAAAACATATATAAAATATAACTGCCCCAAATCACAGATAGGAAAAACCTTTACTGCTGCTTCATATCCTCCCCGGTAATAAAGCCGTGTTGTTGCTACCTGCATTAATTCCCTTTTATGGCAGAATTTTCTGTGAAAAAATGTTTCTATAAGCAAGATATATATATTTATATATATAAGAAACAAACCAAGTAACAAAGGGAAGGAGGATGATCTAGCGGGATGGACATAAATCAGTTACACTTACAATTTATTAGCCTTTGGTGGGGGCTGGTTCTGTGGCATTGTAATGAACAAAAAATGTGATTCCCAGGGGAACACATCCCTTCCTGTTAACCATTTCTGTTCGGTGGGCTGTCCACAGTGGCATGTGCAGCAGCCACCCACCTCACTGGGAGAGTACACAGCAGCAACCATTATGCCTGCAAGGCTGTGATGGGCAGCTGCAGCCTTGATAAAAATGTGTGCAAATTTGAGCAGAGAATTAAGGATATCGTAGGAAGATCAGCAGCAAAGTTCTTCTCAAACTGGTCACTGCTATTTTTTTTTCAGTTTGGTTTCTTTTAGATTATAGAGCAGGGGCAGGAGGCCTGACGCTCTGGGGTTGTTTCTTCTGAGGATGCAAAACCAGATTGTTCTCGATTATTACGGCCTTAGTCATCACAGAGTTACCATCACTTGCTTTCTGCTGACTCCAGACTCTTTAATTCAACAATGTTCTCTAGTTCCCATGAAGTTGCTGGAGCAGAGCACATTAGTTACATTCACATATACTAATTTCCATTATTGAACCTAAATTTCACTCCCCCACCCAGCTGGGGTGAAACCTTCAATTCTTTTATCTTTATTCTTGTCCTAATCCTCATGTAAGGAATGTCAAGTCAATGGCAAATTGTGTTATATTGCAGACCTCTTCCTTTCTCCCAACTTTTGCAAAAACGCATTCAGCACCATTAATGACAGGATTTTGGACACTCTCAGGTAACTTGTCAGTGGATTCACCACAGTTTCTTGACTACCTCTTTACCACTACCAGCCTATCAGATGGGTACTCATCCCGTCAGAGAGGTCTGTCTGCTAGATAACTCCCTGGGGGAATTCCTCCTTCCTCTTCTTTGCAGCAGTGTCACATTTCTACTTCTGTCTCTGAGAAAGGCACTTTCAAGTACTCCAGAAGACTGATATGATTTTGCTCAGTTTAAAGGCATCAGAAGTATTTTGATGAAGACATTTAAGAAGGAATACTACCCTGTGATCTTTAGATTAATTCCTATTTTAGACTCACAGCTTTTGGCAGGCACAGCCCTGAGCCTGGCTGAAGAAACATTAGTATGATTAAGGTCTATACCCACATACATTTACCTGAATCTATCTCCTTACATTTTATCTCAGGTAATGCATAAACTATCTGCCATGCATGTATCTCTTAAATTTTTAATGAGATATTAAAGTAGACAAATTATCATTTAAAACCATCATTAAAAAACAAATGAATATTTTAATAAGTACAGCAAGTAATTTATGTTGGTGTGAATTGGTCCAGTGTCTTTATTGCGTCGATAATTCCAGCTATTAACAATACCAGCCTCTCTCATACAGCCTTACATTTTCTGGTCGCAGGAGGCCTAATACTAGAAGTCTTGCATTTCATTCTGCATACATTAAAAGCTGAAATTATTAAGACAAATCAAGATAGTGTGGTTGAAAATATAGATGACAAGAGTATTTTTAAAAAATATAGATCAAATTCAGCAAGAAAAATCATGACAACGAACACATCAGAAAGATAGGCGTGGAGTGGGGAGGGTGAAACCTTCATTGTTTGTACCAGATTTCGGAGGATTTACTGTTAAATGCAATACCTCACTCATTAAACTAGCTCTTTGCTATGACATTGTGAAAATGAAAATCACCTGAATTTATAGGCGTGGTCCAGCTCTTTTCTGGCAGTCTAGCCATAAATCTACCTTAATGCTTAGAAATTGCTTGTGAAACTGTCCCATTTACTCTCTGTTCAATATAACTGTTTTGCTGCACAGTTTGTTTAAAGATTTGTGGCAAAAATTAAGTAACTTGAAAGGGATTTAGCAGCAATCAGTGCCCTACACAATATGCTTCGGTGAAGAAAATATAGAAACAAGTGGGTCTTAAAAGCAGGGAAAGGTGATACTGGTTTTAGCAGGTCTCTTTTCTGTGGTGGAGCTTGTTCTGTGAGAAAAAGAGAGATAGAGACCTGTAAACAACATGCGGAAAGTACCTCTAGTCATAAGTTGTTGTGATAAAGTTTGTGTTTTTAAGGATGACCACAGTATTGCAAATTAAATCTTAGTGGTGAAAAACAGTTCTTCCTACCTTACATGGAAGAAATTACAGGATTTCACGGAAGCTGTCTCCAAGCAAAAGGAAAGGTAATGATCTTGTATGTCCCAAGGCTCTCTACCTATCTCTGAATAGAAAAGAACAAAAGACAAATACATGATATTTCTTTAGATTGAAGTGATAAGTGGGAAAATGAAGTTTGAGTGGCTTGAAAATAATGGAAAGAAAGTCCTGATTTAAGAAGAGTTAGAGGCCTTAGGGAGACATATAAAAAGGTTTAAATTTCCAGGCCCATCCAACTCAATCTTTCAAGCATGAAGGATTTTAAAAAGCTTCAGGTGCAACTATAATAAAGTTTATGCAGGACTAATGATCTCCTGTAGAAATTATCTCTGTATGTTGTAAGATACACACAACAGAGCATCATACAGCTTTACTCCTCCGGGAAATCAAAACCAGGAATTGTTTAATGTGAATAGCTTATGAATATCCCAAAACATTCTTATACTGAGATCAGGTTGAATATATACAGTACTAAGCTTCTTATGTTATCCTTGAATTAATTTACTTCCAATTTTGGTGGGGTTTTGCAATTTTGTTTTCCCCTTATTTATACCAGACAGAGAGCTTGGTACTGAAAACTGATTGTGGATCTCAGATATTGCGTGTTTTTTATAATGGAACTCAGTTTGCTCATGTTTTAGGCACTATCAATACATAAATATAATATATTAATGGTAATCTGATGCCATTTCTTTCCTTCACATAAATTAATATATTTCTGTGAGGAGTCTGTTCATTCTGCTTGGCTCCACTCATAAATTTTAATATGAGATATGTTAGTAAGATGTAGAGATTTATGTGAAATAATTAAAGCTTTCAGTCTATTTCCAGCATAAAGTGTGTGTGGCATAAAATACAGTTATGGCTATCCTAAATTTTGACAGACTTTGAAGGGAGGATGTGGATTAAAGGGGTCATTACACCCATCAGTGAAGGTGATCCCACTACAATAAGGCTGATGCACACTTCTTAGCGGCAAGAAGAATACATATATTTTTCAGTACTCTTCCTTGGGAACACAATAGCCTACTAGGTAAAAGCTGGAAGAGACAGGTGCAGAGAGGGTAAGAAAGACAACACAGTGACATCATAATGAAATAAATCATTGCTAGTTTATTGCAAAAGTTTTCATTTGAAAAAGCTGGAGGAAATTTGGGTTATTCATAATCGACCTAGTTCTCCCCTGCTTTGGTGAAAGCAAATGCATGCCTATGCATGAGCAATGTAAAACCTGTAATTTGGTTTACAAGACTGAATACTTCCTGTCATTGGAGAATGAGGGCTTCAGTGCTGTAAAAAGCCTAGATTAAAATTTTCTGTCCAGTCAGATTCTTTACTGCTTGAGTCGTGTTGTCTCATCTGGTGTTTCTCATAGTTTCAAAGCTTTTTTTTCTGAGGAATAAATATAAGACTTCTGTCTCACCTTTTAGAGGACCAGAAGTCTTATTCTATACTATTTATGTCCTCTTTTTACTCTTCAGTCTGCTGAGCCACTGAGCAGACACATATAAATTTTAAAGAACACTTCACAAATACCTCACAACTTTTCAAACTTATGTTTTAAAAGCCTGAAATCTTTTAGCTGTTGACTTTACAAACACATTTGTTTAACCATTTTTGTTCAGTGTGGTGGCAAATATCCTAGTCAAGAGTCTTGTTCCGAGAAGAGATGACAGAATTTCTTGCTACCATTTATGTCTTCACTTACCTAGGGCTTTTCACAGAAAAGGGTTGAGTATTACAAAATCCTGTCTTTTATAACTCTACAAGATAGTCTTTCTGCATGATAACAGCTTTCCTGAAAAGGAGAGCAGGGTATTCATAGTAGATGTTACAAGTACTGTATTCAGCACTGGAGCACCAGGAAAAGTTGCAGTTTTACCATTTACATGACAGAAATTAATGATGACTGTTTGGCTGCTTGCAATTTTAAATAAAAAAACGATAATCATGGCAAAAAATATTTAAAATACCTTTTGAAAGTGTGAGGTTGAATATGATAAGAAATAAAAAAATACTACAGAAAAGCTGTCTGCAATGGAGAACAGCTATTTTGTTTTACTAAATTTTCCACATAGGAATTTTTGCAATCTTCTAGAGGCACGTATAGTAGCAAAGAAGAACCTGCCAAATTTTGGATTTGTACCAGCAAATCTCGGAACTCGTAAATATGATCTGTTTCTTTTGGAGATTATCCGTCTTCTATTTTTCCTTCAACAATCTTTTTTGCAATCTCAGAGATCCATTCATCTATTACATCTTAGGCAGTGAGTAGGTGATGCTGCCTGTTAAAAGCTATTTTTTGGGTTATAGTTAGTCAGTGTCCACTTATTGCAGGATGTGACTGAATCAAATGGTATTCCTGAGCCTATGCTCTGCTTGAGTAGGCCATACCTCAAGCAGCAGAAAAAAAGACAATTTCCCTCTGCCTCCACAGCCCATCTCCATAACTGAAGCAGGATGCAGGTGCTTGCTACCATATAATGCCCTGTGTTATAACTCTTGTGCAAAAGCGAAAAGTGGCAGGACTTGACACTGATCCTTAGAATGTTAGTACTAAACAGCCAGATTTGTTTTCCTAACTTGTAATGTAAAGTGACCTCTTCCAGCAATACCAGGCTGGAAGGAGCTGAGGGAAAATAAATATTATTGAGAGTTTGGCAGCCCTGACAAAGAAACTGTTAAGTCTGCATTAGGGGATGAAATAAGAGCTATGTACTGTGATCCTATGGAGCAGACAAGGCTTGAGGCAAAGGTACAAATAAGGCTGAAAACTATCTTTTGATTTAGGGTGGGGTTTTTAATCATAAAAATAAGGAGGAGAAAAAGAGCAAGCATTGTCAGAGCCACTAACTGTTCTAAAACCCACATCTAATAACAATATAGCTCTAATTAGGATGTTATTCTGTGTTCCTCTAAGATGATTCAGGATATTATCATAGGGTTCTTGCCTTGTTGGTTTTCTTTCATCAGAAACTTATTCCTGAATGGTACTAGGATGAATTGTATTTCTTTAACAGTGTTTTTAGAGGCAAATTTATGCTTACAAAATCTTATTATCTATTTTACAATGTTGAAAAGTTAAGCTTTATTTCTCTAACCTAGAGGATGTTACTGGTCTTCCTGGCTTCTGAACTAATTCCTATCAAGTAATGATAAAGTACTTTAATCTAGCACTTATTATCCATTTATTTATTTCCATTAATTCACTTGCTTTCTCAAGCTTCTGATTTTGTACTGTGCTACTATTTTCATATGCTGTATATTTTTCATTACTAAGCATTGATGTACAACATTTAATTTTTATACATGTGAGATTATACCTAACAATAGTACTGTGATATTCTGCTTCTTCATTTGAGCTGGAAAAATTTGCACACTGAAATTTTTCTGGGTATAATATGGCGAATTTGAAGAACCTGAGTCCATTCATATTAAATTTAAAATTCAAAGCTTTTCCAGAACAGCAGGGAAGACCAAGACTCCAGGGAAAACTGCAAAAATTTGACAAAGTTTTCAAAAAATCTTCTTTCCCTGACACTCAGGACTTTGTAAGCCCCATTAAATACAGTGTATGGCAGTTTTTTGTACTGGTTTTTGTAAGAGCTTTTGCAAGCCTGAAGAAGCAGAACAAGGCAGGCAGTTTTAAGTTTAAAAGGAATCCTTCAGTAAGTATGCCACCTAACCTATACCTGAAAGGCATCCATTTCTAGACTGCTGAATGCAAGTAAGCTGCAAAATAACACTACAACAGTTTGCAATAGAGCATCTACCTCACTGTAACATCTGGAAATACCTGCATGTGCTTTGGACAAAGAAAGCTCTATATACACTCCAGGGCTCAATTCTAGAGCCCTGCAATTTCAGAATCTCAACTGAGTTTCAGAATTAAAAACACAGCTGTTTTACGTTGTAGAAATCTGTTCTACGTGCGAACTATCAGTCAATCTAAGGATGAAGGAAAACATTTCCAGTTGTTGAAATGAGGAGGTTACTATCCATCACTCTGCTTCCAGCGCCCTCCTAAGGCAGAGGCATGGAGTGACACCAGAGGCCAAAATGGTTCTGCCCCATCGGGAACTGGAAGCACAGGAGAAGGCAGCGCAGGTAGGTGAGCTGGTGATGCCTCCACAAACCCACAGCCCCAGCTGTGTGGGGCAGTGCTGTGTGCTGGGAGCCCCGCACTGTGCTGTGGAGTGTGTTGCATGCACACCCTGCACGGTGCAGGCCAGGGAAATAAAGGGCTGTTTGTAGCTCCTTCAGAAACCTGGCCTGCTCCTGATCTGCCTGTCTGACTTGTGCTGAAATATTAAAAAGGTCATGTTGTGTTTAGACTATTGGTTCTGCAGAAATCAGATCTCAGGGAAGTGTCGTGGTTTCTCCAGTTGAATTGCAAGATTTGAGGGAAGTAGGGCTTAGCTTGTGGATTTGAGTGGGGGTTCTTTATTGCTTAGTTTTGGCAGCTCAGTTTCTCCTTTTTTTTATCAATACAGGACCGGAAAATTTGTATATGTCTTTATAAATTAATCCTTTTGATTTAGTCTTCTATACTACTATTGTAAAAAAGAAAACCCCCAAGTGAGTCAGCAAATCATTAATGAACTTGAATAAGTTTGTGCATGATGAACTGGTAAAATGGCTCCACTGATTAATTTATCCTTGGCTCTGCCATTAACATCAGCCAACACAGTAAATATCAGCTGAGCTAAAGCTTAGAACAATATCTGCCTTTAGTGCAAAAACAAGTTGCCAGCTATGCTGAGTGATTTCTATATAAGGCAGATGTGGATGCTGTGAACAAGTAAATGGCTTCTTTGACACACTGGTGACATATTTGCATGTATATTTGCATAAATGTACATTATTATTTTCCAATTACAATAAGAAAAAGTCTGAGGAAAAGAGGCACTGGAAAGGATGACATTTGAACAAAGTATCACTAGGCTGCGAACCAAAACATGCAATTACTCAATTAAAGGATGAATTCAAGAGGACTCCTACTCCACTTGATTACAGGTTAGGAAGTGCTTTGTTATATGAAAGGTTACAAGTCCTGTTGCTAGGATGGTAATTCCTATGTAGAAGTCCTTCATGAAATTTGGTCTTGAACAAGGTAACTGATTTTTAAACAGAATTTAATTTCAATTGAACGTATAGCATTCAGCAGCTAGGCACTAAATGCAAACATAAAGGGCCAAAATCTGCCTTTTGAAGGAAAAGGCATCACAATTAGCAAAGCAAAAGCTTGAGTAAGCTGTCACAGATCTTTTCATTTAAAGAAAAAAATATTGCCCAGTTCAACCAAGGCACATTCTCTTGCTTGTAAGATGCTTCGTACTGACCCTAACTATTTCCAACTTAAAATTCATTGCCAATTTGAAGCATATAATTTTGTGTCAATGCTGACCTCTTCTCTCTCCTTAACGTTTACCTCCTGATATATGTATGACCTGCAATAGTATCTCCTCTCAGCCTTCATTTTGTTAAGTGAAAAAATTTAAGCACTTCAATTCCCTTGTGTAAGACAAGCTTTTTATTCCCCTTTCTATCTTCACTGTCAACCATGCACCTGTTCCAGCTGGAGAAAATATTTCTTGATAGTGAATAAGGTCTGGCATGAATGAGCTTTTCCAAAACTTACATGAAAGCACTAATTTTTCCTTATTGCTCTGGAAAATACCTTCCCTCACACACTATGATTGCAATCTTTTTTATTTTTTTCAGAGCCACAGAGGATGTCTTAAAGTTATTCTCCCATTCATAACTCCATTCAGGTCTTTTCATTCCCTTTTTATTTCAAGTGGGTGATTTCCCAACTTGCAGCAAAACTTCTGAGTTTGCAAGTGCAAATATCTGTACCTGAACTGAACTTTAGAAGCAGGATTCAAGAAAATTGTGGTGTCTATGGTTCATGGCTATGAACAACTTTCTCAGCTTCTTTCTAGCTTGGGTGATCTCCAGTCCTGCTAGGTATCTTCCTCTTCAATGCACTTTAGTGGCTGTCAAACTCAGATTCTCCATCTGCCCAGGTAGGGGACTGGGAAGTGAACTCTCAAGTACAACACACAGAAAGTCCACAGAGCCATCAAATTGCCTTACTGGAGTTCCCAGCTGGTGTTCCATGGGGTCCTCAGGATATTTTGGCACATAGATTGTACATTGCTGGTAAACTCCAGAAAGCAAGTAAATTTGAGTCCGCACTGTTGCTAGGACTATCCTTCAGAAGTGATTGAGATGTAACTATGAGAGGCTTCTTTATGTTTCCCACTGAGAATGGGGTTTAGAGGAGATGCTGGCAGTGTAAGTAGCTACTTTCTTTTCAAATGCCAACAGAGCAGCTCTCAAGGTGCTGCTGGCTGCAGTAATTAAGCCCACACATCACCTCACTCATATGTACCCTGGGAACATCTAAGTTCTTGATTTTCTGTTCTTCATACCTCAAACACCAGAATCAGGAAATATATCTCCCACTTAAATCCTCCCAAAACTCAAAAATTAATTAATTTCTTTGAAACCCAACTGATCAAAAACATAAAGAGTCTTAATATAGTAGTATACCAAACACAGAGCAACAGGAACTGAAATGCAGGATATAAGATACTGTGATTTTCTTCAGAAAAAAGCTGATGATTAAATCTTGTCCTCAGCTGCTCAAGCTCTAGGAAACCATCCGTGTTTCCTACCAAATCAAACAGAATCAGGCGAGCACCACAGGTATTTTCAGTTTCAGATAATAAATATTTTTTCGTGAGATGCAAATGAAAAATCTTCATTATTGTTTATGTCACGGCCATCTCCTAGCATCACATGCCATGGTTTATAGTTTTGCACTATAGCACCTCCATGTTATAGTATATTCATTAGGGTGAGCACATTATTCACTCTGGATCATTCTTTCAACTCTAATAATCCTGTCGATGTTCATGACTTAACTCAGTTGGAGTGAGTCTTTGAAATAATACACATATATCCATGTGCATATAAATTAAAGAAGAGAAGAAAGGGAAAGGGACATTAAGGATAAAGAGAAGGGAGATAGCAGAGCTTAAAAATCAAGCCAAAGCTAATAGCATTTTGTGAGTATTACAGAAAAATAAATGTGCCCTGGACTAAGATTCACTAAATACACAGAAGCAATGAATACTGCAATGTCTTGCAGTAGCTTGCAAGATATTGCAGTAACAGCTTTTGTTTAACTGCAATATTATTATCTAAATGCACGATGCTATTCAGGTTTTCAACACATTTTTCCATTGCTGCTGTTCATGACACTTAATGTCACCTTATTTTGCAGCTTTTGAAAGTGTTTGGTTTCATTTCAAGCTTGAAATAATAAAAGGCCACTAATAGTATGACTCAAAATAGCAGTATATTGAGAAGGAGATAAAAGGAAAAATCTTTTTTTTTTCTTTTTTTTTCTTTTAATTTCATGAGGAGACTGAAACCAGCCAAGCTGTGTCACAGGAGTCAGTTTAGCTCCTGTGTCATAGAAAGCTGCTTGTAAAAGCAGCACATTGCATTGACATGGAGTTATTCAGTGACTGCTTATTGGCACTGAAGAAGAAAGAACACAAGCAAAGTTTGCAATCACTATGGAAACTGCCTGTCTGATTGCTGTGTTGGCACTGGCGCATCTGCCAGGGACAGCAGCTGTTCTAGAGGATTCCTTCCAATAAAGCTCTTCCTGAGACTTCTATCTGGGACCAGGCCCAGGGCTGCAGGGTTTGTTTCAACATGAATCTGACAGTCTACACAAGCAAGTTTTTAGTCTCTACTCTGCCTTTGTAAGGCACCTCTACGTTTTCTTTCAATATTTGAAGAACTCTGAGTATAACACCTGGAGAGGTGACATGCGAAGCTTTTCTACTATGATGTGCTTCACAGCCTAGCTATTATGGCAAATAAAGAAAAAGTCCAGCTAGCAGGTAATGGAAAGCTTGGTGCTTCTTCAGCCCAGTATGTGGTCTGTTAAAAAACTGTTACTGTTGAATTTAAGGTTTTGGCACAGATTATTTGTATAGTAATTTTGTTTTGTTTCTTCTGCTGCTGCCTTATGAAAAAGCTGTCACTTTGCTTTCTTCATCATTGCTCCAACACAGATCTGCCAGTGCTTGCTATATACAACAGCACATTAAAGTACTTTCTGTCATCAGCCTCAACACAACTGTTCTGTGTGAAAGCCGAGGGCAGGGTGCCTGGTGGTGACACCATGTTAAGGGAAACAAACCACCATCAAAGGCATAGATATTCTTATGGCTTACATGTGAAGGCAGACTGAAATTTTCATGGAACAGAGACTCTTGTTAATGCAACATTTGTCATTAAATGCACAAGTCAAATTGAAGTTTATTTTGAAATATATTGCCTTAAATAAATTAATCTTTAGAGCTTTGCGTAGATACACTGAAAATAAAATGCATTCTGAGGTATAACTTTCCAGGGCCAATGACATCCATTGGACTACTGAAATAAATAGTGAAGTCTCGTGAAACCCTGCTTACTCAGTAGATAGTAGCTCAATCTTTTTGTCCTGGAAAAACCTTTCAACATGCGGCTGTGATCTTTGCTTCCAGCGATAGTGGGCTATGGTATGTTTTGTATCATAAAAACCCTTCACTGTTTGTAGTATCTTTTAAAAGAAAGCATTTTGAAAGTATATCTTGAGGGTTAAGGGTCAGATACATAACACTTCTGTAGCAAAGGCAGCAATTGCTCATGAAATAATGTAAGCCTACAAAATAACTTAAATTTGAGCTGGTGCAAACCAGCCCACATTGGCTGTCTTGATTGATACAGCTGTAATTTGATGTAGTTAATAGGTGAAATTAAGAGGAAAGAAGAGTCACACAAACAATTTATTCATTGCAAACCCCCACAAAATGCTCTGTAATCTCCCTTGCAAGAACTGGTGTTATACTACAGTCTCTCTGATTATTTATCTATTAGAAATGTGTCTTTATTTTTTTCTTGCGGAAGCATGTAACTAAGTTTCTAAAGTAGAGTGACAAATCCAAGAAAGCAGATTGTTGAATTTTCTGTTCCTGCTGTACTTTCATAATTGCACTCTCAGATAATCTTGCAATATCTGGTTAGAAAAAAACTTCTAAGCCATTGCTATTATGATTTATATTACATCAGAATCCCTGCTCTATTGTAATAAGCAGTTACTTGTTGCATTTTTTTGCATATAATTTACCTCAGAGAGAAGACATTATTAATTATTCAACTAAAAGTTTATGTAATTAATAGTGCGTTTATATCAATGTACATACAAACAGTAGTGTTCTCATATTAATCCTTGAAACTACTAGGGTAGCATGTTTTGTAGTGGTTAGGAAGAATTCAAGCAGGAAGATCATCAAATTGTTTGATAGCTGAATCCTCTAAAATGCTATCACATTTATTAATGCTTTAAATTCAAACGGAAAACATATTTCTTTGACTTTAGTTATCACTGGGAAAGCAAAAAAAGGTGGAAAAGGATACTTTCTTGTCTGCCAGAATACTACTTTTGTTCTAGAAGAAAGGAAAAAGACAGAAGGTGTGTTGTGCTTTGCTGAATGTTTTAATGACTAATATGTTTGTAGAATAAAATAAGTCCTTTTTGATGGTATTTTGCTAATGCTGTGGGGGGCTATTCAGATAGCATACTTCATGAAGAAAGACTGTATCTGTTAAATAGTTAGGCTGAAAAGATCTTGACAAGTTTAATTAACATCCTCACTATCTGTAGAGGTTGCCCTATCATAAATGTAATCTTTAGGTCAGCAAGACATTCATGTTTAAATTTCTTTTCTCTGTAGTTCTAGACCTTCCTTTTGTATTCCATATGCAAATGGATGCACTGAGGCACTCAGCAAACACAGTGCTGGGCAGGAGCACAGGCACACACAAAGGTAGTTCTCATAGGTTTATTTAGCAGTTTAATGACATCAAGATCCAAACTGCTGCAGGGCACGGTCACACTTCACTCTCAGGAGTAAGTACTGCCAAAGAAGGTTCAAATAGCCCTGTTTACAACCATGAAACAAGCTCCCTGTTGATTTCAGTACCTGACATTACTGGAATATACAAACTCAGTGCAAATTGTCTATCTGTCCCTCCTCATTGCTATCTGTAGTATCAGCACAAGAAGTCCTTTCTCCCAAAGTGCTAGCAGTCCTTCTGTGGGACAGCAGTGAGGATGATGAAGGGACAGAGGAGGAGGAAATAAAAGCCATACCTACTACAATACCCTGTGGTATTACTGGAGTGTGTAATTGTTCCCTGATGTTAGCAGCCTCAGGCAAATGCAGATAAAAGACGGAGTAGTCTGTCTTCCCAAAGCTACATAGGCAAGTAAATGTTGGAGGTAAGGCTTTAACTAAGGAGATCCTGACTCTCTGTGTCTTGACAGTGTCATGCTCTTTTGTATGCTGGCAGGTACAGCTGGCTTCTTACTATTTTATTATTCTGCAAAGATGTTATTTTATTGTTGTACAATATTGCAAACAATCAAAATCTTTGGAATTTGTTTCCACCCTGCAGGCTTTTTACAGTAGTTGAAATTAGCCACTGGAATTAGGTCTCTGTAAACACTCACTGCTGGAGAGCCAAAGTGCCATAAAGTGTGTTGTATTCTTTCTGATACCAGCATTTTCTGGAAGTGTTACTCACAGGAATGAAAATGTCCCAAAGCGCAGAAGTACATTTCTTCAGAAAGGCTGGAAGTAATTCGCAGAATTTCAGAAATGCTGCAGGAATTAGGCTGCCCAGAAGAAACTGACCTATCAAGTTTTGCAGACCCTAGGGAAAACAGGAAATTAGCTTTCACACAATTGAGTTATCATGTTATACCATCCCCTTTCCTTCATTCAGTTTACCTTCAGGACTCCTCAGAATTCTTATAATATTGATTTTCTGATTAGTTTGATTACAGTCTAAAAACTGTCACTATTACACACACTAAAAAAATCCTTTCCTTTGTATAGTTTGCTCACTTTTTCCATTGCTGAACTACTGTGTAACCATGACAAATCTTACCTATCATATATCACCTATCAAATACCTATAACTTTCAATTATTTCCTGTGTTTCAGATTTGGCATTCCACTTTGACTACATATACTGACACTTTTTTCCCTAAAATCCCTTGGTTCTGGTCCTTTGATGAGGTCTTTCATTATACACAAGTTGCTTGCCAGACCTACTGCTTTTGATATTAATATGTTAAAACCAAGTTTTTCCAGTTTTTCTCTCTGTGTACTCTGGTGTATCCTGTTTTCTTATTCGTAAGACTGTTCCTGACAGGTAGGTCTTTAATCTTCAGTTTCTTCCTGTTTTCTCCCTTCAAGTTTAGCATTTTTCCACATCAGCTATCTTTGGACACTGACTTTGAGTGGATAAGGAACTGTGCTTTTCTCCCTGCTAAAGGTTATATAAACCTTTCCCCTCACAGCACCTGCCAGTTAGAAAATGTTTAATGGAGGGGTTTTTTTCTCAATAGCACTTAGACTGAAAACTATCAGCAAAGATATTAACTTACAGCTACTGATAGCAGTGAAACCACTACAAGGATGCTGCGCCAAATTTGGTGTCAACAATTCAACAGGGCTGTTAAAAAGCTGAAGAAGATTTAGATAAAAGCTGTAAGAATAAATAGAGGCCTGAAAGCTGTGCTTTCTAGAGAAGAGTGCGAGATGTTCAATTTCATAGACAAAGAAGAAAGTTGGAGCTATACACTGACTTTAGGGCCAGCAGGAGCAACTAACTCATATTGTTTGATCTATGATTCAGAAGACGCTGAAGTTGCCCAGATGCCTTAAATCAAGACCAAAGACTTAGCTAAGCCAGATGGTTGTCTTCAAAAGTTGTGCGCCACAGACGATGACTAGATGAGTCCAATTTGTGACCAATGCCTCTGCAAAGGTGAGGAAGTGATCAGATAGATTAAAACAAGATGAGCCATGTCCTCTAGTGCACCAGAAGGTTAAGAAATATAATAAATTAACCTCATGCTTCATCACCATGACAAGGAGAGAAAGTGCTGTCCAACTGATTAGACTTGAGCATGCAAGCAGACAAACCAATGGCACAATTTTTCTTCAGTGTAGTGGCCAAAATGCTTATATTTTTCTGTTTTCCAACCACTGATGTTTCAGAGGAAGATAAAAAACCAAATAAACAAAAACAGCAGGAAATTTTTTTCCTGACCTCCTGTAAGTAGCTAATTGAAACCCTTCAGCTCTGATTAAACCTAATTAGGTTAAAGGTTAAGCATTATGAAAGTATTGAGATAATAGAAGGTATCCTGAAGCCACGTCATAAAAAAGAAGGGGAAAGAAGAGACAGAAATAGAACCAGATTTCTCAATTCATAACAAAGAGGATGAAATTTTGATTCATTGGCAGAAAGAACAACGATACAGGCAGGCTGTCATGAAGCCAAAAATGTCTCTCTGAGATTGCATAAAAGGACGTATTTCAAAAATATATCCTATAGACCCTGAATATGTTTCTTGATAAGCATTTTCACTTAATTATAGAGTTCAATTTTTTTGACTCCTGCTGCTGGGCACTGATTCTTGCAATTCCAATAATGGCAATGTTGCAAAATGTCTTTTCTCCAACATTTGTAACCTGTATCACAACCAGATTCATCAAGTACGTGTCATGGTTTAAAGCCAGTCTGCAAATCAGCCACGCAGACCTCGCTCACTCTTCGCTCTTCTCCCCCTCACTCCTGCTCCCGGAGGGATGGGGAGAAGATTCGAAAGAATGTAACTCCCACAGGTTGAGCTAAAAACAGTCCAGTAACTAAGGTGTAACACAAATCACTACTGCTATCACCAATAAGCCTGATTGGTTTCATGATCAATGAGTCTATTGTATTACAAGTCATTGCCATAAAGTACAATGAAACAAGAACCTTAGCCCAAGGCCCCCAGCCGATAAACACTAACACAACAAATACCAGCTGTAAGTGAGGTATGATATGCTGAAACTGTGAGATCAAGAGCAACAACTTCAGAAGCCAATAAATGAGCATTGTGAGGAGTGACTATTAATCCGAAACAAAGAATGCTTATCACAGATATGATTAGACACACTCTGATCAGTTCTGTCATCATCTCAACCCTTTGTGTCCCATGTTGGGCGCCAAAAAGAAGTGCTGTGGTTTAAACCCAGCCGACAAATCAGCCATGCAGCCCTCGCTCACTCTTCTCCCTTCTTCTCCCCACCCCCGCTCGCAGAGGGATGGGGAGGAGAATTGAAAGAATGTAACTCCCACGGGTTGAGATAAGAACAGTCCAGTAACTAAGGTATAACACAAACCACTGCTGCTACCGCCAATAATAATAATGATAAGGGAAATAACAAGGGAAGAGAATACAACTGCTCACCACCCGCTGACTGATGCACAGCCCGACCCCAGCAGTGATCTAACCCTTCCAGGTAACTGCCCCCAGTTTATATACTGGGCATGATGTGCTGTGGTATGGAATACCTCTTTGGTTAGTTTGGGTCAGGTGTCCTGTCTCTGCTTCCTCCCGGCTTCCCCTCCTCCCTGGCAGAGCATGAGGCTCAGAAAGTCCATGGTCAGAGTAAACATTACTGGGCAGTAACTAAAACCATTGGTGTTATCAGCACTGTTCCCAGGCTGAAAGTCAAAACCACAGCACTGTACCAGCTACTAAGAAGGATTATAAATGACTGCTACTGCTGAACCGAGGACAGTATGTCAACTTGTTTAAAGCACAAAATAAACCAAACTACTTCAACAACACTGTGAGCTCAACATTGTGAGTTCAACAAGGCTGATTTTCAAGTAGTCTGATCATGTTTATGGCTTTTATTTTAATCCTCTCTTCATATGTCTACCCCTTTCAGGTTGTGGATGCCAGAGTTGGATGTAGCAACCAGCTATGATTTAATGGAAGGTTGCATTTGCCCATGCTCAGATACAGAATTTTCTATAAGCTACTGCCAGTCTTCCACGTAAGGGTGAAATGAGGATCCTACAGCTATAAAAGTAGGAAAAGTTGTACTAGCCTTTAGCTAAGAATAACAGTACTTATGTATTGCAACGAGTCATATCTGGACCTGTGTTAGCAAGACAAAGACCTGTCTCAGGTTTTTAATGAAGTCTTGATTTATCAGGACTGTGGGCACTGCAGATGAAGAACCAAGTGAAGGGTTATCAAGAAATAAAAAGGAAACTAGAAGACAGACTAGTTAGTGTTTCACGGAAAGTTTGTTGATGTGTTGAATACAAATTAAAGCTATTTAAGCAACCTGGTCTAGTGGAAGGCATCCCTGCCCATGGCAGGGGGGTTGTACCTAGATAATCGTTAAGGTCCCTTCCAGTCCAAACCATCCTATGATTCTATGCTTCTATTTGCTTTACAGCAAGTTGTGTTCCAAATGCGATTTATGTACTTCGCGCATCATTGCAAACAGACCTGTCAGGTCAAGCTAACTGGTAGATTTTTAAATCTTTTTGCTTCAATAAGAACATAATTTGTGCAAGGGAGACAAAGAGTGGACGTGTTACAAAATGCTCTAGTGAAATACTTAATTTCCCATGGACAATAGGGGCTTAGAAACCTTGAGAAGACACATACTTCAGAAAGGCACAGAAATTTGAACACATCTTTTTTGTCTCCTTGAAGACATATAACGAGCATATTTCGCTTTCTAACAGCTCTCTTCCATTTCCAAAACAAACAAAATATTCTGCCCTCCTCCCTGCCCCCCCCCCCCCCCCCCCCCCGACATTGTGCTCTCAATTCCTCATACTCCCTCCTTCAAGAACAGGGTAAATGAAATTCCTCGTCCCCCATGGGTTTTGTTGGTTTTGGTTATCTGGCCAGCACATCCCCATGGCAGACCTCTCTTTCTTCCTCATTGCCTAGCATACATCTTCTCTCTATTCTGCACAGAATCAAACTTCTAAGAAAATAATTTTCTTGCAGACAGTATTCCTTTACACGTGCCTTGGGTGTTTTGATGCAGTCCCTGTTTCTCTCTACGTTTTCTGAGCACTGACTCTGCTGACATGATGGTTCACTTTGGGGTTTCAAGCTGGATCAAACCAAGGAGCCACCTTACAAGGGAAACAGCCACTGGAGAGAGGAAAAGTACTTTCAGACACAAGTACAACAACTAAAATATCAGTATTTTTATCATCGTTATTCTCAGATTAAAGCCAAAAAACTGCACTGAACCAGCTACTAGGAAGAAAATTACCTCAGGACAAACCAAGGCAACTTTTGCTTTTGAAATGAATATGTATACAGAAATTGCTTTACTCTCTTCTGTCAGTGTAAAGGGGCATAAAAATTTCATTTTCTTCCCTGTCACTATCAAAATGGAACCATGGAGACCGAGATTCCATGGCAAAGTAAGAGTCAAGCCTTCCAAGTATGTTAATTCAGTAAGTTCTGAAGGTTTGTGGTTGCAGGAAAGGAGACAGAGATGTGTGTGGATCATTGTTTCAGAGTTTAATATTACATATTTTGACTCATTTAAATTTAATGAACCCCAGAAAGCGCTTTTAGTGTTTACTTTTTCCTCGCTTGACTCTAATTAACCTTTCCTATGATTCAGATGTCTGACAAATGTGGAGGGCTGCAGGGCTAAGTGTTTTTTTCCCATGATTGACTTTAATTAAGCTTGCTCTAGGCTTGAAACCCTTGTAAACTTAGAGAACTTTATTTTAATTGCCTTCTGCCAGATTTACTTATGCTAGACAAATATTATAAATCAAATACTAACGTTATTAGTAGAACGACAAACTGACTTCCGAAGTAGTAGTCTGCCATGGTGAAATGCATTACGCTCTAAATCTGACTTGTAAGTGCTATGGTGGAGAAAAATGACTGATTTCATGCAGGTGACTTATGGAACATCAACATCCTTTCCTTTTTTTCATGGTAGGTATGTTAAGATGCCAAGTTTCAAACTATTTTTTTCTCTGATAATAAGTCATATTCACTTATACTAGAAATCATTGGACACTTGATGCTTTGGATTGCTCACCAGGTCTCTGTTGCAGCTGTTGGAATGAGTCAGTTCGATCACAGAATCATAGAATCATAGAATGGTTATAGTTGCAAATGAATGGCAAATCTTATTCTCATTCTAGGTTGCATTGCTACAAATAGAATTGTGAGTTGTAGAGGGGCATCCTGAATTGCACAGAGACAATACACTGCACATTTTTGCTCATTTTTACTTCTTTTTCATACAGAGTGTTCTGAAGGGTCAGCTGAGATACATTTACTTAGTTACACTTATCCTATACAACCTCCTTATACTTGATGGGAACAGTGTGTCTTTCATGCCAGAATGCAATCCTGAGAAAACCTTTTGCACTTGTGGCTGAAAGTACTTTTCCTTAATGGAAAAAGTTCTTTGGAGCTTTTGCTGGAAAGGAGCCTAGCAAAACTACCTTTGTGCTTAATTATAGGATAGCAGTGGTCTTGAAATAAGGGTCAACCTTTTTCTTCAGTAACAAACATCCTGAAAACAGATGCCAACAGAAGTTAACCCTGGTGTCTGAATCCTGGTGGCTCTGTGTTTTCTTCTTTTTTTCTTTTTTTTGTCCCTTTTCTAACACAATGCAGAATACTCTAAATTATAATAAAAATTATTATGAATGTGGCTTAGACCAAGCTAATTCCTAAAACAAAATCCGTGCATCTGGGCACAAAAACAGTGCAAAGAAATTCCTAAATATTTAATCACATTATATTAATAGGAATAATACATACAATACATATAATATATAAATTATAGAATCACAGAATACCGGGTTTGAATGGACCTCAAATATCATCACGTCCAAGTTTTCTTGGCAAAAGCATGAGCTAGACAAGATGGCCCAGCACCGTGTCCAGCTGAATCTTGGAAGTATCCAGCAATGGGGAATCCACCACTTCCCTGGGGAAATTATTCCAGTGGCTGATTGTTCTCATTATGAAAAATTTTCCTCTTGTGTCCAACTGGCATCTCCCAGGAGTGACTTGCACCCATTACCCCTTGTGTTTTCCATGTGGATAATATGCATCGGTTTGTTCATGTATGCAAGTATTTGAAACAGCTATTTGAAACAGATCCTGCATAGAGTAGTAGACTGACAGCTCTGTTAGCTCCGTTTATCCAGCTAATGTGCATTGCCATAGCCATTGCAGCAAAAGGGTCTCCATGGGGAGCAGCTTTGGCTTAGAAAGAATAATTATGTTTCTGTGCCCTGTTGATACTCAGCTTCTGAGAATGCTAATAAAAACTCTATACCAAGGTGGCAACTTTCAAATCCCAGCCCAGGACCACAGGATTCTCTAAGCCAACCTAAAATCAGACGCCAGAGCCTGCATAGAGCTATTAAGCTGGGAGAACTGTTAGCTTTTGTGGAGCCTGCAAGGATAGTGGTTTAACTCCTGAGTCAGACATATATAGAGACCTGTTGGAGGACTCCAGAGCATTTTCAAGGTGAGCAAGGATGCATAATGAGAGATGCACTGCGTGGAATTCCACTCTTGGCACAGAAAGCCATTGGTTTTGGAAGTACTCAGAAGCTTCTAAATAGTATACTATTATTTTAAAAATGGATATATGAACTATTTAATGTACTGTGTTATTTTTACACTTGTTGTCTCTGTTTAGTCAGAATCACAGTTATTCATGGAAAAAAATCCACAGCCATTTCCTAGTTTTAATTAATTCTGTTTTACATCCTGACACTTTAACTTCTTCTTGATCAGCTTGTAAATGATCTGTTTGACATGTCTATCTTTAATTCAGAGTAATTGCCAAATCGGTTTGTAATTTATCAGAAATGTGAAGAGTAGCTCTAGCCAGAAAGAGCTATTTTTCTTTGAGAGTGAATGTAAGCTATCAGATAGGACCTGGGAGATTTAAGAAAAATGTTAATGTCATCTGATATTTCTGAGTGGGAGACCCACTTCAGATTTCTAGCAAGAATTTTAAGTAATTTCTGCATTCCATAAACATTACAATGATCTGACTTGAATGAAAAATATTACCTCCATTCTAGTACCTTATTTAGACTAAGTGGAAAGCCCTGCTACCTACTACAATCTATCATATGCGCTTGTTTTGTGGAGTTGTTTTGAATGCCATGCTTTTACTGGTGAAGGGTGTTGACAATTGGTGTTGATATTCAACACTTCAATTACAAATTAAACAGTGATGTGTCTGCCTCAAAATTTCAGCCTCTGAAATTTTTAAAGCCTCTGCATAGCAATTATAGTAACTGAAAAAAGAACTTATTTTCTCAGCTTGGTCACTGTATGCAAGAGTTCAGGTACAGACAGTCACATTATCTCCCTATTAACTCATTGTTATTTGTGTGTAACTCTTTTGCCAGCTGCCAACAGTGGGAACAAGGATTTTACACAGAAAGGTCCTTGTCTAAAAGTGGTTAAAGTACGACCTGTGCACATTTATGTTTCTTCTTCTGGCTCTGGGAAATTAAACTAGACCTGCAGCTGGGTTACACTAAGTTTGGGGTTTTTTTTAATAATAAAAAAATAAAAATCAAAACCTAGATCTAGGACAATTTTGCAACTTAGTGAATCTGGTCAAAACTGGTGTGAAGTTTTGATTCAAAAGAACAAATGGGGGAAATACTTTCCAGGAGCCATTTTGTTTAAAAATGTACACCACGTAATATTGTGACTTTTCACAGAAAAGAAATATTTTAATTTGAAATTCACTAATTTCATTAAGGTAATTAAAGAAAAAACTCCTAACCACAAAACCAAAACAAAACATCAGCGGCATGAAAATGAAACACTGAAGATTTCTGTAAAATATATTTTTTTTCATATTTTGGTTTGGACACTGACCAGAAAATCAGTCACACAGAAGATCTGTGGTTCAGGAATTGGTTATTTTCAGGGTCATGATCATTGCTTAAACCATGCAACTAGAAAGTCTGCCCAGTAAAAGCACAGAAGGAATGAAATTATGTATATTGGTATTTTAAACACTGAGCAGATCAAAGTATGCGGGGATTACGACCAATGGCACAGTTGTAATGTTTTCATTACCCAGCTGGTAGACATTAAGAATATAGACAGTGATTCCCTGTGGCACTCACAGTTTGACTTAATGATAACTAGAAGTGATAGGGACTGGTTCCACTTCACTCCAGCGAGGACCATGCTTCCTTCTGTAACATGGGCTGTCCTTTCCTCTTTTCTATGCTGCCAGCACAATCCCTTTTTGGTCCTTGCCACAAAATCAGCTGTGCCCTGCTACTTCCGTTGGTGCCCCACTGCTTTTCAGAGCACAGTGCAATTTGGTCTATGATGTCATGTGTTACTTGAAAAAAGCAGGCTAGCTTAAGTAAGAATTATAGGGCACTGTCAGCACAAGGATACAACAGTGTTTCTGTGGAGAAGAAAGATGAAAATAGATCCCTCCATGTCCCAAGACCACATGTTTGTCTTTCATCTGTGTTAGTGTGGCTAGATTGCTCTTTCCTTTCTAGGGAAAAAACCCCAAACAAACAATAACCAATCAACCAAAAAACTGAAGGTAGAAAGCGCAGTGAAAATGATAAAGGAGCGTACAAGAAAGCCTACTGAAGTGGTACGTGATGTGCACATTGGTTTTAGTAAGGTGGGTGCATTTTTTTTGAAATGTCTTCCTGAAAGCAGCAGTTATTTAACAAAATGCAAAAGGGTGAATTTGTTTAAAGCATTTCCTTGCCCCTGGATTAGTGGGTTGAAAGAACTCTGGCTGTTGCTATGATTTTGCTCACATCAAAGTTACCTTCATAAAGTAACTTTCCATATTGCTGCAGCTGGCTGGATAATGTCTGTTCCTATGTTTGTCATTACCAAGCAAAGAGACCTGCCAAATTATTCAAAAGTGTATTGCAGTCCCAGCACCTCTTATCATTCCTTGCGCTCCTTGCTCCCATTCCTTTTATGTTGTTCTGGTACACAGGGATATAATGAAGAATTATATAACTAATTAAAGCAGATGTATTTTTAATAAAGGCTTTGGGATTGATTTTTTTGAGAATTAACAAATAAAATTCTCAAGTGTATCTCAACAGTATAAAAAAAATAAATGTTTATTTGTTTTGGCTTTGACAAGTGATGTTCTCATATGGATTTTCCCAAAGACTTAAGGTCTTTTCTTCGGTTACTAGCACTCTATGTAGGTAAGCCATGGCTATATAAGCACGTTGTCAGATCATAAGCAAAGGTGTAACTAATGTTGCAGTCAAAGAATCGCTAAAACTGACAGACTGCGTCTGCAGGACTTTATAATCTGTTTTATTAATAACATTATTGAGATGTAAGTATAGCTTAATTTCTATAAAAAAGTGTGTAAGTGCAGTGGTTGCTAGCCAAAAATGGGGCATTGAAGGAATGGTCATTGTTATAATTTAAAAGACTCACACTAGCTCCACTGATCATGGATGAATACTAAAGACCATGTAGAAATCCTATTGTGATGAGTTGTTTCAACTAAAACCTTTGTGATTAACAAATTAACAGCTGAAGATTTATAGTGTGTACATGGGAGAAGAGTTAAGAGAAATAGGAAAAAACATTTGTGATGTAAATCTAGGGTTTTGTTAACCTGGGGCAGGGAATGGAGGAAAGAAAGATTTGAAAATTTCTGGTTTAATTTTACATTATATCCTGAGTAAAAAATGTGCAGTTTCTGATGTGTTTATTTTTCAGGTTAGATGGCTGGATTCTTTTCCTACTCTTTGTATTTCCTTCCTTTCTACTTCTCAACTTCTCTATCTTCTTTTTGGAGGAGATCAGAAGAAAGAAAAGGAAAGTTACATTTGAAGATCAGATTTCAAAACCAAAGAGAATGCTCAATATACTGCCACCCCCCTCCTTTTCCACCCCCACTGCCCCCCGAAATATTTGTGAAAAGAGAAAGATTTCCACAATCATTATGCACGTAATGAATAATCGTTATTAACTGCAGTGGAAGTAGTAGTGTTTGTTTGAAAAAAACTCTGTCCACCTAGTCACTTGTTAGAAGATAAATATCTATCAAATATTGAAGGCCAAATTCAAAGAGCAATAAATAACTATTTTTGAGCTGCCATACTTTGAGTTCTCTTTCTCTTTTATATAAACTATTCATCTGCATTGGTAAGCTTAGTTTCAATTAGCTACTTTGCCATAAAATGTACATTTTCAATTGCACAATTTTAGACTTGGATGAATTATTCCTCCCTCATTTTAAACCTATAAATACTGCTCTGCATCCATGCCTCTGCTATGTTCTGTATGTCTGGAGCTCTTGCTCAGAAATGACTGACTATGGGGAAAAGCTGGGATGAGATTAACCTTACAAGTGTCTACTTCAATCTTGGGCTGTTCAGTAGTGACTAGTGACGCATGTGGGGACCCAAACACTCTTTCTCTGTATGAATGATGTTAACAGTATTCAGCAAGGATTTTCACTTTTTGATCATGAGGGAATTTTTCAGAGGCTAGTGGATATCGAAACTTGAAATACGAAATAACTAAGTGTAATCAATCCCCATGTACATGTATGTATATGTGCATAGCTCCCATCCACACAGAAGAGAAACCCTGAAGTTTCAGATACTTTTTTCTTGTGAAACAGCTGCAGGATGACTGAGATGAATCTAATAGCTTGAAAGAACAAAAGTTCAGGGAAATAGGTACAGCAATAAGCCCAGTGATTTATGAGCAATGGGAAGGATTTACCACATTCTTGAATCAGTTCACATGATAAATCTGCTTTGGTCATTGCCTTCTGACTCACCATGAGAACTAATTTGCAAACCTGAGAGATCTGAATTGTAAATTATTCTGTTTATTATTCATGATGAATAGAAAATCATTGTATTAACATTCCCTCCTTTTTGGCTTTGGTTTTTTTTTTTTTTTTCATTTAAAACTTATGGCTGATTGAAAATGAAAGTTGTTAAGGTAAGTGCTCAAGTTGTATGAAACTTCACATGTGTAATTTTCTTCTATTCATTATTTCTGACATTGTTTTTCAACCTTCTTTCATTTGAACTGTTCTCTTTCCCAGGTCTTTAAGTATACAGCACCTGATTTCCCAAAGAAACACTGTAAATTCCTCTAAAACCTGAGGTTTCTCTGGCTACAGCTGCAATTTCTCTCTCTCTTTTTTTTTTTTTTTTTTTCTCCTGTTCACATGCTTCTGTCTTTGGTCTCTGCTATTCCTTATGCAGTGAATGGTGTGCTGATTAGCACTAAAAGAGAAAATGTTCAAGGAAATGGTTCAAACAGGCCACTCATTTCTCTGAAATGTTTTGGGAAGTCTGCATCAGGGACATGTATGCCACATATGTATAAATTGCTCCAACTCATTTCCTAGTTGCAGTGTGAGTTGTATTTCTAAGGAGTGGGTTTTAATTTCTAGTTACTATTTTAAAGGTCATCCAGTCCAGACAAGCAGCATGCCAATGACATGAGTGAAACATTTAGCTATCAGAATATAACACTGTTAACTCACATAAAATACAGTAAAAATCATCTTCCTCAGGAAAGCAATACTGAATTTTCATGTAGGTCTAGCTATGAAAATCAAGAAGCTGAGTTGGAATGTGGACTTGCAAGTGTTGTGGTTTAAGCCCAGCTGGCAACCCAGACCATGCAGCAGCTTGCTCACTCCTCTCCCTTCCTCCCCCTCCCCCCACCCCCCCCAGCTCCCGGAAGGATGGGGAGGAGAATAGAAAGAATGTAACTCCCACGGGTTGAGATAAGAACAGTCCAGTAACTAAGGTATAACACAAACCACTGCTGCTACCGCCAATAATAATAATGATAAGGGAAATAACAAGGGAAGAGAATACAACTGCTCACCACCCACCAACCGATACCCAGCTCGACCCAGCAGTGATCTAACCCTTCCAGGTAACTGCACTCCATTTTTACATCCTGGACATGGCATGCTGTGATGTGGAATACCTCTTTGGTCAGTTTAAGTCAGGTGTCCTGTCTCTGCTTCCTCCCAGCTTCCCCTGCTCCCTGGCAGAGCATGAGATTCAGAAAGTCCCTGGTCAGAGTAAACATTACAGAGCAGTAACTAAAACCATTGGTGTTATCAGCACTGCTCCCAGGCTGAAAGTCAAAACCACCGTGCTGCACCAGTTACTAAGAAGAAGAAAAATGTCTGCTACTGCTGAACCGAGGACAACAAGCATGTGAGGCACTCCCTGGTAGTTTCAAGTACATCCTGTGATGATTTCACACGGTTGAGTAGATGCAAGGCACTTTGCACATCCTTCATTAAGGGACCTGTTGTTTGCTAGTGCATACTAGAGAATTGTGGAAGCAACTTCACAACTCAGCTTTGCTCCTGACAACTTTTTATTCTACCCTTATTCTAAGAAAATGGGCAGAAATAACTCAATAACACTTCCTCTGGGAAGACAGGATTGGGTAGACACCGGCATTTTGTGAGTACAAAGACAAAAGTGAGTACAAGCTCCTAAATTCCATGGCTCTTGCAAAAGGAACTACAAATTATTTATTTTCACTTTGTTTCTAATTCAGAAGCCAGTCTGTAAAACTGGAAATACATAACTTCATGAATTAATAGCACACTGCTTTTTTGACTAGTCAAAGCTGCTTTGTTCAAGATATTAAAAAATAACTAAACAACCCCATTTTCATAAAGTACCAAGTATTGACTCTGAAAAATTGGCAAAGAAAGGTATTTGAAGCAGCAGATGTCCAGAATGAGACACAAAGAATTCCCGATCACCTCTGAAAAACTTGCCTAGTTTTCTGGAGCTACCTCAAAGAGCGGTGTGACAAACAGGATATTCAATTTTTGCAACAGAAAGCATCACACAATTGTTAGTCATTTGCTGTCTGATGAGCACCGCTTTAGTAGTGAAACTCATTCCCTAGACAGGACAGGCAGCGATACTGACATTGTTCCCTTCTAAAATGGCATCTTTAAAATCTATCTGAGTTTACAATAGGAGTCCTGTGAGCTTGCTGACATTTACATTCCCAACCAGCCTTGGCAGTACTAAAGACATTTCTCTTTTCTGGAGTAATAATGATCACTTTGTTTGCAATTCAGACAAATTAGTTGATGCTCAGCAAGTGAGATTCCCAAAGGAAGGGCTTAAGGATCGTGTCAGAAAACAGACACAAACCCTTGCAGAAGTGGTGACCTTAAGGAAATTTATTTGGCAGGGAAGTTGAGAGTATGGTGAGAGGAGAATAGGATGCTGAGAAAGTAAAAAAGGAATCTGGAACATTGCATGACAACCCAGATATGTGCAAAAAGCACCAGTGAATAATTACAAGTGTAAACTGATATTGGAGAAGCACAAACTCAACAACTAGAGCTTTCCCTTTGATGTTGTGTTTTTATGTATGTCTGGTAAGACTTTGCTTCATGTTTCCCCCTGTCATGACCACTTATTCACCAAAAGACTGGGTCAAAATTCCTTCCCCAGTCTGGACTGGTGTGGTTGTTTAACCGCAGGCAATAGCATGTGCAATGAATGCTGCAATGAGTGAAGGTCCTTGTGTTTCCCTCTACAGAGCACTCTGCTGATTAACTTCAGACTTCTGCCAGGGGCCCATGCGGAGCAATATCCCTTCCTATAATAGTGGTAGCTTTAACATTCTGTGATCTTCCATACCAGCAAGAAGGATTATCTGCAATGGAAACAGTAACTTGGATGAACAGAGAGTGAACAAGTGTATTTCAAAATATGAATATGCTGTGAAGGTAAACGCTTAAAAAGTGTATAAGGACACCACCAAATTACCAAGAGTTGCTATTGTATCTGCCATAAAACAGTCATAATACAGAGGGGACTTCTGTCTGATAAAAAATTTACTTGCTTTATTGCTTATAATTAAAGAAAAATAAAAGCTATATGACAGCCTAAGCAATTCAAGCATCTAATAAGCTTTGATGAACAGTTTCTATAGAGCTTGTACAAATAGAGATTAACTTTAAAAATGCTATTCTCCCCGGTGGACAGATGTTCAACTGCTGAAGTTGAGAGACAATCAAGGATAGCAAATTGTATGCTGGGTGCTACTGAAGGGTTGCGGCTGAAGACACACATGATAACAGCATGTTGAGGACATTAAATAACTCTCCAACTGTCTTGGTGCCAGAAACCTCTTTCTGGCAAAGCTGCATGGAATCCAAGAGAAAGAAAGGAAGTATCTTACCCAGCCGGTCTCTCCTAGGACACGATACACTCAAGAAAAGACCCACAGTTTAGTCATTTGGGGTAGTCACAGCTTGAAGTTGACTTGCTGCTACCTTGATGAATTCTGAAGCTTTAGTCACCTGGTAAAATAAAAGGCTTACTGAAAATTTGGGTCCGGAATGTCAAGCTATCCTTTTCTTCCTCAAACAGAGGACAACCCTACAGCCACAGGATTTCTGCAGTCCAGCAGAAATGTTCAGTCCAGGGACCAAGTTAGGGCCCAAAAGCTACTTCTCATAGTGGAAAAGATTATATCCTGGCTAAATGCTCAATATTATGATTTGGACCAGGTGATACTCTTTCCTTGATGGTAATACATATGGTAGATTATTACAATGGCTATAGAAATAATTAAAGTTTCAATTACTTCTCATAGTTTAAGCTTTTACATGTTTTTAATTTTGGGAGTTGGAAATAGTTAAGCCATCTCTCACTTTAATTTCTAGCTCTTTGTGCTCTGCAGTAGACAGTGGGGCTGACAAACAGTTCTAAAAAAGTGGACAAGGAACTTAATTTGCTAATGATTATTTAAAAACACTTATATGTAGGGTTAAAAGGAAAAAAAAGTAATAAAAATATTCTTATATGTCTTGATATGGCAGAAACCCCATCTTAAAGAACCCTAGATTTTACGAGATTTTATGCAAATTTAACCTGTTAATATGCAGGCAATTGCTGTGGAAAAAAAAAGTTAAAACATTACTACTGGTTCAAATTATTCAATGTCCTAAATTATTAGTGGGAGCTAAGAGAAGAATGAAAAACTGAGCCCCAGAAGGTAATGAATATTTCTGTGCGAAGGGCTAAGCAATTGGAATAAATCATTATGAAAAGTGGGCAATGTGTGAAAGAGGCAACAAATAACTAGAGAGCACTTTTTTGCTACTGGTCAGTATGGAAGTCTGTTTGTAACCACGGCAACCAGGAGTCTCAAATTTACAGCTTCGCTATCAACAAATATTGAAGGGCAATTTATAGAACTTTTCTCATTCAGGGAATATCACCTGCTTTCCTCACTGTGCCCTACAGGAACATCCTCTGACCCCAGGCTTCTTACTTCAAAGGGACGATCTGTAACAGGCCAGTCAAGCCCTGCAAATATGAATTCCTTCTTTGTGTCAAGCAGACTGGCACACATCATGCCTCATGTCTTTGCCTATTTGGTATTACATTTTCTCCCAAATATGCGTGGCAAATAATGCAACTTTCATCAGGCAGTGAGGTGAAATCTTTTCTGAATTCTGAGACCAAGCAGAGATTTGTCTCAGACATTTTGCATTGCCTGGTCACAAACAGAACTCTGCCAGAAGAATGCCGCTCTGGTACAAAACTAAAAGTGTCACTTTTCAGCTGAAACTCTCTATTTCTATTTCTGAATAATCGCTACATTATTGAAAAGCAAATATGCATTCACCAAATGAATTTGGTTGCATATGAAAAGTCAATGTCCTTGCTTTTTCCTCTCAGGATTAAATTGTAAGAAACAGGAAAAAATTTTTCCGGATATAGAACACACAGAGACAGGATTCAATAAAAGTCTTATTGCACCTGGACCAAAAAGCTAATCCAAAATGTACTTTTCTCCTCAAGTAATTTTCTTTTTTTATTACAAAAGTCCTTTGAGCATTTGCCTACCTTTTAGATATAAGCTATCTGTAATTCAAAAGATTCTCTGCTCTAAAATGTTCTACAACCACATACATTAATTTTTATTGGGAGCTTAATTAAATGACTTCATTAGAGCTAGATATGTACTTAAGTGTTTCCTTATGTTAATTTGTTAAATTAGGATTTCAACCTTCCCTAATTATTTAGAATACTAATGCTATCTGGGTAGATTGAGTTGGTGTATAACTCAAACCTAAGCAAAGACAAAATTTTTCTTGTTCCTGATTGATTCTATAATGAAAAGAAACTTGTTTGCTTAAAGCTGAATTCTGATTTATTCCTGTTATTTTTCATACTGCAGTTTATGGACATATCAGTTTCAGATTTTATCAGCACATTCAATTCTTTTCAGTATTTACTCCTTTTTCAGTGACCATTTTGAAGTTTTTCAAGGCTATGCCAGCTATCCCATAGGGGACAGGAGGATAACTCTGACTTCCCAAAAAGACACTGTCATCTAGAAATGCAATAAACAATGCGATAATAAAAGGTCAAATGATGCACTGAAATGTTTATGCACACCTACTTTTGGTCACTGTATCAAAGCATTCAACAAATATTCTGGAAATGACATAAGAAAAAAATGACGTCTTCTTTTCTTTCTTTGGTCATAGACTCTTAAAACCCCACCTGCACCTGCATCTTAAGTGAAACCATTACAGGGACTATGCTTGTAAATGTACATTCTCTAAAGCATATAGAATCATAGAATCATAGAATAGCTAGAGTTGGAAATGACTTTAAGATCATCTAGTTCCAACCCCCCTGCCAGGGGCAGGGACACCTCCCACTAAACCATGCCACCCAAGGCTCCGTCCAACCCGGCCTTCAACACCACCAGGGATGGAGCATTCACAACTTCCCTGGGCAACCCATTCCAGTGCCTCACCACCTTTACAGAAAAGAACTTCTTCCTTATATCCAATCTAAACTTCCCCTGTTTAAGTTTGAACTCGTTACCCCTTGTCCTGCCGCGGCAGTCCCTAATGAAGAGTCCCTCCCCAGCATCCTTATAGGCCCCTTTCAGATACTGGAAGGCTGCTATGAGATCTCCACGCAGCCTTCTCTTCTCCAGGCTGAACACCCCTGTCTTTCTCAGCCTGTCTTCATGCGGGGTTCTTCATATGGGATGCTTTTTAAATTTACACCGGTACTGAACTCCATATTTTCCTGTTAGTTTTGTTGTTTTTCTTATTGTTTGGGTTTGTTTTGTTGATTTTTGGTTTGGGTTGTTTTGCTTGGTTAGTTGTTTCCTTCCTGGCCTATAGTATATTTATATCAGAAACTGTTACCTGTTTTCATCAAACAACTTCTCAAATAACAAAACTATGAATAGAAACCGTGCCCCCAGTAACCTGAATTCAGAAGTCTCAGTTATTGGACTGCTAGTAGTAATGTGTTTTCATGATAATATGTATCTTGCATCTAGCTGATGTACTCAGCGAAAAAATGCATCACGCCAGACATATTTGCCACAGGTATTTTATTTCTATTTACGGTGGTGAGAAGAAATGCAGAATGAATTTTTTACAGACTAATAAGTTTTTTATAACATTGAGATTCTAAGACTGTGTTTTGGAATTTATAAGATATATAAAGAATAATTTTTTTTGTTTTTCTGGCATAGTACATCGAAATTTCCTATATTTGAGTCAGTGTGAAACCAAGAAAGCAAGTTAACACTCAAACAATTGCTGCTTAGTACTATCATTTAATCTTCATAGTGAATTTTTAATCTTGGTGCTGCACAGATTGTTATAACCATTAAATCCTCCAGCCAGGTGGCAATTTGCTATACAGCAGGAGTGTATTTTTCATGGAATGTAATAGTAGAAGGGAAAAACTTTTATAATTATATTTCTGTTTTTTCCACTAACATTCACTAACATTTGTCAATAGCTGTAATAGAATCATAGAATCATAGAATAGTTAGGGTTGGAAAGGACCTTAGGATCATCTAGTTCCAACCCCCCTGCCAGGGGCAGGGACACCTCCCACTAAACCATTCCACCCAAGGCTATGTCTAATCCAGCCTTGAACACCGCCAGCAATGGAGCATTCACAGCTTCCCTGGGTAACCCATTCCAGTGCCTCACCACCCTTACAGTAAAGAATTTCTTCCTCATATCCAATCTAAACTTCCCCTGTTTAAGTTTTAACACGTTACCCCTTGTCCTCTCACTACTTCATTAAAGATACAGTACCTACTACCAGCCCTTCATGTGCTTCCAACACTTGTGGTTTTTGTTTATCTTTATGGTACAGAAGTTACTTCTAAATTTTACAAGAGAAAAGAAAAAAATCATCATAGTTTAACAGCTATTGAATTAATGATGTTTTGTGTTGTTTTGTTTGTTTGGTTTTGTCTTACCTGAATGCCAAGCAGATTCAATAAGCCCAGGCCACAGACTTGCTTTTGTGCTCCAGAAATTTTCTCAACACCATAAAATGCCCATATGTGACATGAATAGGAATTTATCAGCTAAAATACTACTAATAAAAAAATAATCTTGCTTCAAAGACAAGTTGCTTGGAGTTTGGAGGTTCTTGTTTCAGCAGTTGCTAATTCCATCCTCAAAGACAAATATACTAGTGTAAAACGTGATAAATATTATTTCACTCCCTATATGCTGATTTGATAAAGACAGCATGAAAGAAGCTACTGTGATTTGGCTTTTCAATGAGCTAAGGCCTCAGCTGGTATGGATTTAATTTAAAATGTTGAGTTTTCACTAGCTTGGGTTTTGGGGAAATCCAGATATGGTACAGTGGGTTTTTTTTCCCTCTTTTGCTTATAAGATAGCTGCTGAATGGCCTGAGGGACATCCATGCTGGGAGAGACCGTTACACCTTTATCTCAAGTACTGTCTACCTCCCTGTATGTCCTACAGGTGCTTTTTGCCATGTTCTTCAGGGACTCCCTCTGAAAGCACAAATTTTGTATAACCAAAACACCTTTTTTGTGGAACAGCTCTCTTTTATCCTGACTAGGGGGTAGCAGATGAATTCCAGCTTGCAAAAAATTGAAGAATATGAGCAGACTTGTACCATATTCCAGCACCATTTACTCTAAAAAATAATTTTGTCTCCAGGTAAGTGAAAAATTTAGAAACAATAAATAGTTTGTCTTGCTTCTGGCCTTGCAAATCTCTCAAAAGGATACCAATATCATTTATTTATGATAGCTTTTTGGTAGCCAGAATAAACCTATTAAAAGAGAAAAATGTAAAAGACAGTCTAGAGCTTTAGCAGGAGGTTGTTTGGGGTTTTTTTTAAGAACTTTGATAGAAAGTATAAGATAAAAAGATATTGACTCCCTGCAGACTCTCCTTCCTACAGCAAAGTGTCCTGGGTCATTTTGGTGGTGAGGGTGTGTGGCAAGGTTTTAGTAGTAGGGTGGCTGCAGGGGTCACTTCTGTGAGAGGCTGCTAGAAGTTACGCCTATGTCAATAGAGCCAATGCTGGCAAATCCAAGAGTTTGTGAGGGACTATAGCTCGCTGGAAGCTGTAGCTTAATTTAGAGAAATTCATGGAGAACTGTCTCCCATGAGAGAAATCCAACGCTGGAGCAGCGGAAGAGTGTGAAGACTTCTCCTCCTGGGGAGGAAGGCTTTTTTTAAGATTTGGTTTTATTTCTCATTATCCTACTCTGATCTGACTGGTAATGAAATAATTTCCCCAAGTCAAGTCTGTTTTGCCCATGACAGCAAATGATAAATGATCTCTCCCTGTCCTTACCTCAATCCACAAGACTTTCATTACATTTTCTGTCCCTTCAAGTTGAGGAGGAGGGTGATAGAGTGGGTTGGGGGGCACCTGACATCCAGCCACAGTCAACCCACCGCAGGGAGCCTCTAGCACTTCCCATGACAGACCCCACCTCTTGCCTTCTACACCCAAGATGTGCTGCTGAGCCCAGGCCAAGCTGCTATGAGTGGTGGCTCTTCCTTCCTCTGGATGCAGGGCCAGACAAGGAGAAGGCTCCCTGGGAAACACATTTTCCTTGCAGACCTGGAAGGTCTTCTGCCCAGCCATTAATCAAGTTATTTTTTAGCACCAAGGACAGTCTCCCAACTGCAGACTTCAAGATCCTGTGCTGTGGCTGTTCACATGTATCTGTGTTCCTGGAACAAAGGAGAAACACATCTGAAGTGGGCTACAAAACTCCTTTCCACAGTGGGCACTCACCAGCAACTCAGATGAAGAACAGTCTTAGTGCTGGGGACATGCTGGAGTTTTGCCCTTGCAACATCTCTTCCCTCCAAAAGTACAGAAAAATCCTAAAGGCTAAGTAACTACCAGAAGGTTTCAAAGGCTTTTGTCCTTTTCTTTTACCATTTTTACAGTGTTCCATCTTATGTGTGTGTTACACTGATAGGTTATAAATCGATGCAACTTTAGCATATATTAAGGAGGACAAAAGAGGTTTATCAAGGCCACTGAGTTTCATATCTATATTTGACAAACTGAATAACAACATTTTCTTTTATATATTAATATATTATGTATCAGATTTTAACAAAAAACTAAACAAAACAAAAAAAAACCCCACATTTACAAGCATGATATATTTGTTTCATAGGTGTCTTTGTGTTAATCTAGTCAAACTAGTGCTCCGACAGACCCTTCTGGCACTACTTCAGGTGTCTTGAAAAATAAGAATTAAGCACTTCTGAGTGATTTTCAGAAAGTACAACTGAGCCCAAAATAGCTGTAGGAGTTGCCTGAGGTAAGGTGGAGAAGCAAAGTCTCATTAGCAGCTTGCAACAGCATGAAGTAGCTGTTGTAGAGGGCAATGAAAATGGTACATGTGCGCAAAAGGACTACCTCATTTGATGTTGTGTGCAGAAATGCTGATTGCACCTGTTATTCAAAAGCAAGCATGACATGAAATACATGCAGAGCATTAGGCTGTTTGTTGAATCAATATGCTCTACTATCAGATTAAAAACCATATTTTTCTTTCCAAATACTGCTTCTTTGATCCCTATTTGAACCACAAACTCAGAGAAATAAAATATCCCTCTATTTATATCTTGGAGGCTGACACCATTTCATACAATTTCTATTTGACTATTTCTGAATGGGGGCGGACCAGAGTATTGTGCAAAGACGTTTATGTCTCCCAGTTCCCTAACTCATACGACTGAAGCAATCAGCTCAGCACAGCATGATGGAGAAATGATTCAGGGGGTGAGATGAGGACAAATATATGTTTGGATTGGGGCGCTTAAGTTAACTTTTATAAAGCTTTCAAAAATAGTTAACTTTTTTCTTGTTTTCAAACTCACCTTGTTTTCCTGAGCATGAATGAATCACTGGCAAATTTGTTGGCAGATACTTCAATAGTTAGCTATAACAATTCATTATATTAATTTCACCCAGTTGCTAGTTTTTCTCAAAGATGTCAGACAGTTTAGTTGAACACATGCTATATATCTGTTGATTTGGTTAATTAAAAAATATTTAGTATATCTCGTACCAGAACAATGTGGAAAACACAGCTTTGACTAAGCAGAGGCTTTAGTAGTAACTATCTCCATATGGTTACTCATGACAGGTTTTAATCTGCTTGGTCATGAAATATTCATGATCATACATAGGAATAAATGTCACTGCTGTGACAGTTTCTTATATCTAGGACACTACCTGTGAATTGTTTGAGCAGGTATTTACCTACACATACTTAAGGAATGTTTCTGCCTATGGTAACGTGCTAAGCAGCTTTGTCTGGTGCTATCCTGCCCTTTCCTGTAGCAAAAATCCTTTGGAATGAGGTTATGATTATTGGTGTTCACTGGATCTCATCAGTGATTTTTGGAAAACCAAGGGTAATGCTTATTTGTAAATCGGGATTTGACATTTGAGCCCTCAAAAAAAATTGGTTTATATTCAACATCTTATACTTAAATGTAAATTTAGAACAACACAAACCTCTTTCTTGCTTTAGAGGCAAAGTTGATTTCACAGGCATCATATGCTTTAAGTAAAGAGAGTAAGGTTGAAAGTTTCATGAAAAAAGTATGAAAAACGCTGCATAGGTGTCAGAAATTTAGTCATTCTTGATGATGCCTTTCATTGAATTTTATATGCAATATGAAAGTTGCATGTTTTCATCCAGATGTAAATAGCACACTCAGTAGGCAGTGAGGTTTCACGTAGGGAGCATGGAGGTCTACAGTGAGCTGCTTAGCAATAGTGGGCCAGTTCCCAGCTGGAATAAGCTGAGATAACTCCTAGTGAGCTTTACATCTACTGCATGTGTTCTAGTGATTATGCAGCCCCCGGCATTTTCACAGGTAAGAGTCAGGGAGAGGGCATGAGAGTAAATAGACCTTTGGTCCAATTTAGTGCAGCAATTTTTATGTGAATGGTAAATTTTCTACTATTGTATCAATAATGATCTATTTTTTTTTACTATAATTAATGTAGGAGCATAGGTCGACAAAGCCTAGGCACACATTCTGCTTTATAGGTCAGCTTCTGCCCGGTATCATGGCAGCACTGGAACTGGGCTTAGCAAGTAGAGCACAGCTTTCCCCTGCACACGTGTATCATGGGAACTGTACTTGTGTCAGCCTCACCCTTTACAGTACCAGTTATTGGTGAGACACCTCTGGTACCTTGTTGTTGATGCTAATTATTTGATGCTATTCTGGTGGGCTCCATCTGAACCTGCTGCGGGTGCAGCACACATCCGATACAGTGGAACATGACAGAGGGTTTGCATCCTTCCGGGCCCAGGCATTTGAAGGCGTAACCCCCATTTGAAAGCTCTGTGTGAGCAGTGCAAAATGGTGGATCACATCTTCCTTCTGGCCATCAGCTGCTAAAACATGCATCAGAACAGGACCCCATGCTTCTAAATTAAGTCTGTTCATTTAATACATCAGCTAACTGAAAGCCTGTGTTTGCAAACGTGTAGGAGTGGTCTGGTTAAACAGAAACTATCAGAAATCTTATATCAACATGGGATGTATTAATTTTTTTATGTCTATTATTTCATCCAGAAACACTGTAATACTTGACCTAGTTCTCAGCTTCAGAAGGTGAGGCTACGGGGCCACTTCATATCTCAGCCAATTTATTGATGAGTTTGAAGTTACACAGTTATCAAGATTATCAACATTAAAAATAGAAAAATAAATAAAAGTACCAAGGGAATGTTAAGTTCAAGCAGACTGGTCAGCAGCATTGCATTTCCATTGTGAATATGCAAATTAATAAAAAGAAAAGTAGATTGCTAATACCAACCACAGATTATTTTTTTAATTCATAATTAAATTGTTATGTTAATTAATTGGCTACAGTTATTCCTTTTCTGACAGTGAAGAATAGGCAAGCACCCGCTAAATTTTAGAGTATAATAGCACCCTGGCACAAATCTTCTATGTTTCCAGTCTTTCTCCTGAAAAGAGAATAATTTGTACAGCACATTCTAGCAGACAGAAAATAAATGAGATTTTATATATCTATCTCATGCTAGACCTACCAGGATCTGAACCATAGAGATCTAATTGTAACGTTAGTGTCTCAGATGATAGCATCAAAGATATATCACACTGTGTTTTTATGGATATTTTTTAATGTTATGAAGGAATTTGCCCCTTTTTGGTTAACCATTCTTTTATTATTCTCTTTCATTGCTCCCTAAAGTACCAAAAATTTAGGACAAACTTCACTTCCTGATCCTGATCAGTATTAGTTAAAGCACTGTAAACTGATAAGGAGAAATTTATTTTCAGGCTGGCTCTGCACAATGTTTTTTCATGAACACATTTTTTTTTTCCCCCAAGCATCAAGTTCATACTTTTAAAGAAACAGTTTTATTCCCGGGAAGAAGTCAAACACTTAAGAGCTTGTTGACTGAAAAATTGTGAGAATTAATCAAATGGCTTATTGGATGGACTGAAATCAAGAACAAACTGGTTTTGACTCAAAGTCGATTAATTTCTGGTCACACCAGTTAATTGTTAGTTGTTTTTAAATTAAGGATATGCTCCAGGTTGTTTATAGCAGCCTATGAAAGATGAGTTAAATACAGAGATATCTGTGTGGCACTGTATTAACCTAGGCTACCAGCATGTCATTAGAAAAGCTTTAATAACTGCAAAACGTGATAGAATCATAGGAACATTTAGGTTGGAAAAGACCTTTAAGATCACTGAGTCCGATTGTAAATATAACACTGCCAAGTCCACTGCAAGATGGTTTCTAAAAGAGCTTGGAAACATGAAACACTGCATTGATAAACTAAACATGAAAATCATGACTAAAACAAAATAATCATGCAGAGCAGGCTACTAGAACATTAGTCACATAAGATAGAATAAAATATTTATGTGCCCAGCTCTATTCCTAGATAAATAAATTGTAATCTCTTGTGTGGATTTGTATAAACACAAATTTTGTAGTAAAAAATGCCAAATCGTGTAGTGGAATTGTTTTTTCTTAATCTTAAGTGCTTCAATTGTAAAAAAATAATACATAGTTGTTGTGGTTTAAGCTGTAAGAATACAATTGCTCGCCACCCAATACCAAGCCCGACCATGCAGCGCAACCCCACCCTTCGGGGTCTCTGCTCCCTGCTTTACATCCTGGGCATGATGTGCTGTGGTATGGAGTAACCTCTTTGGTCAGTTTGGGTCAGGTGTCCTGTCTCTGCTTCCCCCCGGCTTCCCCTCCTCCTGGGCAGAGCATGAGACTCGAAAAGTCCTTGGTCAGACCAAAACATCACTAAGCAGTAACTGAAACACTGGTGTGATCAGCACTGTTCCCAGGCCAAAAGTCAAAGACACAGTGCTGCACCAGCTACCAAGAAGGAGAAAAATGACTGCTGCTGCTGAACCCATGACAATAGTACATGGAAATTAGGCTAAGGAAATAGCAAAGAGACACAAAGGGAAAAATCCCCAGGATAAATATGTGCTAGAGAAATATTTATTTTAAAATAGGTCACCTTTGCATCAATTCATTGATAAACGCTGCCATTATTATGTGCTATGATAGTGCCTAAGAATATCAACTCAGAACTGAAGTACACAGGAAGCTTTTCAGAAACACAATAAAAAACCCCTTTCCCTTCCTCACGGTTCTTACTATCCATCTGTCAGATAACATGAAAGGTAAGCTGACAACTAGGATGAGAATAAAAGAAGAATAGAATAGAATAGAATAGAATAGAATAGAATAGAATAGAATAGAATAGAATAGAATGCGGTGATGATATCAAGAGTTTAAAAGAAAAGGGGTGTTTCAATGCTCACTTCTTTAGTACTGATACGTTTCAAGTGTAGCTCTGTTCATGTTTGGTTGGTAATACTCAGAAGGAACATAACCACTGTTTTCTCTTGCCACATCTTCATTCTATAGTGCTGTACAAAGTTATTAAATTTCCCTTCTAATCATCATAGTGATTTTTTCAAACAATTTTGAATCTCATATTAACATAGAAATAGGTGTTGACAGAAATAAGCTTTTTGAAGAGGTTTCTGTCCAACAGCTGAAAAGTATGGCATCACAGAGTGTGTCCAGCTGCTGGAACACAAAGGGTGAGAACAGAAGTTTATTGGATAGCTTCCAGACTAGCAAGGCACCGGATAATACAATAAAAACTGTCACACAATAACTAAGGATCTAATCTTTGAAATCACAAACATACAACCTCATCACGACAAAACATAGGTAAGAGGTATTTTAACCTGATATGTAAGAAGTATTTTAACCTGGTATGCCTGTGCCTAATACACAATAGAAGAAAACAGTCTTTCTGTTGCCACTTCTCTTTGAACCTAACATGTGCATATGTGCTTCCATTGGCCTAATCTGAACTGATCAATTTTTCCCTCCGCTGGTAATTGTGAGATGAGTCACACATTTTGTACAGACTCTCAAGATTTTGCACCTTTAAAAATCATTACTTGGTCAAAGATCAATTGAAAGCTAATTAAAAAGTGTCAGCATCCACCTTTTTAACGGATCCCTATTACAATCAGTAGAAAATACTGCTTCTACGTTAAACAAAACAACATGGCTTCTTGGAGTGGTCTATCACAGTAGCCCACTGATTGGACATGACTAAGAAATTCACTTTAGAAACAGAGTAGATTAGATCCTTTATCGAAGGAGTGTGAAGGCAGTGATTGTACCAATAAAGGAACAAGAACACAACATTGTTGAGGTTTGAAGAGGGGAGGAAGATGTCCCTTGATTCCAAATACTTCTCACCCCCTTCATAAGGACACATGTGAGTATGAGGAGGTAAATGATAATTGTCTCTGTTTCCTCTGGTCATTAATTGGTGAGGTATGAGTGACCTCATGGGGTCCAGAAGTTCTTCTGAGGTAGGTGGTGGGTAAACCCTTGCAAGGCTCATTAGAGAAATGGCCCTGTGACATCTGAGGGATTTGAAACTTCACTGTGCTGCTTCATCTGTCCCCTCATTCTTCCTCATAGCAGGGAGAGCTGGATTCATCATCAGGATGGTTCATACTCTGACTGTCTGTGGATTTATTGCATGGCAAAAGTTCACGTAGGTGCCTGAGTGCGAAAATTAAATATTTCAGGGAGATTTCTCTTCTTAACATCAATACTAGTGAAGTCATCACCCACCTCTTTGGATGGATTTCTGAAATCTTGTTCTTGTTTACCTGCATGCTGTAATTTATGATTCTGTACTATACATATTTTGAGAATATGAGCTACATTAATAATATTCTATTCAGAAGTTACTGAGCACTGAAAACTAAAACTGGAACAAAAATAAATACTTTGCAATATAACTGAAGTCGTCTCTGAAATACTGTGGACCAAAGGTTGTTTAGATTTAGGAACACAGGACAAACATGCTGGGCTCTACTGCAACTTTGAGGTACACAGAAAAAATGACAATTGTATGATTACCAGATTACTCTGAACAGTTGTAACACCTTAGCTAGTAGATGGTATTAATTTCAATTATACAAAGTATTGAAAACAGTATTTATAATAGTATGAAAGTAAAACTCTCTTTGGGTTTTATTATTATTATTATTATTGGGGTTTTTGACAGTTGCCAAAGGATGTCTGACATAGTCTTCCTAACTTCTGGTCCAGTAAGAGAAGAATATTTCATTAGCATGCATATTGAATACCAAAGAACAGAGAGTCTGGACCTTCCTAGAGTATATTTGAATCCTAACAGTGGAAACTTGTTAAAACAAGTTTTATGAAGAGATGCCACACGTTTGGGCCCCTCCAAAGGCAGACATTTTTCGAGTGGTTTGAGTGCATGAAAGCCTGAGAATTAAAATGGAACCTGATGTACAAGGTTTTCTGCATCATTTATTGCAAATGTGTCTGCTATTATAATAATGACCTTGTTTCATACTTCACTGTATGTAACGGGTGGTATAAGGTGTTAGCCATATAGGTTCTGCAAAGAGAAATACATTTCTAATATTCAAAAAAGTTTGCATGCAGTTCCAAATTTAACTAGTTTTCAAAGCTTTAATTGTCATATCAAGTCAATCAGTAATAGGGGAGGATGGCAGGTGTAAAGAATTAGATGACTGAAAGAAAAGGAATCAGAGTTATTAAGAAGAATTCTCTAATGATTCTACTTGCCATTCTGCAGGAAGAGAGCATCTGGATACTTGCAGAAATAAAACATATGGTAATGTATTTGCAATATAGTGAGACACATATTCTCCTAAATATGTTGAAAAATATGGCAGCTAATGTACACTTTTTTAATGTCTATAAATATTTATCAATAAAATATATTGAAACCTATACTTGTCAAGTGTATGTTTTCTCTTTGAAAAGAGAATTCATAACGTGAAATGCTTAGTAATCTTACTAGATGACTCAGAGGAACAAGTTTTCTAAGAAGAATGATAAGTGTTTGGCTTCTGCTGACTTCAACAAGAGATGGATTTTCATTTTAAAAGTACAGAAGTAATACTGCATTGTTTCTGTAACTCACATGGAAAAACATCATTTAGTCACCCTTATGCTGGTACTCTTGATTACATCATGAACTGCAGTAACTATCCAGACAGACAAAAAGGGTCTTTTCAAATATCTTTGCAGAGAGCAAAATTTCTTCCTTATGTATCCAAGACTATGGTCCTCCCAATCAGTTCTTATTGATACACCCCTTTTCTTCTGGGAAGCAGCCAGGTTATCTTCATCCCTACCCAAAAATAGGGAAGAAAGTTGCAAGACGAAAGGAGGATGTGGGGTGATTATTTACCAATTTGCTGCTGTAGTGGGGAGGTGTTTGTCTGTGGGATACTGATTGTCACTGTGATTTGTAGATGAAGCTAAAGTTAATGAGTCTGTCCTTGATCTCTGTAGAGATTGTTTAGAAATAAATGTCTCCTTCTTTTCACTCATAACAAGCTAAGTAAATATGTTCCTCTGTTTGTGGTTTCCTGAGGCTGAATGTAAGAAAAAGATTGCCAGATTTTCTTGTCCCACATCGAAATAATAATCTTAAAGGGATTCCTTCCTTCCTTTTTCTGTCAAGGTAGGAGACATTCAAATCAGATAAACATCAAGTTTTATTAAACTCTTCTAATTCGCATGACCCAATTTGAATTTCTGAAATTAAGGTGTCTGTATCTGAGGTGTTCATCCCAACTTACTCAGTAAACAGTGGGAAAACAGGGACTATTAACTCTTTATCTATCCCTTTCTAAGGTACCTAGACATCCAACAGTACCCAGATGTACTGGATTCTGTCACTTTTCATGGGTAAGACTGATGATAGTGTGATCGGTATGTAAATCAATAAAACTGTGGTACATCTATAAATTAGGCATCTTGGACCAGGAGGAGCCAGAGGATAATCCACTAGGAAATATATATATCTATTTTTTAAGCTATAGAAAAAAGAGAACTAGTTAAAATTAATCCAAGGATTAAAAACACTTTCATGAAAAATAGTTCATCCATTGTTTATTCCAGGGTGTATTCAGTTAGACTCATCCACTATGGCAGTTGGTGCAGACAAGTCACCAATAAGGTTTTTGTTAATTACCTCCTCCATTCTGCTTTAACATGGAGGGAGAGATATGCACACACAAATCACAACTGACTTGTTTTCTATTGCTAGACATGAAAGAGACTTTTCTGCATCCAAGAGCTTTTAGGTGATAGACTCCACATAGCAATGGAAGACACTGGGAAATATCTCTAATGAGAAGAAAGAACTTTATTAAGCTTTTATGAAAACTTTCAGAATTTGTGTTGATTTTGGCTGGGATAGAGTTAATTTTCTTTGTAGTAGCTCAGGTACAGTGCTGCCTTTGGATTTGTGGCCAAAACAGTGCTGATGTTTAAGCTGTTGATGTTTTAGCTGTTGCTGAGTAGTGCAACACTGTTTCTCACCTTGCCCTGCCAGCCAGCAGGCTGGGGGGTGCGCAAGAAGTTGGGAGGTGACCCAGCTGGGACATCTGACCCAAACTGACTGAGAGGTATCCCATGCAATATAATATTATGCTCAGCAATAAAACCTGGGGGAAAGAGGGAGGAAAGGGAATTAGATTTGGAGGGATGTGATTTGTTTTCCCAAGTCACTGTTACACATGATGAAAACCCTGTTTTCCAGAAGATGGGTGACCGCCTTCCTGATGATGGGCAGTAGTGAATGCATTCCTTGTTTTGCTTTGCTTTTGCATGCCGCTTTTGGTTTGCTTACTAAACCATCCTTATCTCAACCACGACTTTTCCCACTTTTATCCTCCCTATTCTCTCCCCTATCCTACTGCAGAGTAGTGAGCAAGAGGCTGTGTGGGGCTTAGCTGCCTGCCAGGGTTAACATACAACAGCATTATATCAATCAGACCATTTTGGACTGTGGTTTGACTATGCACAGTATTCCTAAATAATTTTTATTTTATTTAATGAAAATAGTTCCCTTGGAAACTACATTGTAGTCTGTAATTATACAGAGTATATTTATAATATATATTATAAACATATTACTATAATATATATAACATATATAATAGTATATATAATATATTATATACTATCCAGAATTTTAAAAATTATGAAAATTACATACAAAATTATTGTTGATGTTCAGTAGTTAATTTTGGACTTTATTATCTTGACATTTAATTTTCTAACAAAATTGATTTATCACTTGTCGAAGACAGATTTTTAGATTAAAGCCATTAGAAATTTGAAAAATATGTCCAAAGCCAATACAATATAGTAATTGATCTTACTTTTATGCCACTTAAAATACTTAAAGAAAAGGTTGGTTGTGGGAAAAAAAAAATCACTTCCTGCCTAGAACCACATGTCCAAATTTAAAAAAGTTTCTGAATTTCTGAATTAATCATATAACCTTTTAGAAGCAATCATGGAAATGCTGACACATCAGCAGTGAATCAAGCGTACAAATCCTAAGAGAGTTTTTCTGCCTTTCTCTGTGGTGGCTTTTGTTTCCTTATGTGTCACTGTTGGCTGGTAGTCACAGCTGTCTTGTAGCGAGCAGAGTGTTCCGTAACGTAGAGGAACCCCATCACAGAGCGGCAAGCTGTGGCACCGGTGTCTGTGCAAACACGGTATGAAGGGACTAGTCCTACCTGGAAAAGCAATCGTATGTGAGATTTAGAAAGCAGTTTGAGAAATGCAGAGCAATAGCTGACAGTGTCTGTTGCTAACTGACATAAAAGACACTCTATTTCCTGTTCTGCATTGGGCACTTTTAGGTGACCGACTCCACATAGCACTGAGAGCCAGAAGGAAATATTTGTAACAAGCAGGAGAAAGGAAAAAGTAGGAGAAAGCATGGCCAAAGAAGTGGATTGTGAAGGTGCCATGTCCAGCCATGTTCTAAGTGGAAAACAGCAAGATCAGATTACATTTGTCAAGGCAAGAAAAGTAGATTTCCGTAATTGGAAAGTGAGCTGGCAGAGTGCAGACAAATTTCAGTTGTGTGGATGGCTAGAAAAGAGTATATTTCAGGCTAGAAATACATTGCAATCACTAGTAGGGCAATGCAATTTTGTTTATTGGAAAGGTACATTACAGGTTAAACCAGCATGTGCAAACAGCTCACTGAAGTGCAAATAGTAACCTGCCGTGGCAGCACAGTGATCAGCATGTGCAGGCTACCCAAGTATTTGCTTGCATTTGCTTTACATGACACATTGCACTGGACTCAGCTACTGTGAGGGGAAAATTTGGATCTCCATGTTGGGCTAAAGGAGTCAAAATAAAATCAAGATAATATTCTGCCACTGGTATTTTCTGAATCTGTTTCCTTATCTTTTCAAAGCCAAGAGAGGGAATTCTACTACATCTGTACTTCAGGCCATCTGCTTAGCAATGAAAGGATAAGTGAATCACCTGCTGATATTAGGCAAGTGGGTAACTTGAAAGAAAACTTTCATTTTTTTTCCTTTTGAGTAGTGTAACAGACATTACAATAAAAAACAATATATATATGTATAAAGCTGTTTGTACTCCAGTTGCATCTGGAGGATGCAGACTGCATCTGTGGAAAGAGATGGAGAGTACAGCATCCTCTATCAGTCTCCGAAAGCCTTGACAAGTCCAGGAGCTTCCCCACAGCTGTTCCACACCCTAGGAAGCAACTCACCAGGAAGGTAGAAAGAAAGTTAGAGGCTGGCTGGTTCATGATTCTTCTGCATTCACAGGATAGAGCACAGATAGGTGCCTGTACATAGTGATTATAATATACTTATTAATGGGCTGCTTCAAAATAAGTCCATCCCTCAGGACAAACCAGGATTGCTCCAGCTGTGAAACGATGGGTAAAAATGTATGTTTCTAATTACTGCCATCAGATTTCAGACATGATAGGAAGTACTAGAATGCGCGCAGACCTACACATTTTTAAATGAGGCAAAACTGGACTTAGGTGAAAGTGGGGCATGGCCATGATGATTAACACTCTTTTGCCTTCTGAACTGTGGAAAGAGCTAGAGTCATATGGGCAGGTGCAGCAGTGGAAGTTTTGTTCACAGCAGTGTGGTCAAACAGCCCCTGTTCCCCATTTTACTTTTTTTTTGTGTTAACCTAAGCCCCCAACCACCTCAGTGAAAACTGAGTAGACAGCAATACTAAAGGGGTGTTCTGGAGCACAGAACCTTTTTTCATCCTTCTGGTCACATACTCTTAAATGCAGCCTGGACTCCCCCAGTACTACAGCACTGCCAGCTTCTGATATGTTGCACTTCATCACAGCTCTGCAGTATGCCTGAGGATACAGTACTGTTAAAGTACTTCTTTATCCCTACAGCAGTGGATTGTAATGCCTTCCTGGAGTTCATACAGGTTATCGAGCTCTATAATATATCAAGTGTCAAAAAAGACAGCTTGGATGTGCATGGCTATATCACATGACTTCAAACACAAATTCTTACATTTATTTTTTATAGGATCTTATACAGAGGCAGGTAATATAACCAGGATCCCAGCCTAACAGCTTAGACAAGAGTGGATGATGCAAATCCAGTTTTATGCAACTTAATTCTCTTTTATGGCTGCTCGGCTGCTTGTGTGTGTGTTTTCACTATGTTGTCCCATGCGTGCTCTTAATTTTTTATTTGCAGGTAAAAAATTTCTTTTAGTGTGTTACATACAAACTGAGGGGTTAGAGTTGTCTTGCCAGACCAATGTTGTGTTGAGATGTGCAGAACAAAACATCAGAAGACCTTGAGATTATAGTTTATGCATATAGCTGTTGCATTTTATTGGTTTGCTCTTAATGAGGTACTACTGAAGAACTTGGAAGCATGTCCTTGAGGGTCATTTAACATAATGAATCATCCAAATTTAACCTAATTATAGAAGCACATGAAGAAACTAAAGTTCTCCGTTTAACTGCAGAAAATAATGTCTAATACAAGGTGAAATGTCTGTAGGTGCTTAACAAAAAAAAGTGACTCAGAGACTCAACAGGAGAAAAGTTGAACTGCATTTCAAAAAGTGGATACCCATAATGATGTCCGTTTTAACTATTTTCTGAAAAATTTCAAACAAGTTAACAGAATTATTTCCTTTATCATATGTTAAAAATTATTTAAGATGACACGTTATGATTCATGTTCATGGATAGACTTGTGACAGAGGATAGTATAGGGTGATTTAATTTTGCAGTATCTTCAGCTCTTTTGCATCATTATGGGAATACAAAAAAAAACCCTCTAAAAAATCTCTATTAAATACCTAATGATTATATATATATTCAGAAGGAGAAACTTCATTGTAAGTGTGTAGCAATGACCTCCAGGCCTCTTCCCCAGATACTAGACACTTGATGAGAAGCCAAAAAGATTGCCTGCTATGTTTAAGCAGACTCTGGTAACACCTACTGTGGGTCTACTGCAACAACCTGAAGGAGCTCCAGGAGCCTTAGCCAGAGCCTCAGGGAAAAGAGGGTGACAGAATATGGCAGGAGAAAGGGAGCCCAAGGGATTCTTGAATTAAAAGCATAAATGCCTCATGATGCGTAAACAGAAGTGCCACAGGCTGGATATTTGAATCCTTGCATAAAGGTAATACCAGTTGTAGCCTTGTCTGATTTTCAGCACTGTCATTCAAGATAATTGTGATATATTGCAGCTACTTTAAAAAAAAATACCTAAAGCGTATGAGTTTCGAAAGAAAAAGACTCAAAATCTTGTACAGTTTAGAATTGGACTAAGGTAGAACACATAGAAGTCTTGAAACATATAAATGGCCGCTGCAAAAAGGGGAACAAACTGTTCTCCATTATTCATGGGGAGCAAAATAAAAATCAATGGGCTTAAGTAAAATAATGTATATTTCTTTCTTAAAGGACAGTTAAGCCCTGAAATACATTTAGGCAAATCTTCCATATAGTAAGCGGGTTTAGTACTAGCCATTTATCAGATAACAGAGTTCCTTTGAATGGATTTTATAATGTCTGAAGGTTCTTTACAGCACTACAACTTGCTATTCACCATCTCAGAAGATAATCTTGGATGCTTCTTATGCCATTGTCTCTGATTATATAGCTTTTATGGGGAAATTTACATGTTTACTTCTAAGTCATACATAACCAGTCAGAATTATATTCACTTTCATGATTGTTACTTTGCTTTGCCCAAAAGTTTTTGTACTGTGAACTGTTAAGCTAAATGCAGGAATGAATTATTCCAAAGAGAAAGGAGGAGCTTCTGGCCATTTTTTTTTTTTTTTTTTTTCAATCTTACAAGCAAGAGGTTTATGTTTAAACATTGACTGTCTACAACTAAGTTAGGGCATAAAAGTCCCTCAGTATTTCAGAAGCGCTCAGACTGCTTAGCTCCATCTAGAAGCCTTCTGGGGTGTGCTGTCAAGTGTGGAGGGGACAATTTTAACTTTCTGAAGAAACAGTCTTTTAAAGCTAAAACAAATGTCATGGAAAAATCATAAGAGTTAGTTGGTTCACAGTGCTGAGCAGTCTCAGAGCATAAGCATGAGATGCCTTTCAAATTAACAAATCATACGACAGTTGACTCAGCTGTTGTCAGAAAGATGCATGAAGGGGGAAATGCTGTTAACATTTTCCAGAAACATCAGCAACATTTTAATATGAATTGACGTAAACCACATCAAGAAATAAATATTTCCATATTACAAATGTTTCCAGTGAATAATATATATATTTTTCCAGGAGTGTACAGTGATATCTATAAAATGTTCTGTGTGATAGTGCTGAAATGACAGAAAAATACTAAAGGGGGCTCAAGCAAAATGGTGAGTCATGTTCATCTGGCCTAAAATTTCTGAATCTTTGAAAATGCCCATGAGTATGTAAGAGAACAGTAGTATGATTCAATTTTTCTGCACATTTAAGTGAGTGTAGGTCACTTTAAACTGGAAGGTCAGCTTTGAACTTGGGAACCTCCTCCTTTACAAATAAATGTACTAAAGCATGCCCTGGATTTAGTTCAGTACTTAAAGATGGCCTGTGCATGTGTAAGGACTTCTTTCTGTGGCTGTTTTTTCTGCTGCTTTGGACTCTATTACCCGTCTGTTAGAAAGGGGACTGCTAGCAGTTATGGTTGCTTACCACTCAGATTTACAGCTTTACTAACAACTGCTTAATGAAGAACTTGAAATTTCATCACATATTAGTCCCCTAATTTTGGTGGAAATTCTGTTTCAGTACTCATTAACAGGTCTGATTAAAATCCTAAGCAAGGAACACATAGAGAAATTGCATGTCTTCCGTTTTCTTAATTCTGCCCCTGATCTTAGTGCTGTGAAGGCAGAGCAATGCAAAAACAATTAGGAAGATATCCCAAATGTACTAGTATTTTTTTTTTAAAGACTTTTGCACAAGTACCTTGACATAATCTTTTCTCACAGTGAAAGAAGAAAACTGCTAGTAAAAGCTTATTGTGGTCTAAATGGCTGGAACCAAGACTCACTTAACAGTAAGAAACAAACCAGGGTTTACTCATCTGGTATTTATCATTGATTTCTTTGTGACCTCATGTCCAGGAATGGCATGGTGCCTGAGGTACAATTCTAGACATTAGACATGAGCGTAGACCTCTTTACTACTGTATTTTTCAGTGTAGATATATGATGCAGAATTTCTCCTCCAGTACAGGAATAAATACTCATAAAATGTTTTGCAAAAAGAGCAAAACTCAGACTGCAGCTTCTGGCTATCCAGTGTTTAAGAAAACCCACTGCACTGAAAATTTTTTGGAACTAAATACTGGTAGATGAATGAAAACTTTTGATCTTGTAAAGTGAGAATTTGTAAGTGCAAGCAAACATTTTGCAGGCTTATTCTCGAGTGTTTGGGGGATTTTTTTGCTTTCCCTGAATGTGAGTATTTAGATGTAAAACAAATGAAACCAGAACTACAAACCAAGCACAAAATCCTTCTGATGAAAGCAGCAGCAGATCAGGGTTCAGCTACCAGATTCCTTTCATCCAATGAGTATCCAGCAGCAGATATGCTCCTAATAAAGATCACTGGCTAAAGCAGCAGTTAATGAAACTAACTGCACTCATATCTCAGGGATTTATGGATCTGCCTTTTGACAAGAAAGAGATTCTTCAGTAAACAAAGCTCAGAAATCAGTGCTGAGGGAAATCTGTTTGTCACACAAAGTAAAATAGCCATCTGTAACAGACTCAGGAGGCAAGAAGGTTATGTATGATTTAATGAAGCAGCATCCAGAGGAAAAAAAAAAAACAAAACAAACAAAAAAACAACCAACAAGACCTGTGGGCTAAAAGACACATTTTACAGTAAGAGTTAAATGAAGAACTAGCTTTGGCTTAATTTCCTATTTAGATACTTCTTGTGACTGAGATAAAATATTATATTAGAAGTGATTATGGGGTGGAGGCAGAAAGGAGACATGGTCTTCTGCAAAGAAAGATATTTGACCAATTTTCTAGTCTGATGCTGAAACCCCCGTGGTTTTTTAGAGAGTACCACTCTTTAATGCTAGTATCTGCAGCAGGGAAACTGGTGGAGGGCTTTGACTTTGAACTAGACCTTAAAAACTAGAGATGCTGGTGGTCTTCCTGGGGAGAAAGAAACAATGAGACTGTGGAGTACCCTTGGTTTCTTCAGATCTCTAATTCCAGCCTAAAACTCCAGCCTAAAATCAAACATTATGTGGAAGTTTTATGTGGGCATGTAGGGGCTACCCACTTTATCATCCACAACTGGGTTCTGTATTCAGTCAGAAGTGCAGCCCTGGGAATGAATCTCCCTCCCATTGATTGTTTTTGGTTCACAGTGCTGAGCAGTCTCAGAGCATAAGCATGAGATGCCTTTCAAATTAAAGTAAACAAAAAATAATAATAATTTAAAAAAGTAAATGAAAGTAAACCTAGCTGGTTTGAAATAACTCCGAGAAAAGCTGCAGTTAAACAATTGTCTTGTACAGAAAACCACCAAAGTTGGGGGTTTTCGTTGTGTTTGAGGACTTCAAAATAACAGCTTGGTTTTAGATCTGGTTCATGGGGAAAATTGTTATTTGGGTCATATTTTATCTAAAGTCATGATAAAAAATAATATTTTAGATAATGCGATGTCCTGGCATGCTTATATATTTATACTGCATACATAAATATATAACATATAGTTGTGATGAGTTATTGTTTTAGTATGGTTCTGATTCTTCAAATTAAGTGCTTATGCATGAAAGCAAAATAAGCCTGCATTTCAGCTAAAAGCATCAAACATTTAAGTAACAAATTATTTTTCATTACAGAGACTTGAGATTGTAAGGAAATATTAGCAAGTCACCTTGAAGAGTATTATAGTGTTAGAATTCATAACAAGAAATATGTTTTTGTCTCAACAAAATTTCTGCTTTGTGGTTTGTTTTGCAAAATTGATATTGAAACTAACTTTATGTCAATTTTTTTAATGATTGTGTAAATAATCATGAAGAAATTGACTCTAAAACTCTGATGTTGGGAAGTAAATTGGCTAAGATGCAATCTATGTATGTTTTTAGTATTTGAAAATTTAACACGAAAGAAGTTTAAAAAGATATGAAAGAAAATTAGCAATATACATTATTCCATTAAATTATCATTAATGTGTAATTAGGAAGAAGTAAATAGTATTAAAACTTTAAAATTGTCAAATTAAACTCCAAAGATTTTTATTTTTAATGTTTTCCATTCTTATGTAAATATCCTTGTTGTTCACCTCCCTCAGACAAACCACCATTGTCTTCAGCACTCAGATGCAAAAAAATAACAGAACTAAATACTGGCAAGTACATATGGGCTCCCATCTTTAGGAGTTATGAAAATATCAGATACTGGCTCATAGAAAACATAACCCTAATGGCAAAGTGGTATATCATTATAAAGCAAACCACCATAAGCATAAAATATCCTTAGAATATCCAAATTAAAAGACTAAATAGCTCAGTCTAGATTCCTCCACTCCTCTGTAAGCCATTTATCTCCAGAACATCATAGAAATGGTCATGTTTGATCATGAATTAACTTATTTCTCTAATGATATTTATGCAAGCTGTATTTTACCCTCTCCCCTACCTAATCTAATCATTAAAACAGTTGCATGACCAAACTTTAGGTTTAGGTTTTCATTCACTGCTCAGATGCATATTATTTGCACTTAGCAGATACAAAATCAGTTTATACAACTGAAAGAGATTTTCCTGGTATACTGAATATCTCTGAGTTACTTGTCTATTTCTTATGTCCACATAAGGGCATGTCAGAATAGCAACAGCCATGGCCAAGCTATGTCTTATTTTATAATAAATCTTGCACTTGGGAGGGGGAGGGGGAATCCTTTCCAAGACTGCACCAGCAGAGTTTTTTGTGTTTCTCAAAACCAACTGTAGGTAGGGGAGGATTGGGTCTGAACCCACAAGCTGGGTAAAAGAACAAACCTAAGCTATAGCTCAACATAAAATAAGTGCTTGCAAAACAGCATGTTTATCAAAGGATGTTCATAGTCTGTAGCCCTAGTGTACATGAAGCAAACTATAAAACTCTCATTCAGCAAGACATCTGTTTGATACTTAGCACAAGGATGGTACACTGGCATTTCTACATTATCAAGGTTAAGATAACAGATTTTATTCAAGAGACACCTGCCTGAAGTAACATTATGTTTCTGGAGATTTTAACTCGATTCCTTGTCTGTTTGCTGGAAGTTTATCTTCCTGGTAGTTACTCAGTTTAGTGGCTTTTAAAGCGTATGGGATATTATTTCAAGGAAGTCTGTATGTGAAACTACCTTGGAATGAATACAATCCTGGCTTCTCTCTAGCTCACTTGCTATACAATGGGACACTCTTCTGGTACTCGTCAGTAATGTAACTTTTCAAAGAGTGAGGAGACCATCATGATCCTTAGCTTGAACACTGATTCGTGAATATAAAACTCATGGGAAAAGGATGGTAGTGATCTTTGCCACAAGTACATCACTGAATGATGGTACAAACTTTGTTTTATAACAACGACCTTGCAAAACTACTGCTATATGTTTGGCAAAGATGCACATTTCAGCTTACTATTTTGTTAAATACCTTCCTTTTTCTTAGATGTAAAAGAAGAATGTACAGGTGAGATTTAATGAAGTATGGTAAAAAACTCTTCTGAACTTAAAGCAAGACTATGCAAAGATCACACATTGTGCAAGTTTTCTTTAAATGAAAAATGCCTTATGTAGAGTCCGTGGGTGGAATTTATCTCACTAACTGACAAAAAGTTAAACATCTTGACTTTCTCTGTAGTTAATGGTGAAAGGCAGGCATCTTTAGAAGTGTGACTCATTTTGTCCTAAGTGTCTAGAAAAAGTAGGATAAATTGTCCCCTGAAGATACTCAGCTCTCTCCATTGACTTCAGAGGAAGCCTAGAAGATACCTTAGTTGATTTAACTTTTAGATGACTAAAGTAAAGTGTGACAGATCTGAGGTCAGGGATATACAAAGCATTTATAAGGCAGCAGAAGCAAGCCCTTCATGTACTAGAAAAAATACACAAGTTATTAATGCTATGCTCTCTCAACGAGGAATCTGGTAACCTAAATACCCTCTAGAGATGGAAGCACGATGCAAAGCTACTCCCACAGCCCTGGTTAATAGGACCAGGTCAGTCCAGAATAAAGTTGATATGACTCATCTCACTAGTTACTACAGTGGGCAGCAGCCTTCAAGGTTAACATGGTCACAGCTTGCTTAGTCTTCTATTTAGTCTTCTCTTTCCCAAGTTTAGATCAAGCCCTTTTTCTCAATGTTGAGGCATCTTCCTCCATCTATTATTACTCACAAAACAAACCTACTTCCTTGGGAGAAATGAGCTGAGACATGCCCTGTCACATGTATGATTTTTAACCCAGTGGTTAGAATATTCACTTTGAAAATACACTCCTCCTTTAAGAGTTAACTTAAATGTATTTATTTTTCTTCTGGATGAGTTTCAAAGTGTTTTCTAAGCTTTGCTGCAGTCATACGGTTCTTTCCTATGGAATCTGAATGTTAATTAACCCGCTGACATGGAGTACCCTAAACAGTGATAGAAACAGAAGACATATCTGCCTCAGTCTAATTGCTAAGGAAAGGACTGTGAATCACGATGATTACCAAACTATAGGCACCAGAAACAGAATGACACAATTAGAAAGACAGTGTATCCTCTCTCAGAAAATACCATAGGTCTCTCCAGTACCTATAGCTATTCAGCTCAGGAGCCAGGTGCCCCAAATGAAAACTTTCCAGAGTTTTAAACAGCAATCCCAAAGCTGCACTGAACAGATATTTATACCAAGCTGTGGAGCATCTGACAGGCTTTACTGTAAAGATTTGCACAATCTTTTTTCACCTTTGAGGCTGCAGCATGTTTGAAAATATTTTGATAATAATTAACAACTTTCTATGTGTCCCAAATTATGCCCTAATTCTAATTAGAAATGTCATTAGAGAATCCAAATCTGCTAAATTATCTTTTTTAGTTGATTAACTTTCCCCTTCATATACCTGATTTAAAGTGAGAATCTAATTATCATCTCTTTCCTGATCCAAAGCTCTGAAATATTATATGTTCTTAAATTACCCACCAGGGAATGTGCACAGTGATGGTGCTGAATGGCATATTTCACAAGTGCTATACTTGCCATATAAATTATTATTAAATTATATTCCCTGGAGTGCATGCAGTGACATCTGGGGTTGCTTCAGGCATTTAGAGTTCTGTGTCTGTTACCAGATCACTATGGTTTCAGGCATCTAGAGTAATACCATCTGTAAATTAATAAATGTCACCCTTCTGTGCTACTTCCTTTCAATCCATGCTCATAACACAGCTTTCATAGTTTGATCTGTTTGTTGCAAAAGTATCATAGAAATGCATAAAAATTAGCTTATTTTCTGTTGTGGATTTCTTTTTCTTAATGTAGAAATGTCATAGATAGAAGTCAAAATTCTATTTGCAATAATATGCAGTCATTAAAAAGCTATTTTATTCTGGGGGTTTTTATAATATGGCAATTTTCTCATTTGTGTCAAATTCAAAAGGAAGTTGTAAGCTGCTGATTACCTGATGATTCCCAAGTAAGTGTCGCCTTCCTGGAAATACAAGGGTTGGCTACCCTTTTTATAGGAATGAGGGCTTTGCAAGTGCTTTTGCTTAGCAAAAGGTGAATTTTTAAGAATGAATAATAGTTTTCTTTGTGTAGTTCTGACTAAAGGGAAATTCTGTTTCATGTTTTGGTGGAGAACTGTGTTGTTCCCTTAGAAATTGCATATGGGAGTGTATTTCAATGAAACTCTACAGTATGTAGCTTTATATTTAAAGTGTGATTTTAGCACAGTCAAGATAAAATATAGTCTTTGCTTAGAATGTAACAGAGAAGAGGCTTAATGCTGTGATAGAGGCACAAGACAAAAAAAAATTGTGCAAAATCTTGTAGCCACACTCATTCATTCAGTCTTTCTGTGTGACCATTTTGTAGGCAAATGCAAGCCATCTGCACAATACTTGTGCTGGAAGCTGCCACATGTTTACACTATACACTGAGGCTAGGTTAAGATCTGGATGAGCTTCAAGAACTTCAAAGGGGAGAAAGTTCAGGCCCAAGCTATTCCATAGTACAGACAAAGCATACTGCTCTCTGTAGAGTTCTCGCTACCACATGTCTACCTATAGGGCTGCTTCTATATATTTCACTTGTTGGAGGGATATCATGTAGTTAGAGCATCCCTCCAGAGAAGGCACTTACCATGTAATGTGAAGTCCCATGGCTGATGTCTCCCCTTTATCCCTCTGAGGCTCAGGTGTAACTTGAGGGGAAGCTAGGACATCATAACCATGAAGACCTCCTTTGTGCTGTTTGCCTTCATGTCCTCATCAAAAGGCTGTTATACAGAGATATAACTTATACAGAAGCTATAGACAAAATTAGTCAACAATACTGGGATATCTCATGATGTACTGGGAGTCGGTGGCAAGATGTTGACAGACAGAAACTGCAGGAGTGACTTCTGTGAGTGCAGGACGCAGCTGAGCCCTGCAGCCAGGCTGCTGGTGTTTCTGAGAAAGTATCTTCAAGAAAGAGCAAATTGTTGCACAAGCAGAAGACAAGGGGGGGGGGGGGGGGAGGGGGGAAAGAATGAAAATCAACAGTATCTCACCAAAGTGAAAGAAGAAGGAGGGGCTTCAGGTGCCAGAGCAGAGATTATCCTGCATCCCGTGGAGAGGACCATGGTGGAGCAGGTTGCCACCCTGAAGTCCATGGACAGTGCTAGAGCAGAGACCCAGACTGCAGCTCATGGAGGACCCAATGCTGGAACAGGGGGATATTTTCTGGGGGAAATACAGCCCATGGAGTGCCTACACTGGCACAGGCAGAGAGGAGCCATTATGGATTGACCACAACCTCCCATTCTCCATCCCTTGTAGAGAAGTTGGGAGTGAAGGACTTAAGTTGCACCTTAGAAAACAGTGAAGGTGGAAGGTGTTGTTTTAATTTTTGTCTTTGTTTCTCATTACCCAATGAGAAAACTATTTCAATTGGCTGTATTAAATTAATTTTCCCTAAGCCAAGTCTGTTTTGCCCATGACAGAAATTGGTAAGTAGTCTCCTTAGCTTTATCTTGACCATAAGCTTTTTCATTGTAGCGCCTCCTCATATCCTGCTGAGGAGAGGAGGGTGAATGAACAGTTAGGTGTGTGTTTGGCTGCTAGTCAAGGTCAACCCACCACACATGGTCCTGTAGAGAACTGTATTATTCCCTTTGCTTCCTATGGCTTGCTAATTAGCATGTTTGTGTTACATTTACCTTCAATTACTTGTGAGCATGTCATTGCTGCTTCTGCAGCCAATGACTCTTTACTTCATGGGCATCATCTGAATTGTCAGGCTATTATTCCTGCAATACCTTTGCTATTGTGCGACTCTCCGTACCACCTTCCTTTTTTCCCAATGAATGCAAAGCTACAAAAACAAGCTCTGTCCTGTCAGCCAACAAATACAAGAAGCTGGAAGTGTTACGCAAAGGAAAGCAAAATCATACACTTGCTATTCTTGCATTCCTCCCCTACCAACCACTAGTCTGTATTAATCTAAAGACTGACCTAAGATATCCACTCTTACATTTAGGTATGCTTTCCTACTGCTTCTTTATCCTTTTCTATTTTGTCTTTGCTACAGAAAAATCCATCTGAACATATCAGAACAATGTTATCCCACAATACACTGCTATGAGGAGAAAACCTGAAAATACTATGCTTGGCCTGCCTGTTTCCCTACAAGGAAAGTTTCATAGGTCCTAGGAAATGTTCACCTTGCGAATAGGTTTCAGAATGCCTGCAGGAAACTATATTAGACTTTCTATTAAAATTACTCAGGGATATGATTCAACATTCATTGAAACCAACAAAATCTGTTCTTACAATGAATTGATTCTCTATTATCACTATATTTTACCTTACCTGCATGCCTTACTCTTCTGCTGTATCCAGCCCATTCACTAGGCCTTGCTTTTGCTTTTATTTGTAAGTCATCACTAGGGAACAGAGCTCCTTCATAGCACCAAAGATTAGACTGGCATGATTCATGAAGCAAACCGCAGGACCTAGCAGAAATCTGTAAGCAATCTGGAATCAGCAGGGACTCCATACGTCATCTAGCTGTGGTACCCTGTTCCATCTGCAGTGCTAAAGAGAAAACTGAACCTGAAAAAAGCTCATATTAAAAAGGTACACTGTTGGAGGGGGTGAACGGAGTCCTCAGAGGCAAGGGCCAAAGTGCTCAAACTGGATTTGTTGGAACAAAACTGATGAGTACAATGGATAAAAAAGATGGCAATTGGAATTGAGCCAGCCAAGTAGATCTGATTCAAAGGCCACCAATATCAGGGATCCTTCCTATTTATCTTGATAAAACTGGACTCTGTCCCAGGGCAAGCAGGAATAAAAAAAAATGTGATCAAGTTTTAGAACAAGGTTGATTTGGCGTCAGTTGTTCTTTTGTATGGCAAAAATGTTTCCTAGATTGGAGTATTGCGTGCAGTTCTGGTGTCCTCAACATAAAAAGGGCATGGAACTGTGGGAACAAGTCCAAAGGTGGGCCACAGGGATGATCAGGGGACTGGAGCACCTCTCGTATGAGGATAGGATAAGAAAGTTGGGGCTGTTCAGCCTGGAGAAGAGAAGGCTGTGTGGAGACCTCATAGCAGCCTTCCAGTATCTGAAGGGGCCTATAGAGATGCTGCGGAGGGACTCTTCATGAGGAACTGTAGTGATAGGACAAGAGGCAACGGGTTCAAACTTAAACAGGGGAAGTTTAGATTGGGTACGAGGAAGAAATTCTTTACTGTAAGGGTAGTGAGGCACTGGAATGGGTTGCCCAGGGAAGTTGTGAATGCTCCATCGCTGGCGGTGTTCAAGGCCGGATTGGACATAGCCTTGGGTGGCATGGTTTAGTGGGAGGTGTCCCTGCCCCTGGCAGGGGGGTTGGAACTTGATGATCTTAAGGTCCTTTCCAACCCTAACTATTCTATGATTCTATGATTCTATGTCCCTATAAAGTACATGCATATACACTGAGAGAATGTATGAAACAAATTGCTATAGTCTAACAGATCTTCTGGGATAGCTTGATAGGTAATTCCCTCCCCCCCAAGCTCTTTACTGGTTCAGACGCTAAACATTTGCTATTTGTGCTCATTAGAGTCACATAATTTCCAAGTATATAATAGGAGGGGTTGCCAGTTTATAAATTTAAAAAAAAAAGGAGTTTATTACCCGATGTTCAGAACTGGATGCTCTGTAGACATCACCAGCCTTTGTAAAATCATTCCCTATGGTGGTGTCTTTCAGTCTCAGGAATTATAAACCCCTTATCAAATTCTACTTATATGTTGCTTCTGCACATTCATTCTTTTGAAGCCTGTCCGTGAATAGTTATAGCCTCAGCAAAGAAACTGGATTTGCGGGCCAGTTCTTCAGCTGATGTATAGCCATATACATCCAGTGAAAACCAATGGTGCTACAGTGATACAAATTGGCTGATAATAACTCTAATAATTTCTGTGTAGGTGTTTGTACAGGCTTAGGCCTGATCATGGGATAGAGTGCAACGTGCTCCAGCCAGGAATGCTACACGCTCCAGCCAGAAACCTTTGCAGCAGATGTCTTTCCTGGTCTGTAAGAAGTATATAGCAGTTTGACTAATTTATCCAAAAAGCAAATTACAAATCCCTTGAACTAACCCAGCTACTTGGTATACTGAATTTGCGAGGGGCAAAGTCCTGGATCACCCCACTTTCCACATCCACTCTCCATCAGCATCCCTCCTGCCTGCTGGTTTGTGGGTTTTGGGGTGTAGGGAGTGCATTTCAGAGATCCATAAAATCTGCTTCCCCTTTAGCACCCTGTTTATATCCAGATGGCCGCAAAGGAGGTGTGAGAATTTTTGCTTCCCTTTACAGTCGTGATTGCATACTATGTGACTGTGTCCAAGTCACAGTCTGCAGATAATATATGTTCAAAATAATAGCAGCTAGAAATATATCAGAATTTTTCTGCTGGCTCTTTATGACAAGTATTTTTGAGGCTATGCTTCTTTTTTTAAACATAATTTATTCTTCCCAAGGTAGAAAGCAAATTAAGTATTTAAATAGATTTTAATAGAGAGCACAAGCCAGAGCTCAGGACAGCCATCTTCTACCATACATGCTGCCATTGAGTGATATCTTACTCTATGTATAATCTGCTGACATTCAGAATTATAAATATATGATGGCATACCATTTTAAAGGCAATTTATGATATAAAATATAGTACTGATGATGGCGATATTCACTCTTTTGAGATGAAAGAAAATCTACAATAATTTTTGTTGTCTCAAATTACACTTGTCAGTGAAGATTTATTCACAGATATACTGTTTTCATAAAGTTTAGATGTTTGAATCCCAGTATTGTTTTGTACGAGCAAATTTTTATTTATTTATTGCATGATCAGTATGTTTATTGACTGTGTGTAACATATTTCCAAAACATTTTTTCAAGTGAAACATCTCACAGCTTTAGACAGCGCTAAAGGCTTGATCTAAATAAAGCCAGCTAAATCAAAAACAAAACTCTCCTTTTCTTTGGTTAGCGCTTTGATCTAAGCGCATGGGCAAGTGTTCATTAAAGTCTTATTTATGTTTGTCTGACAAGTGGGCATCAGACTGAACCCATGGTATTTCAACGGAATACTCAGAGACCAAGGATAAGATCTCAGCAGGTAATACAGAGCTCTATGCCTTAAAAATATTTTGAAAATAATATAATTGGACCAGACTATGAAAACCTTACTTGCAATTTTCTGCATCTTCTTGACAGCTCAGTTTTACTACGTCGAAAGGACTGACTCATACAGGTACCCCCAGCAGAGCAGAAAGTTCCTGAAGGATAAACACACATTGTCCTATGTACTAAAATGCCTAAGCTAACATTAGGTGAGACAGATGTAGAGACACGAGTTAGTAAGCCCCTGGGCTCTCTGCCGCACTACCACAACCCTTCTACTTTAGCTCTAAACCAATATCTCTGTACAGCGCTACTTTCTCCATACAGAGATCATTCAGCTGGTTTGGGGACACTTCTGGTGGTGTCAGTTGCTGTGAACTGGTTTATTAAAAAAGAAGCATCTCCTGGCTTTTAATGTGTGTTTCTTTGTAACAAATTTAAGTTATTCTTTGCATTAAGTATTTCAACTCCACTGTATGTTAGGACAAGCTTCACAACTTGCTCCTCCAAGCATCCTACTTGGATTATAGTATGCTCAGAGCACTAACCATTCAGAGTAATGTCACCATTATGAAGAGATAACAAAGCAAGAAAGATGAAAATTATAGGTTCTGGATCAGGCTGTTAACTGCAAATTGTGCAAGAATTGTCCTCTGCTTGATAACATTTACTCATAACTTTATACAATTATCATTAGGAAACCAAAGAAATCAGGAAAAGACAAAAAAGAACTTTTTTCCTTTTCAATATCATGCAATTTAGCTGTTGCTTTGATTTGTTTTCTGAAAAAGTCTGCTGTCATAACAGGATATTTAGTAGGAGACATCATAACAATAAATAACCTGTGCTGAATGTTCTCAATTATCTTACTAACCAAGGATGTTATATTAGGAGTCAGAAAGTATTCTGGGAACAATGAATCTGTTGATGTTGAAGTCATATATCAGTGAGAAGTATTTTACTGTCTCCAGGTTTACCTCTTACGACTGTAAAGACAACTCTTGATTGCAGTTGTCTGATCTGCATTGAAGACTACTTATTTGAGAGCAAAGCTACTTTGGGGAATATTGCACACACTTTCACAGTCCCTCCTCAAAGTAGTGCAAGAAATCTCATTACTGAAGTAAAAGTAATCTGACAGTGAACTTTAATACGACACCATCTGAAAGTAATGAAATTCTGCTAATGCTTCCCAGCTGGTAGAAATGTTTTCTGAAGTGATAGATACGACTGGTAGGTCTACGCCATGGCTGAAGTACTTGTAGCGTCTGTTGCAGCATCACTGAAGTCTAGGAGGAGCTCCGATGTGTCCATATTTATAATTTTCTTTCTTTCTTCTTTTCTTGTTTCCACTTCTTTTTCTTTCTCTAGAAGAAGTATTTCCTGTGTATAAATTGAAAGCGTAGATAGAGGTGCCATGCTTGACCTTGTGTTCACCAACAGGGAAGGGCTGTTTGGAAGTGTGACACTCCCTGGCAGCCTTGGTTGTAGCGATCATGAGAAGGTTGAGTCTGAGATCCTCAGACCACTGAGAAGAGCATGCAGCAAGCTCACTGCCCTGGACTTCAAGAGAGCAGACTTTGGCTTCTTCAGGAAGCTGCTTAGTAAGGTTCTATGGGATATAGCCCTAGAGGGCAAGGGGGCCCAAGACTCTTGGTTGATATTCAAGGACCACCTGCTACAAGCTCAGGAGGGCTGCATCCCAACTTGAAGGAAGTGCAGCAGGAGGGCCAGGAGACCTCCATGGATGGATAAAGAGCTGCTGAGGAAACTTCAAGGGGAAAAAGAGGCTTATAAAAGGACAACAAGGTGAACAATGAACAAAGAGAACTAATTGTCCTATTTTGATGTTGATTCACGAAGAGCAATGAATTGATGTTGTTTCTTGGACCCTTACTATTAAAAAGCTGAGAAGCAGAGGAAAAGGTGACTGGAAAAATTTTTTCATGTGGGTTTAAGACTATAGTATTCAAGCATTTTCCCATTTTCACACTGGTACCAGATTTTCAACTAGTGAACGTGAAGACAAGTGTATTTGCTTGGAAAACTTCTAAGTCGTCAAATTTGTTCTTAGCTTCACATTTGTCATGGTTTAAGCCACTATAACTCACCCAGTCAGCCATGCAGTTTGCTCACTCACTCCCCCCTCTTTCTTCCCCGTGCTCCCAGGGGGATGGGGAGGAGAATCAAAAGAATGCAACTCCCACGGGTTGAGATAAGAACAGTCCAGTAACTAAGGTATAACACAAACCACTGCTGCTACCACCAATAATAATAATGACAAGGGAAATACAAGAAAAGAGAACACAACTGCTCACCACCCAATACTAAGCCCGACCCAGCAGCAAACCCCCACCTACCAGGTCCCTGCCCTCCGTTTTTACATCCTGGGCATGATGTGCTGTGGTATGGAATACCTCTTTGGTCAGTTTGGGTCAGTTGTCCTCTCTCTGCTTCCTCCCGGCTTCCCCTCCTCCCTAGCAGAGCATGAGACTCAGAAAGTCCTTGGTGAAACCAAATATTCTAAGCCGTAACTATAAACATTGGTGTTATCAGCACTGTTCCCAGGTCGAAAGCCAAAAACACAGAGCTGCACCAGCTACTAAGAAGGAGAAAAATGACCGCTACTGCTGAACCCAGGACAACATTTTACTTGGGATCCTGATGCACACATAATTTATATCATTCTCACGCTTGGGAAGAGACACTGCGTGCATGATCAGAGTGCAAATGCTGTCATCTCCCTGATTTTATATCTTCAGGTTCATTAAGAAATTTCCCAAATTATCCATGAGAAATGTCAGAGATGCCAACAGCATAACTTTAAAGCTGTTTGTCCCAGTTAATGACACCATTGTGCCAATGCCTTCCCAAGTTCAAACAACTTCATATAACTGTGCCATTTGCCTTTGGTTTGAGTACTGTAATGTGGCTCACAGCAAAGAAATGGGGGGCTATCAAAAGTACTTCTGAATCAGAGGCCTGAGTAAGAAACAGGGGAAATCTTGAGGTTACTGAGTATAGCTACACTCTGAGGAGCATTGAACTGTAAAGATAATTCTTATATGGTTGCACATTTCCAAGCCACATACTCTGAGGACTTTTCCTGCTGCATGTGTTACAACCTTCATTGGATTATTTTAGGTGCTCATGTGGGCTTCACTGACTTTCCCTATGAAACAAAACAAAGGCAAAATTACAAAGGAGTTCAATTGCAGGCCTCAGTTACTGATTTCTCAACATAAGGCCCAAGTGTTTCATCCCACAAAGAATGAATATCAAAGGAAGAGTTAAAAAGATATTATCCTTCTGCCAGTTCTGTTCTTTTATTATCTAAAGACAGTGTCTTCAAGCTATGAGCACTGTCTTTGGTATCTAAGAAAAAGTACAGCAGTATTACCAGCTATTGCATGATTTCTGGTTTTTCATTTTAAATCATTGAACATTACACCTTCAAAATACTAGTAGAAGAAAAACAGAGGTTTTTTTGTCCAAGTGAGATGTCAAAAAACTGAGGCTAAGTAACTGATAGCATAAGAAATTCCATCTGATCTCAAGAAGATACTTTTATTTACTATGACAGTGATCAAACACTGAAAGAGGATGCCCATATAGTTTGTGGAGTTTTCATCTTTGGAGATATTCGAAAGCTATATGAAGATGGGCAACCTGGGCGACAAGCCCTGGGCAGCCAACTCCAGACCTGCTTGAGCTGGGAGGTTGCACGTGATGATCTCAAGATTTCCCTTTCAATGAGAATGATTCTTGGATTTTAAAAAACGTTTCACATTGATTTATGACTTACCTTCAACTTGCATGAAGAGTTCTGACAAGTCACCTCAAGCAGTTTAGTTTTTCAATATGACATTTACAATGTGCTGCTTGTAAGCCATCTGAACAATGCAAAAAATGAGAAGTCTCAACGCGTTTGATTTTTAAAATGAAGCAGTTTAAAATTAACTGCCACATTCCAACACAAATCACATTCATCTCCCAGAAGAGATGGAGAAACTTGCACTGCCAAGGGGAGATAAAAACTTTAACACCTCTCCAGAGAGATTATGGCATTTGCATGACTAAACTGACTGGAGAATCCTGACCATTTATGCAACTATTTCACACAGAAGATGCCAGCATAGCTAATTTAAAATGCATTAGAAATGAAAAGGTAGAGGAGCAAACACAGCATAAATATTAATTTCAATTCCTAATCATAATCAGGAGGAATCAAACCCAGTAATATGATTTTGGCAGACTCCCATTAAGTTCCTCTTCTTCTAGATCTTCCTGTGTCTTGAATGTGCCAACAATTAAAAACCAAAAATCTGGTATCAGCACAGTGATTGAAAAGTGTCTCCTACCCCCAGACATTTGGCATATAGCAGCAGATCAGCATAGCATCTTTTTCAACAATTTCTGTTCAACAGTGTAAGAGTTATGAATTGAACAATATCCAAAACAGCGTGTATTTTCATATACAGCATCTATCTAATGCTTATAAGCTTTACTCATGTTGTACTTATTTTCTCAGTCTGAAATAAATGAACAAATTCTTTGCACAGCACCAGGGTAAAGATGCAGGTATCTCATCTAACTTTACTGCGAAGGGAGACCCTCCCTGTGGGCTTCATACATTGGTGTACCTATACTAGAGGTGGTCGGTCTTCTGGTTGTCATCTTGGGAGGCAGGTAAGGAATATTTGTCACTATTCTGGTTGGCCTGTCTTATTCCCCAGTCTGTTGCAATGGTGTGAGCATTACCGCTTTGGACCCCACCCCTCAAGTCCTTCGGTTTAAAGCCCACCTTACCAAGTGGACCAATCTGCTGCCAAAGATTCTAGACAGGTAGATACCATCCCTCCCTAACAGGCTATATTAATCAAAAAACATCTTGTTGTCGTAAAAGACAAAACCTTCACAAGGACATAAGCCATGAAACCAGAAATTTATTTGCATTATATGTCTATTTCCAGCTGCACCCTTTCCTCTAACTGGTAAAATTGAAGAAATGATGATTTGAGCACCAAAATTTTTGCTTGTACCTACAGGGCTTATAGGTTTCCTTGGATTCAGCCCAGTTTCTGGCTTTTAGTGCCATCCATGCCCACATGAAGGAGCATCAACGGATAGTAATATGTGCTTCTGACAAGCTGTGACACACTCTTGGCAACTTCTCATACTGTGTAGCTCATAGAAGACATCATACCTCTCATTAGACCTTGTCAGGCCATCAGATGGGCACCTCAGTGCCCTTTAAAAGAGAGTAATCAACAACAAGCATTTGTCGTTTCTGTTTGTGGTGTCCACTGTGTGCTGCTGGTACAGTTTCTCCTTTCAGACCTTGCTCATGGGTGCCTACAGATATTAAAGCTTCATTTCTGGATTTGATTGTAATGCTGGAGGGTGGGGACTGAAGAAGAGTAATGCTTAGGTAGGTTACCAGGGTCCATTCTCTGTAGTGTCCACTGTTGGGGAATGGTTGATAGAAAATGGACACAATAGGATCATAGGCCAAACGATGGAAAAAGCCTAACAGTAGTGAACCAAAGGCTTTGAGGCCCTAGCTGAAGGTTACTAGAGAGCGTGTGCGTGAGAAGAGATTGAGGGAGTTGGCAGAGGAGCCTGAGAAGTTGGGATGTGTAGGGAGGAACTGATAACTGCAACCTTGAAGCACAGCTGCAAGCTGGAAACTCCCTGGGACATAACTAAGAGGAAAACTACAGAGGGGGGGTGGGATGTGAATGTAACCTTTGAGCTGTGGCCAAGCACATACCAATCATGTAACCAATCATGTATCAATTAGTAGCATGAATAGCCAATCATGTATTAACAAGTATGCATGTTAACTAAGTCATAGAGTATATAACTGGAACCCTCAGATGAATAAACTGAGTCTGATGAATGATCATATTGATTGTCTTCATTCTCCCACCACGGAGGGCAGGCAGGGGGGCCTGCCGCAGGCAGAGGAGCCTGCAGTCGTTGCCTACCGCCACAGGCAAGAGGAGCCTGTGGGCCCCGCCCGCAACAGTCCACCACAGAAGGATAGCTCTAAAACCACCTGTCTTCATCTCAGTCATTCTAATATTGCACAGCATTGTAACTGTTTCCTGCAACTTGGCCACCTGACATAACAGACCTTCAACTTGTGCAGGTACTTCTCGCAAGAGCTACCAGCTCCTGGAAAGTGTCTCTGCTCCTTCCTGGATTCTCCTGGCTCTGGTAAACCCCTTGCATACCTCAATCCAGTGCCTAGCCACAGGACTCAGTGTTGCTGCAGCTATGTGCCTTGCTGACTGAGTCCAAGTTCTGGGAACTCTAATATTATCTATATTGCAATATTAGCTAATATACTATTTCATTAATAAAAATCAAGATTTATGGAAGCAGGTATATTTTTCTAAAAAAATAAATCAAAATATCTTAGCTATCTGGAAGGTAAATTTAAACAAGTTTAGACAGTTTAGAATATTTCTTTTCAATCCCTTCTGTAATATGGAATAAATGGAAGTGGGGAGGGAGACTGCAAAGCTATTTATTTCTATTCAATTTCTATTAACTACTAAATTGTTTGGGGGTTTTTTGAATAATCTGTAATTGTGGTTTCTGAATAACTTGACCCAGGTTTGAATTTATTGGTTCTTTAACAAATGTACAAACAAATTTAACTTGGTAAGTTAAGTCACTGGAACATGGCAAAGTAGAATCATTTTACTAAGTTATGACTATAATTAGATCTTGTTTTGCAGTTTGCAGAAATTAAAAGTAATTCAACTACATCCTTGTAATTACAAAAAGTTTATAGCTAACCTATATAAAAGGTTATCTGTGTGGAATAACTGAGAATAATGAAGGTGGCAAGCAACACAACAGTTACTGAAATGTTAAACTTTGGTTTACACTGCTGGGAGTTTTCATAGCCAGATCCCACAGTCAAAGCAAGTGCTTGTTCTGATTTAATGAACTTTAAACTTCTGTGCATACACAGAGGATTCCCTCTGTAAAGGCAGAAGCTCAGAAGAGCATAAAGTCTGAAGTGTGCACATCCTCTGTTCTCACCCCCTGTAAAAGAGTCACTGTTTACAAAAGTTCTGGTAAAAGATACCAGAATTTGATTGCAGTCCTATTCTCAACATACTTAAAGGCTACCACAGTTTGGTTTTCACTTGCACAGATCAGAGCAAAATCAAAGACTGCTGTTAGGTCTTTGTCAAGCCCTTTGTCTGCTGGATCCAAGTAATTCTGAAAAAATGCCTTATTTTTTTGCGATTGCATGATAGGTCATGATAGTGAGTTCCCAAAATGATAACAGGTGTGTGTTGTGAAGGGGAAATTTGAACAAAAGGGTGTCCCTGAACAGCTAAAAGGCATCAGATTTTCACCTCTGCTCTTTAGACCTTCATACAAGTGTCTCCTAATAGTGAAAAACAACTTGTCTGCCAAAGTAGACAGAAGGTGTTAAGGAAACTTGTTTGAGTGACAGATAGCATAAACAAGATTGAGTTTTATTATTTCATGTTATATTGGTAATATTGCAAGAGAATTGTGACTCATCATCTGTTACAGATGTTGCTGTAGCCATGCTTCTGTCTTTATCTACTAATATTTCCTCCAGATGTCAAGATTTGCTATCATAGGAAGCTAGCATGTTTCTTTCAATAAGGTCACAAATTCTCATGAACGTTATCAGTGTGATGACACTGTGAAAGACATAGTCTAGCTGTGGGATCTGGAGCTGCCAGTGGGAAACAACAAGCTGGTAAAAGCTACGACTGACTGCAGACCGCTATACCCTGAACACCCTCTCCCTCCACACATTTCCTCAGGCTCCTACACCATGTGTCAGATGAGAATCTGAGGTGATTAAACCAGCAGTACCCCAATATACAAAGTAGACCTAAGTAACTGTTCCATAAAAAGCTCATACAATCTTGTACCTTTCCCTGAAAGAGGCCAAGAGGTCCTTTAATACGTAGCAGATGATTTCACTAAGCTGTCCATAGTCATGTCCAAGCCTTTGTTCTGTATAGTCCCAGTTAATTTAGACACTGTTGAAAAATATAAGCACTGCAAATTACTAGGCCCAGTGCACGTTACCATCCTTTTACCCAGCCAATTTAATCTGCTGTCATGTTCACCAAATTATCTAATATTGTTTAGTCATTTCATTGTCCTTCAAAATTCCAATGATTTTGGCTGTAAATAACTTATCTTCACTTCAACAAATGTTGACTTCTGTCTGGCTATCCATTTTTCCTAATCAATAACACATCCATCACAGTGTCATTCCCTGATACATGGGAAGCAAGGTATCTTTGCATACCACCCTCATATTTTCCTCTGTGGAGAGAACTTTGCCTGTTACCACATAAGTATATAATTTCCCCAACTGTGTCTAGTGAGAGACATTTTCAAAACTGCTTTAGAGTCCAAATAACCTTTTTCAACTAATTTTCTTCTGTTTTAACTTGCTATACCACTTACTTTACCTGGAAAAACAGACACCACATATACTTTCAATGGAATGATCTAACATCCTTTAAAGCAAAACTTCAATTGACCCAGTCACAGGGGAGGTGTGTTGCTTACCAGGGGCACGGATCAGGGATGTTGTAGAGAGGCTGCCTGCTCTAGTAAGTCCCACTGACTATTACCCACTTCTAGTGATCCATGGGGGTGCTAGTGATTTAGATAGCAGTAGCCTGGAGAACATAAAGAAGGACTACAGAACGCTAGGAGAGGTGGTTAGGGGCTCTGCAGCTCAGATTGTCTTTTCATCAATTCTCCAGGATACAGGGGAGTACCTTAAAAAGGTTAGGAGGATTGGCCAGGTTAGTAGGTGGCTAGAACAGTGGTGCCATAGTCAGGGGTTTGGGTACCTAGAACATGGGAGTCAGTTTGGAGGCCAGGTCTACTGGGGGCTGGTGGAGCTGGTATGACAAAGAAAGAGAAGAGTGGATTTGGTAGGAGGCTTGCCAGGCTGGTCAAGGATGCTTTAAACTAGATGTATTGGGGGAGGGGGTATCATTCCATCCCAACACACTCAGTCAGTTGCCAGCACCTATAATAAATGCTTGGAGCAATGTGGAGATATTCCAGCTGCTCCAGCCAATGAGCTGGCTTCAACTGGAGCTCAGCTCAGATGCCTCTATACAAACGCCCGTAGCATGGGGCACAAACAAGAGGAATTAGAGATGTGTGCACGTCTACGGGGGTATGATATAATAGGCATCACAGAAACATGGTGGGATGGCTCCTATGGCTGGAGGGTTGGAATGGAAGGTTACAGGCTCTTTAGGAAAGACAGGCCCAGTAGGTGGGGAGGGGGAGTTGCTATTTATGTTAGGGATAAGCTGGAGAGTATGGAACTGTGCCTGGGGACAGGTGAGCAGTCAATAGAGAGTTTGTGGGTCAGGGTTAAAGGGAAAACAGTGATGAGAGACATTACTGCTGGGATCTGTTACAGACCACCTGATCAAGAGGACTCTGTGGATGAAGCACTCTAGACAGATAGGAACAGCCTCACGGTCGCAGGCACTTGTTCTCATGGGGGGCTTCAACCACCCTGATATCTGTTGGAGGGACAGTACAGTCCGGCACAAGCAATCCAGGAGGTTCCTCAATTGTGTGGAAGACAACTTCCTTCTGCAAGTAATAGAGGAGCCGACAAGGAGAGGTGCCATGCTTGACCTCATCCTTACCAACAAGGAAGGGCTGGTTGGAAATGTGACGCTCCAGGGCAGCCTTGATTGCAGCGATCATGAGATGGTCGAATTCGAGATCCTTATGACAGTGAGAAGAGGGTGCTGCAAGCCCACTGCCCTGGATTTCAAGAGAGCAGACTTTGGCCTCTTCAGGAACGTACTTGGTAAGGTTCCATGGCATATAGCCCTAGAGGGCAGGGCGGCCCAAAACCGTTGGTTGATATTCAATGATCACCTGCTACAAGCTCAGGAATGTTGCATCCCAACTAGAAGAAAGTGCTGCAGGAGGGCAAGACAACCTCCTTGGATAGATAAGGACCTGCTGGAGAAACTTTGAAGGAAAAAAGAGGCTTATGAAAGGTGGAAACAAGGACAGGTGGCCTGGGAAGAATACAGGGATGTTGTCCGGGAAGCTAGGAACCAGGTTAGGAAAGCTAAGGCCCACTTAGAATTAAACTTGGCTAGGGATGTGAAAGATAACAGGAACGCATTCTATAGGTACATAGCAAATAAAAGACAGACTATGGACAACGTGGGCCCCCTCCAGAAGCTAGCAGAAGAACTGGCTACCCTGGATTTGGAGAAGGCTGAGGTTCTCAAAGACTTCTTTTCCTCGGTCTTCCCTGGCAAACGCCCTGACCACACCACTGAAGTCTTGGAAGACAGACGCTAGGACTGTGAGAATGAAGACCCTACGCCCACTGTAGGAGAGGATCTGGTTCGAGACCATCTGAAGAACCTGAACATACGCAAGTGCATGGGACTTGATGAAATCCACCCAGACCTCACTTGGAGTATTTTGTGCAGTTCTGGTGTCCTCAACATGAAAAGGACATGGAACTGTTGGAACAAGTCCAAAGGAGGGCCACGAGGATGATCAGGGGACTGAAGCACCTCCCCTCCCCTATGAAGATAGGCTGAGAAAGTTGGGGCTGTTCAGCCTGGAGAAGAGAAGGCTGTGTGGAGACCTCATAGCAGCCTTCCAGTATCTCAGGGGGGGCCTATAGGGATGCTGGGGAGGGACTCTTCATGAGGGACTGTAGTGATAGGACAAGGGGTAACGGGTTCAAACTTAAACAGGGGAAGTTTAGATTGGATATGAGGAAGAAATTCTTTACTGTAAGGGTGGTGAGGCACTGGAATGGGTTGCCCAGGGAAGTTGTGAATGCTCCATTGCTGGCGGTGTTCAAGGCCGGGTTGGACAGAGTCTTGGGTGAAATGGTTGTTTGTGAGGTGTCCCTGCCCCTGGCAGGGGGGTTGAAACTAGATGATATTAAGGTCCTTTCCAACCCTAACTATTCTATGATTCTACGATTGAATTTATATTCACAATGGCAATCAATCTTGCTTATCAATTTAAGAAATATTGCCTGTACTGCTGGGACTCATTGCATTAAGGTGCTGTTCTAATGCATTCCCCAGGCTTCTCAGTGCATTAAATTTGTTACTAATGATCACATGTATGGTCATTATAGCAAGTGCATGTGCTCATCCTCATGGCAAAGTCTCTTGTATTAGATGAAGTATGGGCCCATGCATTTGTTTTCTCATGTTAAATACCATGGTCTACACTCTTTCAGTATTCTGTAGCTCAGAGCCGAACCATCCACCCAGCACCTCCAAGGAGCCCAGCCTACATCATCTGAGCCCTGGCCTGTAGATATCTCACTCCTGGACAGATCTCACTGTCTGGGTGGTAGAAAGGTCTTGGGTCTATGCTGCTCTGTCAGGTATGTTTATCCTTTTCCTGTAAGGATGCTTCAGAACTCAGCAGCAGGTTGCCTCTGCACATGTGTTGGGGTGCGAGCAATGGAGACATTAGGAGAAGCTGGTCTTGACTAGAGGCTCAGGTCTGTGTTTGGCAACATCTCTTATGGAAGTCAGCTTTCAGAGTGAAAATAAAGCATGTGTAATTGTTAATGATAAATCATATTACAAGTTGATGGTTAATTCAAATAATCTATTCCAACTACTGCAAAAGCCAAATTTCAATATAAGCAACCATTTTATGAATAATGTCATCAATAACACAACCTCTAATCTAAAGAATTTCAGTGAGAAAAAATGTGTAGCATTAAAAAAGAAAAAAAGTTTTTTTTTTTCATGAACGCTGAATAACAAATCTACATAAGTGGAGATCCAGAGAAAACATGGCATTATTTTTTCTAGGAAATCAAATGTCATTAGATTTAACACTCAATTTCTTTCACTAAAAGTAGACACTCTTTTTCATTTGTTTTTTATGTAACAATATATGTATTTATTATTCTTTGTCACTTTGACATTGTATGGATACTGGCACAATTGAAACTCTTTTAATTTCATAATTAGTTGTGTTTCTGTTTTTATTATGTGGTTGTGATAATTTATTTCCAGTTAAGAATGAAGTTTGCCTTACACTGAACACTTAATATTCACGCTCACAGGGAGGTCGTTTTCTAGAGTCTGTCTCAACTTCTGCTAATGTTGACATTTTCTAGGGGAATTTGAAAAAGCAAACTAAGAATGAGTCAGCCACTGGGATAACTCAGCCTGGCTCTCTTGATTCCAGTGAAGGACTTGTCTGCTCCAGATAAATCTTTATACATTAATTTTCTTTAAAATCCAAGTGATCAGATTTAGCGCTGGATAGCACTGGATCTTGGAGAGGTTTGTTTTGGTTTGGTTTTGGTAATTGATTTCAGGTTTTTTTTTGTGGGACTGTTAGAGAAAAAAACTTGAAAAGAAGGGGAAAAAATAAAGGCAACATTACAAAACAAAGGAAGCAGGAGTAAATACGGTCATATACTAGAGACAGAAATCTGCATTTGTATAAAGCTTTAACCTGAAACATTACAGTCATGTAAGAATTTTGCAGCTGAAGTAGTAGCTCAAAAAATGCCTAATGTGTGGAAGAAAAGATGTAAGACAGCAAGGAAAACCTCTCTGATCTCAGATCAATTGATTATTTTGTCCTTATTACAAATATCATTTGCTATTCATTTAAAGAAGTTTTCAAAAACAGATTGAATATTAAAAAATAGACAGGACTCTTATTAAATTTATTTAAACCTCCTCTGAAATGTGTCTTTTTTGTTATTATAGCAATAAGAAGTCTACAGATGAGCTGCTGAAGGATCCATCCAACTCTTCACTGCTATATAACCCTTCATGCCTCATTAACCCCAGTATAATTTACATAAACTGCTGACCCTTAACGCTGCCTCCAATAAAATTTACAAAAATACATGTAAAGGTCAAGATAACAAATTACAAGTCTATAAAATCAATTTCTTATTCAAGGGATACTTTGCCAATAATCTCATGGTAATTTGCTTGCCATGGGAGAAGAAAAATATGACATGAATGAAATTATTTGGTCCCTTAATTGTTCACTTGCAAATCTTCATGCACTGCTTTTTTGTATCAGAGGAATATCCTCTGTAAGCTAGCATACATTTTCTAGGTGTGGTGTGGTCTCTATTATGACTGAATTTCACTGTTAAGTACTCTCTGATGGAGTATGCCACTTCTTTGGTAAGGAATAAATGAAAGAAGGTATGTTATGAGCAAGTACTATGAATTGTATGATTTGGAATAACACCTAGTTAGTGACATTCATGTCAGAGTTCACTTGGTGGAGATACATTGATGTAAATAAAAAGACTGAAAATTAAGTCTTCAAGTTTTTTATATCATGGTGTGATCTATTTAGTATCTGGGAAAAAAAACACAAAAAAAAAAACAAAACACACGCACACACAAAAACCCCAACTTGACAAAGACAAAAAACAAACCCAAGAGCAAGATTTTTTTGGTAGATAATTTAACTCTCAATATGGTTCTTACTATAATAGATTTCAAAATCCAATTGCTGTCAGATGCAAACACGAAAGTAAATGTCAGGTTATCTTTAGAACTTTTCTAAAACATTCTGGAACAAACAAGGTGAACATTTTTCAGGCTCCAGATTTTGCAAACATCTGAAGTTAAATTTTCACTAAGGTAATGACCCAGTGTTTAGCCCGTATGTTTGTTGCTTTAAACTGTTGAAAAATAGAATTGCATAATGAGAATTTCAGATACCACTGCCTACTCTGGCTGTTTATTTGAACTGACATTTTGAGACAGTTTCTTAGGGACCAGCCTCCTGTTGTTTCCTGTTTGCATGCAGAATGACTCAGTCTTCATGTCAACTTGAAGGTTTTCTACTTAATTTTTAAAGTTCAAGAATAAGGCTGCTCTTTTGAAAAGGTTGCATGTACCTTATATGCAACAATGCTTTCTTTATTTCGGAGTTAACACAAAACAAACAAGTGCCAAACCAGTTGCTGCTGTTGTTAGACATACTTGAGGCATCTCTCTATCACCATACGAGAGAACTACTTCCACCTGCCCTAGCAGGATCTGGGTGGTTTTGCTGGGCAGAGTGTGGAGTCCGAAAATTTATACTCTTTCCTGCTGTGCTAAGCAATCTCGATTCCCATTGATGATGAAGGGTTAATAGACATGTGATGCAAATATTGCTTGGTCTTTGTTGCACAATGTACCTCCCAGGCAGATAATAAAAGGGAAGCGTATTACTGTTGCCTGGAAGCCATTCACTCCGTTTTGGTTCACAGAGAATCTGCTGTACTAAAAAACTGAAAAAGAGAATAGAAGCGAAAAGATGTGCCTCAAGAAGCACTCCCACAAGTCTTGGAGAAAACTTTCTTGAAGATTCTTGGAGAGCCTTTCTCAGGCAGCAGCCTCATCTATAATTGTCTCCAGGTAAAAGCTAATGGCTCAGCAGATATTGTTGCGCTCACCACTTCCCCCAACACCATGATAACAAGGCTTAGCTCAGGACCTTGCAAGTCACCTGTGCCCCCATATCCAACAGTGTAGAGGCAGCCTATCTTCACAGCCTTAACCTGGAAGTTCACAAGCCTTACACAGCCCCTTTTTCAGTATTCAAGACGTTCATAAAGAGTTTTATTTTGCGTGGACTGTTGGTGTCTAACGAAGTAAGAGATCATGCTGTAATACATGCATAGCAGAGACCTCACCAAGGCATCAGATCACCTTTCTTTCAGGAAGGTAGTTTTCTATATTTCTTTCATTCTGCCAGGTGTGTCTGAAACCAGCCAAAGTGTTAGAAACATAGAAGGCAGACATATGAGCAAGACAGACTGACAGAAATAGTTATATAGTTACTTCTTAAAGTAAATGAATGCTTTAAACTAAAGAAGACAGTTCTTCTGTTTAAAGATTTTTCAGAATGATTTTTTTTTTCTTTTCTGAATTTTGGAGTTTTTATTCTGTGTGGTGAAATTACAGGACTCCATGGGGAAAAGGCTTAGAATATATCTGGAATTCCAGATGTGTCAAAATGGAGCATGCACATTAAAAAAAAAAGGAACTGAACTGCACCTCACTATTCTGTTCCCTGGTGGGACACTGTTCTGGAAGCAACAGTCTGTTAAACTACTGACGATAGAACTAGCGAGACTCACGAAAACCTCATAAACCTGGATTTTCAGTCGACTAAAAAAAGTCAATTTTAAATGGCTTCTCTTTCCTTTGTGCTATTTACCCAACAGTGTCCTGAAATGGAACACAATGCAGTCAATTACAGCTGGAACTAAATATTCCTGTTCAAACCTCTAAGGTTTTTGTTATGAAGCAAAGTTCACAAAGTTGACTTCAACAGAAATACTGCTATCACCATACTAATAGTGGTCCTGAGAAAGATCTTTTCTATTTCTGATCATTGTTTTAACTTTTCTTAGTATTCATCATTTTTTCTATGAGGATGGACTTGTTTCTTTCTTTTTTTTTTTTAATGGAGAAGCTAACTCCATCATTGCATCATGAATATAGCAGGTCTGAGACTTTAAAAAAATATATTTATGTAATAATACTGTCCAGTACAATGCTTCCACTTTCAAATTGCTTCCTTTGGGTTTTAGTGGGAGAAAAATGCTTGCACTTCTTTCTCCTGGACACAATTGAAAGCTGAGCTTGTTAAAACCACAAAAGCTTGGGATGCTACTGTCTTTGTGTCTGCTCTGTCTTACATCACTATTCTTAAAATAAATCCCTCTTTTCCTTCTGCTCCTTGCCAGCCCTCTGAGCTCTGCCATTGTCACTTTGTCACTTTCTGTGACAACCAGATCTTGGAAATCTGGTTTAATATGTTTTGCTATTGAGGAGCTATTTAGTGGGATAGAGGGGATTACAGCTATAAGAACAGTGGTTTACAGACTTTGTTTAATTTTCTTCCACACAATGAAAATAATATTTCTTCAGATTAAACGTAAGTCTGAGGTGGACCTGTATGTATAAGAAGCAAACATATAAATGTGCAAGCATAAATATGAGCAATCTAATACAGAAAAGTTCAAAGGAAAGTACCTACATCTAATTAAAATCCTATATACTTTAGCCTTTTCTCATATATCTCATACATGTGAACCATTCATTTTGTCTCAGAATTTTAATGTGATGCATTAGAAACTCAAATTCAGAATCAAAGCTATTTCTTCAGTATACTTCCTTGGTAGTTCTGATCTTGCAAAGGCAAAGGTGGAAAAAGCAAGATTTTCTCTAATTAGACCTTGTTGAACTGTTGTCTGACATCTATGTGGCCTAAATAGCTGAGCAGTGTTTTCTGTCCCTTTTTTCCTTGCAGATAACATGCACCCTAGTGAGCAGGTGATCGGAACCTTTTAGAAGGCTTCAGAAGAAATTAGTTAAAAAATATAAAGAACATTGCTTTATTTTTACCCTGTTTATTTCAATCTTGATTAGAGTCTTGCAAAGGCTGTAAATCAGCATTGGAGGCTGTCAGAGCTTTCTTTCATTGCAGTCATTTACAGTGGTTTTAACTCTTCTTTAGTCTCCAAGGTAAGCAGGAAACAATGAAGATAAAAGATTTTTTGTTTTGTTTTCCTGTGTGAGAACATAATGTTCTTCCCATTTCTATCAGCTGTTTTAATAACCAGGGATTAATTAAAGAGTCACTTGTTGCATCTTCTTATATTCCAAACAGCTTTAATCCCCAAAGTTCCGAAGTAATAAAGGTGGCAATATCATCCTGCACAAGAACAGTCCACCTTTGGTCTCAAGTCATGTTAAACCACAGAAAATAATAAAAACATAACTTACATAATTCTCTTAGAACAGTATTGTATATAGAGAAATGCTGGGGATACTTTTTCTCTATGGATTCTCCACAGGATTCTCTGACTATGGAGGGCAAATGCTTTGTTGCAAATTGTGGTACAGACCCAGGTGAAAATCTGGCCTCAGCAGCAAAACAAAGATCTCTGATCATCAATTCTAAATAGCTTGTCTTGGAAGGACGTCACGTTTATTTCAGAAAAAAAAGTGCATGTCTGAAATTTAAAATAAAAAAACAAAACCAAATCCAACCAACCAAAAAACAAACACACAAAAAAAATCAAAATAAACAAAGCAAACAAAGCAAACTCAAACAAACAATAACAAAACAAAACCACCTAACCTGCTGAAAGTTGTTAAATATGTAGATTTCTGAATTGTGGGTTAACACACATGGTAGACTGGCAGTCTAATGTTTTCACTGTGGATATCTACTGCACAGTATGTAAGCTTTTATTCATCCTACTAACATGAAGGAACCACAATAAGAGGAAACATGGCCTGAGGCATCTCAGGAGTTATTCTAACACCCTAAGTTAAGATAGTCACATTGGGTCTAGCTACGCTGAGATCAGATCCCAGTGTGTGGCAGGTAGCATCCCTGTTTGCTCTCAGTAATGGGAATAAGAGACCAGCAAACAAGTGAGAAAGAAGCCTTGACACTGCAAGGCCAATTCACTGATCTAGATACTTGGATAGCTGAATCTCCATGGAGCACCTCAAAGTGCAGCTGACTGTATTTTGTTTTAAATGTGCCCTAAGACTTCAAGCCCCAGAGTTTCTAAACTTGCGGTCTGGAGAGTACTGGAAAGGCTGTGATGAACAACCAAGCGGAAGACATTGAGAAGAAGGAAGACGAAGAAGTTAAAATTCCTCATCAGATCCTCTTTTCAGTGGTTTAGAAGCAATTCACAAGACCCTGGAGAATCCTGTGCATGCAGAGCTGATCTCCGTCAGATATGGTGACACAGCATTGCAGAGTGCTGTATAGGCAAATGTTAAGCACCAAACTGGAAGTAAGAGAAAGAGGAAGCTTGCCAAACAGAGGGGAGTAATCTGGTTTCTGAGGTAGTATTATGCCAAGAAGTCATAATTTTTTTTCCAATTACATAATCAGCAGCAAATTAAATTACTTAGCTCCATGGCTTTGAAACCAGTTTTGCTAGTTGATCCTTCAAAATCTCACTAGATGGGTTATTGATGAAGGTACCTTATACAATATACTTACTAGCATCTCCATTTTACCTCAGTAAGAAATGCTTTTGATCATGATTGGGAGTGGTGTGAACCAGCCTAATTTCGTACAGTATTCACTGCTCATTGTTCAAATATTTTAATGTGGTGATTGATACAAAAAAACTCTTTCAGGAAATAATCAAGAACCCGATATCTGGGAAAGGTGCTGATATTAAGAAAGAGAGGAACATTGTGAATCCTTCTGGTCTTCCTCCCATCTAATGCGCAGTCTTGCTTTCAAACAGAATCATAGAAAGAGTCAATATCTTTTGGCAAACAAATGTGTCCTAAGTGCATCAGACCAGAAAGGTTCTAAGCCAAACTCCCTGTACATATAAATGGACCACAGACTATCAGAATTGATGGGAGAATGGAAGTTTGGCTGTCCCTGAAATTAAATCAGTTATAAAGAAGTAGCAGCTAGCATCAGCTTATATAAACCAAACCAAGAACACAATGTAGGAAGGTCTTTTAGAGACATTCAGTCTTCAATCTATATTTATAAATTCCAGTAAATCACAAAACAAAGTTGAAGACAATTCTCAAAAATGGTTTTGAAATTTCTCTGAGGTCATTTCTGTTTACCAGGGCATATGGCATCATTCAGAAAGAGGCAAATTCACCTCCTTTCATTTTAGTGGTAAAGCTTTGTTTTCCAGTACACTGTTATTGTCACCCAGTCTTTTGGTATCATTAGGTCTGTTGATGAGTTTGCTGGCCTAGGATTTATGTTTGTCTTCCCAGCAGGTAATGTGTGAGACAGTCACTTCTAGATGTACCTGACCAATACTTTCTATAGAAACATTCTTATTAATGACTTCTGAGTTCTTTCATCATACTGCGTACCCAAAAGGAGACCTGGCAGGACAGAGCATTTAGATTAAATGATGTCAGTCTAGAGAGTCAAACCAAGAGGGCTGAAACCACTGCTGCCTAAACTATCACTCTTGCAGGATGATAATATCTTATTTTTAGAACATCGAAGCATGTCTCACCCTGGAGTTCAAACAGTGCTCTAATTGTTATTAATGGCAGCTGTCAGCCATGCATCTATTGACCACGAATGAATCATACTGGCTGTACTAGAAGCCCCAGTTAACTGGAGGGCTGGGTCTTTTTTTCTTATTTTTATTTATATTTTTCCCCTCATTTTTTATTAGCTCATTCTTTTGTATGCAACATGATAATGAAATATCAGAGTGTTTATCTGCAGTAGCCATTAGTACAAACTAATGAACTTGTTCTGGAGATACAAGCAGGTCATCACCTGCTTTGTCAGTAAATAATACTGTTAAGGAGGCAATTTCCCTCACTGTAGGTACTCACAAGTTAATTTAGAAACTACCAGCTTTTAATTAGTAGTGCAGCCAGCATACTGTGTAGCAAAATCTTGCAGAAAACCCTTCAATTTATTAGAAAGCTAAAGAAATACATTAAAAATACGCTTTGCCCCCTCTAAAGAGTGATCTGACTCTAATACCAGTATGATTGACATTAATGGTTAAAAGGAAATAATTACAAATTTTATGCATCTTTGTCTATCTAAATTAAATGACTTTCAGACACATTTAATTTTTACCAGGCTACAGTACTTGCGAATTTCTTTTCAAAGCATGATTTTTACACACATAGGTTTGACAAATCAGCTGCTGCAGCTGTCTTACAGTAATTAGTATAAACATTTAACTCATACTTTCCCAACCAAATAAGGAAACTACAAATGGGATAAAATCTGCAACAACAGTGCCTGTGAATCCTCAAGATCAAGCAAAGTCTTCTGTCAAGTTTTTCTTCAGGAAAGGTCTGCAAAGGGCATGAAAGCTGCACAGAAAAAAACAGCATGTAGCTGCCTGCCTGTTAAACAAAGAGACAGACGCAATGTAGGTCGGCATCCTTCATTTCAGAATGCAATTAGAAATCCTGGCCCTTGCCTAAAAGATCTGTCAGAGAGGAACTGCTCCAAAGAGATAATAACACTGACAGAGCCAAGAGGAGTGGTCTTGGGAGACTGAAATGAAGCCCAGAGGGAGCAGCTTTTTGTGACTGAAGACTCCCGTGCTCTTGCAGGACTCTTGCAGGTCTCTTCTAACATTGCTGTTTTCAGGTTACCATTTAGTGGCCATATATTTGCAAATGTCTTTGCAGTAATAAAATGGCACTTTAATGAGTGAGAAAAATGAGAAAAGAAAAGGAGGAAAGGAGGGAGAAAGAAAAAAGTATAACATTAAATGGGGAAGTGTGAAGTCCTTTTGTGCAGTATTGTATTGCTCTTAGCATGAATTCACTAACAAGACAGACAGATCAGACCTGCCTAAATACATTAGACAAGAAAAGTTAAACGGTGTGCCTGAGCCATAAACCAGCACATATCCACCGTTATGTAATTGTGCTCGGCAATGTCTGGTAAAGTATAAACAAAATGCAGAGTAGTACCTCTGGACATGAGGATATGTTTATCTTTCTCCTGGCAAACAAGCTGATGTCATGCTTAAACATGCTTTTCTGAATGACCAGGTTGGCTTCCGTACCCGTCTTGTCCTCACCCCTGCTCTGGCAATGCTTGCTGTTGAGCCAGCTCCTTCTTTGAATATGGAGTGATGCCAGGCAAAGAAATCCCTCTCCTTCGGTCTCTGCTTCTGCCCATTAAAAGCCAACAGTCCCAGATGGGATCCACTTTTCCTACCCGGAAGCTATTGAAAGAATAGGTAACTGCATTTTTACTCTCCTGCTTGTGGACATTGATTTTGTCTACATGCATATCCCACTCTGATTTTCAAATGTCAGCTGTGATGGGGTATTTTTTTAGCTCTCTGGAAGCTTCTTGGTATTCCATGTCCAGAGAAATGGCTGATGTAGGCTCTTCTGACCCCTGTCACCTCTTTCTTTGATATTATGACAGCTAATATGAAAAGTAGTGCTGCTACCTTGGAACAGTATTTGATGAATCACTAGTAATAACCCAACATTTAATCCTAAAAATTGGGCTACCTGTCAAGTTTGTCTGCAACGCAATTTCTTTAATTTCCACTGATGTCCTCTTCTAACAGGGTCATCTCCCCCAGATCAATATCAGCTGAAATGTGATTTGGCTTTGTGATCCCTGGAGGCATTAGTCTGCCCACTTGCTGTGTTCAAAATATTCCATCTTCTTCTAATGCTTCAGCTGAACACAAAGCAGTAACGACCTGTCCAAGGTGGATGTTATTACTGCCTTGCTTCCTCAGCTGAATGCTGGATTGAAGCTGTTGAACATCAGTACACAGACAATCCTACCTTGAATAACTTGTTCTTAGTCTGTCCAATGAGTCCATGGTGTGCCATTCTCATATTTTGCAGCAAAAGTCCCTTGCCCTTGGTACATTGCTAGGTCATGTATCTCTTCCTGCCATCCTATAATTCAGTTGTTTTTCCCCAGGTATACATGTTTAAAAAATTTCCACTGTAAGTAAAGATGTGTCTGAAATGCTATGGTAAATGAGGCCACATCTGCACTGTATGAGATTGTTTTCCCTTTTATCACAAGGCCATGAATGAATATCTGGTTCAACCCAAGAGGAAATGTTTGGTTTCCTTGTGTAAATTCTACTTTTAAAATGTAGGATATTTCCTCCAAAGCAGCTCTTACAGTCCTTGGGGTTCTTGACTGAGAAAAACAGGAGATGTATTTTGTTCTTAGATTTTTGACAGAGGCTTGAAGTTAGTCTTTGTACATTTAGTTATTCCTCCAGGATCTTTTCTTTTGTATGTAACTTATGGACAGGTAGCAAAAGAAAAGTTTTTCCGCCTGTTATTCATTTATATTGTCAGTTCTGTGGACCATGTATTTATTTGTTTGTTTGTTTATTGTCTCTAGCTGAGGCTGCTCAAGAGTACAAGTTCTTCTCATATCATGGTGTAGTACTTATCTTGCCATGTCATGGCTGTTGCTCCTAGAAATCCCCATATTGCTTTGAGATGCCTTTCCTACCCTGGGAAACCCCATTGGAATTCTTGGTTAGGAATCAAGGGCTTCTTTTTCCTTCCTGTTTTCTAATACGAACAATCCTGCCACGTATATTTGGAGCTGCTGCTCTTCTATGAAGACATTTTGAGACAATAAATGAGCACTGACCGTATATAAACCTGCTTTTAACTCATCTAGCTGTAGTCCAGAAGGCAAAAGACCTATGTCACCATGGCACTTCGCCCAGTCTCTCCTGAGACCTAGTAAGCTAAAGGTACCAGTGCCACACAGCCAGGGCTGTACAGTGCAGGATGCGGGTAATTTCTCTGCATGGTGCTACACCACAATTGGAAAGGCAGGACTATGAGGAGGGGTGCACAGAGGGCTCAAACTTGAGTTCATAGCTCTGATTCTCTTATTATGAATATACTCAAGGTACCCTGTGACAACTTCAAAGAACTGAGTTGCAATGTTTCCTAGACAATGCTAATTAAATGCTTCAGAAACACAGGACACATTCTTTATATGAATCAAGAATTCCTGATTCATTACTTCCATATAATAAATCAGGAAAAAATATCTAAAAATAATGACATTGAATTTCAGGAAGAGACAGCAAGCTCTGTTAAAACTCGAGCATGTATATACAGATTTCAGCAGAATATTTATTGATACATAAATAAATGGAGAGAGGGAAAGAATATGCTCCATTATAAGAAAGTTGGGATTTCAAATTACCTTGAGCATTTAAGAGATGAGAATGGCTTTCTTTCAGTTCCAAGGCTGAATAAAGGCAACAGTTTCATTTCATGACAGCATTTGATTTTCCAAATCCTCTTTCCATTCTAGTGTTGAACTTCTGTAGTGCTTTTATGGCGCTGGTCTACCCTGAGATCCAAGGCTGTGCTTTAAAAAATATTAGGAAAAAGCTTATGAAGTTTGAGATCCTTCTGTCTTGGGAGTTTTCAAAGTGATTAGGATGACAACTAAATCGTGATGACTCCGGCTGGGAGCCCTTGACTTCTTGCTTCAGGGCTGAGCATCTCCTGATAGTTCTCTCAAATGGGCATAGCAAAGCTAAAGCCTCAACTTGGAATGATTGTAGTGCTAAAAAGGTGAGCTGGTCTCACTCAGGTAACTTCTGAGTGGAGAATCTGGTCTAAAAAAATTCCTGTTAAAAACATTATTTTCAACTTCTGTGAAATGCTTTGGCCTCCACACAATAAAATCATATGAAAAATGTTTCAATCAGTTCTTTTTGGAGGCATTATGATATAGTCTTTAATTATACACATTCTTTTTCTCTTCCCAGGAGTCCCAGCTCATTTTGAAATTATTTGTATTTTATTCATACTTTTATTGTTAGAATGCTTTCCAGACTGGAAAGCAGCTTTTTAAAGAAAAACAAAATAAATAAGGGGAAATGGCTGTTCTTTGTTTAATGTATTTTACATAATAACAATTGGTATCTTTTGAAATAGAAATAAAATACTGGTATTTTTCAAAACACAGAGTTACAGGAAATTTGCTGTGTATCTTTATTTACAGGCTTAGATTTGTTATATGTAATCAAATTCACCCTTTTCCTTTTCTTTTGTACAGGCATAGGAGCACAATAAATCAAAAGTAACGTTACGGGATTATAACCATTTCTAGCAGCAATTCCATTAGCCTGAAAGTCATTTAATTTTTACTTCTTCATAGCTATTTTTGTTATGACGGTGCATATATCAATAATTAGGTACTATCATATGACTAGATATGATTCTACTTCGTATAGTGCACATAAAAATATGTGCATATGTGAACATACATGTACATCTGCAGTATTTTAGGATAAAGTTAATCTACATGCTCACCTACATTTACACTTATACAGTCATAATATACATTTACACTTACGCATTTATATTTAGAATCTGTCCTGAAAACACACAAGTATGTTTATGTAATGATACCTCCAACCAAGATGCAATAAAAGAAAACCATATTTGACTTTAAATGGTACTGAAAAAGACAATACGCAACATAGCTTTTAGTATAATTTAAGGGTGGTGAGGCACTGGAATGGGTTGCCCAGGGAAGTTGTGAATTCTCCATCCCTGGTGGTGTTCAAAGCCAGGTTGGACAGAGCCTTGGGTGACATGGTTTAGTGTGAGTTCCCCAGCCCATGGCAGGGGGTTGGAACTAGATGATCTTAAGGTCCTTTCCAACCCTAATTATTCTACGATTCTAAGATGCCCACACTCCTTCTATAAAGCCTCACCACTAGGCTAATTTGTCAAGTCTTACCATTTCAGGGCATAAGTTTAGTATTAAACAGGCTGTACATTGTCAGTAATCATTTAGTAGTGATCATAGAGCCATAGAATCATAGAATAGTTTGAGTTGGAAAGGCCATCTAGTCCAACCCCCTTGCAATGAGCGGAGAAATCTTCAAGTAGATCAGGCTGCCCTGAACTACATCCAGCCTGGCCTTGAGTGTCTCCAGGGATGGTGCATCCACCACCTCCCTGGTCAACCTGTGCCAGTGTTTCACCATCCTCATTGAAAAAAAATGCCTTCCTCATGTCCAGCCTGCATCTCCCCTCTTTTAGTTTAAAACCATTACCTCTTGTCCTATCACAACAGGCCCTGCTAAAAAGTCTCTTCCTATCTTTCTTAGAGATCTCTTTAAGTACTGAAAAGCCTCAATAATGTTTCCCTAAAAGCCTTCTCTTCTCCAGACTGAACAAACCCTCCCTTGTATGAGGAATGTTCCATCCCTCTTATCATTTTTGTGGTCCTCTTCTGGACCCTCTCCAATAAGTCAATGTCCTTCCTGTACTGAGGACTCCATTGCTGAATGCAGGTGGCGTCTCACCAGAACAGAATAGAGGGGCAGAAGCACCTCCCTTGAACTACTGGATGCAGTTCAAGGTACAATTGGCCTTCTGGCCTGCAAGCATACATTGCCAGCTCATGTCCAGTCTCTCATCCACAGAGTCTTTCTCCTCAGGGGTACTCCCAATACCCTCATCCTGCAGCCTGTACTGATACCAGGGGTTGGCTTGACCCAGATGCAGGACCTTACACTTAGCCTTCTTGAACCTTATGAGGTTCACATGGGCTGACTTCTCAAGTTTGTCCAAGACAATCCCAGTGTCTATGTCATTAATATTAAACAGTAATGTTTCCAGTACAGACACCGTAAGGGATGCCACTTGTCACTGGTGACAATACAGACATTGAGCCATTGACCGCTGCCCTCAAGATGCAACCATCCAGGCAATTCCTCATCCACTGAAGAGTCCACTCATCACACATGTGATAAATGTGGCTTTACAGTGACCACCTCAGTAGGTGGGGCATGCACCCAAATCCATTCATTCGGTGCCATATCAGTGACAGGGTAAGGGGAATCTAGACAGGGAGATACCATACTTCACAAATTGATGAGAAAACTCCAGGAAATTGCTTGACCTGCAATTACAGAGGCATGGATTCATCTGTCCAAAATTGTTCACCACCAGGACTGAGAGATGCTAGAACCAGTTGGCCAAGTGTGGGGAAAAGAGGCAGTAGAGACCAGGCCAAAGAAACTGGAGGTAGCTCTTATTTTCCTGATTCCTCTGGTTCCTCACACTGGGGTGTTCAGGCACTGACATCATATCCCACATCCAGCCACCAATGCTCTACTTATCTTTCTCCTTCTGCTTCAATGCCTCTCACCAGTCCATATGAAATAGATTGATGCTGCTATGCCAGTTGAGTATGAAAGTACCTGCTTCTCATGGTGCTAGGGCATTGATATTTAGGTCATAAACCCCACAGGGGTTTCTCTATGTAGATATTATATATGGGATCAAGATTTCCTGAGATCTTCTAGAAGAAAGGTAGTACCATTGTTACAGAACAGAATACAAATATATCTAGATGCTCAACTTGAGAGAACTAGGGTGCTGCGGGAGCCTGGGTCACCACCACTTCAGTAATGACACAAAGTTACAGGGTGGCCTTGGATACAGAGAGCTTGAAAATTCAATAAACAAGATAGCTTTATCACAAGTGGACAACCAAGGCATAGGTGGCCTATGGGATGTGAGAGATCATACATGAAATGTGATAGAAACAGGAACCAGATTCTGACTACCCCAGTACTGTTTAATGTCACACCAACATCCTTGCTCACCTGTTGGAGTCAGAATACTTTTTTTATGTTTGCAGAGAGGTGCAAAAAGAAAGGAAGAGATGAAACTGAGAAAGAAACAAGGATTACAGAATAACAGGAAGAAGACACTTCAAAATACTCTGAGGAAAGGATACCATTTCCCTACTTCCTTGCCCTTTACTGTCAGAAAAAATGTGATTTCTTAAATGTCTTTGTGCTGATCTTCCTTGCAAACTCTCAGGTTGTTTTGCGCGCTCTGAAAGTAATGTATTTTCAGTCTGGGACCAGTGCTCCCTTTGAACTCACTTGAAATACAAGACAAATGGAGAAGCAGATTTTAATCTTTGCATCTTGGCAGTAGATGATGATAGATATTTGAAAATGAAAGATGAACCATGGAAATGAGAACTGTGTTTTCTTTTGTGTAGAGCTCCTTGGTCCCTGAATTATTCATATTCTGAGTCTGATTCATCATCTTCCTCCTTTTTTTTAATTTTCTTCTCACTGTCTGAATCCAATGGGAAAGAGAAAGAGCTTCCTTCCTTGATTAATTCTGTCTTTTAATGATGTAGAAGGAAAAAGACAGTTTTTCTGGGCGCCCTCATTTTGCATTCCTTCCATGGGAGCAAAGCCACATTGCTATTAGTCGGGAAGCTTTTCGAAATTTCCCAATTTCAGGCGTTGCATGTGAGATGTTGGTCTCTGGTGGGACTGGTCACCAGTGCCATGAAATCCTTCCCTTGATAACATTTGATCCTGCTGAGAGTTTTGCTCATAGCAACACATCCTCAAAAACACTAAAAGAGTAATGCAAGAAGTGTTGTGTCCCAAAGGTTTCTTCAGGAAGTAAAGATAGATCTGCTTAGAATCAATCCTGCAATGCTCTTCACATGATCTTCTACTACAGTTTCCACTTTACTTGGACTGCTCATTTCTACTATAATGTTGTCAATACTTCCACTTCAGGAATTCTAAGTCCAGATCATTGAAGTGTGACTTACTGCCTTCTTATCAGCCATAAGGAAGAACAAAAGGGTTCCCCCCACACACTCACAATTTTATTTGTATTTCTTTCTTTCATTCCAAAACCTGATTAAAAGCTGCCTAATTAAACTGTGCGTTCTATGGTTTACCTCTACTTATTACAAAGCCAACATCTCTTTAGAGCATCTTCCCTTCACTGTTTTGAGAAATAAATAATTGTTTTTATAGGTATGTGTATATACAAATGTATCCTTTGTACCCTGTGCTCTTAATATCTTTTCCTGTTTACTTTATATGTAGTTAATCTGTACAGAGTGGTTTGGATAAATTCTAAATCTAAATCCCATATAATACAGTTGTCAGAAAAAAAAAACTCTTTTCTAACTCTTCCACAGATGTCTGAAGTGGATGATACCAATGGTATATGTTGTTATCTGCCTTTCGGGACAAAGCAAGGTGGTGGAAATGGGTACACACAGAAGTAATGCAAGTAAAACTATTAACTTCCAAAACTTTATAACCAGTCTAATCCATACAGTTTCATTTTTCTTGCTTGCAAATTCACTTCCTTATTTGATCTTGGAAATATTATAAGCCTAAATTCATATTATTCCTTGAGCTTGTCATTAGCAAATTCAAGGGCATTTAACAAAAAATATTTTCACTACTGTGTGAAGCTGGACTGAATGTTCCTGTTTCCAGGTTTTGCTCATTCTGCTAGGGGTGAGATATGTGTAAAGCAAAAATACCAACCTCAAAATGAAGAACTACTGTTTACCACTCTGCATGTCACCAGGGCTTTCCAGTGAAAATTTTAGAAGTGAAAAACTTGTCTTCTCAATAACCAGCACATCATGGTATTTTGGACATATCAAAAGCATATAAATTAAATCAGTAGCTTTTCTTTAGATTTAGGGTGTATGGTGAAGCAGTTTGCAGGTTGATAGTTGAAAAACTGATTTGACAAATGTCAATGCTAATGTCAGTTTATTTTTTCTTCATTTGAACAAAATTAATCTGAAATTTTATGCATAACCTGTTCAAATTCAGTGAGGAAAGAAATTTTCCTTGTGGTTTTATATTTGCAAATATAACTCACCACTGCATGCTTAAATTTTACATTTCAAAAGTGATCCATTTTATTTACATGCAATGTTTTCAAACAATGCATTAGAACTTTGAGGTCTCCACAATAAGGCACTTAACACTTGCTGCAGCTCCAAAACTCACCCTTGTATCTCTGGATTCACGGCCATCCAAAACTTCCTTGGAAGGCAGTGCCTACTCTTGTACTCTGTGCACTCAAAATATTTTGTGTGGCTTTTTTGGCTATGTCTAATTTTAAGTCTTCTAATCTTTGACAGATGTATAAATTCATTTAAGCAGTCAGTTATCCTGCAGCACAGGCATCTGAGTCATGTGCTCTTCACCAGCCTTTGCTTGGTTAAACACCAGATGGATGAAACAGCTGTATAAATCTTTAATCTCTGTGACAACCTTTCCTTCATTTATTCTCTGACTTATGTGGTTAGCTTCACTTGTGTGTTCTTCCAATCACAGAGTTAACCAATCTCTGTCATTCAGATCTATTTAACACGCTTTGCTTGTCTTCAGCTTAGGGAATTTTACTTTTACATCTATTTTTCAACATATACATTAAATATTCAGCCTGTGTTTGAAGTAATATTGATGTCTTTGATATCTTTGTTCATTATCTGTTTATCTATCAACATTTCTGATATAATTAAAAGCACACATTATCATGACATTTTGTAGTTACAGTCTCTTTCTTTGGAATAGCATTTTCTTGTAAGATAATACACTCCTCCAAAACTGTGAAATTCATAATCAATGGCTTTATTCACACCATTATGTTCTGCAGTTGCACTATTTCTGCAGTCTCACTATTTCGAGAAAATATTATAAATTTAAACTGTGAGACAACAGCAGAACTATTTGTTGAAATATACATCCTTTAGGGTTCAACTTAACTTTTTTCTAAATTGTCAAATTTTGTGAATAGAAATTTTGGAACTCATATGAGTTCTGTCTGGAAGAAACCAGAATTAACATAAGACTCTGTTACTGTGATTAAAGGACCTGATAGTAAGAAAGTATGTGTGGCACTAAACCATGAGATTTCCCTAGATGATATCAAAAGTGTTTGCAAGTCCAAAAGTACTGTGCCCAGATACACTCTAAAAGATCTTTTAAAGAGATACATAATACATGAAGTAGATTTAGAGACTGTAACATGGGAAATTTTATAGAAAGGCAGAGAACTGTTTAATACATTTGAATATTGGAAAGTCTTATAGGAGGAAAGTGTGAGCTCCTCCGATCATGCAGCTTAGAGAAGATAGAAAAAATCCCCTCTGCAGAAGGGATGAATATCAGTGCTGACTTAGTAAAGGCTGTTGTGACACCATCATTCAGTAGAGTGCAACAGCAATGCTTTGCTGGCTAATTTTACCACCCCACCCAGAAATGCAATTTCTGAGTTCCAAATAAATTCCCGTCCAGACTATCAAGGTCACAAGCTGAGAAGTCCTGAGGCTTTGCAATTGGAAAAGAAATTTGCATATGGAAAAGGGCGGGAATAAAAGGCAATAGGAAAGCAAAAGCTTTTTATCTTATATAAAAAAAAATGCCTCTGACACATATAAAATAAATATAAAACTCCAAGATGTCACTAGAGATGCTGAGATGCCACAGAGACTCTAGAACCTATCTGATGCCCCTAAAGGCTTTGACGCTACTAAGTCTGCTTGAAAACATTTCATTTCCAAACAAGGTATTCTTTATGCTTGTTCTTTTGTTTTTGTGTGTGTGTGTTTAAAGCCTGTGGAACAGGAGTTGAGAGCAACATTTCTTAACCAGCCCTCTTCTGCATGTGAACAAGACACTGTCTAAACAAAATCAAGGGAGTGCAGGTGCAAGGACATGCGATGTTTCTTCATTCTCCTTGGTATTTCAAGGATATGGTTTATAATAGCCCCATCATTTCAAGCCTGATTGGTAGTTGACTGAGTTCATGCTCTCTTTCTAATAGTTTTTCAACCCTGTGTGTTTTTGTTATGGTTTCATATCCACACACAGAGGGATTTTTATCACGGTAAAAGGAATCAGAGTGACTACAGTGTAAAGTAATTTTGTTCAGAGTAGAGACTCTTACTGATTTCATCCATGCACAATAACACAGAATGCAGAGCCATTCATACCCCTGTGTAGAAACACAGTTTCATAGTAACCAATGTTTCAAAGTATCTGATGTGTTTCAAACATTTCTGAAGTATTTCTAAGCACATTAGCTATGAAATAACCATGAACTTCAACTGCGTTTCTGCAAGAAAAAAATCTAGTTCTTCCAAGGTTAAGTAAGGAAACTCTTCTTCCGAGAGTTAGGTAGGAAGTAATTTTTATTTTTTTATTTTATAAGGAGTTATTTTTATTTCAGCTCTGTAGGAACATAAATTGTCTATACCTGTATAAAAATCTCCCTTTGAACTTCCAGCTTGATATCAATACCTATTTTGCTTGCAGTGTAATGCCAGTTGCATGTCCCTTGTTTATTTTCCTCTCCATCTGCATGCAAAAAAGTCCTTACCATCAATATCATTTACCCACATGTAGCAACAAGAGATTGGATCTCACCCTATTCCATCAGCATTTTTCAAACTGTTATGGTTATGAGATGGAATCTCATTTATTTTATGGCCACAAATTCCAACAGGGAGCAGAAATAATTTCTTCTTCATGGAAAGAATTTTTAAGCATTTGAGAGCATCCAACACTGTCTTTCTCAAGGAAGTTAGCTTAAAAGTTTCTTAAAGAAGTTAACAGAGGAAGAGTTTTTAAGTGACTTGTAAAACTGAATATATGGTTCACGGCAGAGCTTAGCATGCCTGGTCTTCTGTTGCTATGGAACGCAGAAGAATCTACAGTTCTTCCTTTCACTTGATTTAATTGGTGCAAGACAGCCTGTGGCATATGGGAGCACATTTTCTGCATTAAGCTTTCTAGAATATTCTCTGTGTTTTACCTGTGTGGTTTGAACTGATCACTGTTTTATTGTTTTAGCATAGACAGAAGGACAGTGTGATATTTTGTGAGATTTGGGAAATCCTCATAAAGCAAGACAGACTGCTGTACTTATATTCCACACATAAAGATGTACTTGAAATTCAGTAACACTTTCTCTGAATATTTTTTGCTTTTAAATTTGATAGCTTTTTAAGTCGTTATGAAGGAATTAACATTAAATACATGTTTAACAATTCCATTGTGGTTATCTTTCAGCAATGCAACTTATGTAGCAACCATATTTTACCCAAGACTTTTATACCCTAAAGGACTGTCAGGTTTCATTCCAAGAAAAGCAACCCCCCTCCCCCCCCGCCCCCAAAACTCTGATGTTATGCCCAAACATACAGGAAACTTCAATTCAATTTGTTTAGGGTTACACTTTGCAGGAGTCAAAAATGTTTATTATTGTGTACAAGCCAATGGCAGGTCTCCAGCAACTGCAGTCTGTGTTTTTTCAACATATATGCATATGCATATTAGTGTAAACACACACATATGTATAGTGCATGCACCTTTAGGTTTTTATGTGAAAACTTTCATGACTATGACTTGCTGACTGTTATCAAAGACAATTTAAAAAATTAATACCAACATTTTGTCCTATTCTGCTGAAATTCATGTATTTGTGCCCACTGTTACCAACAGAGGCCTCAGAGCAAGCCTCTAAGACGCAGTAATTTCAGTATGTCACAGCTGGAAGAATAGTTTCCATAGACATTCAGCATTAAAATAAAACAACTTTACTTGGCAGACGGAATAAGGCATTATACTGCAAAGTAATTCCTTAGAGAGACACTTCATATTCTAGTTTCAATGAACTAATTTAGAAGACAACAGCACATCTTATTTGGTAATCTTGCGAGTCTTGTCTGGGAATATGAGAGCACTGCAGCTCAGCAGTGGGACAGCAACTGTTTCCTTAAGATTCTAGGGCAGCCTAGACAAAGCCTGTTGCCTGATTGCCTTCAGCTGCCTATTAACAGAAAATCACATACTTATACATTGAATTAAACTTGTGCTTTGAGTAAAGCTGAGTGAATGACATCTTTTTACTTGCTGTTTCACAGGGTCTTATAATCAACTGGTCCATTTGCTACACCAGAGGACTTAAGCCTGTAAGTTCTTGTTACAGATGTAAAGATATTGATGTCCACTTATGCAAAAGTACTTGCCTTGTATAACTATTAATTGCAGTGCTGCAGAAAGACTATGTGCAAAATATTACTGCTTACTTATGTAAGATACTGTTTGCTTGTGAAACCAGTTGTCAGTACCATGAATTAGTAGATACAGGTACAAATGGGAACAAATTATTAGATTATCAATTTTTCTCATTTGCTCCTTATTTTTTATTGAGTTTCTTAACATTTCATTCTGGCTAGCTTAAAGCAAGTAAATTACATCAATTTGAGTATGAATTATGAGCAAAGAGTTGATACAAAATAACATATATAAATATATTTTAACATCAAGATTAACCGTCGTGATGCAGGAATGATTCAGCTAGAGGCACATGTGATATAAGTGCACAAAATGTAATTAAGCGTGGTGGCAAACAGCACCTGAATTCCATTTGTGATACAGTCAAACAGAAGGACTGCACATCATTGTGAAAGCACCTCACAGTGACAGAAAACCTATTTGAAGAATTCTAGACCACATACAGTAAAGGGAATCTTACCTACACTCCCTTTACTATTGCCACCACCATCCTTCCACAGCTTCTATATATGCTCTGGCCAATGGTGGGCTTGCCCATGTTACAATAAGTCTACGTTAACTTTCACTCTGACTGTGAAGATCTTTCAGTAATAACAAGGAAATATAAAACTGAGAAAAAAGTTACAAAAAGAAAAGTATCTGAAACACCTTTTAAAGAATTAATATTCTCAGCTACAGTGGTCAGACTCCTCTTTCAAAAATATCCCAGTCTGAGTAACAGTTCCTCAGACCTGCTGAATCATTGCAATAAATCCCTCCAATAATCAGGGTTTCAAGAAAATAAAGTAATGATGTTAACTTAGTTTGAAAGGTATTCTGTGATCTTGTGATGAAATGTATTCTGTAATAAGCAGAGAGTTTATTACTCAAAAAGAATAATATTCTTTCAATCTAGCAATATTCTTGACAGGACTTTTAAGACATGTCTTTCCACAAGTCAGGAACAGAGGGTGTTTTTCCTCTCCCCTGTTTTACCTTGCTTTTTTGAGCCTGTGAGAAAAAAAGAGAAACCAGGGTAGACCATAGTATTCACAGATGCTGAAAGGCCATTCACAAAGGACAAAGCACGATGAAGGGGGGAGGTGAAATTACTCCTGTGGAAACAAAGTGAAAAGTCAAAGAGATCAAATAGAAACAAACTGCAAGTGCTCCTCACTCCAGCTAAATAAATAGTAGCAATACCTATGACAGATGATACCAGCCTGGATGAAACAAAGAGTGGCGTTTTTTTACACCTTGTTTTTTTCAAAACTCACTTCTCAGCCAAAGCAGATAGCACTCCAACTGAGGAAAACTGATTTGCTGAGAGTCTTGCCAATACAGAGAGGGGATTTTACATAGAAATTCTTGGCAGAATCTCTTGTTTCCCCTTAGAGCAAATTACTGGGCTCTAGGCTGAGATGATATGGGTGAGGGAAAGACAATGAAACAGTAGATGATAAAGAGAGAAAAGGAGAAGCAAAAATAAAAATTAAAGTCTAAAGGGATTTCAATATTACTTATGTGTTTGTATTTGTGCAATTGTCTGCCTTGTAAATAACACATATACACTAAATTAGTTTTCTAGACAAATGTAGAACCAATACTGATCTGCCCTTTACCAGAAAAGGTCTTCATACTTGTCCATTTTTGAAAGTGGAGTAAGTGTTGCTCTGTAAAGTCTTTAGGTTATAGACTGGTCTCTCTGCCCTAGCTGCTAAGGGAGAGCTACACACATTTTAAGCATCACGTACTGTGATAAAATGAAGTCTCTGAATGATACTGAAGAAACTGTTCACTCAAAAAAATCCTAAGTATTTCATGCACATATTATTTTATTACCTCCATTTAGGCTTAAGTTCAGCAAAACACTTGAGTATGTGCTTCAGATCCATTAACTGTCGTTAATTAGTGGAGACCCTCCTTGTGACATCCACAGCTTGCCTTAGAAGACACACTATTCAAATTCACCACAATGTACAATGAATAAGACATTTTCATGGGCTTAATTTCCCTGTCTTCTCTGACTTTTGTTCTTACATTCCCAGAATGGGGACTGCTGCAGCATGTATTCATAAGCTTATAGATAGAAAGAGTCCCTAACCTCCCCCCTTTAGAAATTGCCTTCAGTTTTATTGTTGAATTTTGGTTTTTGGTTATGTGAAGTGCCTGGGCAGGGATGAAATTAATTGTGACTGAAAGAATGGCATTTTCAAAGTTGTTATGACAATCTGCTTCCTTCATTTAGATGCATAAGACATAGATATTCCTTTTTTTTTTTTTTTTTTCCAAGGCCACTTGTGTAATTCTTAGAAAATATATTGGCTATGTGGTGGATGACTCAATTGTCCTGGAATAAAATACTGCTTTGACAAATCTACTTGTACTTCTGAATGTCACTGAGTAAGGGATATTCATTCTTAAGGCAGGTATTTCCTGCCAAATCCAAAATTGATATTAGTAGTTATAGTTAATAAAACCAGCTTGATGGGGTCTTACTTACCATTCTCCATTTCAGGTTCCCTTTTTATAAAGACTTTGAACTAAGATCAATTCTCTTTATTCCAGAGCACCTATCGCTGATAGCAAGCAGGCCAAAAGTTTTTAGTTCTTCTGCAAGCAATACAGCTCTTTCAAAAACCAGCTTTTCATTTTGTTCATTTCCTTCATTCCTTGAGGGAGAGGAGGCCAAAGAAATTCTGTTAGTGATCTTTCTTTCCCCAGTTTGAGCATGTGCAAACTGGAACCTTAAACTTGAAGAATTCACAGTGAACAAAAAGGAACTTCCGCCATTCCTGATTGCCATCTAGTAAAATAAAGCCTTGATTTGAGCTAGCCACGCTTTTGTGTGGGTATAGGTTTGTTCTTGTCCTCTTTTCCTCCAAAGAAGGCTTACCACAGCACAATAATTTCTTAAGCTCGATGTTTTTTCTAAAGCCAGAAAACAAAGTAATGCTTCAATAGCTATTGTGAGAATGCAGAGCTACTATGTATCTTGTTTGACTTGCTTTTCCTTTTTTTTTTTTTTTTTTGTTCTTTTGTTTGTTTATTTCTTCTTCAGGAAAGTCATCTTTACAGCCAGTGGTGTAGATGTGATAGATTTGGATTAAGTGGTACATGCATTTAGGGTCTTAAATAGCAGTCAGTTCTGGATCCATTGTTAGAGCCTATGAGGAGAGTCAGAATGGTGTAGAGTTTCAGTAAGCTACAGTAGCCAAGCAAAAGATATAGGTAGTCAACCTGGGAGAACCGGAAAGACTGACAGCAGGGATTTTTGGGCAGGCTGAACAAGAATATCCAGATAGGGACCATGACAAAACAGGGCCACAATGGGAGCTTTGGAGTGTGGGAGGCTGAACTCTCAAGTATAACTGGGGGCTTAGAAGGGAAGGGATTTGGCACTGAGTGAAGGGTACCATGTTGGGATAAGTCAAAAAAAAAAAAAAAAAAAAAAAAATAGGGTGAGAAAAGTCTAACAGAAAACAAACACTTCCTGCATAGACCATAGTCAGGGCTTTGGGTCCTCTCCTGACAAATAACCTCATGATAACCTGAACATCATCAGTTATAGGACTTGGTAGAGAAAATTAGATTCTTGGTTGTCTCACTGAAATTCACACAGTGCCCAATGGCTGCCTGTAACCATTGCTTACTGCTCACAATCTGATTGTCCTATGGAGTTAACTAAAGTCCATATGATAATAGTATTGTCAACTAAATCTAACTTATGCTATCTGCTACACAGCCTATCCCTTATTGCATAGACATTCCTATAAATGTCCATGAAGATTAGTTCCATCCATTGCCATTTGTGAGATTACACATACACATTGAGACATTCTCCAGATCTTAGTATATAAGATAATATGAAAATTTGTCTAATTAAAATTACTAATTACAAATGTGTCATAATTCAAATATCCAGTTGTCCAGTTATCTATACCACTCTTACTATTCTCAGTGCTGCTGTTTATTAGGGTCAAGATGCAATCTTTTGTGGAAGATACTGCTTGCCATCTTGTGCCTTGCCCATAGTAAATGTATTATACTCCTGTCCTACTGCAAATCTCCCCACCATTCATTTTCCAGCAGTCTGTTGTGAGAGTCATGGCAGCAGAAGTATTTGTGGGTGGATGGCATATGCTGGAACTACTTGCAGCACATAGCAGTCCTCTAAGCACAACTAAACAGATTTGATGTGTCATGATGGTTTTTTTTTTGACCTTGGTGGTCCAGATGGGTTACCCAAATATTTCCATGTGACTTTTTTCCATTGATTCATCCATCCCCACGCAGCACTGACTGCCATCCAGGGGTCACTACGGGCATCCAGTGCATTACTGGCAACCAGGACACTAACTTGAAAGGTTATTCTGTTCCTAGTATGTCAGAGGCTTCTTGGACTCCACGACAAGTGCTGTAGACCTCATTCTCTTGGGCTATGCATCTAGCTTCTCGTCCCCAATATCTGTGCTTCAAAATCCCAATGATTGCCTCAAATTTCATGAAGACCCTCTTGCTGCATGCAAAAGATAAAGCATCATATACGGATACCAGAAACCTCAAACAAAAAAATTTGAACTACACTGAAACACTCACAGTGTATGTTAGAGCAAAGCTAAAGAAGTACTGTCAGTGAGTAACCAAATTAAAGTTTTGGAAGAAGAAAAAACTAAAAAAAACCCACTGTTTTCATCAGTTTAAATGCAAAAGACATTTTGCCCCTTGAACTGCAAGCACATACTTAAAGAAGTGTTAATCAGGTTTGGCTTCAGCACTTCCTCAAATCCTCATTTGAATTCTTCTCTGAAGCCCACACTTTATTGCGACTACAGAGTCACCGTTACTAGACAGCAGAAAACCAGAGCTTTGCTTTTCAATAAAATGAGTGACAATTTCAATTAGATTTCTCAGGTGTTTTTTCCAGGCTCATGGTATTGGAGAAACAAATAATTCATTGCATTCAGATACCATATAGCTTCTCATGTGTCTCAGCCTAGATTTTAAGAGACTCAAAATACAGACAATCTGATGACAAAATAGTGAAACTTTCTGTATGATTCCTTTGCATAGTGGTGAACTCATAGATTTGCCATACGTTCACTATAACTTAGTTTAAAATGTGAAAACCTCCCCCTATGTGTAGGACTGATCAATTTACTATCGACAAAAGCTTTGACCCATTGTAGTAAACAAAATGTTGTCATGCTGTATTTAAACTATCAGGTGCCATTTCAGTGCAACAATATCATCATATACAGTACCTGTGAACTATTCAGTTTCTTTGTTGAAACACTGAAGAGAATATTCTCAAAAGCAGGCCTTCAGCAAGGGCACTAGTGGTGGCAGGTGACAATTCTTAGAGTTTAGGGGAAAGAAACCCAGCTTTTTAAAGTTCATTAGCAAATAAATGAATACTCTCTAACTGTAAAGTCCTGTTTGTTCCCATGAAACTAATTTTGGCATCTGAGAACTGATGATAATTCTTCACTTAAAGGAATTGCTGGTTCCATGAAGAAGGTGTTGCATTCTCAGATCTTCACTGGTGCTAACACTATTTTCTTTGAAGTCCAGCTTGGTCGCACAGGTGAAAGACACTCAGTCATTTTGCTTATTCATTTGTCTTCTCCAACTCTATTCTGGTGACTAAACATCTTCATGGCAGGCACTATAACTATAAGGTTAATGAAGATAAATTGAATTCCCTGGCAGTCAGCTTCTTCCTCATTATATACGCAACATACTACAGGACTGCCCATGTTCAGACTGGGAGGAATCTCAGGCACCAATGCACTCTGGATACGTGCAATGAGCAAAAGCTCACAAGCAGCCTTTTGCAAAATATATCTGCACCTCTCTGCAAAACTCTGAGTGCATTGAACAACCAGTGAAAAGAAGGTTGTTTTATGCTGGTTTTTTCTAGAAGAAATTAAATAGCATTTTTGTCATTCTTATGGTTTCTGTCGTCAAAAAATACACTGCCTTCACAGTAGTGTGCAGAGAAATGCATAGGCAAGACACTGACAGAGAAGGTTCATGTCTATATTTCATAAAAGCTCACCAAAACTGCTTTTAGTGATCAGTGGATTTTGTTCGGTGATAGAACTTTAGAAGGAAAATTGACCATGGTTTAATATAACTGAGATGAAAAGCTACTAAACATGCCATAAGAATACAGCTGAAAGTTAAGGACGTTTTTCTTCAACAAGAACAAACATTTTTCAGAACTGTTACCCTACTTAATCTGTCCAAACTGGGTGTACTATTTTTAGAAAACATTTTACAGGGCCATTGTCACTGAAATGTTTTAGACTGTGGGACTGATGTAGACTATGGGAATTTATATACACTATTCAAGGCCAAAACCAGTAGAGGAAGCACACAGCAGAGATGTAGTTGAATCTGAGTTTTTACATACTACCACAAATTTGTCATGTCTCTGTCATTATGAAATAGTTACTTTATTCCATCAGCTTCCAAAAGACCAGTTTCAGTCCTACTGTTGCCCACACAGTAACTTAAAAAACATCTCTGTGGGATGAAATTAATTATGCTTATCTACAATCCCCTCGTTATTCACTTTGTAAGTTTTCTAAAAGGTAAAACAAGTTCACTGAACTGGACAAACCACTTCTTCAATCATGATAAGAAATACTAATTAAATCCCTTGCTGCAAAAGAACAGTGTTTCATTGTCTTTGCAAATGTTACTGTTAGGAGTCTACATCTGCAGTAGTCAAGATAGATGCTTCTAATTCTTTCCTGCTATTTATACCAAGGCAGCCTGGGATCTTACTTTCTTTACAGTCTCCAAGACAAAATTATGTTTTGGTTATTATGAGTCAAGGTGGCATTACTCACCTGGAGTTTAGACTGATTTTTTAATAATGTTTAATGTGCCTATGGAATAACTTTGCATTTATCTGTACTTTTATCAGGATAAGGCTTAGAGCCCTGAGTAAGATAGATGCTCTATGTCCTAAAAATTGACCAAACATGTACAAATCTCTGACAAAGTTTAAAATATCAAGCAGAGTAACTCAACCACTTAATATGGCTGAAAGAGCAGGAGAATTTGCAAAAGTTTACATTCCCATTTCCTGAACTCATATATCAAGTTAAGACATAGACCAGATAGATGATAGACGAATGAGACTCTGTGGCCCACACAAGACCAGTAACATCACTCAACAGGATATTCTGCAAGAGGCTGAACATTTAGGAATGGTGTTTTAAGAATTTAGATAGACAGAACTTGCTTATTATTTGAATGTTCATTTATTCTACCAGCATCCTCATTAAAAAAATGTATTCTTCCAGCTGCATTGGTTTTCCTTTCCATTTGAACAGGAGCTAAAAAGCATGCAGAATTATTCCTTCTATTTGATCCTTTTTTCCCCAGTTAGGCAATATTTGTCATTGAAGATTTCTGAAACAGTTTGCATGAAAAACATCCTAGGCAGTACTTAGAATTTGGCAGACATGTTAAACACTTTGCATCCTCAGTTTCTATTTCACAAAGCTATATTTACTTTCAACCTGTGTTTACAAGTACCTGAACAGAAAGGGAAACAATATATATATTTTATTTTTTTTCCTTAAAGGTAATATTTTGTGGCTCTGCAAAGTATTAATGAGCCTCTAATTTTACTTGAAAATTCAAAGACTGTTCCCATGGAATTTCTCTGGAAGTCAATAGAAATTCTGTATCCAGATTGCTAGTAGACCCAAAGGGAATCATCAAATGACCTCTGACACTAAATAATGTTAGGTCTTGAAGTCTGCAACTTTTAATGCAGTAATTGTCATCATTATGCCTTATATAAAGATATTAGGCATTTGAATACTAAGGTCAAATATGAATAGTTCTTTCAGATTTTTTAGACATTAAATACTGATAAAAAGCAGTGAGATGTGTGTTATTTAAAGTTCTACATTGTGCATTTTTCATGAAATATGTGATGAATATTTCCAAACCATCAGGTATTTTCAGACTTCAGAAAAGGTAAACATTTGACTGATTATGCTGGTTATGTTGAATGCCATGTGAAGGTTATTGCAAAAAATGAAAGATTATCTTCATCTTAGCAACTCTATTTATGTTCAGCAGTACTTGGAATACCTTCTTTATATTCATGAATTAATTGTTTCAAAAGATAAAGTAGACAGAGTGGGCAAGGCTGATATGTGATCATAGGCTGGCCTTCAAGAGTACTGGCAATCTGGATTCATATTACTTCAGAGGAGTGCACAATGACTTGAATTTTCCACAACTGTAAATTGACAGTCTTAATTCAGCCCTATTTATTTAAAACCTTTAGATATATAACAAAAATAACTTTAGAAGCCATGTAATAAAAAATCTTGTCTTGATGGTGAGCCGTATGTAAATTTTAAATATCCAGCTTTGGTATGCAGCCAAAAAATGAATATTTCATATGTAAAAAAATACCGTGTTCTACCCTTCTCACACTTACAAATCAGAAGTCCAGAGAAAATAAGAGTTAAAATAGAATAAAATTGATGAGAAAAACCTTGAAATTACAGATGCAACACTGCCTATATAAGTATTTCCCTTTAATTTAGTTATATCCTATAGTAGTCCTATAGAAGTGATCCCTTCTTTGCATGGATATAAAAAGTTTATCTAAAGAGACTGCAAATATACAGTAATAGAGTACAAAATATAGTCTACACATTTGTGGAGAGTAATGATAAAAGCTCATTAGTAAGAAACCTAAAACACATGGAGTGAAAGATGTCCTCCCACTAAACAGAATTCAGATGCCCATTCAATCTCAGCAACACAGAGAAAACAAGTGTTTTTCTTTTGCTATTTTACCCTGACAGTTTGCAACATCATGGAATATTTTGAAGTGTACATTATAGAATTAATCATTCCCATTGAAAATTTTGGCCTGGTCTTCCTTTTCATGACTTCACCACTCTGTATTTTCTTTAAGATCTATCCATAAAGAGTTTGATTCATTCATTCCAAGCTAGTTGAATTTGGCATCAAGCTGTTAAGTATCATGCTTTACCAGCACAACTGAACAACAAATAAAAGTATCCTAGAAAAGTCAAAATTAAAGGGAGTTGAACTAAACAGTGATGAGATTAAGAAAATTTAAAACTCTTTACAACAAAATATGGCAAGAAAGATAAATGAAATGCTGGCAATTGCCAATAGATTTGTAAGAAAATTGGACATTTTTTAAAAATTCTAGAAAATAAGCAATTAAAGTATATTTTCATTATCAGAGTAAAAAGGAAAGCAATAAAACTATGAATGTTACATGCTGCAGAATTAATTACCCACTTCTACCACCTTGTGGAGGCACAATATTAATTAATATGACAGGTCTATGTAGGAGAGAAGTGACATCAAGTGACTATACAGCAACCTGGCACCTGACAAAGATGTTTTATGATCTATTATAATCTTCCTGTGAGAAAAGGACTCTTCAGGAGCATTATTCCGAATGGTAAATATGGACAGATGTGGGATTGTTACATTGATCAAGCATAGTGGATCAGACAGCGTGCATTTTACTTTCAATAATAACACCTTTGCAATTAAATACAAAGTTCTAAGGGACAATGGATACAGAATAAACAAACATACCTACAGCCACCTTATCACAACTGTAACTGGAAAATACAACAACTGTGGAGAACAGGTAACAAGATTGATATTTGTTTGTACATTGTCTTCAGTCACCAAGTCCTGCAGCCAGTTCTGTTAATGTAAAGCTTGATGCCCATAAAAGCAACAGTAAAGATAACAGAGTTTTATGTGATTTTGTGTTGTGAGAGTTTGTATTGATAAACCAGGTTCTAAATTCTGGGCGTGACCTTATCAAATGATGTTATAGAATCATAGAATGGTTAGGGTTGGAAAGGACCTTAAGATTACCTAGTTCCAGCCCTCCTGCCATGGGCAGGGACACCTGACGCTAAAACATGTCGCCCAAAGCTCTGTCCGACCTGGCCTTGAGCACTACCAGGGATGCAGCATTTACCACTTCTTTGGGCAACCTGTTCCTGTGCCTCATGACCCTCACAGTAAAGAACTTATCCATAGAATCATAGAATAGCTAGGGTTGGAAAGGATCTTACGATCATCTTTTGCACTTCCTGAACTTCCCCTGTTTTAGTTTAAACCCGTTACCCCTTGTTCTACTGCTACAGTACTTAATGAAGAGTCCCCCTCAAGCATCCTCGTAGGCCCCCTCAGATACTGGAAGGCTGCTATGAGGGCACGACGCAGCCTTCTCTTCTCCAGGCTAAACTGCCACAACTTTCTCAGTCTGTCTTCATATGAGAGGTCCTCCAGTCCCCTGATCATCCTCATGGCCTCCTCTGGACTTGCTCCAACAGTTCCATGTCCTTTTTATGTTGAGGACACCAGAACTGCACACAATACTCCAAGTGAGGTCTCACAAGAACAGAGTAGAAGGGCGGGATCACCTCCCTCAACCTGCTGGTCGTGCTCCTTTTGATGCAGCCCAGGATACGGTTGGCTTTCTGTGCTGCAGGCGCACACTGCCGGCTCATGTTCAGTTTCTCATTGGCCAAAACCCTCACTTATGTAAGTATGAAAGCTCAGAAACCGAATCAGTGGGAAGAGGAGAGAAAGATGGTGATGTCCCCTTCTCATTTACTCTCCTGAGGTATGTGTAGTCCACTACCCACCATTTCAGCACCAGAAAATGCCTCGTGTTTAATTTAAAGTTGCATCCAGTATACACAGCGCTTCCATCTTTTCCGAGGTTAGTTTTCGCTATCCGATTACACTGGAGAGTTAAACTGTATGACAACAGAAAGTGGTGCTGATTTCTGAATGGGAACATGGGAGGGTTTGCTTGGGGTTTTTTTAGCATTAGGCAGGTTCTAGTCCTGTCTAAGAGAAAGAATGACTATACCTGGCTGCAATGCTCCTAGAAAGCATCTTCCACTTTAGTTTCATCTGAAATTAACTCAGTTCATAATGTCTCAGACATCAACATGCCCTGAACCACAGCAGAATAAGTGGGGACAATCAGCTAAAAGTCACTGCAGAACACCACTCCTGATGGGAAAAAAACACTGTAAGCAAGCCTCCAGAGTAGTCTTCTAGACCCCAGAAAGCTTTTCAACATCAGAAAAAGACTGTTGCCACTATAGGATCTTGAAAAGGACAGCTGGCACACAGAATTCAGGCTACCTCAAAATGCCACATACTCTAAGGAATTTAAAGGAAACTTAAACACGTGAATAAAGCTTACTCCTAGCTCCTAAGTTTCTCCAGAGCACTGGTGCTGCAATCAACAGTATTAGTTCTCATATCAGTCCCATTCCATCCAATTTTACTTCAGTTAACGTATTTTTTAAATCTACAGGTATTGCTCAATACTGCTTTTTCACACTTGTTACAAGATTCCGCTATTGATATTTTTCCAAGAAGTCTTTCATAAAGGAATTGCATGGTATGTTGATATTCATTATCTCTTACTGTGGCAGCTTTAATGAGATCACATCTTTTCTTGGATTAAGTAGTCTATATTCTAAGTCCAGCATCATTTGCATCATGCCCTCTGATTTTCATTCTTCAGATATACTATAATTCAGCCTTGTAATAGGTTGTGAAAAATCCATCAAGGGATTAACCAGCAGATGGTTCACTCTCCCCTCTAAGATACATAAAAAATGAGAGCACAGGGTAAGGAGTAGAAGGAAATTTGTGGGAAAAGTGTGTCTAAGTTCAGGTGTGCTGAATTAGTTAACTTCCTGGCTCTTTACAGTGCATGCTTGAAGAAGGTGAAGGGAGAATCAGGTTCAATTTGTGACTGAGGGGAAGAGGGAAGGAGATGAACTCTCTGAAGACGCTCAAGCTAATGGGGGCAGAAGAGGGGTTAGGTTTTTTCTTGTAGTTTGGCTCAGAAAAAAAGAAGTTGAAGAAAAATTTTGGAAGCAGGGTTGAACATTTGTATGAAATGTAGTTGTAGTAAGATTTAATACAGTCAGAGAGATAAGGTTCCCTATACGGTTTTGCTTTCTCACAGGCTCCCTGAAAGTGAGCTCTTGCTTTGAAATATCATTCTGTTGCTTTTAGAAGTATTGCTAGATCTTTAGAGTCTTGCTGCAAATTCATATGAAAGAGCCAGCTCTTAGACATCTTGATCTCTGGTGGAGGTAGACTGAAAAGATTAAGAAACTCTTTTGTTTTTTCAGTACTTCATCTTCCAGTTTTGCTCTTGGAAACACTAAATGAAAAAATATAGAAGCAGTATACTGAAAAAACCCAACAGTATTTTATACATAAATACATAAATCAATAAATATTGTACTTTAGAAAAAGAAGACTATAAACTCGGCTTCATCTCAGTGGCCTTGAGGTAGTTACAGGCAATGGTAAACAGGGTAGTTCTACCACTGTTTTACAGCATTTCCAGTAGTAACCTTTCTTTTTCCACTGCTTTTTGTCAGCTGGGTCTCCCAGCTACTCTTTTACACAATTTTGCAGTTTCTTAAATTGTGCTATATACTTGGGGCTAGGAATAAACAAAACTCCATTCACGTACTCTGTGCCTCTCAGTCTCCATCTATTTGGTCATTTGGTCTGTTCTTCCATGAAGCTTGCTACAGTGCATGCAAAAAGAATTTCTGAAAGTCATAGGTTTTTCTTTCATGTTTAGCTTCAGTCTCTATATTCCAGAATTCATATGAATAAAAGTCTATATTGGACAACATTCTCATAGAAAGTAGAGAATCCTTAGAACAGTGCTAAAGATCTGTACTCAGGGACATTGCAAGGCTAATCACACTGAAATCCTTTAAACTCCTTGGTGTTCTGGGGTAAGACAACTGTGTGAATATCTCTGCACCTCTGTGTGACAGAAGACAGTGATAAACTAGGGATGTTAAAGAAGAAAACAAAAGGGAAGCTTTAATTCCTTTACAAAAAGTATTTATTATATATAAATGTTTTGCATTAGCTATTTTTATGTTTTTGATTAAATGCATATTGACATAAATTGAGATGTATCTGTATCTTCCTATGTCATAGAATCATAGAATCAGAAGCCAATTTATTCCCCTAAAAATAATATTCTACTTTGCTTAATGAGAATGCTGCTCTTGTGCATAATAGCTGAAAAGCTGGGCTAATTTTAAGATGTTCTAATGCGTATCGCAGTGAAAGCTTATGAGGGGTTTTCATTCAATGACAACTACTGTAGAGGCAGCTGATAAAGTTTCAAATAATGTTTTACAACATGATCACTTAGATCGTCTCAGGAAATTCCTTCATGATAACTTTATGTAGAAATTAAAGAAAAATTCAAGCAAATATTTTTCTCAACCTACTAATTTACTACAATCACATAGATGTCACTTTTCTTAGCAATAAAAAACTTGGAAAGGGAATTTATTGAAAATAGTCATAGTAGGACAACTTTATTGTGTATTTTAATTGAATCACTACATTGGTGTAATTGTCACTGCAGGAATTTTGATAACAGAATGTGTATTATTCTAGATATCCCTTTTAATAAAATTCTATTTATCCTAAAGTTATGATTAATCAGATTTAATCAAAAGAATTTGTGTTTCACTTTCTACCAAGTATACAGGCTGTGGTGGCTATCTAGCAAAATAAAATTAAAATTTCTTTGACAATTATGTAGGGTAGAGTTATGAATGTCATCAGCTTTCCTAGGTAATGTTGAAGCGTGACTCTGATTTCAGACTGATTTGAAAAAAAATGAAAAACCTGCTTGTAAACCCTTTGTTTGCTATGGAAGTTTATGGGGGAGGTTTTGGGGCTTTTTTTGGGGGTAGGAGTGGCACTTTAGAAACAAAATATATCTAGCTTTTATATATCAACTGAAATTTTAAGTAGCTGGTCTCAAAAAGATATATTAATAATGAAATATCTATTTCTATTTACTCATGGGTCTTTTTACCCACTGGCTTTTCATTCTGAATTATTCCTGATACTACTCCTAGAAATAAAGTTGATCAACCAACATCATATTAACTTTACTCTTCTCAAGCCAAGTAGTATTTTACCTGTTTTGCTAGAATCTTGGATGACTTTTACAATTGATTAACACCTCAGAGGGCTGAAGCCCAAGAAGTTTCCTTTCTAAGGTAAGAGTCAAGTAATTCTTATCTGAAGCAATGCACAGTACAACATTTTTAGTGACTAGCAACACAACCCTACAGAGTATGGATGAGAGTTTGGGCATGGGGATTTAAATGAATTTGGGCTTTGAACACCAGGTTAGTTTCCTTGCTCTGTGGATAGTCATAGACATGCTTGACAGGTTTCTTATATTTCTCCAGTATGGTCAGTATATTTGTGAAGTCAGCATCCATGAACCATTATAGACTATCCGTGCAATGACACATAATCAAGCTGTGTATCACAGAACAGAGGTGAGACCAGTTCCCACCCAAGAAGTTGGCAGTATAGTTAGGACAGATCATACAATGTATTCTTGATGTCGTAAGTACTCATACTTATTAGCTTCACCTCCAACCATGTAAATTTGATTCATGCTCCTAACTATGAAAATACAAGTGTATCAATACTAGCATGATATTAAACTGGATAAAAGAGACAAGAATATGAGTCTCATCCCCAATGAATCTTACAACCCAGAGAAGCCAACACAGAAAACAGGTGAGGGAAGTACCAGAGGGAATGCTACAGAGCAAAGCAGATTTTTGTCATGCCAAGGAGATAAACTTAATGTGAAGAAGACTGGCATTTACAACTGCAGCTGCAAATAACTATTTACAGAATGAACAAAGTTTTCTTGTGAAGTCATTCTTACTAAATGAATTTTCCTCAGCCTCTCATAACATTGACTTTTTCAGCAGCAAAGCCACTCTTAAGGGTCATTACACTAGCTTCTGAGCATATGATAGGCTTCTCTATCGCAATGAAAAGAAATAAACTCAGATCACCAAGTATCAGGTGTTGACATACAACATGTCCTTGGGAAAATCAATGTTCAACATAAAAATTAACTGCTGTAACCCATCTTTTTTTGGGGTACTGTATTGTTCCAACACCAGTGTAGAAGTTTTTTTGTTTTAATCAGCACAGCTATCCAAAGAGCTAAGAAAGAGTTTACTGTGAGGGGGGTTTGACATTGTTAAGCTGGGCTCAGTAGCGTGCAGGAGACTAAAATGATGTGCTGCAATAAATTTCCTATGGGTTTTGTTTTTTCTTTGTTTTTCCATTTTTTCTTTTTTTTAATGAAAAAACTCACCAAGTGAAACTGTCTTTTGAACCTCTGAAAGCTGTTTTGTTCAAGAGAAGTGGGAGTATGCTCTTCAGCTGAACAGAATCCTACATGACTCAACTCTGCTTGCATAAATTGCCATATACAAAATTTGAGTCTTATTTGCATTCTCACAATTACAGAGATGTTTGCCATTTCATATTTGCTTTTTAAAAAAAAATAATATACATGTTATCAGCTGTGCTACCAGCAAATGGCTCACCAAATACTATAGTTAAGACAAAACTAGCAGACAATATTTGAACTCCATGTTTTTCCATATTTCCATTTTCTGGCAAGATGTTTTAGAAACATTTTGTGCAAATAAGAAGAAAATGAGCAATAATAGTCTTCTTGTTCTTCTGAAGAAATATCTCCTATGACACATGCATCTTCTCAATTGCGAAAACATTTGCTTACTGAGAACAGTTCACATTTGCCAACTTCTGTAAGATTATAGATTACCCACAGCAAGCCAAACCCTGCGCTCTTATTTGTTGGGCTATACTTTTTGTTGCTTTATTTACAGCAATGTAGAATGAAAATGTAGAGAAATTCCTCTAAAGAAATTTACGCTAATGACAGCTTTACACTGCTTTCTGTGAAAAAGATTTTTAAACCTTTCAAGCCTCTCTTCTAATCCCCTTTCCAAAGCATTGCCGAGTTTCTCTTGCTCTCAGAGAAGAAGGAGTTATAATATTATAATAAATTGTAGGCATTCAACATAGAATCATAGAATCATAGAATAGTTAGGGTTGGAAAGGATCTTAAGATCATCTAGTTCCAACCCCCCTGCCAGGGGCAGGGACACCTCCCACTAAACCATGCCACCCAAGGCTCTGTCCAACCTGGCCTTGAACACCGCCAGCGATGGAGCATTCACAACTTCCCTGGGCAACCCATTCCAGTGCCTCACCACCCTTACAGTAAAAAATTTCTTCCTCATATCCAATCTAAACTTCCCCTGTTTAAGTTTGAACCCATTACCCCTTGTCCTCTCACTACAGTTCCTCATGAAGAGTCCCTCCCCAGCATCTCTATAGGCCTCCTTCAGATATTGGAAGGCTGCTATGAGGTCTCCACACAGCCTTCTCTTCTCCAGGCTCAACAGCCCCAACTTTCTCAGCCTATCTTCGTACAGGAGGTGCTCCAGTCCCCTGATCATCCTCGTGGCCCTCCTCTGGACTTCTTCCAACAGTTCCATGTCTTTTTTATGTTGAGGACACCAGAACTGCACACAGTACTCCAAGTGAGGTCTCAGGAGAGCAGAGTAGAGGAGCAGGATCACCTCCCTCGATCTGCTGGTCACGCTCCTTTTGATGCAGCCCAGGATACAGTTGGCTTTCTGAGCTGCGAGCGCACACTGCTGGCTCATGTTCATTTTCTCATCAACCAAAACCCCCAAGTCCTTCTCTGCAGGACTGCTCTGTATCTTTTCTCTGCCCAGCCTGCAGCTGTGCCTGGGATTGCTCCAACCCAGTTGTAGGACCTTGCACTTGTCATGGTTAAACTTCAGAAGGTTGGCATCAGCCCACCTCACAAGCATGTCAAGGTCCCTCTGGATGGCATTCCTTCCCTCCAGCATATCAACTGAACCACACAGCTTGGTGTCATTGGCAAACTTGCTGAGGGCGCACTCAATCCCACTGTCCATGTCACCGACAAAGATGTTGAAAGATATTAAGCACATTTATCCAAAAAGATTTTATGAAGCAAACAGATTTCAAATTACTTACCTCCAAGTTTCCATTATAAACTCATTTACTTCCCTATTATCCTGAATAAAATGATATGCTACACTTTATTGATTTATCTGTCTTTTTAAGGAATCAAGATGGTAATTTTGACCAGCAACCTGAAGTGCAACCTGAAATGGTTTTCCTCCTAGACACAGTAAAATGTTTGGATTTTACAGGAAAGAATTAAAAAGGAAAAAGATCTTGCGCTGCTGGCATGTAGTGCTTCTCCTCTAGCCTCACAGTCACATAATGTGAACAACAGTTTACTGAGTCGTACTGAGTAGTATAACCTACGATATCAGAGAGATCATTGCTAAGGTTCCAGTTCTGGGGATAGAGACCTCTCTTGTTGCTCCCTTCTAACCCAAAAGTGTAAACCTGAACATAAATTGTAGGATATACCAATATAAAACTGCTGGTTGAGGATTATGGGATTATTCTAGCTTGCTTACATACAGTTCAGTTTTTGGAGCGACTAGGAGGATTTACTAGGTGAAAAGAGCTGTCCCCAAACACAGTACTTTATATTCATTCCCATACTGTCTCTCCTGTCTCAAGGTATACAATTTGCAGATGAAAGGTTTTGAAAAATTAAAGAGTATTTTCTATTAAACCCCCTAACATACTTGGGAAAAAAAAAAAGAGATTTTAGACCCACAAAAAATTGATTGGGTCTGAACTAGAAGCCGCAGCCATCAAACCTAAATACTCTTGAAAACAGAAGATCGTAATTACATCCATATCACTTAGACCATCTCAAAAAGGACTTTTGAAATCTGTAGAGTTGTCACTGTCAACCAATGGATGAAAAGGCCAGGCAATGATAATTAGGAAACAACAGAACTGGGCTAGCTGCATCCTTATGTGGGTTTGCTTTAATAAGACATGGAGGTTTGGAACAGAACTAAAAAAAACCCTGCGCTCTTTTTTCATAAAGAAGGTGGTCTAATCTGGGGTTCTGTATGTAAATCATTTCCATTATGTTGGAGGAGCTAATGTTTATCATAGATAGTGCGAGGACATTTTAAAGGGTGTCTCAGAAACAACAGGTTTAAATAAAAGTTTTAGTTTGAAGCAGAATGTGGGACCCAAACCCCCCCTCAATTTATTTGCAAGTAGGATGACTTTGAAAAATAGGTTAAATCTTCTCTGTTTCCATTCTTCTGTGGTCAGTAATGCATCTATTTTGACAATGGCATAAGCATTAGCACCAAATGAAAAGCAGAACTGTGATTAAAAGGGAAGTCAGTGGTTCAGATTAGCTGTAATCGGCCAAATCTCTACATCCCAGTTACAAGTGTATCTTAGTCCCTCCCTAGCTAGGTTCACTGTGATCCTGACTCTGCTCTGCATTTGTGACTGACAAAGAGAGGAAAGACTGGGGCAGTATGTTGTCTACACCATGGTCCATCCATCAGACAAGGGACCATAGCATGAGAAAGACTGTCACGGCCAAATTCTTAATTTTGAGGGTGAACTGTCTCCAATAGGCTTTAACGACAGCTTGAGTATCACCTTTCTCTTAGCTTCTGACTGCAGTTTTAAGGTGCTGGTCTGGACTTATGGCTGCTTTAGCAGGGCTCCACTCAAGACTGCAAAGATAAATCTAGATTGCAGGGAGTGTCAGCCCACAGGTGCCAAAAGCATTTCCCAGTTGCCAAAGAAGTGAGGAAAAGATCAGCATGCAGGGGAGCTGCAGGTGTTCATTGTCACTCTGAGCTTCCAGGAAAGCTCAAAGGAGTTGAAATGTCAGCACACATTCTTACTCCATATTCTTGTTTTCTCTGTTGAATATATTCTTGGATTTCTTAAATAACAGGGTTTTATAACAGAAGGGAAGGTCAGTGATGCAATTTGAGCACTGTGGGCATTTGCGATTTAAAGGGAAAGAATGCAAATCAGAACATGACAGAAACAGAGACAAAGTGAGACTATCACAAGGACAAGGCAGACACACTGAAAGGACTATAACAGCTGGAAATGGCAACTGTAATCCATGCATATAAGAGCAAAGGAAAAGGAAAAAAAGAGAGTAGAAGGGCAGGATCACCTCCCTTGACCTGCTGGTCGCGCTCCTTTTGATGCAGCCCAGGATATGATTGGCTTTCTGGGCTGCAAGCGCACACTGCCAGCTCATGTTCATTTTCTCATTAACCAAAACCCCCAAGTCCTTCCGACATAACCTTGGGTGGTATGGTTTAGTGGGAGGTGTCCCTGCCCCTGGCAGGGAGGTTGGAACTAGATGATCTTAAGGTCCTTTCCAACCCTAACTATTCTATGATTGGCAAGGCAGAGAGAAATTAGGGGTGCTTAGAGGCAGAAACAGTAAACTATAAATAAGAAAGTTGACCAATTCTTGCTGCTATCCTTTAATTTAGACAAAAACAGGGTACTGTGAAAGAGCATAGAGTAACATTTATGTGTGTATCTTTGTTTGTATTTAAACTTAATAACATAGATGAGACTCAGCACAATCAAGTCCTGATCTGGACTGCCACAAAAAACCATAATTTTATCATGTCTTTGGGATTTTTCCGTACACAGCTCCTAATACAAAGCAAACTTGCTCCTGTGAGTGTTTGTGACCTACTGCTAGCTTAACTGTAGACATTAGTATTTCAGATCCATTGGTCTAGCACTAAATTTATCCTTTAGCATAAATAGCTTTCCTTCTTTCTTTCCTAATTGCTCCTCCCCTCAGCTCTGTGTATACCTGTGTATATGCACACATTACCTACGTATATGTACACATGTAATGATCCCATATTCACTTTCCTTTACCGAGCTAAACAGGCCAACCTCTTTTTAGTCTTTTCTCATAAGACTGACTATAAGAGACCCTGAGGGTCTCTTCCTATTCCCATTTGAACTCATTTTTTCTGAATATAATGGTCTCCAGACTGTCAAAGGAAAACTTTTGATTAAACTGAGGCTGTAACAACTGGCTCTTTGATCTCAGCCTAGTGCTTCAGTCAGGTAGTTTTACTCCAAATGAACTGCTATGATCCCACTATGCCCAAAAAGTATCCACAGCTACTTATATTAAATCATGGGCACCAAAACATGAGGGAGAATGTAATCAGGCAACCAGCAAGTGCTTGAACTCTGAAGAACAGTCTCATACTGTCTACAATCTATACTTTCTGAGTGAGATCAGCTCTCACTTGTAAGCAGTTTAATGGAAACCTAGCTTGTAGAATAGTACAAGCCATTCCTCTTCTGACTTACATTTTGAGATATTTTGTTATGAGTCATCAGCTGAGAAGTAATATAAGACTGAAGAACTATATTTTATTGTCATTTCCACATGATTCCAGTTTCCTGAAGGTTTAAAATGATGTCCCTTTCCCAAAGGAACAAGAAGAGACATCACTTGCCAATGAATGGGATGTGTGAATCAGGGGTCAGATTCACAAAGGCTACAACCAGTAGCTGTCTAATAGGGTGCAAATGATTCTCATTGGAAGAAGTGACTCAGAGGTGGCTTCTGGTTTACTTGATACTGAAACTAGTGAAGTTTCTTAACAAATTTTTCTTTGTTCCTCACAGCTAGAAAAGAGTCAGGAAATCAACAGAAGTAACATCTGAAAATAGTTTTTAGGACTGATTCTAACTTCACAGCAGTGTAAATGCATTAAAGTCTACTGAGTTATGTGAGTAAAGACCTGTCACAAATCAGCTCACAAATATTCCAGGGAAGCAGAAATGTTAGCAGTTCCAAGAACTAAAGAACAAAAAAGTGTTGGTTTTTTTTCTTGTTAAAGGAGAGAAAGAAGGATGTTTTAGGCAAATAATTTGTTTCATTTCTTGAAACCTGTGTTTGTGGCGGGTGTGTAAAATGAAGAAAATACATATTTTTTCATTTTACTTTCTTTTCATTTAAGCTGTCTCATCATTTTCTCTATGTGTTTTCTTTCCCTTGCATTAATTTGGCCCTGATTTCCAGCTATAATAAGAAGAAACCAGGCTCCTAAAATTTTCCTGCCTTTTGAAGTTGCTCTGGTAACAGGATTCAAGCAAGTGTTTAGGAAAGCTCGGCTGAATGAAGCATGGTAGAAGAAGCAAGGCAGATGTAGGATGACTTTGGTTGTCATTTTAAGACTGAAAATGTATGTAAAGTGATTCATAAAACAATAAATGATTTTTCTTACTTGATTAAAAGTAGTTTGATTTCTAATTATAATCAAAATACAATTAAAAAGAGTATTTTATTCCATTGCTTAGCTCAGCTTTGGTGACTTCTAGCTCAGAGAGTTACACGTAGAAACTCTTTGGTGTATTCAAACGAAATATGTGCAGTTCCAAGGCACAGAGCTCCCTGAGAGACTTTGGTAGTTTAAAATTTTAATGATGGAAGAGTTTTTTATCACTTTGAGGACCAATCCCATGGCACTTCTTATGTTACATCATTTGAAGACTGTCTTCACAGGGAAATTGGCCAGCAGAACTCTAGTGAGAAAAGTATATCACATAACTATGGTGATGTAAATACTTATGCAGGCACTTTCTGCACAAATAAAAGTGCCTTTTTGAGTATAGTTTGCCACTTTACCAAATTATACCAAAATTCTGCTAGCCTTTCTGTTGCAATACAGTTATAATAATACAATTAATACCTTTGGAGCACTGCTGCCAATTTCTTATTAAAAATAAAACCAAAATACTTATATTTGTTTTGTGATGCAGTTAAACTGGGGAACCTTAATTCTGGTATCACTTATCTTAATCTGCAGCACAAAAATCAGTGTAATTATACTAATGTGGCTACTCTAGTTACAGGACCCTAGCCACTGTCCTATCCCTTCTTTTTTTGCACAAGACATTTTTGGTTTACATGTCTAAATATAAATGCTTAGAAACCAAACTTTGCTGAAAGTAATTAGCATCTTCATGAACAAAAATAATTCAGCAACAGAATAATCTATAATTTGATCAGATGGATTGCCTAAACACCTGTCATTAATCAATGAAGCAAGATGAGAGATACAAAACTATGCATTCCCCCCTGCCAATCATAAAGAAAGCAAGACTTTCAAACAAAAAAATATTCTGTAAAGATACAATGGATGGTGGTGAAAGCAAATAATGAGTGCCTGGATTAAGTCAAAACAGTGGAGATTGGAGTTTGAGAATGTGTGAAAGAGGAAATAGTGGTGCATAAGATGAACGGCATGAGAAGAATAACTGATCTAGCTAGCAAAGCAAAAGGAGAAGTGATAGTTCTAGACTAAAGGAGAATGAGAGATGTCTCCTGCTTGTAGACTGAAAAAGAGCATGCGTGGGAACTTTATCACAACTGGAAACGTGAAGACTTTGTGCAACAAGAAAAAGAAATTAGTTTGTGCTTTGAAAAAAAAACCAACTGGAGAAACTCAAGAAAAAAAAAGTTCTGAGAGCTATTGAGAAAGCAAAGTGGAAAGCAAAGGATTAAAAGTGTGATAGAAGAAGCAACTAAAGAAAAGAATCATGCAAGTAACACTCATTCCTGGAAAAGGACAACTGACTACAGAAAACTGATGAAGCTGCATTTGCTTCTTCATTAAAATTGATAGAACCTTGATATTACTTCCTAGATCTGAAGAGACAAAAGAAAAAACAAGTTGTCACTTACTGACATATTCTGATTGTCCTGTAGAGCTTAGCTACCACGTAAATTAGCTAAAATTCAGGCAGTCACGGCAACATCCTTTGAGTCTGCTAATTATTTGTACTGTTTATGAAAAGCGTGCTCCATTGGGTGCAATTATGATTGCTTATTAAATAATTGTTGTCCTTGTCAAATGTTTGCTTGAATATTTGCCTGCACTGTATAATATTTTTACTGAGTAATTGTCTGCTGCGGATAATATCTTCACTCAGTAATTGCCTACTCTGAATAATGTTTTCACTGAATCATTTCCTATTCAATGTAATGTTTTACCACATAATTTTCTCTTCTGAGTCATGTTATTGTAAGTTGCTGAATTACATATGAAGTTACTGTTAGATCAGATCTGAGTTTGCCTAAGTGCAGTGCATTTCCATGATTTCTCTTCAAAGCCTGTGGTGGTGGTGTTTCCTTTTTAGATACAGTAGAAAGGGGTAGCAGTTGGAATTCAGTATTAGAGAGGCTGCAGAGTGAGTTAATGTGCTAATAGAAGGAGGAAGCTTTCAAAGCGGGGATTGCTGAAGAGTGAAATAAATGAGCAAAAAAAGTAAGAGCTATAAGGGAGGTAACTGAAATGAGAAAAGAATGCTAAGAGAAGGGAGAAACAGACAAAAGAAAGAAGAAAAGAAGACAGACCGTAAGTCAATAGGCAAAGAGTCAACCCCAGGGAACAGTAAAAAGCAAAATGAAATGAAACTAATACATACCAATGATGCAGACATAACGGTCAGCCTGGCATCCTCTCACTTTACGTCTGCCTTAGAGTAACCTTAAAAAGTTAACAGCTAATACTTTGCAGTTAAGAGAAGAATAAAAGTATTAAACACATCCTAAGGTACAAATGCTGGAGTCTCAGCTGCAGGATTCGTTCTTTTCCCTTTTTCCTCATTCACCCTTGTGCTCTATTTTTGCAACATAAAGACTGGACTGGAAAGTGTCAGGGCTGTTTTGGAAATAGCTAGGCTGCCAAGGAAATATCCTCCTGACTTGGAATCATTGTGGGCTCTGTCTTGCCTCTGACCCTGTCAGTGGACAGGCTGAAGCCAAGCAAGAACAGAACTTAATATCTGAAGAACCCACCATCTAAGTTGATGCATGTAGGTGAGAACTTCTGCAAATTCTACTAATTTGTCACACCTGATGCATTTGAGCACTAATTCTATTCTCCTCCAATTTTTCCATGGATCACAATAAACTGATTCAGCTTCCATGAAGTACGTAATTTTTCCCTGCTCTTTTTACAGAGTGTAGGAATCACAGAATCACAGAATAACAGAATAGTTGGGGTTGGAAGGGGCCTCTGCTAAAGCAGGTTCCCCTAAAGCAGTTTGCACAGGATCAAGTCCAAAAGGGTTTTGAATATCTCCAGAGAAGGAGACTCCACAACCTCCCTGGGCAGCCTGGTCTGGTGCTCTGTGATTCGCAAGGTAAAGTTTTCCTTCCTATTCAGATGGAACTTCCTATGTTTCAGTTTGCGCCTCTTGTCCCTTACCCTGTCACTGGGCACCGCTCAAAAAAGTCTGGCCGCAATCCACTTGACACCCGCCCTTAAGATATTTGTATGCATGGATAAGACACCCTCTCAGTTGTCTCCTCTCCTGGCTAAACAGGGCCAGCTCTCTCAGCCTTTCCTCATAAAAGAGATACTCCTGTCCCCTAATCATCCTCATAGCCCTCCACTGGATCCTCTCTAGTAGTTTCTTGTTTTTCTTGAACTGGAGAACCCAGAACTAGACACAATACTCCAGATGCTACGTCACCAGAGCAGATTAGACGGGGAGGATCACCTTCCTTGACCTGGTAAACCACACTCTTCCTAATTTACCCCAGGACACCATTTGCCTTCTGGGCTACAAGAGCCCACTGCTGGCTCATGGTTAACTTTTTGTGCACTAAGATTACCACATCCTTCTTCACAGATTTGCTTTCCAGGATATTCCATTCTAATATGCAAATGTGCATTATTACAGTCCTTATTAATTGGGATCTATTCCTGCTATAGTTTGATTGACCTTACATGACTTTCAAGATCAAAGATGAATTTGTTAATTTATTATTCTGAAGTTCTGTTTCACATATGCTTCTGTAAAAGAAGTCAGCTTGTTTCCTGTCAAGGGATGATATTGCTCAATTTAGTTTTCTGATGTCTCAGAGCTATACTGTTAAATCACATGAAGAAATAACTAATATCTGAATGTTATTTTGAGAAACAGTCTAATAATTATTTTCTTCTTCAGTTTCCATGTCTATGTACCTTTGTTATGGATGTTCTGTAAACACCTTTGCACAAGAGAGTACTTGCAGTGTATTGCAAAATTTAGAGATGATGGCTGTATAAAACAATGAGGATTGGAGGTATCTAAGATGTACAGCTCCTCTTCCATAGTTATTGTACTGCTTTATAAATCACTGATGCATCCCATATGAAAAGAGAACACAGGCAATGTATGTGGTGACAAAGGAGTTGCGCTGGTATTAAAACTCCTGCCCATTTCTACTTTATTCACATTTTATAATATAAATTCAATATGCTCATTATTTTTGAATGACATTAATAAGTTGTGAAAGCAAGCCTAACAAGACTAACTCTGAGAGCTTTGAAACAGTAAGATTCAAGACAGAATATGCTGTAAGTGTTGCAATATATCCTATTTAATTATATGAGAACACCTGGTGCTGAATTCAATAAAAAAGAATAGAGCAGATTTCTCTACACTGGACTTCTGTTCCAAGGTGCACAAGAAATCTTCTGAAATATACATTATGAGGCTGATTATATTTTTAGTCTTGCTCTATAGCTGTTAGATAGATAACAGTAAATATAAGAAAAAGTTATGTACATTTCTTCGTTTTTTCTTCACTTCTGTCTCTTCGAAATAACTCAGTGGAAGCCAATCAGGTTTCTGTTCAGAGCTTTCAACTATTTTTATGTTATGTGGCTTTTTAAAGAAATAGTGATAGCCATTGAACATTACCATTATAGACTATGACTTACCAAACCTGAACTTCAAAAAAATTATTACTTAAAATCATAACAAAACTTTCCCTTTTTCATGAGCTTGACCAGAGAGCCCAGGAAGAATCCAGTGTAGCAGAGGCTCTGCATGCATCAAAAAAGGAGTTTCTCTGTATTTCAAGTTCTATTGCAAAGTGCTCTGCATGATTGAAACTACTTGTTTAAATCAGTGTCAGTGATCAGTTAGCCCATAGAGCACCTTGCTGTGTAAACAGAATTAGGGAAAACAGAGAAAAAGCAAAACTAAATAAAAAGGAACAAGTTATTGACAAAATCTAGTTGTGGGCACTAGCCATGTCAAGCAACATGTCCATGTTTTGTGCAAACAAGACAATTATGCTTTAAAAGTCCATCAACAGTAAAAATAAAAGCCTGTGTTCTTGTAGAAGAGCAAGGGAAGCAGCACAAGGTTCCTTGTATCACAGTGGGCTCAATAGAATAGTGAAAATTGATGAATAATGCTCCTCCAGCAAGGTTTGATCATGTCCTCCACAGAGGAATAACATTAAAAGAACAATTGCAGCATTGGAAGGCAAGGACAGAAATAGAAAATGCCAGAATGCTCCTTCAAATATGATATAGGTCTCTGCCCCCTATTCAACCCAGTCATCCTCCATGGAATAATGATACTAAATGAAGATTTTGCAGTGTTGAAAGGCAAGAATGGAAATAGAAAATGCCAGAATGCTCTCTCAGATCTGCTACAATCCCCACCCCTCATCCTATCCTGAGGTGAAACCAGCATACTGGAGTCTTTCAGGACATGATTTTTTTTTTTTTTTCTCCTAGAAACAGACCTTTTTCATTCAGCTCTCAAAGTAGACCCCTTGGGGCATAGACACCAGTTCAGACCTCAATTACGAAAAGCAAGGAAAATTTCTAAATTTAGCCTAATTATATGGGTTTTTTCAGAACACCAAACGACCTCAAAGTTTATGTTTAAGACACAGAGTCAGTGTGTATGTAATGATACACTTACCAAGGGTACAAGACAGAAGAGGCATTACCTCTAGCTTGGACAAAAAGATATTACCTCTAGCTCAGGAAGTCTTTGAGACACAAGTTACTAGGGACTAGGAAAGTAAGCCCAGGAAAAGAACCACCATACAGGTTCCTCAACTCCTATGTGCCCTTTTAGGCATTCCCAGTGATGCCAATAATGGACAGAGGAAAGTGTATTAAATGGAATTTGGTTGGTAAATCTATTCAGGCAAAACTATTTTCTTGCCTTCTTGTCAGACCAGAAAAGGACCATAGTCCTTGGCCAATTCCTACCATAAGAATTGATTTCATGCACATTGTTGTTATAACTGATTTGTGCTGTACAGGAAGACTGGATGTCCAGGATAACTCTGTGCATATACAACATATAGGCTTCTTTTTCTCATTGTTTTTTATTTAGATTAATACCTGTTAGATACCTTAGGTTGCCTCCTGAAAATTTAAAGTAACCCACAGGGTGCTGCTGGGTATTTTCCTTTCTTTGGTATTCAAACTCTCAATACCTGGCTATTCAAACTCTCAATACCTGGCTAGTGATTAAGAATTTTCCAAAAGTGGTGGTACCAAAGACTCTTGAATTCCACTCTTTGGAGTCTACAGACTTCAGATGGAGTCACACTACTGTGCATAGACTTTCGTTTCCTTCCTCTCCGTAGAGTCTTCTCTATTTCCCTGGTGCAATCATAGAATCATAAAATCAACTAGGTTGGAAAAGATCTTTAAGATCAAGTCCAACAATTACCCCAGGACTGCCAAGACCACCACTAAACCATGCCACTAAGGGCGTCATCTACATGGTTTTTGAACACTTCCAGGGATGGTGATTCTATCACTTCCCTGGGAAGCCTGTTCGAATTCCTGATTACCCTCTGTGAAGAAATTTTTCCTAGTATCCAATCTAAACCTCCCCTGGTGCAGCATTACCTCTTGTCCTATCACTTGTAACTTGGAAGAAGAGACCGACCCCCACCTCATCACAACCTCCTTTCAGGTAGTTGTAGAAAGCAATAAGGTCCCCCCTGAGTCTTTTTTTCTCCTGACCAAACAACCCCAGTTCCCTCAGATGTTCCTCATCACACTTGTTCTCCAGACCCTTCATGAGTTCCATTGCCCTTCTATGGACCTGCTCCAGGACCTCGATGTCTCTCTTGTGATGAGGGGCCCAGAACTGAATACAGGATTCAAAGTGCAGCCTCAGCAGTGCTGAGTACAGGGAGATGATCACTTCCTTGGCCCTGCTGGCTACTCTACTTCTGATACAAGCCAGGATGATGATGTCTTTCTTGGCTGCCTGGGCACAAGCTGGCTCACGTTCAGCTTGTCATCAGCCAGCACCCCCAGGTCCTTTTCTGCTGAGCAGCTTTCCAGCCACTCTTCCCCAGGCCTGCCTGTAGTGTCGCATGGGGTTGTTTTGGCCCAAATGGCAGACACAGCACATTGCCTTGTTGAGACTTGCTGAACCTCATACCATTGAGATTGAATCACAGCCATTGATCTAGCCTGTCCAGATCAGCTTTTCTTCCTTACAATTTCAGTGTTCTTTTGGTTCTAGTCAGAATTTGTGTGTGAGTGAACAAAATAAAAAACCTTGGGAATGATAGGATAGCCACATATTCCAAACTTCAGAACTTTAGTCAGTTTTTTGAACATGCTGATCCCACAAGCTACTTATGGAAAAAGGTTCAGTTTTGAGACTTGGCATATGTCCTGTGGCAGAAGTGTTTGTATGGATCACTAATGCACAATATGACAATGGCACTTTTGGGAAATCACTTGCAAAATGCATTCTTCTTGACAGACCGTGTTAACTGAAGTGTTTGTTGTGCTCATTTAAAATCATTCTACAATGGAGCCGCAAGAATAGATAAACAATTTGCATGAGGTATGGGAGATCACACGGCTGTGGCTTTGGCAGGTGTGGTAGCGCGTCTAGTCATACAGCCACTCACTTGGACCATAAGAGGATCCAACTTTGCATAGTCCTATGCTAAGAGAAGAGCTTGGTATCCTTGGCCACTTCTCTGATATCATGACACCAGGATTAACTTTTACAGCTATTTTGAGATCAGTTTTTTTCTAAAACCATCTGGTCCTTCCTTTCTGGTAAAAATAAATGGCAATGATTGTCACTTGGCAAGAGCTGACTTTTATTATCATCTGATAAAAATGTATCCTGCAGAGAAGTTCTCTGCTCTTTTGCTCTAAGATTCAAGGCCACTTTCTCACAAGCCTCAGAGGCCTGCTGTGCCACTCTAATAGCACAAGTAGGCCATAGACCTGAGAAATCCAGCCAGCACAAGATTCTTCAATCTAAGGAAATCTCTTCTTGGCTGATAGCGATGGGACACAGAGCAGAAAGCAGCTTTGGATAGACAATGGCAGACTCCTGAAGCATTTCAGTAACTTGTGACATTTCCGATTTGCATTGTAAGGCAGTTTGAAATTCTCTGCCAAAGCAAAGAATGCCTTGAATGTAAGGCAACTCACCAGGAGAGGTGCCATGCTTGACCTCGTCCTCACCAACAGGGAAGGGCTGATTGGGAATGTGACACTCCAGGGCAGCCTTGGTTGCAGTGATCATGAGATGGTCAAATTCAAGATCCTCACGACAGTGAGAAGAGTGTGATGCAAGCTTACAGCCCTGGACTTCAAGAGAGCAGACTTTGGCCTCTTCAGGAACCTGCTCAGTAAGGTCCCGTGGCATAAAGCCCTCGAGGGCAGAGGGGCCCAAGACTGTTGGTTGATATTCAAGGATCACCTGCTGCCAGCTCAGGAGTGTTGCATCCCAACTAGAAGCAAGTGCTGCAGGAGGGCCAGGAGACCTCCTTGGATGGATAAGGAGCTGCTGAGGAAACTTTGAGGGAAAAAAGAGGCTTATAAAAAGTAGAAGCAAGAACAGGAGGGCTGGGAAGAATGCAGAGATGTTGTTCAGGAAGCTAGGGATCAGGTTAGGAAAGCTAAGGCCCACTTAGAATTAAACTTGGCTAGGGATGTGAAAGATAACAGGAACGCATTCTATAGGTACATAGCAAATAAAAGAAAGATTAGGGACAATGTGGGCCCCCTCCAGAAGCTATCAGGATAACAGGCTACCCTGGATTTGGAGAAGGTTGAGGTTCTCAATGACTTCTTTGCCTCAGTCTCCACTGGCAAACGCCCTGAGCACACTACCCAAGTCTTGGAAGGCAGACTCAGGGACTGTGAGAATGAAGACCTTGGGCCCACTGTAGGAGAGGGTCTGGTTCGAGACCATCTGAAGATCCTGAACGTGCACAGGTGCATGGGACCTGATGAAATCCATCCGTGGGTCCTGAAGGAGCTGTCAAATGAACTTGCTAAGCCACTGTCCATTATATTTGAGAAATCACGGCAGTCAGGTGAAGTTCCCGATGACTGGAAAAAGAGAAATATAACCCTCATTTTCAAGAAGGGGAAAATGGATGAGACAGGGAACTACAGACCAGTCAGTCTCACTTCTGTGCCTGGCAAAATCTTGGAGCAGATTTTCCTGGAAGGCATGCTGAGGCACATGAAAAACAAGAAGGTGCTTGGTGTTAGCCAGCATGGCTTCACTAAGGGGAAATCTTGCTGACCAATTTGGTGGAATCTATGGTGGGGTTATGGAACTGATGGACAGGGGTAGAGAAGTTGATGTCATCTACTTGGACTTGTGCAAAGCGTTTGACACTGTCTCACATGACATCCTTGTCTTTAAGTTGGAGAGACATCGATTTGATAGGTGGACCGCTCGGTCGATAAAGAACTGGTTGGATGGCCGCACGCAAAGAGTAGTGCTCAATGGCTCAATGTCCAGCTGGAGACCAGTAACGAGTGGTGTCCCTCAGGGATCGGTGTTGGGACCAGTCTTGTTCAACATCTTTGTCGGTGACATGGACAGTGGGATTGTGTGCATCCTCAGCAAGTTTGCCAATGACACCAAGCTGTGTGGTTCTTTTGATACGTTGGAGGGAAGGAATGCCATCCAGAGGGACCTTGACACGCTTGTGAGGTGGGCTGATGCCAAGCTGATGAAGTTTAACCATGCCAAGTGCAAGGTCCTCCACCTGGGTTGGAGCAATCCCAGGCACAGCTACATGTTGGGCAGAGAAGAGATTCAGAGCAGCCCTGTGGAGAAGGACTTGGGGGTATTGGTCAATGAGAAACTTAACATAAGCTGGCTTCAGTGTGCGCTTGCAGCCCAGAAAGCCAACCGTATCCTGGGCTGCATCAAAAGTAACGTGACCAGCAGGACAAAGGAGGTGATCCTGCTCCTCTACTCTGTTCTTGTGAGACCTCACTTGGAGTACTGTGTGCAGTTCTGGTGTCCTCAACATAAAAAGGACATGGAACTGTTGGAAGAAGTCCAGAGGAGGGCCACGAGGATGATCAGGGGACTGGAGCACCTCACGTATGAAGATAGGTTGAGAAAGTTCATAGAATCATAGAATCATAGAATAGTTAGGGTTGGAAAGGACCTTAAGATCATCTAGTTCCAACCTCCCTGCCAGGGGCAGGGACACCTCCCACTAAACCATGCCACCCAAGGCTATGTCCAATCCAGCCTTGAACACCGCCAGCGATGGAGCATTCACAACTTCCCTGGGTAACCCATTCCAGTGCTTCACCACCCTTATGAGGAATTGTCCTGTGAAAGCTTATCTGAAATGCTCATGGTCCGTGGATGGTGTCTTGCTGCTAGAGCTATTTAAGCTCACACCTTTTTATAAGGTATTAACTTTGTCTCATTCAAGACCTTCTTTTTATCCGTCAGCCTTACCTTCTATCTGTCCTTAAGGGATAAGTTTCCACTTCAGAGAAGCCTGATTAAGGAGCAGAAGGTTGTATTATTGCCATGCAGCAAAATCCCAGCCATGGAACCTCTTTGAGTACTGACTGTTGAACCCAGGATTTTTCCTAGGAGATAGCTGACATATTTCTGTGGCAGTAACCAACTTTCCTGTGTGTTAATATAATCCCAGCATGATCAGCTTCCAGTCTTGTCTGGAACATCTGTGCAATGCACTGCAATCAGTAATACATAATAGGAATAATTTGAACAAGATACAGATTAAATGAAGGGTGGGAAATAGCATAGATATCCAAGTCCACACCTCTACCTACATTTTTTAGTTTGAAATTTAATGGGTATTATTTCTCTCACAAAACTTTAGTTTCAATCAAACTAAAATTTCCTGTACAGCTCTTTGGTGCTCATCGGTAAGAAAATCGTGCTGTTATTACTCTTATACTTGGGATAAAACATATTGCAAATGGCCATCAATGCTTTATTGTACGTGACAATGATGATATTTCCTTGGCAAAGGCCTGCATCTAAATGCCTTCAAGCAAGCGCTTGTGGCTTCTAAGGATATATTTAAATCTGAGCAGTCTTGAACAACTGGAACAGTTATCAAACTGACAACATGACCATTTTTCTTAGATATTAAAATAGCATATTGATGATGATTACTTAAATCTCATTTTAAGTACCTCATAAAATGCTTGAGATGTTTGAAGCAATCTTGAGTTCAGAAGTTTTCGTCTAATTACAAGCCCTGTATACAATTTGCTGAAGATGTTCTACTGTCATTTCACTCTGGCTGAAGAAGGATAATGTAGAGCAGAAAGGCTAAAGAAAAAGCATTCACAGACTGAGCTGGATTCAGAAACAGAACACCCACATTCATCTTCCAGTCTGAATCTGAATGAGGATAAAATCTTCCACTTCTTTTCTAAAGTCTGGACACCTCTTCCAACATCTGTGGCCTCTGTTTTACTTCTAAAGCTGTATAGGGTTCCCTGGACTTACTCACTCAGTTCAGAGAAAAGATCATTTGGTAGAATTCACTGGCCAGCATGATCCTAGTCAGACATAGTGATTGCTATTATTCTTCCTTAAACTATCTCAGTTAGCAACTGTAAACTGGTGCTCCATGATATTTTGCCCCTGGTTTTCGCATATCCATGTCTGAAAGTCATGTCTGAAAAAGCTATAGGAAGGGGTCAGCTGAAATTTTGAGGGGGAATGACAAGCAAGACTGAAGCAAAATTGTGCTGCAAGCAAGGCATCCCCTCTGTCTTCATCCAGCAAGCATATAGTGTCACAGATTCCTCTTAGCTATTCTGATGCCTACCAAGCAACTCATTTTGTCAGCTTTTATGGGAATCTGTTTTAACCTCAGTGAGTTGAATGTCAGACCTCGGCAGCATAAGTGACTACAAGCTTATCCCCAAATAACTAGTCAAAAGTAATGAAGGAAAAGATTATATACATGCCCTCAAAGGGAAGGCAAAGAGTCAAGTGGAAGACAGATGCAGCTCGAAGAGAGCAGACACACAGAGGAGCACAAGATTGACTTACCAGGTCATATCAAAGGTTCTTAACTTGTTTCATAAGTGGATGTCTTGGAAATAATAATCTTTCAGGCTCCAACAATTTGCAATTCACAAACTCTAAGACAGGGTTACTAGGTTTGCATTGAATAACCTTAACAGTTGTTTATTTTTTGCTTGTTTGTTTTTTTGTGCATTTTTTTTCTTCCAGATGGTTGTGGAATTCATGCAAAATTCTAGCATATGCAATATGTTTTAGTAAGGAATTCCACAGATCAGTTACATGCAGTGGCAGGAACCTTCCTTTGGTTATTTTGAGCAACGCTTCTCACCTTGCCCATTAAAAACTCAGGGGAGTGTGTAAACTCATAGTATCTTTCCTCAGACATCTGTCATCTAGGCTGAAGAGCCCTATCCCATTTAAATCTTTCCTGTAAAGATGCCATTTCCTAGCTGTGATCATCTTTTTAACCATTATTCTTGGCAAAGCAAGATTGCTTTGGAGTGGGGAAAAGATAGAGATAACGGAAGACCAGAAGAAGACTTAGGAGAACAAAAATCTGAAAAGATGTGAGGAATTTCAGGCATGAAGGAAAAAAAGCAGAAGGAAATGAGAGTAGCTTGTGCTGTTTCCTTGTCTGATTACAACACCATTCTTAGTTATTGCTGCAACTAGCTCCTATAATTGCAGTCAATTACTACATTTATCTTAGAATACTGCTTTGATCAAGAAACCACCATAGTAGGATCAAAAACAAAGTAGAAAGCTTAAAAGGCATGTTAAAAGACCTTTAAAATATTGCTCAGGAATCAACAAAGGTTCCAGAGGTGTCACGATTTGAAATGTTGACCTTTTTTTGTCTCCATCTAGTTTCATATTTTTCCCATATTTTTAGAGGTCATCTCTGCAATAGATACTAATCTTTGCAGCTAGCTGGGTTGTTTTCATCTCTCTGCAAATCACCACATGACAAGCAGACTTGGAGGCAAATTGGTGGACTCTCTGCACAGCTACTTTAATGAAAACAACTATTATTTACTAGTTGGAACTCTAAATTCATATAATGAATTTTAATTGTGAATAAACTTCTGCTTTGACATTGCTGCATTGTAACAAATTGAGTTTGCTGTATATTTTTTCTGACTGATGGCTTGACAAAACTTTTTTGGCATTGTGAGCTCTTCACTCTTTTATACATATAGCTTTATCACTCAGAAAAAAAAGGAAAAAAAAAAAGAAAAAGAAAAAACCCAAACCCTAGGTCATAAATCTCTCTAAAATCAATAAAAACAAACGCAATGAAAGATTCTGGACCCTCACTCATGTTAACATTATTCTTTTTTCTAAAGAAAAAAGTTTAAACTTCCATTAGAATCCTGGCATGAAAGCCACAACATCAAGGCCAGGCTGGATAGGGCTTTGCACAGCCTGGTCTAGTGGGAAGGTGTCCCTGCCCATGGCAGAGGGTTTCTTCTTTAAGGTCCCTTCCAAACAGCAACTCTTCAGTAAGAGCCTACTTGCACAGCTATCTTTTTAACTCACGGGTGGAAATTCCCCATTATGACTCTTCGAAAATAGTCTTTTGTAAAAGTAATGAAATCTCATGAACACAATATCATGAAAGACAAAAATCATATCTCATAGAAACAGTCAATCAGGATACTACAGCTGAAACAGGGGAAGTTTAGATTGCATATGAGGAAGAAATTCTTTACTGTAAGGGTGGTGAGGCACTGGAATGGGTTGCCCAGGGAAGTTGTGAATGCTCCATCGCTGGCGGCGTTCAAGGTTGGGTTGGACAGAGCCTTGGGTGACATGGTTTAGCGTGAGGTGTCCCTGCCCATGGCAGGGGGGTTGGAACTAGATGACCTTAAGGTCCTTTCCAACCCTAACTACTCTATGATTCAATGACTCTATGAGTCAATGACATAGCTCACATGGATTTCCCTCCAAGCTGGACTCTGGTTCACTCTGCAGTCTGACAGCCACTCCTGCCACTCAGTGTTAAACCCTGTTTCCTAGGTGTTTGTAGATGAAATGGTGATACCCATCTTCTAGACCTTCCCCAAACATCCCAACATATAGAAGTTTTTTTCCAGGAGATATTCAAATGAGATTTCTATCCACAAGACCATATGCAGTTGAACTGTGTCCTCTGCTTGAAAACAAAATACTTAAAGTGCACAAACTGAGCCATGAGCATTGAACATATATGACAAATTGTCATAACTGTGAAGTCATCCTGCAAACAGCTCTGCAAAAAAAAACAAGGAGTTTAAAATATCTGTACCAGTGCTAAGCAAACCTGAAAGTATTAATGTTTCACAAATATGCTATCAAAAGCCTAACCATGGATAAGATTCACTCCTGTATTGCCTGATGTATAGATCTTAAAGTGATTGATAAGCATGGAGCTTAATAAATGCCCGAAAGTGGAAATCCACTTGGTCATGAGAATGGAACAGAGAACAACAGAGGATGCAAAGTCACTTGCAGAACTGATATTCTAAATCCACCTCCCTGAGAAGACATCAAGCCACACTGTATGTTATTCCTCACTCAGTCACTTTCATATTTATCTTTATCCCTAACATCAGTCAGGGGATTTACCACTTCTCAGTTAGAAGAGGCTTTTGTAAACTAAACCGTATGCTAGTAACTGCTAAAATGTCCACAAGCATGAAAACATCTGCCTTATCCCCGTATCTTTTTTTTTCTTTTGTGCAGCTCTGTGCAGCTTCCTGAATTCTGTATAAATCTGAAAGGCAATAGAGATGTTTTTGTATAAATGTGAACATTTTGAAAGAAAAAACATACAAGGACGAGGTCCTTGACCTAAAGATCTTACATTCTGAAGAAAGAACACAGGAGAGATAAGAACTCTGAAGGGCAGACAGGGGTGAACAATAAAGCTGAATGCAAGGTTAGGCTGACATAGAATTTGATCAGTGGAAAGCAATGTGGGCTTAACAATAATAACTTTTTGCTTTCATTTAAAACACCAGACTCAGTGATTTAGCAATGGCCATCCCAAGCTTGCACAAGTGTATAATTTAGGAAAGCATCTCTGTGATCAAGTTCATCATCAGTTCGTCAGACTAATATACTAGATTGCTTCCTCATAAGATCCATCTCAATGTACTAATCCAATTACACCTTAAAAATTAATTAGATTTTTGATTCCTCCTAATCAGACTAGAGAGGTAGTGAAGAGTGCAATTGTGAAGGTGATGACATAGAGAGGATGACAGCTCTAATCACCTTTCTGTACTTAAAAATCAGAGAGAAGCTAATTTCCCAGATATCTGGGGTCATAGGAGTATTCAGTACTGCATTAGTAAACTGAAAGGGAAACCGAAGCAGGTGTAGGAGAAATAGTTACCTCCCAGTAAATCTGCACCTGAATAATTATTCTGGGAACCTAGTCATAATTAATTGCTTGCCTGGCTGGGATGATTTGAAAGGAGGGAAAGGGTGTTAGTCAATAAGACCGGGGAGGTGGGCAGGAATTCTAAGGTACTGTATGTGAGGGTAAGAGCACATAGTCCTTCATAAATAGCGGGGTGATAGCAATGAAATGTCCTAAGAAGGCAAGAAGCGCAGCAGTGTACTGGAATAGGGCTTTTCCCTTTGCATTTTGTCTTTCAGATGAGGGATGGCTTTTTGACTTGCCAGATGATATCCATAGCCTCTGAACCATTCAAGGTATTCTGAAGGTGGGAGAGAAAGAGAGAGAGAACAGGACAGCATTGACCAATCGTAACCAGAAATGTCATTTTCTATATTGCTTGCATGATGTTGATACTCACTGCTGCCATTGTATATCTTTGCTAAAAGATATAGATCAGTTCTTATAAGGAGTGCCAATAGATTGATTTATTATATGACAAATGGCAGACTGATTTATGTCTGTGCTGTCTCCAGTCATGACTTAGTAAGACTCTGTTGCTAGGAAGCCAAGACAGCAAGGATTTCAGCTGCAGCAAGGAAATCTGGATCCATCATACTGCACTCTCTAAATCTCTTTTAACTCCCCAGAGAAAACACATTTGTTTTTTCAATTTATATATTTGACTTCTTCCTCTGATGGATATACAGAAAACTGCCTAGCTGAATGCATGACCTTACAATATAATCACTCACAAGGAATCTTTAAAAATTATTCAAACTCCCTCTGAAAATAGTACTTTACTCCTTTTTCCAAAGGCGTGCTAAGCCATTTCAGCCCTACAGTTAGCAATTAATATAATCACTTAGTTAAGCTATGGTTTTAAACGTACCCATAGTATCTAAATAAAAAGATTCATTTTTCAAAAGGGCTGAGCAATAAGCATCTGCAGTATAGGTCAAAAACAGAGCTCTGAAAATCAAACCATTAATTTCAGTACCTAAATACAAATTTGAATGTCAATACAATGTTCGAAAGTCAATAATAAGAATATTTTAAGTACTTTTAGCTTTAAGCAAGCTAACCTTAAACTCCTGTTTTTCTACAGGCCATATCTGGAAGAGCTGGGCTATTCAGAACTGAGCATCCAGTGGTCCAGCTGGACTTGCTGTAATTCATGGGCACTCAGCTTTCCTCAGCAGGACAAAGGTGTTTCACATTAGCATTACAGAACGGCATTCTAATCCTGAATTTTAAGAGTTCTTTACTGGGAAATTCTGATTATTCTTTTGGCCATAGTACCTCTGGTGCAGCACTGCCTTGGCAATAAGTGGAACCTGGTAATACCTGAAGAGGATATGAAGCCTGGCAGAGGAGTCTGGACAAGGCTGCAAAACCACAGTACGAGATCCACAAGGCAAAGCTGCAATTTCCTGCAGTAAGTACATATTTAGGTAATTTCCAAAACCAATTTTCTATTGCAAACAATTTTGATAGACAAAGATCAAACAGTCATTAAGTTACACATATTTTTTCCAAACAGTCCTCCCCGAATTTCTTAATCATAACCACTGTCATTGCTCAAAAATGCAGATCATCATTTAACTCTATCATCAAACTCTTAGCTGGAAATCCTCTGTAATCAATAAGATTCTTCAGATTTTCTTGGGGAGCCCTAGACTTCATAAGGGTTTCTTAATTTGCTCACAGGTTTTAAGCATCACAATTGAAAGAAATAGAGGGAGTGGTAGAGGAAATCAGTTTTCACTTTTGTTGTTATTGTTTATGCTGTGAGACATGGAGGAGTAATGGAAAGAGGAGGGAAGGAAGGAGGTTTTGGATTAAAGTATATGTTTAAAGATCTATTAATGTAGGCAAAATAAAACAAATATTCAAACATATAAAATTCCCTTTGAAACACCTTTGTAACAAATGTTTTATTTATACGAAGTATTCCTGAGCATTCAGTCATCCTCCAAAATTAACAGAGAATGTCTAGGTGTCTCTTTTAAAAGTTTCTCCCTGAAAGTTTGAATGTTATTGTTACATCATATTTTAGAGCAAAATTATGAGAAACTAAAGCTAAGTCAGAGCAAATCATGTGTGACCTCCACAAGAGCTACACTGGAGTCTGTACATTCATTTCTAAATGATTATTTGTAGGCTTCTCTGACCTAGATGGGCAGTAGGTCAAGCTAAATCCCTCAACCTTAACTGAAGCCCAATTAACTAAGATAAATTGTCAAATCACTCGGGAGATGTGATGAGCATTACCTAATATTCAAAGTTGAGGATGTTGGCCAAAATAGGTATTCCACTGAATATCACAGAGTATTTCCTATCAAACCAACTATTTCTCTACTCCAAGTATTTTGTTTCCCTTAAAGTTGAAAACCTCAAAAACACAGCTCCAGAGTTCCTACTGTTTCAGACAAAGGCAAACCAGCTTGTGACTGCTGTGTATACAACATGACCCCTTTTTCCACCTACCTTTCTAGTCTTTCTTAAACCTATTAAGCCAAATCCTGTCTTTCAGCTTTCCTGTTCCACCCATTTGTTTCAGCTGCATCAGTGGAGCCACACATTGCTGGGTAAAATGGGGTGTATTTACTTTTCTGTGCAGAGTTTTTGATATTTCCAGACTGAGGTGTTTAACACAGGCTTCCATCATCTTGCCAACTGCACCTCTGGCCACTAAGACAAGTTCCAAACACAGCTTTCTTACACAACCTGAGATCTCAATTCAGTGATGGGCTACAGCTAGCTATAAGCTTTGCCGTTTAAACCTGGGTGCAGCCGTATACTTGATGGAAATTTGGGCACAAGCATTGCCTAACTCCCATAGTATACTAGGGTATGCACAATATTAGCCATTGTTAATGAAGAGGACTACAGGATTTTACTATAGATTTATTACCCTCATTTGCTATGAGGGTGGTTAAGCAGTGAAAAAACTTGCCCAAAGAAGTTGTGGATGCCCCATCCCTGCCCACTTCAAGAGGGTTGAAAACAAATGATCTTTAAGGTCCCTTACAACTCAAACCATTCTATGACCCTACGATTTTGATTTTAATTCTCCCAGTGTCCCTACCTCTGGCCTCCCAATTTCTAAATGTGAAATACTCCTAGCCAGTGTGAATAAAAGTACAACTTGCTCTGTGTTGTTTCTAGCAACCAAAGCATTAAAAAATGGTTTTTACTCCTCAAAATACTGTGAATCTTTAAAGATTTTTTATCTTTGGCATCATGTCTTTGACTATATTACCTCCCTTTTAATTTTAATTCTGGTCTCACATTTCCATTATAAACTCATGATGAGTATCAAATATTGTAAGTGGGGTTTTTTAGATGGCCTTGATCACCATCTATTTTAGCATGAAGTAAACATCTTCTTTCTTTAATGACCACAGATGGAGGTTAGATGACTGGCTTAATCTAAACACATGACTTTTAGCTGAATGCTGGTAAGATAAATCTTATTTTCAGTATACGAACACCAAAGTCCAATATTTGAAGCCCAGGACAGTCACTGAAAGCAGAGTAAATTTCAGATAACTTAGTATTTCTGAACATGAGACTGTGCTATTTAGGTTCATGGTTTTCTGAGAAGTAAGCATTTAGGCACCTGTTTTAAGAGTCTAGTTCATCATATAATTGAAATATGATGACCCAACACAGCAATAAAAATGTGCAAAATAAAAAAATATGTTTACAAGAATATCACCAATAAAAACTGAACGTTGAGTTTCCAGGAGAAACCAAAAGCTTAAACTACAAAATGGGGAAAAAAAAATTTGTATTTAAAGAGAAAGATTTGAAAGACCATAAGGTCATAAAGTCAAGGTGAAGAAGGAGAATGATCAAGGCCAGCAAGGGCAGCAAAAAAAGAAGGCTAAGTGTTGAAAAGGCAATACAGAAAGGCAATACAGAGTGCTTTGAGTCAGCAGAATATATCTATACCTGTGTGGGCAGATTTAGGATTAGACTTGTAAGGAGAACAGAGAGGTTAACAGAACATAACCAATTAAAACCATCATTTGAGAGATCTGGTGAGGGGCAAGTCACAATAAAGACCAGATAAGAACAAGGATGACATATGTAAAGTAGAGCAAATGTAGTATAATGCAGTACAGTATTATTGAGATCATTTTCCTTTCTTGGTTATTTCTAAACCTTACAGTTTCTCACCTTAATTACTATTCTATTAATAAAGGAAGACATATCTTAAGCTGTTATATGATGTGGTAAGGGAAGGGGCAGCTTCATTTAGCATGACTTGTTCTCTACAGAGAACAAAAGGCTTTTGCCTTTATGATTAAATATTCTTCCTTTGACAAAAGCAGCCAATTAATTGCACGCATGTTGTATCTTACCCACAAAACCCAAATGGCAAATGCTCTTGGGGCAGATACTTGATGTAAGAGTAAGGAAGGGACTCTTATATTTGTAAAGACAAATTACTTCATTTTCAATTTTAATTTGAAACAATTCTTCCAGAGATTGAAGGAAGTCATGACTGAGAGAACAGAAAGATTCAAACTATGACAAAGAATCTTACTTCTCAAATGAGAGATATTATATGTCTCTTGAAAGAAACAAAAGAATTATCAGCAAAACTTGCCTTTTTAAAAGTCACTATTATAAAAAGCATGTAAATTACATCTATTGTGGTTTTATTTTGTCCAGACTTCAGGTTAACAAGGTATGCTAACTCCCTGTCAGAAATATGAATGTCTACCTCTACTTTGTTCCAGATCTCACATTGGTGAGTACTGACTTGGCTACTGAGAGCAGCAAGAGGACTGTTTTAATTATCTATTATCTGCACCTGTTGGTGCCATAATTCTTCTTATTACCTATTGAAGACATAAAGGTTCTGAAACCTGACTAAAATGAGAAGGAAGAGAATTTTTCTATGCCAGGCTTGAATTATATGAAAGGCAATGCTATTCAAAATGCCAGTAGCATATGCCAGTTTCAATTAGAACATAAAAGGAAAATCTGTTGCTAAAATATAACAGCACACTTTAAAGATCTTATGTGTGCTTATTCAGAACTTAGATGATTGAATATCCTTAAGAAAGTCTAAGTTTTGACATTTCGTTGAAGCTGTTGTTAAGTGTCGGACTTATTGTAGGATTCTCTGAATGAAATACTGTATTCTGTACTTTACAGAAGTTCAGAATAGATTACCATAATGATCACTTCTGGCCTGAGAACCTTTCTGTCTAAGAAAGTATTCGTTACAGTTATTGCATCTTGTCCTTCCATGTCATCCTTCCCAGCTAATTGCCTACAGTAGGAATGAGATAGCTGCGTTTCAAGTGACTCTGTCGGTGGGCTACAGTGCTCACTGACATGCTGAAAGGACAGTGAAGTGCATAGAGCTTTGCTCCAGAGAATTTGAGGTCAACCTATTTGATATGGCCTGATCTGCATCAGGAAAAAAAGGGTTTCCACTGTTTTCCACAGGTTTTTTGGTGCTGCTAAACAGTCCCCATACCATTGCTGAAACAGCCACACAGCGCTGTATTAATCCAAGGGGGCAAACTGGTGTATGACAATCTCATGTGAAACCCTTTCAGCCAAGGACAGCTCAGAAATCCTTATTCCAGGAGTCTAGTGCTTCCTTTGGTGGTTTATTCCCTTTACTAGAATTGCTCAGGAACCACAACCCATGTCTTTGAAGATTTAATGTCTAAGAGATCCAACGTACTAACCAGAGTGGGTCTGGAATAGGCTCAGAGTTTATACCTAGGATCAATACTTGCTACCCAGGATACTTCCTAGGAAAAAGTTTGGCTAATCTCTGTAGCCTCCACAAAGTTAATTTAAAGAAACTGACAGCTGTCATGGACTGCAGCTTAAATCCAGCAGCCCAGTCCATAAAAGACTTGTTTGTAACACAAGTTCATCTTAATCACAGATCTTTATCTATTATTGTGATGTAAAATACACACTGGTCAGTTACTGCTTTCTCTGTGATGCACTTCAGTTGTGTGCTGATAAAACGCTATTTGTTTTAAAAAGGTACCAGAGTAATCGAAGTTGTCTTAGTTATCCCCTTCTTGTGCACTATACAGAGTTTCAGAAAGTTACTAGTAGTTACTTTTAATAGTGTAAAAATCTATTCTTCTACTGAAGAAGTTTTAAAACGTGTTAAGTGGTCAGACTGTTATTTCTAAGACTTCGGTTTCACATGACATTGCAGGTACCCGGCTGTCCCTAATAAGCAGAGCCTCCCAAGCTAACCTCCCAAGTACTCCTTAAAGATCTACTGGACACTAAATATGAGCAAAATAATAGTGGAAATAAAAACAGAACCTCAGTATTCCTGCCTGAATATACACCTGAATACCTTCAGTTAGCATTCAGTTAAAATGCTCACTGAAACAGAGTTAAAAATGAGATACGAAGCAATCTCACTTCCAGCTGAATGCTCACGCCCTCCTCCCCCTCCCCACCCTGGTGGGAAGGGGAGGAGAATAAGGCGAAAAAAAGGTAAAACCCATGAGTTGAGAAAAGAACACTTTAATAACAAAAATTAAGCAAAATATAATAATGAAATAAAGAGAGGAATAAAACTGAAGAAGCACAAGTGGTGCACGATACAACTGCTCACCACGTGCTGACCAATGCCCAGCCCATCCCCAAACAACAATTGGTGGCTTCCAGTCAACTCCCCCCAGTTTATATACTAACCATGTCATGCTGTGATATGAAATATCCCTTTGGCTAGTTCAGGTCAGCTGTCCTGGCTGTGCTCCCTCCTGGCTTCCTGTGCAACTGCTCACTGGCAAAGCATGGGAAACTGAAAAGTCCTTGCCTTAGAGTAAGCACTACTTAGCAAAAACATTGATGTGCTACCCACATTATTCTCAGACCATATCCAAAACACAGCACTGCACCAGCTACTAGGAAGAAAATTAACTCTATCCCAGCTGAAACCAGGAAAGTATCCACCCCTATTCCATACCATTCACGTCATGCCAGGTCCCAAACTTACCAACACACCATCACCTTTCCTGTTTTTTGATATATACACACAGATATAGTTCCCTTAATCTATGGACCTTCCCTGTAAAAGTCCACTGAGTTCATTTATTCCATGACTTCGGGCTCCGCCTGTTGCAACAGTCTTTCAGAGAAGTTTCAGATGGTGTGTGGTGGTGGACTGTTACATTCTGAAGCCAGTTCTGACGCAAAAGTTGTAAATGAGGCTAATCAAAAATCATTCACAAGTCTTTGCCTTCCCCAAATTAAAATGGGCTTTGAATATTATAGTCTGTAAAATCTAATACTGTAATTTTTCTCCTTTCCAATAGGAATAAATAAAATATTTTGTGGAAGAGGATTAATACCAAAATCTTAATTAAAATATAACTCCAGTGTCATATTGAGCTATTCAAGTTGTTCAGGGTGAGAAAGTTGTACCCAGTTCCTGATTTAGGATTCTGGGTTCATGCTACACTTATTCCTGTATCCTGAGTTGGTCTGCTAGGACAGTCTCAAGATTCTGTTCCCCATACTTTTACAAAATACCTCTAGGAGAAAAGAACAATCTGAAACTTCAGCCAGAGGATCAAAAAGTCCCCAGGGTAAACTGTCTGTGATTTCCAACTATCATATTCAAATAAAAATCAGGCAAGGAAACCAAAGCCCTGCTTTAGTGAGCATGCAATCTAATATCAGCAGATTCAATGCAAATCATTAGGAAGCACATGCAAATTTAAGAGCAGATGGTATAGCCAGTGAGAACAGTTTTGTAATTTTGAGTAAAATAAGTTATTCTGTGGTCAGTTTGGAAGAGAATGGTTGCTTATTGCATACACAGTGAATGGGTGTCTCGTGCAGAGATTAGAGAAGGTAAATAAAGGCACAAAAAAGGCCAGTGAAGCAAAGGGAAATTAACTTGCTTATAGTGAAGCCTGATTAACATCCAGTATAAAACACTTAGCCAGGTACCCAGGCTGCAGAGCAAGGGAGAGGACTGTGAGATGGCAGCAGAAGAAGGGCGACTCCTTCAAAGTGTAGCAGCTCCATCACAAAGGATGCTCCTCCGGCTGCAGGGCTAGTGTCCTGGGAAAGGCGGCAAAAGGATTGCAACAGATGGAGAGGTTGCCCTAACGTCACTGTATCAAGCCACATAGTAAATTATTGCATCATCCTTCTAAGAGATGCAAAGTTTTGAATACTCAAGAAAACCCATCTAAAAGTAGACAATTGTGATATTTTAGGGAACTTCATACTCAGCATTATGTCAGCAGCAACCCCTTTAAGACATAAATTGGGACAGTATAGCTGAATATATGGTAAAAGTTCTGGGATTTTGTGCAGAAATAAGCAATATCTTATCTGAAGGCATTTTTCAGCAACAACATTACAGCAACAATATTCAGCAACAATATTCATAAGACTATAACGGTCTGAAAAAGTATTGTAACAAAAAACGTCAATTGTTTCTCTCCTTTCCCTACCCTCATTTTTCCATTTGTCTACCTCCAGAACCTTTAAATAATTGTATTTTTTTCCTAAAACAATTTGTGGGAGTATGTCCAACTTTATGAACCCAGATTTCATTGCATACTGTCTACCTTGCAAAACTGAAGAAAGACTAGAAGTTGTGCACAGAGTTATTGGGATTGCCTGCACCAATATGGGATCTTGGGATCTTTACCTCTTCCTTTTTTTTTTTTTGTCCTTCATCATTTATTCAGTCCATTCTACATGGGAAGGTCTCAGACTTGTATAATATTGCTCAGGAAAGATTATAGAAGCCTAAAAAAATCAAAGAAATGCCATAGGAAATCATGCTGTTACAACAATGCTTCTCAGGGTTGGGGATGGTTATTTTTATTCAGAATCTGTGAGAGTGTTCTGCAGCTAAGAGACATTATGTTAGGCAATGTTGAAGATGGACATCAATAAACCCACAGAGAATGCATGTGTGTCACGCTATTTCCTAATACTGCAAAATATTATGCCAGAATTAGACTCAGTTAGAACAGAAATTCTGCGAGGACAGAAGACAGCACAGTGAAGCAGTGTTGTGAAAGTTTGCAGATGTCTTTCTATGTATTTCGTGTGAACTAAAGCTGTTGGTCCTTCCTTTTCAGGAACATCCTATTTCCACGGAGAAAAAAAAGAAAAAAGAAAAAGGAAAAAAAGGGCATGAGTAAGAAACTGTCAGTTGTATGAATCCTTTAATAAAGGATACTGAGCTGCTTTGTTAAAAGGCTGCAATTACTTCTTTTCAGAGGAAAATTATGTGGGATGAATTAAGACGTTCCCTTACTGTAGTGATTTCCAGGACTTAGCAATTTCATGTCATTCATAATGAATACCAAGCTGAAAAGTTAGCCGACTGTTGTTGTCTTCCTTTAAATTTGTAAGAAAAATTGCATCGTGTTCTCAGTTACCAGAAATAAAAGAAGCAATCTGGAAACACCAGATGAAGTGAAGGCTGTCCCAAAACATCAGAAGTCTCTCTGCATTTACTCCATGTTATTAGCAGAGGGGAGTAAATTTGGCACTTCATTCAGCAGGCTTTGTACTGCGAAGAGGAAGGTGATGGAGGCCATCGGTAGAAATCACCAGAAGGTAGACTAAAGAATCGTCAAAGAATCATAAAATAGTCTACTGGTAGATCTTTAAGAAAAAAAGAGCCAACTTAGTTTTCATGAAATGCAAGAGGAAATAATGAAAAAAATGTAAATTTTTTATAATTAAATTTTCAAAAAATAAAGGCATTACAGAATACCAGAAAATAAATATGAATAACAGATGATGTCTGTAGCATAAATTTGATGTTGGAACTCATATCAAAATAGTTTTCAGCCTAATGAGATATTTTGAAATTTCAAAGAGAATTCATGCTGAGAAGGAACAAAACGTCAAAGGTTTGAAAATTTTCATAAAACAAAAATCTGGAAAAAATTGTGCTGGATCAGTTGAACAATTTTATTATAATAATACAGTGATTTTTTTCATTTCTAAACAAGAATAATTTAGAACCAAAATACCCTTAGAAATAATAAAAAAAATAATAATTCTGAGAAGACATTGAAATATCATGATTTAAATATAGCTCTCATCTGCCTCATAACAGTTTGGTTTCACATATGAAGGAAATTATATGAATCAGCCATGGCCTGTTTTTACAGATATGGTTGCATCCTATGCCATGCAACTGAGGTCCAGAATTCTCCTAGTGGAGCACCCTTGCATAACCAGCTAACTCCATAGATGGCACAGTGAAATAGAAAGATGCTCTGTAAAGGTCAGACAGCAGAGTTAACTCTTCTCTTTCAGTAGAGAATGGAAACCATGACAGAAGGAGCAGGAAAGATCCTGTCATGTGACATCATTGTAGTCCATTTCCATTGACAAAACTCCACAACGTAAAATTCATTATAAGCACACCAAAAAATACAAGCCGAATCTCAGAAATAGAATCATAGAATCATAGAATAGTTAGGGTTGGAAAGGACCTTAAGATCATCTAGTTCCTTCCCCCCTGCCATGGTGTCATGGTTTAAGCCTCTCTAGCTCATGCAGTATCTCTCTCACTCACTTCTCCTTCTTTCTTCCCCCTGCTCCCGGAGGGATGGGAAGGAGAATCGAAAAGAATGCAACTCCCGCAGGTTGAGATAAGAACAGTTTAGTAACTAAAGTATAACACAAGACCACTACTGCTACCACCAATAATAATAATGACAAGGCAAATACAAGGAAAGAATACAGTTGCTCACCCAGCCCAATACCAAGCCCGACCCAGCAGTGCACCCCCACCCTTCTGGGTCTCTGCTCCCCGTTTTACATCCTGGGCATGACATGCTGTGGTATGGAATAACCTCTTTGGTCAGTTTGGGTCAGGTGTCCTGTCTTTGCTTCCTCCCGGCTTCCCCTCCTCCCTGGCAGAGCATGAGGCTCAGAAAGTCCTTGGTCAGACCAAAACATCACTAAGCAGTAACCAAAACACTGGTGTTATCAGTGCTGTTCCCAGGCCCAAAATCAAAAACACAGCACTGCACCAGCTACTACGAAGGAGAAAAATGACTGCTACTGCTGAACCCAGGACACACAGGCAGGGGCACCTCCCACTAAACCATGCCACCCAAGGCTATGTCCAACCCAGCTTTGTACACCGCCAGTGATGGAGCATTCACAGCTTCCCTGGGCAACCCATTCCAGTGCCTCGTCACCCTTACAGTAAAGAATTTCTTCCTCATATCCAATCTAAACTTCCCCTGTTTAAGTTTGAACCCGTTGCCCCTTGTACTCTCACCACAGTCCCTAATGAATAGTCCATCCCCAGCATCCCTATAGGCCCCCTTCAGATACTGGAAGGTTGTTATGAGGTCTCCACGTAGCCTTCTCTTCTCCAGGCTGAACAGCCCCAACTTTCTCAGCCTATCTTCATACGGGAGGTGCTCCAGTCCCCTGATCATCCTCATGGCCCTCCTCTGGACTTGTTTCAACAGTTCCATGTCCTTTTTGTGTTGAGGACACCAGAACTGCACACAATACTCCAAGTGAGGTCTCAGGAGAGCAGAGTAGAGGGGCAGGATCACCTCCCTCAACCTGCTGGTCACGCTCCTTTTGATGCAGCCCAGGATACGGTTGGCTTTCTGGGCTGCAAGTGCACACTGCTGGCTCATGTTCATTTTTTCATCAACCAACACCCCCAAGTCCTTCTCCACAGGGCTGCTCATCACAGAAAAGAAGCACCTATATTAATGAAATTGATAAAATCAGATAAGCCAGAATGCTTATGCAGAAAACACAGGGCAGTGGTGCCATTGATTTTTTGCGATCAAAGGAGAAATTGATTAGTTAATGCATTTCAGCCTCAGAAAAAACATTTTTTTAGTCTTTCATTTAATATATAGTGCTCTCTAATCCAACAGCCACTACTTGAAACGGTCTTTTCTTTCATAGAAATAAAAATGGGTTTCAAAGGGTGTTGCAAAGAGCACCTGTCTAAACTTCTTCAAAAGCTAAGACAATGTCATATGCTATCCTATACAACAAGTATGGTAAAAAAAATATATGAGATGATCCATTCAGTTCTACTTATGTTCAGCCTTGCATGTACAGAGCTAGGATGACATATAAATGAGGACTGCGGACTACTTTGTGCAATCTAAGTGAAGAAGTCTTCTAGATATAGTCCAGTATTTTCATCATCCTACATTATCCAAATCAGGAAAGTGATTCTTTCATGCATATATCGAGTTTTTCCAGCCCTACTTCCTTTTATAAGCCTGTAAATCATATAAATAACAGCATGTAGAGGAAGCAGTTATTTTTAACTAATGCGAAATACATCCATTGACAACTCTCTTTTTATGTACACCCTTGGTAGATCACAAATAGCACACACAGCAAGTGATGCAGAAGATGCTTGAAAAAGATGACTGTAAAAAAATTACTGCACTGCCAATGTATACATTGTCGTGGTTTAAGCCTCTCTAACCACGCAGACTCTCTCTCAATTACTCCCCCCTCTTTCTTGCCCCCCACTCCCGGAGGGATGGGAAGGAGAATAGAAAAGAATGCAACTCCCACAGGTTGAGATAAGAACAGTTTAGTAACTAAAGTATAACACAAATCACTACTGCTACCACCAATAATAATAATGACAAGGCAAATACAAGGAAAGAATACAATTCTCACCACCTAAAACCAAGCCCGACCATGCAGTGCACCCCCCACCCTTCCAGGTCTCTCCTCTCCGTCCTCCATCTTAGGCATGACGTGCTGTGGTATGGAATAACCTCTTTGGTCAGTTTGGGTCAGGTGTCCTGTCTCTGCTTCCTCCCGGCTCCCCTCCTCCCTGGCAGAGCATGAAACTCAGAAAGTCCTTGGCCAGACCAAAACATCACTAAGCAGTAACCGAAACACTGGTGTTATCAGCGCTGTTCCCAGGCCCAAAATCAAAAACACAGTGCTGCACCAGCTACCAAGGAGGAGAAAAATGACTGCTGCTGCTGAACCCATGACAACATCTAACATCACACTTTTCGGTGTGTTTTAGGATATATTTTGTTAGAGTAGGAAAGGGCATCCAAGCATAAATATTGGGAGATCCAACAGGATTTTGGATTTTTGGAGCTAAACATTTTCCTTCCTGCTGCTGTCAGACAACTCATCCTTACAACTAACATTCTGTGAGGTTAACTATATTCCTCTTTAAATGATGATGCAATTATTCCAAGCAAATTCATGAAACAGGCAGAATAATGCAGGATACTTAATTGTGTTCTCTGTGGAGTAGTGTGTGCGCCAGCTGGTCCATTTTATACTATGTTCTCAACTAAGAATCAAAAAAAAACCATAATGCTAGAACCTCAAGTCAATACTTCATGATGGTCAATGATCAGAGAAGAAAAAGAAACAGTAAAAAATGAATGTAGAAAGGCTGAACTAATAGTATTAAAAGAGTAAAACAGACCATTTTCTTAGAGTAGAAGCTCTTAATTGAAAAGAAAGTCATCACAGACCAATTGGAATCTAAGAAAAAAAGATTTAATTGATTTTGATGTAACATTTCAATGCTAAGGAGATATTTAGAAAACTTTAAGACTGAAAAAAATGTCTTGGGAACAGCAGGTCATAGAAGAACTTTAGAAGGAAAATGCAGTGAAGGCCAGCATAGTTCTGGGCTGCACGGTGAAAACCCTGCTGCCATGATGCCTGCTTGAAGCACTATGGGAGCTCACAATGATTGCAGAACACCACAGAAAAATTGGCAAACAAAACCAGGACGTATAGGAGACACGACAGCATTGTGAGTTACAAGTAAAGAAAACATTATGCCCACCCATCATGCTGAATTGAGTAGTGCAATGGAGGCTGGGAAGAGCCCATATAAGAGCAAGCAGGAGAAAGTAGTCCTCTGCAGTAAATCCTCCTGCTATTTTCTAACATCGCTGGACAGACTCCTCCTTTTTGTGAGGAGCTTTTGAAATCTTATTTTCTCCTGGTTTTGACTCTTAAGGTCAGTTTCTCTTCCTGTACAGCAGTTCACTTGATGAATTAAAAATATCCACCTGTTACACTGTCATTTTTATATCTTTCACCTTTTTTCACCTGCTTGTGCTGCTGTCTTCAAAAGAGGAGCAAAAATTAATGATTCTACCATGTTCTTACCTGGAACAAGCTTCTATTTTAACTTTTCCTTTACACATAGTATTCATCCAAAATCTGCTCAAAAGGATGTGTGCTGGGTGTGTGTTTTCACATCTACAAAGGAAGAACACAAGAGATGACTGTCTGCCTTCAGTTAGTAAGCTGTATTAGGATCTGGAATAACCATGTGACTGAATGTTCCATAGTTTCAACCACTGAAAACAAGAGTGAATGAATCAATGGAAGGTGGGGTTCTCAAAAAAATGCTGCATTCACAGAAGGAGACTGTTACAATAATTTATTTCTATATTTGATTTCACTGGCGTTTATCCTTCCAATGTGAAGTGGTGTGTAACTTCAATAAGTCATTGCATTCAGATTCAGAATGCAAATCTTCAGTGTTGATGGGAAAATAATCTCACTTTTTGCCATTATTTAATGACTTAAATTTTATCACAGGAGGAACTGTGTGAATGATAGAGGGCTTCAGTTTGTCAATAATTTATAGATTTCAAAATATGGCTTGGTTCCAGTTGGAAAGGAATCTTTTCACATTTACATCTGCAAAAAACCCAAACCAAAACAAACAAACAAACAAAAAAAAATAGTTCAGGGGATGTGGGAGAGAAAAAGATTTTTTTTTTTTAGTAATTAAAATAATTTTATTTCACTGTTCAACTTCAAAATGTGATATATTCAAAACTTGATGTAAAAGAAAATAGAATCTGAAAATCAAAACTGTTTTGCTAAGCGAAAACTGAAAAGTTTTCATCAAAAGTATAAAAATGAATTATTGTTGGAACTTTGTCCCTGCTCTTTTAAGATGAAAACCCAGCCAAAAATACATTATTTCATTAAATAATTGGATTTCAACAAGATGACATAATATGATGGAGTATGATTCTAGCTAAGTCTCTCTCAGCTTGTCTCATAAATCCAGACTAATAGGATTCTCAAAGCAAATACTGAGAAACACCTAACAACAGCCCCTATAATAATCTGATGGCTACTCTGAAATTTACCTTCCCTACACATTAAAATCCTTCTTTTAATTTGGGGATTACAAAGTAGAGGATTGGAAACTTGATATCTATATTGCTCAGTGATTTTAAATGAATATATTAGAGTCTGATTGCATTGCAGCAAGCTCTAGTGGTAACAATGTGAAAAATCAATAAAGCAAAACCATAAATGGAAGATCTAAACAGTGATCTGCATTGTAGCATAATTTACCAATAACTTAACCACTCCTGATGCTACAATAAGGGAATGTCTTTTCCAAGAGCAGCATTCAAAACTTAAAATTTCTAGTAGCCCATTTAAAACAAGTATATGATACCTCATTTAAACTTATGTTAAGATCTGCACTTACAACACCTGTGATACATTTTGGGAACTAAACATAGTCCTGAATTTAGCCCAGTAGATCAAGCAAATGTCCATATATAACCACGTAAAACATATATAAAATACAGGTTTACAGTTACTTGTTGAGAGGGGTCTTTTTAAATGTTCATTTTTAATGTATTTTTCTTTCTGAGTTCCAGTATCCTGGTTCCAGCTAAACAAGCAGTCATCTTTTCTACATATTTATTCTCATTTCCATACAGAACGTACTCCACATGCAGTTACTGACAGAGATATTCTCTTCACAGCATGATTCCCCCCAGTGTGTTTTATCCACTGCTGCAGTGAAAGGAGTTTTTCCTATGCACTGATGGAGACACTTTTAGGGGAAGTGTCTCCAGAGTGCAGATGCATTGCAGAAAGCTTTATGATCATACTTAACTGAACCTGTTGATAAATGCTGTGGCAGTGATATTACTGAGGTGCAGGGAATTCCAGTCTCTCTCTCTGTCCTGGTTACATAGGTTCCCTTCCTTTGGAAGGAGCTAGCAGAAGAAAAGGGGGCAGTATTGACTTGGACTTGACATATGGTGTGAACGTAGCCTCTTCTGGTGCCTTATTCAAGTACAGTGCAACACAGACAGTGGTGCATCATCGTATCACAGGGCTCCAAGGGAGCCTGGGTATTAGCAGGGACACTTCTAAGGCACCCAAGAGCAAATCTTACAAAGAAGAATGTAATTTAGCCCTCATGTCAGGTGGTGGCAGGGAGGAGAGTGCTTGGCTGGGATCAGATCTCAAGGATCACCATTTCGGACCTATGTGCCATTCTTGAAACCCTAGTCCATGTATAGGTCTGACTGTAAGGGTATGCATCTTTATATAAAGTGTATGTTTTATACAATATGTCTGATACCATCTTACAGGAGACAACAGGAAGATAATAGGACTTAATACATATGCATCACTAGCACCTACCTTCTGAAAGCAAGTAAGTCCGAGATTGCTGAAACAAGGGATGAACATGGGGAAGACAGGATACAGAGAGCACAGTAGAAAGGCATAGAGGAAAAAGTTTCAGCAGCATGATCAGGGCACCACAGCTGAAAACCAAAGCTGAACACTTCATTTCCAGGACCACTAGATAGCTAAGTTCCTTGGAGCAATGAAGGACCCAGCTACTTTGTCCCACATCTGTTTTGTTTCTGCTTTAATCAGAGCCTTTTGTTGTTTTGTCAGGAATGAAAAAAAATCTCTCAGGATGCCATTCTCAAAGCCAGCTTTTCCCTATTCTAGTTGTTCAGTAAAAAGATTCAGTGACAGAATAGATCTGAGCACACTTAGTACCTGGTGCATTTGCCTAAGAAAATTCACCTGAGAGATAAGAGAGAGAAATGCATAGGTGGGACACTCAGAAACCCTTTATCTATGATTTAGCTCTATTTCACATTTGTTGATGTTTATTTATGGTCTCTATCTGCCTATTGTTATCAGGCTTCTTGTATAATTAGACTTTGAAATTCCATCAACTGAAAAGTTCTTCAAGACAAAACAGTAGGGCTTGGAGGATTTATGATTCTCCCTCCCCCTCCAGGTCTATAAAATGTTGTATGAAACTGTGTTGTTGCTGTCTCAAAACTAAAACTACTTAGGACTGTTCATAAGAGCTCCATCAATACCTCATGAAAATTAATTTTCAAAGGCTTTTGTGCTCATCTGTACACACTTGCCCTCACCAATCTTTCACTGCATTGTGTTTCCAAGATGGCTTGAATGGGTTCACGTCATACTTTTTGAAGATGGAGGTGCTGTAGAAGACATGTTGTTCGACGTGCAAGATAGATCTATGCAGACACATATATACACACATCAAAAAAATAAAAAACCAACAAAACCAAAGGAACATGAAGCAGCCATGCTAGAAATGTCAAACAGAAAGACTTTGCCAGCATTTTACCATGTTGATTTTACTTTTATTTTTTTTCCTTTCCTTTATTTTTATTTTTTTTAAATGGAAAACTCAAAATTTCCCATGCAGAAAAAACATTTCTGACTATGGCATTTTAGTATAATTATAAAAAGCTGGGAAGATATACAGAAGCCAGAAATATAGGCAACAAAAGAAAACGTACCATGGAATTTGTTGTACATGCTGAGTTATAGTGGAGAACAGAGGTAAGAAGCTTAATTATTCCCTTGGGCTAAATATTGCAAGAACTGATGAATTATGCGAGTTTTAATGTTTATTATGAAAACAGTGTTTTTTGTTTATAGATAGTTATCTCTTCACGTTTAAAAAGACTGTTTTACTTTTTAATGTAAAAATAATGTATGAAAGATAAATATTTTCCTTTTTAACGGGTTAGAAAACTTAGCAAAGAGCATGTTAAAATTCAAGAATAAACATTAAAGAATTGGGAAGTGACATTTGCTAGGATTTAGTGCAGAAAAAGTTGTTCAACACTTCATAATCTTGCTTATTGCCTTTGTGAAATTCTTCTGGAGAAGCAACTATTTTGTACAAATACACCTTCCGTGTCACATAAACATGGTGGGATGGCTCCTATGGTTGCAGTGTTGGAATTGAAGGTTACAAGCTCTACAGAAAAGACAGGCCTGGCAGACAGGGAGGTGGAGTTGATGTTTATGTGAGGGATAGGCTAGAGAGTATGGAACTCTGTCTGGGAACAGGTGATCAGTCAACAGGGAGTTTGTGGGTCAGGCTTAAAGGGAGAACAACATTGGGAGACATTACTGTGTGGATGTGTTACAGACCACCTGATCAAGAGGACTCTGTGGATGAAGTGGATGGGAGGTGTCCCTGCCCCTGGTGGGGGTTTGGAATTTGATGATCTTAATGTCATTTCCAACCCTAACTATTCTTTAGTTCTATGATTCTATGTCTTATCACATAATACCCTAACTGTGTTGAAAACAATTTACAGAGGTGAGATGGATTTCATTATGAGGAAGTGGTCAAAAAATTCATTTCAGTTTCATGAAAAATCTTGTTTCACTGGCATGAAGATAATTCTGTCTCGTACTCAGTAGTGCTGCAAACAGCTTATTTTATTAAACTAATGGAGCACTACTTACTAATCAAACTACTATAGCACTAACTTACAAATAAGTAAAACAGAAACAAAGTCTTCAGTAGGTCTTCTGAAACATAAAATTAAATTAGCCCCTTGAAGTAACATTTGAGCACGCAATTCATAATTCTGTTGGCTCCCAGCATCTCCCTTAGGAGAAAAATAGTGACTTCATGTTATGATAAGGAGAAAATTGTTCTATAAATGCTTAAGATATCTTTCTGCTCCATAATCAACCTGGGTCAACAACCTTTACAGTCAGTTTTTCCTTCTTTCCCAATACCACCATTGTCTTTGTAATCAAATTAAGCAACTGGCAAGGATAATGTATGGAAATACCTATTGTTTCTCTCTAGCAGATTCCAAGATTATTATTTTTTGAGTAAGAAAAACCCATGAAACTAAATCTAATGCAGTACCCAGATATCACTGAAATAATAGTCTATTTTTCTTGACTGCTTCTGTTAACCAAAAACTATGGGTTTGTGAATAACATAAATATGGAAAGGCCTTTTTTAGTAAAGAATTATTTTTTTTTTTTTTTTGGAAAAACAAACTTCTGGCAAGGATTTCTATCAAATGCTTCTTTCAATAAAATGTCATCTGTAAATGACACTCAACAAAACACAACAGAGCAAAGGATCTGGTGTCTTCCTATGATGGATGATTTCTCTTTATGGATGATTTCACTTGATATATTTGATGACCTATTTTAAACCAATTCATTGGAATCTTTTGCAATGATCTTCACTATAAAATGTTGATTATTATATTCTATTATGCATAGAAGAAAGCTATTTGCAATGTCCAAAAAAGCTCTCCAAAAAAAACATCCTGAGGACAGGGGCCACCATGCATGCTGATTCTGTCAGGGGTTTGTCCAGAGAAGGGTACTCTTGTTAGTGAGAGACAGAAATCACCCTTTTGACCTTGGTCAACATGAAGAAAATGATCTCTGAAATAATGACTGTGAAATACATAATGAAAATTTAAGCTCAATGAATTTGCATGAACAAATGTTATGTGAGGTATGCAGGGAATAGAAGACAACAGTTTTACTATCCCAAAGTCCTTCAGAGTGTTTGTTTATGACCATGCAGGACAGCAGCCTAAATGTGAAGCCATGGATGAATACCACTCTGCACAAAGCTGAGGTAAACTGATACAATGATACTTAATTCTCAGGTTTAACTCTGTCATTATTACCTGGAAAATCTCACCTGCTTAAGATAAAGTCTTTAAAAATGATAAGGAAATAAGAAAAAATGATGCTGTTCAATAAACTATCTTCATCTGCTACAGCCTGCTGGGAATACCTTTCTGAATTGCCAGATTATGTTGCCAGAAAAGAAAATCTCTTAAGCCTATTTTGCCTGACTTAACTTTCTCCTCTGTTTTTATCTTATAAATTAGGATTTATTATTAGGCATCTCATCTACAGAAATGCTACAAATATGAGCCAGGCTTTAAAAAGCATTTCTGTCAGTCTTAAGAGAGGCAGATGAGAATAGTTGTTTGAGTGAGAGTCTTTTTCCTCATCCCTACTCACCCTTTGCTGCTGCAGAGGTCTGTGTCACAACCCACTCACTGTGTAGACTTCCAGCCATCGCAGCCCCCACTCCAAGTGCTCCAGACAGCAGATTTACAGCACTTTCCTAGCAAGTTTACTCCTCTTGCAACCATTCAGATGTTTTCTTCTCTTCAAGCTCTCATTCTGAATGTTTCTATTTATCTTCACTACTCTTTTTTTGCCTGCATTAGCTCTAAGTTTTTTCCCTTTGTACTTCAACTACCAGTAGGCATACTTGCATGTGTGCATACTCATTCTGTTAGTGTTTATAGCTATACAGAAAAATGTATAAACAAGTATAGCTGAAAGACAGAAATGGCATGGCGGGGAGAGTGAGTGTGCTAGCCACTGAGTCTGTAAATGCAAATATACCTGCCCAAGCTATACACTCAATATATAAAAATAATAAAAATAATTCATATGAGCAAACAATTTATAGGTTAAATCCCATTTTTGCTAAAGGAATCTGAAATATTCATAAACCTGCTGGGGAAAAAAAAATTAAAAAAGAGGAGGTCCCAGTTGTATGGTTTGTTTGTTAAAATTGATTTTCTATGAATATCATAATCTCATAGCAGCCTACTGAAATCAGTAAGTCTGCTGTTGGGTAAGTAATGTGTGCATTAGGTGAAGAAGGCAAAGTTCAGATCTCATTTAATCTTTAGCATAATTAGCATATTACTTTTGCAAAATCTTTATGTTTACATGCTATCCACATGGACACTAAAAGTGCAAGTCAGACTTTAAAAATTAAGGCCTGCTGCAAAATACAATAATTCAAAAAATTAGGCTGTTTTCTGATGGTTCTAATTCAGAAAAAAAATATCATCCTTACTATTTCTGCTATTGTCACAGAGACAAATATAAGTAAGTAAGATTTAGTCTGACAAGTCCTAGCAACATTTTTCAGCCATCTGATGTGGTGGGGAGGCATGCTAGCAGGTGCCAAGAATAGGACGTAGATCCTTGTGACCCATCTTTCTTCACCACAGTTCCTGTGGGAATTAGTAGACATAGACCATGTCCCTTATTCACATCATCCAGTTTAAGGTCCACATGAATGAATGAATGATTGATGATTAATTGTCAGTGATTAACGAAATGGTCATTGCAATTAATATTTACTTCTGTGCTGTGATTTTTTTTTCAGATTTCTAATCAAGTGAAGCTCAATCTAACATAAGGTACCCTTCCCAAACTTAAAAATGCAATCAAATAAAAAGAAAACCAGCAGCTGCTCCCCACTGAACAATAATGAGTATATTAAAAATTAAGCAAAGCAATACTCCATTCCTGATATAAATATCTGCCATCTTCATCTCACTCTCTCCCCCAAAACCCACTAAATAAGCAGGCCTTGCTGCAAAGAGTGACATGAAATCCCACCAGATTAAAATGCAGAGAAAAATTCAAACTCTTAAAGCCTAATTAAGGAAAAGGCAATCTGAAAACATGTTTTTCTTTTCAAAAGACAAGAAGGCAAGAAAGCCATGTGTTACAATGGCACCTAGCTCTGACTCTTTTCTTTCATAAATCTACCTAAAAGACAATCTAGGTTTTGCCTTCCCCAGGACATCTAGGGGACCAAAACATCCTTGCTGTGTCCAGGCGCCAAGAGACCCTGCCACCAGTGTGGCACAGTGTTTCCAGTGACCCACTGCGCCATCCAGTTTGTCTCACACCATCCAGGGATGCTGAATCTAGCAGATCCAGGAGCCAAGTATTGCTGGTACCTGTGAAGGTATTACACAGTTTTTCTGCCGTCTCTTGCAGCCACCATGCCCTTTCACTCCCCCCTCACTGTCCCCTGTGAACTGATTTCTGCCACCACGTCACAGCACTGTCATAATTTTGCTCTGCTGGTGCCACAGGTGACATACAAAGTCACACCTTGTGCTGTTGCTTGTTATTTCCATCAAGAGATTCTAATTATTTTTGAGGGAGCATTGTGAAACTTTTCTTTCAGTTTAGCAATTTCATTACTGTGGCTGTAACCATTTGGCCTTTATGCTCAGAGCCTGTCATTCTTCATAATGGGGAACGGGCCTTATATTCTTCGTATGATGTTCAGTTTCCTTGATGGTGCATACGGTTCCTTGGTTTTCACATCTGTCTCCAGTGCACTGATGTACACAGCATTTCTCTAAATTAATCACTGCATATAGACCAAACCTTTAAATGTTGCATTTAAAGGAGAGTATGTTGGTGCTAATTGTATGCTAATTATGCTCCAGAGATTATTACCATCTGGGGACTTGCTTATTGCTCTTCCTGGGATATGAGGTTTTATGGTAAGTACAAGGTGTACTGGTCATCTCTTCACTGGACCTTCTAATATGCAGTTGTAATTCTGACAAGGAAAAATTCAGTATGTGATAGTTCCTATAACATATTTTCTATTAAATAATCAGCAGATAAATACAGAAATAGTCTCATCAGCAGGCTACCTGTTCTATGGCAGAGAGCCAGGATAGAGTCACATTCCCTCCTGTTTAGCCTCAAAAAGTGATATATACAATCAAGAACAGTACTGAGAACATTTACAAAAGAATGGTAATAAGGCAGGAAGGTTTAGGTGCAGCAGAGGATTAAACAGTGATTCTTCAATCAGGATATAATGTATGGAAAAAAGCCTATGAAATTACATCAGACATGATGGAAGCAAAGTCAGAACCGTTGTCCACTGTGCCACATAACGCCTTAAAAACACCAATCTGGAGAGGGTTGAGAGAAATGCTCTCAAAGCAACTTCAGAATAAAAGGAGACTTTCACTAATGGATCATGTTATTACACTCTTGAACTCACTGCTACCAAGTGTGTGCGATGTCCACATGCATCCAGTTTCAAATAGTAACTAAACAAATTCATGGAAGAAAAATGTTTGAGAGACTATTAAACAGAAATATATAACTTCTGTTTTAGGAAGTCCTCCAAACTGATTTCTTGGCATTGAACATCCTGGGGGGCAGAAAAATAGGCTACATACAGGTCCTTTGGGCTACTCTGCGCAGCTGTTCTTGCAAAAAACACCACCGCTGCTCCAGTGGCAATGCAGAGTTTGAGAAAGTACACAAGGGCAGAACAAGCTTTTACGTATAGACATGCTTGATCATGTCCTTGTGACAGTTAAGGTACTACTATCTTAGAGTAACTACAACCAGATGCACAGCATCAAAGTCACAGAACAAATTTCAGCCACAAAAGAAAAAAAGAGTCTGAAATAGACTCTCCTGCCCAGGCAGCATCAATGTCTAAACAGAAGGAATATGGGACTAACCTGCCACATAAGCTGGAGAACTTCATAAACTGGACATGAGCAATGGGCATTCAGTGACTGGTTATATGTAGCCTGTGGCAAAAAGCTTCAAGATATGGTTTTGCTTAGATCAGCAAAGAGAAGATTCTAAGAAAAATAAGGATCCTCCAGCACCTGAAAGATTGGCTAGATAAAGGTGGTGAGCTCTGCCTCCCATACTCAGTGGGAATAGAACATGATGATATTAACTCCAGGACAATATCTATAACTATGAGTGAAATAATATTTGTTCCTTCTTCAGTGTCTTTCTGCGCTACTTCTTGCACGAAAGTACCCTTGGGAGTCTGTGGGTACAGGGCAGCTATAATCACTATGCAAAACAGTCCATGCCAGAGAATGATCTTTGTGAAATACAATTGCATACTCTAGTTTGCAGCCATAGTCTTCCCTTCCTTTGAGCCAGGAGCAGTCCAGTGAAGACAGAAAATTAGTTGGCACCTTCAGTCCATAAACCAAGACTGGATCTTACTGCAAGTTGCAGAAGGCAAACAAATATTCCTTCACAAGCAGTAGCAGAGAAACCCATACAGTCTGTGTGCGGCAAGCATCTATATAATTGTTGCAGCTCTTGTTTATTTTTAAAACTTATGAAAGGCCCGCATATTGTAACCTGAGTGCACAAGACTGACTATTTTCCTAGCAGTTATTTTTCTTGATTAGCAGAATAGAATCCTCTTTAATTTTTCTTGATGCTCTATAAACTAATAATGAGGCTCTTTTTGAATCGCTAGATATCAAGTGACACAGAAAATCATAATATTCACCATGGGACTAATAATTATTTCATTTAGGTAAATGTTCCAGCTCTGATATGACCAATATCTGATTTTCAAGGGGAAAGTCAGTATCTTGCTTAGGAAAGATGCAGACTGAAAGATGTACAGAAAAGGTTACAACCACAAACAAAGGAAAGACAATCTGCCTTCAGATCCAGAAACTTTGCTTTTTGAAAGAATATTACTGCATACTACAATATGTCAGGAGGATGAATATGAGGAATAGTGAAAAACTGTGGTAAATTACCTGGCAGTTTTATGATACTTATTTACTACAATATGCTAGCAACATTAATGAAATACATAGAAAGTGTTATCCATATAGGGAGTCAGAAAAAATAAAAGAGCATGACATATCCACTGAAGGAGTTGAAGATTATTTGTATAAAAAATTGTGAGAGATATATTTAATATGGCTGAATTTTGAGCAATAAAATTAGTGATTTAATGGGCTTCTGTTCTTTAAGGACCTTATGGGGGGGAAAGGACTTTGTATACAGGCAAAAATGTATTTTGAAAAAGTAACTTTGATAGCAGTAAGGTATTTGCATCAGCAGTGCCAAGGTCTACATCTGAACTTGTTTCCCAGGGAGACAGGATGTTTTTCAAGAAGAATATCATCACACCTTGAAATAGCAATAGACTCCCCTTGCAGAATAGAGAGAACAGCCAAGAACAGCTCGACCTTTATGTGAGCTGTTAGGTGGTTGGGCTGTGTTTATTTACCTGCTTGCTCTTAGCTGTGTAACTGAAAGCACGGTCCTTCATCTGAAGAACTTCACTTAGCCCCCAAATCATGGACACATAACATCTGTTTGCCTTGACTTCAGCTATAAATTCCAGCAAAATAACAAAGTGACTTGGCTTTTGAAACTGTTCTTCAAGGAGACCAAGGCTCCCTGGCTGACAACAGGCAGACAAAGCATCAAGTGCTTGTTTGTGAGACTGCTGAGGGCAAAACAGGTTTTCTCTTCTCTTCTCTTCTCTTTTCTCTTCTCTTCTCTTCTCTTCTCTTCTCTTCTCTTCTCTTCTCTTCTCTTCTCTTCTCTTCTCTTCTCTTCTCTTTCTTCTCTTCTCTTCTCCTCTTCTCTTCTCTTCTCTTTTCTCTTCTCTAATGGAGTACCTATGAGGTGAGGGACCACACAAAAGTGGGTAACACTCTGAGTAAGCTGAATGGAGCAAAGCATAATGTGATGCATCTTTACCTACCCTTGTCAAAATTAATCTCAGAAACTCCAAGGAGTTATAACTGGATCTAGCTAAATTAATTGTCTTTCTTGTATATACTTGTATATGAAATAAAGGGACAACAATATGTGGAAACCTAAGAATAAGTAATAGTGAACTGCATCTCCTTTAAACTGTGTATAAAATGGGGCAGAATAGAGGCTAGGAATTACGTCAGTGTCTTCAGTTTCCCCCAGTCTTGCCAAGTGTGAAGACCTAAGGCTGCGTAGAAAAAAAAAAGAGAGGGAACATCTTTTATCCTAAAAAAACCAATGTGGACTTAAAAAGAAACAGGGGCTCTGGGGCAAAGCAAATGCAGTGAAATGAAGGAGGCTAACCAGTCCCTTCATTCCAGGACAAAATGTGCTCTCTTCCTCCCTGAGAGAAATTTTCCTGACCTGCTTTAAAATTCCCAGGGCAGAAGGTTTGGCATCTTCTTCAGGGAGACTGTTTCAAGGTTTCACCTCCTTAACAGATAAAAACTTTTTCTAGTTTGCAACTCACTTCATGGTCAAAACACAGAATCAGAAATAGCATGATGGATTCAGTGACACGACCTGAGTTTTTTGTATGGTCAGAGTTGAGATGTGAGATATCCAAAATGGGTGAATTACTCAAAGTGAGAAGCAAGATTTCTCCTTGTCTCATCTCTCTTGTACATATCCAAGACTTCACATTTCTTTCATGAACTGTGTGACAGTCCCCTTAAAAATGTGAGAGTGACCACATGGGGTCAGACCAGAGTTCCTTCCTGCCTTTATCGTTTCCCCATCGCCTGCAGCCCATGCCTTATGAAGAATATGTAACCATGACAAGTGCATACTGACATTTCCCCCAAGGTATTTTTTCATTTTCCACTAATCCATGTTTTAATAAGCAAGGGTTTGAACTTGTGTTTTTATAACCACTGATGCATTTCTCTTCCATTAATTTGACTAACTACTTTGGACTGCCTGCACAACATCCTTGCAACAATGATTCCTGTTTTCACTGTCCAGTGAGTGAATAAATACCTCTTTTGCTCAGATCCTGCTACCTGCTTCTTTCCTCCCTTCTCCTCTTTCCTACAGAGGAGCTGCAGCTCCAGGAGTTTGGTAGAAGAAACAGGTCTGAATGAGATCGGTCTCTCTGATTTCTTATGCTGAGCTATCCTACACGGAGACAGTATTTCTCTCTTTATGCCACTGATACAAAATTTTCCATTGGCCACTTCTTTACAAATCATAGAATGATAGAATAGTTAGGGTTGGAAAAGACCTTAAGATCACCTAGTTCCACCCCCCGTGCCAGATGGACCACTCGGTAGATAAAGAACTGGCTGGATGGCCACACGCAAAGAGTTGTGCTCAATGGCTCAGTGTCCAGCTGGAGACCAGTAACGAGTGGTGTCCCTCAGGGATCGGTGTTGGGACCGGTCTTGTTCAACATCTTTGTCAGTGACATAGACAGTGGGATTGAGTGCGCCCTCAGCAAGTTTGCCAATGACACCAAGCTGTGTGGTTTGGTTGATACGTTGGAGGGAAGGAATGCCATCCAGAGGGACCTTGACACGCTTGTGAGGTGGGCTGATGCCAAGCTGATGAAGTTTAACCATGCCAAGTGCAAGGTCCTCCACCTGGGTGGGAGCAATACCAGGCACAGCTGCAGGTTGGGCAAGGACACCTCCCACTAAACCATGTCACCCAAGGCTATGTCCAATCCAGCCTTGAACACTGCCAGCGATGGAGCATTCACAACTTCCCTGGGAAACACATTCCCGTGCCGCACCACCCTTACAGTAAAGAATTTCTTCCTCATATCCAATCTAAACTTCCCCTATTTAAGTTTGAACCTGTTACCCCTTGTCCTATCACTGCAGTTCCTCATGAAGAGTCCCTCCCCAGCATCCCTATAGGCCCCCTTCAGATACTGGAAGGTTGTTATGAGGTCTCCACACAGCCTTCTCTTCTCCAGGCTGAACAGCCCCAACTTTCTCAGCCTATCTTCATATGGGAGGTACTCCAGTCCCCTGATCATCCTTGTGGCTCTCCTCTGGACTTGTTCCAACAGTTCCATGTCCTTTTTATGTTGAGGACACCAGAACTGCGCACAATACTCCAAGTGAGGTCTCAGGAGAGCAGAGTAGAGGGGCAAGATCACCTCCTTCGTCCTGCTGGTCACGCTCAACCAGACCACACATCAAATTGATGTCTCTCCAACTTAGAGACAAGGATGTTGTGTGGGGCAGTGTTGAACTCTTTGCACAAGTCCAAGTAGATGACATCAACTGCTCTACCCCTGTCCATCAGTTCCGTAACCCCATCATAGAAGGCCACCAAATTTGTCAGGCAAGATTTCCCCTTAGTGAAGCCATGCTGGCTGTCACCAACCACCTTGCTGTTTTTCACATGCCTTAGCATGCCCTCCAGGAGAATCTGCTCCAGGATTTTGCCAGGCACAGAGTTGAGACTGACTGGTCCATAATTCCCTGGGTCATCCATTTTCCAATTCTTGAAAATGGGGGTTATATTTCTCTTTTTCCAGTCAATGGGAACTTCGCCTGACTGCCATGATTTTTCAAATATAATGGACAGTGGCTTAGCAAGTTCATTTGACAGCTCCTTCAGGACCCATGGATGGATTTCATCAGGTCCCATGCACCTGTGCACGTTCAGGATCTTCAGATGGTCTCGAACCAGACCCTCTCCTACAGTGGGCCCAAGGTCTTCATTCTCACAGTCCCTGAGTCTGCCTTCCAAGACTTGGGTGGTGTGCTCAGAGCATTCACCAGTGAAGACTGAGGCAAAGAAGTCATTGAGAACCTCAGCCTTCTCCAAATCCAGGGTAGCCTGTTATCCTGATAGCTTCTGGAGGGGGCCCACATTGTCCCTAGTCTTTCTTTTATTTGCTATGTACCTATAGAATGCCTTCTTGCTATCTTTCACATCCCTAGCCAAGTTTAATTCTAAGTGGGCCTTAGCTTTCCTAACCTGATCCCTAGCTTCCTGAACAACATCTCTGCATTCTTCCCAGCCCTCCTGTTCTTGCTTCTACTTTTTATAAGCCTCTTTTTTCCCTCAAAGTTTCCTCAGCAGCTCCTTATCCATCCAAGGAGATCTCTTGGCCCTCCTGCAGCACTTGCTTCTAGTTGGGATGCAACACTCCTGAGCTGGCAGCAGGTGATCCTTGAATATCAACCAACAGTCTTGGGCCCCCCTGTCCTCTAGGGCTGTATCCCATAGTACCTTACTAATCAGGTTCCTGAAGAGGCCAAAGTCTGCTCTCTTGAAGTCTAGGGCTGTGAGCTTGCTGCACACTCTTCTCACTGTCCTGAGGGTCTCGAATTTGACCTTCTCATGATCTCTACAACCAAGGCTGGAGGGTCACATTCCCAATCAGCCCTTCCCTGTTGGTGAGGACGAGGTCAAGCATGGCACCTCTTCTTGTCGGCTCCTCTATTACTTGCAGAAGGAAGTTGCCTTCCACACAATCGAGGAACCTCCTGGATTGCTTGTGCCAGACTGTACTGTCCCTCCAACAGATATCAGGGTGGTTGAAGTCCCCCATAAGAACAAGGGCCTGTGACTGTGAGGCTGTTCCTATCTGTCTACAGAGGACTTCATCTACAGAGTCCTCTTGATCAGGTGGTCTGTAACAGATCCCAGCAGTAATGTCTCCCAGTGTTGTTCTCCCTTTAAGCCTGACCCACAAACTCCCTGTTGACTGATCACCTGTCCCCAGGCACAGTTCCATATTCTTCAGCCTATCCCTAACATGAGTAGTAACTCCCCCTCCCCACCTACTGGGCCTGTCTTTTCTAAAGAGCCTGTAACCTTCAATTCCAACACTGCAGCCATAGGGGCCATCCCACCATGTTTATGTGGTATCTATTATATCATACCCCCTTAGACATGCACACATCTCTAATTCCTCTTGTTTGCTCCCCATGCTATGGGCGTTTGTATAGAGGCATCTGAGCCGAGCTCAAAATGAAGCTGGCTCATTGGCTGGGGCGGCTGGAATATCTCTACATTGCTCCGACCATTTATTATAGGTGCTGGAAACATATCTGTGACATCAGGAAAAAATCAGTTTCTGCACTATAAAAGTATAAAAGGCTTTCTAAAATAGCATCACACAAATCTCATTAATTTTCAAGGAAACAAAGCACTTTTTCTTTTTTTTTTTAAATCCAGATATGTGTCAGTGCCTTGTTAAAGTCATTGCTGAATATTTTCTGCAAATTGAAGTTGTTCTCACATTGTTTACTCAGCCCATTTGCTCTGAGTGTTCATTGAAATCATGATAAGCTACATGAAGAGCCCACTTCTGCTACAAATTATCAGAGAAAAAACTACAAGCATTTCAAGATTTGCAAATATTTTGGGGTGTAGGAAGAAAGTGGACAATTGCTACTGCAGATAATGGAACTGTATTAACAAAACAACTTATTTAATGAGTATAGTGGTTTAAGTTGCAAATCACGCAGCCCACTCACTCACTCCCCCCTCTTTCTCTCCCCCCCCCTGCTCCCGGAGGGATGGGAAGGAGAATCGAAAAGAATGCAACTTCAATAGGTTGAGATAAGAACAGTTTAGGAACCAAGGTACAACACAAATCACTAGTGCTACCACCAATAATAATAATGACAAGAGAAATACAAGGGAAAAGAATACAATTGCTCACCACCTAAGACCAAGCCCGACCACATAGTGCACCCCCACCCTTCCAGGTCTCTGCTCTCTGTTTTGTATCCTGGGCATGACGTGCTGTGGTATGGAATAACCTCTTTGGTCAGTTTGGGTCAGGTGTCCTGTCTCTGCTTCCTCCCGGCTTCCCCTCCTCCCTGGCAGAGCATGAGACTCAGAAAGTCCTTGGTCAGACCAAAACATCACCAAGCAGTAACTGAAAACACTGGTGCTATCAGCGCTGTTCCCAGGCCAAAAGTCAAAAACACAGCACTGCACCAGCTATCAAGGAGGAGAAAAGATTGACTGCTGCTGCTGAACCCATGACAATGAGTTGCCTGTCTCTCTTTTTAAATAAATAAGCACAGATGCATAAGTGCATATTTACCAAAGATGTATAAGTACTAATCTAAATTCACATTTAATGTAGAATTTAAATTCACACTTAGATTAGTCAAGTTTTACTCATGTGTAGGAAAATTCCACTGCTGTGAAAGTGATATTTAATATCTGTATTTCCTCTCAGGTTGCCAATAGAATACAAAGTCACATCTTCAAAATTATGGCTGAGGAGTCTTTTCTGAGAATATCTTTCATTTTTTTCAATGAAAAATGTCTTTCTTCCCGCAGCCATTGATATCAGACAATCCGCCAGAGAGTAATTTTGACCATCACAGTCAGAAACCAGTTCAAGACAGTCTTGGGTGAAAAGAAGAGCAGAAAAGGCTGAATATATATCTGAGAGTTCATGCTGCTTGTAGAATTGTTATTCTGTTAAAATGCAAATCCTTGGGGGTGCACATTTTCATCACAAAAGAGGGTTGTTAATTTGCTGTGTTTACAGTATCAGCGGATTATTCTTTCTCCTGATACTCTGGTCATTTAATAGACCAAGTATTTTTGGTCATCATTAAGCCTGGCACTCCTGAGAAAATGCCTTCTGATAACCCAAACATTAAAAAAATGCAAATGCTGGGACTTCTAATGTCATATTCTGAGAAACTTGTGAAATTTTGCACTGAGAAACTACCAAATCCAGTGGCATCCCTCATTGTAACTGCAGATAGGACAGAGCATTCTTAAAGGGAACATTCTCAAAGAGTAACCACCATGTAATAGAGGAGATAACAGTACATGCTCTGTGACACTTTCTTATTGTCAATATGGAGTATATTCTTCTACCCAGGAGAGGTATTCCAGGTGGGAAACAGGAAAGGGTTGTTCCACAGAAGAAGCACAAGAAAGAAAGCTGGCCTCGTGGAAAGACACATTAGTGTAGCTCCTATTTCTTGTTCAAGGTTGCTCTGGTACAAGAAATACCTTAAGTGCTGCTGTGAGTGTGTATTACTGTTGCCACTACTGCCCAGTGAAAGAGGGTGGAGAGTAATGAAAACCATATAAAACCAAAGATCTTTTTCCTTTTTAATAAAAAAAGGGAGAAAGGCAGGGAATTTAAAACAAGTGAGCATCAGCAGGTCTCATGGCCCCTTTCTCTGTTTCAATCAAACCTTCAGATCGTGGGATCCTGACATTTCTGGAGGCACAGCTAGCCTTAGAGCCAGTGGGAAGTATGTTCTTTCCCCGGGAACTCTTTGTCATGCAGAAGAATTTCTCCATGACAGATAACACCACTGTTGTTTAATGCGGGTTGTAATTCTGTATTCTCAATGTAGTGTTTCTTGAGCCTTTAAAGTAATAAGAGCAAATTTGATGTAAGGAATACACCGCCATGGGCAAGGAGGGCAGTTATCTGCCCTGATTTGTTCTGCATCCCCCTAACTACTGTGATTCCCTGTAGGCTTCTGAACACTTATAAATCTGGGGTCTTCCCCTCCCTGTCAGGTCCAGAGTAGCAAGGGGAGGATTTGCACCGCACTTCAGTGCCCCCAGTGTGTGTCTGTGCATGCATGCATGTGGAGAGGGTGGTTTCCCTCGCTGTCCCTCGAGAGTAGCAGTGTGTTATGACATCTGTTTTTACAAACACAATAATGTTCAGCATGCCAAGAAGCCAGGACGGGTTTGATGGATGAACCCACTACAACAGCACGATAACATTCTGCGAGCATGCACAAGGGATTAAGCAAGACACCAGCCCACTTCAGAGAGGTCAGACTGTGCTCAGAATCTGAAAGGATGTAATATTAATGTCTATCTAATTGGTGAATTTGTCAATGCAGTGTTGCCATTAAACAGCCAGCCATCTGGACCCCAAGGTTTATGTGATCACAGCATTGTCAAAACAATGGCATTTCACTGACCTTAAGAAATTTAATTAAAATGTTGTATTGCTTTCCATGCAGTAAAGGTACACAAACTGTTAGCTAAGAATGAGGTTGCTGCAAGGGCTGCCTCTTCTGTTTGCCAAGTCTACAGTGTAAAATCATTTTTGCATATATACGTATTCCTGGTAAATCTAAAATAACATGTGCACAACACTGACCCCTAAAGAAAGACATTTTTCCTTTCTGTGTGTTCTAATGATTCAGCAGCAACCAGAAGAGATTTTTTCTAGAAAATAGTACTCTGCAATTCCATTCATCTCTTTTTGACTCAATAGCTTACTTAGTACATTCATGGTTCAATTTACAGCTCCGAAGCTGCTGTTGTAGTCCTCTATGTTGGAAGTAAATATTTCTAATATAGGAAATATTTCTAAGGGTAAAAGTAATTCTTAATACTAATATCAATTTTATTTATCCACAGTTATTAATGAGAACCCTGATTAGACAGAGCGGCACAGTCTTAGACACCTCCACCCACAAGATGAACTGGTAGTAGTGTTGTAGTAGTATTTCTGTCTATGCTTCTGGCCTCCAGCACAACAAAGAGAAAAGACTGCTAAAGACCTGCGACATTTTCAGTCCCTGAGCTCAGAGCCGTCGGTATGAGAACATATTCCTGGTAGGGTAGGAAGAAATAGGAAATACAGCAATGGTGTCTCCTCTTATGGGTACAAAAGGAGGGTTCTACCAGCAACACATATGCGCACAACTGAAACCAATGGCATTTTCTTGCCAGCTCTGTGGATATGTGTCTTGGGCTTCTCAGCTTCATGCCATGCTCTGTCTAGGTGTTTGCTGTTATTTAAAACAGTATTTTAGAGACCATGGTAAAAGCTAAAGAAAAAGAGGTCTCCTTTTTCACTTGCAGATCCCTATGGACACAGAAATGTGGTACATAAGGGATTTCCTAGTTCACTGAGGTCCCCTCTCCATATTGCATATCCCTTTTCATAAATTTGTTGAACAACATCTCAAAATAAGTTAGTATTTTTCCTAGCCAGACTGGGAGGTTGCTTGAGAACTTCAGTGTTCTCTTGGTTACAAACCTTCCTCTAATTTCCATCTTAAATTTATTCATGGCCAGCTCATACCCATTTGTTCTGGCGCCAACATTGCCTTTTAGTTTAAACAGCTCTTCCTTAGTGTTTACCCTCCCCATGAATTTATAGAAAGCAATCACATTTCTCTCAGCTTTTGTTTCGCTAGAATTAAACTTGTTTTTTCAAATCTCTCATAAAAAATTCACTCGTTCTTCCCCTGAACTCATTTTCTAGTCTGCTCCTTTTACACTATGAGTTCCCCTTTCTAGAATGGGGTAAGCATGGATGCAAGCAGTATTCTAGACAGTGTCTAGCAGATGCCCTAAAGAATGACAATGATACTGACTTTCTTTGCTGGAAATCTTCCATATTAGCTGATGCTTTCTTTTCTCATGGCAGCTTCACACAGCCATTTCCTCATTGTGCTGAAACACTAACACATTCTCTGTGGTCCAGTTTGTTTCTATGGAGGAGCCTGCAGCTCTTACCAGTTCACCAGCGCTTCATCTTGTTTTTTATACAGTTGTGTTTTCTTTATTCCAGTCTTCCAATCCACTTAGACCTTTTCATATGACATACTGCTTTTCCTTTCTTTTTGCTAGCGATTTTCAAACACGGCATCTGCAAATTGCATCACCGCATTCTCCTGTTTTTGTGAAGGGCAGTAATGGATAGAAGAGGAGCTCCTGTAGCTCTGTTACATCATATCTGCATGCTACCTATTCTCTCTTACCCTTGGGACCTCTTCTTAGACAACTAAAGTCTTCACTAATAATTTTTCACATAATATTACATCAGCTGCTTTACTGAATTTCAGATAAATAAGATATCTTCTTTCCTATGTCTGGAAAGTCAGAGTTTTAGTAACTTTTTTATTAACATACAATTACAATTTATCTTTGTTAGCTTTTTTATTTTGGTATTCTTTTCTCAATTTCTTCCATAATTATTTATTTTAATATGTATTTAAAAGCGAGGTGAAGCACTGGAGATTTATAATGTTAAAGTCAGAGTAGCAGACTATTAGAACCCCAGATCTTTTTTTTTCTGTTTGACTTGGTTTGGAGGAGTATTTTAGATAAAAATGATGCAGTCAATTCTGTAGCCATGTGGTAATGCTTCAAACTTGATAAATTTTAAAAAAGTATTGCACTATCCAGAATTCAGTTACTTCACATTGGTCTCCAGTCTTTCAGAAGTCTTATAAGCAATTTCGTTTGAAGTTACTGTATACAGTGAGTGCATACCAATGGGAAATGTTCAGCCTATACAAGAAGAAATACACTGCATTAATTCATCCTTTTCTATTGTGCTAAGGTGAGGTTAAAAATAACTATAAACAAGAAGTTTCTAAGTTAACTCAACTGTAGACCGTATCAAGATTTAATAAAATAGCACTTCAGGGCATGTAGGTGATACAGGATTTTACAAAATGTGTTATGAACTTGACCTGCTCTAATGCTTTGCTTTTGTCCTGGCATGTAAGAGAGAGAGAAACGCTTTCGTATATTATTTGGCATAGTCTGCATGTCACGATTACTGTTCCATCACTTGTGAATAAAGCACCAACTTCAGCTTCTTGTGACATATGTTTTTCATTGAGAGCTCACCTTTTAGAAGTAGAAACCATTGTAAAATGAAACTCTCATCCTACAACTGCTATCGTATCAGCACAATACCAGTACTTGAAACTACTGCATGTACAAGAATGTATCTTTCTTCAAACTGCACTGTAGAAAGTTGCTAAACATATGTATCTCATTTGATGACACTAGATCCTCTGCTAATTGCAAAGGACAGGCATTGTTTCAGTCCAGTAGATCTGTCCTGAGCATTTGTAATGAGTCATCAGCAGAGTGTGACAGAGCGATTTGAAATCAGACACTGATTAAAATGCCTGGTCACACACTGGGAATATTGTTAGTTAGTTAGAACAAAGTTTTTTCTTCTGTGAATCATTCCGCAAAACTGAGTGTCTTGAAGGTTAGTTGTAATGCATTTGTTTTATCCCAGTCCACCAAAAATGAACTCCAGAAACATTTCTCATCCGTGAATAAATTACCCTGTGGAGATCAGTCAGTGAGTGCTAGAACATGCTATTTAACCACCTTTGGGGAATTGGATCTTTTTCCAAATTCACGTTGGCTCTTTATTAACATGGAGTTTGGGGGTGGTGGTTTGTAATAAAGGTCAGAGCTGCTCATTAGAAACCAAAATGAAAAGTTGAAACAAGTTGATTCTTCTAGGATTACAGCTTATGAAAGTGAAAAAATAAAAACATGAATCTACATGGTAGTGGAAAGGAGAGCAATTGTACAGGGTTAAAACTTTATGTTACCCTCAAGTGAATATTCATAGAATCATAGAATCATAGAATGGTTGGGACTGGAAAGGACCTTAAAGATCATCCAGTTCCAACCCCCCTGGCCTTGGGCAGGGACACTTTCCATTAAACCAGCTTGCTCAAAGCCCTATTCAGACTGGCCTTGTGCACTTCCAGAAATGGGGCTGCCACTTCTCTGGGCAACCTGAGCCAGTGCCTTACCACTCCTCACAGTAAGAATTTCTTCTTTATACCCAACCTAAATCTCCCCTGTTTAAGTTTGAAGCCATTACCCCTTGTTCTATCACTACAGTCTCTGATGAAGAGTCCCTCTCCGGCATCTTTGTAGGCTTCCTTCAGATACTGGAAGGCTGCTATGCCTTCCAGTAATACCAAATTACTTCATAGCACAGGTAGGATCTCTTCCATGGGCTGGTTTGGTTTTGTTGTTTGTTTTTTTTTTTTACCTAAGAAAGAGGATTCAGACTAGGTGCTTAAGTTAGTACAAATAGACAGGTAGATGTACTTTCTGGTCTCAGTGCCAGAAGCAAGAAATCATTTGCTGTGAAACTTGAGTGCAGGGCAAGAATAAGGCTGTGAAGTGTTGACGGTAGACTATGTCACATGAATGCTGAATTTCTCAGTCTCTGGGTTGCCGTAGCCCTGGAGGAAAGGGAGATGGCAACTGTCAGTGTCTTTAGCATTCACAGATAATAATAAATATTCTTCTGTATTAAATCAGTAGTCCATGAGGATCCATGCTGCTCTGCTTGTTGACTGTTGATCTAGTTATGAGTGTCAGGTCTCTAATAAGGGATTGACATGCACTACGGAACCTGGGTGGCTGGCGCAAGGGAGGTCAGATGCTGCTCAGAAAAACCTAGTGCAGTTTTTGACACTAGGTCTAATCTTCTGCTGGTAGATATGAATGGTACTACTTAAACCAGTTTATCTGTTGTGAAGAACACATTTTGAAGCAGGAGCCTTGCTGGAGCACCATGTGAATGCTGCTGGGGAGTAGCCAACACTATGTTATTTCTGTCCCATCTCTATTAGAAGCACAAATATTTTCAGTAAAACATTTAAATATTGAAATGTTACAGACTTCGAAGATGGACACACAGAAAAGCCAGGGCTTTTTGACAGGCCAAATCCCCTGAACCCTTACTTATGTGAATAGGTCCTGCGTGGAGGACTGACAGGGGTAACTGCAGCAGAATTATACCCTGAGGATGATAGCCACACACGTGTGAGCTGTGAGAAAGAGCCCATTTTACAGGGCTGATTCTAGCGCTGTATACCAGCCCTTCACTGTCTACCCTCGCTAATTTGTATCAGCATTTGACAGCTTGTTGACAGCTCATTAGGAAAAAAAACCCCGCATGTGACCAAAGCACTCAGTGCAAGCAGAGAGATCTGCTCTCTAATTGTGAAATATATTGAATTCTGAAGCAGACATGGAACTGCAGGTCAGAAACCAGCCCAATTAGCATGTTTATTAAAATATTTAAGAAAATATTTAAATTTTTAACTAGTATAAAATATAACAAGAGTAGCTGCTCTTGTGAGAGCCTAAGTTGTCATAAGTTGCAAATCAGAGGAAACAGGATATGCTTTTGGATTTACTTTTTCCTGAAAGAAGATATGGTGCAATATCAATGGCTTTAAACCATGTCAGTTCTGTCATTGAACAGGAGCCATTTGGGGGCAAGTGTTTCTGGTCTCATTCCAGATTGTCATCAGCACTGAATGTGAACGAAGAGATTTATTGCACGCTTGCAACAGCAAAGGCAAAGCTGTGGTAAGCACTGTAAAATTCAACCACATTTGGCTCTCTGGATTTTTTTTTTTTTTTTTTTTTTTGCGTTAGTTCAATTTAAATTAACAGTTTGTTTTTGTATTTCTGGGTTAAGATTGGCAATTCTGTTCATTAATTTTGGTTCTGAAAGAGAATTCTTGAATTAAGGGTGTCATAGGTCTTCGTAATATAATGCAGAAACTGCAAATCAAAGGTGTAGATTTGAAACTTCTATGAGGCATTGCTGTATTCTTTTTTTCTTGCATGTGTTCTCTGAATTTCTTTGCAGCATTTGATAACTGGGAAACCAGGCACCTCTTCATGCAAAGACAACTTTTCTTCTTTGTTGCTTTACATTATTTTTGAACTCTTGACACACTTATTGAAACATCAAAGCAAATATTCAGACTAGGAGTGATTCGATACATACATGCAAATACAGACACCTAGCTTAAACCCATTAGGAAATATTTGTAATTTCTGTCGAGCAAAGATGAGCTGACTGAATGTTTTATGGACCCTTCCAGATGATGTGTTTATGCTGTGGAAATGTCAGTCCCCCCGGGTAAGCTGCAGGTCCTCTTTTCCAGCCCTGCACTCAACAAAAAGAGAAATGCTTGCACCAGGACAAACTAAATTATAATCTGTGCAGACCAAAGGGTAAATGCAAGTATCTGTTTGCCATGCAAGCTTTCCTTGGAGTCCCAGTAAAGGGTTGACCATTTATTTTTTAAAGTCTGACTTTTAATTACCAATTCAAATACTTGGTGGAAGGCAAGAGGATCCACAATTTTCTGTTTGAGTAAACTCAGAGAAAAAAAACTCTGAGTGTAACAGCTAATGCTCCATCTGAGGACACCAAGCAAAGGCCTTTGGGGTGATAAAATGCAGAAAGCACATTTTACACAGCAAGCTGTGTAGAACAAAATGAGAATAAAAGAACGGCTTTCACTATTAAGTTATTGAGAGTCGTATCCTGAATATGGTCATTCAGAACCCATATGCCTATTTAAATAAGATGCCATCAGGAGAATCTCCTCTCGATAAAGTATACCTTTAACAAAACAGCTAACAGCTCTGTGCACACGCTATCCTAAAACACTGAGCTTGAAATTTATATTAATGTCCTCTACACCTCATTCCTTTAGCCTTTTTACTACCCCTTTAGCATTATTTTCTTTTTGCTTATAGAATGACTGCAAATATTCATAGTTTGAGTTCTACAGCTAAACATGCTATAAAAGCATAGTTTTGCTGCTTCCTGGGGAATTAATTTGTATGATGCACTTATCATAGAACATGTTTTTAAATAAATCATGCAGCAATTGCATATGTGGGACAGCCCATGCATTCGGCAGGGTGGAGAAATTTCTCACTTTATTGCTGGCACTTCAGGTTCAACATTTTGCTCTGGTAGATCCGTACCTGCCAGTCGGCCTGCAATGATATGTGGTGTGTTGCTTCCCAGCAACACACACTCAGGTTGTTTAAGTGTCTGGTGCTCTGAATCTGCTGGATCACTTGGGGGGGGGGGGGGGGGATGGGATGATAAAAAATAAAAATAAAACCAAATAAAACAAATCTTCAGTACCCTTGTTGCTGAAAGGGAAACACTCACTACATTTCACTGCCATAGAAGTGTTTTCTCTTTGGGGCCCTTTAGAAACATGCCAAAGCCAAAAATTCAGAGATGACTCAGATTCCTGCCATCAAGACATGTTTTTGGAGTCTCTTGGTAAGCTTTGCAGGTATCACCTCACTCTTATTTCAGGACTGCCTGAGCTTTCACTAGTCCTTCGTAATCCTTTTGCTTCTCTTGCTTTCCTTAAGATACCAGCTGCCTCTATTTCTTTGCATTTTGATCCCTGCTACACTGTCTGTAAGACAATGTTCAAGTGTCTCTATCGTTAATGTGCAAATGCCAAGGTGTAAAGGTATCTGTCTCACACCTGCAGATGTTGTCTTGTCATTGTAACCACAGAGGAGGCCACATCAAAAAAGGTTATAAATTGCAAATATTTGTCTGATTTTTATCTTATTTTTTTTCAATCTGGCAAAAGACAGTTTTGTGCTCCTTAAGAAGGGAATAACGCAGTGTTCTTTCTTGCTGTCAGGGATTCTCAGTGGTAAGACGGTTGCTGTCATTACCAGCCAGCCATTTAGGCAGACCTCTTCATTGCTTTATTTCATCAGTTGTAGTAACTGCCTCACTGATGCTACCCAATTATTTTTTGTCACTATGACAATCTTAGTTTTATATAAAACTGTTAATTTAATGGCATCCTTCAGATGTGCTAAAATCATACTTTTATCCGGATAGGTCCTGTAGGTTTTAGACATCTTCAGGAAGTTAATCTCATGAGTTGATCACTTTTGAAAATGTGTTAAATGCTGTTCACTCCATTTTTTCAATTTCCATCTTTACAACTGTGTTTCTGCTGTTTAACTAGTTTCTGTCTCGTTTACTATGAAAATAATAAAATAGCCTTTTCCTGCTATATTGAATCTCAGCTCGCACAACTTTGTTGTAGCATTTCTCATGCGCATTCAGGCCCCAAATCATCAAGAAACATTTGAACAGTTTGCTCTCCTGCAACCATATATAAGAAGCACTGACATGTAGTGAAATTTTAGGATTTTCAGGAGTCACCGTAAGATGTGATAATTTTTCTGCTTGGCACCATAATATGATGGTCCAATTAGGCTGTGACCAACACTCATGAGATAATTGCTCCTTCATTTCTTTTTCCACAACCATAGAATTTTATGAAGGAGTTCATACATTTGTCCATAGAGGCAATTTCACAATAATGCAAAATACAGATCGGATGTTTGTAATCTCAAGCAATATCATATATATATATGTCCACGCATTGCCTGAATGAGGAATAGATTTAAGAAAGACCTAACTCAGCAAACTGAAAGCCATGTGATATCCCCAGCTGCACTAAAGTAGAGGCCCAAAATCTTCCCTGTAAAAAAAAAAAAACACCACTGTAAGCTTGAGAGAAAAGTCAAATTCCCAAGAACCCTCTCTACATATCCCCAACACAAAGCAGAGCTGCCGGGAAGGTGCTTGAATTTACATGTGTTTCATAGCGTCCTCAAAATACTCCTCCTTCCAGTTAGACTATTGAGTCTGCATTGAGCTTTCTCCCTCTGAAGCCCTGTGCTCCCACAGCTTTTGGGGATCATTGGTTTTCCTGTGTTCAATAGGTTTTAGCTAAATCGTTGGTTGGATTGTTTTGGTTGGGGCTTATTTTTTCTTTTTTTTTTCTTTCTCTTTTTCTGTTTTTTTGTTTTGTTTTTTTTTTAGTCAGTAATGTTACATTTAAGAACTCCATTTGGAGTTTACCATTTTACCTAGGAGAAAAAAAAAATAAAAGACATGGGCTCTCCTGAGACTTTAACAAGCATGTTGGAGCAGAAAGCGGAGGTGGAGCCATTTGCAACCAGCATCTTCTCTTTGAAATGTTCCTGCCCATGAACCACATTCCAGACCATTTTAGTGACAGCGGGGGCGCTTTCACATTTCAGTGTGTTCAACAGTTCAATCAAAAACGGTTTTGAAATTTTAATTGAAACTGAAAATAGAAAGGAGCCCAACTGCCCTCTGTTGATCACAGCAACAAGGAGGATAACAGAGAAAAATTGATGCAATGAAACAAAAACAAGTGCTGCAGGGAGCGTCTTGCTGTTGCTGCTGCTAAGTAATTTTTTACGGTGATCCATTTATATAGTCTAAAGTGGAGTTTTAAACTGAAATTTCACTGTATTTCTTGGTGTCCCCCCTTTTCAGATTGCGAGTACATGGAGTTTTATTCAGTAAGTAATATCTGGAGGTGAGCTTCTCCATGTCACCAGGATACACAGAATATTGCTGGGACCGGAAGGGTTGAAAACTTCAAGTATCATAGCTAAATCCATTGGAGTCATAAAGGGATATACCACTACCAAGCTTCAGGAGCCAAGGGGGAGCCAAATGCTGTTTTAGGAATGTAGCCAGGCTTTGAGCTTGTAAAGGACATTCTCATCTCATTACTCATTAGAAGTTTCAGCTTTTTTTTTCAAAGTAGTCTTGAAACTGCTGTTAACAATCCTCAAAATTAAAAGCTGCTTGACTGGATTCCACTTCTGGAAAAGGATGTTATGGCCACAAACAGGTGACCCACCAGAAGCACACACTTTTAAGCAAAAAAAAATTTGATTACCCACCCCTGAAATCTTTAACATATCGCTGCGCTGAACGTGTTATTTTCAGCTCCTGGAAACATTTTACTAGGAAATGACAGTAATAAATGGTTCAAAAGGTAAAGTCTTGATACTAACAGATTTGCTAATCAAACGTTGCAATTAAGAACATATTAAGGCTAATACAAAATGTGTTGGAATATCATATATCATAGATAAGATCAATTGTATACCAAAATGAGTGTTGATTGACAACAGCAGGTTATATATTTGGTATGAATGCAAGCACACTGACTAACAGAAATAAGCACCTTATTTGAGACTAATGCTAATTTTAAAACCACACAGTCATCTCAATGCTCTCATCCCATCTGTTGCCTACAACAAAATATAAATTATGAATGGCATTTTTTTTCCCTGTTATTCACTGCTCTGCAAACCCACCATAAGTTTCATTGAAGACTTTTGTGTCTTCGGCAAGTAAAGGTCCCTCTGCACAACAAATTATTTCACTTGATTTTCTTCCAAACAGAGCAAAAGCAGAGCAAACTAATGGCAAATCCTCTTCCATTCTTATTAAAAAAGAAAAAAAAATCCCACAGATGTCACATAGCACTTTTAAATATAATGCTTCTCTTCACTCTGTAGAGTAGAGGAGATAATGTATCATACTTCCATTATTAAAGGCCACAATTCAAAGTAGTCTGAGCTCAACAGCTAGGGGGGACAGAAACTAGTTTTGATTTCCTTAGATTTCCTTGTGTTCATAAGGAATAGTGCCTGCAGCCCCATACCCATCCTCACAGAGACATGACAGAAGCAGCTTAGCTAAGCCATGCTCAAGCAGAAGAGAGGGCATTTGACTGAAGGCAGAACAGGCTGCCTGAATTGCTGTTTCCTGTCCTCTGAGAGGAATAAAAAAGCAAAAGCTTGACAGAATTTGACATTCATCAAACAGAGGCTGGTCATTCAACATTTCTTTCATGACATCATGGAGAATGATGTAGTGCTATCAAAGATACCACATAGCTCTTTTGAGACACAGAGCAGTATTACAGCTAGATAAAAACTGGTGTAGTGATCTCCTGCACTCCCATTAGAGGCAGCTGCTTTAGATCTGTTTAAAGAGATGTAAGCTGAACTGCCTGAGCTGAGCTCAGGCAAGTCTTTCTGCCCAGCTCCCAAACACTGAGAGCTAGACCAAGACGGGAGACTGGCTGTTTTCACAGCATAAATGTTGGACACAGTTGAAACTTTTGGTTTTGTTTTGGTTTGGTTGGTTTTTGGTATTTGGGATTTTTAAGTGTGTTTCCAAACTGTTTAGCTAGAAAAAAAAGTTAAATATTTTTAGGATGGATCTGTTTTGAGAATACAGCTGCTTAGTGGTCACATAAAGATCTGGTCGGCCTTTGCTCAGTCACCAGGTTACATTCATTTTCACTAATAGGCTAACACCCAAAACAAAGCAATTTGTATGCACCTTAATGCATATCAGTAAATCAAGAGGATTTCAATTTACCAGTTATGTTGTTCAGTGTTCTATGTTGGTTGCCACACAGTGAAAAAAAATAACATATTTTACTTCTGACAGCTCTACCAGGTTAGCCTGTTGCATCTACTGGAAGAGCAGCAAGAAACTTTTACATTCCATCATTTTGAATTACTGTGGCTTTTCTATCTCTTTGATTATTTTCACTGTGTGGGATCAGTCTCTGACTGTGCCTTCTGTGCTGATGTGAGTTGTGTTGAAAGAGTTTTCTGTCCCTTTCATCTGATCTGTTTGAGAAGAATGACAGCTGTAAACTGGCAACCAAATTTCATGGCAATTGAAAACCATGTAATTCAATATGTTAATCCAATACCACAAGATTTTTTAGTCATTTATATTTGTTGTTTAATTAACATATGCATAGTGTAATTGAAGAGAGATGAGTATTTGTCTATCAGTGAAGCATCCAACTCTCCCTGCTGCCTGCTTTATCACGTATCTCTGAAAAGGAACAAAGATTCATTCCATAGAGGAGTCTTACTTGATAAGTTTTCTGACTCCAGGCCAAAACCGGAGGTAAAAACTTTGCTGAATGACCCCTGGGTTAACAGGGAAGTTTCCAAACCTGGATCCACCAGGAACACAGAGCCCAGCCCAAATTCCTTTAGAATAAACAGAGGCTTTCCAGCACTTTCAGCCCACTGACAATCAAGCCTGTGAATTGCAAGATGCTCTGAAGGGGCATAGATACAAAGTAAAGCAAGGCAGAATAAATTCAATTAGCTCATTTTAATATTCGCTGAAACCATAAAATTTTAGTAATGAGCTTCAAAATTTGAAACTAAAGGAAAGAACTGAACTCTTTCTCTGTGTTTTCTCTTTAGAAAAGCAACAAATTCCCCTCCTGGTATATAAGATTAAGTAGCTCAGCCAAGAGTATTTCTGATTGTTTCAATGCCTTTATGCTTTATGAAGACAAAAAGCTGACACTAATTATTTGGTGAAATAAATTTTATGTTGTGGTTTTAATGGTTTTATTTTACATGTGTAGATTGTCTTAATGACATGAAATGTCACTCATGGTGAATTTCTGAGACCAGGCAGCAATAGAAATAGCAGAATGAAGGACATGTTCCAGTAATCTCAATACCTACGCTCTACAGAGAATGTATATGCAAGACACACAGGTCAGCCTAATCCGGAATAAAACAATTTTAGAGTCTGATTTTGAATATATAACTAGATAACAGTCAACATTTCAATTTCTAACTACTATCATGTTAACCTGAGTGATTTTTTTTTTCAAATAAAATGGATCAGAAGCAATGCTTTCACAGAATACATTTTCAATATTCTGTATTGAATTTGTCCAAGACAAAATTTAAATACTGTTTTTAAAATCACAGGGATGTCTTCTCATGTTTAAATCTTTATTTCTCTTTGACAGATGCTGATGGTAAAGCTCAGGAACAAAAGGCCAAGATACTCTTTTAATTCAAGCTGAAGATAGCAAAGGAATCTCGTTTTAGCTGTGGCAGTTTCTGATACAATGATTCATGAGAGACACCAGATCGGAGCAATTTAATTTTCGAGAGCATTACGCAGAAACGCTATTGTTAGGGGCTTTTTTTTTTTTATTTCTTTCTTTTCATTCTTATTCTCTGTGCATATAAGCTATGTATCACATCTATCTGTGGAATATATGTTTTCTCTTCCGCATTACCCCCTCATCCCAAATGATTATTACATTGCTTTGTGTTTCTGAAAGTGTTAGTCATGTGAAAAGGCACTAAAATAATTTTGCTTTTCCTGTTAAAGGAAATGAAAGCAAAAAAAAGACAATTACTTTTCAAAGTTGTAAAATAATATTGTTATTGACATGAAGCAAGCTAAAGCAATAACTCCAGATGATGTGCTAATAAATAATGTATAATTTTATATATATTTAGCTTCTCCTCTTTTTACACCGCTTCAAACCTGGAGTAGCTTCACTATAGTCAACATAGCTACAAATAAGAGAAGAATCTGAGCCTCTATATGCCTATAAATTATTATTGCCGAGAAGCAAAATTTAAATTTTTTACATACATGTCTGCACTGATCATTGTAAATGAATAATGGTGATATATCAGAAAGTGAGTAAAAAGTGAGTAAAGCTTTCTCTTAGAGTAAGTATTTGACATTTTCTGTGCCAGTCTGATGCAGTCAGATCCCCTGCTGTCCTGGACTATGTTGAAGCCAGAGAAATTTTAGCAGCCATGCCAGCCAAGGTTTCTCACTCATTTAAGATATCTGTACAGCCTGGAAAAGCATCCGAATATTCTTTCCTCAAATCCTTTCTCAAGCTAGGAAGTTTATGACACAAGCATAGTTAAAGCTAGTACTATTACTAACATTAGATTCAGATCTTTTTGATTCCCTAGCCTGATAAAAATCATCCATAGATGCGTTGCCTAGAGAACTTCTGGGTTCATGTTCAGAGTCAGGTTTAGACTTCCACTTCTGAATTGGTAATGGGTTCAAACTTAAACAGGGGAAGTTTAGCATGGATATGAGGAAGAAATTCTTTACTGTAAGGGTGGTGAGGCACTGGAATGGGTTGCCAAGGGAAGTTGTGAATGCTCCATCACTGGCGGTGTTCAAGGCTGGGTTGGACAGAGCCTTGGGTGGCATGGTTTAGTGTGAGGTGTCCCTGCCCCTGGCAGGGGGGTTGGAACTGGATGATCTTAATGTCCTTTCCAACCCTAACTATTCTATGATTCTATGATTCATAATAAAACACCTGAATTGTTCCACTATGACCTTCAAGAGGAACAAGTATCTGACTCCTCAGCTCATGCCAGTTTTGAATGTTTTTCTCTGGCCCCTCAGGAGAAATGGACCTGCTCCAGACCTCCTAGCAGGTAGACCTGAGTCCTGGCAACTGTTCTTGCTATCTGGAGAGAAGCAATGCAAGTCCATTGCTCCAGGATGAGTCAGTGATGGTGGCTGCTGGAGAAAACAAGAATGCTAGGTCTGAGGGCTGGCAATCCTAAGCAAAGAAGACATGCTAAACCTGGAAGAAGCCTTGGCATGGGTACCAAAGTACCGCCAGGTGTTGTACCTGCCCCAGACAGACAATGGATCTGCACTGACCTGATAAAATGGTCAACTGTATATCTAGGTACTCTTACCTGCAGACAATCTTTGTTTTCAGGTGAACCTGGGGGTTTGTGTTGAACTTCAGATAATGAAAAACAGTAAATAAGAAACACTGTATGAGTCATAGTGGAAATGAGCTTCCTTTCCTTCAGACCAAACAGATTTCTGATCTGAGGGGTAAGGCAATGAATACAGTAATATTACCTAATTTTAGTACTGTACTTCTTCAGATTTGTTTACATGCAAAAGGTAATTTCTATTCAGGTACAGTATGAACTGAAAATACATCTGCTGTTGCTGAATCTCCCTTAAGAATATCTATGCATGGGTTTATGAATACCTGGATAACTCAAGAGGTACAAGTGAGAGTAAAGTGAAATCAAATGGAACGAAAATTACTTTTTGTTTACTTGGTTTTCAAGTAATTTTGATCCTAAAAAAATGTAATGTAATTACCTGAAAGTCAACCTCTGATTAACTTTCTTACTAGTAGAGCATGGCAAAGAGTATAACTAGCAGCCCATTATAAAATGAAAAGATTTCAGGATACTTAAACTCTTAAATTTGCCAATTGTTCTGAGACCTAATATATAACCTGATATTATTTGAAATGTACTTATAACCAGTGCATACTTACTCATTGAGCTAACATATTTTTGCAAGGAGACAGTTTTACTGGGTTCCAAAAGTTATGTAAACTTGAGTTTGAACATGAACATGAACTTGGGCTCACTCTAGGATTTCGTAGGTCCTCCAGATTTACACACATTTACACGCATTTGATCTGATGTTGCCCTGATTACAGATTATGAGTAACGCAGGAATGAGTGCAGACCCTTTGGGAAGCTGCAGCAGTACATGGTTTCCCTGGTTGCTTAGATCAAGTTCTGTGTTCATCTTGCCTCTGCCTCAGGCTGCTTTTAAGACCTGTATTTGGAGACTTTCTTTCTTCAGCACTTTCTTCATGTTTACATAAACACACTCACCCTCTGTGCCCCTTCAACAGCACTGAGCAATTTTTGTGGTGACTGCTATAAGAGGAAATGTGCGCTGGTAGACAGGATGTTCAAATCCTCACTGATCTATTTTTGTGTAATAAGTAATTTTACATAAGTTCCAGGCAGCTGATTTGTTGTGCACATAGTAAATTGGCCTATTCAGAGCTGGTTTTAGTACTACAAACGAGAATAAGGTAAAACTCTCCAACGTACACAATGAGCATTTCATCAGGTTAGCACTTCCAAATCTGCACAACTTGAGTGGAACTCCACTTCTTGAATCTAATTAGGTGAATAAATACCGGGGAGGAGGCAGGGATGAGAGAATTGTTTTTAACATGAAGCAGAAAACAGAGGATGCATGTCCTCCACTCAGATCTTGCTGATTCTGAACCTGCAAAAATCAATGTGGAAAAAGGTTTGTTGTGCATATAAATTACAAATTATCAATGTAAATTTAGACAAAACATGCAACTGGATTTTGGAGGCTTCCTAAAGGCAAGGTTGGAGAATCACTATCTATTTCTTAATATGGCACAATATGCTTTCATACCACAGTCAGGGGTTTATGTGCCTGCTTAGGATCCAGCACTATGATATCACCAAATAATAAGGAAAAGCTAGTTTTAGAATTTGGATCAGCTTTTGAGTCATACCATAAGCTACTTTTCGAGCAGATCTAAGTCGCTCAGCCAGACTGCTTTTTACACAGAAATCTCATCTGCCATAGACCATTTGGCATATCTACCTGTGGAGAAATACAGGGTTTTATAGAGCTACAGGTAGGACTATAATACAGCTGCAGAGTGAATAGTAGTGCCCAAATAGAGATGTAAAACAGGTGAGATCCTGTGGTATGTTCATATAGCCTTCTAGACATGTTTCCCCTGGCACATGCTTGGAGAGATCAAAAAATAACCCTAGCACATGCTGTGCCTGCTCTTGTGATATTATTGCAGCTCGCACTATTTGGTGTTTTCTTAAAGCCCAGATTCCTTGAATTACTTGATTATATGAAAACTTCATCTTGTATCTCATAAAAAAAAAAAAAAAAAAACCAAAACCAAACCAATTTACAGTCCTGGAAACCAGAAAATGAAGGGAGAGGCAGTGGCAGTGGTAGAAGTAAAATTTTAAACTAAGAAAGAAGAAACAAGTTCAAACTAATTTCTGATTCATGTAAACCTCATTGCTTTTGCTGGCTTGAATCATGACTTCAGAAAACTAGGAGCTGATGATGCTGGGAGTTTACATTTTTCTGTCATTTTTAAAACTTATCTCAAGCTGTGGGGTCTGAAAGCACATGATATCTACATATGCTGTCACCAAGCCAGTGGAAAGGCACTGTGAACTTCTCTGAGCCTTGGCCAGGGCTGCTGCCCTCCCTCCTGGCGATAGTCCCTGCATGGCATCCAGGGGAACACAGGACTCTGCAGGGGCATGGGCTGGCACCAAGCAGGCATTGCAGGGTCTGACAGAGTAAAAAGAGAGAATTCAGGGGTTCAGTGATGTTTGTTTCCACCCTAATCACTATCACTGCTCCTTTTTCGTGTACACAACAGACTTTTGTGATTATCTGATGGCTTTGCTTCTGTTTGATTTCTATGAGGCTGAGAATAGAAAGCACACTTGCCTCTCAGAGTAAGGAAAGAAAACCCCTCCTGTAGGTTTTGACAGCCCTTGCATTTTAGGGCTGCCCAACTCAGGCTCAGAGACACCCCAGGCAAGTGACTTCACAGATAAGCAAACTCCACAGAAACACACAGACAGAAATTTCCTTCCAACTAATTTAAGCAATAGGTCCTTGCTCACACCTGACTGTGGCTATTAATCCTGGATAAAGCCAGATAACCTCATTAACCCTCCTTCTGTGTTTTCCTCAGGCAGAGTTCATTATCCTGGTTTTCATCACTTAAAGAAACAGGCTCCTGCAAGGCAGCTTGATGAGCATGTGATGAGGAGCACTAGGTGAGGCGAGACAGTGAATTTGCTTCTAAAGGAGAGCTTTTTCCTTCCCTTCCTGTTCCAGCTTAACGTGTGAAATTTGCTCCCATCATGTTAGTGACCAGTGGATTTGCTAGTAACCTCTTCCTGGTGGTTAACAGAAATCCTTTCCAATATATTGTTCTCCCTCTGTAATTCACAATATTCCTCTCGCGCTTCCTCTCAGCCACAGGCACACACTGCCACCACCAGATCAAATGGACCCTTAGAACAAATTGGGGGGGTTTAAGGCAGGACAAAACTGTCAGATTCACCTGTTTCCCAATAAAATGACAGTTTCTAGGGTGCTGCACTGTGATATTATCAAACCCTTCACTAAAGCTGACTGGGATTTTTCTGTCAAACAATTTTTTGAGTAAAAGTACAGATAGTTATAGAAAATTCTAATTTTACCGCTCCTTGGCATTTTGCTGGGAAACAATTTAGAAGGATTTATATTTAGCTGGCTTTGCTGCTGTTCTTTTAAGAATTTGAATGTTACATTTGTTGAATTTCATTCAAATCATTTGAAATTAAGTTTTATAATATACTGAACTGTTTTTCTTTCCCAGAATAAAGCCTTGGAAGAATTCCTTTCCACCTCTGTTTGTGGCCAGTCTCTATTTAGGGAGATAGCTCACCTAGCACATCAGAGCTTTTAATCTGCTCAGGCTATAATAGAACAGCACAAAACAAACAGTTCGGTCAGGAAGCCTGACTATAGTGCAGAAAATAAGCATCAGATCTCTGAGGCACACGTGCTGATGCTTTTAATCAGATTTCTGCTGTTAACATGAGTCAATGTGTAATCTATGGAAAAGCAAGAGGTCAACAATAAATACTCAACAATACTGAATTTTTTTTTATAATTCCTTAGTATTTTTATATTCCTTTAAAACAAGATTTGATTCTTTTTTTCTGCACTTGGGAAATTAAAAATATCCTGAGGTGAAATGCATTTCAAGAAATACTCGATCCCATCCAGAGGTCCATATCTGGTATTATCTTAAATATTCAGATTCTGGTTATCAGAAAATTATAAATTTCTTATACCTATCATGATTAATTGCTGGCTCTGTAAGTTACAGGAAGCAGAAAGAAATGAGTCTGTTTATGATCTAATTTCAGGTGCAATTTTCATGCATTTTAGCTGGCTGAGTTTGGTTTCTATGAGAATCATGGCTGCAGATGTGCTAAAAACATTCTGTTAAGATACAACATACCCTGAAACAAAAAAGATTGTTGTACTTTCCAGAATACAATTAGCATAGATCAGTAAAGGAGGCAATAATTGCTCTAAGCTTACTATCGTTTTCTAAGTTATTCATGGTTGAATGTCAGATGTACGGCAGAATGGAAACTGGGAAATTCACTAAAAGAGTACTACTCTGGCTGCTAAAACCGAAACACTTGAAACCTCTGTTGATATGGAACTGCCAAAATATGGAAAATTATACATAGCTGCCTCTAAACCAGCAGAATTATACTACAGCATTATCCAAAGCTATTCATATAAAGACTTGTTTATGACAGCAAATTAAATACTATTGTTTTCCAACATTTCCCCATAGCTAAAATGATATGTCTTGATAGGATAAAAGAATCTTGTATTGCCAAAAGCATACTAGAACCTCTTTCAGCTGAGAAAACAATTAAAGGCTTGTTTGAAACGGGGATTTTTTCAAGCCATGCAAGCAGCAAAATATTTCTCACAGTTGTTAGCTGCTGTGCAGCTGGAGAGGGAATAATCTGTCATGTCCTTGATAATTTTCAAGAAGGCAATGAAGTTGCTTTAGAAATATTCAAAAGTAAGTTACAGTGAAATTGAACTTTGAGAGCCTATTGCCATTCCCTGTTGGCAGCAATAACATTAACACAAGTAAATAGTACAATATCTACATAGAAATCTGCTTTATTAGTTAGCAAATTCATATCCTTCACAATGTAGCAATACATCATAAAAGTTATCAGCTTATTTCAAAAACTGCAATAAGAAAGTTTTCAAAACTTTTCTTCATTTACTTCAGAATTACAGTGGATATTTCACTTTGTGTCAACTTCAAACAGATGGGAATGCTGATATACATATCCTACACAACCAATCTTTGGGCACTTTTCAACTATTAACAGATCCTTTGTATATTATTGAATGGACTACCTAGATAAGAAGTTTAAAGCTGAAAATGAAGACAACCACTTTTCAGTGTCTGAACACTGTATCTATTTCACAATACACTGAGACATTTATGACGGAGTTTTAAAATAGCAACTTATTTTATATGGTGTGACGTATGACATAAGGCATTCACCGATGGATAAGCTACAACAAAGAATTGATGACTAATCATTTAGTCATGAATAACTCTTATCTGTAAGCACACCTTGACAAAGCAGAACAAATGGCAATGTCAGTGTGAGGTGTGCTTTGGTTCTCAGATACCTAAGTTAAGCAAACAAAAATATTTTAGCCTGATGCAGCCACGTCCTGATTAAAAAACAAACAAACAAACAAACAAAAAAAAAAAAAGAGAGAGAGAAAACTTTTCGGGAATTCTTTTCTAAAGAGATGGGAATTGAAGAAAAAGTCTGAATACAGGCTGCACAATATTGCACTTGGGGAATGACAGATTGAGCAGTGACTAAACAGACATAAATTTAAGAAGTTTGGTAAAGAGAATGATTTAATGCTTTGCTTTCAAGTTCTAGTTTTCTCCATCTTCTATTTTTGAAAATCAATGTCCTGTCTTGCCTCCAAAACAGCACTAAAAATAATGCTTTCTGTGTTATTACAGGGCACCACAACAGTTTGGCAGGAACGTGTTAATTATTGGTTCTGATACGGCTGAAACCTAAGTTAAAAACTATTCCAGTTGTACATTTCAGGAGCTCTATATGCTGAGTTAAAAGCAGTATATTGAAATGTATGGAACCTGACCATAAGAACCACTTTGAACAATAAGTGTAAGTTAATTGGTTTAATACTATATTTGAGTGATGAAATAAAAATAAAATTGAGTTTAAAATGGTGTCTTTCATGTGTTGTTCTTTCTTCAAAGACAGTCTTAGGCCCAAGAAAGTGGCTGTCATAGACAGCAACCTGTTAGGGCTGAGAAAAACCCTAGTGGCTGCAATTTGCCTATATCAAAGACACATAAGCCAGGCGTCGAATGTTTCTGAATGAGGATGAGGTGAGGCAGAGCATCTTCCAGGAGCATTAGACCTGGGTCTATCCCAGCTCTATCCTTTCCCCTTTCCCCTTTCCTTCCTCTGGTAGGAATGGAGTCAAATTTACCCATTTTGTAGACAAACCCACTCCTTACTTTTATCCTTTCATTCCCCCATTCAAAGATTTCATAAGAAGCAGGATTTCATGGATTATAACCTTATAACTTCCAGTGGCATGGATCATGCAATGAATCACCCAGCCTCTTATGTAGAGTCTGTTCTGATGGCCTTATGCTAGAAAGCAGAGAAGAAATAGTCCTTTTCTTTTACAAATAGAGTAACTGGGAGTTTCACAATCTGCTTAGGTAGAATTGTTGATATAATTACCTCTGATATTATCAGAGCAAGCATCATATGCAAAGCCACTATCTTTCAGATTGCCTGTGCCAAATGAGCTTGACAACATGGCTCCTAACCATTAGGTCTTCCCCCCTCACCAGAGTCAGCGGAGCTTGGGAATTCATATTTCTAATCCGCAGCTAATAAGGCTATAAACTGGCAAATGTGTTCATGCTCATCCTCAGCAAACAGGTCATGGAGACAGTATCTAATATGCTAGGTATTAGAGTGCCCTCAGTCTCCTGTGTTTGACAGCATCCTCAACCCATGTTACAAAAACATCAGGCTCTAGACACGTACTTTCCTCCGTTCTTCATCCTAGTTTCTGTAGAAAGGCAAGGATCATGTCCCCAGTTCACCCCCATACCTAGTCTGGATAGCCAGGAGCCTTCAGGAAGCACACAGTACTAATCCTTATGTACTGATAGAGGGCAGTTTCTGCTTTCTGCTGCTAATATTTATTACCTTAATTGCATAAAACTAGTACAAAACATGTGCTCTGACCCTAAAGATTATAATCAGTTTCAAATGCTATGATTTTTTTTCCCACTTAGACTTTTATATTTAAGTCTCTAGCTTAATCAATGTGAGAAGAAAACTAGGGTTTCAAAGACAAGGACTCCAGTGATAGGAAATGTCAGATTTAATGCTGTCTGTACAGCATTAATCTACAGCCTTGTGCATGTGCATTCTGATACAGTCTTTAATTATGTAATCATTTGCCTCATGCAGTGCTTTAAATGAACAGTGAAGAAGAAAGGAAGGACTGCAGGTAGGCTTGTTAAGCTGGTACTCAGGAGGTTTAAGGCTAAGAATCATTACGTGCTATTGTATAAACTCTGTATTAATTCATTCACCTAAAAGGTCAAGTCTAGGTGGCAGAGGATATCTTCATTTGACATTTCCCAAGTTCTATATTCTTGGACTTGCCCAAGATATTTTTTTTTTGTGGGGGGGTAATATAAGTCTTTATTCTATGTATTATGGCAGTGTGCAGAAGGTCCATTGACCTGGGAGTATACAAATAAAATTTGTAGCAAAGAGTTACCTTTATCTCTTATGCACATTAAGACAGGCCTACAAAACCAACATTCTTTTTAATTTTGTTGCCCTTTCCTTTTTTGTCTCTACGTGTCTTCCCTTACAGCTTTTTCACCTGTCCTTTTTTTTCTGTATTTTAACCAGATTTTTGGCTTTGATGGCAGATGACAGAGTTTCTTTGTAGCCAGAATTACATTAGTCATTGTTGTGTGATCACTGCTATGTCTCTTATGACTGGTGTACACTTGTTTTTAAGTAAAAACTACCTGTTTTATGTCTTTTTCCCCAGGTGAAATTTACTGCTACAACTATGGAATTGCTTGCCTGTCTCTATTTTAATCACTAGTCTGACTCCAAAGGATCATGCAGCTGGTTTGGGGTTTTTTCCTACAAGTCTCAGATCTTTACTCGTGTTTATGCTTTCTCTATTCTGCTCTGCTACAGTTAGCTAAAAGTGATCACGTAATGTAAAATCTGGAGTTCAGACCTAGGTCTTCCAAATGTGTGCCAACACTTTAACTACATCCATCACATCCAACATCACAACTAGATTCAGCTTTGGTTATCTTGCCATTTACCTTCTGAAAACTTTTAGTCAAGACTACTTTTCTGGCAGGCACTCTGGCTGACAATGCCACAGTAGTCTCAGACCTCTAGCAATAGGTGAGCATTGATTTTATGTCTGAGGACACGAAAGAGTTAGAGAAATGACAGAATCTGTAAAGGGTCAACTCTAATGTCCAGGTTAATTGGTATCAGAGTGATAGACTGGTAGGGGGGTAGGTGTCCCATGACACTTTTGTCTGTCCTTACTCCAGTCTCTGCTGATGGTCCCAGGTTTCCCGACCTTTGAAAGTTATGGGTGGGTCACCTGCACTTAACCTGTTTCTACTTGGTTAGTTGGCACTAACAGACCTGAACTACTTTCTATGGTCTATAGGGAAAAGCAGAAAAAGAGGAAAGATGTCTCTGCATTTGAGCACCACTGCTCCTACTGAACCTTTGATGAACTTTACTCTATTTTTACAGAATTTTATTTTACACCATACTCATATGGTGGGATTACCAGTTATTTGCAGACTGGAAAGGATGTACTAGGTGGTATTTAGTGTGAACTACTGCACATGATAAACGGTACAGTAAATCCTTTACAAACATTCATTAAAATAGTTATCGTATTACCTCATCCTCCTGAGTGCAGCAATCCCATCACTCTGCAGCTTTCTCAGGCTTGCTCCGCAAGGACAGCAATAGGGACAAGCTACCTTGCTTGTGCAATAGGTGGCAAATGTCTTAAAACTGCTTGTGTCAATGAACACAGAACATCAAATAAGCCCTGGCCTGTCCATATGGACCTATGCTCCTAAAACACATTCCTTGGTATCCTCTGATACAGCAAGGTTTTTATTACACTCAAAGTATTGGTCAGGTTGGCACTGGGAAGGGAGCAATCATTTGACTCTAAGTAGTGGGCTGAAGATCATTCATCCTGTGCTTTTTCCACTATGAAGACAGGAGGCATTCAGGTATGAGGAGATTCATTATATTGCAGAAGAAGCCATTTCCCTGAGGGTTTTCAGTGTCAGGCTTTAATCCCTTGTTGGCACTCTATAAGATAATAGAAACCTCTTACATGACTGTGTGATATACTTGAGAACCACTGAGAACAGTGTATTCTCCTATCAACAGGGTTTAGGTTTCACTCTTCTTGTGAGTTATAATGGGGCCCTTGAAGTTAAAAAATCCTATGCAATAAATGAGAATACTTCTCCACACATTATCCTGTTCATGATAACTATCCTGTTCATGATAACTTCCAAGCCTAAGAAATGAAATTATACTGGTCACTGAGAATAACACAAAGGAAAAAGCAGTGATGGAAAGTCTCTTTTTCTCAATTCAATTTATCCAGCTTGGATTACGCATGAAAAATGTTACTAGGTTAACATACAGAGATAGCGCATCAGCTCATATCAGTATAATCTTAATACAGGCAAAAAGTAATTCTGCATAATGTCAGTGTTATTGTTTTTCTTCCTATTTGGAAGTTTTTTTAACAGTTATAAAGAATATAGCAAGCTCTGAAGTACCCTTTAAGACTTACTCTGTGCAATTTTTTTTGCTAATGTCTTTTATTTTTGATGCACCACCCTTTAAGCTGATGTATGGTAAAATGTAGTGTTGAGTAACTCAACATCACAGGAAGCAGGGGATTTGAGAGGTCAGTGTCATCGTGGTTTAAACCCAGACGGCAATTCAGCCACGCAGTTGCTTGCTCACTACTTAGTCCAGTAACTAAGGTATAACACAAACCACTGCTGTTACCACCAATAATAATAATGGTAAGGGAAATAACAAGGGAAGAAAATACAACCGCTCACCACCCGCTGACCGATACCCAGACCAACACCAGTAGTGATCTCATTCTTCTGGGTAACTGCCCCCAGTTTATATACTGGGCATGACGTGCTGTGGTGTGGAATACCGCTTTGGCTAGTTTGGGTGAGGTGTCCTGTCTCTGCTTCCTCCCGGCTTCCCCTCCTCCCTGGCAGAGCATGAGACTCAGAAAGTCCTTGGTCAGACTAAGCATTACTGTGCAGCAACTAAAAACATTGATAGTATCAGCGCTGTTCCCAGGCTGAAAGTCAAAACCGCAGCACTGCACCAGCTACTAAGAAGGAGAAAAATGGCTGCTACTGCTGAACCCAGGACAAGTGTGAAATGGACTTTTCTTGCAGAGTGGGTGGTGAGAAGCTCTGAACCACCAGGTTGCTCAGCTTCCACTGTGAAAGTCATAACAAAGGACATTTTTGGATTTGATGATCATTATGAGTCCCTTCCAACTTCAGATATTTTCTATTCTATGATTTTTTAAATCTTTACAGATATTTGCTGTCACTTTTTGGGCTTTGGTTAGCATTGATGGACTGGTTGTCCACTACAAATTCTTCTGGAGAAACAAGGGTGTGGGGCATTCTACTCTCTATCCTGTACAGCATCATGCACTTTTGGTTAATGGTAGGCAATAGTAAGCACAACTGTCTCATAAATCATCCTGGTGTGCCAGGTTTTAAACTGCCCTGCACAGCTTAAAGAAGCATCTTGCTGTATTCTGGGCTTATGGACACTGCTAGAATGATCTAATTCCCAGGTTTTAAGGATAGGTCACATCAGTAGAAATGAAATCTCTTATTGTTTGATAGTAAGATAGAAATAGACAGAAGCACGTAATCTTTACCTCAGGGAGCCCTAAACCCAGAGTATGAGGTTTTTCTTTAGTAGGTATATCTGCACAACTACTTCTTTTCTCATTGCCTTCCCTAGTCCTCTGCTTTTGATCCCTCTTCTTATCAGACTTTTCAGAAAGGATGGACGAAAAGAGACATATTTTGGAGAAAAAATGCAAATAAAATACAAAATTCCCTAAGGATAGGGTGCAAACTTGTTTCAGAAACCAAAAATAGATGAGGATCTAAAGGATCAAAAGTATGCACAGAGCTGGTAGGCTCTGCTAAGTGGCACTTTGCCCTCCGATGTGAATGTATGGAAAAAGCTGTCGCTGGAAAAGCCCCTCTGCAAAGCTTGCTTCTGCAGTGGCTGTGAACAACTAGCTTCAGTAAGGCCAGGCAGATGAGGAGCAAGAGGTCTCAAGACTTCCCTACAGCCTTGGATATAGATAAAAAGACATAAAGAAAGGACAAGCATCAGGGGAGCATACACCATAAACACTCCATACCCACACTTCTCTGAGGGCTCTTCATAATGATAACTTAAATGTTCCACACTATTGTGGCAGAATGGGGCTTGGCTCATCAGAGTACCTTGACCTGATGAGTTGGAAAGACGTCCCAAATTATTTTGGTTAGATAACAAAAGAGGCGCATGGTGTATGTCATTCAGGAAAGACTGTGGAACAATGATCTGGAGGAGGAGGGCAATAAAATCCGGAACAGGATGGAACTGCTTTCTCACTCGCTGTCTATAGCCAGTGTCAGTCCCCTTACCACCTTGGTGGCTCTCCATTGGACTTGCTTTAATATATCAGTATCTTTCCTGCCAGGGTACCCCAAAATGGCTACAGTACTCCGGAGGAGGTCTCACAGGTGCTGAACAGAAGGAGATAATCATTTGTTTCAATGTGACAGCTATAGTCCCACTAATTCATGTTGATATGTAGTTACCTTTATCACTGCAAGGGCACACTCCTGATTCATATCCAGTGTGTTGCACATTAGGTCTCCCAGACTTTCTAGCCATTCTGCACCTGACCTGTCCTGACGCATGAAATTATTCCACCCCTAGTGGAAGGTTTTGCTGAACTTCTAGCAGTCCATTTCTCCAACCTGTCAAAGCCCTTCCCTCCATCATACACCCCAGATTAAGGGAAGCTTGCAAGCTTGCTGAGGATGCATCGTGTCACACCCTCCAACTTGTTCATGAAGATGTTAAACAATACCAGCCTCTGAAAAATTCTGTTAGTAACCGGCTGCCAGCTGGAGTTGGTATTCTTAATCACAACCCTTTGAGTGTGGCAACCAGCCATTTTTGCTTGCCTTTTGCAGTTCATCCATCCAGTCTGTATTTCTCCAATTTGACTATAAGAATACTTAGTATTGAAAGTTTTACTAAAATCAAAGATAGTAACACCTACAACACTCCCTTATCCACCAAGCCAACCACCTCAGATTTAGGCATGAATCAGGCTAGGCATGAATTTCCCAAAGTAAATCAATGTTGGCTGTTCCAAATTATCTGCTTGTTCCAAGTCTTCTTCTTCATATGCCTGGATATGATTTCCAGGGGGATTTGCTCTATAGAATTCCCAGGGACCGAGATTAAGCTGAACAGCTTGTAATTCCCAAATCTTTCATGCTTTTCTTGCTGAAGAGATGCTCTTCCTTTTTCATAAGGAAGATTCCCCAGTTGCTGTGACCTTTCACAAGTGGTAGAGAGGACCCTCACAGTGACACTGGCCACTTCCCAAGGGACCTTCTGAACACCGTTATTTCCCAGCCAGTGACTACTAGCTGTGTTTCCATAGAATCATAGAATAGTTAGGGTTGGAATTTTATACCAACTCCTTTCAAAGTGGAAGGGCACTACAACTTATTTGCATAAAATAAATATAACTGCATGACCATTATGACTGGCACTTAGACAACTGCTGTTTCAGTGAGGGATTAAATCTTTTCCTACCAGAAATAATATCTGCCAACTTGTAGCTAATAATTGGTTACCTCATACAGCCTACAGAATTCTGGATTAGAAAATTAGTTTAGGTGTGGTTTGTAATCACAACAGATGCCCTCTAGGTTGCTGTTCATAGAATCATAGAATAGTTAGGGTTGGAAAGGACCCCAAGATCATCTAGTTCCAGCCCCTCTGCCAGGGGCAGGGACACCTCCCACTAAACCATGCCACCCAAGGCTCTGTCCAACCTGGCCTTGAACACCCCCAGGGGTGGAGCATTCACAACTTCCATGGGAAACCCATTCCAGTGCCTCACCACCCTTACAGTAAAGAATTTCTTCCTCATATCCAATCTAAACTTCCCCTCTTTAAGTTTGAACCCATTACCCCTTGTCCTCTCACTACAGTCCCTCATGAAGAGTCCCTCCCCAGCATCCCTATAGCCTCCCTTCAGATACTGGAAGGCTGCTATGAGGTCTCCACACAGCCTTCTCTTCTCCAGGCTCAACAGCCCCAACTTTCTCAGTCTATCTTCATACGAGAAGTGCCCCTGGTCATCCTCGTGGCTCTCCTCTGGACCTGTTCCTACAGTTCCATGTCCTTTTTATGTTGAGGACACCAGAAGTGCACACAGTACTCCAAGTGAGGTCTCACAAGAGCAGAGTAGAGGAGCAGGATCACCTCCTTCGTCCTGCTGGTCACGTTGCTTTTAATGCAGCCCAGGATACAGTTGGCTTTCTGGGCTGCAAGCGCACACTGCTGGCTCATGTTCATTTTCTCATTGACCAACACCCCCAAGTCCTTCTCCACAGGGCTGCTCTGAATCTCTTCTCTGCCCAACCTGTACCTGTGCCTGGGATTGCTCCCACCCAGGTGGAGGACCTTGCACTTGGCATGGTTGAACTTCATCAGGTTGGCATCAGCCCACTTCACAAGCATGTCAAGGTCCCTCTGGATGGCATTCCTTCCCTCCAACGTATCAAAAGAACCACACAGCTTGGTGTCATTGGCAAACTTGCTGAGGGTGCACTCAATCCCACTGTCCATGTCACCGACAAAGATGTTGAACAAGACTGGTCCCAACACCAGTCCCTGAGGGACACCACTCGTTACTGGTCTCCAGCTGGACATTGAGCCATTGAGCACAACTCTTTGCATGCGGCCATCCAACCAGTTCTTTATCCACCGAGTGGTCCACCTATCAAATTGATGTCTCTCCAACTTAGAGACAAGGATGTCGTGTGGGACAGCGTCGAACGCTTTGCATAAGTCCAGGGAGATTACATCAACTGCTCTACCCCTGTCCATCAGTTTCATAGATGGGGAAGCTATTTTTTCTTAAACATTACACATAGTTGTTTACCTTTGTTGAGGGGTCAGAAAGTCAGTAACAGATGCCCTTTAAGCCTGTTCTTTTTCATTGATTAAAATGTTAATTCGCAAAATTTTTGAGGACTTGTGATCCTGAAACATCCAGGACTCTGGAACAAAAACATTATATATGAAAAGGAAAAAAAATCCATCCAAATTTATACCATTCTCCTTTGTGAGCAAGGAATAGAAATTAAAGTTTGAATTCTCGTTGCATAACCTCCAAGCCAGCTTCAGTCAACAGCGATCTCTCATCTTTTGTTACTCATTTCTCACTTCGCATTTGCAAATCTTGCTAATCACCTGGCTTCTTACTTTGGTACATAAACAAATAATTAAAATGAGATTACTTGTCTGCCCTTTTTTGCTTGTAAAGTGTATTCTTAGTGAGGATTATCGCTGAGTCTAGCTTGGGTTTTTTTCCTGTTTCTTCTGTTTCTTGAAAGTTCTGTGCAAGTTTTGAAATTATTTTTTAGCTGTCAGTACTACTTTGAAACATAACTATGAAATAAAATATGAAGGGCTAACACTGTTGCTATTGTTATTATTCCTTTGTGTCTTTAAAAAAGTCTTCTTTTGGTGAATAACAAAATATTCTTCCCTAACATTCAGTGTTCTCTTCCTTCATGTAAGCAGCTTCCTATGATTGCTTCTATATTAGTGTGTAATATCCGTGATCAGGTATTCCTACTTGAGTGTTTGATTTGATTTAGACACTGTCCTCAAAAACCTATATTTTTTTCAGAGATGTTGATTTTATTCAGTAACACCAATATCATTAGCAGTTAAGAGGTAGTGCCAGGTCTGCACAAAGACTGTGTTATGTACTCTGTACTGTGGTCTGCAGCCTCTTTCTCCCCTATCTCAGGCCAGTTTTAATATAGTGAAATAGGTAATACAGAAAACAGAAATAGAAAATTGTACTGCTGGCATATTACATTTGCAGTAGTCATGAGAAGCAGTTTTGCAAATGAACACTTTTCTAAAAGTTACTGTATCTGAGCATTGCAGGAAGATGCAGTGTCCTTTTGCACGTGTTAAGACAGGATAAATCCATACTTTTAATGCAAAGGAGTGAATTAGCCTTTAGTCCATTAAAAGTCACTGACCTAGCTCAGAGGCACAGTTGTTATCAGTACCTTTCACACACATGACTACTGGAATGCTGGATAGTTTATCTGTCCTACTATTCCATGTTACAGAAGGGCCAGACCTGTCTGACTTCTGTCTTCAAAAACTGTGGGTTTTGGATACTATGAATGTTGCTGATGGAAACAGACAGCATTGTTTCTTTTTACCTGTACTGTACACACTAATTTAACTTTGGCATTTTCAATGACTTACACATTTCTTCATTAACTCTTTCTTTTGAAAGTCCCCTGGTTCTAGCCGGCCGATTATTCTTTCTTTTTCTTTCTTCCTTTCTTTCTTTCTTTCTTTGTCTTTTTGTCTTTCTCTTTCTTCCTTTTCTTTCTTCCCCTTTCCTTTCCCTGAAGATATTTAACTCTCTGTTTTGCCCTGGGAATAAAAAATGGTGTTTACATTCTCTGATGCAGATTCAAAAAGCTTTAAATGTAGCCCAGTAGATAAACCTGTAGTGAAATCCTGACACTCTACTGACGGCATTATAATTAAGTAAATATATTCAAGGTGATACTGCATGCAGACTAACAATGAAAATTACAGCTGTAGCTACGACATGTAATTCTGAAGATGCTAATTTTTAACTTGCTGCTATATGAGAATGTTTTTAGGATACATTTTTTCATGTGTTTAAGGTCAGCAGACTGCACTTTTATCTACAGAAGTGTTTAGAGTGAGACAGCATGAACCAAAGTGTCTTTGAAATATAAAATTTAAATTTCCAAACAGAATCCTCATAATAAAAATTATTTTTAAAAGCAAATGCAAAACTGGAAAATTAATATTTTATTGTCATGGGTTCAACAGCAGCAGTCATTTTTCTCCTTCTTAGTAGCTGGTGCAGCGCTGTGTTTTTGATTTTGGGCCTGAGAACAGTGCTGATAACACCAGTGTTTCGGTTACTGCTTAGTGATGTTTTAGTCTGACCAAGGACTTTCTGAGCCTCATGCTCTGCCAGGGAGGAGGGGAAGCCGGGAGGAAGCAAAGACAGGACACCTGACCCAAACTGACCAAAGAGGTTATTCCATGCCACAGCATGTCATGCCCAGGATGTGAAATGGAGAGCAGAGACTCGGAAGGGTGGGGGGTGCACTGTGTGGTCAAGCTTGGTATTAGTTGGCAAGCAATTGTATTCTTTCCTTGTATTTGCCTTGTCATTATTATTATTGGTGGTAGCAATAGTGGGTTTGTGTTATACTTTAGTTACTAAACTGTTCTTATCTCAACCTGTGGGTGTTGCATTCTTTTCGATTCTCCTTCCCATCCCTCCAGGAACGGGGGGGGGGGGGGGGGGGAAGAAAGAGGGAGGAGTAAGTGAGAGAGAGACTGCATGAGTTAGAGAGGCTTAAACCATGACATTTATACATCTGAATAATGTGATCCATTACCCAAAAACACTTGAAGTAGAAATAAAAGTAGTTCTTTCCATGTCAGATCAGTCAATCACTGGATCCTCTTCAAACTATTACTGCAGTTATTTTCAGAGTTAAACATGAATTTGGAGAGTAACATGCCATGTATTAAAATCTTCTAAATACTTCAGCATGGCTTCTTCAGCCTGCTAGGATGCCTTATCACAGTTCAGGAAATTTTAAGTGGTCATGAATGGGTCAAAGGTAGCCAACAAAGAAGTTTTTTTATCTAGCTGGCATCTCTGTCCCTTGTGATAACTGTCTGTTCTGACAGCCGTCCCTAAACTTTGATGGCCCTGGAATGGGTTGCCCAGGGAAGTTGTGAATGCTCCATCGCTGGCAGTGTTCAAGGCCGGGCTGAATAGAGCCTTGGGTGACATGATTTACTGGGAGGTGTCCCTTCCCATGACAGGGGGGCTGGAACTAGACGATCTTAAGGTCCTTTCCAACCCTAACTATTCTATGATTCCATGATTCTATGCTTAAGCATGCCTGACAAGAAGGAAGCAAATAAGGGGCATTGAAGTCACTTGCGAATCTTGGTAGCCTAAATTTAAAAAGCTCTTTGGGAGGCAAAATGCTCCTGTTAAATGTATTTTCAGGTACCAAACTCACTGTTGTGAGGCACAATAATATCCAGCCTAACATAGGTTTTTGCAATAGAATGATTTATAATAGCCATATAATATGTTTCTGGACATCAAGAGTATACAAACTGCACTACAAGGATCAAGCAGTTGGGCATGAAAAATGAGTGGACATGAAATTTAATCTTATAGCTTCTAAATACAGCAAAGACAAAAAAACACTGGTAACTTTTTTGTCACTAAAACTACTCATGCAAATAAGAAGACACTGTGTGTATTTAGTAGTTGAACTACAACTGAAAAAGCACCTATTCTTTTCCCCTTCAAGTTTTTCAGATGGAAAAGGTCAGTATTGACTGCATGCAAAACGATTGCTTTAAGTCGATACTGGAATCACCTAAGGATTTCCCTCTCTTTTTTGTTTGAATAGATGTCAGATAGGGCTTAAATTACAGACATTTTTGCAAAACAGTAGAACTAAACAATTAGTTGAATAAATACAGCCAGTAATCCCTGAACGGTTTATGTTTAACAGCAACATAAGAAGTGCACTGTAAGAAGTATGGCCTTTAGAAAAGAAGGAAAACACAGCCCTGAGAGTAAAAACCTGTGAAACTTTACCAGGTTGTGTACTTTTCCCTTCTCCCTTCTTTCCAGAAAGGAGAACATTCTGTGCACCTAAGGGACAAAGACCCCACCTTTGCAATCCATGAATGACCAAGGGTCTTAATACTTCCCTTCTTTAGAATACCTACAATGTAGTCAGGAGGCATGATTACACCACAGGGAGGAACACTAAATTAGCTGTAATCTGTCTGTTTTACACTAGTTTTTCACTTTCCTAGGCATACAAAATCATATGTCTCACTGCTATAACCCTGTATCTTCTCATTCTTTGAGGAATTTATCGCTACCTTCATATCTTCCTTTTGTCTGCAACATTCCCTGTGCCAATTACCATTTTTGCATCTCTTGTCTTTTTTTCTGCTTTATCCACTGTATCTTCCTCTTTCCTTTCATCTTTTATCTCTCTCTTCTTTTTTCTGGCGTTTGGTTTTCTGTTATCTGACATTGCAATCACATTTCATTCAACATGGTAGACTATGTAGAAATAATTCTATATGCAACTCTACAAAAGGTAAAAAAAATAAATCTATTTTCTGTTAAAATATAGTCTGTCAAGGTTATAATTAAAGTTAAAGAAAAAAAAATCAGAATCAGTTACGTCTTGCAAAATGTTTTTGCTCAAAAATTGCTTAGTTCCTACTTTCTAAGTACAAATTTTTAAAAGCCTAGACCGGAGTTATGTTTTGTGTTTGCAGTTACCTGAATACTTAATGAGTCATTTCCACTTTAGTCAAGAGACATATATCAGACCACAGACACTAAAAATCAGTCTTGAAAAATCTTCATATTTATTGAGTCACGTTGGTTAGGTTTTGGCTTTTTTGTTTTCTGGGGTTTCTTTTTGGTTTTTGGGGGTTTGTTATATGGATTCTATCACATAAAGGGATGCATAAAAAGTCAGTTCTTCCTGCAGAAGTTTGGTTCAAATAAACACGGAGCACAGGAACCTGGAAGGCAACACAGAATGAAATACCTTCTTGTGGCCACTTCACACAAGACACTGTGTTTTGCATTGCTATCTGAAATGAACTACAGTATTGTAGATAAGTGGAGAAGCAAAAGGAAAAAAAAAAGAATAAGGTCAGTATCTAGTTATGATTATAGGTCCCATGAGGCAAAGAAAAAAAGGACATATTTGTTCACTGCTACAGTGTAGGCTTCCCAGAGTAATACCTGTGACCAAGACTCCGAGGTAAAGCAACTCTTTGAAACTCAACAGGCAAACACCTTCGACTGACAGCCAGTCATGGCTTATCAAGTTATTCATCCCTGTAGATTGTCTCAGCATTTCTGACAGCAAGCAGTAAGAAAGGCAGTTTTATTTTTATACAAATATGAGATCAGTTTTTGTGGCTTTTCTCACCCTGGAATGCAGCCTACCTATGTTTTTCACAGATGTTCTCCAAATCCTTAGCCACAAATTCATCCAGTTTAAGAGTCATCCCATCTCATGTTGGCTTACAAATGCAATCATATGCAGAGCTGTACAAAAACATTTACTGCTGCATCAAAAAATGAAAAAAACAGTCACATCACAGGCTGTAGAAGGAGCAAATGATTTCTAGCTTTCACAAAGCGAAAGGCAGTTTTCAAAGGTGGAAAAGTGTCATCTTCACATTCAAATAGTCTTAGAAAGACTTTAAATTCTGGCATATTCTTGTTTCATATGATTGATATGATGTCTTTTTTGTAAAGTTGATACAACTGCTACAACTCCTGCAGTATCTGTGGATCCAGCATTCACACAATCTACCTACTGCTGAATCAGTTTCAAAAAGGTCTGAGTGTCTCCTATAGTCTTCAAACATTATTACTGATGATGCTGTTGTGGCCTCTGTGGCACCATCCTATTGCTTTGTTCCTGCACGGTTCAGGGTCCTGAGGTACACAGCAGTATATTTTGACACACACAGCCAGCTAACTCTGCTGTAACAAAGTTGTAATGGTGACTTCCTTTCATTAAAATAATGTAATGCATAATAGTTAACTAAAATAATAGATAAGCATTTAAACCTAGAGCTGTTGGAGTCATTCCTTCTTTCAGAGATATCTTGGATACCTCTTTACTTAATCTCTCTCCCTTTACTTTCAGCCCTGACATGGGTCTGTGCATGGTGTGTGGACTTTCTTCACTTGTGTAGTACTGCATTTGATGCACACGCACTGTGCTTTTGCCATGAGAAAAGGGAGGGCCCATGGCACATGTGCTTTATTGTCCGTTGTTGGTATCTGTTGTGGTTCTTAGAGAACATCTGAGGTGAAGAAGGGTGAAAGAATGAAGCTTCAAAGGAAAGACTTCCTAAGTCATCCCAAGTAAGCCTCCCATTTCTCTGTTAGGTTCATCACACTACTTACAGTCTTCATATGGAACATAATTTCTGAATGACAACACATCTGAAAAATTTGTTCTACCCAACAGTAATTTAGTTAAATTTAGTTAAAGTTGGCATCATGTGGTGGGATGGCTCCTATGACTGGAGTGTTGGAATGGAAGAATACAGGCAAGGGAGATGAGAAAGATGTTTCTCTCTATGTCAGTGGCCAACTGGACTGCGTGTAGCTCCTGGGGATGGATGAGGAGCTCAGAGTTTATGGGTCAGGATTAAAAGGAGGGCAGGGACAGATGACATTGAGGTGGGGGTCTGCTACAGACCACCCAAACAGAAAGACTGAGCAGGTGAGGCCCTCTATAGGGGCCCTCTGTATAACAGCCTCAAGTTAATGAGCCCTGTTCCTCATGGGGGACTTCAACCCATATACCCGTTACTTCACCCCAATACCTGTCAGGGAGAGAACACAGCAGAACATATGCAATCCAGCAGGTTCCTGGAATGCATTGATAATAATTTCCTCTGCAAGTGGTAGAGGAGCCAACAAGAAGAGGTGTTATGCTGGACCTTGTTCTCAACACAAGTAGCAGCTGGTGGAGAATGCAAAGTTCAAGGGTAGCCTTGGCTGCAGTGACCATGAAGTTGTGGACCTCAAGATCCTTAGGGCAGTGAGAAGAGTGCACAGCAAGCTCGCTATCTGGCCTTCAGGAGAGTGGACTTGAATCTCTTCAGGGATCTGCTTGGTAGAGTACCATGGGGTAAAGCCCTGGATGGAAGAGGAACCCAAGAAAGCTGGTTAATATTCAAGGATCACATTCCCCAAGCTTAGGAATGATGCATCTTGACAAAGAGGAAGTCAGGCAAAAGTGCCAGGAGACCTGTATGGGTGAACAAGTAACTCCTGGACAAACTCAGACACAAGAAGGAAGCCTGTAGAGGGGGGGAACCAAGGACAAGTATCCTGGGAGAAATACAGATAAATTGTCCCAGCAGCCAGGGATCAGGTCAGGATACCTAAAGCCCTAATGAAATTAAATCTGGCCAAGGACATTAAGGGCAACAAGAAAAGCTTCTATAGGTACACAAGTGATAAAAGGAAAGCCAAAAGAAACGTGGGCCCTCTCCAGAAGAAAATGGGAGAGCTGGTGACCCAGCATATGGAGAAGGTTCAGGTGCTCAATGACATTTTTGCCTCAGTCTTCACCAGGGAGTGCTCCTGGCTCACCACCCAAGTCACAAAAAGCAAAGGCTGGGACTGGGAGAATGAAGAATCACCTGCTATAGGAAAAAATTGGGTTTGAAGCTATCTAAGGAATCTGCAGGCACACATGTCCATGGGACCTGATGAGATGCATCTAAACGTCCTGAGGAAACTAGCAAATGAAATAGCTAAACCGCTATCCATCATACTCAAGAAGTCATGGCACGCCAGTGAAGCTCCCACTAACTGGAAAATGGGAAATATAAGCCCACTTATAAACAGGAAAAACAAAATACCAAAGGAACTACAGGTTGATAAATCTCACATCTGCACACAAGATCAAGGAACAAATCCTCCTAGAAGCTAACCAAATGCACATGTTAAATAAGGTGATTGGTAGCAGTCAACAGGTGAATGGGGTTATCCTAATTTATTTGAGCAGTCTGGTCTAGCAGAAAGTGTCCTTGCCCATGGTGGGTGGGTTAGAACTAGTTGATCTTTATGGCCCCTTCCAAGCCATTCTGTGTTTTTATGATTTGGATTTGTATGCTATTGTGAACTAATCACACAGATGAATTTGCATTATATGTTAACAAGAAGGCAACGTTTTTTCTTGCTGATAACCTCCAAGAAGACAAAGAATACTACTATTGGACTCCCTTTGTCTTTTTCTTTGTAGGTTCAATTATAATCTTCATATATGGGCTTACATTGAAGCATTCTTTAGAAAATGAGAGAAGATAGTATATGTTTGCCTTTTCTGTTTTCTCCTTTTTTTCTTTATGGTTATAGCTGAGAACTAATGAATCTGGAAAAGTAGAGGGATTTTTTCCTTTATTTGATCTTTTGGTAGGGCACTAAATTATTGGATGTCTTAGTTCTGAAAATTATTGCTGAGTTTACATTTTAACTAATTTGTGTTCTTGGATTTCTTTTCCAGTGTTGTATTTGGAAATTGTCCTATTCATGATGTTGTAGTCATTGATTCAGTTGTATTTTTTATGTGTCCCAAGCAACAGAATGACAAATCTTCCAGCTGCATGTTTCCTTTTGAATATTTTAACATTTGTTTTTAGAGTTCTGCTTGAAGTTGGGAGGAAAATAAATGCAAAAGATATGTGAAAATATATTATAGTGTATTTACACTATTTGCTTAATTCCATGCTTGGAATCTCTATTATTGTTCAAGAGAAACTGGCAAAATTAGGTCTTAGATGAAATGAAACTTCATCCATCAAAGGAAATTTATTTTAAAATACTAAAAGGAAGTAGAATTTCTCTTCATGCATAACAGTGACTCTGCCATCTTCTGCAGGTGCAGACACACCCTTATTGTGCCTCACCTTTTTTTTAGGTGTGCTTGTAAGTAGTTTGTTGGGTAGCTGTTTCCTAAGAGTATTGTGACATACATGTTACTCTGTTTTGCATTGATCCCCTTGTCAAACACTACTTAAGCATAAAGAAAATGTTATTTTGGACAATTACTATGTGACATATGGCTGAGGGTTTCACATTGACAGTACTAAAACTTTGCCTGGGTTTCTTAAAGATTCTAGATGAAAACTTTCAGCTTTAGAAGTTGTATTCAACTTTTTGGACCTTGTTATGACAGAGAAAAAGGAATTAATTAGAGATCTCATTAAATTAGTGGTTACATTTATTATATCACAAACAGAATAAAGTGTCATTCAGCAAAATATATGCTTAGTTTTTAAGAATGGGTCTCAGAAAGCTAAAAATTGTTTAAGGCCTAATCAGCTGGTATAAATACTGTAAGTAAACAGCAATAAGAAAGGAAATGTGTCAGAAAAAGATGAAAAATGTTTTATTTAATGGTCAAAAAAGTCTATCCATAATCTACATCAAGTATCCCGAGTTAGTGTTACGTTAGTTGAAAACAGAAACAAAAAGAAAAACATATTTTAGAGGAAAAGTGAAAGCAAGTATAAAAATATATATAGCATTTGGAACCAAAGGCAAAGTTTTTAATAATATTATCATTTAGAAGCTAGAAATTTAATAGGCGGAACCAAGGAATGCATGGAGACATATCTAACTCTCAAAATTAAACCAGATAAAGGAGATCTTGGACACTTGGTATGCTTGTTAGGAATTTTTTTCTTGATCTGTCAAATATATTTGAAGAAGAAAAACCTCTAGGATTGCAGTTCTTTGTGCAGCTGAACTAATTGCCCCTGGGAGACTATACAGGTCCAGTAATAGGAGAGAATTACGAAAGCAATCAATAATCATGCACAAAGGACAGGAGTGTTCAGCAAACATTTCTCTTCTGTATGTATGAGGGGCAAAGGTGATGACTTTCATGTCCCATATAGTGATGATGAAGTAAATTCCTTTTCAACAATATCATATTAAAATATTTAACACATAGTAAAACTACGATATTCTGAAGAGGTTTTTTTAATATGTATGCATAGTTAACTTGAAACCCCTCTTTAAAATGCCGATCAAGCTTTCTAAGCCAGGAAAGTCAGTTTTCAAGGAATGTTGGAACTCAGGGGATATCTTTGAAAACTGCAAGGAAAAAAAACACGACATCACTTTTAAAAGGACAAATGGGATGATCTGTGCCAATGTTGATCACCAACTAAATAATGCAACAACCTATTGAGGAGAGTTAATGGATGGTAATATAATTAATATCAGCCAGCATGGCTTATGGAAAATAAATCTTGTCATATTAACTTCACTTTTTTAAAATGAAATTAAGTAGTTAACCTAGCACTACCGGATGTTTGACGGGGAACAGAATACCTTGAATGGATTAAAATCTAGCTAACTGCTCAGTCACAAAGCATCTTTATAAACAAAAAATTATCCCTGAATGGCTGTGTTACTATCAGAGTCCAAAAAGGTTTCACCTAATCTAAGTATGATATGGCATAGAAATTTTGTTACTTCACTACCTGGCTATTACAGACGAAACTCTACAGTCTTTCCTCACAACTTTCCTCACAGTACTCCAGGTACACATGCACAGGGCAGTTTGTGTGCGTACCTTTTGTGTGTGTCTAGTCCACAGGCTGGACCATGCACCACACACAGCGCACTAGAACATGTGCTAGCAGTGCGTACCAAGAAGGGAGAGCACAGAGAGTTATTTTTCCACCATTTGCAGAAGTGCATTACAAATTATAGATAAAATATAACACTGTTTCACTTGACCAGAGAAAAAGGCTGACACATGGACTAGATAGTACTCAAGAAAGGAATAAACATCTGTTTGTTTCTTGGGTATATATGATCCATTTTAGAAGACAGTAATATAAGCAAAGGCATAAGTAATTTGTAAGAAAACCCTTTGGATGCATGAAACAGGTGATGTATGTCTCAGTTCAATGACCATTTAACAGAAACTACATTTCTCCCTTCTATACATGTGATTTTAGAGCTTGTTGTAGGACTGCCATTCAAGCTTTCTCTCAAGAACAGAGATTTCAGTCCTGAAAAGCACGTTAGTCAGTGAACACAGCATTTAGGCAGAACTCAAAAACATAATCCAAAAGGGCTTGCCTGCTAATTTTAAACCATCAAGTCATAGTATAAAACTCTTTCGGAAAAGTGTTTTCTAAATGAATGCTAAACTCCAAGGGGTTATCCAGGGAGCTATATGTTACACTGACATTAACACCAAATGGGTTCATCTTGGTTAATGCTCTTACAGTGAATGCCAAAGTAATTAATCACAAGTGGCTACATATGGCAAAGTATTAACACATTTCATCAGAAAAACCTCCTTTGAATGTCGTGGTTCCAACACTTGGGACCTGAGAGGAGTTCAAGATGTATGACACAAACCGCTATCACATTTTCAAATGCTGTCTTAGAAGTGAGAGATTAATCTGGTGTCTGTTAAGTAGGTATACAAATATTTGATTACTTGACAGAAATTCACAGTATATTGAGAGTAATCAGTCCTGAAAATTACAGGTGAGTAAATTTTAATAAAAGGATTTGTTTAAAACTGAAAAGGCCACTTTTCCCCCAGAAATTATACTGAGGAAGAATTTTGTTTATCCCCCAATCAGATATTCTCAGATTGTCTAGATTTTAACACTCTTGCCTAAACAAGAAGTAAACTCATTCCGGAAGTAATAAACACAAAACTGAAATGGGCTGTTGTGCTGCCTAATGCAGAAATAAGAGTAAGATCATTCCTGTGCTCTTGAGGAGTTGTTCACATGCTTTCTGGAGTTGAGGATAAGAGCTGAGCTCCAGGGTTGGCCACCAAGGGATGCAGAAGGTGATTCTGAAAGCCACCACTGACAGTGCAAGCCGGTAAGCCTTCCTGTGAACGCAGCAGATTGACCTCACTTTGGGCCTCTGACCCAAATTAGGGGCTGCTTATTGCACAGAACCGTATATCAATATATATATCAGGGCTGGCTGGTGGAGGCTGTGGAAAGAAGCTAGGTTTGAAGTGCATAGAGAAAGGATGAAGGAATTGTTGATGACCCTTCTCAGGTGCTCAGATCCTGACCATGCTCAGATTTTTCACCCTTTTATATTGTCAGTGTATATGGAAACCTTCTGTGAATTGTCTTCTCCCATTCATCAACTGTGTGGATGGAGCTATGGTAGCTGGGGAGACCCTGAACCACAGGAAGGAAAGAAAACTCTTCAGCTGTCATGGTATTACTCAACAGTTCAGGGTGTCAGAAAGGTATTTTAGATGTTGCAGATGCACCATTCTGTGGCTTTTCTCTTTACTTACTGTGCTTGAGCTGTTATTTCACGAAGTCAGTATTCAGAAAGAGTTTCAACTAGTTCCGTCTGTGAACAAATGGTGACAATGATTTTTCTGCTGTGGAACTCTAGCCACAATTAGTCATTCATTTCCTTTGCATTTAGTTTAAGCTGTAGTAGAAAAAAAAAAAAAAAAGGAAATGGAAGGCTTCAAAATACTTTTTCCCAAATTTAACCACTCATCCTGGGGACTTTTAGCTATACCTGGGAAAAATAACCACAAGGGAACATGAATCATCACATCTATGGCGGGAAAGGATGTGCATTTCTGGAAACAGCTAATACAGAAGTAAGCTGGCCTTCTTATTGTGTGGCCAACTTACTGCACTGGAAATGAAATACTGGAAAATATATAATTTGACTAACAGAGACTAAGTGTTTACATCATGTGGGTGCATCAGAACTAGCTCTGTCCAGGCTGCTGTGTCTAGACGGCGCTGTGTCACACTGGCAAATTATCTCAGGACACAGAAGAGTCACAGCTGCTTCAGCCTGGCACTGTGCCAGAGGCAATTAATCTTGCTTTGTAGTAGAACTAATTAGTCCAGGGGAAGTACAAGGATGACCATTACTGTCAAGACCAGAGCTAGCTTATTCAAGGGTTTTGTAAGTGTCGTTGCATGGTGCAGTGCTCTGCAGCATAAACACAACTGCAGTAAAGTGCGCAACAAGTCCTTGAGGCATGAGGCTGTGGGCCTGAATTTCATCTCTGTCAAAATCCTGGAGAAAAGCAGACTTAGGGTAGTCATGAATGTAAGCTTCAGCAGAGGAAGAGGTTAACAGCCAGGATGTTGAGAAGGAGCCTTGGAGCTGTGCCTAAAGCCCTGAGATCTTTGCATGTAACATTTACAGAGCTGATTTCAGTTTTTGGACAACGCATAGATAATGAATAGCAAAAGAGAAAATTGGCTGTGAATTATTATTGGGCATTTGGCAAAAGTTCCTCTGACTGAAAACACATCCCATGAAAAAAAATTAAAAACCCAACATTACTTTATCGATGAACAATCTGAGCTAGCTGGCTGTCCAACCACAGGGTTGTTTGTGCCACCACAGGGGAAAGAGCAGTGCTGGAGGCAGGCAGGCACAGAGGTAGAGCTGCCCTTCAAAGGCAGCCTGCAGAGAGTCTCAAGAGTGTGTTTCACAGTCATGGTGATCTGCAAGGGGTGGAAACAAACAAAAGTGAATAAACTGTGGGTGAACAACTTTATTAATAAGCCTCCTATGAGCTGAAAGGCAAGCAAGTATTTTGATAGAAATCACTATCTCACCATTCAACAGTGACACTTAGGACTTTTCTGCTCCCCATTTGACTTTTATTGCCCTGTAACTTAATATTGATGTGTTTATTTCAGTGACCCCAAACTCATTTCCATCAAGAATTCTGTGACTTTTTATTTTAAGTGGAGAAATCAAGGAGGGCCACTGCATGTTAGCTGAAAATAATGGATTCAGTTAATCCATTTGAGGCAAATGAAAGCGGACTGCTAAAGACAGGTACTGCATCATTATAATGCTTAATGAACCTGGGTTTCAAGTCCTGCAGAGATTTTGAGGTAAAACTATGAGAGCCAAGATGGTTTTATTTGGAATATAAGAGCTGCAGAGTGAGTCTACATAGAAATAAATAGTATCTCTCCTCTTTTAGGAATCATGCATTAACTCATTTCTGGAAAAGTAATAGCTTAGAGGTGGCAGAGAAACATGACATTTTCCAGATGCTAAATAAGAGACAATGAAATCTTCTATAGAGTTGTCATCACATCATTATATTATTTGCATGCAGATAAGATAAATCAGTGTTCTAAGAAACAAGGCAGGGAAAATAAATACTCTGTGTGATCTCATAGCAGCCTTCCAGTATCTGAAGGGGGCCTATAGGGATGCTGGGGAGGGACTCTTCACTAGAGACTGTAGTGATAAGACAAGAGGTAACGGGTTCAAACTTAAGCAGGGGAAGTTTAGATTGGATATGAGGAAGAAATTCTTTACTGTAAGGGTGGTGAGGCACTGGAATGGGCTGCCCAGGGAAGTTGTGAATGCTCCATCACTGGTGGTGTTCAAGGCTGGGTTGGACATAGCCTTGGGTGACATGGTTTAGTGGAGGTGTCCCTGCCCCTGGCAGGGGGGTTGGAACTTGATGATCTTAAGGTTCTTTCCAACCCTAACTATTCTATGATTCTATCTGCAGATATTTTCCAGTGGAGTTCTGTCAATGTGTCTAGGGTGCTCATAAACACCACATGGGCCACTGTTCACTGGGGTGAGCTTAATTACGCTAACCCCTGTTTCTAATAACATTACCTCTGACAGATGGCTGGGTGGTCCACATAGTCAGGGTTAAGCTGATTGCCAGATTTGGGAGCAGCATTATCAGAATAATAGAAACAGCTAACATTTTCTTACCTTCCCTCACAGCAAATGGCAATATCCATTTTTCTCTCCACACCTGGGAATTCCACCTCATAAATAAATCTCTTTCACTTGCAGGGACCTATGACATTGGCAATGATAGACACTCTCCCACCTTTCTGTGGTGTATCATAGTTCTGGCTTCTGGGCCTTTTACAAAGTTGTAGCTTGTTACAGTGTGTTTCATCCTGTTGTGAATGAGGAGGTGGTATTTTTAAAACGATTCTGGATAAAACATCCTTCCCATGATAGCCAGAGAAGAGTAGACGCTCTTCATTTGTCCGTTCAGATCCTCTGTTCACATGAAATGCAGTCAAAGATGACAAAATAATTTTTATCTTTCTTTACTGACCCTGTAGCTTCCCAAGCTCTTGAAGCAGAATCACAAGCAAGGAGTTTAACAATTCTGACATCAAAATCCATGCCCAGCTGTGTCTGTCCTACAAAGGGGTATCAAAATAACCTCTGCCAGCCTACCAGCCCTGCTGTTCTACTGGGATCTCCTCATAGACTCTCAGGGCTGGCATTGCAGACAAAATGAACCAGGTTTCCTCATCTTTGACTATCAAACATTTGACCCACTGGGAAGAGTTTATTTCTACAGATGGATGTTGTTTCATGCTATCTGACAAGTGCAGAGAACAACCCCAACCCTTTCAGTTACTAGAAGAAGCGAAGCTAATATTGACCTCTGCTGTCCCCAAGGTTTCAGAGGGTATTCCAAACTCACCCATTCTTCAAACCCTCAGAGTATGCTGGAAGTGCCTTGGCCTGCCTGCATGAATGTAGACTAGTGTAGCTGTCCTCAAATGCTTTGACCGTATGGCTGCCTCCTTTGGGAAGGAGGACCTGGACGGTCTTTTCTATAGGAAGGAGGAGCAGGAACACCAACCAGTAATCCTTATGAAACTACAGCAGTAACATTCTTAGAGATGCTCTTTGTTGGCAATTCAGGGATGATGCACATTGCTTGCATATTCAGGACTGCAGAACTTCTAAAACATAGCACCAAAAGATGAAGAGTGAATTGCAATGGCAAGTGTGACCCATGAGGGGTTACATTTGCTTCTATGCACATGAATTCTCACAAGGCACCAAGAAAGATTTATCTGTCGTCCGTGTAGTTTCAGGGTGACTGCTGAAAGATTTAGAAGACTCAGATTGTGCAGCATGAATAGGCTGGACTTCAGTAAACCAGTATTTATTGTGTTGTCACTGCACTTTGATTGTTTGTGAAATAAAAAAGAGAAGTATTGCAGTTAAAGAGCTAGAATGGGGCAGTATGAGGCTGGTTTTGTAACAGCAGACTTAGCGGTAATTACAGAAAACCACATTGGTGCTGTATGACTAAGGGAAGCCATTAGCACACTATGACTGCACTATTGTCAGAGAATATGCTGCTTTGTATCAGCTCATGAGTAAACTGCACTTGGCTTCAGTATAAGTTTTAAATGAGTTGCTGGTGCCCTTTTTTGAATCTTAGGTAAGTAGTTTGATTTGGGAGGTACATGCCTGCTTTGCAAGACAAAGTAAATAACAAATAATGATTTTTTGTAAGATGGAATGGCACTGACTAGTCATAAGGAAAAACAAAAATTGGCTTTGCAGGTCCGATCAACTGTTTTCTATAGAAGAGGTATTATAACACAGTATCTTGCCACAGAACCAGGTGAACAGCCTAGAAATATCCGCATAGCAAGATAGTTTGCTCCTGAACTACTGCTATCATGTTTACTTGTTTTCCATCAGTAATTTATCTGGTGTTCCTTCCAGTGCAGCTATTGGTACTTGTGCTTCTTTAGAGCACTTCTTCCTTCCCCTGGCCAGTTTCTCATCTTTGGGGAGCTGGGAATATCTGAACATGTGCTCTCCTCTACTTTACCTCTTCATCAGCTCTTTAAAAGTTATGAAGAAAATGCCTGTCAAATGCTCAGGACACAACTAAAATTATGAAAAAAGCATTATTGGACTTAAAGGATTAGAAAAAAGTTGTATTAAAGCCCTTCATATATTTAAGGATTCATCACAAGCTAGGCATGGGTTCATAAGGCCAGATTCGCCTTTCAAATGACACTCAGGGAAATCCCACAGGTCCCAGAATGGTGAGGTGGTGAGGGCATTTATCTAAAGTTTGCTCCCATGGTGACTGTGTCAATGGAGGGAATGAGAAATAAATCTTCAGATAGTACCTTAATAAGCAATTTGAGAACATCTGCTAAAGTTGACATAAAACAGGGTAATTTTAGCTCATATAACATTTCTGAAGGGCCTGGATGCTTAAGGAAAACAACTGTTGTAGGGAGGATCCTATTTGTCTGGAAGCCTATATGTGGCTTCATTCTCCAGAAGAGCAGAGAACCTTTTAGGGGAAGAAGTCCTTCCCACACTAGGAGAAACGCAGACATCTCTCTCCAACAGGATGGTACCTCCTAGAACTTTGAAGCAAGTGTTGTATATGAAAATTGCATCTGGCACCAGGAGAGTCCTTCATGCTAGTGTCAATCTTATGGTCTACAAATGGGGAAAAGTGTCAACAACGCAGTCTTTTGTAAAAGCAGCTCAGAGAGAAAGCGTCTTCCATCTTCCTAAGAACTTTCCTTAAGACTGGTAAAATACCAATTTTGTTTCTTTTTCTTTTAAAATAAAAAAGGATTTTATCTGCATGATCAGTCACTGCTCATTTGTAAAGTTCATGGTAATGATTCTGTGGATTTCATTGAAGAGTGACACTTATTTCAGTGGAGCTCTCTTTCTATTCACGTTGTATTCGTCCATTCTTTTAGAAAATGTGCTTACACGTTTGTCAAGAACATATCTTAGGTACATTTCCATCATTTAAAATCACTCTTCATGTATTTCATTGGACTTCCAGAGAACACTTTTAACATAAATAATGCAGTGTCCACATGAGAATTGTACCTACACAAAATGGGTGGCAGAAGTCTTTGGCCTTTGAGCAGCTGGCTAATCTGAGTGGTACTCACTCAAAGTTATACTAATCTGGACAAAAAAAATGAGAGCAAATGCATGCAAGGATGTGTGAACTTAGGTCAGACTTACAGGTAGAATGTGTGCTGCCTAACTGAGATGTAAGCAGTTCTGGAGACGGGTGATTTAGTAAATTGCAAGACCTCTCATGCTTTCCTAGTGGCAAACATAACATGATTACAAATATACTTCAGTCTTAAAGATCATATTTAAAAAAAAAAAAAAAAAAAAAACAAAGGAAAACTGATGCTCTGCAAATGTTGTGTTCCTGTCCATCTCTATGCTCTAGTAGGTTGAACAGTTATTATCTGTTCTCCATGGAACCAGTTTGTAACCATTCTGAAAAATTAGGCAAATCAGAAACAATAATAGAGTGATTTGCCAGTGATTAAAACTGTTGGCATGAGATGAAGGCTTTAGCAGGATCCAACCATAAAGATTTTGTAAACGCATTATCTGTACTGGACATCTGATTTCACATAGTAAGCATGACTTTATCCACCATTTCCATCTCTTGTTTATGGGCATGATCTTCCATAAAAAAATGTTTTTAAACTGGCATTATTCCTGTCCTGCATTTTAAATCTGCTAATCACTATTCAGCCTTCAACCATTTTTTTCTCTTCTTTTCTCCTTTAGGACAAAACTGTCTGTTTCAGCTCTTTATAAATTTAACATTGTATCGCCGTTGCAAATCTGATTCAGATCAATGGCTTGCAAGTCACAAACCCTAATGATCTAATCTGTTGCTAAATATTCATGAAAGAATCTCGGAGAATATGAACTCCCCTCCTTTCTAATGGATATAAGAGAACCAACTGCATTTTACTGATTGATCACGTGCAGATTCTTATTAGAGTATTACAAAAGCCTCTACATTGTGAAACACTTATTCCAATCTGCAGCATTTATTCACCATTAAAGAAAATAGCAACATCATTCTTTTTATATATATAAATCACAAACATATTAATGCTAAACATGCCTATTCTTTACAGCAGCTTTTCAGATGGACTCCTCTGTGGGATACAAGCCATAGCAGACACAAATATCCACAGATGTATACCTCTGCCAGCTGTGGACTCTGAAGTATGTGATAATTTCTGGGTAAAGGATCAAGGACAGCATATACATAAAGAAATAAAGCAGGTCCCTAAGTGCCAAAATGCTGTGGGAAATACTCTCATAGGAAAGACCTATAGGAACCTTCAGGTATTACTCAATCTCAGTTAGGATTTTGTCAAGAAGGGGTATATACTGAGATATACATTACTGCCAACAGCATTCTCCTTTCTCAGATGAATACATGTCCTTTTAGATTTTAAGCTGAAAATATTTACCAGTGAAAAGATCAGGTAATACTCACAAGTGACTCTTGTCATAAAATATTCTTTGGAATATCAGCACCCCTGTAATGCCAGGAGGCTTTTAATTCTCTGCAAACACTGAGAAATGGAATAAAGTGAATAATCATCTTCTTCTACCTTAATTTCCCATAAAAACATTTTACTTTTTTAAGTTATGACTCTTTAAGCATCAGGCTGGGGGAGCCAGAGCTTACAAGCAATTAAAATATCTTCCCACACTTACCAAATTAACTACTTGATAAAATAAATAAATTTGAGAGGCTTAGGCTGACTCAGCACTCAAAATGGGCCTGATCCAGAAGTGTTTATGCAGGCAATGATCTCCATTGAGATCAATGAAAGTGTTGCTTGTGCACATCCTCCAAGATTAAGACTCATCTATGACTCAGAGCAATTCTCACTCCCCACTTTCTTCCCTTACCTCAGAAGATCTTAAATTTGCTTCAGCCATTTTGTCATTAAATTAAACCTATTTTGGAGGGAAGTAATGCCATCCAGAGGGACCTTGACATCTTGTGAGGTGGGCTGATGCCAACCTGATGAGGATTAACCATGAAAAGTGCAAGGTCCTCCACCTGGGTGGGAGCAATCCCAGGCACAGCTACAGGTTTGGCAGAGAAGAGATTCAGAGCAGCCCTGTGGAGAAGGACTTGGGGGTGTTGGTCGATGAGAAAATGAGCATGAGCCGGCAGTGTGCGCTTGCAGCCCAGAAAGCCAGCCGTATCCTGGGCTGCATCAAAGGGAGCGTGACCAGCAGGTCGAGGGAGGTGATCCTGCCCCTCTACTCTACTCTCCTGAGACCTCACTTGGAGTACTGTGTGCAGTTCTGGTGTCCTCAACATGAAAAGGGCATGGAACTGTTGGAACAAGTCCAGAGGAGGGCCATGAGGATGATCAGGGGACTGGAGCACCTCCTGTATGAAGATAGACTGAGAAAGGTGGGGCTGTTGAGCCTGGAGAAGAGAAGGCTGCGTGGAGACCTCATAGCAGCCTTCCAGTATCTGAAGGGGGCCTATAGGGATGCTGGGGAGGGACTCTTCATTAGAGACTGTAGTGAGAGGACAAGGAGTAATGGGTTCAAACTTAAAGAGGGGAAGTTTAGACTGGATATGAGGAAGAAATTCTTTACTGTAAGGGTGGTGAGGCAGTGGAATGTGTTGCCCAGGGAAGTTGTGAATGCTCCACCCCTGGGGGTGTTCAAGGCCAGGTTGGACAGAGCCTTGGGTGGCATGGTTTAGTGGGAGGTGTCCCTGCCCCTGGCAGAGGGGCTGGAACTAGATGATCTTGGGGTCCTTTCCAACTCTAACTATTCTATGATTCTATGATTCTATTTTGGAACTTGCAACCAAAATTTAACAGCTCTCCATGTATGCTGCTGTGCTCTCCTGACTAAAAATGTTTTGCTGCAGCTCATATTTGCTCTTTCATACTTATTTTGTAGGACAGAACAACACAAAAGACTCACTCCTGAATTCTAGCTGAAGGATAGCTTCTGACAGGGTGATAAAAAAGCATATCCTTTGTTTTCCTGTGACCCACCTGGCAACAGAATTGTGACTCTGTCAGAAAATGGAGCAGGCATCTAGAGTGTTTTGCAGTGTGCTCTGACCTGTTTGCCCCTTTTGATTTACAAATGTCAGGCAGTCTAGGATTATGAAGCACAGCCAGTGAGATTTCACAGGAAGGAATTTGTCTCAATGGACGCAGGTAGTCTTTTCTCTGGATGTGTGTTGATGATGAAGAAGAAGCTGCTGTTTGATAATTAAATAACATTGATACGCAATGATTTTATAAATAGCAAACATAATCTAGTCAGGGAAGTGACGTTACTGCACAAGAAGTTATTAGTCTTTCCTGTGAAAGTATGAACTACTGAAATAGGGGAAAACAAGAAAAAAAATCATAGAATCATGGAATCACAGAATGGTTTGGGTTGGTAGGGACCTTAAGGATCATCTGGTTCCAAACCCTCTGGCCATGGGCAGCAACACCCTCCGGTAGACCAGGTTGCTCAAGTAAGTGAGGATAACTCCTTTCCCTCTGGCAATAGCATAAATGCCATTGAAACAAACAGGAAGGGAAAGCACTTGCATCAGAGCATCCTACTTCCAAGCTGTGACACAGATGTTTTGCCGCTGCAGAGAATAGTGCTGGTGTCACTAAACAGCTCAGAAGTGACTCGTGTTCCTGAAGAGGTGGCAAGATTATAAAACAAATGCTCCTGCTCAGCTGACAGACCTTTTCCTTGACACCAGGCAAGACAGAAATGATTGGTGACTATGAGACTACCGCCTGCATCCCAGCTGCTGTGCAAGTGTTTTAGGACACTGAGAAAATGGGAAGACAGACATTCACTATACAGCCTTGACATAATTACAGTCAGCTTATTGCATCCTTTCTTCTTACATGCTTTTGCCCTAAATAAATTAAGCTTTGCTTGTAGTAGGTTGTTTGTTCACACAACATTCCAGTTATCTCATATGTCCTGCTCAGGTAAAAATGCCTAGGCTTGTTTCAAACTCTCCAGGTATGAGTAGAATTACATGGAACAAAGTGAAGTCTAGAAAGCCTACCCAAAAAAGCAGGTAGATTTGGAGGCTGCTAGCCCTCTGTAGAGTCCATGCTCCCAGTGATACCTTGTTACCTTTAACTCCAGTGCAGACACATTCCCCAGTATCCCCTCTCCTCAGACAGAACACCACTCAAGGCGCTGCTCAGTAAGCCCCAGGGAGAGCCACCAGACCAGTCTGAAAGTGCAGGGATAGTTGGCATTATCAGCGCCCTGGCTTAATAGCCCTGCTGAGGAAAAGATTAGTTTGATGAAGGAGACTGTTGGAGGTGTTACAAACCCCTTCTGGGTTCAACTTGCTACCTTATCCTTAGCCAGGCAGAAGTTTAGCCAGGAACATATGCAACTTCAAAGTAGAAACCAATTATACACTGGTTAGGTCACACAAAAAACAGCTAGCATTCTCCAAGCTATTGAGCTAGGCCTTAGAGCAGGCACCATCCCTGACAATTCCCTGGAGTCTTTGCCGGGCAGGCAGGAGGGGAAGGGGCAACCACCACAGCCCCCAGAGACAGATCCTCAGCATTGCTGAGATACTATCTTCACCAGATCCATTGATGCAAATCTCACCAATGGCTTGACTTGACAACTTGATGATTCGCTTTTTTTTTTTCTCTTTAAGATTTCATACCTTATCAACACTATCCCTTTTGAATCCTTGAGTTGCTAACTTTTCCATCCTGAAATCCTGATTTTTACCTTCCTTTTCTCTATACAGACTTCTTCACAGCTCTTTTTGGATGTTCTTTCTCAGCAATCTGAATGAAGGTTACACACTTGTGCCATGTCATAGCTGGATCCTGGACACTTGGTCATCAGGCAGCTAAAGCCTTTGGGGCATTTCAATGCTTTTACAACAGGGGTTACAGGCAGAGATGCAGAGGCTGAAGACCTGAAAGCAGATGTGCACCGCTGAAACCAGCAAAGAATTACCCCAGCGACTGTAGCAGCATCCCCTGCAGCTTTGGCAGGATCATTTACCGGTGCACACAGCTCTGCATTCTGCACTGTATGGGCAGGGATCTCTGCTTCTGCATCACCCACAATCTATTAATACCTTAAACATTTCTTGCTATGAATTACACAGGTGGTGAGTGGGAGTGCATGTTCAAGTTAGAATTCTTGCTAAGGTGTCATTTCCAAGGTGTTCTTGCCTTCAGGCATCCAGTCTACAGCTGAATTTTCAGAAATAATGAGAAAATGAAGAAAGCAGAGCAGAAAGTCAGTGTTCATAGCACTCTTCCCTGAACATCATGGGGTTTTTATAATGTCATTAGTATCTCACTAGATACTTGATTTTGTTATAATTGCTATTGCTTTTGTAACAGAATTTTCTAATGTCACTGAATTATTTCAAAAGTCACTTCAGCCTTCAATGTTGTCAAATAGGTAAAAATAGCCTAAGGGTTTGTATGAGCCTTCTCCACAGATGTTAGTAGTGGTCAGTCTTCTCTCAACTTCCCAAGAATTAAAAAATATCTAAGAACTTATGTATCAGTTTTTATTAACTCTCTTCCTTCATCTTGCTGAAGTTATTACTGAGATCAGCAAAATGACAAAAAAAGAGATTATCCAACTTTTTCATGATTTCTGCTGCTCTTATTTTAGCTAAAAACCAACCAAACAAAAAATAATCATTCAGTAAAATAAGCAGTGAAAACCATGATGGTGAACCATAAATAGGGTGGATAATTTAATGAGGAGTTCTCAAAGCTCCTCACTTGAAGAAAAAGATAGATTTCCTAACACTTTAAATATGTGAAATGTTCAAGGGTTTCAAATGTGAGTGGAAAATCACAAATAGTGACCATGGGCTGTGTAGACAGAGATCTTGTCTATACCTGTCCACAGGCAACATTATATATTTTATACTAAATTACTAAATCTTGCATTTTTAACCATGTCAATACAGATGAAGTGGTAAAACATCTCTGGTCACCTTCAATATGGACACTGCTGTTTCGTTCTAAATCTGCCTGCTTCAATAAAAGTTTTTCCCACTTAGACACAAGGAATAAGCTACTTCAGAATATCTAGTTCTGCTTTCTCATTTGAAAAAAAACCGGCATACAAAGTTATGTGAGAAAATTATGGGCCCAAAATCCCTAATTTTACTCATTTATCTCTTCTTCAATGTAGAACCAAGACAATAATATTCTTTGGTCAGTTCAAAATAGAAATATTTTGGGTTATCATTTTACAGTAAACAGATAGCCTCAGAGAGTATGTAATCAGTCAAATTCTTATACGAATCAGAGCACTGAAAATACAGCCCAGATAAAGTATATATTTAATTACACTTATCCATTTACTTTTAAGAAGCATGACAGTACATTACAAGACCTTTTATGTGCTAAGGAGTATAAAAAAAATGCCCCAGAGTAGGTAATACAGACAGACAAATAATTTTTATTACTCAGTAATCCTTCCTAATACAAAATTATTAGGTTCGCTGATTTACAGCAGTACCATTTGTATTTCATCTAAGCAATGTTACACCAAGCTAGTGCTAGCTAGTCAGTCATAAGCATATGTCTAAAAAACGAATGCAAGAGAATAATTATTAAGTGGTACTTCTGAGGATGATTTTTACTTCCTGGACAAGAAGTGGTGCATTTTGAATTTTTCTCCCCTTGAACTCATGTACTTTTTTAACAGCTACCATACCCTAAGGTGTTCCACAGCTTCACTACATCTTGTCAGAAGAACCACCACCTTACTGTGAATCAGCTGCCACTGATTCATCTGATGATTGCTTAGTTTTGTACTGGAAGAGAAATTCCATATTTACTCTTTTTCAGTAATATTTCCATTTCAGACATGGCATTTTTTATGGTCTCTCATCATTTGAATGAAGAGGGGACCAGATCTGAATAGTAATCAGGATGACCAGGTGAGTTTCCTGACTGCTTGCCAGTGACGAAAAAAAAAACTTGATCATCATCTCTGAAGTATTTTCTGAAAAATTGCAATGTCTCAGACTTGTATCACTACTGAAAAAGTTCTCCTATGGAGCCAGAATCTTCCTCTTAGACTTTTGCAGCCGCAGAAATTTCTCAAAACAGCTGAAGGCTCAGAACGTCAGAAAACAAATTCTGATGCATTTTGCGCTGAAACAGAAAATTACAATAAGGAAGATTTCATAGATTTTTATTTTAAATGTTTATTTAAATAATCTAAGTTAAATTATTACCCAGTATAATGATGTTGCTGAAACCACTGTGATGATGGATGACAAAAGGAGTGTTACTAAAAGCCAGTATCGGCAAAAGACCTTTGGTTTGGATTTCAGGAGAAGAAAAGTTGCATGTTGGAAATGTGAATATTGTTTTCTGTCCTTTTCATCTTTGCCAATGTACGTGGTAGTATGAGAGAAGCCCTCCATCACTTTTATTTTCCTATCTAGGACAACTCTTAAGGTTTCTCACTTAACAGCACCCTCAGATTAGATTGAAAAGAAGCACTAGCCATCTACCATGGTGGTTTTCTTATGATTGCAACTGGGCTTCTAAATTATGTTGTGAATTTTAGGCATAAAATGTAAGGGAATATGTGTTTGAAATTACAGGATAAGTACAAAATACACTGAATGCACCAAAGGTTGTATTGAAAGTCTTGTGTCTATATTTCAACAAAATCATTTTGGAGTCTACTTGGCTTTTGTTTCAAACACTTTTCTTGACAAAATTATTTCTGTGTGTGGTTAAGAAAATGGGAGGTGAAGAATGCAAGCAACCAGTATTTTTGGTCATCTTGGAACTTTATTAGCAGAGATTCAAATGTGGCAGTCCTTCCTGAGTTCTAAGTGCCAGTCTTCTGCTGGGGCAGATAACAGGCTGTTACACAAAAAATATTGATAGAAGTTCACATGCATGAAGATTTACTAGCAGTGATTTGTGGCTGATGGCACGTATTGACTCTAATGGTGAAAGTTACTTTCGGGGAAAGTGGAAAAAAGAAAAGAGGAGAGGATGTGGGGATGAGAGGGCAAACTTGGTGGCTGGCTGGGAGGAGAAGCACCAGAGTGACCCCAGGTGAGGATCTTTCCCTGTGTGTCCTCTCTACAACAGCAGGCATTATCCCCCATGGTATTTTTCTCACAGTAACTATATAGTGTTCTTCAGGGCCCTTTCAGACTCCCAGCTGTTTGCTCCTGTATGTGATGCTATTAAAGCTGGCAGGAGCATGCTTAGATCAGCGGAAGGTGCCACACGCTCTCTGCATGCATACGTTTCTTGCCCAAATGTAAACCAAGAGCTGCAAATGAAGGGCTAGGAAAAAGGGGGAAGGAAGGAGACCAGTGTCAGTTGCTTCCTTTGATAACCACCATAACAACACTGTTGGGATCTACAGGTACAAGGCCATGGGAGTAACAGCACAAGAGCAATTGCATAGGAACAGCAGGAAAACCACTGCCACTGAGGCTCTACAAAATATTTCCCTGCCAGTCTGGGTGACGACAGGCTGAGAAAGCTGGGGCTGTTCAGCCTGGAGAAGAGAAGGCTGCTTGGAGACCTCATAGCAGCCTTCCAGTACCTGAAGGGGGCCTGTAGGGATGCTGGGGAGGGACACTTCATTAGGGACTGTAGTGAGAGGACAAGGGGTAATGGGTTCAAACTTAAAGAGGGGAAGTTTAGATTGGATATGAGGAAAAAATTCTTTACTGTAAGGGTGGTGAGGCCCTGGAATAGTTTGCCCAGGGAAGCTGTGAATGCTCCATCGCTGGCGGTGTTCAAGGCTGGGTTTGACATAGCCTTGGGTGGCATGGTTTAGTGGAGGTGTCCCTGCCCCTGGCAGGGGGGTTGGAACTAGATGATCTTAAGGTCCTTTCCAGCCCTAACTATTCTATGATTTAAAAAAAATATCTATCTATTTTTAAAAGCTACACTTTTTGCTTGCAGGAATTTTTCTTATTACCCATGTTAAGATAGCTATTTTAAGAATCTCAGAGCAGAAGACAATATTGAAGAGTGAGAACCATAATAAAACCACAAGATTCAATTAAGCTTTCTTGGCCTGTCAGGCTGGAATCACTGAAGAGACTCCCTCATTTCTGTAGACATGTAGGCATGTGATGAATTTCCAGCATTTGGCCATGGTTGCTCCCAAGCCCCAAGAACTCATCCACCCCCATTCATAGCTAGGTTAATGGAGATTGGTCTTAGTTTGATTTTGATTTGAGGCTTTCTTTGGACCTGTGAGATTTCTCAGCTCTCCCACATATCCATTAGAAGAGTGCATATTTTGTCTGAAAAGATCAATCTAGGAAAAGATCTTCAAGTGATATAAAAATATACCTGTATGGTTCTGTTGAAGACTGTGAGAAATCCATTAGTTTGTATGAGCTAATAAAATGCCTTCAATATGAGAAATGTTCTTATAATCAGCAAAAGGGAATAAGCTTAATAGTATGGTTATAACATATTAAAACTTTTTCTTGGACATCTTTCTTTATAACTGATGGAATTTATGATGACTGAAAAAAGCCATAAGGTGTAAGTTGAAATGTAAAAGCAGACTTGTCTCACTACTGGTAATACCATATCCCATCTAGTTTCTGTAAGATATTGCTGGACATCAGGCATGAGTAAAAAAGGTGACATCACCAGTGTTGTTTGGTTTTCCATATATCTGTTTTTCATAAGTGGGTTAAGAGAATTACTGGCTGAGAAACCAATGTAAATCTTGATTTGTGCTTAAATTGTTTAACTGCCTATTTTAAAATTCATCTGTAGGCTTGGAGTCATCCAGTCAAGTGAAGCAAACAACAGAAAAGCATTTAAGTGACCAACCGTCCAATACAAGCAGCAAATGAGGAATAATGAATAGTCAAAGCGGTAATGCCTCTCCAACTGTAGTGAACAATTTAAAACCGGAAAATAACTCAGATTTTGGAATAATGTAAAGAGCCTGAATTACAAAGTACTGAATGTAGGTGTATAAAGCTGATGAAAACAGAAGATAATTCTGCACATTAAGTGTTCACTGCAAAACCTAGGGCCTAGTCTATTTATTAACATTGACATCATCCTTAGTGACTGTGTCATTATTAAAGGAATGGCTATGAAACTCATAGAGACTTAAATATTGAAATAATTGCCAGTGAGATGGCCTAATGGAATAGAGAGTATCTAAAATGGCTGAAGCATCTAGACTGGAGTTAAAGTAGCTATTAGGCTCTCAAGACATTTTGATTAACAGTTTGGAGTGGATGAAACTATTAATAACTAACTGACTTTGATATGTTTGTTTCTTTTAATCCCATCGCCTTGGTTTGACAGAGGTACAAATCACATAATTAGAAGCCTTGTTCCACTAAGAAATCAGTGTCAAGTGACACTGGGCTCATTTATCATGTCAGAGTCAGTAGGCCATGTAGGTTTTTTTAATCATCCTTACCCTGATAGGAGTTAAGGCATGGAACAGTAACTGCTGTTTGACATTCAGAATGCTTGGAGGCTTTCAAAGTCATGTCCAAATAAAGTCCACATTGGAAGATATGGTTTTAAAAAACATATTTAAAAAACATTTCTAAACAATAACAAAAAGTGGAGGTTTTTACGTCAGAGCTACCATTGCTAAAACTTTAATTTTTACTCACATGCAGGTTCCTATACATATCTGCCATAAGAAATAAGTATGTGGGAACTCAAAGATGGGTTTTTCTTTTAAAAAAAGACATGATTTACTTTGCTTCTTTTTTTTAGGTGCTTGGGGTCAATAGTTCAACTAATTACATTTCTAAGCCACAGCTTGAGAATGACCGTGCGAGAGAAAGGAAGAAATCTTTTTGGATAAAATTATATTGCATTTTCATCACACAGTTTTCCAGTAGACTGTTAACTGAATAATCTGTCAGCTGCCTTTCAGTGATATGAAAGATGTAATCCATTTTTGGATACTGGAAAGTAGTTGTGGGAAGGTCTCATGTTGGTTTACCTTGTACACACAGTGCTTCATCCTATGGTCACAAAGGCAATGTCAAAGCTTCTGTTGAGTTATAGTAGTGCAGGATTAGAGTCTAGAATGATGAACCTTTGGGAGATCATGGATTTACCATACATATGGTTAATCCCACCAACTACCCAGTAGGCTTTGTTTTTTCTAGATAAGAAACATAGCAAATAGTTTTCTGAACTGATTTTAAAATTGTATAGGAAAAAAAGACAAGTTTGTTTAAAATATAGAGTTATGCAGATTATATAAGATCTTTTTATCTCACTACATTTCCAAAATGCAATCAAGAGTAACGCATACAGAGTAAAGCAACAGAAAATTTAAGTGCTCAGTGGATCACAGGGAATTTCATAGGATATCCTAGATTATTTTAGCTATTTTTTTTATTAATTTTACAGCATTGTTCAAGACTCTCTTAGTTATTCATGTATTATTCTGAAAGAATGCTTAACATCATATTACACTATTCTTAGAGACAATAACCAGTATCACAATATAGATGAAAGAAGCATCTACAAAATTTAAATTAACTTCTGTCTTCTTTACTACAGTGATCAATTGCCTTTCTGTTTTCAAATGTAACACTCATTGAATTTACAATTCAGGCACTCTCTATTCTTCCTAAGTATGATAAACAGCAAGTTAAATACCAATTTTGTAACTGAGTGGCTGTTGATGAGTACACAAGCAACCTAGTAAATTCACAAATATTTGGAGATAAAGTCAAAGAAAGTTGTAAGCAGATAGGCTCAGAAGCAATAGGAAAAGATGTTACAGATATGCTGAGGACCTCTACTTCACTGTCAATCAGTATTAGAAGAAATATTGATTTCAAAATATTTAAACTTTGAAACTCAAAGAATTCCCAAAACATATGAGACTACTAAAGATGATCACAACTGATAGACTTTGATAAAGTACTCATCTATCATCTGTGCAATTTTTTGGTTCTCAAGAAAAAAAGAACCCATAAAATAAAATAAAATAAAATAAAATAAAATAAAATAAAATAAAACAAAACAAAATAAAATAAATAAAAAAATAAATTAAAATAAAAAAATAAAATAAAATGAAAGGAAAGGAAAGGAAAGAAAAGAAAAGAAAAGAAAAGTTTTATTATGATGGTAAAACTGTTATGTTAACAATAAAATAATATGCAGCAAGGGTGTTAGAAAATTCCTTACAGGCAGCTATCTCAGCTTATTGTTTTAAGGTTGGAGCTTTTTCTAGAGAAAGGTAAAGTAAATCTGAACAGAAACAAAGAAAAAAGACCACAAAAAGGTCCAAAGCACAGCAGAATAAAATAGAAATCTCAAAGAAGATTGAGTCTGACAGGTTCTTTGAAGAACCTGAGTGTGCTGAGACTGAACATAATTGTAGTTCAGCAAAATTAATGATCCCCTCAAAGGTGTATGCCTATTGTCAGAGCAAAAATGCTTAACTTGGGTTTTAGTTCTCACAGCTTTGGAAAAGAGAGAAAATAAGATGGAAAAATAACCAGGTTCACAAATAACAAAGTGCTATTGATGACAGAAAATGCTTAATTAGGGTCTTGAGTAGAACCTGAGAATAGAAGAAATTTCAAAAAATAAAAAAAATTCACAAAGAGTCCAGGTAATCATTACATCTGAAATATATCACCTTAGAAAGCATTAGGTGCTTTTCTTTTTAACCACAAGCTAAAGAAGAACTTATTAGTTTATCCTGAATATCACTCCACAGAAAATCAATTCTAGGAGAGAGAAAGGTCTCAGGCTTAAAGACCTGCAGTCTTTGATAAAATAAGAATTATTTCAGTTACAGCTAGCTCACAGCTCTGATTTCTGAGATGTACTTATGCCCTAGACTCAGTGGGGAGGGAAGTAGCGAGTTATGTATCCATAGATGTACAAGATTCTTCTGCATTCTGGCTATACCTGCATATTTGCAGTGACTTCTGAATTTAAGTCAGCCTGTCGTTTTTTTAATCAAAACAGAATTTCTTTTCTGTCTCATAAATTTACATAATGATTAAAAGCTTTGCCACTAGCTTGGCAAATTCCTCTTCATTTTATGTTATCTTTTGTTATGTGTGACAAAATAGAAATTTCTGCGTGTTTCTCTAAATTCTATATTTTAGGAAAACGTGGATTTTTGCATTGGACATTGAATTACTGACCTGGCACTAGCCACACATGATCTTTCTTTTTTAAGACAGTATTTAGATGCATTTGATTAACAGCTGACATATTTTATCACACAAATTTTGGAAGTGAAGATCACTATTCAAAATACAAGGCTATTGATAAACAGAGTTTTTCCTCAGTGAATCCTAATAAACACAAGACGTGATTTAACTGAACAATCCTCCCACTAGAAACAAATCAAATCTGTTCAGTATCAGATACTTGTCACCAGTCCTTTCTTCCTGTTTTGTTTCTGAAGCTGTATTGTGTCAAGAAAATGCTTCAGAGACACTATTTTGCCATCTGCACCACTAAGGTCACAGGAAATTTTTCTTTCCTCTTTCATCAAACTTTACTCAGGGCAATAGTAGGACTTCAAATATGCACATGTATTATTCCCATGCAGAGATATCTCAGCTAATTATAAAGACTACAAAACCAGAAATATTTTACAAGGAGTCTGAGCTTAGGCTCCTCTGGCTCCTTGAAACTTTCTGTTCTGATGATGTCCCCGTGCCTGTGTGTGTCTGCACCCTTGAGAATGAGACTCATGGTCTACCAAGGGGAGGCTGACTGGCATCTGGCTAGTAAATAACAATTACCCTATATTTACATAACAATAACATCAGTGCTCACAGACACAGTTTACCATTAAAGGTAATGTTTGGATAGTGCCTTTTAGAAGCAGGCGAAACTAAGAGCCTTTTAAATGGGCAACAGGATACAGCTAGGCAGCACAACCTGATGGGAGGCCACAAGTAAAACTTGAGAAACCTTTGGCTACATGGAGTCAAAGCTGTCAAGCCATCAGAAACAGGTGGAACATGAGAGACTAGAAGAATGCAAACCATGCCCATGAGCAAATTTAAAATTACATGGGTCTACTCAATGTGTGATATTTATTCCAAGGATCACTTGTGCTATAGGAAAACAGGTGTGTGGCAACATATTGCAGGGTAGAAAGACTGGACATGCTCCAAGCAATATCAGAAAACCAAGCATGAAGTTGAGGAAACCCACTACAGCAATCTCAGCCTCCATTTCAAAACCGAGAGCTAGCTGAGGAAGACCTAATGCTTCTGTCAAACAAAATGTCAGTCCTTCAGTGACAACAGGCACAGTTTACCACTAAAGGTAATGTCTGGATGGTGTTTATTCCTCTTGCTTAAGACAGAAGCAATAAATGTCAGACTACTGAAATATGATTCAGAACCAGTGATTGAGCAGTTTGCACAGAAAGTCCTAACAAGAAGGAAAATATAGCTGGATAGAAATTTAAGGCTCAGTGTGTGGAATACATGGGAGAAAAAAACTACTTTTTTGGGTGTAACTAGGTATGCCCCACTCTGCAAGATCTAAGTCCTGTGTTTTGAGGAAAGTTTGTGATTTAGGACAATGTTATGCTACATGTTTTACCACAGTGATGTTTCTTCAGTCAATGTGAAAAGAGTCACACAAGATTTACCCTACAGACAGTTCTGTAAGACTGCATCTTTTTGAACACTTTTTGACACCTTTGCATCTCTAGCCCAGCTAATATAGACTTTCACTTTTTCTCTTCTGCTTGTACTTAGAATACAAGCATGATCAATACCATCTAATCACACTTGCATAAAATTGCTTACAGACTGCTCCAGAGATGATTTCCTGGATAACAGCTTCCTAAGTGGTGCACCACTTATCTTACCCTTTGAAAACAAAAAGAAATTATGGTGTGTGTGCATCTACTAAGAATTTCTATTCTGAGAAAGTAGAAATGAGAAAAATCACTCCAGACATCATTTACACTTTTACAACTATATCATTCACTCACTGGACTCAGTCTGGATAAGTTCTGGATTTTCAGCTTGTGACTTGAATGTACATAGCATTCTTAGCTTTGATGGCACAGCTTGCTCAATCATTTAAAGAGTTTACAGTCTAATTCAAGATTTCTCGAAAGCCTTTCCTGCAGAAGAGAATTCATAAACCTCCTCAGATGGTAGGAGCAGGCTTATACAGAATCAGTTACCATGCAGTTTAAGAAATTATAGCACTTGTCCCACAGCATATTGCAATGAGTTGCAACCATGTAAGATGGCATAGAAAAGAAGCAACAGAGGCAAGAGAGTGAAGGATCCTACATGCACATAAGAACAGATAAACCTAGTGCCAGATCCACTGCTTCCCTTTTCAGAAGGTTATACTCCCAGCTTCACCCAAGACCCCACTTACACTTGATCTACTCTGACACCTTCAGTAAGTGAAAACAGACTTCCCCATTCAAACATGGCCCCATTTCAAGTAGTCAAGTATAGAGGAATAAAGCGCTGTAAAGCTGCTATTATATTTTCTAAATATCTGTTAGTAATAAAATAAGGTAAAATTCTGGTCCATGAGCAGAATTTAAACTGCAACACATTAAAAAGTCACTTCACTACAGTTTTTAAAATAACATCACCACAGTATTCTGAGGTAGATAAACATTTTGAGAACCCAAAATATCATTTTAAGTGAATCAGCATTTATTCAGGGAAACTAAAGAAAAAGAAAAAGTGTGTCAATCAAACCACTGTCTGCAGTTCAGATAAGTTACTCTCACATTTGCCTTACAAGTACAGGCAGAAGAAGACAAGCCTACTCCACCTCAGGGGTTTTGCTTTTGGATTTTTGTTAGTTTTTATTTTTTCCATGTTTTCTTCATTTGATTCACTGATTGTCAAACACAATCACGTGGGATGAGGATATAGGTAATAGCCAAAATCCTGGAATACATCTTGGCAGTGTTATTTTCTAGTTTACATGTGGGCTTACACAGCATTCTATTAACTAATGCCTGAAGAAGCTTTTTCTCTGCCTCAGTCAACTGGGATTAAATATTCTTCTTCTGTGTGTATGTTAAGCACACAATGCAGTTAGATCCAACAGCAGCAAAAGATTCCGTTTCCAAATGCATTCAAGCAATCCTTCAAACAAAATGAGAACCAGACAACTGGGCAATTTCCATTTATGCAGTCAAGAAGTATTCATGACAAAGTAGCTTCATGAATAGTAGTAGTAGGAGAGATTTTCTCTACTGCTATGAAGTGTGTTTCCTAACTGGAAAAAGCTAGACAATAATAAAATACAGTGGGGGAAGATGTTTTCCCACATTTAAAAAATCTCTCATGTGGAAAACCTGCTCTTTCAGATCAAAGTATTTGTAAGGATATTTTCTCCTGAGCCTGTCAGTTAGTCAGCTCTGTCTTTAACCTCCAGCTTGGTTGCACAGCAGGTGTTTAATCAGGAGTAACAATGTACTTTATTTATGTCAAAACCATTTTTTGTGTAGTTTTCGTTTTCTTGCTTGCAGTGACTCATGAAGTGTGCCACCTCACTGGAAACAGCTTCTCACTAGGAAAGTAATGTCATAAGCTCAGCCCAGCTCAGTTATCCAGTCAGTGAACCCAACAGTCAAGACTGCTGCTCTTGATACATTCAGGGAAGTCCTAATTTATGTAAAAGGGTAATCAGACAGAAGATATATACCTATTTCCTGGTGTTTCCCAAAGAATTCTGTGATCAGTTAAATGGAGATGAAGAAATACAGCTCTGGGAATATGCCACTCTTAGAAAATGACTGATTGATCAGGATGCTGAAAGACTTCAAAAGAAGCTCAGACTGGCACATTATGCTTCTCTTGTCCTAAATAACCCTGGAGATATTCAAGGTTCCTTGGGACTTCATAATCAACAGATGGTCAAATTTTCTTCTTTGCACCCTGTTGAACGGACTTCCTCAGTGATCACAGTTAGAAATATGCAGGTATCATTGTAAGTGAAATTGGCCCATATGCTATAACATGATAAGGCATTTCAGGAATGCAGGAAAAACAAAAAAGCAACTGGCATAGCAGATTTTTTTCTGCTCCATTAACAAAGGATAAGCAGCAGCTGTTCTAACAATATTTGCTGCTTTGCTCCCAGCAAGTGTTTCCCAGCAGTGGGAGTAGCAGTAGTTCTATGACTTAGGACTTCACAGCCATCAGCCTTCAGAGAAATCTTCCTTAGGTAACTTCAATGCCAATTGAGCCATAGGCTTGATTAGCAATTCTTGTCACAGTGCTTCTCTTTTTAGTCAGTATCTCCCAGATACAAATTTTTATTTTTCCATTAGATAAAGAGAGAGGAGAGGAGGGAAAGATCCTACTGTCTTGAATTTGCCAGTTTATCCTTTGCACTGCTTTGCACTGCTTTGCACTGCTAAGGTGCCCAGCAGCAATATTTTATTCAGAGTGGAAGTAATTCAAGGAAATTCCATGGCTGACCAGTAAATAAGTTTGCAATCAAAGATGGCAGAACATATGCCATTCACAAAAGTGAGCCTCCCAGGAATTAATTATACATGCAAGGGGAATCTTTGTGAAAGTATTGCCATTTTGAATTTCACTGCTAGTATAAGTGAAACCTCAGCTTGTTGAAGATTGTCTCCTGGGTTTGTTCTACTTCAGAGAGCTCCTTTAGGGTCACTTTTATGGCTTATTTGGTAGTTTCTATCCTTGTTGGTGGCATTGTGCCATGAAAAAAAGAGTTAGGGGCAGAAAAACCATTTTCACTAACACCTCAAGAAACCCACAGCAGCCTTTAGGTGGTCATCTGTACCTGGTATAAGGAGGCTGGATGAATTCTGGCCTGTGCACCTACAAAGGTAGTTCACAAGGCAGATTTGTGCCTTCTTTTTTAACATTGTTTTGTATTCTCACTAGCTTCACCCTGATGGTGAGGAGTAGAGCAGTACGGCAATGTGGTGCTCGACATTCTTGATGGTCCTGGCTCCTACTAATAATTTAGACACTCATGCCTTCTGTTTATGGGAGATTGTTTTGTAAAACAAAAAAGGTTCTTGTCTTGAGGTTGACAGTTGCAGATACCAGTATTTATATGGAGTATATTAGGGCTTGCTTACTCCAGTCCTCATCATGCTGTTCATCAGGTCTCTCACGACAAACAGCTAAACCACCAGTAATGTTTGGAGTATGTATATATGTAAGTTTTAACTCAAACTCTTATTTGGGAATTTGTCCATCGAGTTCCTCCATTAGCTAATTAGGAGAGCTGTATCTTCAAGTTGAGTCCCAAATCTTGCATAGCTGCCTCAGGATCCAGTGGTTTCCTGTGACCTGGGAGTTTTAAGGAGTTTCTAGGTCCATCAGGACTGGGCCTGGGAGCTAGGATCCATGCCAGTGCCCCAGCCAGGGGAAGGGCAGCCAGGGAGCATTGGTGCAGCCCCAGCCCTAGGCATCAGGCACTTCCTTGGGAAGGGACACAAGCTGTTGCTGGCCTGGCACTTGTGAAATAAAATATCATGAGGCTCTAGGTGTCTTGCAGAGTTGACAAGTACTTGTGAATCAAATAGAGCTTAAAAATCCCCTGTATTTCCTAATGTTCTAATGTTTGTTTCAGATACGAATAAAAATCATTGCTATTTTGTTTGGCTTATGCAAGCCTACTTTTATGCAAAAAAAGTTTTTCAGGAAAAAAAAAAACGAACAGGAAAATATCCAGAGAGTGAATTGTTGTTTGAGATTTTAATATAACCTGGATTAGTTATGGGAGTAATAAATATAAGTAGTTTGTAGCTGGGCTGAATTTTAAGTAAGTGATTCTATGTCCTCTGAGAATTATTCTAAAAATACAGAATTATTTGTTAAGATTCATGGTGAGGTTGGAGATGTTTGGGGTTAAAATGAATTTAGAGATTGATTATGCCAGCCATCACTGCTACAAAGCTTTAGTCTTGATGGCAGTGCCAGTGAGTCTCATTAAGCTGTCTTCCACTGTTTCCAATGCTTCATGCTTTTGCTGAATTCTTACCTTAGTTCACAGAACTACAGTAGGTTCTGACATGGTATTTTAGAAATGTTAAGTTTTATAATCCCAGATGTATTCAGAAATTCACCCAAAATGCATGAACTAAAAAAAACAGTAACAAAATACAGAGTTAAATACAGAGTTAAATACAGAATATAATGAGCTATAAAGTTTGGCTGTGTGTGAATACGCTGCTAATTGTTCATGTCTTAAAGGAAAGTCTTCACCCTGAACTTGTTTTGGGGAAATAGCCTAGTATCTGGAAAAGAAGGGTGAAGAAAACTTCAGCTTCTTCCCTTCAGAAGTGAACTTCCTTCACAGAAGACATGAGGCTGAAGTACACTTTCAACCCCATAGCTTCATATCTTTTCACCTGTATTGCTTCTACCTGCACATGCTTTCAAGGTGATACTCATACCATGCAATATCTTGAGCCTGTCCCTGGAGATCCAGTACCCTTCTTTGTATAGCATCACCTCAGCTCTGTCCCATTTACAAATGCTGCTGCCATGGAGATGGGGTTGGAAAATGTGCCTTGATACATATGGGAAAAGTCACCATATAGTAACTGCTGGTGATATGCTGAGCCAGAATATGAAATTGCAATTTGCCCTTCTAACATTTTTCAGAAGTTCTGGCCACATGTGCAAGCTTTTCCGACAGTTTGTGTGTGGTTAAACAAAAAAAGAAGCTTAAAATTGGAACAGCACCTCCACCATCTCCTGAGAACAGCTGCTACCACTGTCATGGACCAGCCCTGCTCATCACTTCCATCACTTGAAAATGGTGACTGAATGTTGCTCTGGGTTCCCTTTGCCCTCTCACACCACTTTCCACTCAAGCTTGAGATAAGATAGTTATTTGCATTGCTGCACAGAGAAGGAGGCAGAAATAAGGCCAATTTACTTACCCCTGGATACTCAAAACTGCTGCCTGTTCAGAGAATAAAAATCCTACTTCTACAAAGGTAACCTAGTTTTGCAGCAGCAGATCTGTCTTCTTTATCTCCATCTGCTAGTCTCTAGTCTCACATGATCTGCTAAGACAGGAAAAAAAACATTTATGGAGCACAGGCAGGGATGGCTAGGTTTCTGGCCCGCTTTCAAGGGTACTCTGCACGCAGCTCTCACTCCCAAAGAGTTGTAGAGCTTCTCACTGTATAATAGCTTTTAAATTTTTTGGTGAAGTAATTTCAGCTTGTCCGTAACTTCCACATGAAGCTTCCCTCTCAAGGTAAAAAGATGAGCACTACTGTACATGTTTTCCTCTGATGAGAAGTGCACTCACACAGAGAAGCTATTTGAAATAAATGGTCCTACTTGTCTAAGAGCGAGTAGGACTCATCATGAGCAGGACTGGTAAAATCTGCCACATTCAGGGTCCAAATGAACAAGCCTGTACACACTATATTCCATGAGAAGCCATGAATACATGTTTATTTTTTCCATAAGGTTTATAATTTTCCCCAGCTTCACATGGAAGTGGGCAGAACATTCAAGTGTTCTACCATATGCATTCTGCATTCCCCATTGTAATGTCATTTGGCTCTTCTACCTGCAACAGCTCACATCTAAGCAGAAAATCTAAACCTTAAGACAGAAAAAAAAGAAGGAAAAGGGGCATGTCTCTCCTCTTTCAGCAGCAATCCAAGCTAATATCAGCTGCCTCCATTGGACAAGGTGCTAGATCATTGTATGCATGCATTCAGTTCCCTGTGCAATTAGTATGCCCACATGTACCAAGGACTCAAGTTTAATGTAAAGTAAAAATGGAATGTGTGACATAAAATCATCTCGTAACAAAGCTAAAAGAAAAGTCAGGATTGTTTTGGTGGCATTTTACAGTGATAAAAGAAACACTCTGCTCAGACCATAAGGAATACAGATAAGAAGAGTTTAGAGTGCTCACAGGCACAGTGAAGCCTCTGGTGTTTTCCCATGGTTCAAATACCAGCATTATCAGTTATAAAATAGTCATGATTTGGAAGAGAATCAACATTCAGGGGAGTTCAGTGAGAGCACACCTTGAAATACCGTATGCAGTTTATTTCTTTAAGCCAAACAGCAGTGTGAATTAAAGTAACTACCTTTTAAATCTTTAATTATGACAATAACATTGAAAACACTAAAGAAAAAGCAAGGCTTAAGGTAAGCTTGAGCCCACAATGAAAAATGGTTGAAGCTGATTTAAACCTGATAATGAAAGCCAAAGTCCTTCTGGAGCAAAATCTGGTGGGACTGTGAAGGCTTCTACAGGTATATCACCAGGAAATAGAAGACTACAGAAAATATGGGTTTGCTGCTGAATGGGGTAGGGACCTGGAAAAAATGGACCAAGCCCAAGGTATTCAATGTCTTTCTCCTCGGTCTTCATTAGTAAGACTAGTTTACAGGAATTCCAGGCTCCTGAGACTAGTGGGAAAATCCAAAGTGACATTGACTTACCCTCAGTGGAAGAGGATCAGCTTATGGAACACTTAAGCAACCTGGACATACACAAGTACATTAGATATGATGAGATACAGCATGAGTGCTGGGGCAGCTGACTGATGTTATTGTGGGGCCATTTTCTACTATATTTGGAAGTTCACAGTGATCAAGTCAGGCCCTTGAGGACTAGAATAAAACAATGTCAATATTGTTTTCAAGGGCAAGGAGGAAAATCCAAGGTTCTACAGGCTGGTTAGCTTTACCTCAGCCTTTGAGAAATAATCCTGAAAGCCATTTCCAAACATATGAAGGACAAGAAAGCTATTTGGAGTAATCAGCATGGCTTTACAAAGGAGAGATCATTCCTGACCAGCCTCATATCCTTCTATGAGGAGATGATTGGTGGGTAGATGAGGGAGGAGCAGTGGATGTTGTTTATGTTGACTATAGGTAAGGCTTTTGACATTGTCTCCAATAACATGCTTCTAGAGAAACTGATGAAGAATGGATTACATAGGAAGAGAGTGAGGTGGACTAACTGGCTGAACTGCTGGGCTCAGTGTTGTGATCAGCAGCATGAAGTCTAGCTGGAGGCCAGTCATTAGTAGTGTATCCCAGGGCTCAATACTGGAGCCAGTACTGTTCAACCACTTCATTAATGACCTACATAATGGGATGGGGGTGCACCCTCAGCAAACCTGTAGACAATATAAAATTGGAAGTTGCTGTTGATACACCAAGTGGTTGTGCTGCCATTTAGAAGGACCTCAACAAGATGGAAAAATGGACAAACAAGAAATTGGTGGTCTAACAAAGGGAAATACTGAGTTCTTTCCCTGGGTAGATATAATCCCAGGTACCAGCATAGGCTGGGAGTCAACCACCTGGAAAGCAGCTCTGCAGCAAAGGACCTGGGGGTCTTGATGGACAGCATAAGCCAACAATGTGCTCTTGTGGCAAGGAAAGCCAGTGTCATTCTGGGCGGCATTAGGAGGAGTGATGTCAGCAGGTTAAGAGAGGTGGTCCTTCCTGTCTATCCAGTGCTGGTGAGACACATCTACGATGCTAGGTCCAGTTCTGGGCTCCCCAGTACAAAAGATATGGATTTACTCTTGTGAGTCCAGTGAAGAGCTGCAAAGATGATTAAAGGACTGGAGCATCTTACATATGAGGAAAGGCTGAGAGAGCTAGGACTGTTCAGCCCAAAGATGAGATGGCTCAACAAAACCTTATCTATGTGTATAAATACCTGATGGTGTGGTAAAGAAAATGGAGCGAGACTTTTCACAGCAGTACCCAGAAACAGGACAAGAGATAATGGAAATGAACTGAAATGCAGGAAAAACCATTCAAACATAAGAAAAAACTTCTTTTATTGTAGGAGTAACTGAGCATTGGCTCAGGTTTTTTGGAGAGTTTGTGGAGTCTCTAATTATTTGGGGTATTCAAAACCCAGCTGGACACAGTTCCAGGCAACCTGCTCTAACTGACCCTGCTTTGAGCAGGTAAGTCAGTTTCCAGAGGTATTTTCCAACTTCAGCCATTCTGTGATTCCATGGTATGTGGACAGAAAAAATAACACAGGGATTAAGCAGACTCCGAAGTAATGATGTTAAACAAGTACAGAAAAACAAAGTTCACTGTGTGGCAGCATTCTGCTTCACATTCAGACAAGAGCTATAAAATGACAAAGCTTCACCGAAGCCAAAGTTGCACATTTCTCTTATTTACAGGCAAGTGAGAAAATGGGCATTGGCACATTTGTGTGCAAGGCTTCCAAAAGTCAAATTTGGTCTATTAAGAGATCAAGACCAAAATGCCAATGAGGGTCAAGGGAGAAGAGAATAAGATTCAAGGTGATGAAAATAGTGAAGTGCAGAAAAAGGAATGTAAGACCATATAATTTAGCTTGCAGCTGTCTTATTTTCTGCTGCTGAACACTCATGCTCATATATTACCTGCTTGAAATTCCTTTGGTACTTCAGTGCAGTGTTATGTTTATTTTATTTACATTATTGATGTCTTGCTAATTTTCACAGACTCATCTCTTTTAATGCTTCCCCCAACAGAGGCTGTGTCTATCTACTGCTAGTTGAGATGCCTCGGGGAAGTAAACTCACTACAAATTTAATGTTTTGTGTTTGTGTCAGACTACTTCATGGTTTAAGATATTCACTTCTGGTAGAATAAGGATTTTCATTTTATAATAGTACTGTAATCCTAAAGTAATTCAGGAACAACAAAACCCCTAAGCATTAAGCATCTTTGCCTTATTCATTGTATTTTTTTCTATCTTTCACTCTTCTACCAAAATAAAATCAGCCATAAAAAAACTCTGTGTACACTTGGCAATTGATTAGATGTGCACTGATAAATAACCAGACTCATTATCCCTCCAAGAAACCACATATATATAAATATATAAAACCACATAGTTATAGCAGTGTAAGAAGCCCTCATGAGGCTTTACACATTACACTGTTCAAACTTGCTCAGGATTTCCCAGGAAAAGGAGGAACTCTGAATGCTGACAGACTCCAGCCGAAGGAAACTAGTCCCTGGAGGACATTAGTACGAATTTGCTGCCGTGCTAAGCCATTGACTGATCGGCTAGAATGTAAATGAAGTAGAATAATTATTTCTTCTAAAAATGATGCATTATTTAAATTCCTAATCAGCATCTTAAGATTTAAATTCCTAAGTGCTTTAAATAAAAAAAAGACCCTCATAATTCCATAGCCCATATTGAGGGGAAACAATACTTGAAGTCTGCCATGTCGCTGGCCCAGGTTTTTGTTTCAGAAAACAGTGATTGATTTATTTTTGTATACCTAACAACCTATGATATGTACACAATTTCAATGCTAAGAACATTTCAAAAGATGTCTGAAGGGAACAAATCCTGTATATCTTTGTAGAACAGAGTTTTCCACCTTCTCCATATCCCCCGTTTTTGGCCCCTTCCTCCCCACCCACCTTGCAACTATGTAATTTCCATTATTGGTAATGAAAGCAGCTGCATGCACCAGAGAATACAGCCATGAAAGCCTACAAAAGCCTTGCGGAAATATTTCTCTTTTGCCAATGTCATGATTGCTGAGAGGGAGAAATGCTCCCCCCTTTTTTAAAATGTTATCTTCAGAGACACTTGAGTGTAAACACAATCTTAGTTTCTTGAGAGATTATCTGCTGGTACTTGACGCTCAAGTTCCTTTCTCTGTAACCTCCGGCTCGCAGTTGCAGTCAGAGCTCATAGCTACCACTAAGTTATTTTAATGTCAGCAGCAAATAGTTACTTCGCTGACAGAAGCAGCAGCAAGAGGGAGGCTACCCTTAGGAACAAGATGTGTTTTCATATTGATGGCCTTCAATTCCTGGTATAATGTTGAAAAGTTGACCTCATTGCAACACGTAAGCTTCACCAGCGCTTTATACGATCACATCTAAAAGGCAGTGTGAACATTTCAACCCCCACCATCCTGTTTAATCCTGCAAGTCCTTTCCCACCATTGTCATCCCTCTTGGACCTTCCCAGCTGCCCCACCACAAGGGGACTCAGGCTCTGACCCAGAGATAAGAATGTAGTGCTGCCCCAACTAATGCCATGCCAACATCTGAAATAGGTTGCTTCAGTTTGGAAGAAACCAGACTATTTGGAACAACAGTGGAGACATAAGGCTGTTTTTGGAGGGGCTTTTCAAGAAGCACACGTTGTGGTCACAGCTAGTGAACTGAATATTTAATATATTTACATTTTTAGTGAACCTTCATGATTTTGATTGCTTTATGTGTTTAAGGGGTTGCTGATGGCTAATTTTAAAGTATTTCTTGTCATTTTTTTAAGTATTAGTATGTTCAGAAAGGTGCTTCTTGCTTTACACTTTTAGAAAAATAAGGGCACTCAAGATTTATGAGTTATCTTGTATTATAAAACCACAAATTCTTCAAGAATTCTACCACCAACACCCCTTTCACCATTATGTTTTCATCTGGCTGTCAATATATTTGCATCCTCTTCTTCCTCCTTATATTCCACTTCCATGACGATCCACATTGTTTTTACAAATGAACTGCAGCAATAACCTACTTCTTTTTCATCTTAATAGAGAAATAAGTCCAAAGCATAAAAAGACATTTTTGAGGTCTGGCCTAGCCCAGACAGTTTAATCAACATCATGAATTAGCATTTTCTAGTTGCTAGGAAATGACACCTCAGAACATCTGACAGGCAGATGCACTTAGGCTTGCTCTCCACAACAGGAGAGGTTAATTTGATTCCAACCACTTTCCAATACAAGGTGAATCTATTTGTACTCCTATGGCCAGCAACAGCAACACAGACTTTTCTCATGGCATTTCTCCTCAGGCACTGTTTTATTTTCATGAATTGTCTGCTAAATGTATGTATTACTTAGTATCCAAAATGCACAGCCACTATCTTAAAAATGAAGAGAGAGGTATGCTCAAATTGAATCATCATTAATCTGTTTGTTAAAGGAAATAACTATTCTACTCCTGCAAGCACTGATCAACTTTCTTTGGTTATTTACTTAAAATGAATTTTTTAGAGTGTTTTAGAAATAATCACCAGGCAAGTCAGGGTGCATTTTTCCTGTTAAATTGTATTTAATAATTGTTAGTCTGCTATGAAACTGCTTCAGAATATATCTTTCTTTTTATTAGAGTATTAAAAAAAATAAAGTTTGAGGCTTTTGAGAAATGAAAGCCTGTCTAGGACCACTTAATGAATTTACCTGAGGCAATACAGCTTCCCAAGGAATTATTAGTCTTGTTTTTTAAAAATGAGTCTAGGTGTTATTAAATCACAAATTGATATAATAAAGTCACCTGCTATATTTCCTCTAGGGGAAAACTGTACATAACCTGTGCAAAAAATATTCTAAGACTTAGCTAGATGTGTGCTGAATATGTTTGTTGAAATAAAAATAATCCAACACTTTCCCATACAAAATGATCAAGTCATTGAGGCCAGCACCAAAACTATCTCAGAAACAGTAATTAAAATTCATGAAGTAAATTGTTTAGAATTCAAGCTAACAGGCTGACTCCGGGAAAAAAAAAAAAAAGTGTAGTTCAAACCTAAAGGATGAAATGCAGATTCACAAATGGAAAGCTTTCAAGGCAAAGATTTATTGGTAGGATGACTGGATTTTGTCTTTCTGCATCTCTGCTTGAAAATAACCTTTTTTACAAATGAGGGATGACCTATAAATAATGTCCTTTGGCTATGTTTTTATGTCCTTTTCATGGCTTAATTATACCAGCTGTCCTTTCTCAATTACACATCAGTACCAAAACACCGCTTTCTTATCAATATGAAGTACAATATCATAAGTGTGACTTTGGATGCAGAAAACAGCTCAAACTTCAGCTATCTTTTGCCAATGAACTAGTTTATTATTCAAAACTCCTCAAGAGCAGGTGGTGTTCAGTCCTGCTGTACTTAGTCAGCACCTTTGACTGCCGACTTTATTAAATGTCAATTTTGAGCATTAATTAATTTTTTAGCATCTTGGGGAAAAATGACAGGTTTTGTTTCCATTGAGAAGAAAGAAACAGGGAGCAAGAGAAAGGGGAGAGGAAGGGATAAAGGGAGGGAGAAGGAGGCTGGAATGGACTTCTTGTGGCATTTAAAGTAGCCTCCTACTGAGAGCAGGGCCAACTGCAAATCCAGACCAGGTTGCTCTTGGCCTTGTCCTGCTGAGTTTTACCTATCTATCTCCAGGAGCGTGGATCTCACAGCTTGGCATCTCCCACAGTGCTCAACCGCTCAACCATCCCCAGGCCAAAGCATCCTATGCCTCCCCAAATGGAAAGCCACATGCAGGATGAATGTGAGTTTCTCCTTGTGTTCCCTTCTGCGCAGGCTTTTCAGGTGTCAGAGCATGCACCAGTGTCCCATGAATCCACAGCAGCCTGTACCCCTTGGTAAAAGCAGATGCAAGTGCAAGGAAGTACCTTGGGAAAAAGTTAGAGATGAGTTTAGAGGTAATGAAGAATGCAGAATAGAATAAAGTAACTTACATTTAAGCAGAAAATTAGAATATATCCACAGGAAAACTATGTGGTAGTGCCTATGCCAGTGCCTAAGAAGCAGAACATGGCCTTATCTGGCACCTGCTGATTCATCAGTAGAGGAAAAGGGAGCTCATTTGGCTGCAGTGGTCACACCATCCCCAGTCCTGTGATGTCTTATAACTTAGAGTTTAAAGTACCAGTTAGCCAGGATTCATGACCAAAATCCTGTCAAACCACAAGGGTATCTTCAACCCATATAAGCTGGTGTAATTCTTCTGAGGCCACAGAACAGCTGAGGAGCCAAAATTGTGGTTAAAAATTACTTGATGGAGAGCATCCAAAAAGAAAATGAGAGGAGCCAAAAAGGCCTGGAAGAAAACGCTTTGACCCTGATGGTCTGCCATATTCAGACAAATGTATGCTATGGGAGACTGTAGAGACTTTGGTTAGTTCAAGTGTTGGTTTTCTGTCTAGGATAATTGCTCAATAGGGACAAAGAGTGTTTGGTATGGATTGGTTTTGCCATCTAATGAAAATTACATTTTATCTTTTAGTAGGAAAATCTGATTATACCCAAGAGGTTTGGGAGAAAGATATTAATTTTGCATATTTTCCCAAGGAATGGCTGGTTTATGGTCCAATGAAATAGTTCTGTACTGTCTGTCAACCCAGTGGAGTCTTCTGAACCCATTAAAGTAGGTGGTGAATGGGCATCCTGAATGTCTATGGCAAATAATTAAAGCAATTTTTTTTTAATACCTGCAGGTTGTCCAGCATTAATCATCTGCAGTGCCCATCCATTTCTCTGAAAAATTATTCCTAAAGTAATCGTCTGCTGTAAATAAATAGTCTCTTCAGCAAACGTCACAAAAATCTAATGCTCACATTACACAAGCAGAGGCATGTTAACACAAGAGGGAGCAGGTCAAATAATAGCAGAGAAAGCAATGTCCCGCTTTCCTGCAAGTCGTATAGACTCTGAGAAAATAAAAATTTAATATTAAAAACAATCGACATTTTCCAATCTGCCAAGCATAACTGCTTTAAAACTTTGATGGGACCATATTTAAAACTTTGATGGGACACAGTTCGAACACATCATCTAATGCTGCAGTAAACAGAGGTGGTGAAACAGAGACAAAATGTAAAACAGAAGTGTTACTTCCAAAGCTAAGTCTACAAAAGGCAAATGGCATACCTTTGCCCCATGCATATGGCCTGGAAATAAACTGAGAAATGAGCAGAGTTTAGCCTTTTTTTTCTGCTGTATTTTCGGGAAACAGAATGGTTTCATGAAAAGAAAGACAGATGAAAAGTTAATAAACCTGTAAAGCAGCAAAGCTTTTATACTGTTCTCTACATAACGCTGCAGCAGCAGTGCTAAAAAAGAATTTTAGCAACTCATGTGTCAGGAAAAAGCATCAAATTATATCCAGACACTGGAACAGCAGGATGGGCACCAACGCACTTACTAATTATCAGCTGGGCATGGACCAGATAACTGTATACTCGAAGTTACAGTAAGAAAGTGAAAAGCTAGAATGAGAAAAGCTCAAAGAGAAAAGCTGGAATACAGGGAGCTAAACTTTAAATGAGGCACTGGAAAAACATTTATGCTGGGTATGTGTGGATGAGAGGCAGAGGTCAAGCAAAGTCTGAAATTATATTTTTCCAGTATTGGAAGGAACAGTGTGTCTACCAAAGGAATGAAAACACACCATACAAAACACAAGCAAAATTAAGCTTTAGGAAGAGTGGAGCAGGAGAGGGGTGAGGTGAAGACAAATTCCAGCAGTTAAAAATTAGTAGCAGTGTTTAAACTTCTTTGTAAAGACAAACCACATGTAAACACGTTACTAAAACAAGAACCAAGACCAAAAACCTGCTGTTGTTGATGCACATATTCTTGAGAAAACTTAAGATACCTAATAAAAATTCATCACTGCTTTTCTTGGGGAAAAAAAAAAGTGTGTTGGTTCTTGTTTGTTACAGAAACAGCATTGTTAGAGAGTATAGCTGCCTTCGTGTTTGTTATTTATACATATATAGCAAATATGTTCCAGCACAGAACCAAGAAATAAGCATGTCCAAGTAATACAGTAATGTTTGTGACACTCTCCATGTGTAGAACAGAATAATATGCTAACCTTAAACTTCTTTTTTGATAGAATGGGCAAATTTTCTACTCTTGCCTGTTAATGAAAACAATAAAAATGTAAAAAGGCATAATGAGACAAATTCTTCTTTTCACATATTCCTGGGGGAAATGATAACCATATCTGACATATCTACCCTTCCATGAGATACTGGTAGTTTAACTTACATGGTCACCTATTGAGGACTCTCAACCTATTGGTGTATTTTGGTTAGCTGCCTGCTATTCTCTCTTCACTGGTGTGAGAGCAGTATGTCTGCAATCATCAGGGCATGGTGATGGTCTTGGTACTATACTGACTCACTGTTAGTGGCAAATGCCCTGTGGGGGTGGTTGCAGCAATGGAAACAGTTTAACTGGCAGCACAGAGGGAAAACCTGTCTGGGCTGCTGCATTGTGGCAAGATATCGCTGCCCGGGTGCAGAACCTGGTGGTGAAGGTACACCACGTAGATGCTCATGTCCCCAAGAGTCGGGCCACTGAGGAACACCAGAACAATCAAAAAGTGGGTAAAGCTGCTAAGATTGAAGTGGCTCAGAGGGACTTAGATTGGCAACATAAGGGTGAATCATTTTAGCCCAGTGGGTTGATGACACCTCAGGCCATCAAGGCAGAGGTGCAACATACAGATGGGCTCATGATCAAGGGGTGGACTTAATAATGGACGCTATCACCAAGGTTATTCATGAATGTGCGACATGGACTGGAATTAAGCAAGCCAAGAGGTTAAAGTCTCTCTGGTATGGAGGACAATGACCAAAGTACAAATATGGGAATGCCTGGCAGATTGACTATATCACATTCCCACAAACCTGCTAAGGCAAGCGCCATGTGCTTACAATGGTGGAAGCAGCCACCAGATGGCTAGAAACACGCTGTGCCCCATGCCACTTCCCAGAGCACTATCCTGGGTCTTGAAAAGCAAGACTTATGGTGACACAGTACCCCAGAAATAATTGAGACATACAACAAGACTCATTTCTGGAACAACCACATAGACACTTGGGCCAAGGAGCATGGCATCAAGTGGGTATATCACATCCCCTATTGTGCACCAACTTCCAGGAAAATTGAATGGTACAGTGGACTATTACAGACTACACTAAGAGCAATGGGTGGTGGGACCTTCAATCACTGGGATACATACTTAGAAAAAGGCACTTGGTTAGTCAGTGCTAGAGGATCTACCAATTGGGCTGGCCCTGCCCAATCAAAATTTTACATGCTGTAGAAGGGGATAAATTTCGTGTAGTGCACATAAAAAATATGCTAGGGAAAACAGTCTGGGTTATTCCTGCCTCAGCAAAGGCAAATTCATTTGTGGGATTGCTTTTTCTCAAGGACTTGGGTGCACTTGGTAGGTAATGTGGGAAGATAGGGAAGTCTAATGTGTATCTCAAGAGGGCTTGATTTTGAGTGAGAATAGCCAATGAATTACACTGTATGGTATAAATCGCTATGTAATACTGTATATTATCACTTCTATGGTGGCTATATGACCACCACCACAATGGGCACCTCGTGGTGTCCATGTCTGCCACTCTGGATTTGAGGATCTGAACCCAACTCCTTTTCAATCACCATATCAAGTGTATTCCAGTAAAAATCACGGAGATTAATGAAAAATGAACTTTGATGAAACCAGGCAAGTGCAGAGGTGATGGAATCAGAACTGGCTTCAGCATGCAACAATCCAAAGCCATATACCACCTTTTCTGCCCTGAAAGATTGTTATAACTGATAGAACCCAAAGTCGTAGACTAAATTAACAGACTTTTCTAGGGAATGGTCCATAAACCAAGGGAATGATATCTGTGTGCATATATCAAAACACAGGAAAGGCGATGGTCTATCAGAAAGTACGAGACCTGGGCATGATGTAAATGGTATAGAATAAGGGATGGATGCTTAGTTGTCAACTGGGGTTAAATTACAACACCCCATTTTATTAATTAGGTCAAGTGATTTAGTTATGCAACCAATTGTGCCACAAATGACCTCAAAACAAGCAGAAATCTTTGCAAAAGCAAGATTAATATTTTTTCTGATATACAGTCCTTGAAGGTATTTTGTCTTGATTTTTTTGAGCTACACCCTTACTTGGCCACCACCTAGATTCAGCCATTTGGACACTCAGAGATGCTGATAAGAGTTTTGTAGTTAGAAGGGCTCTGATAATTTACTGATGCCTGGAAACCAGAAGATTCATGTGCTGGGCTGTACACTTTCCCAGGTACAGACAGAAAGCACTGAGATCTTGAATGGGCTTTTATCATTGTTCTTACTAACTCATTAAGACTGTATGGTGTCTCTGCAGACAGCTGTGTTGGAGCATCCTAAAATAAAAGCCAAGAAACAGCATTTTTTTCATTCAGCACTCCGAAACACCATGAACTGTCAGATCTGTAAACCTGTTCTTCCCTCTTTTATGAACTTGAAGGATTTTAATTGCTTACGAAAACACCTTTTGTTATTTCATCTTTTTCTAGTGAGAAAATTGAAGCTTTTCATTTCTGCCTAACTTTTACAGCGTATATTTCATTTACTTCTTTAGCAATTACTTTACTTTGCTATGTATAGAATAGACTACTAGCTTGCTTTTATCTAATGGATTAATATTTCTATAGATTACTATACTTAGATTATTAACTTCAGTACTATCAAACTAAAGGGGTCAAATTAGGTATTGAGGTCAGGTGTTCTTCATTCTTACAAGCAAGTTATTTTCTGGTGTGTTGAGAGTAAAGGGCTGTAATTCAAAGTTGTAACCACTTTTAGGATGCGTCTCAGTCATTAAAGAAAAGTCAAGATTCCTGAACATTTTAGTCACTGCCACAAGGCAGCTGGCACAGTCACTTTTGGGAGCTGTGGCACTGCCTTTCCACAGAGGTTGAGATTGTATGCCCAGCTTGCCATCCATGAGTGTGGGACTTCTTCACTTATAAATAACATGGGATTCCTTCAAACTCCATGATCTTCCCTGTCTGACCTTCTCTTTGCCATCCCTCTGCAATTTCTCTGATACCTCTGTAATGCCAATGACACCAACAGGATTTCACGACAGCTGTCACCCTCAGTGGCATCCCTCCTGAATAAAGCAAGTCGAAAATGTCTGCCAAAGAGGAGTATCAAAAATAATTGAGAGGTTAACTTATATATACAACCAAAGCTGTGCGCAGCATGTGTCCACCTGTCACAAAGGAGGCACAAGCTTAGGAAACACATTTCATTTTTTTAGCATGGTTTGCTCATCTGAGTGTTGACATTCAGGAAACCCAAATGCCAGTGTCACTGCCTCAGCTTCTGATGCCTTTTGTCATTTCCCACACAGAATCCCTCCAAGCTTATCGGCCCAGTCTGGGACCAAGAGAGAAGCTGTTGTGAGGCCAACGCAAACCTAACTAACTTAATTAGCTGCACTAAAGCCACCTCAAATCACCTGCCCTGCAGTCTTTGGCCTAAGCTCCGGAAAGCAGAAAGTAAAGAAAAAGGAAAGAAAGGGGCAACATTTGTCCTTAGAAATAGAACCCAGGAGGTTTGCTTCCACAAGAGTGTCTTCCTCTAAGTTGTGCTACTTTTTCTGCTATTCCTCACTAGCACAATAATTAGAGGACAGAATCCTGCTGGTAAAAGCAAGGGCTTCTGCTCAGTGGCCTAGAGGAACCCACCAGGAGGTAAGGCATCAAAATCAATGCTCACTCAGACGTATATGACAGGAGAAGGTCCTGTTCTGTCGATATATGCTGGGGGAGACAAGGCTCTGAGAGTTTAACTGCTGGCTTTTCTTGTTTGTGTTTGTTCCTGAACATCTGGGATTTAAGAGAGATAAGTGGAATCCCAGTACTGACATATAGAAAAGAAAACAACCAATACTGTGCTTAACCTCATCTGAAGAATATATGGCTTGTTCACTTCTAGTTTCTTTGTTTAGCTCACACTGTAGAAAAAAGTAGTATTTTATGCTAATCTAACCAAGCCACCAGTGTTGAGAACCAGAAGTTTCAGTCAGAGCTTTTGGAGGTACAGTACCTGTGTTACAGTTAAAACCCATATGTTTTCCCCTGTTTTAATAGCAAATATAATACCAGAAAGTTAGCAATGTGTTTGTAACATAGACCTCTCTAATTTAATACGAATCAAGAGTTATATCTATGGTTTAGAGAAAAATTGAATTAAGTGAAACTCCGTATTTACACATAGGATCAAAGGGAATTGGGCACCTTTGTGTGTACCTGTGTTCTTTACAGTCTAAAATCAAGAAAGTCTACAGTATTAACAATACTTCCAAAAACCAAAATATCTGGATCAATGGCAAACCTCTCTCTTACATTTGGAATATTGTTTGCTACCAATGAGGGAACAGGGAGGCTCAGAGGAAGTGTCCTGAGTCAGTAACACTATGGCTACATTAAATAGCACATTTCTCCTGATTTTAAGTAAATTCTGAAAGTTTCTATTGCATATGATTGCAAATTGCCAGTACAACAGCCATACCTTTTGGAGTAAAAATGACCTGGATGCACTCAACAGAACTGTAGGATTTAAACTTGTTGATAAAAAACCTTGCACAAAGGCTAAAACCCAGCTTTACCACCACCAATAAAATGGTTTAAAACTATGAAGCAAAATGTTTTTTCTCAGAAAATAAAATTTTATTTTTAAATCAGGAGAAAAATTTGGCTTTCCTCTTTCTTTTGCCCATTGATGTGGAATCGGATGAAGGAGGAATAAGCTGAAAATAAGAAATTTTTCTGACTGGAATTGAATTCAAATTTCCAAACACAGGTAAGTTTAAATTTGTTCAAAACATTAAAAAGTAATTTGCAAAATCAGGTTGACAAGATATGAAACATTTTTCCTCCCAGGTCCATGAGAGGAAGAATTCTATTTGGACAATTTGCATAGGAAGATTTTTTCATATAATAAAAAAAAATTGACCATAACTGAATAGCCAGATTTTCAATAAATCAATGGTGTTACAGCAAATTTTTACCCAGCACCATTTAAACAAGTATTACTTTAATTTTAAAGTCAGCAGAGCTAACCTCAAGTATTTTAGCTATACGTATAGTGATGCAAATAACACATTAAACTTCTATAGGAACATAATAACTCACTGACTTACTGATGAAAGACTCTGTGCCTTATTAATGACTCCAGTCCCATGAGTGTGTCCAATCAATTTTCTAAGTATTTCAAACCTAGATATTTTGTTGTTTTTTTCATTACTTTTCAAGGTCCCTGACTGCTATTGATCACTTCAGGTACTTCCTCAGATTTTAACTGGATATTTTCCACAATGCCACAGCAGTGAAAAGTCAGCAATGACAGAGATTTTTAAAATTATTTAAATCCTTTCCCACTCCATCATGTCAGAAGGCAAATCTTATTTACATAACATCCTTTGAAGAAATGCAATTATGTCATTAATCAAAAGCAAACCTTGAAGGCAAAACAACTCAGTAAAATATCCTTTTTTATCCTTTGGGTTTATAGCTCTCGAGAGAGCATGTTGCCTAGGAATATAGTGGACTGATTAAAAAAAAGTCAAGGAGCAAGTTGTTATATTGCCATGGAACTGTTGTCTATTTTACTGTGTAGGACATTACCTTTACAATACATGCTCCTGCAATGAATCTATTTTTTATGATATTCTGTTCTACTCTTTTCTTTGTGCAGCAACTGTACCTGAAGCAAGTGCGTAATCTGAGGTCTGTTTCACTGCTGCGTTGTAGGGTACACTCTGTTATCCATGTTGTAATTAAAGAGACCATATGATAATTTAGTGCCTCTGTGTTATAATTCTGTTTCTGTTGTTTTGGGGTTTAACTGCTGCTAGGAAAAAAAAGAAAAACAATACCCTGGACATGTTGTTATTTGTAAGATTCACATGATAAAAGCTCCTCAAATCTTCATATACTGCTTTCTGTTGATTATCTAGAAACAGTTCTATAATAAAGTCTCCAGGTGAATAAACTCTGTTCCCACAGAAAGACAAGCAACGAAAGATAACAAAAGAGTTCTCATTGGTACCGTACAACATGTAAAAGTACTTGGATTGTTTTTTTAGGAATCCAAGGACATGAAAGATGTGCTCATATTCACTGCTATGGTAACTAATTTTAGTAAAGCTGCTTTACTTTTGCTTTCTTCACCAAATCAGCAGAAGTCAAATATTGTGTCCAAGTTAACACAGTCTTCAGCAAGATTATTTTTGTTTGGTACTACCGAAGCAGCAAGGACACTTTTAGGAAAGTTTGCCTAGAACAGATGCATATAGATTATGGAAATTCCAGTTCTCCTCACAGATAACCTCTACAATCCTGCTCTTTTCCTGCTTTTTAAAGGATTCAAAACAATTAATTCATATGAAATATGATATGAGAATCATTAATTCATCCAGCTTTTGTCCTCATTATAGCAGTATTTTTCAGTCCTTTTTGTTCAGTTTTAAAGCCAAACACAGGCTGGCTGAAAGCAGGCATGAAGAAAGCACTTACTAAAATGAACATTGACTCTTCCAAGCGCAAGTTGATTTGTTTCCAGCAAACCTCTGAAAAAGTGTAGGATAAGAGATGCTTTGGTTTTGCCCAAGTTTCACAGTGTATTTATAACAAGTTTCAGTTCTTTGACAGAAATATGCATTTGTCAGGTGCTTATAGTGGCAAACAGCACAACATCATAGTGCTCTATAAGCACTAAAGAATGAGGCTCATAAACAGGATAATCAAAGTAATGTGCCCCCACTGTAGAGGTCTAGCACAAGGCTGATACAACACTTCTGAACTCAGTGCTTCCAGGGAAAAGGGAATATTGAGGTTGCCCTAGACTAATTCTTTATGAACCTAATGTTTCCTGGATGCTATTTTTTGAATATTTCAAGAAGCAGCTCCAAGCAAAAGCAATTCTCTGCTCTGCTTCTTGAGACCCTGAAGGTAGTACACAGGTACAAAGCTGATACGAGCAGATAGTTATTGAAATTTTTCAGATATTAGACATCTTGAAGACCAAAAGACTGACTTTGAAACATTTTCACAACAACATCAATCCCTTTTTACCCGCTACATACTACAAGTTGACTGTCAAGAAATGTTGATAAAGTCTTTCTCCATATCTGCCTGTGAAAGTTATTTTGGCTGAGCACACAGCTCCTCCCTCCACAGCTGTCAGTGCATGGAAATGCATGTACGTGTGTGTGTGTGTGTGTGTGTGTGTGTGTGTGTGTGTGTGTTAATGATGATGATGATGATGACAATGAAGAAGACCATAGCTCCCCAATAAAGATTGCCCCCATGGTAAAGCTTGCTTGGATTGAGGCTCCTTATTGAGCATTCAGCAGTAATTTGCAGAGTGCTTCAGGACCTCTGCATTGTGGGTATTTCAATTTCTCATAATAAAACTCTGCCAGCTCAATGTGTCCCCTGTAGTGTGATAATGAGACCTGACAGTGTCCGAGACGGCACAAGACTTTCAGCTGTATCATCAGAGCTGAAAGCAGAAGTTTCAACCAGAACAGCTAGTCCTGGCCTCTCATATTGTTGCCGCTCTCTGCGCTGGCTTTCAGCAGGGCACAACAAAAAGAGGCAACTGAGGGCTATTAGCCTTCTCAGTCTCCTTTTTTAATATCAGCATGCATTTACAGGCAGCTGCTAGGTCTTTTTGAGTAGATATTCTGTTTTCCGCTGACATACCTAGTATTTGACAGAGCTGTTGAAATTGAAACCACACCACTGGCATTTTGTTATTTGTCAGGTCTGAAGCATGCTTGTAATACGCAGCCTACCTGTGTTAAGGTAACAGCTTGGAAAGGCAATAAAAATGCATGATTCCTCCAGACCGCGTTTCCATGGATTTCTGTCTCTCATGAATGCCTGAAAGTAGCATTTCAATAGACTGTAGGTGACAATAGTGCAGTGTCTTTCACAAAATAGAAATTACAAGCATGCACTTTGAACTTAGCCACTGTGAGACATCTGTTGCTAATGAAAGACGCCATCCTTAGGCTTGACTATTGCGAGTTCATTTTCACCATCCAGTTTCTTCTTGCAGTGATATTTCATTACCTCATTTTTGTGTTGTTCATAGTGTGTAGTTGCACAGCACTATCATGTCCTTCAGGTATGCTACACTCCCACCTCACTCTGTGTGCCAGAAAGTCAAAGCACTGTGACAAAGCAGGTGAATCAGAAGACCAGGCTTATAATGTGCTGAGACTACTTCGATGCTGAATAATGTTCATATGTTCTTCTAGCAAGACCTGCCTCTGACAGCAATGCTTTGCTTTGAAATGGGGTTGAACAGGTATAACTCCATGCTCTCAGTTTCTCAGATGGTACCATCAACCAAGGTACTCAACATTCACATCCTAAGTTAATACTAGAAATTTCTGTAAGATTATCTTAAAATTGAGGGAATTTTTAAATCTGTTTTTAGCAGACTCGCATTCCCCCATGTAAAACCTATTCATCATCTTTAGATGTGTAACAGAATCTTTCTATTCTCACCAACACTACGTTTTGGTTCCTCCTCTTTGCTCTCACAACTTCTTTTTGCTTTAATGCTCATCTGTTTTGGACAGTCCTGTTGTCAGTTGCTTAGCAAAAATCCTCGTGCACCATTTGAGACCATAGTATATGATACAGGCAACAATGATTATCTCCCCACTCTGTCAGCTTCAAAAGATCTTCTATGAGGAAGCTTTGCAGCTTGGATATAGCTGCCTGTATGACATAAACATCTTCTTTGGTGAAGTCAAGGCACAGTTCTTCTAATGCTAATATCTATTGCCTTTAGTTTAGCTTCTTTGGTGTTGCAGGAACCTAAAGCTACATTGTCTGTTCCTCAGACCTTTCATTTTTCATTTGCACAATAATTGTGATATCCAAGACCAGCACTGGCCACCAGGCAGAACAGACCAATATCTCCAGCTTGTTCATTCTTTAGTAAGACATAAGGGAAGAAAGCAAACTGAGAAAGCTCTGATAAATACATTCACTGAATCCTCAAGGACTCTTACTGGCTCACAGTGCTGTATCTAAGAGAAGGGAAGAGGGTTGTGGACAGACATTTGTATCCTTCATTAAAATGTAGAAGGAGAAAGTCTTCCTTGTTAGCAGACTGCCAATGTTTGCATGGCTGAGCTGAATGAAGAATATTTCACCTACAGGTCTTACACATCAAGAAACAGAGACAGCATATGTAGTGCAAGACAATTGTGTTTAGATCTGGTGCTTTGGAAGCACATTTATCATGAATACTTGTCTTTTTTGACAAGAGGAATTCTCAAGTGAATAAAGCACCAGCCAAAAACAAAACAGCTTAGAAAGCAAAAAATACCATTAATGAGGTTTTTCAGGAATGAACAGTGACTGTGGTTGAAACAGGAATAACTACTGATGCCCTTCTGGTCCAGTAAGAAATACACGGGAGACGTTAGAATATTTTTGCATGAGTTAGTACTACTGGATTAGAAGATTCTTTCTAAAAGGCAAAGTATTGTGTGAGTAAGCACGTAATTATGTTGCTGAGTGAGGGAAAGAATAAATAGCTCTATGTAAAAAGAGAAATAAAGTAAAGTAAGCACTATTGCCCTAATTCTTAATGTTGCACACTCACTTGATAACTTCTTACATTTCCTTCCAAAAATAATTTTGAATCTTATTGCACCCTTTGCAAGAACCTGTTATGAAAACATACTTATTTTGAGAATAGAACTTGTAATTTTAGCCAAAAAGTAAGTGCAGTAACAGGTTTGTTAAAGACTATTTTCCTGAAAAATACATTGACCTGCTTTCGTCAAGCTTCTGTGTTTTAATTAGCTGCTACTGGTTCGGCCACAGCTGTATGCCCTCCTTCATGCTTTCACATAACAGCTGTGTGAGCCTGTCCTGTATATCATAACTACTACCCCTGACTGTGCAGGCTGACAGGACTTGCTGTTAAGAGCTAGCCCATCCTGCAAAACCTGTGGGTCTCAGTTTAGCGAGCAGGAGAGGAGGCTGCTGTAAGTTCGGATACTATGCACAGAACTGGAATTGGGTGCTTGCTCCCAGGATTTTCTCCATGATAGTGCAAGGAATCCTTAGTGCAAAATGTGTAAAGAGTGATGGACAAAAAATATCAGTGGACCAGCAAGTTCATCTTGTCAAGTGCATTACAGAATTGCTTAGTATCCTAGATCTCTGGACTTCGGTGTGCACCCTCTTCTTTCCAGGGAGCAGCATTTACTACAGAAGAAAATCCATGAATCCATGTGGCAGGAGGGACAAAGGATCTCATTTATCAGACAGTCACTAGCAAGTTTCTTCATCTGCTTTGGAAAGCAACCCAAGAAAATTGGTGCTGATCATACTATACAGTTTCAGCTGCAATTTGTGCTGTGAAAAGACTATTTTTCAGAACAAACTGTGTGTGGGTAATAAGGTATGAAGTTCACAGCAGCAAAGAGCACTAAATACAGTGGATAAAATTCTGAATTCTCTGCAGGCCAGTAAAAAAAGAAAAAACTCTTGACTTTAATGAATGTGGATTTCTGCACCAATTTCAGAATACTGGGGGAGAAAAAAAGATGTTCCACTGTACAGTATTGCTCTTACTTGAAAATGTCTCTGTTTAATTAAGGTGTCCCACTGAGCACTGTGAAGTGTGGAATTCAATCAGCTGCTTTAAAAGTGAACAAAATGGAGCAGGAAACAATCATGTAGAGTTAGCTTGTGAGTTCAGCTTGGAAGAAAATTATAGGGGCGGTAACTTGTGTAAAGACAGCTGCCACTACAGCTAGAATGTAGTAGTCAAGGGCCACATGCAACCTAAGCAGCCCAAGGACATGGAAATTTAGGAAACACATTCCTTGGAGCTAAAATTATCACTGTAATTATTTTCTGGGGCTCTACTCTCAGATAGCCTTGTTCTCAGAGAAGTAGTAAATAAGCAATATCCAGATCGATGCTTGTCTTTGTACCTGTTTATAAGCACATGTGGGATGCAGCAGCTAAAAGTGTTTCTTTCTGAATATTACATTAGCCTTTTGCCTAAGAATGTAAACAGTTTTGTTTTGCTTAAATTCAACCTGCCTTTCATTGAATTTGTGTATTACATTTAAAGTTGTTTTTATGGTGTAGTGCAATTTATTGTGGTACCAGGTACAATGAAATATCAAAGATATGTGACTGTGTATTTATTGATCTGTCTACTGTTCAGGCCTCAAATAGGATTAGGTCCCATGACATTTCCAGATATTAGGCAAACTATCAAATTTAGACTTTCAAAACATTCTTAAAGTAGTGTAATATGTTTACCAGTTCAAAGATATCAATTCTTTTGGTAAGGCCACATCAACATAATAACAAATTCTGAGGAAAAAAAAAGCAATTATATGTATTTCATGCTGATAAAATAGAAAAATGATAAATATAACATTTTCTAGGCAAAAGATTACCCTGAAAAATTATCAGTGAAAGAAAAATGATCTATAGATTTTAAGCATCCACATTTTGGAACAATGCACTTTCTTCAAAAAATAGTGCCTATACCATAATAGGAAGAGGTCATCATTGATCAACATTGTCAGAAGCCATTATAGTAACATTACCACTGAGTACTGGCATCACTAATTCATCTTCACATTTTTTAGTTTTGCCACAGGTTCATTTTCACAAAGTAAGTAAGTGGAGGAATACAATGCTGTGCGAAGACAAAAGTATAAACATCCAAGCCAAACCAAAGGAAGCTCAAAATCAATGCCCAGGAGTGAAATCCATTTACTATTTTGAATTCTGGAACAGTTCTTCAACATAGCAGTATATTCATTTTCTTTAGGGTGGGGAAAGCGAAAGAGATGCAATGAAAATATTCATGAGCTCTATCACCCAGAGACACATCCAGATTAAAAAGGTAGACATCTTCTACAATCTATAATTGACAAGGCACTGACATTTTGCCTTCAAATCAACAAGCTTAGGTTTTCATACTAGAGCCCGACAAGCTTCTTATATATTCTCACTGCTACACTCATTTGAAGGATCTACCCTTTCTTCAAATAGCTCACTGAGAGGAATAAAAGGACTATTATATAAAGGGGAAAAAGCACTTTATTAAACCTCCTACTTAGCAAGCTGAGCTTAATAAATATCCCATGAAATTAAAATTCCATTTTGGATTTTGGATTAGACAGTTCTACAGCGTCAGATTTCTGAAATGGTATCTGCCAATGCAGGGGCCACACCAGGAGACTGCACTAGCACATTCACAGCTACAAGGATGCTTCAGTCAAGCACTCACCCAAATAACTGAAGGAAAAAATCTAAATTGATAGTTCTAAAAGTGATGAGAAATAAATTCAGGTTGGGAAGGAAAGTAGTCAAAAAGTCCCAGTACGGAAACGCTGTCATTTCTCAGTTTAATGTGTCCTTTACAAGAGTAAATAAGGGGAGAAGGATGAAAGTAATTGCTAGTTAAGTGTTGAGCTAGCTGTGTTTTTGGTGCCTCCTAGAATGGTATATGGTACACTGGCTAGCTGCGATTTGGAGGAAGTTGTTATTGGTGATTTTCATTCTCAGCAATCCTTCACTGACTTCAGCTGCAGAACATGACCTCTTTGGGGATGTAGAACATCAGTATAAATAATTTTGCTCTAGTCAAAAACAGGAACAGTGTTCTTTTTCCTGCCTTCCCTGTCCCCCACCTTTTTTGATTCTTTTGCTTGGACATTCATGTGCCTTAAAAAGGGTAGAATACGCAAAAGAGATTGGAAATAACCCTGTATGAAACTCCTTCAGAGAAGCAGGAGTGCCTTGCTACATTTCTTGTGTTTAGCCCTGTTATTTTTAGAAAAAAGAGAATGTTTTTTGTTATATATAAACAAATAATTTCTGGCCCTTCTGCTTTGGTTTGATATTATGCTCTTCTTACTCTGTCAGACAGTCTGTTCAAGACTAGCGCCCTGGGTTCAGCAGTAGCAGTCATTTTTTGCCTTCTTAGTAGCTGGTGCAATGCTGTGGTTTTGACTTTCAGCCTGGGAACAGTGCTGATAACACCGATGGTTTTACTTGCTGCTCAGTGATGTTCACTCTGACCAAGGACTGTCTCATGCTCTGCCAGGGAGGAGGGGAAGCCGGGAGGAAGCAGAGACAGGACACCTGACCCAAACTAACCAAAGAGGTATTCCATACCACAGCACGACATGCCCACTGTATAAACTGGGGGCAGTTACCCTGAAGGGCTAGATCACTGCTCGGTAGGGCTGGGTATCAGTCAGTGGGTGGTGAGCAGTTGTATTCTCTTCCCTTGTTGTTTCCCTTATCATTATTATTATTATTGGTGGTAGCAGCAGTGGTTTGCGTTATACCTTAGTTACTGGATTGTTCTTATCTCAACCTGTAGGAGTTACATTCTTTTGAATCTCCTCTCCATCCCTCTGGGAGTGGAGGGGAGGAGAAGAAGGGGGAAGAGTGAGCAAGCAACTGTATGGCTGAATTGCCAGCTGGGTTTAAACCATGACAGCTCATTTTGGCACCCAAGGTGGGGCCCGAAGGGTTGAGATAACAACTGATCCGGCCAGAGTGTGCCTAATTGTATCTGTGATAAGCATTCATTGTTTCAGATTAATAGTCACTCATCACAATGCTCATTTATTGGCTCTCAAAGTTGTTGCTCTTGATCTCACAGTTTCAGCATGTCATACCTTACTTACAGCCAGTATTTGCTGTGTTAATGTTTATTGGCTGGGGGCCTTGGGCCAAGGTTCTTGTCTCATTGTACTTTATGGTAATGACTTGTAATACAGTAGACTCACTGATCATGAAACTGATCTGGCTTGCGTTCCCAGTGTGGTCACCACCTCTATACTTTGGGAGGTGTATAATAGAAGTGTTTAGCAATTACGCATCCTTTTTCCCCTCCTCCGGTGGTCAGCCTATGAGGAAGACATTCCCACACACCCTAGTGACAAGCACAGCAGCTACTCAAACTCTCATTACAACAGATAACGCAGCTACTCCAACTCAAAGTACAGCAGCTACACCAACCCCAGGCACAGCAGCTACACCAACCCCAGTGACAAGTACAGCAGCTATGTAAACTTCGAGCACAGCAGACAGCACAGCTATTCCAGCTCCAAACAGAGCAGCTACTCCAGCCCAAGTGACAAGTACAGCAGCATCATTTGAGAGTTTTGAAGGTTTTGGATGGCCTTTGGATACCCTTGAGACCTGCCTGATGACTGTGATGGGGATCAGCATGTTGGCACACATACAGAGTGTGTTTTATCCACAACCATTTCATTTGATCTCAAGTTAAGCAGAGTCAGGTTTGGACCTTGTCTAGGGTTAGATGATATAGGAGGACCAAGAGATTTTCCCCGAGGCTGAACAGCCATGAGTGGCAGGATGTGTGGGACAGTATGGGCAAGTACCTAGTCCATTGGGCCCCTCCAGTGCTTTGGAAGCGTCAGAGATGGAAGGCAGCTGTATGGAGTCCCCAACAACAAGCTGCAGAAACTGCTGGAGGGGAGGGTGAATTATTTTGAGCCTGATAGGCCCATGACACTTCAGGCCATCAGGTCAGGGATGCAACATACAGATGGACTCATGATCGAGGGGTGGACTTAGCAATGGGCACTATTGCCCAGGTTATTCACAAGTGTGAAGCGTGCTGCAATTAAGCAAGCCAAGCAGTTAAAGCCTCTTTGGTATGGAGGACGATGGCTGAAGTACAAATATGGGGAGGTCTGGCAGATTGACTATATCACACAGCCTCTCCTGCTCTGAAAGACTGTTACAAGAGATGGAGCCAGACATCATGGACCGGATGGACTCAGCAGCTTTATATGGGTTGGTCCATACACTAAGTAATGATATACCTCTCTCACTCTCTGTGGATGTATACATATATATTTATATGAGATAAGAGTGATGGTATATTGAAAATGTGGGATCTGAGCATGACGTGAATGGTATGGAATAAGGGGTGGATACTGTCCTGGGTTCAGCAGTAGCAGTCATTTTTCTCCATCTTAGTAGCTGGTGCAGTGCTGTGGTTTTGACTTTCAACCTGAGAACAGCTCTGATAACACCGATGGTTTTACTTGCTGCTCAGTAATATTTACTCTGACCAAGGACTTTCTGAGTCTCGTGCTCTGCCAGGGAGGAGGGGAAGCCGGGAGGAAGCAGAGACAGGACACCTGACCCAAACTAACCAAAGAGGTATTCCATACCACAGCACGACATGCCCACTGTATAAACTGGGGGCAGTTATCCTGAAGGGCTAGATCACTGCTCGTGTAGGGCTGGGTATCAGTCGGTGGGTGGTGAGCAGTTGTATTCTCTTCCCTTGTTGTTTCCCTTATCATTATTATTATTATTGGTGGTAGCAGCAGTGGTTTGTGTTATACCTTAGTTACTGGATTGTTCTTATCTCAACCCGTGGGAGTTACATTCTTTTGAATCTCCTCTCCATCCCTCTGGGAGTGGAGGGGAGGAGAAGAAGGGGGAAGAGTGAGCAAGCAACTGTATGGCTGAATTGCCAGCTGGGTTTAAATCAGGAATAAAATAAACCAAGAGGACCACTAATTACTTTAGCTTCCTGAGAAAAGCCGAGCTACTAAACACTGAGATGCATGGGTATTTCTTTTTTCCCATGCTTCCATTGGCAGATAAAATTCATTTGGTTTAGCTATTTTCATTTATCCAGAAGAATGGCTAATGCCGAAAGGAACAGTTGAGAAATACTTGACAACATTGAAGTGTTTGGTTACCAGTAAATCTTCAGCTGGTGTTGGCTGGCAATGCATTAACAAGATAGTGGAGCAAGGCCACCTTTGCCAGGGGAAACACAAAAGAAAAGCTTTAAAGTCCGTTTTTCCTGCCTGAAGATGGTACTGCCTCTCTATACTCTTTAGTGCTTTGTACTGTATGATGTTGGTTAATGGTTTCAGAAGGCTACAGCTTCATCTGCAGAGTACTTGAAAGTTGCCTGGAAGTAACTGCAAGTCCCCGATAAACTGTTTTGAGTGTACACTGTAATAGCTTTACAATCTGAGGGACAAAAATGATAATTTAAATTACAAAAAATGCTTACAATGGGGGACACATCTGCCCTGTTTCTGAATTCAACTCTGGTCAAAATCAATATAGTATTTCTTCTGTATTAATTATGAGTTGCACCATCTTCTTTCAAAGCAGTTACACACAGATGAACCCTCTAAAATGGCATCATAAATTTTTTTGTATGTAACAATGACCTTTAAAAGTGAAAAAAAAAAAAAAAGAGAAACCTGACAAGCCCTGCAAGCTGCACACCATTTACACAGAACTCTGTAGAATTTACTCTACCTGTGCCATCTGCTTATTCTAGTATCTAGAGGGCTATGCTCATTGGAGAAAGGGCAGAGTTGACAGAAAATGGTTTTCTTCATTTCGGAGGAAGATCCATAGAAAATAACTGGGAATCCTTAAATATAGTGTCACACACCTTCTCTTCTTGGATAAGGTCAGAATGAGACATAATGGAGAAATAGATGTGACATTTCATGAGATGCCAATACTTGAAAATCTCCCCTCTATGTCAATTTAGAATAAAAATATAAACACTACTGTGAAGCCTGATTTCTGAAATATTTCAGTGCAAGCTTGTTGGAAGAAATTTACTTGACAAAATTCTTACTTATTGTCCATAATTTCTCAAAAATACTCAGAGATGCTTGATTACCATGACATAAGCATTAACAGAAAAAGTAGAAATCCAGAAAGAACAAAACATTTTGGGCATTGCCAATTCAGACATTCTGACTGTGTTGAAATGAAATGTCAGAATTGTTTGATAATTCCCTGTCACTAACAGACAAAACTGTTATGCTCTTCTCAAATGGATGTTTCCTGAAGCACACTCTCCAGCAGAAACCTGCACCCTCAGAAGTGTTTCTAACCCAAACCTCCCATGAGATATCTGCAGTGTACAGCACACCAGTAGGTAGGCACAGCTCATGATGCTTCAGAAGCATGTAAAAATTAAGGCCATGAGAGGAGAATCCTCAGACTGGGTTGGTTAGCTTGAAAATAGGGTTAGTTAATCCAGGTAAAGTGCCAGACTGGCCCATGGGCTTGTTGGCCATGCCAGACAGCTAAAGAAGTTTACCCTGCAGAGGTGTAAACCTCTGCTGCTGTTGTTCCCCTGCACCACTCAGACCTGCAAAGCATAATTTTTTTTTCTGGTACTTCTTTATCTGGCACCCAAAAAGCCATCTGATTACCCTGCAGGAAGATCTTGATCAGCTATATTCATATTCCTAGTACATTAATTTCCTTCCTTCACTTCCTTGTCCAAGTTTTTTTCTGTTACTTCTCTTGATTTCATTTTCACAGAGACAGAACAATCTTTTTATTCAGATACCTCTTAAAACTCACTGTTTTCCGTGACTGAGTGGAATGATCACAAACCGTGCCTGAGTATCGGCATGCTTTCTTTCCATACTGGGATTAAAAGGCGGAAAACAGAGAAAGAAAAAACAAAGCTACAGAAACCTCTGTATGTATTCCTCCCTTGAGCTTTCCCAGGGCATCTTATTTTATCTGAGTGGGGGTTTCTATGATTAATTCTCCCCAGGGCAAGAAATGTCTTTACTTGTATTGAATGCAGTCATGAATATCTCACCCAAGTTTAACAATATATAACAGTAAGTCTGTAAACAGAGACAGCAGGAATTTTGAAATATCAGCAAGCTTACTGGCTCCCAGGATTTTGTTGTTGACCTCAGATATGCCAAGACTGGAATGACTTTTTCAAGCAAACAAATAAAGTTACAGTCGGGTTTTGCTGCTTTAGTTGTTTGTGCCTCCAATATATCACAGGTGTCATCTGTAAAAAAAACCAATAATAAAATTAAAGACTATGAGGAAAGACAAAAGGTATCATTTGGGAAGGCAAATCACAACTAAACATGAGGAGAAAAGGCTTGAAACTTTTTGTCCATGAAGTTCCTAAGGGACATCAGTAATAATTTCCTAATACAAATGCCAGCAGAGCCAGCAGTACTAAAGCTGTACTTGACCACCTGCTCACAGACAAGGAATGGCAAATGTGGCTATTGACAACAGTTTGGGTTGCAGTGACCATGAAATTATTGACTTCAGGATTCAGAGGACACCTGGGAAGGGAAGCTGCAGAGTTTGAAGTCTGAGCTTGCAAACTTTGAATTCATTAGAAAATTTCTTAGCAGAATTCCCTGGAAAGTAGCCATGAAGGACATAGGTGCCTTGAGGAGTGGGGCTGGTTTTATAAAGAAAATTTCCGGAGAGCTCAGGAAGAGACTATCCTGCTGGACAGATATACTGTTGGACAAGAATTTCAGTGAAAGGTCCACTGGTCTGAATACAAAGCCCCTCAGTGAATCAAGATGCAAAAAAAAAAGGCTTAACAAGAAGTGGAAACGAGGACAAGTAATAAAGAAGAATGTAAAAGCATTGTTTCAGCACTTAAGGACAACATCAGAAAGGCCAGTGCTCAGATGAAGCTAAAAATAGGTAGGGACATATTGCATAACATGAAGAGATTTCACTGGAGTCCTCATAACAAAAGTTTGGAGAAGATATTGGTCCATAGACAAACAGCAAAAACCAGCCTCCTGATTGCTGATACAGAAATGACTGAAACGTTTAATGTTTTTTTTATATAAGCGTTCACAGCTGAAGCCTGCTGCCAAATAGCTCATATACCAGTCCATTCTGGGAAGCAGAAAGGCAGCCAGTAGGGGAGGGCAACATGGCTAATGGCAGTATAAGGAAATTAGATGTATTAAAATCCATGGGGCCAAGTGGGATCAACTGAGGGTCTAAAAGAGATGACTGGTACACTGTTTACCATCTCTGAATAAAATGGCTGTTGGGAGGTTACTGATGACTGGGAAAAGGTAATAATAAGAAAAATGAGAATCCAGAAAACTATAGACTGCTGAGCTTTACCCCCAGCTCCACAAACACATAGAGAACAAAAAGGTAATCAGAAATAGCCAGAGTGAGTTTACCAAATGCAAATCATGGTTGGTCAGAGTGATTGTCTCATACAGTGAAATGGATGGATCTGTGGGCACAGAGAGAGTGGTGCAGGAAGTTGAGTAATCTTGAACTGCGCGGACTGCTACATGGGCTGCAAATTGGCTGGACCATCAAGTACAAAGCAGACAACGTCCGTTTGATGGCTGGTGACAAGCAATCTACTGCAGACAGAAAAATAAGCACAGTGTTGTTCAATATATTCACTATTGATGTATATGATGAGACAGAAAGGAGGTCCCCCAGAAAATGCTATCCTTAATGAGAGGGAGTAGCTGACACCCCAAAGTGCAGAGCTTCAATCCCGAGGCAACTAGCAAGGCAAAAGAACCTCAGAAAGCTGTGCTATTGTTTTGTGATTGGACTCATACATTGGTTTTTGTATTGTTAGGAACCTGATTTACTGTTGGTATTATTTGAACTCTGCTGGAATATGCTACCAGCTTTAACATAAGTGATTATTTCATTTATTGTTCTCTTTCTGTTTTACCTTGTAAATCAGCTTTATGAAAAAATTTGTCACACTTTGACCATTTTTTTGACCAAAATTAGACAGTTCTTTCTGAGTTTTCATGTACTTGCTTTTGAACCAAAATACGTTTTGTATGTATGTTTTTTTCTTGGTTGTAGTACCACTACAAAAAACAGCATTTTTAGATTCTATGCATCAAACTTGCTCTTTTCAGAAGTGCCCAGTTTGGTCTGTCTCTTCATGTAGCTGTCTACTGCCAAACACCTAATTGGCTCCCCGTTTGTCAAGGTGAACTTTTACCATGTCAAACTAATTTCTGAAAATGTATATTGTTTCCTTTAACAGCCTCTGCATCCTGAAGAGACTGAAGTGAATTCGATATCAGCTGCTAACGTTTTTCTGCATAAAAGAATAATCATCAGGTCCAATGGTTTGAATGGATTGGTTTCCTGACCACATTAACTAGCCTGTGGCTTGAAGTCAGCAAAGCATTTAAGCATGTATACAAATTAACGTATAAGAAGACTCATTCGGTAAGAGCTCTAATCACATACTTATATGCTTAGTATTTATGCCATTAATGCCTTTAAGCATGCTTCATGAGCAAAGAAGCAAGCTTAAGACTAAAAGTAACTAAATTTATTGCACATAAAAACATTGTCAAACACTGTACAGAGTTTTTAAGTGGTTTATTATCAGCTGTGGACAGAGCTCCTAATTTTCTTTCAACACATCTCTATCTCAGAAGACTGAAATTCTCTCTTTGAGTAGCATATGATGTCTGAAGCATTAATTGCAGTGTCAACATCAATTACAGGATGTTAGCCAAAGTGTTTTGCTATCACTAATTTGATACGCTCTAATTAGGTCTCCCAATCCCCCTTCTTGTTTTTATGTTATAAATTATAACAACAGGCTCTTAATGGATTTTCAATGGTTACGTCACAGATTTCTTGGAAAACATTAAATCCCAATCAAGCCATTAAAGAATTTATTTCATGCCAGTTTCAATCAGTTCCTTTTCACCCTTTTTACAGGATCAAAGCCAGTTTGTCTGTACCTTATTTTACAACAGCTGTAAAAGGTGACATTTTTAGACTTCCGAGAGAAGCAGTCATTATTCCTCAGAGCTTTGTACTCTCAAAGAGTTTTCTCAGCTATAATTTTTGTTATAAATGACATTTCTGCTTCTTCATGGTACTGGTTCAAATATTGTGAAACAAAGTTGCTCAAGAGGAGCCCAGACTAGCATTTGCTGTCACGAGGACCTCACCAGATCATGAAATGAGCTGGTATAAGGGAAAAAATGCCATTATGCTTCTATAACCATGTTCTGTGTTCTGGTAGAGGGACTAGCCCTTCTTTTTCATATTTGAAATGTCTAAATTATGTGCGTCTGTGCATGCGCAAAGAAACACAGAGGAAGACTGAGGTTTAAATGTGTAACTTGCTCTCCCCACAACATAGGCATTTCTGTTATCATTGAAAGTCTTTTACTATTTCAAAATTTTAAAAGAACACTCCAGGGAAAATCTTCAGAGAAGCAAAAAGATTCTGCAGCTCTAGACAGCACCAGAATCTTATCTTAAGCCTAAAATTATATTTTACATAAAATACACAGACAACATATCAACAGTAGCATTGACTCACTCGAGCTACATATTATTTAAAGACATAAGGTCAAAGAAGATTAGGACAGAATATGGGCAGCCTTGTAAGGCAAGTGCTTTTCTTCCCTTCTGAACAGAAGAAAACTAGGAAATTTCCCTAAAACAATCTTTCACTGCTCCCATTATCAACCTTGACAGCAGCCCTTTGAAAATCTTGTACTATTATCAAAATGGTAGCATTTTCTTTTTATTAGTTTGTATTTTTAATGTCAAAAAACTTGTTAGAAACAAAAGAAAATATTTAGGAATATTGACTAACCATGACAACGAGTTTGGTTACCTCCAGGAGAACCTAGGTTGTTTGATACGGAAGAATCACAGAATCACAGAGCTATAGAATAGTTAGGGTTGGAAAGGACCTTAAGATCATCTAGTTCCAACCCGCCTGCCATGGGCAGGAACACCTCACACAAGACTATGTCACCCAAGATTCTGTCCAAACTGCCAGGGAAGGAGCATTCACAACTTCCTTGGGCAACCCGTTCCAGTGTCTCACCACCCTCACAGTAAAGAACTTCTTCCTTGTATCTAACCTGAACTTCCCCTGTTTAAGTTTGAACCCATTGCCCCTTGTCCTATTGCTACAGTCACTTTAGACGAGTAAGGATTCTTCAATGGGATTTCAGTCATATGTGACAAGTAGAGCCAGATCTTTGAAGTACCTTCTTTCCAGTATTCTTATCTTAGCATAAGCAGTATAATCTATACTAAAGATGTCTTTCTTTTTGCCTGCAAGACGAAACTGAACTTTAGTTTTGCTATTGCATAAGTATGATACTGAAATATAACAAGAGAACTCAGAGGATGTGTCTTGAAAATACCAACCTTGGAAGTTTACTTCTTAGACATTGCTAGGATTATCATGGATATTATTATGTAATTGAAGCTGTATAAAAATCAGGAGATGGATATCTCCTGCCTGACACATCAAATAGTCTGAGAAAGGCCCAGGGTTCTACACATATCAAGATGCTGCCTCATCAGAATGCCTTGCTTTACCTCTAGCTGCAAAGTACAGCAAGCTGGGAGGACAGCTCCAGCTCCTCCCAGTCCCTCCAGCTCTTCAGTCCCAGCTTGCACCTCTGCGGATTTTGAGGGACTATAAAGCCAATACTCAGGTGCAAGAAGCCCCCAGGAAGACTCTTTGGTTAAAAGAGTGAATTCAATAAGGACTGGAATACAAAACATAGTTAGAGATTACATAAACGCTAGCTAATGCATATGAAATTCCTGCAGCTCTTACTGGAAAACTGAGTTAATTTCACACTTTAGGAATCATGCAGAAAAAAACAGATAGCACTCAGAAAACAGATCTGCCACTCAGTAACACAAAAGTCCAAAATCCCACTTTATTCATCTTTTGAAGGAAGTCATTAGGTTTTGCTTCAGACTTACCAAAAATGGCATGTTCAAAAGCAGAGGATTCAAGATAAAAGGCCCAAGGCAGAACGTATCATGTTGTTACCAGAGGTCTAATTATTGAGTATCAGGATATCTGGTAGATTTCCACTGCTTAGAGGGGTAGGTGACAAGCTTTATAAACAAGCCAAATCATAATATTAATTGCAGTGTTAGGATGGAGCCTTTCCTATCAAGCCTGTTTTCAGAATACTGCTGTACTGGATATCACGTTCATCAACAGTTCACCTCTCAGTTCAACTAACAGGCTGTGAATGTATATTCTTTCCCCTTACATGCTCACTGTGTATACATCACTATAGCAGGACCACAAGAGTACTGGGAGGTTATAAGTCTCATGACTTCCATTGCCAGAGTGTACATTGCATTTTCAGCAGTAGCTATATCTCATCTTCTGGAAGTCCTGACATCTATTTTTACCAGTTAGCACTCCAGCCCTACTTCTATAACTGTTGAACAACATGTGTTTGTCAACTGTCTGCTAGCTCTGTAGGCAATTAAACTAGGACCTGAAAAATATTTCTAATATGATCACAAGCAGCTAGAGATTCATGATAGCAGAATGTGGCAGAAGAAGATCTATTTAAGTTTTGCAGACACCTCAGCTGAAAGGATGTACACATTGGTGTTCACTTCAAGGCATGGATTGATCTGTTTTGTGGCAGCATAACAAACCAGCACCTCTCTCAAGCTGTTATCTTGTACTTTTATTTCTCAGCTTTCGATATTTTTTTCTATATGTTTGTTGGGTTTAGGGTTTTGGTTGGGTTTTTGGTTGGGATTTTTTTTCAGTGTATAGCCCTAGTAGTTATGGTTGTTAAAGAAAATGTTCAAAGTTTTGCCAGTGCAAAGGTTTCTATGTGAATATTCAGGTATCTCAGATAAGCGCTGACAAGCAAACCTTAAAGACCCCAGGCGATCCAGGGGAGCTAATACCACCATTCCTTCACGGTTAGTCCTATCTCTTTCAAGGGGTGACACTGGAATGAAAACCAGAGTGCATTCTGATTTAAGGTTGAGAGCGTACCTGTACTTATTCTTTCTTGTCTTGGCTTCTGGTTCACTGTGGATCATATTCAAACCTGATTGATGCCAAAGACAAAATTCTGTTCACTACTGAACTGAATTGAGGGGTCTTATTAACTGAAAACAGAATAAATCTTTTGCAGTTTCCTGATCACTGATTTCTTTTCTCTGTAATCTCTTCACAGACTTTTTCTAGCAGCATACTAGAACAGATGTAGATATATTCATAACTCTTACTTATAAGATGCTATAACATTAGATATGCAAGTACTCTCCAGGTTCCCTGTTACCAGGACAATCATTGAAAAGCAGCTGAAACTGGATTGCAGAGACACTCCAGAACCCTGGAAACTGGAGACTTGCCAAACCTGGGACCATCATGTTGACAAAGCAATCTCAGAGCCATGGAAATGGGAAGCCTGGACAAGCCTGGGACAAAAACTACAGTTCTCACCAGGTTTGTCAAAACAGGCAGGCTTACTTGAAACACTCCCTTTTTGATGAATCAGCACTTTCTAGTGCAATTCCTGACCAGCTCTCACCTCAGAATTTGTTAGTGTTTTCAGGTTTAGTTTTAATGCCAAAAATACTGCTACAAAAGGAATTATCATACCTGTTCTAGTAGGTTGTCTGCTCCCATGGAAATTGGCATTTAACAAACCTAAAAAGACATGTATCAGGCATTCATGAATCCAAACCAGTAGCCCCCTTTTTGATTTTAAACTGCATTAACTCCCACTGTGAGTTTCTGTAGGATATAAAACATGAATAGATGAAATATATAAAGTATTATCCACTCTTCTTGCTCAGAATTTGAGCTATTAAAAAAAATAACTGTACTCTAACTTTAGCTGTAAGTCATGTTTGCCTAAAATTACTGTAGCTGCAAATCATATTTGCCTAACTTTATTGTAGCTGCAAATCGTATTTGCCTGTTTCCAAGTATGTGCTTGTTTGAGGCATAGGCAATGCAGAGAAACACATCTTTCCTTTTATTTTGCTATACCTGTTGTTGTTTTTCTTGAGTATTTGAAAAAAAAAAAAAAAAAACAAAAAAGCCAAGAAAATAACCAGAAAGACTAACTTCTGATTTGAATGGAAATTGGAAGAGCAGAATCCTGGCGAAATCTCTTCTCAGTCAGACTTTTGCAATCCCTGAGCTACAGGTGAAACATGGAAAGTATTTAATGTAGCATTTCAAAATATGATCTGGTGCAAACCGAAACTGGGTGTCCGCTGAGATATTTTTCTTTTCTCACAACATAACAGTGTGAAGCTATTCCCTAAAATGAAAGGTAATATATGTATATATATCACAAAGAAACACTCCTGTTAAAATGAGTGACTGGACTGTCAAAATCATTTACTACAAAATTTTACTTAGCTCAGGCACAGCAACCTTCTAAAAGATTTAGAAGTCTCAGGCTAATTTGGTGGTGTATACCCACATTGTTACAGTGAAAGAATAACAAATTATATAATGGAGAGAAACATTTTTATTTTCAGTGCATAAAATAAGGGCTTTCATGAAAGCTCCCCTGAAGAACATTCCCTTATAGTTCATTTCATATTGTCTTCTGAAAATCTTGGCAGTCAGCACAGGTAGGAAGAAGCCACTGGGTTAAAGACCACTCGCATCAGGCTGGTGTTTCCTGTTTTGCTGATAGCTTCCTTTTTATGTATTTCTTGTCAATCCGTTCATCATTGTTAACGTTATTTCTGTCTTACTTTGTGGTTTTCAGCTTCTGGTAGGTGGACTCCAGGGTCCACATGCTGCTTCTGAGGGACCTCAGAAGTTATCCACCGCAAAAAGTTTACACTTGCTGTGCTGCTGCCTGAAAATTCTTAGGAGGTTGCAAGTAATCACAAATCTAAATGTTTCTAATTGAAATTAATAAATAGCTGTGATATGGTTTGAAATTCCCACATCTGTATGGATCAGCCAAGGGAGCAGCAACTCTATTTTATCACCTGTGAAATGGTATTGCTTACATAGTGGCTAGGACATTAAACATCCTTATTATACTTAACATATTACAGAGGGGTTAAATTTCGTAGGTTTTATTCCTGTAAAATTCCTGTGCCTGCAGCAGTTTTATCCACACATTTCTAGCAACACAGGTATTAGCTGCACATTAGCCAATTTAATTTACTTACTTTTAAAAGTACCTGGGAGAAATGTTAAAGGATCTTCTACAACCAAGAAAAAAAGAATTGATATTTCAAGGTGGTGTTCATTTTTGTCTCGCTTGTTGCTTTTTGATTTATTTATATTACTGCTGAGAACGTACACATTTTAGTACTTGACAGATGGCAACCAATTCCAGAGCTGAGGAAGACAGGAAACTCAAAGCAGGAAATAATATAGTAATAAGAAGCCTGGCAGCCTTGTAATGGCATAACTTGGAGAGGAAGGCCCTGGGCATACAAAATTGGGCTAAGAAAGTGCATTTAGCAACAGAGAAGTAGTTTGAGGGGAAGGCTTGTGCATTTGGCTCTTGTCATTTGCTTTGCGAAAAACTGCAAGACTTTATGGTCTTTGGATGGTAGAATAGCATTCATGTGAGGAAAATAAATAACTCTTGTCAATGAAGAATGGGTGCAAGTGGCCTAGAAAGACCCTTTGACTGAATGATGACAGAATTGTAATTTTTAACCCAGTTACACCAAAGGCAGAGTGAATATTTAGGTTTGTGTGCAGGAGACAGCCTTCGACAAAGTAGCAGCTTTGCCTAAGATTCAGAGCCTGCACTCCCTTTAACATGGGTATTTTAATTTAGGCACTAGTGGCAGTTTAGGACTCAGAAAGTGCCACAGAGCCAGAAGAGAAAAGAAAGAGGTCATGTTGGAGTTCAGCTGAGCAGCTGCAGGATCCAGAATCTACCCCTCCCCTTTTTTCAGTGTTTTCTGTTCTATGTTCTTTCTCTGACTTCCCTATGGAAAAAAGCTCATCAGACTGCATGTAATCACAGTTATGGAAAAGGAAAATTATGTTTGCTTTTTCTTGAAAATGTGCAGAGCTCTCAGTGAGCACACCAAACTGATTTTCACCCCCTTTCACCCTGACTCCTTTTATAACTGATTGATGTATCTCATTTGCACCCAGTGGCTGTGAAAGCATAGTTAGGTCTATACAGTTCTGATGCCCTAAGTTATTTCAGTGGACCTAATGATCTTATGAAAAATAATAACCATCATAATAAAAGAATTCAGAGCTCTACTCAGTGTAACTCAGCAAGGCTCAAATGAAATCATTGCAAACACGTATTCACTTCAGGGGATTTGATGCAAGATTATAGTTCTAATGTGCTAATACAAAGTTTTTTGAGCATTTTCTCTAATCTGATATTTATTCTAAACTGAATAAGGAAATTGTACACTGTGCACTGCATTGCTGTCCCTCTTTAATGATCCTCATTACTACCCCAGCTATAAAGTCAATTCCTTTGCAATCAAGGAGACAATGTGGTGAAAACCCTAACTTCAAGGTCTTTCTTCTTCACCAAGAGTGAGAGGCAACACTGAAAATAAATACTAATTCAATACACTTGTCTCTCCAGACACGGAGCACGTTAGGAAGAGGAAAATTAGACTTTACACAGAATTTTGAGGGTAAAAATGGTTTCCATTTAGTACAGAAATTATATGGCAATATTACCCAGGATGACTGGATTTAATGTAAAAGCCACAGAAATTTTGTGTCTCTGGGGCAACCTTTTTTGCTAGGGAATGAGTGTTTATGTATCCTTCACAGACATGTTCATTAGCTTGAGAAATGTTTGAGACATACTTCCTTCTACTTCCTTCACCTCTGATAGAACTTCAGTGGCTATGATAAGATAGTATTGATGAATATATACCTTATGTATAGAAAAATAGGTTGAAAAATGTTTATCTTATTAGTCTCAGAAAATACTATCATATTCACTCTGTGTCATGGTTTAAGCTGTAAATCACGCAGCCCGCTCACTCACTCCCCTCTCTTCCCCCCACTCGGGGGGGGGGGGGGGGGGGGGGGGGGGAAATGAGGAGAAGAATCAAAAGAATGTAACTCCTACGGGTTGAGATAAGAACAGTCCAGTAACTGAGGTATAACACAAATCACTGCTGCTACCACCAATAATAATAATGACAAGGGAAATACAAGGGAAGAAGATACAGCTGCTCAAAACCCAACAACCGAGCCATGAATTAAACAATTCTGGGTTCCTGCCACCAGTTTTTACATCCTGGGCATGACGTACTGTGGTATGGAATACCTCTTTGGTCAGTTTGGGTCAGGTATCCTGTTTCTGCGTCCTCCTGGCTTCCCCTCGTCCCTGGCAGAGCATGAGGCTCAGAAAGTCCTTGGTCAGACCAAAACATTCTAAGCCGATAAGCATCGGTGTTATCTGTGCTGTTCCCAGGCCGAAAGTCGAAAACACAGCACTGCACCAGCTACCAAGAAGGAGAAAAATGACTGCTGCTGCTGAACCCATGACACTCTGCTATCAGAAAGGAAAGAAGTGCACACAAGTATAAATATTTTATTCTTCTGGTGCACCTGTAATGAAAACGTAATACAGAATGTGTGTGTTTTGAATTACCATAATTCTATTCCTATTCTACTGTTTAGTTTTTGATATCCGTTTCTCTGTGACTGGAAAAACATTATGAAAACATGAGCTGGGGTTTTGGGGAGAGTTTTTTGTTTGGTTTTCATTTGTTTAGGGAAAGATCAAAAAAAGAAAAAAGAAACAGAAAAATAAAAAGAAAGCAAATAAGCTTGTTAACTTAGGGATCTAACTAATGACGTCTTCACATGAAGCTAGTGATGAAAGCTTCAGGTTCAAGTGGCTGGCCTGAATCAGCTGCTTTATCAGAGAGGCTTTTTCCCAAAATAAAAACATTGTGTCAGATGATCTTGTGATTTCTACACTGTAAGATATCAGTGGACTTTCATGCACCGCTGGTGAGGTCTTCCCAAGATGATACAAGTGCCTGCAGAGTGTCACAAGGTTTACAGAGGGATCTGGGCAGGGTGTGGGAGCATAATATCAGGATCTGCTGCAGAGTTTCACAGGATTTGTACCACTTGTTGAGAGGATGTGCTGATGTTAATACATAAGTTAATTGTGCCTACACTGTGCAGTCAGGAGGTCATGATTTATTTCTCCTCAATAGGATCTTTAGCTTGCTTTCCAGACAGTCCCCCCTACAGTCACAAGGACCTTCTGTGAAAGAAGTGCCCCTGAGGTTTTGTTCCTAAGCTGCTTCAGAGGAAGGTTTCTGAGGCTACCACAATTCGGTATGACACCCTGAGGAACTGGGGCTCAGGACATGCATGTGTCAAGTAGAGTCAAACCAACCAACTCCAAGCAGATTAAAGAATCAAGAATCAAGTAGAGTCTGCCTCTATTCAACATATTGCAAAGAACAGCACTAGCATCTCAGGCAGTGACAGCGACCTTGCCATGTTTGTGCGTGCACAAGTCTCTGCCTTCCTACCTCACAGTAGAAGTAAATACTCTCAAGGCATTAAGTCTAGAGCCAAGTGAGCCCTCTACAAGGCAGAGAAGAGCCATGACACTCCTGACATGGAAGCAGGAGCTGGACAGTGTGCTCACCCTCTCCCGCCCCACATAGGCTTCTCCTCACTGACACCCGGAGTGGGGAACAGGTAGTGTATCTGCCTGTAACATGTGCCCCAGTAGGGACAAAACTGGTGACAAGTTTTCCAGAGTGATCCTGGATGCAGTTTGGTATGCTCTCACAGCTGGCAACCAGATTAAGCAGAAACCTTGCTCACATATGCAACTTCTGTTCATGCATTTTGAGAAACTACACAGTTTTGAAAGTCCACTCCTATTTAGAAATTTCTATGTTTTAAGCCTCCAGGAAGAATCAGATGGCAGAAGGCTGTGCCAAAATTACAAAAGCAGAGTAAAATTGATTCTTTGAGTAACTGCTATATCAGTGGTAATGCATTTGTATTTCCTTCCTCCATGAGAGAAAAGCCATTGAGCTTCATCCCTTATAGCAGGACTGATGTGTATAAAATATTCAGAAATGCCACTTAGGCATTGGTCATTAAAGTCACAGTCTGGAACAAACCTAGGACTCAGAGCGATCTCTCAGCAGTCACATATTCATCATCTTCTTGTCTTACGTAAGTGCCCAGACTGGCCTCTCCAAGTCTGATCCTTCAAAATTTCCTTATTTAGCCTGCTGAAGACTTTGTCTGCCTGTAAAATGTTATAGCCTGATTCATTAATGCCCATGACATGCATTTTGATGGAGGGAGGGGATAATGGAATTATGTAAGGGTTCTTGTTCTTTATTAGCTTCTTTTACTCTCAGTCTTCAGCAGCCCCATCCTCCCCATAGCGAGCACCGCCTGAAGCTAACCAGTACATAACCCGCAGTGAAGATGCTTTCAGGTTCACAGACAAATTGCTTGTACTACAGGTCATCTTGAGTCAGGGTAGGAAAGGGAAAGGTCTGCTACAACACAAAATCCTGCCATGCAGGTAAGGCTGGTTGTACGCTTGATATGACTGAGCAGCTTCATTGGCTCAGACTGCAGGAGAGTCTGCCACTGAGTGAAGACTCAGATGCAGCAAGGTCACTTATTTCAGGTTCAGACAACACCAGACATTTTTTATCAGCTTGTGCAATGATATTTTATAGTGACTCGTGTTACTCCTTCCTGTCTAAAGTCTTTTTAGCAGTGTTTCTTCCTGGACTTGCTAAAGACAAGACGGGGACAGCCATCAATTTCTGCCTGGCCTCGGCCTCACTTTGACATCAGCAGTGCTGAGGTAATGGCTGTCCTGTCTTGTGAGATAAATTGAGATTTCCCACCACATCACTCTTCTCAACAAAAAGGGTAACCCACAAAGCAATTACAAAAATTCACTGCAGCCTCCTAGAATGCTTGAACTCAGAACTAAATTAGCAGAGCAAAAGCATGGACAAAAAGCAAGACCACAGTGATAATTTCCCCAAACTATAAAGCAAAGTCGCCAGGCCATGGAGATTGCTGGCTCCACTGCAGCATCGTCGAACAACAGGGATGTTTCCAGGCATGGCAAAAGTCCTGAATGACACAGAGAAGTCTCCTATGCCTTATGCCTTCATCTTGAAGCACACACCAGAGTGCTTCCTAAACAGGTAGGAACTGCATCCACCCATCTCCTTCAGTCCTCACAGCTCTCTTCTGCTGTAAGCAGACAGCCGAAGATGGTAGAGGCCTGATACCTACCAAGGAACAACTGCTAATGCATGTCAGGTATGGGAGATCAGGCACAGTACAGAAGAAGATATATCCCTGCATTTCCATGGCTTCCACAGTGTTTCAAGAAGGGGTAAAGATCCCAGACTAGATCTCATCAGGAAGCCTCAGAGGGGAGACCATGTGCTCCTCACTGCAAAGCCTCCCAGGCGAGCATCTGCACTGCCTATGTAAAGGTCTGGTAAACAACACAGGATATGAGTGCACACTGGAGTGTGAATGCTTGTCACCCAAAACCTTGATTAAGACCATCAAATGAATTCCAGATGAGCCCTCAGAATGCTCATCAGCCATGTCAGCTCAACCCCTGCCTTGTCATGGAGTTCAACAGGCTTTGGGACTTGACCAAGAAGAGTAATTACAGCTTGCACTGGCTTTGAATTAACAGCCCAGCAGTGAAACAGATCTCCAGAGTAGTTTTTCCTCCACTTCTGTATGTCAGGCTACTATGTGATGTATTTTTCTTTGCTTTACTTCTCTGTACCAAAAATTCAGACTTATACCACCCACAGAAAAACATAAAGGAGCACATGAAAGTAGTTTTGAATGAAAGCAAAATAAGGACGAAACAACTTCCAGAGAATAACACAAGACCACTTTTATTCTTTTTCTTCAGGGTTTAGATGGATCTACGATTTCATTTTTTACTTCATATTATGGAGTGACATTTTATGCTAGCATGTTGCGTCCTTTTAGTGGCCTCTCTATGACTCGCTGTGACTTTTGCCCAGAGATTTTGCTGTTAGGAATTTGTTATTGAGAAGTCAGCAACAGTGACTTCAGTTATCAGCTGTAATGTGTTCTGATTCACAGCTAAATGCTTCTAGGAGGGCTGACAGATGCCTCCACCCTGTGCAGCAGCACTTGGGACAGAAAGGTGAAAAGACTGCAGCAGCCCAAATGACTTTGCCTTAGTCATGCAGCACGATGCCCCACGCAAAAGCCCTGCTCAAAGATCCCCATCAGCATGACTGCAACATGCTTAGGTACAAGCCAGCAATTTCTACACAGTGCTGCACTGTGCCATGGGGCACTGCAGCCTGGGTGACGAGGGTAGCACTGTCCTGGGCAGCAGTTGTCATTGTATGGCCAAGCATTGCCCAGTGACCGCTGGAACCTGCTTCCAGCTGTCGGACAAACCCATTCAAGAGCTGCCTTCCTGAAATTGCCTTAACCAGCAGGTGAATTCATCATGGAACTCTTATTTTTAATAAGGTTTTCTACAACATTAATATTAACACTGCCAAAACATGCTCATTTCTTATTCCAACACTTTGGAGTACTCACAGGAAGAGCACAGAAAGCTGTGCAGAAAAGCGGCTGTCAGCTTTTTTTGTTATGTAAATACAAGTTTCATCAGAAAGCTGTCAACATTTAACTATATCGACAGGTAGATGCCGCTTTTCTGGACAGCAGTTGAAACCCAGCTTGTTGTCATACCCGTGATCCGGAACAACATGAAACACTAGCAGGATGACCATAGCACATACCACCTGTATCAGCTCTGCCACTTGGGGTCATGGGCAAAATGAAGCTCCTGTTACACACAGTAAAAAAGAAATGTGAGGACACTACCCTCATTATGACACTAAAGCCTTGAAAGGATACGAAACTGTTAGTATAAATCCCAGCAGCACAACGTGCTTCTCTTGCAATGGAATTAAACAGTTCCAAAGGACAGACCGGCCAAGTACCCCCTGGAGAGGAGCCACCGTTCCCCAGCACCTGGTTCCTCAAAAAGATTCATCTTTTGATGGTGTCTTTTGGGAGTTGAGTCTTTTAAGGCACAGCTCTCCCTGGTTAACCTGTAGTGTCAGAGGAAATGATACTTTAATGTTATAGTACAGACTAGCCTTAGGAAGATGAAACATAGCATCCTTTTCTCCAGGCCTTCATACATGAATTGTCTAAAGGCAAAATCTTCCTTCCTCTTTTTTCTTGCCTGGGCTAACTGACTTGAAATTATTTCACTGTTAGCAAAGTTATATATATTTCATGTGATCAGAAAGACCAATATGATAGAAAACATGGGATTTATAGTGTTTGTAGTCTGATAATACATAGACATACAAGCAAGTTCCTGTACCACTTCAGCTATTTACTTTTCCATTTCTTTTCTTTAAATAGGAATACTGCACCTCTTTCCCAGGGCACTAGCCATGTTACTTTCATTATTTAGTGGGAAACATGAAGATGCTTGAAAAAGACCTGTGTTCAAAACCAAAAAATACTCTTTTTCCTAGTCTGTTTCTTTGTTCCACATGATATACAAAGAGTCAGTAAGTTAACTCTGTTTGCCCTCAGTCCCAGACAACATCTCTCACTCATACACACATTCTTGAGTCTATGGTGCCATGTGGTATTTCCAAAGAAACACAGTTTTATGTCAGCCTTAAAACCTTTACATTAGAGATATTTTGCACCCTGTTTGATTCAAAGAGCACAGAGGTATGAAACATTCCGGCATAAGCTCGACCTCATGGGCAGGGGTAAATTAAGCCAGTACTGAGTTCAAACAATATTGATGCTTAAGTCGGTACGCCATACAAATCTGCTCTTAATTAGAAGCTTCATGCCCTTATCTTTGTCCCCTTGTCTTTAACAACGTAGCAGCAGGAATATTTTAAACAGCTGCAGCTTTGTCTTTTATTTGCGTTTTGGGGATTGTTAAGTGCTACCAGAGGCAGAAACATGGTTTTCTCCCTAATTAACTCTTCAGGTGAGCACTGGAAGTGGAAAAGGCTTGTATAGAAACCTACAACAATGCACAGAGAGAACCTGCCTGTCCCCACTCTGAGGGAAGCAGCCCATCCCCGTTGACTCACTAATGGCCCACCCGTGGTTAGTGGCTGCCAGAGGGTTAAAAAAACTTCTCCTTGTTTCTCTTCGTCCTTCTGGCAGGTGAATGCAGACCCCACTTCCAGGACATGGCTTTCTGTGGTTATGTGAAAGAGGCCTTACTCATGCCAGCCAGCCCAAAGTGGACATGCTGCCTCTCCATCCCACCTTCACAGGCAGTGACAAATGACTTGGGCTATCACTACTGTCAGCACAGGTCCCACCAACCGGGCAAGCTGAGCCTTCATGCAGAGCTCAGATGCCACCTGGAATCTGTGTGTATTTGTCACTGAAATTGGTTGCACCAGGTCTTTTTTTTTCTTGTGTATTGCTCTGCATTTTTGTACAGATGGTGGCTTGAAAAAAAACCCAGCAGAAAAACACATAAAACACAAAAGTAAAAAAATAAAGGTAAGCCCCTTATGTTGTCCGAATGACTTTAAAATTTGTGTGACACAGCATCCATGAGGGCATTTCCCCATAACAATGACAAACACAAAATCTCAGGATTGATTCATTACTTAAAAATTACTTCACTTAAAGCCTCTTTTTTTTTTTCAGTGAGGATTATGTTATAGACCTTATTTCTTCACCTCCTCTGGAGCAACATCTGCTTTACGAGAGGCAAATTTTGCTGCTTCTTACTTTGAGCTGAGGTCAGTTTGGTTTGGGTTGTTTGATTTTAGGTTTGTGTGCGGCTATTTTCTTTTTTCTTTATTCCTTTTTTCTTTTTTTTAAGTAAGCAACCTGTCTCAGTATCCACGGCAACAAATCTCTGGTTAATGAATGTCTAGAAATTCACTGCAGAAGGTTTATGAGTTTTTCCAAGAACTTGTGGAAGAAGTTTCCTTAAAATAAAAAAGATCCACCCAAACTTATGAATCAAGCAACCCAAAGAAAACCAACAACTAAACTTTTTGCATTGGGGGGTTCAGTGAGGTTTAGTTTGTCTTTGTTTCTGTTTTGAGGGAAGAAGTACACAAAACTGAATATCAAAAAGAAAAGAAATATCAATACTCATTGGAATTGGTTTAGTATTTGGTCACCGGGCAAAAAACGAAAGAGTAAATAAAAACAGGCAACTCACCATAAGAAAAGGAGAGTGTCTTAAAATTTTGTATTAATACTGGGGTTTTTTTAATATATTTACAGTGCTCCAGAAAATGAAAGGAGGGTTGTCACAGCAGCACTGCAATATTACAGAATTATGTTGGTTAATCACTCCAAAGTAGCCCTATCCATGTTTTTACCCCAGCACAGGCAGCTCCCTCTACAGGGTCCAAGGGAGCAGAAGCTCCAGATCATGAGAACAGCAGGCAGTCTTGTCTCTGCAACGACTAGTATTCACATCCTTACCCTCAGAGAGCTATAATTTGTTCAAAATTAAGCTGGACCAACAAGGAACACCCCCCCCCCCCCCCCCCATGTTGTAATTGCTGATTCCAAAGCACAGGGCTTCTAGAACTTTACAAGAAAGAGGATGCTAAAAATTAGAGTAAGAACGTTTGTTGTTTTTTTTTTTTCTCTTTTTCCAGAAAAAAAAAACTGCATTTCAAAATTTCCAGAATGATGTTACCTTAGGTACATATTCAGCATGAGGAAATTCTGTTCAGACAGAAAGAGCTTAGCTAAGATAAAAACAGCTATACAGTGTGATAGTTGAAAGCATGACAATTGCAAGTATTGCAAGTAATTACAGTAAAGGTGTAATAAATTTCTCGAATGTAACAGGGGTGCCATGCAATTATACCAAAGGAAGGGAGAAAGCTCCTTTAAGTGATACAAGTTGTTGATACAAATCTCTTCTGCTTAGCATTGACTGGATAATGATTGCTTTAGTTTTTCCTCAAAAGTTCCCTGAAATTTCAAAAACTCAGTGGAGTTACTTAGCCTAGCAGGAAAAATTTACATCTCACCTTAAGCATAATTAGTGTCTTTAATGACCTCTTAAGAAAGCCTTTGCCCAAGGATTTTTGAAAGCTTAGTTCTCCATTCTTCATTATTTTGCTAGACAGTTCAAAGAATTGAAAGAGGTTAACCAGGCATAAATTTCTACCCTGTAAATCCTACCAATATCCTCCAAGATATCATGCTGTTTAGCTGTTTTATTCTTAATTATTATTTCTCCTTATTTACTTGATACAAACATAAAACTCACAAACATATTCTTCCTAGTATATTTTGAAAGGAAATATGACATTTGATTCCTTTGCCATTTCTGCTAGTGTTAGCTCATTTAATGACCATTTCCTTGGACACTAAGACAGCCACACAGTCTGACAGGTCAATCTTCACAAAATAAATAATCCTTTGCATTTAAGTCAGAATTTCAACTGTGGCTTATTTCAGGATTAATTACTCTTTGTCGTGGTTTAAGTCCAGTCAGCCACGCAGTTTGCTCACTCACTCCCCTCTCTTTCTTCCCCCCAGCTCCCAGAGGGATGGGAAGGAGAATCGAAAAGAATGCAACACCCACGGGTTGAGAAAAGAACAGTTTAGTAACTAAGGTATAACACAAATCACTACTGCTACCACCAATAATAATAATGACAAGGCAAATACAAGGGAAAAGAATACAGTCGCTCACCACCGATACCCAGCCCGACCAAGCAGTGCACCCCCACCCTTCCGGGTCTCTGCCCTCTGTTTTTTTACATCCTGGGCATGACGTGCTGTGGTATGGAATAACCTCTTTGGTCAGTTTGGGTCAGGTGTCCTGTCTCTGCTTCCTCCCGGCTTCCCCTCCTCCCTGGCAGAGCATGAGACTCAGAAAGTCCTTGGTCAGCCTAAACATTCTAAGCAGTAACCAAAAACATAGGTGTTATCGGCATTGTCCCCAGGCTGAAAGTCAAAAACACAGCACTGCACCAGCTACAAAGGAGGAGAAAAATGACTGCTGCTGCTGAACCCAGGACACTCTTTTAATTCCAGAAGCTAGGGAGCTATTGTTCTGCTTATTATAATTCATTAGAACTAATTACAGAAGCTTGTTTTCCCCCATCGCCAAACTAACCCTAAGTCTGGCCTTCCACCTGCTCACTTTCAAAGCCGTTTTCTTTTAGAGCCCCTTTCAGCTCAATTGCTGCAAAGCCCATTGTCACTATTACCATCACTGGAGTTTATGCCATTCATATCTGGTGGCAGCTTAAAAATGATCACTCTAAAGTGACAGGCACTGATCTATCACTAATGTGATCAAACAAACTAGCACTCAGACAGCTTAAAACTGATAAATATTTGGTGGACACAGGATGGTCCAAAAGGAAAACAGGGCCTATGTAATGGCAGCAAATTAGCGCTGCCTGCTGGCAGCACACATGGGTAAAACAGGCTCTCTAAAGTGACCTGCTCTTGTGGATGATGTACAGCCACTTAACATCTCATGCTGCTGGTTGCAGCTCCTCCTGGAAGCTATTCCTCCATGCTGACATGTGAGTATTCATAGGTCAGTTCAGTGCACAGAACTTTAAACCACTGCTGAATATCAGCATTCTCATTAATCACAAGGGTACAACTGCAGTTCAGACCTCTTCCTGGTTTTGATTTTTAAATCTTGTTACTATGAATTAAAGGGGGACATCAGGAGCTTTGTTTTCACATCTACATGACATTTTTCTTGCTGTTGCTTTTTAGGTGTGCACAATACTTGATTATAATTTTTTTTCTTGCCAACCACAAGCCTTGCACAGATGCCTACAGATTATAAATTAGCTGACTGGTTTTAGTACTAAATCTTTCAGCTCTAGTGAGAATATTGATATGTGGGGATCGGTGCTGGGACCAGTCTTGTTCAACATCTTTGTCAGTGACATGGACAGTGGGATTGAGTGCACCCTCAGCAAGTTTGCCGATGACACCAAAGCTCTGTGGCTCGGTTGATACCCTGGAGGGAAGGAATGCTATCCAGAGGGACCTTGACATGCTTGTGAGGTGGGCTGATGCCAACCTGATGAAGTTGAACCATGCCAAGTGCAAGGTCCTACAGCTGGGTCAGAGCAATCTCAGGCACAGCTCCAGGCTGGGCAGAGAAGAAATTCAGAGCAGCCCTCCAGAGAAGGACCTGGGGGTGTTGGTCAATGAAAACATGAACATGAGCCGGCAGTGTGCGCTCGCAGCACAGAAAGCCAACTGTATCCTGGGCTGCATCAAAAGGAGTGTGACCAGCAGGTCCAAGGTGGTGATCCTGCCCCTCTACTCTGCTCTCCTGAGACCTCACTTGGAGTATTGTGTGCAGTTCTGGTGTCCTCAACATAAAAAGGACATGGAACTGTTGGAACAAGTCCAGAGGAGGGCCACGAGGGTAATCAGGGAACTGGAGCATCTCCTGTATGAAGAAAGGCTGAGAAAGTTGGGGCTGTTGAGCCTGCAGAACAGAAGGCTGTGTGGAGACCTCACAGCATCCTTCCAGTATCTGAAGGGGGCCTATAGGGATGCTGGGGAGGGACTCTTCTTTAGGGACTGTAGTGATAGGAGAAGGGGTAATGGGTTCATACTTAAACAGGGGTAATTTAGATTGGATATGAGGAAGAAATTCTTTACTGTAAGGGTGGTGAGGCAGTGGAGTGGGTTGCCCAGGGAAGTTGTGAATGCTCCATCGCTGGCGTTGTTCAAGGCCAGGTTGGACAGAGCCTTGGGTGGCATTGTTTAGTGTGAGGTGTCCCTGCCCCTGGCAGGGGGGTTGAAACTAGATGATCTTAAGGTCCTTTCCAACCCTAGCTATTCTATTATTCTATGTTCTGTAAAGATGCTGAAAACCAGTAAACAAACCATTTCTGGGTCTTTTTTCTGAGATTTTTGTTTGCACAATGATTGTTACTTAGCTCATAATTGCTTTACTTCAAGCAATTAGCCAACTGAAGATGCTGTTAAAAAAATTGCCATTAGTGTCTGAAGAGGTAATGAAGGCTGCCACTATCAATTTGTGCTTTAATGTTCATAGTTTTCTCTCTTACTTTAATGCCATATTCCTACAGCTGCTTGATGTGGCGAAAAGCCTTTTTGTTGTTCAGCAAGGACCACTGTAACAGCCATTATTCATTTAGCAGCAAAGCCACACTGTCGTGGTTTAAGCCTCTATAACTCACGCAGTTTTGCTCACTCTCCACTCTTTCTTCCTCTCAGCTCCCAGGGGGATGGGGAGGAGAATCAAAAGAATGCAACTCCCACGGGTTGAGATAAGAACAATCCAGTAACTAAGGTATAACACAAACCACTACTGCTACCACCAATAATAATAATGACAAGGCAAATACAAGGGAAAAGAATACAGTCGCTCACCACCGATACCCAGCCCGACCAAGCAGTGCACCCCCACCCTTCCAGATCTCTGCTCGCTGTTTTTTTACATCCTGGGCATGACGTGCTGTGGTATGGAATAACCTCGTTGGTCAGTTTGGGTCAGGTGTCCCTCCTCCCTGGCAGAGCATGAGACTCAGAAAGTCCTTGGTCAGCCTAAACATTCTAAGCAGTAACCAAAAACATAGGTGTTATCGGCATTGTCCCCAGGCTGAAAGTCAAAACCACAGCACTGCACCAGCTACCAAGAAGGAGAAAAATGACTGCTGCTGCTGAACCCATGACACACACACATATATTACATGGAAAAGGAAATAAAGCATCCCAAAAATCCTGGCTGGATATCCAGGCCCAGGCAGATCATCCTACTCTGAGGCTGTCAAAGGAACAAGACTAGTGGGGGTTTGATGTCACTGCTGAATCTGAGAACACAGGAGGATGGCAGAGACAACTCTTCTAAACTTCAGCTTTCCAACACCTCTGTTTTGGCACAAGGATGTTGCAGTACCTTCCACATTGTGCTGGGGCACAATGTACGTTCATAACCATGGAGTCATCAATGCCAGATTGAAAATTTTGATGGCTCCCCACCTCTACACATTTGTTAGTATAATATATTAAATTAACACCTATTTCTTCAGACAGCTTTTTCAGCAGCAGAGAACAGACTTTTCTGCCTATAAAACACAGGTTCCCTTTGAGACAAAATACTTTTTAAAAGACATCATTTATCCTATGCAACACAGGGGAGCTTCATCACCTTCAGCTATGTTCCTGGCTGATTTTAGACCACTTGGGCCAGAGTGGAGCTAATATAATTTCTCCGGACTTGGATGGTGTCATGGTTTAAACCCAGCCAGTAACTAAATACTATGCAGTCACTTGCTCACTTCCCCCCCATTCCACCCTCCCCTCCCCCTGGGAAGGATGGGAACAAGAACTGTGCCCAATAAGCACCAATTTCTACACAGGTTGCGCAGCTGCATGTGGTTTCTCAAGGCAGGACACAACAGGGATTCACAAGCTTTCCCCTCCACCAACATCATGGCAAATCCCTCCAGCTGAAAGTCAATATTGTCAAAGAAATATGAGCCAATAAATTTTTCAGCTTGCCTTTCGCAACACTTAATTCAGCAATGCTATCTATTGCCTTAGAAAGTAGTAGAAAGTGGGATGTTGTGACTAACATAATTCACAATAAGCACAGATAGCCGAGCTTCATTTGAAATGATCTCTTTTCTAGACAATCAGGTTTTTGATTATAGCTATGCCTGAAGCTGTCTATTCTCTTTTCTCTGAATGCTTGGCCATCCAAAACAATTGTTTACTCTTGATAGTGTTTCAGTTGCTAAACACCAGTCTGGTGTTTAATTTATAAACAAAAATGCTGCAGGATGTCAAGATGCTTGAAATAGAAACATGGAAATCAACAAGGTATAATTTCCTAGATAATTTGTAGTGCTGCACGTAAAAACTTGCATCAATTAGGCCCAAAATTCAGCTGCATCAACTTGTCTCTCAGCACTGTTTCATAACTGCACTACAAAAAAATTAACAGGAAAACTGGTTTTGCTGGTGTCTTCCATCCCATAATTAAACATGTATTCATTCACTGTGTTCCAGAACATTAACAGTCTTTCAGCAGGTTATACAAAAATTTGCTGCAAGTCCCTGGAACAACTTAGATTATCCAAAAACTTACGAACTTATAGCTCCTTCACTCTTCCTACATGTGTTCTAATCATGCCTTTAGTAAAGTACACAATAGTTATTGAATACACAGAAGTGGTCAAAATCTCTAACAAAAGCAAAAGGAAAAATGCAAATTCATGAGATTGAAGAGGTCACCTCAAGTAAAAAAAAAAAAAAAAAAAAAAAAAAAAACAATAAATTGAGGGATATGTTGTTTTTTCATTCTAAAGTTTGCATCTGTATCTTGAAAGTGGAAATAATGGATAACAAAGGAAGTTAAAAACAGTTGGGGGCCTCAGGGTATACATTGTTCCATTTGCGTCCTAGCTCTAGGAGTTCCACTGCACAATATCAGGAAAGGTTACAACAGAAGGCAGAGACTTTGTCTCTTCATTTCCCAAGTACCAATTCCTGATTTTAAACAAGTAATACCAGCCAGAAATACATTAGTCCATTAGATGCCCTGTGCAAATGTCTTAATGCTAGACACAGTGGCTATAGTTTCTCCATGCTACGGCTGCCAATACTGGCTTGACAAAAGCACCGACCCTAGACCTTCCTTAGAAATCCTGTGGGAAAAACAAAGAAGACAGTAGCTTCAGAAAGGAAATATGATTTCAGACACAAGTTTCCAGGACCAGACCTGGGCATGAAGAGGGCTGGGAAAGAAGTATATGTTTTTATTTTTATGTTTTAACAATAAAAAGGAAGAGCTAATAAGACAGGTCATGGTATAACCAAAATTCTGTCAGTCTTCTTTGAATGATTCATCCTTCCTCCAGTCAACATACCCTTTTCATTTGTCTCCCTACCACTGTCATTTAAAATAGTATACTGCATAAGTTTGTTTCTTATACTCTATTACCCCTGGTATCAAATGACCTGGCCTAAGCAGTTCTTTTAAAACCTTTGCCTCCTGCACTGAGATTTCCTTCTTTTTCTTTCCTTTCACTTTTGCATTCAAGCCTCCTTCTAACTGCACTTCATTAGACCATTCAAACAGAACTGTCTCTTAAACCAAATAGGAAAATACATTAATATTTGGGCAATACAGTGCCATTTCATCTACTATGTAAACTTGCTCAGATTGATTTCCCAAGTTAAAAAATAGGTGCTCAGAAATTAATAACAACGCAGACTGAGGGTCACCAAGGCACAAGTGGAGCAGCAAAGATGTGCCATCTAGGGATCTCGGCAAGTAGTGTGTCAGTGAGGTGTTAAAATTATTTATAAGGCAGCTCCATGCAGCCCAAGCAGGGAAAGGCAGCCCCACCGCAGCACAGTGATGTCTGGAGTGGAATAATGCAAGTCCAACCTGATCCCTGTACCCCAGCTACCACAGCTTAAATGAGTGGATATGATGTGTGTGAACCATAAAGGTAGTTGTGAACAACTCATTTCCAACGGCATTTACAATATCTGCACACATGCAGAAACAACTACTACACATACTGGCAGTGCTGTTTTGTGTTTATTGACACTTTCAAAATGCATTTAAATATATTTGAGAAGACTTTGGCGCAAACCTCATACAATAGAATGCACTTGAAGCTGCTATAGTACTATCTACTTACACTGTGGCAGCATTGTGACCTACAGGATTATATAGTAACCAAAGCCCGGGGCTTTGCCATAAGAGGTATTGTGGCTACGTCAGAACTGGTAAAGAAAGACAGATGAGGACAGCATAGGGTCTTCCCAAAAGGCGCAACATCAGCAGCCAGCCTGTTGTGGATACCGAGGGTTTGCAAGTATTGGTCTACACCTTTTCCTGATGGTTTGACTTCAGGCCACAGAGTAATTCTCAGCAAATTTAATTTGCTTACATAGGCTTGGCCCCAAAGAAATTCCCTGTCCAAAAAACCTCACACACCTAAAGAGCCGGGTCTCACAGACTGGTGGGGGGGGGGGGGAGTATCTTAACCACAAAGCTTAAACAGTGTGATAACGTGGAAACATCACGTTGGCTCCAAATGTGTCTTGTTTTGAATCTATTTATTTCAGTAGTCTCTAGCCTGTGGCTCACGAGGTGATGTCCACTCCTAGACTACCCAGCATGGCACAAACCAAAGGCCCCACACAGCTGCAGTCCAAGCAGACAAGTGGTCAGAAGTATGATACCTCCACAGGCAGAGTCCTCCAAGGGACAGCAAAGCTTGGAAACTGCAAAACAGGGTATGTAGATGGCTGCAGTTGCTCTAATAGCTAAATAGCTAACGGCAATAATGCTTCATGAATAATGGTAACAGTGTAAAACCAATTCCATTGAAAAATACATATTAAAAAATATATATCTCTGTTTCAAATGACTTCGCCTGCAGAAATGTGAGCGAAGAACTCTGGAGGACTCTGTGTTTTGTGGATTGCTTCCTGTGTCATTAAACAAATCCAACTCTGACAAAAAGATGAGACAGAAGTCTTTTTCTCTTTCAGCTTTCTACAAGTACTTTCAATTTTCTTCACTAACCCTTTTTGTAGTGCAGTCATCATTTCCTCTAAAACTGCAGGACAGTTAACTCAGCCTTTTCTTCTTTCAATGCATATGTGGCATTTTCTATTTTTGGCTGAATTTTATGATGAAAAATAAATGTTTTCTGAAACCATGACAATAAAAAACATATCGTTAAAAAAGTCTATTTCAAATTTCTGAATGTTCATTTATTTTCTTCATTAAAGGAGTTTCTTTCAACTGCTTTTGGGTTTTGCAAACATAAGAGCATTTTTCTTTCAGTCAAAGATAAGGAAATTTAGTTTGGCAGGAAATTTAATTTGGCAGGAAAAGGAAGGAAGGAAGGGAGGAAGGAAAAGGAAGAAGGGAGGAGGGAAAAGGAAGAAGGGAGGAATGAAGAAGGAAGAAGGAAGAAAGGAAGGAAGGAAGGAAGGAAGGAAAGTGGAAAGTGGAAAGTGGAAAAGAGAAAAGGGAGGGGAGGGGAGGGGAAGGGAGAGGAGGGGAGAGGAGAGGAGAGGAGAGGAGAGGAGAGGAGAGGAGAGGAGAGGAGAGGAGAGGAGAGGAGAGGAGAGGGGAGGGGAGGGGAGGGGAGGGGAGGGGAGGGGAGGGGAGGGGAGGGGAGGGGAGGGGAGGGGAGGGGAGGGGAGGGGAGGGGAGAGGGAGGGAGAGGGGGAGAGGGAGGGGGAGAGGGAGAGGGAGAGGGAGAGGGAGAAGAAGGAGGAGAAGGAGGAGAAGGAGGAGAAGGAGGAGGAGAAGGAGAAGGAGAAGAAGGAGAAGAAGGAAGGAGAAGAAGGAAGGAGAAGAAGGAAGGAGAAGAAGGAAGGAGAAGAAGGAAGGAGAAGGAAGGAGAAGAAGGAAGAAGAAGGAAGGAGAAGAAGGAGAAGGAGAAGGAGAAGGAGAAGGAGAAGGAGAAGGAGAAGGAGAAGGAGAGGAAAGGAAAAGGAAAAGGAAAAGGAAAAGGAAAAGGAAAAGGAAAAGGAAAAGGAAAAGGAAAAGGAAAGGAAAAGGAAAAGGAAAAGGAAAAGGAAAAGGAAAAGGAAAAGGAAAAGGAAAAGGAAAAGGAAAAGGAAAAGGAAAAGGAAAAGGAAAAGGAAAAGGAAAGGAGGAAAAAGGGAAGGGAAGGGAAGGGAAGGGAAGGGAAGGGAAGGGAAGGGAAGGGAAGGGAAGGGAAGGGAAGGGAAGGGAAGGGAAGGGAAGGGAAGGGAAGGGAAAAACCAAGTGCTACTACCTCTTCCTCTGTATGATTATTGTTGTACCAGAGATTTGATACTATGAGTAGTCAGTGTTACTAACATTCCCTGTTTTGCCGGGGAATTGCTGATTCTGATGCATTCACCTCTCCCAGGGCTGGGCTGCAGGTTCCTAACCTGGTGTTGCTGAAGGCTATACTGAAACAAAAGACTTTTCTGTCTTTACTGACTTTACTGTATAGCAGATGACTCACTGGGGGAAAGAAAAAAGTGATGTGGAATTAAGCATCTAGGCTGAATGGACAGCTTTTTTGATATCCGATAAATCTTGATATTTGATAAATGCAGATATTTTTAAACATGGAGCTGAAAACAGACCTAGAATTCCTACAGATTAAAGCATTCAATTGAAATAAATGTGCAGTACGTAATGTATTTCCCTTTGCTTTAGATGAAAGATCTTAGTCTATCGTTTGTACAATGCTCAGAGTACTTCAGGGTCTTTGGAAATTCTCCATCAATCTTCTCTGACAGGTCCCATAGATGCTGGTGAATCATCCCTGTTAGATAAGACCAGAATCTTTACATGAATTTTAATTACTGCTTTTGGCATTTAAGCACTGCACAAATACCTAAAACAGGAATATAGTCAGACTATCTACATGCTGGAGTCCAAACTCATTCTGTAAGGTCACAGATATTTTCATTTAACCTTCAAAGAATCTGGTGTTTTCCATTTAAATTATATTTCTATACTCTCTATCCAGGTACATCTTGATCCATTCTCCCATCCCTTTCCTCTACTCCCTGTCTCACTATCAAAGCTTCATTGAAGTTCTCCCAGTCTGAAGTAGAGTGGCAAGCACTATAGTGGTAAGAGAGGCAGTTTTCTCAGTAGCTAACACTGTGATCACACACAGTGTAAAGATACAACCTGTGGCAACTCAAAGGCAATTCAAGAACTTCATCATAATCTAATACACTTCTCTGGCTTGAAATACCTGATTCTTTCTTTTGTTATTTTTCTATCTGCAGAAAAATACCATAAAAATAGAGGGCTTCATAGTTGTTCATTTTGATTTATATCTCAGGGTGGCAGGAAAAAGGAATCATTTGTCTTACTTTATTTTCAGACTGACTTCCTATGAAAGGGAGGCTTAAGCAGTCACACTTACTATCCATCTGCGTGTTCATCTGTTGAGCTGTCTGTCAGTCCTTCCTCCTAGATAGATTTTTGAGCCCACTAGCCACTTTCAGTCAAATTTGACAAATCGCATCATAAAATTAGGAGTAGGTACCAAATTACAACACTGACTGAGGGGATGGCAGCAGCCAGCTGGCCAACCAGCATGTGAACACTGCCTGGCCAGACAGTGGGTTCCAAACTAGCCAGAGAACAAGGCACCCCTTACACAGGCCACCAGGCAGGAAAGGCTGAGGAGATTGCACCAGTGATGTGCAAGACATCTGTGCCACTTCAGCCACTAATGGAATACTCGTTAATGTGACATGTCAGATCTGTATCTGATTGTTTATTTGTTACATACCTGTACAACATATGTCTCACTCTAAGCATGAGATATTTGCTGCTGGATAGAATGGACAGTGTCTGGTTTATGTCCTATACTCAGTTAAGCCTAGGAGACCATTTGTTCTGAACCAATTCTGCCAAAATGCCATGCATGGACAGAAGGGAGGAACCTGCCTTTTCCCTGCCAGACAGGAGAGAGCCCTCTTTTCCTGGAAGCAGCCAAGCTCCCTGTGGTGGAGACTTGAAGGCTCCTAGGTGCAACAGGGGGACAGCACATATGCAGATCCTGGATAGGGAGGAAAGGCTTCTCTTTGTGACCCAGATTAAGAGCTCTGTGACATTTGTAGCAATGAGCAGCTGCTGCATTGCAGGCAGTCATGCTCTCACTGGACTGGGAACAAGCTGGAAGTGAGGATTATTTCACAATGGCATAGTCGCAGTTTTTTGTGTAGCCCCCTCCTATTCATACTCTGATTCAGCCTGAGTTCTCTCTAGTTTAAAATGTTCAGTGTTCCAACGCGTGTTCTAGTAAAACACTTTTTGTGTTGTTCAAAGGCCATCTGGTGCTACTAACATGCTTGGTTTAATATATTATTTAGGCAGTGACCTCAAGGCTCTGGCTGGCTCTGGGTCCCACGACATAGGCCAGCGTTTCCTGATGTTAGTTCCTGTATGCATCACTTTGCATGCTAGTCATGATGTGAAATATCAGATAAGGTTCTTGCTTGCTACTGGATATAGTGGGAGACACAGGAAGAGGAATGGGTGGCAGGTATAGTATTCAAGAATTGCTGGCATTGATTTTTCTCATTTTTTATGTCATCTCTCCATTTGCATCCCTCTTGTGTCCCAATTGCCTTCCAAGTACAAAAATCTAAATCTAAATGTCAGTCTGTGCAACAATTCCAGCTATTCCAACCTAGTTATCAAAACCCTCAGAAATGCCTGGAAGCATCTACAAAATACATGCATAATGTTAGCAGAGATCCTTGTACCACACAGAATTTGGAAGATAAAAGAAAGTAAAATTTCAGGGCAGAAATAATCAGGAGAAAACCACACATAGATTTATGAGGCTTTGTTTATTGGGGTTTTTTTTAATTAGGATAGTACTGTTCTTCCTAGAGAAACAAAACTGGGTTTTGTTGTTACTACTCTTTTGACACAGTGATGATTGACAAGCTGTTGCAAGCAGTCAGGGCAGGTGGAAGGGGTTGTTTTCTATTAAAAGGCTAAATTTGGGAAGAAGCCAGAATAGGAAAATAATGGGCTCTCAGAAAAAGAGACTTCAACAACTGAGGGAGAAGGAAAAGATGGAAAGATAACCTGAGAAATATGACATGTCAGGAAAACTGGTAAATTGGAAAAAAAATATAAGTTTAAGGGTAAAGCATTCAATGTGGGGGAAAAAAAATGGACATCTGGTGATTTCCTTCTTTAGGGACCAAAATGCAATATTAAGAATTTTCTAAGCTCTTGCAGATGTTAATAGATTCATGTAAAAGAGGAAATGAGAGTAAATTACTTGCGGAAGAGCTTAAACATAGATTATGTCTTCTTTTGCATCTGTATTCACAATAAATACAGTGTGAATGCATCTAATTTTGATAATGGGCTAGGCACATAGGGTAAAGCAGGTTTTTAAATGTTTTTGGAAGTATTAACGCAAACAAACAAACAGGCAATGTTCAACACTGTCCTGGGTTCAGCAGTAGCAGTCATTTTTCTCCTTCTTGGTAGCTGGTGCAGTGCTGTATTTTCAACTTTCAGCCTGGGAACAGTGCTGATAACACCAGTGTTTCGGTTACTGCTTAGTGATGTTTTGGTCTGACCAAGGACTTCCTGAGCCTCATGCTCTGCCAGGGAGGAGGGGAAGCCGGGAGGAAGCAGAGACAGGACACCTGACCCAAACTGACCAAAGAGGTTATTCCATGCCACAGCACGTCATGCCCAGGATGGGAAGACAGAGAGCAGAGACCCGGAAGGGTGGGGGGGCACTGCGTGGTCAGGCTAGGTATTAGATGATGAGCGATTGTATTCTTTCCTTGTATTTGCCTTGTCATTATTATTATTGGTGGTAGCAGTAGTGATTTGTGTTACACTTTAGTTACTAAACTGTTCTTATCTCAACCTGTGGGAGTTGCATTCTTTTGATTCTCCTCCCCATCCACCCGGGAGGGGGGGGAAGAAAGAGAGGGGATTGAGTGAGAGAACAGGCTGCGTGATTTACAGCTTAAACCACGAGAAACACAGCACAGGCTATTCAAATTCACTCCTGTTTAACATGTTACCCAAACTGATGTTAGTAAATATCATTAGGATCTTGACTGGAAGAAGAACTGATCAGAGAAATGTAGACAGCAAGCACATTTTAAAAAAGGGGGAAAAAGTAATATGCTAGTCAGCCTAACTCCAAGTTACAAGATACAAATAATAGGAACCATAAAGCCTGACAGCCTCTAAACAATAAAAAAGTTACCAAATCTACCCGTCAGGGGTTGTCAAGAACAACATGGGTCAGGCTGACTCAGTTTCATACTGAGACCAATTGCCCAAGCATAAAGCTTGGTTAGGTGAGCAGAAGATCTGCAGAAGATGTGGGAGCTACAGTTAGCAACAACTTTGTCTCTTCTTCCACAACACAACAGTCCTATCAAAGCATCAAATGTCTTGTTGTATTAACAGAGCTGGCACACAAAAAGCGTAGTGGAAGTCATCTTTTTGCTCTACTTGGTGCTATTTAGGATCCCTCTCTAGGGCATTATCTAGGAGGAAGTGAAGAATGATAACAGACTTGAAAAATACAGCTTAGGAGAAAAGACTGAAGGATGTTGGGCTTGCTCAGCCTAGGAAAGAGAAAGGGAAAGGAGGCGCACTGATTTCCTTCCAATGTTTGAAAAGCCTCTGTGAAGAAAACTGTCATATTTTCTTTCAAATTTACTGGGGATGTGACAGGAAGAAGCTAATCAGATTTAAAACAAAGGAGATTTAGGTTAACTGCTGCAAAATAGCTTTTAATGAATGATAAATACAGTTATATACTGCAGTACACACACACATATATATGCCACAAGATTGAGGAATTTTCTCCTCTGGAGATTTTAAGAATAATTATACTGACATTTGTTAGGAACTTTTTCTATATTTTTTATCATTGTTTTACAGGGGTATGAACTAAGACACCTCTTGAAACCTTTCAGCCCCATGATTTTTTAATTTTTATTTCCATGCAATGATTAGGCACAACATTTTTTCTTCAGAATCAAACTGTAGTACTGAGATTATTTAAATTGGGATTGGTTTATACACTGTACAACAACCATACTTCAAGGACTCTCTCAATAGGTGGAATTAAGCTGGTGGTTCTAACAAAACACCCATCTGAATCACTGAGATATTTTTCTGTCAACTGACAATTAGCCTACTAGGTCTTGGCATCTGCCAATATTCAACACAAAGGAAACAAAAGCTTTGAAGAAGATTGGCTTTAAGGTGAAGTTTATCTACTGAGAAGTACTTTGTGCCTTGATTTAGGCATTTATCCACTTGGAAATAACACTTTGGCCTCAATTCACAAATTGTAAAGTTTATGGTATGAGAAAACCTACACACTGTTTCATAACTTTACTGTGACTATTGCTTCACTGAGGGAGTTCATTTATTCAATGTTCTTGATGTGGTTATGCTAGCCAGGTGAAGATAATTTAAAGCTGATTGTTCCTGAAGCAAAACCAGAAAAGTCTCTTGGATACAGAGAGTTATCTCTAATGCCTTCCCTACTAACAGTTAAATAGAATAACTGGCTCTTAGGATTCAGGGCTCTTAATTTCCCAGGCTGCAGCACACCACATCTTATTGTATTAGTCACAAGGTATGAGGTTCCCTAGTAGAACATAACGTGACTGATGTAAGCAGCTTGGATGTGGGCATGCATCCCTCAAATGAACCTTTCTATTAGGCACATCAACAATTTCAGACCAAAGCTTCCTTCCATCCTACGCAGTACCGGTATCATCTTCTGTTCAACAACAGAAATCACACTAGTGGTCTCCGGAGGCTCAGGTTTGCAATAAACCTGAAGTTTTCTTTCCCAAACAAGGAATGAATCTGTTTGGGAAAGGGAAAAAATGGGTGATTTCTTACAAAAAAATAAAAAATAAAACATTGAAAAAGTGTTAAAAGTAAACTTAGCATATGGGCTAAAATAAGTAGCTCTTAAATATTGCTCTGGCACAATCTCCAACTGCCATGAAATACTGAATAACTTAGAGACAGATTAAAGAGATTATGTTCTCAGAAATATACACTCTATTCATTTCAATGTGCCAGGACAAACTGAATGAGAAGACAGAGCACATTTCTAAAGTGAACAACGTGTTCCTCTTTTGCATACTTTCTTGTGTACTATTTCATTGTCTTAAATTACTTAAGTTGTTGGGTCTTCACATTTAGCTTTCCTAGGAGACCCTATATTAGACTAGAAAACGCGTTTTTTTTTCAACTTTAGTTTTGATACATTAACCAGTGCAATTCTTTCAGTGTTTTCTAACCTTCACTGTTAAATACAGTAAAGCCATGTACAGCAATCCATAAAATATTGCATTACATTCTCAACACAGTGAAGCATAAACCACCGTCCCCAAAAGGATGGAACAAGTAATACAAGAAAGAGAAAAGTAGTTCCTTATAAAACACAAACTGCATGCTGCATTAATGTAGAAAAAGTATGCAACATGCTTCCATCATCAGTGTTACTGCATCTTCAGTCAGCCATGTCTTTTGTGGACTCAGTCTTCACTGAATATTTAAAAGTTGTGCTAAAAAATTTCATAAATAATGCATTAAACATCTGATGATTTGTCAACTCCAACTATATTGGAAAATGTTAATAAAAGGCAAATACTTTTATCACAGATTGTGTTCTTCACCAGTTTGCTATTTGCACTGCATGGATAATTTGTGATTCTAAAAGTAATATTAAAATCCATTTCCCAATGGTATCTACATATATTGCACTATACTGTGAGGTCCTACAACATGAAATATTTAAATAATTTGAATATATTCTGTGAGGCAGTAGAAGAGGCATTACCAGTGGGAGAGGGGAAAGTAGAGGATGTGTAAAATATTTCATAGTACAAGCTTTCTCAGAATGTACAAGGTACAGCAAATAAATCCATGTAATATTAATAGAGAGGGAGAAAGAAAACTTACTTAAAGGCCATTGCCTTGTGCTCTTGGTAGGTTTGTTGGTTGTTTTTCTTTTTCTTTCTCAAGCTTTGTTCTGGTTTTATTCTTCTAGATTCTTTCTGCTACAGATCAAATTTTTCAGATAACAGGCTTCACTCCTAAGGATGAAAATATACACAGTCGATAGGCAAGTTGATGGAGATGCCATGCTTCACCCATTCTCCACAAAGATTTACAAGACTGATTATCTTCCAGCAGCACTGACTTTCCTTAACAGCCAGCACTAAGGAAAGGCACTGCTGCATGGAGTGGGGATCCACAGAAAGATGGTGGCATTTCCTGACCTCCTGCTTGGAAACCACCTGGCTTTTTGTATATTTCTGTGTGAAAATTCCCACAGATTTCAAACCCTCTTTTTCTTAAATATTTTGGCTATTAAATACTATGGACCACTATAAGTCTTGGCTGGTCAATCAAAAGTTGGCAATGTCACAAGTTCCCTCTGGCAGTTTGGTTTGCTTTACACTAAAAGCTCCCTGAGGAGTGATGAAACATTTATGGAAACGACAGCCCCTAGAAAGCCTCTCCATTAGTCTTCCAAGAGATTATTACAAAATCTGCAGAACTACAAGATGTTTTCTGTTCAGCAGTAGGAGTCATTTTTCTCCTTCTTAGTAGCTGGTGCAGTGTTGTGTTTTTGACTTTCAACCTGAGAACAGCTCTGATAACACCAATGTTTTTAGTTGCTGCTCAGTAATATTTACTCTGACCAAGGACTTTCTGAGTCTCATGCTCTGCCAGGGAGGAGGGGAAGCCGGGAGGAAGCAGAGACAGGACACCTGCCCCAGACTAACCAAAGAGCTATTCCATACCACAGCACGTCATGTCCACTATATAAACTGAGGGGGTGTTCCCTGGAAGGGCTAGATTGCTGCTCAGGTTGGTCTGGGTATCAATTGGCAGGTGGTGAGAGGTTGTGTTCCCTTCCCTTGTTATTTCCCTTATCATTATTATTATTGGTGGTAGCAGCAGTGGTTTATGTTATACCTCAGTTACTGGACTGTTCTTATCTCAACCCATGGACATTACATTCTTTTGATTCTCCTTCCCATCCCTCCGAGCTGGGGGAGGAACGGGGGGAGAGAGCGAGCAGCTGCATGGTTCTGAGTTGGTTGCTGGGCTTAAACCATGACATTTTCCCAGGTTCTTCTCAGACACCAAAATCTGGTCCAGTTTAGTGAAGGACTTCCATCTTCCAACAACCAGAAAACAACTTACTGACCAGTCTTTCCAAGCATAACATGTTAGAAGCTCACCACATTGTAACAGGACATTTGTTCATAATTCCAAAGGAATTCATGTGGGAAATGAAAAAGACTGAAAAATTTGTTAGCAACCCAAATAAAGGGCTTAGAGAAACTTTTGAAATGTGGCAGTTGCCAAAGCCCTGCACTGGGAGCAGGATTCTCAGATTTCTCCCTTTGCCTCAGTTTGCGTCCCTGTTTTTCTTTTTAAGCACTGCATTTCTCTTCTGCAGCCCATTGTTTGGTTCTGCAGGCAGTAAAGTCCTCAGGGCAGAGCAGCAATTGCTTTTTATGATACATGTTTACGATGCTTCACACAATGGGACCTTAGTCTGCTAATAAATGACACACAGTAAATCTGTCACCTTTCTAAAAATACTTTGTTCATTAAAAGTAATAAAGAAAAAAATCATTATGCACGTCATACATGTTTGGCAGCTGAATTGAACTGGTGCTTGGGTTTATTTCTAATATTTGCATAAGATTAGGGTTCTTCTCTTTCTCCCTTCTGTTTTCTCCCTCTTGAAAGTAGACATATGCTCTGATTATGGGCATTGTTTCCCTTCAAGGCCTGCATTCAGTGCTTTATCAGGTATTTTTATTTTTTGTGATTTTATTAATAAGCTGTTGGGGAATACTTACAAAAACTGTAAGAATATGTGTGTGCCTTTGTGCATGCACACACAGAGCTACCCATTAAAAAAGGTGGGTCTGCTGAGTGATTTGTTTTGACAGCTGTGTTGTCAAGCTACTTCAGGAATGAGAAAGATGTAGGCTGGCAAAGAATGAAGGAGGTCCTGCTGTAAAACATCTCCAGCAGCTTTTAAAGAACAGCTGGCAAAACATACCAAAAGGTCTGATGAGCTAAAACAAAAAGGAAGATAGAGGCTACACAAAGCAGCAGCCGTCCCCAAGGATGAAGGCTCTCCTGAGAAACACTTGTCACCCAGTTTAGACAGGGAAACCCCAGAAATGTTGCTCTGCCCATAGGGCTGTATGTCCAAGGTCAGGACTTCCACCCTTCCCTTCTGCTCAGTGAGCTTTCCCATTGATATTGTGCCAATCCAGGGATCATCTCTTACTCCATGTAAGGTGACATAGACAGTCTTGTACTTCTCTTATGCTTTTCAGACTGAGCTTTTCCCTTGGTGTAACATTATTAGTGACAGTGGCAATAGGACAAAAGATATTCAAAGAATGGAGAATTGAAGGAAAGCAGGAGTTTATCTCTTCCTATAAATTCCAAACATATCTGGAGAAGAATCTGGGATCATTGTAAAACAAACAAGAGCTTGAATCCCCGTAGTTTAACCTTTCCAAATTGTATGAATATATAGCACCTTTTAGGAAATAGAGAGGTGAAATGGCTGGTAGCTGACACAGCAGCCCAGGAAATCTATGAGCATCTTAAAAAGCCAACATGACCCAGGGAGGTTCCTCTGCTCCATGAGAGACGGATGTGATAGGAGAGGCAGCTGAAGCACCAGGCTCATCAGCACCTTGACAGATGACTCCTGAGGCTGTTGCTACTGACACATGGCCACAAGTTTCCAATGCAAATGAGGCTTGCTCCACTCCCTAGCCAGCCATTTTGTTTTCTGGAAGAGAGGAGAAAAGTGAGAGCTTTACACCCAAAATTGCAGTAAACAGTCTTTGAGGAGGCAGCACCCCCAGTACTGCAGAGGAAGCAAAGGCATTCTGGGGGCAGTGACATTAAAGAGTAGCAAAGACACCATGGCAGTGATGACAAGTATAGGTAGACTATTAAAGAAATATTGTCAGACTAAGTATCATACTATCTAACAAATTGGTCTGCCTGTGTTATAAAGAGATTATTAAAATTGAAAAAGTTTAAAGAATCTAATTTACTCTCCCTTGTCTAAGGTGTTTACTTCCTGCATTGCTCCCAGCTTGCACTATGAAAGTAGACTAGTATATGTCACTTTTACAGATATTTTCTGGTTGATTTTATTTTTGGACTCTAATTCTATCTTATTAAATATTGCAGCAAAGCCTAGAGGCTTTCGAACAGGTCATGGCAGTCTTGTGCAGAACACTATACAGACATAATAAACAGCAACCCACAAGTACAGACAAAAACAAGTTTTTATGGGGAAACCAAGGAGTAAGAAAAAGATTGGGACAATGTCAAGAAGACAAGGGTGGTGACAACATATACATTATACTATGTATAACTCTATGCATTGTATTGTAAATTTATTAAAAAATATGTACAATGTGTATCACAGCCAGCCTGCTATCAATTATTATCACAATTCACTGTTTTCTTCATTCAGCTGTCAGTCATAATGCTCTACCACCATATAAATTCTATTTGGTCTTAGAAAGTAGGAACACCAAAGAGAACACTGCCTTGCTTCAGGGTTTGCCCCCTTATACCAGGTTTTACTCCAGGGTAAATAACATTAAAAAATTACAAAGATGCTTTACAGCTTGCACTGAATAGAGATACTTCTTTTTGCTTCATTTTTCAAAACAATTTATGTTTTATTTTTACAAGACCTAAAGTTGGAAATGTAGCGTACAAAAACTCTTATCTAGTATTGAATCTGATCCTCTCAGATTCAATATACATACCCAAATACAGCATTCTTTGACTACTGAGATTCAAGCAAGTGCCTCCTATCACACTCCCAAAAACCTTTAATCTCTTCCTAATATCTAATTTAATCTACCCTCTTACAGTTTAAAACCATTCCTCCTTGTTCTGTCACTTACTGCCCTTGTAAAATGTCCCTCTCCAGCATTCTTGTAGGCCCCATCATATTGACATGGTTCACAATTTTTACCTTTGTAACATCAGTAGATTATGCCTTCATAATCTGGAATTACTGAGCAGGGTTCAAATCTTCTCTCTTTCCCCTCAATACACTTAAAAACAAGTTAAGAAACACAAGTTTAATTATTCTACTTCATGAAAGAATAAGCCTATAGATGATTCACTGAAAATAAGAGCTCCACATATAGTTTCAAAAAAGTATAAAAAGCAACTAAATATCATCAAAAATTGTCCATTTTCCTAAGGCATTCACTAATTTCTGTCTCTCCAGATTTCAACCATCAGTGTTAACTAAAGGACTTCCTCCTTTAGTAATATGTGCCATATTACTAGGCTTAGCAAGTTTTGCTAAAAATCTGTAATAAGAAATCGCTTGATTTTGCATGACTCCTTCCAGTATTGGAAAACACTGGAAAATGCTAGGTACTAATAAAATATTTAGCTAGGAGCAAATATATTGCTGGCAACAGAAAAGTAAGCTTATTCACTTAGTCCAATAGTGATAGGTATGATCAGAGCAGGTCTGGTTGGCTAAGTAAAGTGTAAAAAAAGCCTGGCATAAAGTAGAAGTAGTGATGCTACAGTTGTTCTCACGAGTAGATGCTTAATAAGCTATGCCATGTAAGTAGTTTCAGTCTATACACAAGAGAAATATTCAAATAAAAAATAGCTATCATCAGCTACCAGTGTTTCAACTGCTATTAAAATTCACAGCATCTACTTTGGCTGCAGGTGTAAGAACCACCTATTATAATTTGTCAAAGTGTTTTACTGGAAGCAAAAAACTTCTGGAAGAAGGTAAAGACCTGAAGTATCTAATGCTGAAGCCACTTCATACTGAAGAGTTTTCAAATGCTTTTTCTTCCACCCTCCTCTCCCCAGCTTCACCTCTGTGTGTTAGAGGAATAAATAAACCTCAGCAGTTGACTTTGTGCGGCATATTAACCTTGCTAAGATGTGTCACTTAGCCACTCACAAGTATAGGGAGGCAATAGGATGAGAAAATTTGGGAGTAAAGACAGGGAGATTGATTAGCAGTTACCAACAAAGACAAACATTAAAACATCTTTCCTTCTTGTTTTCCTAGGCTCAACTTCACTCCTCACCCCTCTCCCCTGTCGAGCAGTGCAAATGACGAGAAGAGGGCAGTTGTGATCAGTCCAGAGGTCAGTCCTCTCTGCTGCTCCTTCCTACTCCCACTTGTCCCCTGCTACTATGTGGGCTTTCCACAGGCTGCAGCTTTCTTTGGGAAATATCCACCTGCTCCAGCTTGAGGTCCTCTTTGTGCTACAGTGTGTGGATACATGCTCCACCATGATCTTCCATGGGCTGCAGAGGAACAACCTCCTTCACCATGGCTTTCATCAAGGGCTGCAGAGGAATCTGTTCCAGCACCTGAAACACCTCCTCTTCCTTCTTCTCTGTCTTGGTGGCTGTAGGGCTGTTTATCACCCTTTTTTCTCCTTTCCTCCTCTCCTTCTCCATCATTTTTTGCCCCTGAAGAATCAGCTGGTAACAGCCCAACTTCCCCCTACTGACTGCACTCAAGAAATGAAGCAAGATTTCAGTATTAACAAAAGATATTAATTTTGAAAGCCATAACAATGCTTTTCTATCCTCCACATACAGTCATACAGACCAACACTATAATTGAAAACCTTCAAACCTTGGTTTCATTGGTGAAAAGCAGCTTAGATTGCAAAAGTTGACAGGCAGCAAATTACTGGGTATATGTTGGTGGGTGAATGTCTACCCAACGGGTTGAACTTCTACACCCTCAAGCCTGTTACTTTCTACTGAAACTGATATGGGCTAGGTATAGATTTTGATAACATCTGGACTAAACAAGTGACACATCTCAGAACCTGCATTTAATAAAGAGACATTAGACAGAACCAGGAGTCCTTTGCATGTACAGTATTCAGATTGAGAAAGCCATGGTCCAAGAAGAGGAGCCTAAATAAGTAGTTTCAGAAGAGGTGGTCTTGGGAAGAAGGGGAAGCTCCTGACTAAAAAAAAGATCCTGGAAGTGTAGAAGATCCTGGAGATGAGGGACATGCATAAAGACAAATGTGTGCTTCCCAAAGTCCTTGGCCACTGACGCCAGCAAGATGTGAGAAGTGGTACAACATAAACTGACACAACTCCCTGCCTGACCTTCCCAGACCAGCAGCAACCTCCCTGTGGAAAAGGGGAAAGGAGGCCATTGAGAGTATTAAGATTGGGAAGAAGTGAATGAGTGAGATAATTAAGATCTGGCTGCTACTGATCAATCTCATCAATACTTAAGTAAGCCTCAGTACCCAGATCCGGTACAGGTGGTTCATTTGCTCTGCCTGCTGTCCTCTCCCTCCCCCATCCCAGCTATAGGGCAGGCATAGCCCCAAAGCAGAACAGCACCAAGACAGCCTCCTGGTTTCCATACAGAAATATTTTCATTTTATTTTTCTACATCCTCTCCTAATAGACGATCAGCACCCATAGGTCTGCCTGGACCCTATAGCTCTCTCACTTCTTGTTAATCTATTGTCTTATGCCAGGTCTTGCTTCAACACTCAATCAGCATTACTACACTGTCTTGTTGCATACTTTTCCTTGAATGCAGGCACTAATGGCAGAGACACATTTCTGGGCCTTTCCTCTTACACCACCTCCAGTCAGGAGCTTGAGTTATATCTCTTTGCATCCTCAGCTGCTGGTGAGATCATGGGGTGGAAGGAAAGCTCCATGTTGCTGTTTTCCCAGAACAACTTCATCCCTAGAACTCTGCCACCTGCTCTGGACCCTCCTAATTTTCTCTTTTCAGAGTCCATCAGCCCTATTTTTAAGGTCTGTGCTTCAGCAGAAAATCCATCTATGGAAGAGTTTTGAGCATCACAAGACCTTTGAGAATTAATATTGACTATTCAACAAAAGTACCAACCCAATTCACACTCCTTCCTTTTACTGGCACTGACAACTCACAATCCAGTAATGACTTCAATCAGCTTTAGATCACACTTCCACAGGGATTTAGGAGACACAGGTGTTTGAGCTCACCCTTCATCTTTTCTTCATCAGAACAAAAAGTGTTTGCACTGTTTGTTCCATGCCCAACTTGTTAAATATCACAGGTGATACAGGGAAGATGGAGAAGTGATTAAAGTGGTAGAGAGAGGAAAAAGAAGGGAGAAAGAGGCCAGCAGATCTGCCATTATCATTTAAATGTACATAAAAATTCAAGGCTGAATGCTGCTGATCTTAATCCCAGACTCCAGGCTACAAAGGCACAAGCTAAGGCATCATGGCTGAATAGCTGGCAGTTACCAGGCCACAGGAAGCAAATGCATCAGAAGATTTTGTTCCAGCCTGCAGTTGCTGCTGCAGCGATGCATATGGGAAAAGGAAGAACGGATTAGCTAATTGCCAACCTCTGTACTCATTCAGTTGCAGAGGGGTTAGGAACTTATACATCAAATAGTTTTTCTTTTGAAAACACAAATAGGTTAACACAAAATTGCTGGGGGGAGACTGACATCACTGGATAAAAAAAAAAAAGAAATAATAATAAATAATAGTTCTTAATTATTTTTTCGTTCACATTTGTAATTAACTTACTAAAATGTCAAGGTTTTACATTGAAATTGAAATAGTTCCAGTTTATCAAGTGAAATGTTTTCATTGCTGAATTGCAAAGTATAATTTTGTTCCACTTCACAAACAAATCAGGGGTTTTCCACAAATGATGAATATTTTACTAAACAAAAACATTCTTCATTCAAGAAAAAGGGGAAATTGTATTTTAAGAACTTGTCCTAAGTATCCTCCTGTGTTTCTCTTCTACTTTTTTAATTCTCAATGCTCTTGCTAAAGTAAAATGCAGACAAATTTTCACTTGCTTTGCTTTTCTCCATCTGCATTGTTGTCAGAGCCTGCTTGCTTATTTCTAAGCTGGTATTCTAGTTTTGTGGTGGAGGAAGGGAGAGCAGGGCAAAATTTATAACAACATTCTCTTCAGGATGCTGTTCTCATAATGAACACAAATTGCTCTCATTTATCATCTTGTGATGTAATCATATAAAAGCCTTTCCCATCCTCTTCCCTATAAGGTAACTGTTTTGCTGTATTGGATTATAATGACAAATGACAAAATCTTTTGCATGACTTCAACCATTACAATATTCTGAAGGGATTGTTACTCTATAATGCTACTAAGGCTTTCTGATACAGATAGCCCGCACTGAAAGCTGCAGTTAGAAGTACTTAGTATACCAATAATTTTACTATGCAATGTTGACTCCTGGGGGGAAGGAATAAAACCAAACCAAACAAACAAACAAACAAAAAATACCCCAAACACGTTGTCTTTAAGACATCCCAAAACACCACAGGGAGTAAATTGTGGTTATGTGTTACATCTGAATGGGAGATAAATCAAGGGGTTCTACTTTGGGATATTTTATTCAAAACCAAAACCCAGTTGGACTTTTCAGTATATCAATGCTCACAGGCTACAGGAGTTATCTGCAGGACTTATTTGCTTCCTGTCTTCTGGAAGCTGATAAATCCATTCCACTCACTTAGGGCTGCTGAAACTTGCAGACCTCCAGTAAGAGCTGATGGAAGAAAACGGTGCTCAGCAATGCAGAGTTGTGCTTACCATTGCTCAGGACAGACTGTGTTGCTATTTCAAGTAGAAGAGACAGAAATCTCCCCTAGAGTTCCGGTAGCAAAATTTATCATTTTATGTTCCCCAGAGCATACTAGCAATTTAAAATTTGTCATGGAATATTTGTGAATAGGTAGATACATAATTAATACACACAGTGAACTTTCAGAACATTTAGTGTGTTGAGCACAAGATTTGCCATATAAATTAATTCTTTTGGGAAAATTAGGTATGGCCATTTTTCTGTGGAAGTATCTACACAGCTCCTCAGGTCAAAAAGCATCCCCAGAGAAGTTGAGGTCTGATTTTCTTCTCTCTTCTCCAAATTTTTTGCTGGAGATTTCCATCATGTTCCATACAATCTTGCCTCATTACACATCAGTGTAGAAGAGGTGAGTCATATTTCTCATATAGTTTTCTTCATTTTGTCATAGGTTCAGCAGCGGCAGTCATTTTTTTCCTTCTTGGTAGCTGGTGCAGCGCTGTGGTTTTGACTTTCAGCCTAGGAACAGCGCTGATAACACCAGTGTTTTCAGTTACTGCTTGGTAATGTTTTGGTTTGACCAAGGACTTTCTGAGTCTCATGCTCTGCCAGGGACGAGGGGAAGCCGGGAGGAAGCAGAGACAGGACACCTGACCCAAACTGACCAAAGAGGTATTCCATGCCACAGCACGTCATGCCCAGGATGTAAAACTGGGGACAGGAACCTGGAAGAGTTCAGTTCACAGCTCGGTGGTCGGGTGGTGAGCAATTGTATCCTCTTCCCTTGTTTTTCCCTGGTCATTATTATTATTGGTGGTAGCAGTAGTGATTTGTGTTACACCTTAGTTACTGGACTGTTCTTATCTCAACCCGTGGGAGTTACATTCTTTTGATTCTTCTCCCCATTTCCCCTCCCCCCACTCGGAGTGGGGGGGAAGAAAGCGGGTGAGTGAGTGAATGGGTTGAGTGATTTACAGCTTAAACCATGACACATTTATACCCACCTTTCTGTAAACGATGAACTACTCTAGGAGACTGTAGTGTTTTCTTTATTTAAAAAGAATTCTGACACTTTTAAAATATACTTAATCTAAATAACATTGGAACATATAACTCCAATTGAAATACATTGCAAAAAATAAATTTATTTCTACTCTGCATTTTATTAAAAGAATGTGCAGGCCTAGTTAGACTTGATTATACATTTGCTTCAGGTCTTCACAGGATTTAAATGGCAACACAATGCTCTTCTCTAATTATGACACTGGCCTCAAATCAACCATTGGCTCTAAGGAGTTCAATGAATGCATTGGTGAGAACATTGTGAATTTTTTATACTGTTTGATGGGGAAAGAAGTAGTTGACACAAAGCAAATTGATCTCTTATGACCCAAGGAAGAAAATCTTCTATTCTCCCCCAACTAAACATTACCACAAAAATTTTGCTTAAAGCTTACATGCTTCTCTTTCTATAAAAATTATGGAAATTGTTTCTACTCCTACAGCTCCGTTTTGTGAGATGCCAAGCAGCAAAGCAATGGAAAATTGCAGGTCTTCTATAATGTATCCCTCTTCCCATACCATTCTTGTCTTTTTCTTTAGTGTTTTTAATATCATAGTAAGCAGCACATTGATGACACTAACAGTTTAAGAGATTAAGAAATAGGATCAGGAATATCATGATTCTCCTGATGTTTATCTGCTACTAGCAATAAGTAAGTTGTATTTCTACATTTCCCAAGTTGTTCATTTCATTAATTGATAACACATAATTGCTCAGTGGACATCACAGAGTAAACTAACAGGCACATAAACTTAGGGCTCAGAGCGACTTTCATCCAGTCCACCCCCTGCCCCAGTCCAAATCATTTATGGAAACCTCAGCAAGCTGGAGCCTCAACTGCCCCTTAAATCCCCAAATGAAGATTTTTCAGTTCTGCTAAACACTTTATTTTTGAGCTTAAATATACTTAGTAAATGTCTTATCAGTGCCTAAACTGAAATACAATGGCTACATTTTAAATTCAGTACCAGAAAAAGCTCCTTCTCTTAGCAGAGACTCTTTATGTACTTGAAGACCATGACAATCTCCATCCATGTCTTCTCTATAAATCACCCAAGTTCAATCTTTCAACAGAAGTTGCATTTTCTAGATCTCCAGTTTCCTCCTCAGGCTCCCTTCTGCAGCTCTATGGGAAGTCCATGGGAGCACAATGGTACCCTGTTGCAAACTGTCAACAAATATTTGTCATATCATAAAAACGCATTAAAAATCACTGTGGAAATAATATCTAGTCCAGCTGAATCTTGCCTGAAAGGGACAAAAAAGCCTGCATGGAGGAGTATGTGAAGCACATCATTAACATTAATTTTTAACTTATTTTAAAAATTTCCCTTTGATGGCAAATATTTCAGTAGCTACTAGGCAGTAAAGGGCAGTCAGGATGCAGGAGGCATGTTTCTAGATGACTTTCCATTTTGGAGAGTTCACATTCTGCCTACTCCAGCTATTGGCACTACAGGTATTTGTCAGGGATCCCAGGCTGTTCTCAGTACTGTACAGGAGTCTCAATGGGTATGAAGGGAGGGAAACAACTTAGACATAAGTAGAATCCACAAACAAAAGTTACCTGATGGTTGAAAATCATATCCCTTCAGATTTTCAGAACACCAATGTTACAGAAAATTCTTCACCCTAGGTTTCCCTCAGCAGAGCCTCAGACATCCGGGTCCTAGAAAAATAATTTAATAATTTAATGGTACAGGAATAGGAGCAGCTGACCTGGGTGCCTCCAGGGAAGGACCCAGGACAAAGAAATTCCTGGGTGAATGGAATGCACCCAACCATCACAAGCTGTTTGCACACCTTGCATGCTGTCACTGGTCCAATGGTAGACTGCTCTGGGGTCTCCATGTACATCACTGGGTTCTTTCATGGTCTTGAGACGGTCTTATTTCTCAGGTTGTTTTCCCCTGCAATCAATGTGACTCTTTTATCTTCCAATTTGCACTGGCCTCAAGTTTTTACATAACTAAGCGCAGGTTGTTGTGATCTAACACTCCAGCAACTTCAGTTATGTGTGCGAAGCAAAACCATCCAGTCAAAAGAACTCAAAGAAATTCAGTGAACTGTACTTAATTCACAACAACTAGAGTACTTGTGGTGAAAACATCATGCTATTCTCTTGAATCAGTGTGCTTCTGTATGAAATAGAGATATGTTTCACCTATTACTCAAGCTCCTAATATTTGGAATCCAAGGCATTTAGAACTCATGCATATATTCATCACTTGGATTTTGCTACTTGAGTTATGAAGGTATACTTATCTATGGATAAATTACTCTTTATCTTTGGCTAAAAGCTCTGAATGAAAATTATGCCAAAACTAATATTTTTTCTTAAAATAAATCTACTTTTCCAGCATCTGACTTTATGGCTGTCACACTTTTTTCTAGTAAGTGATTATCTGACCATTTATAGAGTTTTTCTTTTATCACAAGTAGTTTTTATGGTCAGTTTTGTGATTACAGTGTATTCTTATCATGACAACCAAGCAAATCATCTTCATTTTGCAGCACAAGTACCCAATATTGAATTTAAGTGGAGGGTGACAAAATATATCTTTTTACACATCTCTCTATAGCCTGCACAATGCGTTCCACTCATTTCCCACATTCCAGCCACCTTCTTTCTTGATGCTGGGGGAAGGTGGAGGAATAGAGCCCCATAATCTGCTCCTATCAGATTGCAGACTTTTTGAGTTGCAACTACTCTGGGATTTGCAGCAATGATCTTTGCAGGAGATCTGACACTAGCTCAGCCCTGGTCCATTCTTTCAGCGTCAGTTGCTATTCAGCCACCAGACAGATCTGTTGCAAAGTATATCTTACAGAAAAACCTTTCTTAAAACCTCATTTGTTTTCCTTGGTCCCCTGCGAGCTATGGGCAGGCAAATCACCATGTCTGCTCAGGTCAGGTGCTCTCACTCCTTACAGTTTTAATCCCTTTTTTCTTCTTAGCTCTCTGAAGAAGGTCAGAACAACCTGTATTGACCACAGGCATGCAACATTTCAGACTCTTATTAGCTGCATTGTTTCAGCACTTGGACACTTTCATTAATTATGCTTCTGTGCCTCTAACATCAGCAAGAAGTGTCCTTTGGGTTGCCTACAGCTTCAGTAGCTGACAGATCATCAAAGATATGCTTATAAAGCTAATATCATAGCATAAATCCAGCTTCCATGCCACAAGTCATGTCTCAGTGCAGCAGTTTTTAAATGTTCCATTATTCCATTGGACTGGGAATACCACAACAATAATTTCAGTTTAAGTAAAAACAAAAAACCCCACAACACTTCCTACGACAATTGATTTAAGTTTATATTTTAAATTTTTACTTTCATTAAAAAAAAGTTTCTCTGATACTGCCTGTGGGATCGCTTTGAACAAGTCACCTGAGTCCTTCATCATACACCATGCATTATGCATCTTTACACATTGCTATTTGTGATCAAGATGAAAACGAACACTGAATCTTCCAGAGGTTTTGCCCCAATATCATTCTCAAGTCAACAAATTTTATTATTTTGAAGTTTTAAAAATCAGCTCTTTGTTATGCACAAGCATGGCTGGAAAAACTAGATACATATGGGACTCGGACTGCTAAGCAGAGCACATCAAGTATTTATGCAAACAGCAGCAGGCAACCACATGTAAGTGGCTTTTTGTTAACAGAGGTATTTGGGAGGACCTCTTTATTGCTAGTGAGGTTTCCTTTGATTTTCTGGGGGAAGCTGAAGTCAGAAGATGGAACATGGCAGTACAAAGAAGTCCAGTTTTAAAGAGGGCTTGGCACACTCATTACTTCAGTTGGTGCAATGCTAGCTGGCATCAAAAAGAGAAAAAAATGGAAGTCAGGATAATAATTTCCTAAACTATATAGATAATGTTACAAGAGCACATCTGACTACACCTTAAATGAAGCTGGTAGCTGTCACCAGCTGGGAAGAAACATTAGCCACTAACCCAAGAAAAGGCTTGCAGGTCAGGATTTATTGACATTCTCTCTCACTTTACTACAAACTCATTTTGCAGTTTCATCCAAATCAGTTTGCAGCACTTTAGGCTTTCCTAGTATCATCACCAAAGTAGCTTCCTTCAACAAAAGTCACAGAACATTTGACTGTCTTCCAAACACAAATACTGTATAAGAACCAGATTTCAACACTTGCGCTATAAGGTTTTATTCATGCAAGAACAAAAATGGAAACTGAGCCAAGTTACTTAATAAACATCAATCTATTTTGATACATTACATGGGCTTTCTAAAGAGGAGATTCCTCACTCTACTTCAAAAAAAGTTACAGCAATCATCTGTTCTAAAAATGATGGAAATGATGGAATGCATGAATATGACTTTTGAAGATTAGAACCAGCTGTATGTCAAAGGAAGCAAAAAACAACATGTTTCTTAAGTGAATAAATATAATGACAGCACAAAATTATTGTGGATTCCAAAGTACCTGCAGAAAAACATCTGTTGGCTGAACTAATTAAGAAAGACACTACCCTGTTTGAGTTATTAAAATGATTGGAGGTGTGTGTGTCACAGTTGCAAAAATGACATGTTTGCACATGATAATAGCTGGCCCAACACCTATGTACCTAAACAACTTTGTATACTCACACTGTACCAATGATCCTAATGGGCTGTAATTTGACATTTTCATACCTAGGAGGTGGCACCCCTTATAAGCAGCAGCAGTTTCTTAGCACTGTTTTTCATTCTTGTCATAATATACAGGGGTAAGAGTATGAAGACATCCTCCACCTTCAAAATTCAAAGGCAGCCTTAAAAGACAAAACCTGAATGCAATTGCAAGCAATGTAAAGAAACATTTTCACAAGCTTTATGATATAAAGTGATTAAGTCTGGATCTGGGTTATCAAATCATTTGGGTTTGATTTTGTAAGTGGATAACTGCAGTTGTTTAGAAAAGGTATATAAAAAATAAAGGAAATATGGAATGTTTTGTCCTCTGGTATACTTCTACCTTTTGGCCGCCATAGTTCTAGGGTCTTCCTGAAAAACTGCACCTAGGCCATCTTGGTTGATATACATCTTCAGAAAATTATTCACAGCAATTCAAAGGGTATTTTTTCCTGAGTGGTAGTAACTAATATATCCATCACTGCCTATGACAGTTCAGATTATTTTTCTCAAAGGCATTACTTCTTGACTAGCAGATTAAATTTGTTTTCCTTTTCCTCAGCCAGTCATTTGCTACTGTAATATCCTCATGGGTTTGCAGATTAAAATCTCCCTTTTGCTTATTCTTCTGTAAATACTAGTGACCAAGATTGTACAAGGACAAAGCTCTTTCAAGCAGAAAGAGCTTTTGAAATAAGAGGTTTCTACAAAACATTTTAGCTATGCAGGTAAAACAGATGTCAGAACCAGCACAAATGGCAAGCTGCAGTTCCTAGGCAGCAGTACACAAAACTTGAATATCTCATCACTTGCCTGCAGGCTAAGAAAAATGAGACTGATAAATTATACAATTTGAAAGAACTATTGTGCTTTTGTTGTTTTTTGGGAGCATGGATATTATTCTGAGATTTTTAAGTTCAGTGTGTGACAGAGATCATGCGCTGTTGGCTGACTTAGTATTTTGGAGCTACTTTGAAAACGTGTTCTCAGGGAGGAGAAAAATACTTAAGCAGAATTAGCATCAGAACTTTTAGGACTATTACAAGCTTTTAGAAAAATCAAACTAGAAATGTTTTTCAGACTTTTGTGAAAAGCTGTTCTAAGATGACTTTATTTTTTCTAATGAAAGAAGATTTTGAGAGGTAATTCTAAATTGTGTTGCTTATGGTATCAAAAAAGATAAACCTAAATCCAGGATATTAGTGACCATTAAACACTGGGAAAAATGAACAAGTCAATTTTGATCCCTTTTGACACATAACTTTGATGAGAAGAAACCTCTGTATGTACTTCTATTCAGAGAGCATTATGAGCTAGATTTCCTGTTCACTGTAAAAGAACAGATCAGTATCACCATCTTTAAAGAGTCTCTTACTGATATTTTCATAGTGAACAACATTCGTATTAGTCTTTCCCACATGACCTTTAGTGAGATAAACAAATATTTCCATAAAAACTGTATTTATATCACTACCATTGACAAAAAATAATGAAAATAATTTATATTAAGCTAGGAACAAAAGCTTTGCCATACAAAATGAAACGTATGATCTGAATTTTCCAGAATCTTGTTAATACTAGCAGGTAATCGCAAACAGAAAAATAAAAAGACAAAAATATAAACAATATCTAGTATAAAGATACAACTCAAGGCAGCAAGGCTGGGGTTTTTTTTCTCAGGAAAATACAAACACCAAGGTGACCTGGAGTAAAGTACCTCTATACATTCTCAGAAGGATGGAGATGAAAACCAGATCACAGATAAATGCAAAACAGGTGAAGAAAATAGAAACAGCTTTGGCCAGACACAGGCACATCTATGCCCACACTGTCCTCCAAGAAAGGGCCAAGTCCTTGCCAAGTCTTTGGGAACAGTTCTCATCACACTCCTAACACATTTGAGCAAACCTCTGTGCTGGACTGGAGTCTGTGTAAACCATCTCTTGGTGCTGTACCAACCTAGCACATAGCTAAAGGATTTTCACTTACAGCCCAGGAAATCAGCAACCAGCTGCTCCTACATAGCCTTCTGCCATCCTCTACAGTCATCTGTGCGGTGTGTGAATGTCTGACTGATGTCAAGCAGGCAAGCCAACACCTTAGTCTTGCCCAGAGAGACCTCAGGATCATGTGTTGTGCATGGACACCACCTGCACATGCCAGGGTGGACACACAGTTACCTCAGGGCATTAGCCTGCTCCCTGGCACTGAAATGTGGAGATCAACTCACTGCTTTTGCAGTGCATCTTGTTTCATGGATTCTAAGAATGATGTTGATGGTGAAGGAAGGTGTTTGTTCTTCTGCAAACAGGTATCGGCATCCGGCCAATGCACTCCAGATGCTGCAGGAGCCATGTTTTTAATACCTGCCCAAAGCATTGAAGAGCTACTTGACAGAGTAATGCTACTAAAATGAATGTTATGGAAATGATAAACTGGTCACCAAACAGAGTGAGTGAAAGGTTCACAAATGATACAGCGGCTGGCTCTATCTGACAGGCACTGCAGATAAAATTGAAATAAGGTATTTCCACTCATCTTAAGGACTTTTAACAGCACAACTTCAGCACCCTAGAGAAACCCTTATTAAAGTTTATTGTGTTACAGCTGTAGGATGGGAGCTTGTGTGTTTATGCATGCCTAGACACTGAGAAAGGTGTAGTCTTGAAATCAGCCTAAACCCTCTTGCTTCATGTCCTCCATGGAGTAGCCAAGGTACTATAGTTAAATTTAAGCTTATATGCCTGCATACTGGAATATTTTACTCTAGATATATTGCATCACCTCATTGCAAAAGTCTTAACATCCTTTAATGAGTAAAATTTTTTCAAACAGCATTTTGTTGTAAGATTCACTTACCCAGCATTTTGAAATACCAGCCACAGGATGCACTACTTGTTTCTGCACACTCATGGAAAAAAGAGGATGAAGGAATATTGAAACACACAGACTTGGCTAGCTTTGCACAGGCCATGAATGGCATTGTGTTGTAAGTCAAAACAGCACACTGCAATCCTCAGAGGAATCTATAAAACAGAGCTGAAGAGGTTATTTAGGTTATTTCTTCACCCTAAGGATCAACTGTCTTTCCTGACAAATATCCCTCCAACCTGTTCTTAAAGGTAATCTGATGGATTCCAGCATTTCTCCTAGCAAGCTACTTCAGCATTTCACTGCTTTGTTAAAAGAATTTCATCTTCTTTCTTGTAGTTACTTTCTTTCAAAACTTTCAGTTTTGAATTGGTGACCTGTGGGAAGATGAAAAAAATGGAGATTGTAGGAAAGGAGAAATATTCAGTAACTTCCATGTCTTTATCTGCTCAGTCTTACATCTACATGATTCTACAGTTTATGAATATCCTTTTTTAAGTTTGTTCATCATTCGTATTCTTATTAAATTCAACGGCCATACAAGCCACAGCTCTGCAGGAGAGCCTGTGCCAGAACACCACAGGTTGGTATTACTTCTTATATCTTAAGGGCAGTGCATTAGTTTATATACATCATAACGTGCTGTTTGCTTTGCCACAACACCATGAGTCATGTTCATCTTATGAGCCATTGTAACCAATAGCCTCCTCTGCAGTATTTCTCCATAGCCATCACTCTCCATTCTGTATCTGTCCATGCCTATCTCTAGTTGTGTTTAGATCTCTCTTTCTTATATTGCATTATATTTTTCTCTAAATCATTCTTCTAATCTGAAACAAAGCAAATCAAAACAAAACCCTCTGAGCATATCCTTCAACAGTTTTTAAATCCTTAGGAGCTCCAGACTTAGTAAGCTCCTAAGTTTATGAAGTACTCCTCCAAAGATAAACCTTTGCAGTCCTGTCAGATTTTACTCTCCTTTTTTTGTACAGTCCTCCTTCAAAACAGCCTGACAAGGAGAGCCTGAGAAGGAGAAAAAATCCCAAACTGATGATGTTGCATGTGTGTATAATATGATATTTATGTCTACCAAATTAAATATTCAGGTATGTTAGAGCAGTACTTACTGATTCATTTCCGAGAACTAATCTAAAACCAGAGCTATGTAGGCAAAAGCATATTTTGTTCCACCCCCAAATTACATATAAAGAAAAGCTTTTCCTTATATTTCTCAGTCAGACAGACAGTCCCTTGAAGTCAGTGAGAAAATGGTTATTTCCAAGAGGTATGTGCTGATGCAGTAGCTGTTTGAAAGCTACTTTCAAACAGTAGCTCTTTGAAAGGAAAAAAAAGCACCAATAATAAAAACATGCCATGGGCTTTTTTTCCTTCACACAATGATTGGCCTCAGGTTGTAAAAGTAATCTCTTTCAGACACAGATCATTCAATTCAAGAGTAATGCTTTCCTTTAGATGCCAAGAGGAGTGTGAGTACTGAGGATGACCTCACCTTCAAATGGAAAAGTCCAGTGCTAGACAAAGCACGATCTACTTATCATCAAATTCTACATGAAAATATCTTTTTTTTTTTTCATTGAAAGGTTTGCAAGGACAGATGGGCAAGGGCTTTTTTACCATCTAAAGTGGTCTCTTGGGTGTTTAGAAGCAATGATACATGGATACTTGTCAGCAAATGGCCTAAGGCAGATCTCAGCAATAGGGTAAAAAAGCTTGACAGTTATAGACACACAAATATTATTTCAAACACTTTCAGGAATAAGCAGAATATTTTCTTAGACACACACAACATGTAAAGAAGGCAAATGATGCACTGTATGGGTTTGGGGTTTTTTTATTTAAGTGTGTGGCTTCCTCCTGCGAGGGATGCATAAATTCTTCCTGGATCCTGTTTTTTCTGTACAGTTCTACAGATAACTCACATTTGTTATTCCTCCACACCCCCTTTTTCTGTTCTTAATAATATCAGTCGAAAGAAGAAGTACTGAGCTGAAGCATTTGCTTCTCACGCTGCAAGTAAAGGAGCCTGCGTTCAGTGCAGAGAAAACACACGAGCTCCTGTGTATGAGTTGAGTGCACTCCAGAATAAGCAATAGTCTCAAAAAGTAACTGCAGAAGTAGCCTAGCCTGGTTAGTTTATTTGAAGCTACTACTCAAGATTTCTCTTTGGCGTAGTCTAGCTCATCCAAAGGAATAAAATTGTCCTGGTCACCAACAGAGGGATGGCCTGTTCAGGTAGGAGACTTGCATGTGTAGAGGACATCTGGGCCAAAAAAAAAGACTGAAATATCTGGATATTTCTGCTTAATACATGAGTAGTGACAAATGTGAGATATGTGTGAATGTAATTCCTGTTCTCTCTCCATTGAAGAGGACAGAAGTCCTTCTTTTCCTGGAAAAAATTCTGGTTTTGCACTCCTGCAGTATCAACAGGACTTCTGGTCAGGGCAGTGGTCATGATCAGAGCAGGTGCACATGAACCATATCCTGTCAGGCTGCAGTAAGGAATACACCTAAGATCAAATCTTTCCAGCAGGGATACCTAGGAGCAGTGAGAATCACTGAATTCCATTGCTTTGTAAACTTCCCAGAAGCATCCCAAAAAACTACTACCTTCAAGCTTAACTGAAAGTTACTGTATCAGCAATATTAATTTTTGGGAACACCTAGCAATCTTTCCAGCACTTTGGCTACACTTAAGACCGTCACACTGCAAGTGAGAAACATATCTGTATAAAGGAATAGTAAAAAGTAATCACAGAGAGGATGGGAAAAAGAGTATTCATGAGGCACAATGAAAGTTATCATTTGTTTAATGTATGCCCCTTCTTAAAACTCCTTTTTTTCTTTCATACTCAAAAAAAAGCATACAGATGGTACCACACAGTCATGAAAATATTTCAGTATTTTCAAGGAGTGTATGGAAGACAAAACAAAGCAGCTGTAACTTTAAATCCTGATAATTTAAAAGATGTTGCTCTGTCATTATTATAACTCATAAAAAATGTATTGTTGCCATAACAACCACCTCATCACATGTGAGACTGCCTGAAAAACGCAAGCTTTCTTTAATCAGCCAGATATATGGGCCCAAACCTGAAAATAATTCACCAATGTATACATGACACTTCCCCTTTTTTAAAATGAACTTTAATGCACACAATTCCTTTTTACAGTCATTATTTTTAAAAAATCTGTAATCGAAAGAGTCTAAGGGATTCTCTTTTTCCTCTTTGGCAGTAGAAAATTTGTATCTGGGAATGACAGCATTTCTTCAGATGGAATAGGGTAGATGAATGCATTCAGTGTACATTCTCTTCACTGTCATTATTCTCCCAAGGCATTCCCGTGTATCATTTGAATAACACTCAACATAAATCTCAAATGGTGGCAGGACTTGCAAATGATCTAGTGTGGCAGCCCCTGCATGCATGCAAGGATTCGTTGAAGAGAATTGCATTTTAATGGCAGTAGAAGGTACGCCACCTGGATCCATGTAATAAAAAGCCTGCAGTAATGCAACCATATTTCCCAGTCCTAAGGGCATGAGGCATATGGCTGAGCACAGGACCTGCCACTGAAGTTATATAGTCCAAGCAGAAACACATAGTCCATCTGGTCACATGAAAGGAAGGGCAGCATGTCCCCATACCCCATGGCAGGCCACCCCACACGCTGCAGCAGGGCACAGTTGTCTGGCGAGACAGGGAGCAGTGCAACCACACTTGTATGCTAGTTGGACTGTTATGTGAAAGGTCACTCAAAACATTAATTTGCTTTTGGTAATATTTTAGGTCATTCAAGAAATACAAAGAATTTCTTCTTAATATCTATTCTAAATCTCCCCTCTTTCAGTGTACAGCCATTCCCTCTTGTCTTATCAGCCCTATCAACACACGCCCCTATAAAAATAATGGTGTTCATCTCCTACCCCCAAATGAATCCCTCCTAGAATTTTTTTTATGCTAAATGCCTAGATCCTTATGAAACTGTATTTCAAATTCACACACAGGCAAACTGTGCTTGCATATTTAACTGTGTTTTGCTATACAAAACATGCTTTATTTCTTACAGACTGAATCACTAGCTGAAATGTCCCTTCTGGCCACATTTAAATCTTGATTATAATCCTTGATGAAACAGGGAAGTGAACAATCCTTGTATTTAATCAGAATAAATTAAACTAATGAGCTTTCCTGGCAGATTTATTACTTTTCTTATGGATGAAGTTTCACTGGCAGATGATATGCAAGCCAAAATAAAAAAAAAAAGTCTTATATAACGGGTGCGGCCCATAATATTTTAATTTCAAATAGTACATTCCTCTATGTTCCTAAGAAAAACTGGGATTGTACTTTTTCTTCACACTTGTAAAAGGACCAGATAGGAAGGGTCAAAGGCAAAGTTCAGATCTGAGACTCAGCAATGAGACATGCAGGAGAGTGCTAGGAGTGGTTTTAGCTAGTAGCAGTCCTGCTCAACACTAGGAGATAGGCTTTAGTTCTTTGACATTGCATTCACATAGTGCCAGAGGCTAACCCTTTTCACATCACTGTAAAATACATACTCAGAAAAACGTCTAATTTTATGCATGCACTTAGGACTATGCATGCAAAAAGGTAATATTGTCCACTTGAACACAAGCAGCTGGTGAACCGTCTTTCCTTTCTCACCCACAGAAGTAATTTAGAATGGAGTTCTGTCTCACGAATGTAGAGCTGTTTTTCAGTGATAGGGGGACAAAGCCTGGTTCCTGAGCTGCAAGAAGAAAGATAGAAGAGCTATTCTCCCTGAGCTCCCTCTTTCAAGCTCTTTCTGAAAAAACGTATATGCTCTCTTCATGTTTGTCTCAGGGCAGTATTAATGTCTGTGAAAGCTCTGACTGGAGCATCCTGTTCTGTTTCTCTTTTTTTCCTACCTCCACAACCCCAGCAACATCACCTTCACATGTAAAGCTAACTCCGAAGTAGATTCACATTGCCTACAGTCTGGGCAATGTTTTCAGTTTAATTTAATATTCTCTGCAACAATACCAGGAGGATCTTTGTCCTTGGGGCAAAGACTTTTCCATTGCACACTGACACATTACCTGAGACACTTTTCAATATCTGTCAATGTCCTTTCTTCCTGGGCTGCAGTTACAAAGATGTAAAACCATGGTTTTTTGTGCAAAATGCACAGAAAACACCAATATTTGTCTTATGGACTCTGGAAGAAAGCACAAATCTGCTGAAGAATGATTTTCAATAACAGTTCAGAATTGGCTGATCGCAGAACAGGAGAAGGCACTTCCCAGTGTGAGGTGACAGTCCAAGAGAGCTCTGACCATGCATGGACAGTTGTTAGCAACAGAATCACAGATGGTGTAGCAACAAAGTTCAAGACATGAAAGGACACAGAAATCTCTATATTTGAAAAATATTCATTTACCTTTGCAATTGTCTCTCTCATTTTCTTTTAATTCTGGCAACCAGATAAAGAGTGGGAGGCCACTTGTCTGCAAGGGGAAGGCAATCCCTGCTCTGCAGCCCCCTAAAGAGAGGACTCAGTCACTGCTTAAGGAGAATCTCAGATCTCAGCCAATTACTGCAGACTTTGTAGACCTTTATCCCACTTAGGTAGGAAAGTATTTTGAAATTAAATTCTACAACTTTGTTTTCAGAACTCTTTCTGGTGTGCTTTTAACAAAACAGAAGGGAAATGCTTAACATTTCTACTTCTGAAATTTTGGTCATTCATACTCTGTGACTTTAGACCAAATAATTCTGGTCCAAAGACATAGATAAACATAGATAAAGGTACACATGCCTTTCACAGAACCTTTTTGTTGCAGGCACCTTGTTAAAAGGAGTGAAGTTGCCTTCTATTGTAGACAGAAGGTGTTCCAGACTTTGTTATCCAGCAGCAAACTCAGGTATCAAAGGACATTTGATCCAGTGGAGCCCCCACAAGCCTTATCAATAAATCAACTAGATATTGCCTAGCAGGGCATTACCTCTGTTATCATTTCCTTCTGCCTTCCTTCTCACCTCATGAAATAACAGGTGAGAAAAGACTCCCATTCAAAAGCAAACCAAGACACAGAGATACGTAGCAAAAGCGAGAAAGCTGGGCATCTGCTTCATTACAAAGTAACAGGCTTTCAACATTTGGCTGACATTCCCACACAAAAAAAACCAAACAAGCTCTGGCTACTAGCATTCATTTTAATTCCTCCTGTATATCCCTTTCAGAAGTCATAATCCTTTGATAATTGTTGCTGGATTCTCCTTCATAAATTGGTAAAATGGGGCTCCAAGCATGTTGTGCAAAGGCAAGCCCAATAGAAATAGGAGAAGTGATATTAAATTCTACAGCATTCTTACTTTCCTTTGTTGTTCCTTTTGGGTGACTATGGTCTCAGTGTAGCATACATGGAGAATTTAATTAAGGAGGACCAATGGAAGCAAGCCTTCCCCTGTCCACCGCACACATCCTGATTTCAGTTTTAGAAGCTCAAGTGATGACTGCAGGAAGCAGTTATACAGAAAAGCAAATCTTGTTTGTTCTTCATTCTTAAACTCTGATTACATCTGGTAAATATTGTGCCCTTAAGTCTTTTAATAATTCGGCTTTTCCACTTTGAAATACTCTTACTCCCATATGAAAGGTTACCTGGAAGGCCAATTCCAATTACTGAATACATCCTGCATAAAAATATTCAAAATCATTTCCAAATGTTTACCAATCACAGCCTCAATAATATTCTTTTACAAGGATAGTGTAATTGCAGTGTGCTTGTTTTTTCTGACTTAAATGCTAGGCTACTTCAGTTGTGGATTTCTGGATTTCTTGGAAACAGGTGGCTGTTAAATTAAGTTCTGGTCGAGAGGATAGTATTAATCAGTATATTACAATTTGCAAGACACTTAGGACTTGAATCCCCCATTAAATCCGAATCTATCCTCACAAGACACTAATTATGGAAATGCATTCATATATTTCAGTGGTATTAGTTACACATCCACATCTGCCTCAAACAGACAAATGAAAAAATACTGCTGTAACTTTAACATGGAGCTCTTAGGCACATGAGAAGGTAGATGCAGCACTGTAGGCTACCATCTATTACAACAGAATTTCATAACTATACAGTTATAATTGTTCCACAGCTGGCAGACAATTTCCAAATACAATCATGGAATAGATTCATGGAATTTATGGAATAGAAATCCATAAAAAACAGAAGCTAGTTGTAACTTTTCTGGATAAAAACCCCCGAGGTTTACATTCATTACGCTCCCTGATTGAGCAAATACTCATTTGAAGTCACTAAAACACAGCCTCCATAATTTTGCATGCTGCTAATTTGTTTAATAAAATGTATAGCAAGCACAGCAATATCTGTCAAGATTATTTGCAAAAATACGGCACTCAATTTCAACAATTTTGTTAGATACATTATAAAAAATAATCCTATCACCATATTCATAACAAGTAACAATCTTTGCAAGGATTTGAAAAAAAATGACATGTCGTTCACATAGATTTATAATTCTTTGGGCATATCTAATTGGGGTAATAATATCTAAGATGAGCAAAGTTTTCTGAAGCCTTCCCTTACAAACTACAGTCATACCTTAAAGACAGTATGAAGTTCAGCAAAGCCAGCTGGAAGGCTTCTGTGAGCTTCACGGAGGATTGATTAGGCCATGACAAATGCACTTCAGTCAAACATAAATAGAGCTCCCATTCGTTCAATATTGGTACATCACTGGTTTAAAAGAAAAAGAGGTTTTCTGTCTTCTAAAAAAGAATATCTATGGTCAAAGTGCGATGTTAAAACCCTCACAAGTAGACCAGTCAATGGATTTTCACCAGGCTATTGGGTCACACACCTGTAACCCAAGCCCTTTGGTTCCCACTAGATTTACAGTGTTTGTTCCAAATCACGGACCACTTTCCTGTTTAAATTGCTGAGGCTTTACTTTTAGCACTGCAATAATATGGGTGGTTTAGGTGGAGGTAATTTTCTTCACAGAAAAGATCTGCTAGAGCTCAAACCTCCTGACAAAAAAAAAAGTGACCTTGACTGACAACGGGCATGAACTGTTTCAAAGTGAAAGGCAAATATTTGACAAGGTTATAATAGACTCAAATAGACCTCTCCAAATGAATACTGTGTGCAGTCTTAACAACAGAAAAGCACTGCTATAATGACTACATCTATCCATTTCTTCAGGCCTCACAAGCATGGTGGGCATGAGGAAGGTGTGACAGTCTCAAGCTGAGGTCTCACCTGCGACTGAGGTCTGATTTAAAACTAGGGTTGTGCATTTGCACACCCAACAGGCGTCCCTGAGAAAGACAAGTGAGGTTCTAAGCAGCAAGTACAGAATCTGACACTTCAACCTTACTTTTGTTACAATTTCTTAACAAAAGAGATTATACGTGAGGACAGTGCACTGCTTTCTGCAGACCACAGCTGAATCAGTGCTATGAAAGATTCAGTCCCTCTCTGTTAACATGTTGTTTGACTGCATAGCCCTTGGCCTGTACGGTTGCTGGCCTTAAAATATCCTGTTAGAAAATACTTAGTTTGTCTCCCACGGTTCACACTATAATGACCTCAGCAGCTGAGGCAGATTTAAGCTTTTATTTGAAAGAAATAAAGAGCAAAAAAACAAACAAAACAAAACAAAAAAACTACACACATACACACAACAAAACGCCACCACCACCAAAAGCAAAAACAACACACAAAAGGGAAATCTCTGCATTTTCTGCCTCTGAAGTGAAATTCTCTAAAGTGTTTTGATGGTTTTGAGCTTCCTGGTCAAAGAACAAACTTTCCCTGAGGTACCCCTAATGCTCATTCTCAGCACAACAAGACATGCTGTGGAGGAGAAGAAAGTTCTTTAAATATTTAAACTTTTGCATAAAGCTCAAGTGACCAGAACACAACTTGAAATTATCATAGCCACTTCTTCCTCAGTATACCTTCTCATGCGGTCCCTCTCCAAAGTAAGGGGTAAAGGAGGACAATCCTTAGCCACCAAGAATTTCTTGGTGGAAAGCTCTCCTGGTTTTGCAGGCATGAGAGACACCAAAACTTGGGCCTTCTGAGGCCAATCATCATTTGTAAACTGCACCCCAAAGTCTTCACTGCTGTAAGACTTTGCCTAGGGAAATCAAAGGTAAATAGGAAAAGAGGGTGAATGGTGCACTTCACTGGCTGTTCCAAGCACTCCTCCATATTTTTGAGGGTGCTGCTGGCACCAAAATCTTATTATTTTAGTCCGATGTTGCTTTGCAGTTAAGGGTGTGAACTTTCAGCTTCAGGACAGATATGATCTAACTTGCAAGGTTCTTTGTCTTCCAAACAAAGCTTTAGCTTTTTATTTTCTTGAAGAATTTCAGCCTGATGGATATTGGCAGTGGAAGGCATGTTAAATAATGCATGAGGAGAGCGATGGACACAAGAAATGTCAGGTTTCTTTTTTATACCCTTTTCCCCTGCAGCCTTTGAAACATATTTTACACAGTTGCTTTATAATTCATACAAATATGTAAAGGCTAACCCTGTACATTAGGATCTGATGAATATACTGTGCAAATTCATATGCAAAGCAGATGTCACCCTCAGGCCATTGGCACATGCCCAGCTGCAAATAGGTACCACAATGTCATACAGCATTTTGTTGTTTTTGGCAATCCTCTTGAATTTAAGTCAGGAATGAAGGTAAATGGAACAAATGCCATATATTTTACACTCTTTTACACCAAAATTACAAGCACAGATCAGCATCCTCTCTCAAAATTTGTGGGATTTTTAGCTGTCTCCAGAGTAAATAAAGCTGTTGTTGCTATTGTTCCTTCCCTTCAAAAATATCCGCAGTTCCATCAAGGATATGAAAGTGATGGTGTAACAAGACATTATCTTAAAAATCTGAGATTCCATATATATGAAATTCCATATTTGCAACAAACACCCTTTATTTAAAACACACATGCATTGCCTTGCTTGCTCAGAGCTACACAGTGACTAAAGCAAATGGGTAATCACATTCAGGAAATCATCTTTCCAGTCATACATGTTAGCATCATATACTTTGACAAAAAAAAAATAGCTTATTAAGAACCTGCTGTAACACCAGTGTCAATATGGAACTGACATATCTTAAAATATTTGCTCCTGCATGATCCAAACCCAACTGAAATCTTTGGAAAGACTTTCACAGTCCTTCCTGAACTTAGTCCTCTCCAGCGATCACAGTCTACCATGTACTAATACACCCACCTAAAAAAAGTTGAAATGTTTGTGCATCAGAGAACAATCAGTCTCAGAAAAGCAAGAACAAAATAATACTTTCAAAGAACAGTTTCTACTAAAAGTTTAATATTAATATTTCACCACTAGGCTAAAACACCAGAGAAAACAGCATATTATAACCCTGAATGGTGATGTAAGAAATCCATTAAAGTCCTAATTAAAGTGCATTCTGCATAACAGCAAGTCTTGGCAGTGCAAGTCATCTACTAAACACTACAAAATGCATTTGAAATTTGGAAAGATCTTATGCAATTCTTTTCTAAAAAAGATATAACTTAGCTCAAAAGACAAGGATGTTTAATAGCATTTGACTCTCCCAAGATTTTGAGTTTGCCTGAAATCGCATATTTATCATATAATCTGATCCTTATAAACATTATTTTTTATCCTACCCAAAGCTATCAGGCTATCAAGCTTGGGGTCTCAGTAATCTGCTACTGTATAGGTAGAAAAGCCACAGCTTTGTCCAGGAAAGCTTAACATTTGTAGCTCTGGTCCAACAATTGCTCTCCACGATAATCTCTTTAGCATTAATAATTTATTATACTTAATGAGTTTTCTGACATGCAGAAAATTAGACAAGTCATTACATTTTCAAAAGATCATTTCCTGCCAGGTGAAAGTAAGAAAGCAGGAGACAACAAGGTAGAGGAACGATCAGTCTGGCTTAGACAAACAGCACACTAATTCTCTTTTTAACAGTATGAATTAATCCCCAGTTACCCCTTAGAAAGCCATAGTTACTTAGTTTTTATTTATAACTGTACACCTCAAATCTTTTTTTTAAATGTTGCACATCTGCCAATTATCATTACTGTGATAACAGGCTCTGTTAAGGTCTGTTTTTTTGATAAGCTTTTTAAAAGCTTAAAGTAGTTAATTTCCTCTCAGGTTGCTCCTCAGCACTGAGCCTGATTTCAAGTCAGTAAAATCATTCTTCTCTCTCTGTAAACCCTTCATTTATCTCTTTGTCTGCAGCAGTTCTACTTCCTTTACACAAATATTAGCATTTCTTGACACCATGACAGCCAGTTCCCATGGCAGTAAGAATGAGGTCCTTCTCCTCTCCAACTGCTTTTTCCCTTCCTTCTGATCTCACGTGCACCAGACTGGAGGTAGACTTAAAGGATCTTCATCAAAAGGGATTACCCCAGACATGACTGGTTCAGATTAAAACCTCAGATTCAGACATACTCAGAAAATTGCACTTGCTTGAGCCAGCTCATCTGAGTCACACCTACCCAGAAGAGGAAGTTGTTCTTGCCAGGAAGGAGGGTTATTCCACCCTTGTGAAGAAATTTTAAGAACAAGGTGATCAAAATATCCTAACAGAGTCAACACCTGTTCCTAAACCTTGAGCCTCTGTGGATACAAGCACAGACATAAGTTTTCTTCTGGCTTCACAAACAGATGCCGCTAAAGGCTGGAAAAGCAATAAGCATGGGCACTGCAGAGCACTCTCTTGACTTCAGATCTCTCTTCCTCTGAAAAACAGCAAACCAAAGGCATTCAAAATCTTCTAGACACTGAGACACAAAAACTTCCAGAATATCTCTGAAAGCAGCAAATTACCCTTGCAGGAAAGATCTGAAAAAGACATCAGCAGAGGATGCTGCAGGTGCTAACTCTAATGGTTTTGTAAATATATGCCCATATTCATCTGCTCAGAGGCTAAATCAGCCTGTGCATTCATTGTCTTGTCTGGGTTTGGTTTCAGTTTTATTTTAGAGTGAAGCATACTCAATAAGCCAGATAAAAGGAATCCATGAGAAAAATGGGAAGATGCTAAACCAGGGCTGAGGTCAGCAAAGTACAGATGCCAATTTAAGAAGGCAGGCCAGTTTTAGAAATAATAAGATATGGGTTTACACTGAGAAAATTGGCTATGGTAGGATTAAATAATGCAGATGGATGTAAGACTCAAGTGCATGGAGCTTAGATTTTTAGCCTTTTCTTATCTCCAAAAGAAATTAATTTTCAGGGTCTGATCTGCTTTCCACTTTTCCATTCAAATTCCACAGATCCAGGTCACACTTCTTCTTTAGGCTGTAGTACCAGTCTATGTGAAAGGAGAAAAGTGGGAGATGAAAATGGTCTTTGCCCATTGTAGAGACTAAATGCTGGCTCAGAACTGACCACTGTTTCCTTGAGGGACTTTGGAGGAAGAGACTGCAACCAAGATACAAGATTCATCTGATTTGTTTCAGCATCCTCCACTGCTCTAAGACAGCACAATTTATATAGTGTGCAGAATCAGGGAAGACCTATGGAGTCACCTATTCTTGCCATATTTCATTACCAGCATGGAATCAGTCTTGGTTTGGGGGGTTTTTAGTTTTTTGTTGCTTGTTTTTTTTTTCAGGTGGGAAAGGGGATTTAGCATCTGGGATGTTTTTGTGTTATGATCTTGTCGTGGTTTAAGCCTCTCAGCCACACAGTTTTCTCGCTCACTCACTCCCCCCTCTTTCTTCCCCCCGCTCCTGGGGAATGGGGAGGAGAATCGAAAGAATGCAACTCCCACAGGTTGAGATAAGAACAGTTTAGTAACTAAGGTATAACACAAACCACTACTGCTACCACCAATAATAATAATAAGAGAAATACAAGGGAAAAGAATACAATCGCTCACCACCTATACCCAGCCCGACCACGCATTGCCCCCCCACCCTTCCAGGTCTCTGCTCTCTGTTTTTCATCCTGGGCGTGACGTGCTGTGGTATGGAATACCTCTTTGGTCAGTTTGGGTCAGGTGTCCTGTCTCTGCTTCCTCCCGGCTTCCCCTCCTCCCTGGCAGAGCATGAGGCTTAGAAAGTATTTGGTCAGACCAAAACATTCTAAGCCATAACTAAAAACATTGGTGTTATCAGCACTGTTCCCAAGCCAAAAGTCAAAACCACAGCACTGCACCAGCTACAAAGGAGGAGAAAAATGACTGCTACTGCTGACCCCAGGACAGATCTTTTAACTACTGCATTTCAAAAGTACCAGAAAGAATGCAAGTCTCAATGCTTCTTGCTGTTACTTCTGCATTTACCTTTTCTCATTAGAATTTATCCTAATAATCACACATTACTCCAGAGTAGCAAAAAAACGTGTCCTTGTTTCTGTCAGAAATATTGCACTTAGTATGCAAAGTTGTTTTTAATCTTCAGATTGGGCTGCATACATATAGATAGCGCCTTACAGCATTGTTTTTGCAGCTTTAATGGGGAGAATGTACGCACTGGGGCAAAGTAATTGGATTTTAGCTGAGAAGCAGCATTTGAATGAAATCAATAGAGATTCTGTCATCTAATATTTTAAGTTTGGTACAACGTGTATACTGCAGGTCAGTGTAAATTCATTAAAAAGATCGATGTGATGGAATTTGTCTTGGGTGCCTTGAAATATCCTATGCTGACTTGAGAGGAAGTTGCCACGGAAACAAGAGATGCAACTCAGAGAAACATTTAGGCATTTTAAGTTGATGGCTGAATTCTACTCAGTTTATAAGATAGTATAATATAAGAAGTTGTCATGGAAACAATGTTCAACAAATGGCTAATGGATAGCCAAGCTGGGCAATTACAGCAGGTGGCTAGATTGGGCTACAGCACCCTTAATAATGTGAACACTCCACAGGTTCTTAGTTGTTGTTTTTTACACCATATAAAAAGAGCTAATGTTGCTTAGGTACTAAAATGGCAGATCCATTAGCAAAACTATTAACAGATATATTTCTTCATAGCTGGGTTAATTTGGGGTATTATAAATCACAACTCCTTAACTAGCATCTAGAAGCTTTGTGATAGGTAATAAACCTGTCTTGAATTTCAAATATACTTCTCTTGTGTTATTGTTCATATTAAATTAAACATTTTAATTAGAAATACTTTGAAAACTCAATTTGTGTCTTGATTGGTGTCTTTTCTCTGCTGAAGGCATTTTGTTTGTGGTGATGTTTTGGCTTTTTTTTTTTTCTGGGTTTTAGTCCCACATCTAATTTTCTTCAATAAATCCTCGCTGAAGCTATTTTAATTTCTGTAAGAGAACATAACAGTAATTTTCCAGGATCATTCAGGCATCAATGTTTTTCTTCTTTATTATTCCGTTTCAGCTTCTCAATTTCCTTTCTTATTAAATATGATGCATTTCTTAGCTTGTGTACAGAGCTTTAGGCTCTCAACTGTAATGTGAAAACTTCTATAACTTTCTATCAAAATCAAAGAAGAAATCCAAGAACATACACAGTAGCATTCAATACAAATTCTCTTTTTGTATTAGATGAAACCATGACATTTGCACTCTCAGGAAGATTAGCTGATACAGACACTATAACTGAAGATGTAGAGGGCATGTTTTCACTCTCTTAGATACAGACAGACTACATCTAATGTATAGATAACATACATACATAAGTAACACTTCTGCATGGAAATTCCTTTCCCAAAGCTACTCAGATTTTATAATAATTTTACTTCTCCAATTAAACCCCATTTTTAGCCCTCAAATGCTTGTTTCTGGGAAGCTTTTTCCTATCTAATACTCATCCTAAGAGTATCATTCCATTTAATTTGCTAAAAAGCTCCTGGCCGTTATGTTCTAGAATCAGCCTGTCACTTGTTAAAAATAACAGGTTTTTGAGATTTTTCACGAGCACTTTTGTCTGCCTTAAATAGCAAGGAATTAAGATGCCAAATACTGTATAACAGCATTTGTATCTACCTCACCACTTTAAGTTATAGCTACAGTTTTACATTTTGTCATTTCCTCCATCTCCACAGTCACACACACACAATATCGTACATTTTGAAATGTATCTGTGCTTGCACATGAATGGAGGTAAAGAAAGCTTGTGCCATTCACGTGGCCAGTAGAAATGCAGTATGCCTTTAATGAGGTTTAGCTTCTTCCTGAACATACAAAACCCTTCCCTTTGACCCTCTCACCCCCTCCTCACCATTGTACCCCAAAGGTGATATAGGTTGGGGAAGTATCCACATACCCTGGGTCCTGTCTGCCCTCTGTCTGCTGTCCCATGTTGCTCCTCATCCAGTGCAGCATTGGCTGCAGCCACACTGATGGCTGACATAAAAAAAAAGGAGATCCTGTCCAAAAATGCAAAATTTTCTAGCCCAGTAAGACCTCTCTGATTTCATGTATTTGGACGTAAAGAAAGGGAACGTAAGATAGAGTGTTACTTTCACATTCATCTTCACATCAGCCTCACAGAGTCCAGATGGATTCTTGGGTAGAAGAAAAAGGAGAGTCAACCTCTCACGACTTCATTCAAAGTCTTATTTCAGCACCTGCCCAGACCTTTGAATAATGACTTCCAGGAGAATCTCAGCTTTTACATGTGTTTCTAGACTTCATGGTCATGCAGAAAAGGGGCTTAAAAGGTTTAGAAAGAGAGGACGAAGAAACAAACCCCTGTATAGGATTTTGAGGTAGGCTTCTTTTAACATCTCTGTATTTTTGAGAGGCTTAAATCATAATACATGAGTGGTTGGGACTGGTCAAGAATCAGGACTCTAAATGTAAACCCTTTTTTAGCATGAATGCATGCCCTTGGAAACCACACATGATTTCTTTTACTGTCATTCCTCCCAGAAGAAAAACTAAATAGAACTGGGATTTCACTGAGCCGTAGATGCTGTCTCTGAGCTATGAAGGGCACAGTAAGATAAAAACAAGCAAAAAAATCCATTGTCATTTGCAACATTGTAGTTAAGCCTACCTTGCCCTTAAATGCATTTTGCAACCTGTATGATTTTGTAATTGCACAGCTTTGTGTAAAGATAATAAAATAACCTTGAATTGTGCTTCATGGCAACACAATCAATTAACTACTTACATATGGACAAATACTTGAATATATTGTATTGCGTCTGGATGCTATGTCACACTTCTTTTGTAAACTGCATTCAATTAACTCAAGGCTGTTGCCAGTTCCTGAGCATGCTGCAGAATAAAGGCCTTTAGAAAAAAGGCATTTGCCTCTTGTGCCAGAAGATATTCAAACTTTCAACTTGAATGAATCCTCTGAAAGTTTAATTTCAATACGATTAGTGCTAGAAAGTATCTTTTTAAGGCCTGCTGCAGTGTTAGGCAGCTGAGGAAGCAGATCAGACTCTGGCTCATTGCTCATCGCCCAAGGATGGTGTAGTCAGCTGGATAAAGGCAAAAATGCGTCTTTTTGTGTTCCAGGTTTGCTGTGAGGTTAAATGCCAGATGTTCTCTGTTTTATTATAGAACTTATTAGAAGTTATTAACTTCTTGAGACCTGAAGGGCATGGGAATAAGAAAACTTCAAATTATTTTTCCCTTTCTCTCTCAGCTATTCACATTAACTAACAAGGAGAAAAAAAACAATATGAAAAGCTCAGTTGCCAGAGCAGTATTTGCCCAGCAACCGATTTTATTTGATGCCATACAAACACAAGCTGAAGCTCTGGGAATCCTGGGATACACAGTTGTGCTACTTTAATAATTGTCTGTCCATCTTAAATGCTCATGTGGGTTAGTACTTACTCACACAAAAATTACTGGCATCACTGGAGTTTCCTGCATACTTTGTAGTCATCAGTGCTACTAGATTCACTCAGGGATAACAAATTGTGCTTTACATAACTAATACGACAAGCATTTCAGACTTCGACTACTCACAAAAGGCTATCTGCATCCCTCAAAAAATATTAACGCTGAAATACGCACAGAAATTGAATGTGTGTACCTGTGAAATCTGCAGCAGGCCTATAAAGGAAAATGCAAAACTTCTCAAATGATTCCTTACAAATGATCTTTGCAACTGTAACTGTGAAAACTGAACCTGATAAAAATCAATAGCCCTTTTCCCATTAACATAACTTTCAAAATTAAAAGGTTTGCGAACTTTTTATTCTCAGAAAATGTTCAAAAAGCTCAATCAACTTGGAAGGCCAGAGCTGTCTTCCCAGGATAAAGTCTGTTAAATAATAAATATAAATATAAAACCCAATAACTTTCAGGCACTTCAAAGCAGGCACAAAATACAGAAAACTCACAGTAGTTTGTCAGTGTATCAGAACCAGGTATTCAAGCTGTTTATATTCACTGGTGCAACTCAGAACAGTTTGTTTCTCACTGAAGTGCTGTTCATACAAAGCATCCACAGCAGAGAAGCATTTTAAATATCTTGTGTGGGGAACTTCCTATTAGGAAACACAGCTTGTGAAATGGCAATTAAACAAAAAAGAAATTAAGGCTATACTTGACCTTAAAGGACGAGCAAAGGAAGTATTGTGTCTTCCGGTGCTTTGGAGAAAATCCTCCCATTGCTTACATGCTCCTTCAGAAAATTTCACTTCTCTTCTAATCTGCATACCTCTACATTTTCACAATATGGACTCATGGGCAAATTTAAGGTATGGCCAAAAGACCTGGCAGGGATCAAGCAAGAAAAGGTTCATAAACAGTGGAGGTTGGGACAGAGAATCCGGTAAGACCCTTGGTTAGCATCAAGACAATGTTCTTGCACTGCAGGAATGAGAGCATGCACAACCATGAGCTAAGCCTGTAGCAAAGTCAGTATGATCTGGCCCCAGCGAAGGGTGGTGGGGAGGGAGCACAGAGGAGAGGCTGTTAAAGGCCAGTTGTCACTTGCTGGGGGGCTGCAGCCTCCAAGGTGGACACCTCCAGCGATGGCACCAGCTTCTCCTCCAGTTGAGAAAGCAGACCACCTGGTCTCAAACTCACCTGGTGTGGGGCCTGTTGGCCCTGCCAGTGGCATCATTCATCCTGTGGGCAGAAACCCCAACATCCTTCATCCTCCAGTCATTGCAGCCATTCCCTGTACCAGACTCAGACTGCCAAATCAGACATTCAGAGACTGCCTTTCAGGAGCATCTTGGTTTTATCCTGTATTCCTTGCTGGGCCAGCAGAAGTCTGCTCAGAGCTCAGATAAGCCCAGGTGAAAAGTTTAAGTGCTCTGCTGACAGAGAGATTTGTACTAAAATGCGGGTGGAAGCCTGAGTTAAGCCTGCAGTGAAGACATGCTCTCAGTCTAGATGATCGGTCACAAGAATGGCAGATCCAACCTGCATCAATGTGCATTTACTGTCCTAAATCACACTGCTGCTAGTGTCAGGAAAGACAAATGAGTAAAGCAGAGAGAAAATACCAGGTAAGGACAACACAAAAGTGAAAATATGCACATATGTACACCCATAAATGCATGAACACACTGCACATGTACACTGTGTAACGTAACTGCATCTCACCTAATAATACCTTCAGGGAGATAGCTCAATTTCAGCCATAAAATACAGCTTCAGTTTCTTGGGTATGTCATACATTTCAAGTGCTGCAATATTTTTTTGCTGCTCAAATTCTAACTAATTTGAGGTTGAAATGATCACTTTTCATTCATTTCACCGAGAGTAGTCATGGTGTACAAAGCCACTGGTCAAAATGATAACCTAAAAAAGAAAGGGCCAGAAGTGAGAAAGAACCTCTCCACTCCCTTCTGCTTCTACTCGCTTCCCACTCCTCGGCGCTGGATTCCTTAACCTTTGCCACAACTTTCTGGTAAATAGTCTGGGCTAAAATTAGATATATAGCAAAGGGTAGGTGTTGCCATCTGCTGCATGTTGTTAATTCTTGATGGCCTGATAACATCTATTTTTGATGTTCTTTATTCGCTTTCTGGGGAGGAGAATAGAGGGATAGGCCTCTAGTGCCACCATCAGTGGTTTTCAGTATTTGCTGCTTTCCTTCAGTTGACAACCAGTTTTAACACAACAGAGGGTTTTTAGAAGAACATGCCAAGTAAGACAGGAAACCATGGATACTTTTCTTGAGCACACAGTAAACGAACTGGCAGTAACATCTGAATCTGCTTTCAGTTCATTCGATAACCAGCACATCTTCTTTCATGCAACTGTGGACTCTTTTCTCTGCTGGGATCTTTTTGTTATTGTTGCAAGCAATAGTCAGATTAGAACTGAGAATTAATAGTGTCCATTTCAGCTGTCTGGCAAGACAAAACCTCTACCAGATACTTAGCACATTTAAAAACCTTTGTACATTGCAAATATAAGCTTAGGCTGGCAATGAGGGACCGATTGATATATTACCTGTTAAGCAAAATAAAGTTCTCAAGCAAAACTCATAGTATTTTGTTCTATTAATCAGCTGAGGAATTACCAACTGTACCTGCAAAGTATTTTTATTGTTTAGAGCTAAAGAAATACAATACCCTTGTCTCAGCTGGATTTTCAAGAGTCAGATGGCTATGTTCAGTGACATGAAAAGTCATGTGAAAGTATAAATGAATCCCAGGCAAATCTAGGTCTAGCACGACATAAGACCACCTGCTAAGACCAGCACAACATACCACAACATTGTCCAATAGAACACCATCTGTTTAAATTACATTATTGTAGACACTATCTTTCATTGCAGTGTTTTGAAACCATCACTTCTGCTTTTCTTGTCTTGTTCTGGACCCTCTATTTTTATTCTTCACCTACAGTCATGCTCCCAAAGATGGAATAAACCAGAAAAGTGAATTAGCACATATGCCTCTTACTCGGCAATGAACACGTGAAAGGTAGGTCTCGAAAAACAACTGAAGGCCTGAGTTGCCTTTCTGATCTTTTCCATTATAAATGGCTAAGTGCTTTGCATCATGCATGGCTGAGCATACTGCCAACATAAAACTGTGAGGAGAAAACAACCCATCAGTGAGTTCAGACCACACAAGATAACCAGAATCGTCATCATAGTTAAAATTTTCAAGAAATAAGTAAAAGTTTGCTAATTATTTTAAAGGTTAGTAGTGGAGACTTGCTTTTTTAAGACAAGTTTGGCATTACAAGTTTTCATGAAAAATCCTAAGCTTTATACTGACCCTTTAGTTTGGAATTCAGTCTTTATACAAACTTCTTACTTTTCTCTTGGAGATCCTCATGAGAGCTCCCTCACTGCATGCTACTTACAAGTAATCTCTTCCTAGAGGCCCTGTAGGTCCTACTCAACAATCCTTTTTCTTCTCCTACGTAGAGATTCAGTGTGACACCGCCTGTAATAAAGTGCTTCCTTCTCTAATGAACCAGCACCAGTCTAGCTCTCACTGCCACTGAGCTACTGTCCTGGCTGGGGAGCTTTGCCGTCCTGACCCGTCTGCCCAAAGGCCTTCCTGAGAAGCCTTCCTTTTGTGCTTCTAACTGCATGAAACAGCCAATCAACCAAGCACTGCTATCAGGACTGGCAAGTGTATTTTTTCAGCATCTCTGGGGTGAGTAAGTGAGACAGATGTACTCCACAGGGCTAGCAAAGTCGCATTGCCTTTTTATCAATAGCTGAGGTATCTGAAACTGCAGAACAACTTCCCAGAGGAGGCAAGTGAGCCTCAGCCTGAGACAGCTCAGGCCTTCCTGGAAGACGCACTGCCTGGAAATACTAGAAGGTAAGAAATGGCAACAGCAACTGTAAATGTCAAAGAAGAGACCTACTACTCACAAATGACACATTAAAGATCTCCATCCACTGGGAGAACTGAATGATATTAAGCTCTCCCCAGACATAGAGGTCTGTTAGACAGAACTGGAATACTTGCAACTAAAGCAGATAAATGCTTTAGCTGCTTTTAGAAAGCCTCCTGAAATATTTGGTCTTTTTCAATCTAAGCAGTTTTGTATCAAAATATGAACTAGCTATACTAGGACAAGCAGATAAAAGGGAATGTCTGCAGGTGAAAGTGTTACCATGGACAAGAAAGCATAGCTCCAGCACACCATGTGACATAAAAGCAAGAATTGCTAGACACTTAGCTCAGTACTTCTAAAACTGTGGTCTGTGATGTTTCTGATGATCAATAAAAGATATAAAAGATGTTAAAAGTGTTAGGTAGCAAGAGCAGCTGTAGCTCATTTCTACAAGAGGTGGGATATGAATCCAGATCATAACACAAGGCTGCAACATTCACTAGACAGGAAACTGCAAATACCCTTGACCGCTAGCAGCAGTTCAGTTCCTTCAAGGCAAAGGATTAAGTATAAACACATGCAGCCTGTAATTATGGTTTGGTTTGATGCCCCTGAAAGACATGGAAGGATCTACTTCTGATGTAGTGAGAAAAAAGGCTGGGATCACATGAAAAAAGATGAATTAAAAAATAGTCACAGATGGTTTAGAAAATACTATGCCCGCCTTATACCAAGATGTCTGCTGTTTTCTACAGTCCAAATAAGCTGAGAAATGCACAGAAGGGATCATCAGTGATGGAGAAAGTGGACACCAGGAGCTGTCAGGCAATGGGCTATGGTTTTGCTCATGTAAACTAGCATTTCACCAACTTCAGTGAAACTGCCTATGTTCATACCAGCTGAGAACCATCACACGTACCTCCAAGTACTGTTATGCAGAAAGGTGAGAATGAATAAAGGTTTTGCAAAAATTAAGCCATCATCTATAGTACCCCCTGAGAGAAAGAAAACTTAATACTTGCATCTGTAAACCTCACTCACATACTCCCTTCTCTCAAAAACACACAAATATATAGAGTATGAAAAAGGATAACGACTTTTTGCTAATCCCTTCCTATTACAAAGCAAGATAAGTAATCCTCTATAATCAGATCTGTATGAAACTTCCATTTTTTCATAATAAAACATTCACATTACAGATGCCCTGACAGATTTTACCATCTTGCCATTTTATTGATTCTTAAATAGGAGAGCCATCATACATCTGACTGCTTCTCATGAGGAGACTAATTAGATTATATCATCATCTGGTTCATCAAAGCAGGAAATACTTAAGTGTCACAGCTGGTCTCAGACTAAATATCTAGTACCAAGATTTTAAATGAAAACTATTACATCTTTGCAGGATAAGCATTTCATAAATGGCTAGACAGTAAAAAATGACAACAGATACGATCTCACATCTCTGGGCTGCAAAGAGATTCTTAACTCTACAAGTACATTTGGATTTATTTTCACTTTCTTTTGATACTACAATCATCAAAGAGACTTTGCATAATAATCAAACCTGGAAAACTCAAAGAGAGCTATATCAGTTTCTGGCAAAGATTTATGACTGAGAATTAAAAACTCAGAGACAACACCTTCATTCTGAGAGAATCCCCTGTTATTGATGCAACCTATAGAGCAGAGTACTCACCACTATGGAGGGATTGACTACAAGGAAGTGCATCCCCCACAGAGAGGACCAATCCCACTATATGATCACTTTTCGCTGCCCATCATCCCTCTCCAAATTTATGGGATATCTTCTTCTTTTGCACACACCACTTTATACAATAATCAAACCTTCCTGAAAAGAAACATGCATGACAAAGCGAGATACTCCATTTTATTGTTCTTCACCTTCTCATATGTGTGTGCAGGGGACAATAATAGACAACCTACACATTCAGAAGAAGTTTGTTGACCATAGTGATATGGAGTGAAATTGCCAATCGCCAGCAGACAGTTAACAAAAGGCCTGGGCTTCAGAGGTCTACTTAAGACCTCAAAACGAGCAGTGTGATAATGGGTAAATCATAGGATCATAGAATCATAGAATAGTTAGGGTTGGAAAGGACCTTAAGGTCATCTAGTTCCAACCCCCCTCCCATGGGCAGGGGGATCTCACACTAAACCACGCTACACAAGGCTATGTCCAACCTGGCCTTGAACACTGCCAGCGATGGAGCATTCACAACTTCCCTGGGAAACACATTCCCGTGCCTCATCACCCTTACAGTAAAGAATTTCTTCTTCATATCCAATCTAAACTTCCCCTGTTCAAGTTTGAACCCATTACCCCTTGTCCTGTCACTACAGTTCCTCATGAAGAGTCCCTCCCCAGCATCCCTATAGGCCCCCTTCAGATACTGGAAGGCTGCTATGAGGTCTCCACACAGCCTTCTCTTCTCCAGGCTGAACAGCCCCAACTTTCTCATCCTATCTTCATATGGGAGGTGCTCCAGTCCCCTGATCATCCTCGTGGACCTCCTCTGGACTTGTTCCTACAGTTCCATGTCCTTTTTATGTTGAGGACACCAGAACTGCACACAATACTCCAAGTGAGGTCTCAGGAGAGCAGAGTAGAGGGGCAGGATCACCTCCCTCGACCTGCTGGTCACGCTCCTTTTGAAGCAGCCCAGGATACAGTTGGCTTTCTGGGCTGCAAGCACACACTGCCAGCTCATGCTCATTTTTCCATCAACCAACACCCCCAAGTCATTCTCCGCAGGGCTGCTCTGAATCTCTTCTCTGCCAAACCTGGAGCTGTGCCTGAGATTGCTCTGACCCAGGTGTAGGACCTTGCACTTGGCATGGTTAAACTTCATCAGGTTGGCATCAGCCCACCTCACAAGCGTGTCAAGGTCCCTCTGGATGCCATTCCTTCCCTCCAACATATCAACCGATCAGCTTGGTGTCATCGGCAAACTTGCTGAGGACACACTCAATCCCACTGTCCATGTCACCGACAAAGATGTTGAACAAGACTGGTCCCAACACCGATCCCTGAGGAACACCACTCGTTACTGGTCTCCAGCTGAACACTGAGCATTGAGCACTACTCTTTGCATGCAGCCAGCCAGCCAGTTCTTTGTCAACCAAGTGGTCCACCTGTCAAATTGATGTCTCTCCAACTTAGAGACAAGGATGTCATGCAAGACAGTGTAGAACGGTTTGCACAAGTCCAGGTAGATGACATCAACTGCTCTACCCCTGTCCATCAGTTCCGTAGCCCCATCATACAAGGCCACCAGATTGGTCGGCAGAATTTCCCCTTTTTGGCTGTCACCAAGCACCTTGTTGTTTCTCATGTGCCCCAGCATGCCTTTCAGGAGAATCTGCTCCAAGATTTTGCCAGGCACAAAGGTGAGACTGACTGGTCTGTAATTCCCTGGATCATCCATTTTCCCCTTCTTGAAAATGGGGGTTATATTTCACTTTTTCCAGTCACTGGGAACTTCACCTGACTGCCATGATTTTCCAAATATGATGGACAGTGGCTTAGCAACTTCATTTGCCAGCTCCTTCAGGACCTGCAGATGGATTTCGTCTGGTCGCATGGACTTGTATGCATTCAGGTTCTTCAGATGGTCTTGAACCAGATCCTCACGTACAGTGGGCCCATGGTCTTCATTCTCCCAGTCCCTGCGTCTGCCTTCCAAGACTTGGGTGGTGTGCTCAGGGCGTTTGCCAGTGAAGACTGAGGCAAAGAAGTCATGAAGAACCTCAACCTTCTCCAAATCCAGGGTAGCCAGTTCTCCCGGTAGCTTCTGGAGAGGGCCCACATTTTAGGGGCCTAGTCTGCCTTTTATTTGCAATGTACCTATAGAATCCCTTCTTGTTATCCTTAATATCTCTAGCCAAGTTTAATTCTAAGTGGGCCTTAGCTTTCCTAACCTGGTCTCTAGCTTCCCGGACAACATCCCTGTATTGTTCCCAGGCCACTTGCCCTTGCTTCCACCTTTTATAAGCCTCTTTTTTCCTTCGAATTTTCCTCAGCACAAATCATTTTCTTTAAAGAGCATTCTCATAAAATCATATGTAAAAGCAGGATCTTAGTATAATACCAAAACCTCAGTAACTTTGTTATGGAATAATATAATCCTGTTTCTCTTACAGACCTATAATGTCATGTAAATGGTTATCCAAAGCCATGATTATATCAAGAAAACGAAATTGTTGTGTAAGACAGTTCCCAGTCTCTGTAAATGAGGCTTTTCAACACTACAAAACCAGAAATTTTCCTCCTGTAATGTTAGGAGGAACATTAACATTGTTGTTTCCTGTTGCATTTTTTACTTTGAGGGTTATCACAATTAACTTTGAAGATCCAGGACCCAAAAAATTATGTATATGTGAGTTGTATCACGCAGTGAAAATTGTTATAATATTTAGATTCCTCTTGTGCTCTGCACTTCCTTGACCTTATCAGAAATTTAGAAATCCTTGTAACTTTGCTTGCCCTTTAGTTGGTCAGAAATAGCGCTCTGTATTCTAAACCCTCTTGGGCTCTTTTAATGAGTTAGGCTATAGGCCTCATAAAACTTTAGATGGAAGTTTTGACTGGGTCGCTTTTATTTGGCAAAACGTAATTTTTATGTCAGAACTGTCTCTTTGAAATTATATGAACCAATAGATGAACCACGAACACCAGAAAAGGACAAATACTTTCTTTCTGAATTCAGCCTAACTTTTGGTGTGCACATAGCGAGGAAAGACACAAAGGTCACATAGTTAAAACCACACACTGAACAGTTTCAGGGCAGGAAGAGAGTCATAAAAATATTTTCAACAAGCTGTCTCCTGAATTAATAGCACATAAGACAATACTATTAAAAAAAAAAACATACAATTTAGCTACAAACTTCAGTTAATGATCGTGAAAAATCATGATCCACGTTGCCGATACTTTTAGCCTGTTACATTATTAGCAATTATTTTAATTTTAAGTTATAGATAATAATTTCTGCTTTCTTGTGCTGGCTTTGGCTGAGATAGAATTAATTTTCTTCATAGCACCTAGTATGGGGCTATGTTTTGGGTTTGTGTTTAGAACAGCGTTGATAACACGGGGAAGTTTCAGTTACTGCTGAGCAGTGCTTACACAGAGCCAAGGCCTTTTCTGTGCCACCCCACCAGTAAGTGGGCCAGGGGTACACAAAGAAGTTGGTGGGGGCACAGCAGAGAGAGGGAACCCCAACTGGCTACAGGGATATCCCAATACCATATGGCATCATGCTCAGCATATAGATCTGGGGAAGAAGAAGGAAGGGGGGATATTTGGAGTGACAGTGTTTGTCCTCCCAAGTAACCATTAGCATGATGGAGCCCTGCTCTCCTGGAGATGGCTGAATACCCGCCTGACCATTGGAAGTAGTAAACAAATTCCTTGGTTTGCTTTCCTTGAGTATGCAGCTTTTACTTAAGTTATTAAACTGTCTTTACCTTAACCTACCTGTTTTCTTTTACTCTTCTGAATTCTCTCCCCCATCCTACTCAGAGGGGAGTGAGTGAGCAGCTCAGTTGGCCTGTTGGGGTTAAATGACAGTCCTTTTTGGCACCCAGTGTAGGGCTTGAAGGGTTCAAGATAACAACAGATTTGATTGGAAAGCGCTAGATTGCATTTATTGCTGTTAAAAGTGTTTATCTCTTAATCAGCAGGTTCCTGTGCTTGCCTGCCTCTCTGTATATTAGTCTAGTGCTCATTAGTGGCTGCTTTTTGCTTTTGCTGCTTGCTGCACTGCTGTACTGCTGATCATCTTACTCTCCTGTGCCTTGGAACATTTTTACAACAGCAATGGCCATGTGCCTGGGCTGTCTGATGGCCATGGAATCTCTGTGTTCTGTGCCACTGTACTGGACAGACTGGAACTCCAATAGGGACTCGAGTCAAAGGGACAGTGACCTGTGCATGAGTCCACATGGGAGCAAGTCATGCAGATGTATATATGGCTGTAAATTTGTCCGTATCAAAGTAGGTACATCTCAAAGCATCTGTGCTGTTTTTGCCTGTTTCCCCATGCCACCAAGGTAGACTGAGTGATCAGCTGTGTGGTACTTAGTTGCCAGCTGGGGTTAAACCACAACTATCCTTTAGGAGGACAAGAAAACGACAACATTTTTGTCTTTTTGACCCTCATCCTGCAATTTGCATGAATAACACAGTTGTTTACCTGGATCTTTCTTTAAGCAAAATAGTTTTTAAAAAATAAAAATATGAGAGGGGGAAAAAAGGTCAGAAATTAAATTCAGATTTTGTACTTTCTGCAATTGACCTGCAACCAGCAGTGTGCAATGTCCACTGTGCTAACGATGCCAACCAGGAGAAATACACTCACTCTTCCATGTTGAAAAATGCTACCATCTCCAAATAGGCTAAGAGATTTGGTGGATAAGGAATTGGCTGGATGGTAGTACTCAAAGAGTGGTGGTCAGTGGCTCAATGTCCACATAGAGAACAGTGGTGTTCTTCAGGGGCCACGTTGCTACTTAATACCTTTATCAGGAGCATGGACAGTGGGATTGAGTGCACCCTCAGCAAGTTTACTGAAAACACCAAGCTGTCTGTTGTAGTCAACACGATGGGGGGAAGAGATGGGATCCGGAGGGACCTGGACAGGCTTGAAAGGTGGACCAATGCCAACCTCATGAAGTTCAACAAGGCCAAGTGCAAGATTCTGCACCGGAGTTGGGGCAATCCCAAGCACAAATACAGATTGGGTGGAGAATAGATTGACAGCAGCCCTGCAGAGAAGGACTTGGGAGCGTTGGTCAATGAGAAACTTAACATGAGCTGGCAGTGTGCACTCACAGCTCAGAAAGCCAACCGTATCCGGGGCTACATCAAAAGGAGCATGACCAGCAGGTCAAAGGAGTTGATCATGCCCCTCTACTCTCATGAGACTCCACCTTCAGTACTGCGTTCAGCTCTGGGGCTTCCAACAAAAACATGGATGTGGACCTGCACAAGAAAGTGCAGAGGAGGCCATGAAGTTGCTCCAAAGGATGGAGCTCCTCTGCTATGGAGACAGGCTGAGAGAGTTGAGTTTGTTCAGCCTGGAGAAGAGAAGACTCCGGGGAGAATTTAGAGAGGCTTCCAGTACCTAAAGGACTAAAGCTGGAGGGGGACTTTTTACAGGGGCATGTAGGGTGAATGGCTTTAAGCTGAAGGAGGGAAGGTTTAGATCAGATAGAAGGAAGAAAGGAAGGAATACAGAGGTGAGACACTGGAACAGGTTTCCCAGAGCAGCTGTGGCTGCCCCAACCCTGGCAGTATTCAAAGTCAGGTTGGATGGGGCTTTGAGCAACCTGGTCTAGTGGAAGGTGTTCCTGCCTGTGGCAGGGGGGTTGGACTAGATGATTTTTAAGGTCTCTTCCAATCCAAACCATTCTGTGATTCTACTGAACTTTATAGATTGTAAAGTTTCAAACGTCTTTATGAGCTAGCCCACAGTAGAGGCTTAGAGAGCCATGACCGTTGCAATGGCATCAGCTATGGAACAGTTTAGGAAAGCATACAATTCTCTTCCCATTATTCTGTTGCATCTTGGGCATCAGTTTCCACTTTTTCTGTTATTTCCTCTTTACAGTCCTTCATTTTCTCACGCTGCTAAAAATGGCTGCTTAAGGAGGAAAATAGAATGAAAAAAAAAAGAGGTGGTCTAAGACAGGCCAAGCTGCGTAATATCCCACTGGTTTGGATTACTTACAGGACTTCCAGATCCACAAGGTTTAACCTGAGGCAAATAGAGAAAATGTTACAGCCAAAACAAGAATGTCTGACCTCCCCTCCCTCAGCAGATGATGCTCATCTTTTACAAAATAAAAGGAGAACTGAGTAAGGATGCCCAATATTCCAACTAGCAATAAGCAATACTTTTATTTTAAGACAATTTACTTACAGGGAAAAAGAAGACATGGCACTGCATATTGAATGTCAGCGTGAAAAGATCTTCCTCACATATTTGCCTTCATAGCCTTTTATTAGCAGTACATGAATACTATCTCTCTAGTTGATCTGGAAAGTCGCCTATATTCCAAAGCAGGACTATAATTTCCTTTAGGGTCCTCAAATGAGGCTTCACTTCCTTCTTTCATTATCAGACAGTAAGCACCAGAAAACTAGTAAATACAATTGTGGAAAAAAATCCTGCTGCAATACTGTTTTCTGTTTATCTCATTTACTGCTGATTTTTTTGTAACCTCATTTCTACAAATTAAGCAACACAAGGATTAACGGAGAAATCACAACTTTCTCTCACATGGCTTGCACATTTTTATGTCCTTGTTACAGCAGCCAATTTGCTATTGTTATGATTTCAAATCCTCAACTCCCAGAGTGTGGCCTTCTTGTAATTCAGATGCCTCAGGATGGCTGCAGTTGCACATTCTATGATGCTGTTGCTTGCAGACCCTCTGTCTTTCTTCGGTGGCAACTATTTGTTTCCAACCTCATGCTGCACTCTGTTATGCACAGTTGTTTGTGAGAATAGGAAACAAATCAATTCAAATTGGGTTTTCCTAAACCACACTTCTATGGCCACACTTTCCCAACAGTTACATGAAATCTAAGGCAATTCCAGTAAGACTAATGAGACGCTGATGTAACACAATAAAGTTACTGATGTATAAATGGATGCTTGATTGAAGCAAATCAATTGAGAAACAGAAGATGGAAAAGGAGAAATTAAGAACTAAACTGCAATAACCAGCACTTAAGGAAAGTCAGACTTCTTTTGTCCTAAGTAAGTGGCAAAGTACTAACTGAAACAGGTAAATGTTCTGATATGGGTAATAGAAATTCCAAATTTTCTCATCACGGGGAAGAGATTAAAAATGGCATTATTTCTTAAGGAAAACAACACTGAGATTTCAGTGCCAAGACCCCAATGTCAATGGTGCCTCCCAACCCCTCATCTCAGAGGACTGATAGGGAAGTAAAAACTTAAAAAGCTGGAACAGAGGACCGCTGAGGAGGACAGCCTGCAGTTTGGCAACCAGACTGCTTCCAAGAGACAACAAGCTTTTTGCATCTCAGCCCCACAAAGCAAGGCCCATAACTCTTTAATCCCAGGACAACCTTCACGGCAAACCCAGAGCCAAAGCTGAAAGCCAAGGTCTGTAGTTCACCCACAGAGTTCAACAAGTTTAATAAAAAATTCTTGCAGGTGAAAATGTCCAATCCACCAAGAGAACAACCCTGAGGAGGTAATAGCCTCACCTCCTTTATGCCAGCAATAAAAATCCTCATAGCTAGGCCCAGCAAGGTGATCCAGCCTAGTTAGAGCTGGTCTGATATCATTTGAGTGATACTAAAGTAAACTGAAGCTGCCATAGGACCAGTGAAACCACTCCTCTGTCCAACACTCTGCATGCTTCCTGCGCTGTCAAGATGTGGCCAGAGCCACAGAAGCCCACCTTGGCAGCTACACTGCTGTTCATTTATCAGTGTCAATGTAGGCCTTTGAAAAGACACCAAGCAAAAACATATGCAGTCTCCAGGCAAGCTTTTAAACCATGCATGCTATCAGGGTATCTCTAACCAAATCAAAGTACCTTTTCCCATACATTAGTAGCATTAGGGCACAGCCAAGTAAAAATGCAAAGGTGTTAAATTCCCAGTAATGCACAACTCTGGTTGTTATTGAAAAGGACAGTATGCACCTGATTCATACTACTCCAACAGACCAGCTTTGCATGTACACACAAATACACACACACATGCAATTCTACAGAATACTGGCAGAGCAGTCACCCTCCCAGTGCTATCTGATCACAGCCTTACAAATGCTCTTCTCTCAAACCAGGCCATAGACTTAGCATCTCTAGTCATGCCCTCTCTTATCTGACCACTGGGCCACAAAAAGTATTATACCTATTCTCTTCTCAAGTGATCACCATTCAGGTTGGAGTACCCAAGATGTCTTCTCCAGCACCAAAGACCACTTATGACTGAGCCATAGAAAGCTTTCTGGGCGAGATTTCCATTGTACCATTCCATATGAAGCTCTCTTCTCCCCTTGTGAACAACCTGTAAGACCCAATTTAGGAATGCTGTCTTGCAGGAGCATCCTCTGCCAAAGACCTCAAGTTAGACTGATGCATACAAGTTGCTTCTGACAACCAAAATCTCCTCTCACCCCTCCCAGTACAATGATTTTTAACTTTTTAACAGCTGCAGACTCAAGCTTTGTCAATGCTACAAAGGAGAATTTGGCTCTAAGCTAGACACAATCCTAACAAGACAAAGGCCATGCCTTTGTTGCATGGGTGGCAGCCTACCTACACCTACCAGTTCCTGTTTCTGCTTTTTTCCAACTCCCCACTTTCCTGAAACAACATCAGCAATCAGTTACCATCACTAAAGGAAAATACCCAGAAATTTTAAGGAACAGAATTTATGATGCTGCCTCCTGGAACAGCAGAGCCCTTGATTAATACTAGGTCACAGCATGCATCTCTTCTATAATGCCAGCCCTGACCAAAGTTCAGTCAGGCTCATTCTGATCCTGGGAGTCATTTCTATGGAGCCAGGGGGTGTCCAGGGCACGCAGCTAAACCAGAGAATCATTTTTCATTTTGTGAGCAGCAGCTCCTTTCTGTAGCCCTGTTCTCTTCAAAAAGCAATCCCTGCCCAGGTGAGGACCAAAGATCACGGAATAGCAATGTGCTGCTGCACTAAGGCACTCTTACTCATTACAACATAAGCATGTTACTATCCCAAAAGTCAAGCAAGATCCAGACTGTCAGACCATTCAGAAAAAGTTTAGCAGTATTGTTTAATAACTTCATTAATGACATGGAGAGTGGGATCAAGCGCACCCTCAGCAACTTTGTTGATGACACCAAGCTGCGTGGTACGGCTGGCAAGCTGGAGGGAAGGGACGCCATCTCAAGGTATAGTAGTATTTTCCTCCTGTAATTTTATAGTTGTTTATGTGGTTCAGAAATTGATTTTCAAAGTCAACTCTTTACTACTCTTGACGGAAACCTACCTGAGCTGAGTCCTATAGAGAGGTAAGAGCTGCTCACTCACTTCACTCTTTAATAATGTTTAATCTTGCAAAGGAAACTTTGCTGTTTCCACACGAGTTCATGCCTAGCAATCACTATTCCAAAAACATAACCTACTGGTATAATTCTTTTTACTTCATAGAAGTTTAAAAATACAAGTAAAGGTCATATGCTAATTTGACATTTCAAAAATCATACTCAAACCTGAAGCTTCATAAAAGTAAGTTTGATTATGACACTTGATATACTCTACATATAGAAGCAGCTTAGAATTACTTCTTATTGCTTTATGAACTGAAATCTTTTTGCAATAAGCTACAGTGGTTTGGTTGATACGTTGGAGGAAGGAATGCCATCCAGAGGGACCTTGACACGCTTGTGAGGTGGGCTGATGCCAACCTGATGAAGTTTAACCATGACAAGTGCAAGGTCCTACACCTGGGTTGGAGCAATCTCAGGCACAGCTCCAGGCTGGGCAGAGAAGAGATTCAGAGCAGCCCTGTGGAGAAGGACTTGGGGGTGTTGGTCAGTGAGAAAATGAACATGAGCTGGCAGTGTGCGCTCACAGCCCAGAAGGACAACCGTATTCTGGGCTGCTTCAAAAGGAGCGTGACCAGCAGGTCGAGGGAGGTGATCCTGCCCCTCTACTCTGCTCTCCTGAGACCTCACTTGGAGTATTGTGTGCAGTTCTGGTGTCCTCAACATAAAAAGGACATGGAACTGTAGGAACAAGTCCAGAGGAGGTCCACGAGGATGATCAGGGGACTGGAGCACCTCCCATATGAAGATAGGATGAGAAAGTTGGGGCTGTTCAGCCTGGAGAAGAGAAGGCTGTGTGGAGACCTCATAGCAGCCTTCCAGTATCTGAAGGGGGCCTATAGGGATGCTGGGGAGGGACTCTTCATGAGGAACTGTAGTGACAGGACAAGGGGTAATGGGTTCAAACTTAAACAGGGGAAGTTTAGATTGGATATGAGGAAGAAATTCTTTACTGTAAGGGTGGTGAGGCACTGGAATGGGTTGCCCAGGGAAGTTGTGAATGCTCCATCGCTGGCAGTGTTCAAGGCCAGGTTGGACAGAGCCTTGGGTGGCATGGTTTAGTGGGAGGTCCCCCTGCCCATGGCAGGGGGGTTGGAAGTAGATGATCTTAAGGTCCTTTCCAACCCTAACTATTCTATGATTCTATGATTTTAAAAGGCCTAAAGTAGTAGAGAACACCCAGCCACAGATTTTTAACACTGTCCTGCTAAAATAACAGCAGATGTACCAAATAAAGTATTTTCTGAAAATCACCATTCTGACTTCACCAAAGTGCCACAAAAAGAATTTGGAACTGAAAAAAACTTCTTTTGTCAATGGCACTAGTAAAATACTTTACTAACATAGGCTTCACCTATTTTTTCCTTGGAATGTGTGTATTTTAACATACCAAAATAGAAAAGTAGAAAGAGATAAAAAAGTACCATTTCTTAGGAACACCTGAGAGGTGCATAATACTTAAGCTGCTACTCACCATATTCACACCTCAACATCTCATTACTATCCTGGATTCTTCCATCCTCATCTTCTTTCTTGTTCTTTAATTTCTTACGAAGTTTGTACTCTTCAGAGGAGGTTGGTTTTTTTTTCATACAAGGCTTGACACAACATCTTTTCACAGCAAAATACATAACAACTGATATAGATAATACTCTTTTATAGAAGGAAACCAGATCTTAAACTGACCTTTTACATTAGCTGGCTTCCCTTATCACTGATTTTTCAGTATGCTTCAAATTCTGCTTTAGAGGAATCATCTGACTGACACTGAAGGATCTGATGGCTGGCTGGGGACAGCTGCTATTTTGGATAGCTAGACAAGAGGCTATTTAAACTTTGAATTAAGCCTAAAAGACCAGTAATTATGTTTAAAAGATGACCCTGAAATTATCAACTGCTAATAGCACCATGAGACTTCTGAGTTGGTAATGAACCGAGATGTACTGAACCTCTTCCTGAGAAAACCAGGTAGTTTCAGGTTGGCTGCAGATGTAGACCACCACTTCCATAATATTCACAAGATTTTCTTCACAGCCAGAGCGCTGGAAAAGTAGCTGAGCAAACAGCTGTCCAAAGCCCAATATGTACCCATTTATGACAGGATGAAGTATTATTTAGAATTCAATCTTCAAATCTTTTGATTTCCAGACTGAGAAGCTTATAACCTGCATGCCCATGCCCTCTACATATAAACCATACTCAGGGTCTGGAATTAACTGCTGAAAGTAGCTGCTCAGTTTCTCAGCACAACAGGTCAGAAGACAGAGGGAGGGCTAGAAGGCCATGACTTGCAAACAGGCCCCACAGAAAAGACAGATTAAATAGTTCATCGATCCTTAAACAGCTTAGAAGGGTTCTGCCGCTTAGCTCAGAGGAGAAAGGTGGTTCCCTGATCTCTAAGACTGTTTATACCTTTCCATTTTTGCAATTAAAAGATAATCCAGAGCCATGCATAGCAGTGGATGTGGAACAGGTATCATAATTTCTTGTGTGGTTTTTAAAGTACAAAGGGAAAACTAGATATGTGCAGCAGTTACAATTTATTCTGTACTTGAGTCTCATACAGTCATTTAGTACTGAGACCACCTTGGGAGGATGATCCTGGCAGAAGAATTCGGGCTGGAAGCACAGAAGCTCCAGGTAGTGAATATCTTGTAAAAATGAAAGCAAATAAAAAAACCCTCATAGAATCGTGAAAAGTTTAGGGTTGGAAAGGACTTTAAGAAGATCTAGTTCCAACCCCCTTGCCACAGGCAGGGATACCTTTCACTTCTTAGCCCTTACAGTTCTAGGTAAGGTTGCTTAGGTCATGACAGTTTAAAATGTAGGCTGAATAAAATCATGCAGCAAGAAGTGTCCAGCGTGACAATAACTTTCACTGTCACATTATTTATTGATTTTGAGTATATGTTTAACTGCTAGTAAAAAAAGAAAAAATAAAGAAAAAAAAAGGGCATTTTTCTTGTTAACTCCCAAACAAAAAAATTGAACAGTAGGATAGAAACTGGTCTGCAAATAAAACACTGACAAGGTTTTATTTAATTATTTTTTTTTTTTTTACAAAATTATATTAAAAAACATGATCTCCTAACATTTAAAGATTAAAAACCTTCATAGCTCAGGCTGCCAAAAGGGAAATGAATGTAAAGAAGGTACGCAGTGCATTTTGTTCCCCATTATAAGCAGTCAGAACTCAGGAGCTTCCATGAAGAAAATCGGCTTGCCCAGCAGCTCTGCCTCTACTGCTGCAAATGAGTAAGTAGCAGAGGCTTCATTAAGTCACACAAGGAAAGAGAATTTTTAAAATACTTACAATCTTGTAAAGTTTCAGGTCAATCTAACAGCTTCACAGGCAGAATTTGTAAGATGCTGAGACTGATCATTTACAAAGTGTTCACAGAAATAGCACCATATACAGAAAGACAGAATTGCTGACTGCTTTAAAAGTGTAATTTTATACAGAATATGGTCAATCGACAAATCATTTGCCAATTAACATAAGCACTGCTCCTTTTATTTCTCTGAGGTAGACAAACATGTAGGATACAGTGCCTTCATATTTATTTTAGTTTCAAATCCACTGTTCTGCAAAAACCAATCTTCTTTAAGGAAGCATTATGTAATTCAGAACTTCTATTGCCAATGTATAAAAATAATACATCATTCTTTAAAAATAATACAGGCGCAACACTGTAACGCTTATGATGCTTAGATTTGATAGCTGCAGTAAGAACACCTCAAAATATCTTTCCTTTCTTAAGGTTCGAAAAAACAGGGATGGCCTTACACTCTAACATCAGTATTTAAATAGCTCAAGATAATCAAAATAAAGGACCAGCTCATACAAATGGAGATATCATTTAACAGATACCCTATCACTTCAAGAATTTCAACTGAAGTGCAATTGGTGTTATTGCTGTTACCTTCTGAGTGAACCATCACTAATAGAGGCAAGTTTGGAGGCCTCCTGAGAAGGTGCGGAAATTCAGAACAAAGCTACAAGACTCAACTCAGCTTTCATTCCGCAGAACAGTGAAATAATCAATGTGCTGAAACTTCAAAACCTCGTTTCCCCAACTGGTCCAGCCAGGCTGTAGGTTGCGAGCAAACAACTCCAAGCATTCCACATCTGGCTTGAGAAACTCTGCCAGAACCCCTGTGCAAGATAAGAAACAAAAGAAGACAACAACACTGACAAAGGTACAAATAACAGCAGCAAACAAATAAAAACTTCTCTGTGCAGATAGTGGATGAAAAACTGAGTGGTTTATTACAAAAGGAAGAGACAGCAAATTAATTTCAGAGGTTTCATCAAACAGCTAGACTATTTATAGTGAGAAAGTAATTTTAAGTAAGTGCCCTTGAGATTCTGAACAACACTGTCAAGGCCTTCAATAGCCTTGATTTATTTGTTTTCATTTACGGAAAGGGAATGAGGATTTATTTCAGCCTCTACATTGATGAGTTCTGAATTTTTCACTAATATCAACCAAACGCCTCCTAAAGACTCACTTTGCTCCTATAACACAGGGGCAATGTCTATAAAAATAAATAAATAAAACCTTTCCTTAATTAAGATCACTCTTTTCCTCCACATCTTAAAGGGGATAGAAGCAATTTTTTTTTTGTTTTTAATGACAACTGAAGAAACATCAGTTAAATAAGAATAGCAATAAAAGGACTATAAAAATGCAGGAACTTCTTTTTCCCCAATACCAACCTGGCAATTGAAGAAACATTTATATAACTGTGTTCTTTTATTCAGTAACATAAATTTTAAATTCCTTCTACAGTTGGGCATTTTTACTGCTTAAATCCAAGTAATCCAGATGCCTGTCATCAATTGTGTCACTGATTATAACTACTATTCTTGGACTGACAGAAAAAGATCTTGCATTTTACCTGAAAAGTATTACTGCAAACAGCTTATTGTTAAAAATGTTATATGTCATAAAGACCCATTTAGCTTTGTGGCTGGGTCAAACAAATTCTGACTTCGCTTTCAGGAAACCTAGTATCTACAAAGATATTATGCATAAAAATAGGCCTGAGAAAAGCAAAGGTTTAAGGAGTACCCAACACAGAGGGGGTAGAAAGACTGAAAAACATAACTTTATTAAAAATTACACATTGTTATTTTTTGTTACTGATGACAAAAGAAGAAAAACTAAATGAAATCATTTTCTATTCCAAAGGACCTCTTGGTCATTTATCAGATCTCCCAGTGGTTTCTGAATTTCTGCAGCTTAAAAATATAGTTCATAAATCCAACATTATGTTGCTTGACTTGGTCACTTCAGATACGACCATTGCAGAAAGCAAAAACACATCCCATGAGCATACATCGAAGTATAAGAAAGAATGCTTTTTTTTTTCCTGGTGCAATCCAAGCTCTGACTTTTTGTATCAAATCTGTCAGTCACAGACCCCCTGTGTGAAACCCCAGCTGATCTTGTCAAGGATTGCTCCTGTTGCAGAAAGACGAGCATCCACTTCACTTTCTAGATGCATTTTCTACCTACATGGTTACCTCTGCCAAGACTTCAGTCCATTCAAAACTTTTTTGCCCTTTTTTTTTTTTAAGCATTTTGTAATTGATGTTTCTAGCCTTTCTTGTATTTTGGCATGGCATATACATCCAGTCTCCTTCCCCCAATCTTCAACAAATGTCAAACAAATGCGTCAGATGGGTTATCATTAAGGCAGCTTCTATTCTAAAAAACACTACTACCAACAGGAACCTTATTCTAAAAACCTGCTGCTTTCGAGGCAAGCTAAAATGTTTAAACAAATCTAACATTTGCAGAGAAGAGTCTGGGAAACTTAGAGGAAAATCTACATTATGACAGAAAACTTGCTGCACTGAACATTGGTGTCACAGGAGTTCATCTAATTAGACACTTATGAGTAGCTGCTTTTACACCATTTTGCAACACCACTATATATAAAAAAAAAAGTGGTAAAATTTATTGTTCTTTTTCCATGCTCTGTTTAGTTAAGGATTTCTTACGTACACTTTCCTGCCAAAATGATCAGAGGGCTGGAGCACCTCTCTTATGAAGACAAGCTGAGAGAGTTAGGGTTCTTTAACCTGGAGAAGAGAAGGCTTCAGGAAGAACTTCTTGAAGCCTTTCAATGGTTAAAGGGGAAGAAAGATGGCGAGAGACTTCCTTGTAGTGCCTGCTGTGATAGGACATGGGGTAATGGTTTTAAACTAAAAGAGGACAGAAGGATGTAGACCTCTTAGAGCAAGTCCAGGGGAGGGCCACAAAGATGATCAGAGAGCTGGAGAACCCCCACTATGAAGACAGGCTGAGAGAATTATTCAGCCTGGAGAAGAGAAGGCTCCAGGGACACCTTAGAGCAGCCTTCCAGTACCTGAAGGGGGCCTACAGGAAAGCTCAAGATGGACTTTTTACTAGGACATGTAGTGATAGTACATGGGAGAACGGCTTTAAGCTGAAAATCAGAAGATTTAGGTTAGATAGAAGGAACAAGAAACAGGTTGCCCAGGGAAGTTATGGCTGCTCCATCCCTGGAAGTGTTCAAGGCCAGGTTGGATGGGGTTCTGAGCACCTTGATCTAGTTGAAGATGTCCCTGCTCACTGCAGGGGGGCTGGACTGAACGACCTGTAAAGGTTCCTTCCATCCCAAACCATTCTATGATTCTGTGACTAACAAAGGTATTCCAAAAATTTATTTGCTTGCTTATTTAAGAAAGCCCATATTGTAAGAGGTTGCACTTTTTCCACAGAAGAGAAGGGAGAGATTGTGCAAACCAAAGCTCCAAAGCTTTCAATAAGCTCTGTTTGCAGATCCTGACATCTGTAGGATATCTTTTTTTTACCCTAATGGGCATAAAGTCTTGCAGAGCTTACTGCAGTCCAGCTCTACATGACCTTTTCCTCACTCCATACAAAACCAAAATAGAACTATTTTATTTTTTACATAGGCTTCTAAGTAAAAGAAGCAATTAGGTGACATGATTTCATTAAGAGCACATTACTTAACATTGACACTTGCTCCTAAAATGTATAATTAAAAATATCATCACAACACTAAGTCCAGTAATCAAAAGTAGCTTTACTAAGCACTAAAGACTTCCACGTCTAAGAAAACAAATTTTAAAAAGCACACTTAAGAGATTCAACCAACCTTAAAGTTTGGTTCGCCATAAAGGAAAAAAGAGGTAGCCAATAAATTAGTCAGTGTAGCACAAAGTTTGTGCCAATCTGTCTATCAATTTGGTTGTAGAACTTAAAAAGGAAGTCCCAAGAATATCCCCCTCTCTCTCCTGCTGCCAGAGACAGGGTATTTTTTAAGTCAGTTTTTTTAAAACTGATGACATATAAATCAAGATTACATTACAACATGATTTTTCATTGCTAGGTTGTAGGTATTTACATAATCACATCAGGCAGTACCTTGCACTGCAGTGGAAATTACCGTATCAAGAGGGCAATAATGTGGCTGCATTTGGTTGGAATAAAATCTCATTACATTGGTTTCCTTAAGATAGGAAAAGTCAGCATTCAAGTTACAAATCACAGCTTCTTTGTTAGGCTTTTTTATCACCAGGAGTCTATCTTAACACCCATGTATCTGACCTGCAGCCCTTAAACAAACTGGAGTTTTTTCCTCTGAAAACAGGTTAGAGAATCTATATCAGTAGAAAGATGAAATACTAGAATTCCGTTACCATAGGAATAGATTTTTAGAAAGCCATCCACACAATTAATTCTATCCACTTACAGATATCACTGACAATAAACAGCTTAAATAGACAATAAATAGATTATTTTATATCACTTGTAGGTGTCATAAACCCTATGACAGCAACTCAGACAGCTATACTGGGCATCTAATGTCATTGGACACACGAAGCTACCTCAAAGCCGACTGGTAGATATAACACTGGTCTTCCAGAAAACCCACTTCCTTCTGAAGCACAGTCTGGAGGTCAAGGCAGGATACCTGCCATACCTGCCTGCTCTTAATCCTAAATATGCATTGAAGATGCATGCTGCTTTTTTAAACATTTCTGAAACAAGCAACAGTTTCCCCTTATCTTTCAATTACCTAAATAGCAAGTTCTTCGCAGCAAATTGGATACATGAAGTGAAAACAACTGTCAGCTTTCCGCTGTCTGATTTGTGAGTCATGCAAAGCACATGATTGAACTGATTTCACAGTAAGCCTTCAAAAGAGTTCGCAATGTATAGGTCTTTATTGCTCAGTTTGTTCAATCCATGAACAGAGTAGGACCAAAAGATCTGAAACTCAGTACCAAAACAGTTTTACATCTCAGCATCTTTCCTGAGTTTCAATTTAAAGCTAGATGTTGATGCACCTATCAACTGTAGTCTAACAGTAAGGACTTACAAGGTACGTAAGTAAACAAAAAGCATTTACTTGTTTTTGCTTCCAAGAGCACTTTTATAATATGGCCTTACAAGCCAGGGTTGCTACAGCAGGAGGGAGTTCCCAAGATTCCCCATTGCACTCTTGTGCTTAAGATATGCAAGGTGGCTAGAACACTGCCGAGAATTAATTCCAATTAGGCATACACCTATATAACAGCATTAATTTCTAACAATAAGCCTACATGCTTAAAAACTGGACAAAAAAATAGCAATAATAAGAAGAACCTATAAAACAGGAAACAGAAAAAAGGCGTTTGAAGCTTTGCATTATTTCACATCATCTGTGTAACTAAATACCTCCTATATCTTCTGTGAGTAACATTGTATTGAATTAGAATGAAAACCTGCTGTTATTTGAATCAAAACCAGGAGTAATAAAATTTCATTTTAATGCATTTGCATAAAGAAGCTTAAGTACATTCACAATGACATATTAAAGCCCTAAGCACTGAACTCAGCACATGTATCACCAAAAACCCCTACAGTCACAATTTCATGGTTAAACGCACTGTACGAACCTAAGCATCTCTTTTTGATGGCTTACTTTAATTTACATCTTTCTCTTCCTCCAGAGAGAGAGACTTATAATCAGTCATGAGTGGCTACATATGTACCAACATACAACCTTTAGAGTAGTAATAAGAAATAAAGTGCCAGACAGCAACAGTAAATACTAATTTTTTTGGCTTTGTAACTACTTAAACAAAGCATAAAGAATGTGTGTGACTCATCAAGCGTCCCTCTCCCCCACTGCCAAATCTCTGCTTTTGTTCAAATTTCTTCTGAACCACTCTAGGATGTAGCACAGCTGCTCCCTACTGGCCACTTGAGAATGCTGCAGGGTCCTGAAAGCGTTACCCTGTTGCAACGTTGAAGTCAAAGCTTCAGCAACAAGTTTTGCCTTATAGTCTACCTCTTCATTTCATAACCATGTTCTGAATGGAGCTGCCAAAACTGTAAAATACATGGCGGTGTTATAAAACCCTTGTAAAAGCTTTGATATTGCTCAACAGCAAATTCCTTTTTTCAAATAGAAACATAAATGCTGCATGATGGTATCAAATCTCAGCATTCAAGTAAAGACTGAAGACAAACATAAATTAGCACAGACAATTTCTTTCAAAACCCATTAAGGATTATAATTTATAAAGGATATTCCCGATATGGTTTCTAGATTCTGCCCTATAAGAGAATTGTTCTGATCTGGCACTATAATTCTCTAAAATACAAAAAAGCTGCTGTTTTGCACCCCTGGATACCTTACAAACTTCCTGTTTGCATCCAAGAGTGCTGCTAAGCATTAGTTTTCTGAAGAAGGCCCAGGTGGCTGCCTCACAAATCACTACCCAACCATTCATTACCTTAAATCAACAAAGATGCTTCCTGTTATAGCCCTAATGCTTAAAGATGTAACTTCAGAACTGCAAAAAGATCCTCCTAGAATTGCCTTTTATTATTTTATCTGACTGAAGTATGTCTTCTACTAGTCTGAACAGGTATACACATATGCTAATTTAATTGCTTAAACCACAACATAAACACAAGCCCAAAATACAAATTTTAGAGCCTTCCCAAACACATAATAACTGTTCAGATCAGCTTCCTAAGTGAAGTTGTTCTATTCCTTGAGAATAGAAAAAGGAAAGCATGTCAGTGAAGCAAACTGTGATGCCTGTCCTATCAGCAGAATTATGCAGTTGTTCTACCTGCATTTTCTGATGTGATTACATAGCACTATGTGCACCTGGAATATTTGCAGATTCATCCTGAGTTCTCTTAGGGGAGAACAGAACCATTTTTGAAACAGATATTTAATATCCTATGATGACGGAAGAAGTGCTACTGCTATTGATGAAATTAGTCAGAGTGTTCCAGAAAAATGTGCAAAAGGTAACATATCTCACAGAAAACTTCAAATTCTTTGAACTAAACTCTGAAAAGCTGAATTCACACCCACACTAACTGGCTGGCTGAAATCACTGCATCAATTTCAGTAAATTAAATACAGCTCCTCAGAAATAAGCAGGGCATACTTTATTTGTCGTATACTGTTAACAGCTTCTAAATAATGAAGTTTTTGGATTTAAAGGCACAACTGTACTGCAGGGGTATAAGCAGCTCATGCAGAAATAAAAATATTTCTTTCAGGATGACATGAGAAAGAAAGAGGTTCCTGCTTTTATTAACTAAGTAGAAGATATCCTATTTATACATACCCAAAGTCATTGCCTCCATCCCCCACAATGTACTTTAGGTTATATGGCATAACTTCATACATAGTCTATAAACTGTTTCTGCAGCATTTAAAAAAAAATATTTAAAAATGGTACTTTTTTTTTTGCATGTCTACCCAAAATATCCACACAATAATGTCTCAAGTTCTACTTTTCATATTCATGTTCAGAGACCAAGACTTAGGTGCCTGAACATTTTTAGAAATGTTGAAGAACCACAAGTCCTGTTCAGCAGAATTACTTGGCATATTGGAAATTAAGGCACTTCATATAGAAAGGCACCTCATTCTAGGTACATCATTTCAGACATCCAAGTCCAATGCTCTAGAGAAACATTACACAACAAAACATACCAGTAAGAGGGGGTTTATGTGAATGCAGACTGCACGGTATGCTGACAATTAACTTATGTTCTGGAATTGGGAGTACATCTTCAGATTTCCTGTTGTATAAATCAGAACAAGAAAAGAAGTATGAGAATGAATATCACTGAATGTGATGCTCCAGCTTCAGATGGGAGCTAAGACACAAGAACATTCATTCACAGTCAAACTTCAGGTAAGTCTAAGGGAAATTAAATGTTGCTCAGCCATAATATATGTTTAGGACAGTTTATGAAATCACTGAGGCTTTATTCAAAACGTGGTTAACAAAAGCCAGCAAAGACATTGAGAACAATGTAGTCCTGTGTGGTTTCGTATGTAGAAAAACATCAGGACCCCCAAAATGGCATCAGCTTATACCAAGGACTCACAGTCCAAGAGAACCTGTCAGCAAAGGAAGTCCTGTCCACAAGGCTTTTATCTCACCCAACTCCCCAACACAGACTGATGTAAGGAACAGAAGGTTTCCATCCTTCAATCTTACTAAAGCACTCTCTTATCCCAAAGCTAATAATGCTATTTTTAGTTCCACAAAGATGATGCCAAAAGAAGATTTTGGGACATTACATTGTATTATGAACAAGCGAGATAAATAGATAGATAGATACATATATATGTGAAGAGAATCCTAGCAGCCTCAAAAAAGACATTTACCGTGAATACTCTGGCATACCTTAAGGTTTGTTTTAAGTCCCCTTGAACTCTCCCCAGTACAAGAACTTCATAGGGCTTTTTGTGTAAAGAATCCAAAGGAAATACAAATTCTCCAGCTCCAGTAATCTGTCACAAAGGAATTAAAAATAGACAGTGAAAGATTTTCATATCCATTTCTTTGAGATATTTTTCTTTGATCATAAGGAAGATACTGATGATACCATACTTTTCAAATATAAAAGCACATGGAAGTAAACAGACAAATCATAATATAAAGTGTCACAGTACAAGCTCTCTAAGTCTCCAAGAAAGCAACAAAACGGGAACTTACTTTTACCCAGTGCCACTCAGCAAGTGTTTTCACAGACCAATGAGGATAAAGTTCATCCTTAACAAAATGTAAGTGCTTCTGTCTATTAGTCACCCACGTGACTACAAGACAATTTGGAGCAGCTAGTGCTGGTACAGGAATCTGCTTGATTTGACATGAAGACAAGTAGCTGTATCTGTGTGCCAATACAGAGAGAAAACAAGTTAGCATACACCAAATATAAAAAGCTGCAAAGCAACACAAACGCGTAAAGAAATTACACAGCCAAGGCATTTCAAGAATTCTCTCTCAACAGCACATCATAAAATGGATCAAGACTGACACCCAGTGGCCAAATCTGATACCGGGATTCTGATACAAAATAATAAGCGCATATATTTACGTTTTACTAAGCAAAACTTTTAACTACATTCTTCTACTATTCCCCAAAGTAAAGTACTACGAGTTATGACCCTACAGATACCTAAAAACCCATATTTAAGAAATACTGTATGTAATTCAATACTCTCATCTTTACATCAGAGCAAAAATATTCAGAGAAAAGTAGCTCTTTAGTCAATTTAACATTACTCACTTTTCATAATAATAATTTCTCTTTTGAATTAAAATGACAAGTAAGTTATTTACAAGTGCAAGGGCAATACTAATTTGACCGGCAAGTTAAAAGGTCAGAAAGAGTAATCACTTCTCCAATTATCTGCAGAAGTTATTCATTATTTCTAAGTTACCATTAATGATATAAGTTGTCTAGGGTACTCAGAACAATTCTGCACATTTTTGAGCTAACTATATGCTACATCAGTGTGTATCCAGATTCTGTCTTGCTCTACCACTTTTCTCATGATGCTATTCTACACTATTAGTGATGTTATAACTCATGGAACCTACATATTGCATTATTAAAATCATGAGCACACTGCCTACTGGAATCAACACCCGGGTACCTGGAATCTCTATACAATGGAACAGGGAGAACAACAGCAAGAAACAGGTAACAACGATAAAATCCAAAATAATTACACTGCCCAGAGATAACAAGATTCACAACAAATGCAAAATGCAAAACAAAGATCAGCTGTCAACAAGGTAGCTAACAGCAGTGGTAGCTCTTTACAGCTTGTGCCAGCTCTTGCTGGCTAATTCATGTTTGTGAATAACTACAATTTTCCTCTGAGTAACTTACATAGTTAAGAAAAACACTTGAATGAGTTTGAGTTTCTGGAGGTTTCTATAGGGCTTTCCAAGTAAACCTACTAATCAGTCTGCATCTTCAAATTACGTCTTCATAACAAGCTTCGAAAGCTACACTAGACATTATTCTAGAAAGTTGTAAGCCTGTATTTCTTAACTGCCCTTCTTTCACACAGATACAATTCTATGGTAATCAAGAGCTCCACTGGCATAAGCCTGATGTTACTCAGTGGAAAAGGAAGTCCATAAAAATTTTAAGTTAAGGACTCCATAAACTGCAGTACTCCGAAAGCTCCTACTGCACTTGAGGATTTTACTGCTGCATTATCACTTTCTTCTATCCATCAGACTGAAGCTGAAACTACAACTCAAATTAAAAAAAAATAAAATAAAAAAGAAAGACTTCTAAACAGGACCTCAGTCCTGGAAATACTTACACATTTATCTAGCTTTATGCCCACAGAAGTAACCCTATTATTTTCAAACGATCTGCATGATCAATCTGCATGATCTCGGCCTCAGAAAACAGCGGACCCAGACTTCTCTTGTAAATCTCAGGGACTAACATTCTCTCACCAGTCAGGTAATTTAACATCTACCCTTGCAAATACTTTGTATGCAAAGTATCCAAGCCATTTCAGTGAAGTCCATGAGATTCATAGACTTGAGGGCAGACATACTCCAAAATATTTGCTAGTTTAAGCTACAGTCTCACAGTTATATTGGTCTTGGATTGCATCAGTATATTAAAATATTAATCACCCTTTGTAAGCTGACAAAGTCTTACTATAAAATTTACCTGCTGCTCCTTTTAACAGACTTGTTCTCCCATGGTGGGTCAATCACAATTACATCATACTTTTTCTTGCCTGGAAAGTAAAATTTAAAAAAAGAAATAAATAAATAAAAGACAGTAAATTAGTTTTAAAATAGATCTACCAGTTAAAACTGATATGCAGCAAGTTTCTTCTGATTTTTCCACGTAAGAAGTTAAAAGGCTTCTAGCACGCTTGTTTTAATTCAGAAAATCATATACTTCAGAAATGTTTAGGCTGATTACCTAAGGAAAGAATGTTTAATGTGATCTCTGTCAGATCCCTCCAAGAAATCTGGAGCATCTTGGGAACTCTTCTATCAGTTTTTATTCTGAGAGTGCAAGTCGCAAAGATTAAGATTTCTCAGAGTTTCCTTACAGAAGATACGTAATATGGCACCCAGCTTAGTGAAAGGCTGTATCCCTGAATGCAAGATTCCTGTCCTGCTTGATCTTTCAACAGGCCAACTAGGCCATGCTAGAGCTTCAAACCAGCTCCGGAAAACTGTGTTTTGCACTGCTGGAGATCAAGAGAGACAGAGAGCTAGACCCAGTGTATGAAATGGAAATTAATGGACAAGAGGAAGAGAACTGAGGGAGTTTTCATAGGAGAAGCTGTGTTTACTTCAGTTGGAAGACAGAAGATACAGGACACATCCATGAAAAAAGGGGACTCTTCAATTTTATTTTATCCACAGAACATAGTTGTTCCTTCATTGAGTCTGATATTAATTATTTAAATAGCTAGTAAGAACAACAGCTTTATATTTAATGTCCAATAAGTATGCTTTCTCCATCTTATCCCTTTATTAACATTGGAGATGCCATCTTGACACTGCACTGACCAGAAATACTTCTCTTCTGGCAGGTGAAAAAGAAGAAGAAAAATATTAATTAAAATGGACAGCAGATTTCCTCAAAAAATAAAAAATCTAAAGTCATGGCATTAGAGGGTAGAGCAGTAATCCCCTGGTCTTGTTCACAGGCAAGATCTTTTCCTATGAGACAGTCTGATGAAGTTTAGCTGCTGCTAATAATAATAAAGGTCAAACTGAAAACTAATGGAATGGTGACGTACAGTGAAGACTGCTGCATGTTGTCAGCTTAAAGCTTTCTGCACCGCCCATTAAGGCTGGGGATACTGGCTTGGATAGCTCTGGATTCACTTTTACAAAGGAGTTTCTAATTCTAAAATCCCACCATTTCCCTGCCACTGATTTTGGCTTATGCATATATTCTCAGCTGTGAAATGCAGCAGCTAAGAAGTCAACTCATGCTGGCTACTCATGGTCCAGCTGGATGCAGCAGCCTCTCAAACTGTTGTCTTCTCTGGGTAACACTGAGGTTGGTTTCACAATCAGTTTATGCAAATTTAAACAGCACCTGCTGCTGAACAGGATGAATCTGTAAAGGAACCCTTGCTTTAAGGTGCACAGTCTCATCCCTCTCCCACAGTCTAATCTAGCTAAAACCAAAAACCCACCACAGCAGCAGCATGCATTTATCTATTAAATTTATCTTTAAAGCCTCACCCTGCGGATAGGGACCCAGCAGCACAGCTAGTCAATTTAATGCATCTACATGACTTCTGTACTGACAGTAGTCCAGAACATCCTCAAACTGTTGTAATTTGGCTGAAATTTTTTAAAGGAGGCTCCTGGAGATAGATAATCCTCCCATGACATGAGCTCCCAACCACTTAAGATTACTTTGAAAACCCTAACCTATTCGCACAAACCACTCTGAAAGTTTGCAGCAGCATTTCCTATCAGTATGATGCTGTATACTACAATTTGTTCATTGAGCCATTAGTCATCTTAACATTAACTGCCCTTCTCAGGCAGTAGGGAAGTGGTAAATTCTAATGCTAAAGATACTTACAGTTCAGCAGAGGCTGTAAACATGAAATGTCAGATAAAAGGAAACTGCTTTTTGGTGGCACCAAGTACTTCTGCCCCATTAGCTCAACTATCTTTGCACCATTTGAGCTGTTTTCTGTAACACATGACAGCAGGTCCTGCTCTGTAACAGAGGTTTCATCATCTAGCACATGTACAGCTTGATGGTCACTTTCATTCACAGCTGGAAGCTGCTTTGCCATTTCACATAATTCAGCCAATCCACAGCCAATGTGTCCAGGAACAGCATTCTTCCTGCAACTGGGTTCTGCAATAGTGCGGTGGAGAAAACCACTTTTGACTCCTTCTTGGACTAAATGCAATGTGCCTTCCCAAATGAGCTTCCTGACCTGTATGGCCATAAAGAAAGAAGGGAAAAATAAATTATCTTTCAAGTATATACTTGATCAGGGAATGCGATAGAAATCAAAACATTTCCAATCTGCAGAGCGGGCAAAGGATCTTTGCCAAATACTGAGATCACTGACTCAAAAGCTACAATAGTAATGATAATAAGGCCATGTAAACTTCTGTTGTTGGTTTGAGGGTTGTTTTGACAAAGTTACAATAATTAGAAGTCTGGAGAAAGGAAGAGTGAGATACTACGGAATAAAATATTTCACAGACAACAGAAGAGGAATATTATTATTCCAAACAAACGTATAACTTTCAACACCATGATCTGAAGCAAGTTAAAATTCTCATTTAATTTGAAGTTACCATGCTCATAAACACATTTTTGAGAGGTATGTTGGGATCAAAAAGTCAGTATTTTTTCACATTTTAATTCACTTTGAAAAACAATAGTTTATGCATTTTAAAAGTAACACAGAAGTACAATCAGCAAATCAAATTATTATAATTTGGTTTTGCAAATTTTCTAACATACCTCTTAAATAATCTGCCAGTGAGTCCAGGACAACAAAATTACTGGATCTATAAACAGTCTCACTCACTTCAGCACCTTCCCTTTGCAAAATTTAGAGACCTAGTTTATCCCCAAGTCATTGAGCCTTTATGAGCTGTAATTATCAATGAGGCATTTTTGTTCACTTAGAAAAGCAACAGTTCCAGGTACAAATACTTATGGTTTCTAAAGCTCCTGATTATGAAATGCTCAATTTCACAGGACACTTTTATAAAATACTCCTTATTACAATACCCAAATTAATGGCAAGGAAATTTTAATTATTTCTTTAATAGCACTACCATCTAGACATCTGATGGTACAAAGCTGTAACTTTTTAGTACCTAGGTTTGTGATAGCAACAGTTCATACTGCTTTAACAAAATAAATGTCTATTTATAAATGCTACAAGTTGTACAGCTGAATTTATGCAGACAGCTTTTCTTTCACACTCGTGTTAATTCATGGGTGGACAAAGCCTCTCAACTATCAAGCAGTAGTTTTAACAAATGGCTGCTGAAGGAATTTAGCATCTTTTCTACTGTTTCCTAAGTTGACTCTGACTGAAATTCATAAATGGATTCAATGCCTACTTACAGTGGCAGACACAAATTTAGGCTCTTTTTTTTTTTTTCCCAGATGATTCCAAAGATATGAGTCAGTGCCAAATTAATCTGAATTGACTTGCAGAGCTACAACCTTTAACATAAATACAGTAAAAACCAACACATTCTAAGCTGAGAATAGTATCAGAGGCTAACTGGGATCACAGATTTTTCAAAACAGTATCTTCTTTGCATATTCACTAAAAATCATTTGAAGTTACACAGGCCTCCAAGACATCAAACTTCTCTTCATTGTTCCCTTATTCCTACTCTTGAATAACTTTATTTTAGCTTAAAGATTTTCATACTCATAAACCTGCTTTGATGTTGAACTTCAAACTTTGCTCCTTTAAAGCAACTCCTACACACACAGGGCTATTCACAACAACTACAGGACCTCTACACTGTATTATAGCAAACTGTACATGTTTAGTATAAAATTTTTGCCATGTAAAAGAAGAAAAATTTAGCCATTTAAATATACTCCAAGAGGAACAGAATTAAACAAGAGGCCCAACATGACTAACGTGTTTGTCAGAAAGGAAGTTCACCCCATTTCAGAAAGCAGCAAGAATGCATCAAGCATCATCCACAGATACATTCCTAGGATTTACTAACACGCCTCAGTTTAATTCAGTTGTAACTTCACCAATACATCACAGACATAAGCCTAAATAGGGACTTGAATTCTAATTCATTCATGATACTTTAGTATAGCAATGTAAAATGCTGGGGGGGGATGGGGGAGGAAGAAGGGAAGGGAATAAAAGTCTTTCTCATTAGCAGAACGAGACAACTAGGAGTACATTTGGTCAGAGAATCTTTGAATAACTTCAGCACACTGTCCTGATACACCAAAGGTGTATCAATCTCCAAACACACTATGCTGTTTATTTCAAATCAGTCACTTTCTGTTCAACTATTATACAAATCATCACTATCATATCATAGAATAGTTAGGGCTGGAAAGGACCTTAAGATCATCTAGTTCTAGAAGCCCTGCTATAACAGTAAAAGATATTTGGTGAATGCAGATTCCAGCTCTATGAAATGTCTTAGCCGCAGCTTAATGTCTAGTTTGTTTCACATATATCTACACAGAAGACAGTTTCTGTAAGCCCTCATTTATTTAAGGGCTAGGGAGTTGACCTTACCATTAGCAGAATAAGCTACAAGAACAGAACTTGCTTGCAACCACATGTTGCACTCTGTACATGCCCAAAGTCAGGTGTCATGTATTTGCGAAATATACTTCTGCTCAGATTTACCTTTGAATGGTATTGCAAAGCATCCAGTTCACCTTGGTTGAATACACATTTCCTTTTACGTTTCTGCACAAAGAGCAAACAATGGAAAAAAATATTACTCCACAATGAAAGGAAAAAAATTAATCAAATACACCTGAATTACAGGCAGAAGAAACTGGACATATTTTTCTATCACAACTTCAATAAGCAAAAATATGATCTCAAAATACCTAGTCTGCTGTAGGCATTCTCAAGGTACATAAACTTAAAGCTGTGCTATGTTACTCATAGCACTAGGATATGAACATACCTAGCACACGCATAGTTCACGTTCATGCCTCCTCTGGGCCCATACTTGAAGGTATGGGTTTTAAGTGCAGCTTACCAGTAACAGGAGAAAATCGGTTACATCTTCAGGATCACATTTATTGGTTTAGACCTGCCACTCTTTTTTGTCCATAAGGAACAGTACTGAGGAATCTACATAGTGAGAGTAAATTTATACTGTCCTTCCCTTCTTGTTAATCTGCACAATCTTGACAGCTACCACAGTTTCAGCTCAAGTGCCAACATCAGATTTTGCGAGCAACACACTGCTTTTGCATCAAAAGATACATATTACTGGCACAAGGGACACAAAAATACCCTTGTGAGAGATATTTTCCTCACATCTTGAAATCTATGGTGGAAAAGTTCCTGCTCTCCTACGCAATCTCAGGAAACTGAAGTGTGCAAGATAGTGTTAGTGGTATGTTATTTACCAAGGGATTACTATAGCTTACTGTATTATGGAGAACATACCTTCCTAGCACTGGCAACAGAATCTCCAACACCTCTCTTGGTTTCTGCTTGGTGCTCCTCTCTGTTGCTGCTGGCCTTTAGTTCTGTGAGAGTCGCCTCAGGGCATCCCTGCCACAGCTGCTCCTCGGGAGCTGCAGCTATATGGGGCTTAGAAACATCAAAGAATTCCTCACGGAACACGTATCTTGTTTTTGCTGGTTTACCTTCTGTTTCTATCGTATCTCCAGGACCAGGAACAGGACCATCACTCGAGGAAGTGGCAGCAGAGGTAGAAGTAGAATGACAATCTCTAGTAGATGTGACAGAAGTATTGAGAGTGACACCATCAGGGTATGCAAAGGAGTCACAGATCTCATAGCCACACTGGTTGATGAAAGACAGATGATCCACAAGCCACCCTGCCGTCAGCCGATGTACCACAGACATCATAGCTCCCGTTTTCAGGAAGAAAAATCATCTCTCTGAAACTGTAGCTGGTAATCACACATGCTTCCTGAAGCAAACTCCTCCTGGGGGAAGTTTTTACAGAGCTCACTTTTCAGAATTACCATTGGCTAATAAAGCAGCACCTATCTCTTGACAGGCATTTCCATGCACACTCAGCACATGGTGTAGGAACTCCTGCCTTCAGGTGGTTTCCTAATTGTCACTTCTGTTCTATCTTTATTACGCATTTTTATAGTTGACAAGGTTTTAAAAAAGCCCCTATGACTTTATAGAGAACAATGCACTTTAAGATGACTCTCCAGCAAGTTAAAAACAGCACTATGACACAGCAGCTGCATAAAGCAGGATTTCATGCGGCAGCGCTCGGAGCTGTAACGCAAGCCCGAGGACAGCCGCCGCCCCAGCGCGGCAGAGGCCGGGCCCCAGGGCCCGCACACACCCCAGCGCGGCTCGGCAGGACGAGCCGCCTGACGGCGCGGTACTCTCGTTACCACCGCGGGGTTGATGAAGCTGCTGGAGGCTAGTTACGGCGATGAGGAGATAGTAGGGGGATAGTACAGCGGTAGTAGGTAATACGGCTGCCTCCCACTCTTGCCCCTCGCTGTAGACGGAGGAAAAAGCTAAGGCTCAGCATCGCGCAGCAGCACTTCACCCACTTACCTTCACTGCTCCGCCACCTTGCTGTACGGCCACAACCTTTCCCGCCAGCAGCTTCCGGGGCAGCCCGGCGGTTCGCGAGTGAGAGGCCAGTCGAACGGAAGTGATAAAACCCTCCCCAGGCCTCCTCGCTCGTTACTCTCCTTCGTCGCCGCGCTATGACGTACCCCGCGGGTGGATTTGAAATCGAGGGGACGGCGTCGGCGCCGCTCGCCGTAACGGTCGGGCTTTTCTGTGGCGCAGGCTTTCCCCACTGAGGAGAGCACGCTCGGCCCGCGCCGTGCACTGGGGGAGAGCTGGGGCTTTGGGGGGGCTCGGCCCGGCGGCGGCGAGTGCCGGGGTGTTGGCGTACAAACGCCGCTAGCTTCTCTGTTTGCCTGTGGTACGGATTAAACGCGCCGTTAATGCGAGTGGAAGCAGTTGTGCTCAGTTCTGCCGTGCTCCTTCCTTTTTTTCTGCTGACGTGTGGACTAGTAAACTGCTCTTAAACCAGCCATTTGGTATGTTCGTGAAGTCAATTTACTCTGTTTGCTTTGCGTCACTGCTAAAGGAATGGGAGAATGTAGATTCTTGTATAAGGTCGTGGGTAAGCCACCCTGTGAAGTGGGCCTGAGCTAAACTTCTGTCACGGATTGGGAACTAGAAGTGGAACTAGGAATGTGATTGTGCAAACACAATTTATATTGTTATTGTGTTCTGGTAAAGTTTGTAATGAAGGGGTTTTTTGATTACTTATAATTCAGTCACTTGAGCCCATACCAAAATATATAATTTGTAGATGGCAAAAGTTGGCATTTTTTTCAATATTAGTTCTGTTTACCTCAAAATCCCACTTAACACCACTGTGGGGACAGTTCAGTGCTTCCACTTTGTTTTCTAGTTTTGTGTGTGTAGTCTGAAGATAGCCATAATGCTCCATTCCTGGCAGTGTTCAAGGCTGGGTTGGACAGGGCCTCGAGCAACCTGGTCTAGCGGGAGGTGTTCCTGTCCATGGCAGGGGGGTTGGAACTGGATGATGTTAAGGTCCTTTCCAGCCCAACCCATTCTATGCTTCTGTAATACTGTTTCAGAATAGGCTTTCTAGTCATTGTACTATGATATTGTGAGATCATTTTGCAAAATCAATAAGCAGGCTCAGAATTAGGGGCTAAGGAATAGATGAATGGCTGAAATGTTACAAACAGTAGTCATTTTAATGTGGCTTTCCTCCCAGCTGATTAGACTGAAAAACATCTTAAGCCGTTTTGCTTTCAGAACTTGTAGGTTAGAAGTTACCACAGATGACCAGTAAGTTTTCAACCAGCACTGGCACTTTTATCAGTGAAACAGTTAATTTGAAAGGCTGTGGCTGCTGCTATGCAGTTCTGGAGTCTGATAAACGCTTTTTGCGTGTGTGTGTTAATTTATATTTTTTTCGGAGAACCTAATATTTTTTTAAACTGTCAACACTGGTTGGTCCAAAGTACAGTTCTGCATTTTTGTTCTGCCCCTTTATGAAGTCATTGTGATGTTTAAAAAAGCAAATATTCTTGGATCCTGCATTTTCCAGTACTGATAGGTTTTGATTTACAGTTTAGTCACAATGAGACGAAGCTCAAGTATTGCTGGCAGCACTGGTCGGCCATCTATGATGGCACTGCGAGTGCAGGACAGCAACAAGATGGGTCTTCACACGCCTCAGATGTAAGTGTTGCTTATCTTACTAATAATAGATATGTAAAACTAACTCTAAAGAGATTTACTGTAGTGTGTTTTGGTGTCTTAAGTAGCAGCTGAAAAAAAACATGAACAGCAAAAAGAAAACTTTCTGCAGCTAAGGATATTTGCACAGGTGATCTAGTTCTGCAAAAAAATTTATTTAATCTTTGTATACCCATGATACATCTCAAATTGTAACATTTTTCTATACATGGTTCTTTAGAGGTGGCTGGGTGGAGGGCATGTGTATGAAATGTATACTTACATATCTTGCAGAAGCAGTCATGATTGACAAATAATGCAGTAAAATCAGTTGGCTTTTCTGAGATGCTGATATGCTGAAGATGTTTAGGCGTATATGCATATGTTTATAGTTTTCTTACATGAGCAAAAGGTGAAATGGTAGAAATATTCACTTGACTCCTTCTCCCTATCCTTCAGGAAGGACAGAGGTACGTTTGGGAAGCTGAGCATGAGCAAACCTACACCTGGAACTTCGGAAAGGAAAGTCAGCTTTTTTGGCAAGAGGTATTAAGAGCTTTAGATCTCTATAATGTAAATTGAAACAATAACACTACCACACTATTTTGTATTCTTTCTCTCTCAATTGCTTTTCATTGCAGCGAATAATGGGTCTTAGGCAAGCAAACCTTCAGGTCTGCCATCCTCCATTCTTTGATCACTAAACAATAATGCTGTGGAGTAGGAATTGCACCAAGAGCTGTTCTTCCTCTTGGGAATGATAAGCATTGTAAACCTTAAGAGATCCTCAATACATTTGCCTGTTTAAGGAAGAACAGTGTCTTCAGCACACTCTGCTTTAGGTTCTCCTATTCTGTGATGCAAACCTTCCCAAAAGTCTATAATCTTTCAGCTTAGTTCATGGTTTTCTGTATTCTAGTTTCTTGCAAGGATCTTCTTTTGTAGGACACTGCTGTTGCAGGGTACTACTCCTTTTAAATATTCCTTAAGTACTTTAGTCTTTGTATTTTGTTCAATAAACTGAAGAAAATATTCACCTAGGATGCAGTAATCCCTCTGTTGAATGTGTGCATCATTGATTCCAGGTTGTTCTTTTTTTCCAATTATCATAAAGAGAAACTTTCAGGCATCCCTTTGCATAACAAATGCAAAAGAAACATAAAAATAGTAATTGTAGTGACTTAAATACTAAGAGAATCCTTCTTTATTTGTATTGTCACAAGAACTGTATGAATTTTTTGCTCTTAGAACTAGTGGGGCTGGAGGCTCACGCAACAGTCAGTATGGTGTGTTTGGCACAGAAAAGATCAAGGATCCCAGGCCACTTCATGACAAGGCATTCATCCAACAATGTATCAAGCAACTTTGTGAGGTAACTTTTTAACTTATTCTAAATGTATGTTGTTAGGCTTAAAAGATGCTAATCAGAATATTTCTTTTTCATGGTTTCAACTTTAGATTTTTAGTGGTTAATATGCTGTGTTTCTTTCAGTTTCTTGCTGAGAATGATTATGCCCATAATGTTTCCATGAAATCACTACAGTCTCCATCGGTTAAGGACTTTTTAAAAATCTTCACTTTTGTCTATGGATTTCTTTGCCCTTCTTATGAACTGCCTGACTCCAAATTTGAAGAGGAAGTTCCCAAAGTTTTTAAAGAGCTTGGGTAAGATTATTATTGTTAGTCTCTTATGTTAAATGGATATGACACAGCTAGAAAATGAAAAGCTAAGAATTCTGCATAATAGCCTAGGAGAATACATAGGCTTCATTATTCCTCTAAAACTACGATGTTTTGATTACTTTGTTTAATTTTTGTTTAGCTCCGAGTTTACTCTCTGGAGAAACTGATTCTCTGATTCTCAGACTTTAGTATACGTTCTGTATTTGAACTTGCAGAACTTCAGGTTGCTGAAAACTTGCTTTGAAATGTAAAATCTAATTATTTGTCTTTATTTCTTTTAAACTTTGAAAGACAGACACATATCTTCTATTCTCTTGAAGAGTTCAAGGCCAGGTTGGACGGAACTTTGGGCAGCCTGGTCTAGTGGAAGGCATTCCTGCCCATTGCAAGGGGGTTGGAACTAGATGAACTTCAAGATCCTTTCCAACCCAAACCAGTCTATGATTCTATGAAAACCTTTTTAACAGACTGTTTGGTTCATTCTGTTAAAATCCAAGAACTGAAAAAAAAAGCTAGTTCAGAATGTTTGGTTAAAAATAACTTTTCCTGTATTTTCTCCGTCTGCTTTCAAAGCAGAGAGTAGAAATAATAAAAGTGACCACTGAGGTAAAAAAAACACTAAGTAGCTGGGTGTTGTAATCTCATTCAATAAGTGTTGAGAATCAGTAATGCACCAACACTTTCCAAGAAAGAAAATCCTCTGCTTGTTTGTAATGGTGAATTTTTAGGTCTTATTAAAAAAAGTGAAGTGTAATTTGCTAGTGTAAATTTGAGCCCATGATGGTGTCGAAGCACCAGTACTCCTTAGATATAGGTATAAATCTGTTCTGTTCACTTCTTAGTATTTTAATAAAATCTGGGTTTAACCTATAACATTTGAAACTGCTAACCTAGGTGAGATGTTGAAAAGGAGGTTGTTCTCAAGAGGCTTTACTCTGCTGCACCATGAGTGCAATCCACCATAAAAAGACTTGTTTTGAGAGCTCACTTTAAGTTGTCTTTTGAAAGTTAGAAAACAGACTTAAGTAATTAATTTTTAAAGGTTCTTAGCCTGAATGGCTCATGAGCACTTATTTATAACTGTCAGTTTTATTGGTAGCTTCCTGTTCTATGTTCTTAAAATAATTTTGGGCAGCAGTCAGTCTAAAGACAGAATAAAGTCTGCACTTCTGTGTTCTTTAACATATAGAAAATTGAGATAATGTCTGTAATTATCATGTTGCATATTTTTAGCCTGTTAATACTTTGATATGCAACTGTTCTAAAATTCTTTTCTGTAATTGCATGACATTAAGCTGATAATCAGCTGTTTTGTTTTCAAAGTGCCTTAGACTCAAGAAGCAAGAATCTTGCCCTGTAAGAGTAGGACTTGTGTGTGTCAATTTGTTTTCATATGTTAAGAAATCCTTCAGGCTTGCACACCCAGTTTGGAAGTCTAAACATCATCTATTGACTATTACTCCCTCCCTCATGTTTGCGTTTCCTTTGAGGTCTTTGTCTCATCATGAATCACCTCATGCTTACATGTTACCCGCTCCTTTTTCCTTAGTACTGCAGTGCCTATCCCTCCTTTGTAAGGGAGGCTAAGGAGTGTATGAAGGGACTAAGGGCTGTGTGAAGTTTATGTTGCTTTTGTATGAGGCTTTAATTGTTCCTAATCTTTGAATATGCAAAAGTCCACTTCTTCAATACTGAGCCAGTAGAGGGAGGTGATTGTTCCACTCTTGCACTGATTGGTGTGGCCTTGCCTTGAATATTGCGTGCAGTTTTGGGTACCTCAATGGAAGAAGGGCATCAGACTATTAAAGTGTGTCCAGAGGAGGGTGGCCAAGACTGTGAAAGGCCTTGAGGGCAAGACTTATGAGGATAGTTGAGGTCACTTATCCTGTTTAGCCTGGAGAAGAGAAGGCTGAGGGGTGACCATTGCAGTCTACAGCTTCCTCAAGAAGGGCAGCAGAGGGCGAGGCGCTGATCTCCCCTCTGGTCACCAGAAGGGAGATCAGCACCTCGCCCTCTGCTGCCCAGCAGTAATACACAAGGAAATGGAATGAAGGTGGGTCCGGGGAAGTTCAGATTGGACATTAGGAATAGGCTTTTCACCAAGAGGGCGGTCGCTTACTGCAACAGGCTCCCCAGGAAAGTGTTTGCAGCACCAACACTGTCAGAGTTCAAGAAGTATCTGGACAACACTTAGTCATATGTCTTAGTAGTCCTGCAAGGAGCAGGATGTTGGACTCAGTCCTTATGGGTCACTTCCAACTTGAAATATTCTTTGAATTACAAAATAAGAAACCCATAGTAATTGAATTTTTATTACTAATTTTTATTAAGTACTGTTTTTAGTACTGTAAGAACTCTGCTTACCTCCTTTGATGTACAGTATAAAGTACAATCTAGTTCTTCATCTGTGCCTTGATCTACATGTAAATTGTTGTTTTCATGTCTACTTGTTTATCACTGTTTGCCACAGCTATAAAAAAATATATTTTCTTTGGCCTTGTAGGTACCCCTTTGCTTTGTCAAAAAGCTCAATGTACACAGTGGGAGCACCACACACGTGGCCTCAGATTGTGGCAGCTTTGGTGTGGTTAATTGATTGTGTCAAGGTAACACTTGTCCTTTTTAAGCCAAATGCTTCCACTTTGGGGGCTGGAATGTTTGTTTTAATACAGATCTCTTAAATGCTTTCTAAATATTTCTTTGATATTTATATAAAGAAAAAAGTAGGTGTTCTTACCTGCTATCTGAGAGCTAGTCCTTAGCCTTACTTTTAGTATTGAGTTTTTAATGTTAAATTATAGTCTTTTTTTAACTGTGTGCACTGGATAAAATTGTGTATGAGAGAGGTGGAGGGAGATGACTTATGCATAAAAATGTGAAAAGTTAATGGATGTATTCATGCATCTTCAGTCCTTATCATCTTGTGACATATGCCATCTTCTCCTACATTTGAAATCTAAAGATGAAATTTTCAATAGCAATTATTCAAGTGTTTTGTGATTGTTTTACAGAATGGAGTGGGTTTGTGTTTGGAGTGGTTTGTTTGTTTGTTTTTTAAAGTGTTAACTCTGCTGCTACCAGCTCAGGTCGAACAAAAATTTGGAATCCGTGATAAATTCACTGCTGAATTGGTCACATGTAAAAATGCCATCTTTTATGCTGAAAAGATACATTTAGCTTAGTAAGGCAATTTGTCAGTGTTGAATTTGGAGTTAGTGCCTCTTCACCTTTTATGTCAACTAAACACAGGTTTAATATCCTGATGTGATTGGTCACATTCTGAAGCAGCATCTTTACACCCACTTGCTGTAATCCTAATCTAATGTTGCTCTGCTTCTTATCATGAACATGAAACTAATATGAAAACTAATGGAGATCTTCACACTTGCTCTTTGTATGCACCTGTACCTTTCAGTTGTATGCTGCCATGAGGGAAAATGCACCATCGTTTGATGATGGACAGAACAGGGGAGGAGAGCCAGATGATGGAATCGTACATAGTAAGGTACCATGATTATCAGAGGTGTTCAACTGAATTTTTTCACATGCTGTAACAACACAACTTAAATATGACACAACAATTTTATCTGAATTAATATATTCTGTTCTGATTTATATTCAGAGAGTTCTCCAGGAAGTATGGTCTCATTATATAAAAAGCCTGATCAACTAGTTTAACAGAGTACAGTGTAAAGACAGTGACTTCATCATAAATTCAGTGGCTCTTGCAGATACCTACTCAGTTCACCATTTAAAAATTGGTTGTAATATTTAATTTTCGAGCCACAGAATAGGGTGGCAGTGTAATTCAGGCACTTGAAAATCTAGCAGCTTGCTTTCTTTCAAATTTATCATAGATTATCGGTACTAAGATTTAACTCAGGGTCAGTCCACAACAGATGTTTGGAAGGCATTATATGACGTGCAAAAAATCAAATTGTAATTTTGGACTAAGGGTTACAAATCTAACAGTTGACAAGTAAAAATGCTTTAAAACTAAATGTGTGCTTATACCCTGATACATATGCATATATGTTGAAACAAAATTTACAATACTGTTGTAATTGCTTCTGAAGGATCTGTAATTTAAAGTCACAAGTAAATTCTTCTTGCATAACCTTTCTTTAATTCTAGATCAGTACTCTTGGCATCTGCATATCGCAAGTTATAGTGGTCATATTTAGGTCTGTCAAACAGACCTACTGTTTTCATAAACTAGCAAGAAAGCATCATATGCTTCAAGATACTAAATTCTAAAATATTTTATCTACTGTTATTGTTACTTATTGCAGAAAAATGTATCAAGTATTTCCAGACCTTTCTTAAAGTGAATTCTAGATGTTTCCTCCTGACAGGATAGAATCTGTTGACATTCTGTGTTTTAAGGGAGGGAAAAATGTTGATTTTTTTTTTTTTTTTTCCTTTTTCTTTTTTTTTTTCAGAAGTGCAGTCAAACCAGTGAAAGATATTTTTTATGTCAGTTCAGTCCCATTGGTTGAGTAAATTTAGACTATGTAGATATTTTACAGCCCTTTGAATTGTTGAAATGAATCTTTTTAAACTGTTTTCAGGTTTACATGGACTATAGTATGAAGTGCTATGAGCAATTCATGAAAGGGGGAGATAATTTTGAAGAATTGGATGCAGAAGTGCAGTCAAAATTAAGTAAGTTTTCATGTTTTAATGAAGCATTTGTGTTACTGGTTTCTTTCCTCCTTGTAAAGTGAGCAAATCTGCTGCAAGTGAAAGTGATCTCAAGTAGGGGAAGCCAAAATTCTGAAGTACCTTTCAGTCACTGACTCAATCCTTCTTTTTTTTATGCATTTTTACTAGTTAGGACAGATGGGTCATGCTCTACTATCAGCTATACCTGTGCAACCCTATTGTTTTCATGGCTTTGTGACAGCAAAGCGGTATATAGTTCTTCAGATGCAAATTCCATCCATGCAGATGTTCTTGTTTGTCTGACAAAATTAACAGTTAAAAAAAGAATATTACCAGAGGGTGCACATTTGATGAGTAAGGAAGTTCAGCTTCTAAAAGCTCTGAAAACAGCTTGCAAGTGTTCCAAACTCTGTTGTTAAGGTTCCCATCTGTGATTAACCATGCTTCAGGGAGATGGAAAAGTATTAATTTTTTTTTTTTACTTATTCATGTCATCACCTACAGAAATGAAAACAGAATGTAAGAACAAGGAGGAAAAGTAGTTCTTGCTTTCTGTGCCCTACTATGAAAAACCAGTCTAAGGGCGCTTCTGTTGCAAGCTGGAGTCATCAATTGGAAAGATTACAAGCTACCAGATTGTTACTAGATATTAATTGGAAAAAGTAAACATGTCATTGTTTAGCAAACACTGAAGGAAGTAGGGGAAAAAGATGTCTCAACAGGCAAGGAAGTATGTGGATAAGAAAGGAGTATACAAATCAGCCTACTTTGTGAACCTGGAATAGGTAGATTTACCTAACAAACACTATCTTGTAGTGTGGGCTATATGACAGTTTGGAAACTGATCTCACACGAGCAATTTTGACCTCTTAAGAAATAAGTTTTTCAGTCCTCACTTTGTATCTTGTTTGGGGATTTTTGCCTATTTGCTTTATAATGGAAGTGTGTGGGGTTTTTCTCATGGCTTTGTTAGTTGTTTTGTTTGGATTCGTTTGTTGGTGGTTTTGTTTTTTTAAAATAATTGTCCAGATAATGGGTATTTACTGTGCTGAGGCTAAAGCACAGATACTTAGATTAGGTGATGATATTCAGTGAGATTAATTTATAACTTCCACCCTCTTTTCCCCCTCCCCAGAGGATTTATTTAACATAGATGAATTCCAGATAGAAAGTTTAGCAGCTGACAACAAAAGGCTTCATGAAGAGATTGCAAGACTAGAAAAAGAGAAGGAAAACGAGCCGGTTAGTAAATTGTGTCTACACTTGTTTATATGGTGGAGTTGAATTTTCTGTTATTGACCATTGTTGATTGTTGTTAAGTAAAAGTGCTGATGATATATTAAAAAAATAGAAAATTATTATCAGCTTTCTAAGAGATTTTAATTAGGCTAGGTTATTAAAGATTCTATACAATTATAGTGCAAGGCATTTACTGTGGAATTTTTGGTCACTGATATGCAGATATTTTCAGTTAACAAAATCTTGCGTTGACTGAAATGTTAATAAAATAGTCGAATCACTTTTTTTTTTTCTCCTGAACTTCAACATTATTTCTTCAAAACATGTTGGTATGATAACTCCTTAGGGGTCAGAAGAACATTTTATAGGAGCAAGTAGTAATAGGACAAAAGGTAGTGGCCTCGCACTGAAAGAAGGTAGCTCTTTGTCAGTGACATGGACAGTGAGATTGAGTGCGCCCTCAGCAAGTTTGCCAATGACCCCAAGCTGTGTGGTTCAGTTGATACGTTGGAGGGAAGGAATGCCATCCAGAGGGACCTTGACATGCTTGTGAGGTGGGCTGATGCCAATCTGATGAAGTTGAACCATGACAAGTGCAAGGTCCTGCACCTGGGTCGGAGCAATCTCAGGCACAGCTCCAGGTTGGGCAGAGAAGAGATTCAGAGCAGCCCTGTGGAGAAGGACTTGGGGGTGTTGGTCGATGAAAAAATGAACGTGAGCCAGCAGTGTACACTTGCAGCCCAGAAAACCAACTGTATCCTGGGCTGCTTCAAAAGGAGCGTAACCAGCAGGTCGAGGAAGGTGATCCTGCCCCTCTACTCTGCTCTTGTGAGACCTCACTTGGAGTATTGTGTGCAGTTCTGGTGTCCTCAACATAAAAAGGACATGGAACTGTTGGAACAAGTCCAGAGGAGGGCCACGAGGGTAATCAGGGAACTGGAGCACCTCCTGTATGAAGATAGGCTGAGAAAGTTGGGGCTGTTCAGCCTGGAGAAGAGAAGGCTGTGTGGAGACCTCATAGCAGCCTTCCAATATCTGAAGGTGGGCTCTGAGGATGCTGGGGAGGGACTCTTCATGAGGAACTGTAGTGAGAGGACAAGGGGTAACGGGTTCAAACTTAAACAGGGGAAGTTTAGATTGGATATAAGAAGGAATTCTTTACTGTAAGGGTGGTGAGGCACTGGAATGGATTGCCCAGGGAAGTTGTGAATGCTCCATCGCTGGCAGTGTTCAAGGCCAGGTTGGACGGAGCCTTGGGTGGCATGGTTCAGTGTGAGGTCCCCCTGCCCATGGCAGGGGGGTTGGAACTAGATGATCTTAAGGTCCTTTTGAACCCTAACTATTCTATGATTCTATGATTTAGATGAGATATTAGGAAGAAACTTTTCACTATGGGTTTGGTGAGGCACTGGAACAGGTGCCCAGAGAAGCCGTGGCTGCCCTATCCCTGGCAGTGTTCAAGGCAAGGTTGGACAGGGCTTTGAGCAACCTAGTCTAGTGGAAGGTGTTCATGCCCATGGCAGGGGATTGGGACTGAGTGATCTTTAACGATTACATTGACTCAACAGTAACAATATATTTTAAGGAAAATTCTTGTTTGAAAGGTTGGATTCTGCTTTTTAATACATCAGGAGTGCAAAAATGGTTTAGTGGCTGTGCAGCTGGCAAATTGAGACTCCTGCCTACTGTTCAAAATGTGCTGCTTGTGTTCCCAACTTCGGTAGATTTCTGCCCTTTGTATATTTTTATACTTAAGCTGTGAATTATCTGTGCAAAATGTGCTGCTTGTGTTCCCAGCTTCCCATAGATTTCTGCCCTTTGTGTGTTATTATACTTAAGCTGTGAATTACCTGTAGTAAGAAATTAATTAATGCAATGCCTAATGCAAATCAAAGACTAAACACAGGAACTAAGGTACAAACCATATTTTCAGACCTTTTTATTGTTTAAAGATGCTTAACTTGATTCAGCTGTCACAGGTAAAATTTATTAAAGTTCTTTAATTTTATGTTTATACTATTGAAGTTGACCAATTAACTTATTGTCTTGTCTGGAAAGTAATTTCATTATTTTAGATTAATATAATAATGGCTGTTCTTTCAATCCATTTACTAGGATCGTAGAGTATCACTACGAAATGTGAAAGCATCTCTTCAATCAGATGTCCAGAAATACCAGGCTTACTTAGCTAATCTGGAATCTCATATTGCCATCCTTGATCAAAAAAATGAAGGTGTCAATGAGGAAGTTGAGATAGCAGGTAAGAAGGCTTTGGTCACAAATGCAATAGTGAAGCTAGAAATAGGTTTAAAATAATTGTAAATCTCAGTGTCAGGACAGAGAGATACACTCAGTGTATGATGATGGCACAAATAACTTTGCAAAATGGATTGCTAGTAGAGATTGGGTTTTGGCTGAGAGCTGCTTGTACACTGGAGTAATGACATACAGTTATTTACTAGTAAGAATACAGAGAGATGAGGTTTAGCTATATAGGCTGATATTTTACATACATTTGACAAATGTTTTGTGAACTTAGAAATGGAAGTAGAAGCAATGAAGCAGGAGAATGCCCGGCTCCAGCACATCTTTGATAACCAAAAGTACACAGTTGCGGACATTGAGAGAATAAATCATGAGAGAAATGAGTTGCAGCAAACCATTAATAAGCTGACTAAAGAAGTAGAGGCAGAAGAACATCAGCTGTGGAATGAAGAGCTGAAATATGCTAGGAGTAAAGAGGCGGTATGTGAAAACCCTGTTACACTGAGAGGTGCCTATCAGTTTTCATCATACAAGCTTAAACCTGGGACTTGGACTATTGCTAACTTCTTTCCTAAATAATCTTAACAGCAGCATAGATATGTCTTAATAGCCTAAAGTGACAAGAATGGCTTCTGTTTACAATCTTGCTGAAAAAATGCGAGGTGGTTGTGTTGTATCTTTCCCCCCCCCCCCCCCATTTCTGTTTTGAGCATAATGGAACTGTATTCTTTCAGTTGTTTTTTTTCCTGCATCATAAGGATGCTGGAATATGCACCACTGTCAGGTCTCACTGTTATGGCATCAAGAACTTTTATAACATTAGCAGTTTCAGGCTAATATTAAGATTTCATAGCAAGGAAGTAATGCAAAATTAGAGCTTTAAATCAGTATCCGCAGGCATTTAGGACAAGATTGATCCCTTATGTGGAAGGTCTAATAGATTTTAAGGGACAAATTCAGTTCCCTCAAACAGATGAAAAGATGTGGTCCTATAAGTGGTGGGATTTAAAAGCTTCTACTTTGCTAGATGGAGAACTAAAGAACATGCATTTGGCAGGGTTACCCTTTACCAAACACTTAGTATTATTAAGCTAAATTCTTCATACTGTGCAAGTATGAAGCATATAACTGTAAAAAATATTTGGGTTTTGGTGTTTTCATGTAAATGGCACTTATTAATCAAAACACAGAGCATTTAATAAGCCTCGGCTAGAGGTATGCTCAAGTGTTATTAGGATATGTGGCCTTTCCTGTCAAAACCAACAAGGAAAGCATATCAACAGGATGACTGCTCAGTTTTGGTTATTTGTATTTTTTTTCAAGCATGGTTTTCCTTCCTTGTCAACTAATCCTCAAAAAGCTGAGGCAGGAAAAAATGCGGCAGATGAGTAGGGAAAAAATACAGGTGAAACCATTCAGTCTTACCCATACACACTGGAAACCTTCAAGAGCAAATTCTGAAAGAATCATAAACCAGCACTTAATCCAAGCAGTGCAAACTGCTGGACTGTCAGTACATACAGTTTTTGCATACTGTGGCATGACATGGAGTCATGTTTCTACACAGCAGCTCAGACACCTCTTTAAAGCTCTCTCTATATAATTTTTGCAAAGCTTTTCACTTGTATTTTCTGTATGATTTTTGCCCTTTTCTCCTCTGAACAGATCGAAATGCAACTGGCGGAGTACCATAAACTGGCTCGAAAGCTGAAATTAATTCCAGTAAGTGCTGAGAATTCCAAAGGCCATGACTTTGAGATTCAATTTAATCCTGACGCAGGACCAAGTTGCCTAGTCAAATGCAGTGCTCAGATCAAGGTAAGTAGACTTAACACTAAATGTTTCTGTTACCACTCGTAAAAAAACATTTCTTTGGAAATGCTGGAAAGCTTGTGTGATGCATTGTCGTAGCCACATTATAATATAGGAAGGAAAATTGGTGTTGGAGGGTGTAGCAGCCTAAATAAAAACAGGAGAGGGAGGAGATATACTGAGGTACCTCTTAGTTCAACCTAAAAAACTGCATTAACCAGATCTTTATGTGTATTACAGGGTTCCCTTATGGAGATCATAAACCAGACTGAGGAAGAAATTAGGAAAGCTACTCAGCAGAAAATGGCTTTGGAAGATGCTTTGGAACAGGTCTGTTGGTTAATGAAGATTAGGACTAAGATACTGTAATGTTATCTGCTATTCTCATTTGGACTTTTGCATGGGTGTAGTGTGGTGTGGTGGGTTGTTTTTGGGGTTAGTTTTGTTGGACTTTTTTTTTTTTTTTTGTTGTTGTTGAGTTGGGGTGGGTTTTTTTTGGGGTGGAAGAGGGGTGATGTGAGAAGATTGCTTTAATTATGATGGAACCTAAAAGTTTCTGTGAGACTTAGGGTCTTCTTCTGTTGGTTTAAATAATGTATATTCCCTGCATTGAAGATTACGCAGTTCACACATATTTGACCCATAAACATTGGAAAGGTTTGGTTTTAATAACTTGCCCCTTCCAATCTGTTGTGTGGCTTACCATCGCTGGCACATTGTCATGAGGAAGACTTTTGGCAGTATTGGGTTCAGAATGGCTTAAATATTTCTTGGCTACCACATGTTGCTTGTGATGGTGTCAGTTTATATGCTGGAATTCTTTTTGAATTGTATTTTCTCGGTCATGTTTTCATTTTAGATGCATGTAATGGTAGCGGACAAGAAAAGCAGTGTGAAAACACTAAAAGAAGAAGCTGAAAAGCTGGATGATCTTTACCATCAGAAGCTTAAGGTAGAACTTTTTATCAGTGGATGACAATCTATCCTTAATGATGTCCTTATCTTTGTACATAGGTTTTAGATTTGCTTTTTTGTTTGGACCTCTGGCCTTGTCTCATTACATTCCTCTTGCAGGATTCTCTAATTCTTTTCAGAAATATTTCTGTGCTACCTTAAGTGAGTCAGTTTTCACTTTCTTGTAAGTGAATCTGGCATGATACTTAGGCAGATTCTGTAAATCATAAGCTACTACTTAAGAAAAGTAGTGGCAATCATCTCCTGACCTCAGGATTTCTCAAAGCATGTGCTTGAAGGAGATTTTAGAGTTAACAGAATCTGCCTTGTCTTTTCAGCTCATATATAATAAATACAGGTTTTAGTAAATATGTTTAATCACATTAAAAAGTAAGGAAGAAAGTATTTGACTAAAAGCACACTAAATGTTGTAATAATATAAAACTGTTGCTTTCTTGTTTTTTTTTCTTACCCAGTAAGGGAATGGTCCCTATCCTACGTAGCTGCTTCAGTACCTCCCAACTATCAGTATGGCTTTGGTGAGGCTGTGATGCCCAGGAGAAAAATGCTTTTTGAACTAATCTAGTGTCTCACGCAACTGCTCTTCTAAATCAAATTCCTGAGCTATAACCACAAAACAGGGTTATTTCATTGCTAATGACTGCTTAAGTGGCTGAGGGTGATTAATTTAGTTTATACCTGAAACATTAGGTCTGGGGGGATGTCCTTGTTTTCTTTTCTTAGTTCCGAGTTTGGAGTTACTTGTTTGAATTCTGAATTCAAGTATCAGAATGTAATCAGGTAATATAAATGAGGAAAAAAAATCCCAGTTATTCCTGAGTTATGCAATTTATTTATTTTTCCTCTTTCCTTATGCTTACAGGAGGCAGAAGAGGAAGAGCAAAAATGTGCAAGTGAACTGGAATTGTTAGAGAAGCATAAGCAATTACTTGAGAGCGGTGTCAATGAAGGTCTCAGTGAAGCCACAAAGGAATTGCATGATCTGCAACGAAAGTAAGGCCCATAACTTCAAGTTGTTTGTGTAGTTTATTTTGGGGTTTTTCTGTTCTAGGATAAAGACATTTTCTTGAATCCTAGCATGAAATTCCTTGCTGAGCTGGTATCCATTTCAGTATATTAATTTCACAAATTCACAATTGAAGGATTTTCCTCCTCCACATTTAGTGTTTTGCTATAATATTTCTCTGCTGTATCAGAACTCCTGTAATTTTTTTTCATATATATGGTTGTAGTAAAGCAATCAGTTTGTTTCCAAACTTATGTGACAGCTACATTTTTACAGCCCTACAGTCTGGAAAAACTGTTCTGACTCTAGTCTAAGCCACTTTGTTTCTTACTGGTTAGCACAATATGGTCCTTTTCCTTCTAACTTGAGTATTAGTATATAAATCTATATTGGTTCAAGTTGAGACTAATAGAAAGAAATTATGGCTAATGATGACAATATATCAGACTTGAAGTGATTGTTTAGATGTCAGGAATTTAATAATTATGGACATGACTTTGAGTGTCTTTACTTCTCAGGTATCAAGTCATTCTGCAAACAAAAACAGAAGAGAGAAGGAAAGCTGGTGATAACTTGCATCGTCTTTTGGAAGCCATTGCTAGTCATGTACAATCTATAGAGGTAAGCTACAACTTGATATTCCTAATTAATTCTTTCTAGAAACATTTGCAACTGCAGCTAAATGCACAGAAATTGGAACTTACTTTTTCCAATGAAGTAACAGTTATTCAGAACTGATCATTAAATTTCAGCAGTAACATCCTGTCAGGTTTAATCTGCTTATAGCAGACAACTTTCAGATAAGTGTTTAACTGAAATCACTTAACCTGTGCAATGACTGCTTAAAATGCTTTAGCAGAGCCAGTTCAGTAAAGACCATGATCTAATAAACTTTCTGTAACTCTTCTAGAAATATCTTGAGGAACAGAATGTGAAAATTGAGAAAGACTATAAGGAAGTCATGTCTGAAGATCTATTGTCAACCTTGACGGGAATTCTAGACAGTTATAAAAAGAAGGCTGAAAGTCTGTGATTGCCAAAAAGGTAAAGATGAAACTTCCTGAAGCTCTGGTGTGGTGCCTTCTAAAAGGATGAGTTGTTGTTCAGCAGCAAAACTGGTTTTAAATGTAAAGAAATGTTTTTGTGAATTTCCTTTGTTATATGGGCACAAATACATTAAAAAAATTAACCAATATATCTGCATTTTCTTAGAAACGGCTTTGCTTACACTTCCTCTTTGCTATGTATTAAACATGATTACAAACATCTGTTACAAGACAACTGTGGAACAACTAAATTTCATTTTTCTTTATAATAAAATCATCTCCTGGGAACATTAGTCAGACAAGAGTACAGTTAACTTGTTACAGTAACAAATCAGAATGGACTTAAAGATGGAACCGCAAGTGACAGCACAAATGCAGAGGGTACTGACAACTTGAAATACTGCTACTTAAAAATAACTACTGTGTTTTGTAAATGTGTAATATTTCTAACTGAGAAAAGTTATGCTTTCCCTTTTAGAGTATAGCTTGTGCATTTCCTAATATACATATATAGTTAGCACACCTGCCTGACTGCATATCCATCCCTAAGCCTTTCTTTTAGTACCCAGACCAAATGTGAGTGTATTTCAGTCTCCGTCTTGTTCTGTTATCTATGAAAACTGCCCAGAGACCCCTCTTACATAAGATTTTTTTTTTTTAAACAAAACCTCTTTGAAAAGATCAGTAGTTACAGTCTTGTAAATAGTCTAGAGAAAGATAATCACTTTGAAAACTAAGTTCTGTCTCTAACTGGTCGTAGTCCCAGATGAAACCTCATTGTATTACTTGGATGTGTAAACCAGAGATTGCCAGAATTCACATGTTGCCCTGCTTAAAGCTATCTACCTAGGCAGTTGTAGATTTCGCTAATGTTTGATACATCAAAATGGTCCAAAATGAGTCTGCATTCTTAGAACAGTAGGAGAGGCTCTGTTTTATTTATTTTTCTTCCTCAGGAAAGTAGCAGTAAAATTAGTGCATGGGGAACTCCATTCCAAATACATTCACCAAAATGTAGCCCATCTTTTGAACATGTACTTCTTTGCCAGTGCTATGTGGAAATAGTATCTTATCTACTCTGTATATACCTTTGTGTTTAAAACAAAAAAAGGTAATAAAAATTCAGCATTTATGTCTTGGTTAGTTTAGTTTATGGTAGCATTTTCTAATAAAAGTATTGAAGTATTCCAGTGCTTTTAAGAGTTTGCTGATTAAAAAAAAATAAAAAGATAAAAACAACTTTGCAGTCTGACAAAAGGTGTTTAGCAGCTGATAGCTAAATGAAGCTGTTCTTCAATTCTATGAGATACAATATTTGAATGAAACACAGATCCCTAGGATATATAGCAAAACTTAAGCTGGACCAAAACTGAATCTGAATGCAGACTGCAAATTGAAACTGAATTGTCTTTAGTTCTAGGCTATTTTTCCACAGGATATACAAATCTCTTTAAAATAGTGTGTGAATCTTTTGGCTCTGATAACTTTTTTTTTCCAGATATTGTGATAATGATGGCATTATTTAAGCTTGTAACTTTCTGTTCTTTTGTTGTACTGCAGACATTTAATTTGACAGCTATAAAAGTTTTACTGCCAGGTGGGTAGTATTTCTTTCTGCTTACTTCTGTGATCCTCTTTCATTATACCTTTACAAACTTTTTTTCTGTAACAGCCTAATCTTTATCAAATCTCAGTTCCTTCTCTTTAAAGGCTTTCTAAAGCAATATCCTTCTAATTAAGGAAAACTGTGAACCACACAAAAAATCATGTTCCTCTAAAATATATGTTTACTTAGGGGCTATTGATAGCTCTTTGTCTCTGCTTCTGTAACCGACTGTTCTGCTGTTTATTAGTATCCACTGGTTCTTTGCCACGTGAGGTAGTCAGTAAACTGAGTAAACGAAAGCAAAATAAATGTCATTTACAAGGACTAATACTAACCCAATGGTAATAGATTAAAGAATCAAGGTCACAACAACTTTTTCATGTACTGGCAAATGTAGTATTCTGAAATTAGCTTTCAGAAATAAAAAATCCACATTTGTAACGTTGGCAAAATGTTTTCGTTATTGGGCTGTACTGATTTGTATGCCAGTTAAACTGAGTTGACTCTAGAACCAGCTCTGGCTTTGACCACGGTTCTGTAAAACCCTGTGGGGATTTTTATGTTGTAGCATAGCACCAATTAACATTGGCCACTGTGTACTAGGAGATGCCTCTTCACCGTTTAAAATGGAGGGAATTTTTCAATGCTTCTTGAACATAGAATCATAGAATAGTTAGGGTTCAAAAGGACTTTAAGATCATCTAGTTCCAACCCCTCTGCCATGGGCAGGGACAACTCACACTAAACCATGTCACCCAAGGCTCTGTCCAACCTGGCCTTGAACACCGCCAGCGATGGAGCATTCACAACTTCCCTGGGCAACCTATTCCAGTACCCTAATCATCCTTGTGGCTCTCCTCTGGACTTGTTCCAACAGTTCCATGTCCTTTTTATGTTGAGGACACCAGAAATGCACACAATACTCCAAGTGAGGTCTCATGAGAGCAGAGTAGAGGGGCAGGATCACCTCCCTGGACCCGCTGGTCACACTCCTTTTGATGCAGCCCAGAATACGGTTGGCTTTCTGGGCTGCAAGCGCACACTGCTGGCTCATGCTTATTTTCTCATCGACCAACACCCCCAAGTCCTTCTCTGCAGGGCTGCTCTGAATCTCTCCTCTGCCCAACCTGGAGCTGTGCCTGGGATTGCTCTGACCCAGGTGTAGGACCTTGCACTTGTCATGGTTCAACTTCATCAGGTTGGCATCAGCCCACCTCACAAGCATGTCAAGGTCCCTCTGGATGGCATTCCTTCCCTCCAGCGTATCAACCGAGCCACAGAGCTTTGGTGTCATCGGCAAACTTGCTGAGGGTGCACTCAATCCTACTGTCCATGTCACCGACAAAAATGTTGAACAAGACCAGTCCCAGCACCAATCCCTGAGGGACACCACTCGTTACTGGACTCCAGCTGGACATTGAGCCATTACCACAGCTCTTTGCATGCGGCCATCCAGCCAGTTCTTTATCCACCAAGTGGTCCACCTATCAAATTGATGTCTCTCCAACTTAGAGACAAGGATGTTGTGTGAGACAGTGTCAAACGCTTTGCACAAGTCCAGGTAGATGATATCAACTGCTGTACCTCTGTCCATCAGTTCCGTAACCCCATCGTAGAAGGCCACCAGATTGGTCGGGCAGGATTTCCCCTTAGTGAAGCCATGCTGACTGTCACAAAGCACCTTGTTGTTTTTCATGTGCCTCAGCATGCCTTCCAGGAGAATCTGCTCCAAGATTTTGCCAGGCACAGAGGTGAGACTGAGTGGTCTGTAATTCCCCGGATCATCCATTTTCCCCTTCTTGAAAATGGGGGTTATATTTCCCTTTTTCCAGTCATTGGGAACTTTACCTGACTGCCATGATTTTTCAAATATGATGGACAGTGACTTAGCAACTTCATTTGCCAGCTCCTTCAGGACCTGCAGATGGATTTCATCAGGTCCCATGGACTTGTGTATGTTCAGGTTCTTAAGATGGTCTCGAACCAGGTCCTCTCCTACAGTGGGCCTAAGGTCTTCATTCTCACAGTCCCTGTGTCTGCTTTCCAAGACATGGGTGGTATGGTCAGAGCGCTTGCCAGTGAAGACTGAGGCAAAGAAGTCATTAAGAACCTCAACCTTCTCCAAATCCAGGGTAGCCAGTTCTCCCGGTAGCTTCTGGAGAGGGCCCATGTTCTCCCTAGTCTGTCTTTTATTTGTGATATACCTATTGAATCCCTTCCTGTTATCTTTCTCATCCCTAGCCAAGTTGAATTATAAGTGGGCCTTAACTTTCCTAATGTGGTCCCAAGCCTCACAGACAACATCCCTGTATTCTTCCCAGGCCACCTGTCCTTGCTTCCACCTTTTATAAGCCTCTTTTTGCCTTTCTAAGTTTCCTCAGCAGCTCCTTATCCATCCATGGAGGTTTCCTGGCCCTCCGGCTGCACTTCCTTCTAGTTGAGCTGCAACATTCCTGAGCTTGTAGCAGGTGATCCTTGAATATCAACCAACAGTCAGGATTGGGCCCCCCTGCCCTCTAGGGCTATATCCTATGGAATCTTACTGAGCAGGTTCCTGAAGAGGCCAAAGTCTGCTCTCCTGAAGTCCAGGGCAGTGAGCCCGCTGCACGCTCTTCTCACTGTCCTGAGGATCTCAAATTTGACCATCTCATGATCACTGCAATCAAGGCTGCCCTGGAGCGTCACATTTCCAACCAGCCCTTCTCTGCTGATGAGCACGAGGTTAAGCATGGCACCTCTCCTTGTTGACTCCTCTATTACTTGCAGAAGGAAGCTGTCTTCCACACAATCGAGGAACCACCTGGATTGCTTGTGGTGGGCTATACCGTCCCTCCAACAGATATCAGGGTGGTTGAAGTCCCCCATGAGGACAAAAGCCTGTGAGTGTGAGGCTGTTCCTCTCTGTTTATAGAGAGCTTCATCCTGAGAGTCCTCTTGGTCAGGCAGTCTGTAACTGATCCCCACAATAATGTCTCCCATCGCTGCTCTCCCTTTAACCCTGACCCACAAACTCTCTGTTGACTGCTCACCTGTCCCCAGGCACAGTTCCATACTCTCCAGCCTATCCCTAACATAAATAGCAACTCCCCCGCCCCGCCTACTGGGTCTGTCTTTTCTAAAGAGCCTGTAACCTTCCATTCCAACCCTCCAGCCGTAGGAGCCATCCCACCATGTTTCTGTGATGCCTATTATATCATACCCCTGCAGACGTGCACACATCTCTAATTCCTCTTGCTTGTTCCCCATGCTACGGGCATATGTATAGAGGCATCTGAGCCGAGCTCCAGTTGAAGCTGGCTCATTGGCTGGAGCGGCTGGAGCAGCTGGAATATCTCCACATTGATCCGAGCATTTATTATAGGTGCTGGCAGCTGACTGGGTGTGTTGGGATGGAATGATACCCCCCTCCCCCAACACATCTAGTTTAAAGCTTTCTTGACCAGCCTGGCAAGTCTCCTACCAAAACTGCTCTTCCCTTTCATTGTCAGACCAGCTCCACCAGCCTCCAGTAGACCTGGCCTCCCAAATCGAGTCCCATGTTCTAGGTACCCAAACCCCTGACTATGGCACCACTGTTCTAACCATTTATTAACCTGGCAAATCCTCCTAGCCTTTTTAAGGTCCTCCTTTTATTGGTATCTCAAGGAGGAGTTTGTTCAGTAATTAACGATAGCTGGTTTTCTTATGTAGATCAAAGCGGGAGAATTACTACTGATCTAAAAGAGATTTGGAAACAAAGTGTTTTACGAGGTTGCTCGGGATGACACCTCATGGGGATTTGAAGAAATCTGGAAAAAAAATAACATCATGGCTACCCAATTTCTCCTGTTTAAAACAACTGTTCATAAGTCTGTTAATGATAATAGCTGTAATCTTGACCACATGTATCTCTATTCAATGCTTCTTTTGGTGTTGTAAACAATCAGTGATGAATTATGAAGAACGGAAGAGGAATAGGATTAAACATCAAGTAGAAACAGGAAAATATGTTAGAAAGACTTTGAGCGGTAATGGAATTATATAAAATAGTTGCAAAAGAATTTGCAAAAGGAAGTAAAAAAGGGGGATTTGAGATGCAGAAAGAACAAGAAAGACAGAATGAAGGATAGCTCATTGTAACTAGAACAAACATTTTGCTTGTAACTAAGCGACCTGGACCCCAGGTAGGCTCTATAACAATGATAAGGAAGAGAACTCTTCAGTTAAGGTTTATGGAAACCAGTTAGAACCAGCTAAGGAGCTGGCAAATGGACAACAAGGCTGGCCAATTCCAACGTACAGCAAAAGGATGAACTGATGAAGAGGAAGATGATGAAGAAACAGCCACCAGGGGTCCCAAAGACCACTACCACATTATTGTGCTCATGAGGGAGTGAATATGTATGTTTGATAATTATATAATCACGTCTTTTTTGGTGCTCGAGTGAAATGCGCTAAGAGGAGCTATCCCCCGTGTCTCTCGGCTCCACAATAAAGTATACCTGCTTGTCAACTTACACTTTGTTGGTGAGTTCTTAGAGTTTTTCTACAAATCAATCAGGAAACATTAAAGAATGCCAAGCAGAGAAAATGGTCTAGATCTATTGCTCATACTTGAGACTATCCATAGTAATGGTCTGACCATGGGGTACCACATAATACGTGACAGATGCCACGTCTGCTGTGCTCCACTCCCTGTTGGAGAGCAGACCCTTTCTGAACCCCAGCTCATAAGGGTCTAGCAGTCCCAGTATTTGCCTGAAATAGATGGGATCACTTAACTGACTACAGGATAACTGTTGGTATTGTCTCTCCATTCCTGAACTCCTTATCAACAGCTTTGTGACAACAAGGAGTCTTTGTGATGCATGGTCTCTGTGGTGTTTTCCCTAGTGCCTCATGCGTGAGATCACAATTTCAGTTGGCAGTGTCTTATCTGCATTTCAGTCTTAAGAACCCTTTGCACAGGGATAAAAGGCACATGAAATCACCTGTTATTCCAATTTCATCTCCAGAAATATTTACCAGTTTGGCAAGATTCCAAAGCAGAAGGAAAGACAGGTGGTGATGGGATGTGTATAAATATTTTGAAACTAGATGTGTGGAATTTTGTTTCATTTTTCATAGCAAGGTTGAGAATAGTGAATGCCTTTGTACCAGTAGAAATCACGTGGCCCTTTTGAGAACACTGGATGCAGGCACACTCTTGTGTGGCTAGAGGTGCACTCAGCTGAAAGGAAAAGCTTTCATTATTCTGCCTTGAAAAGAGCATCTGGAGTTACCAGTTCTAATTATCTGACAGGTTGCCCTGGGTTCAGCAGTAGCAGTCATTTTTCTCCTTCGTAGTGGCTGGTGCAGTGCCGTGGTTTTGACTTTCAGCCTGGGAACAGTGCTGATAACACCGTTGTTTTTAGCCGCTGCTCAGTAATGTTTACCCTGACCAAGGACTTTCTGAGCCTCATGCTCTACCGACTGAGGAGGGGAAGCTGGGAGGAAGCAGAGACAGGACACCTGACCCAACTGACCAAAGAGGTATTCCATACCACAGCACATCATGCCCAGGATGTAAAAACTGGGGGCAGGGGACCTTGAAAGGGTTCACTGCTGGGGTCGGGCTGGATATCGGTTGGCAGGTGGTGAGCAATTGTATTCTCTTCCCTTGTTGTTTCTCTTGTCATTATTATTATTATTATTATTGGTGGTAGCAGCAGTGGTTTGTGTTATACCTTAGTTACTGAACTGTTCTTATCTCAACCTGTGGGAGTTACATTCTTTCGATTCTCCTCCCCATCCCCCTGGGAGCTGGGGGGAAGAAAGAGGGGGGGAGTGAGTGAGCAAACTGCGTGAGTTACAGCTGGGCTTAAACCACGACACAGGTCTTAATTAACAAGGGGCAGTATGCTACATTTGAAGTGCAGAGAGGACACCAAAGTAGTGGGGTCCACTTGACTAATATATATATGTACAGTGACTTACTGTCCTCTCCTCCTCCCAGCAGTTTGGCTATCAGTTGTAAGGGAGTCATAAGGAAAGCTGCAGAGTCAAGTCACACAGCATAAGAAAGGGACAACTATAGACAGAGGTCGAACTGTTCAGGCAAGCATAGTTTTTTAAGAGGAAAATCACCAAAGTGGAAGATATAAAGTTTTAAAGGAATAAACAAGAAATCAGAGAATGGCAATTCATCACAGAGGATCTCTTCCAGCAATGATGAACCCTTCCTACCTGCCTGTTTACTCGGACAATATTCCTCACGTGTTTTATAATGGGTGCTGAGCACACAAATGCTTAGGCGAGAAGCTCATTAAATCCAAACACTTTCGTGTGTGCTGCAAAAAAACCTCTGTGAGGCATGCCTACTGAATCTCTGCATGGCAAGAGATGCCCACAGTGAGAAAGGCAGGGTAATGGGTACTGCATCACCATCCCAAAATCCAGAGCATGAGGCAATGCCATGCAGAGGCATTTAGATGACTAAGCCGTCAACCAGTCTTGTCTGGCAGGTTGACTTAGACTCCATGGTGCCATTCCCTCTGGATCTGGTGCTGAAGGTATTCCTTGATGCTTCAGGAGAAAGCAGTCAGGGGAAGGGGAGGAGACGGAAAAGACTGCCAAAAGCCAAAGGTTATAAGAAGAGTAAAAAGGGGAAGGAGACTTCCAGAGACAAAGCAAGTAACAATGGTGTCCAGCTAAGGAAAGGCTGGAAGATACTCAAATTAAGACCATGTAGCAGCAATATCAACTTGAAAAGCATGATGTCTCACACATGTAGTAGAACTTTTTTTCTGTAACAACGTATTTATGAAGTTTTCCTATTTCTTGCACATCTTACAGGAAAGAATGATGTATTTCATTGCGGTGTCTGTAAAGAAAGAGGCTAAACACACGCACACACACACACACATACACATACACACTGCTTTCACAACTAGTTCTACTTTATTCACTCAAGCATGGTAATATATAGCATACAGATAAAGGTCCGAGCCATGAAGCCAAACAGTAACTACATCATTCCCAGTGACTGTTTTCAGTCACTGTGAATTCCGTTCTATAAACAATCACTCCCCAGGCTGCTTCCCAGCCTGACCTTGCATCCAAACACTCCCTGGCTTACTCAAGACCCAGGTGCACTATCAGCAATTCTTCTTCTTCTTTAATTATGCACAGAGCGGGAACAGGACAGCTTGCAGTTCCCACATTTCATCACAGTCTTTATAACTTATAAGAGTTGTGGTTGGAGGGGCTTCTTCAGACATGGTCTTAAAATAAAAAAACTTTGCAAGCATAACAGCAAGATCATTCTATTAAAATATTAATGATTGAAGACATTAATCTTATACTCCAACAGCCTTTACACAAATTAAGACCTGTCTTTCCTCCCAGTGTGTATTTATCACACACACATTTTCACATGCTCGTTCAAAAATAATTCACACTTCTTTGTCTCATAAAGGAAGAAAAGTTTTACAGTTATATCATGACTGTATTTATGGCTGCAGCCATTTATCCCTGGTGGCTAAATGGCAAAAGCTTTTTGCTAGTTTTCACAGAGGTTTCCTAGTATTACCACAGTTTCCCTCAGAGTTCTGTGACAATCCCAGGAGAGCTGCAAGTATCCTTCTGTAGGCTTAAATTATAGGTTCAAACTAACAATAGTGTGTGTGGCTTTAAACTAACATACCAAAATACAGCAAACTGCTCTAACTTCCTAACACATAGAGAGTAAAGAATGTCCAACTGAGGGGCGAAGGAACATCATGGGATTGATAACAACTAAGGAGACAGTAAATAAGACCAAGGATGCCAAGATAGCAGAGTGGCGCCTAGTGTGGAGCAAGACTGGAACAGAACAGAAGCAAGGACACACCACTGCTAACTCAGCACTAGGACCTTGCAAGCATGCACAAGCACTGAGCTCATTCAGTAAACACAGTGAGGAAGACTATCAGTAACCACCAGAGACCCTCACTCAGCAAGAAATCACATGCATAATTAGGATGCAAAAAGTATACTTAGCTTTGGAAAATCTCATGAATATGTAAAACGTTTCCTGGGAAGACTGTGAATATCCATGAGTATGCTAAATATATAGCTGCTGCCAGCAAGTACGGGGTGCAATCAACTTTGTGGAACTATTCGTGTTGCAATAAAGTATGCCTGCTTTCTACAACTCCAAGTTGAGTCTTAGAGTTTCTCCGACCGACTTTTGTGGTAACACTTCTAGTCTGGTGTCCTTCCAAATACAGCTTTGGAAAATGGTGAAAAAACTCTACAACAGTCAGATATGGGATGACTTGTTTTCAAACTTAAACTCTTCCTACTCAGTAGTACCTGGATTTTATCCTAAGGGCAAAGTATATCATAGAATCGTAGAATCAGACAGGTTGTAAAAGACCTTTAAGGTCATCAAGAGCAACCATTACTCCAGGACTGCCAAGTCCACCACTAAACCGTATCGCTGAGGACCTCACCTACATGGTTTTTGAACACTTGCTTTACTGAAGTCCAAACAGACAATGTCCACAGCCTTTCCCTCATTAACCAGGCAGATCACCTTATCATAGAAGGAGATCAGGTTGTTCAAGCAGGACCTGCCCACTAAGCTATGCTGTCTGGGCCTGATCCCCTAGTTTTCCTGCATGTGCTGTGGGATTTGTATGTCTCCTGGTAATAATTTCATTATTTATTTTTCCTAGTTTTTCATCTCCTTTCTACTCATGTAAAGAAAAAAATGGTTTACATCTCACTAAATTATTAATTAGGTAAAAACAGATTTCACAGTTCAAACAATTTTTTTAATTAAAAGTATATCTTCCTATTAGTTCTGTATGTTTTTTAATATAACTCCATGTTCCTTCTTGCTTTATAAGAGTGGAAGTTCCTGATGATCTTTCATATTTTTATACTTTTAACTATAATATCTCCTTAGTTCAGAAATCCCAGTTGTCTTAGACACACTTTCCACAACTAGTCATACCTTATCTGTACTCACCAGAGACACGATTTCCATTGGATTTTAAATGAGCATGTCATGTTGTATTTTTGTTAATGAAGTACACAGTGAGAGCGAGAGTGAGAATTTACTCGAGTTTTGCTCACAAAGCCTAGCTGACAGAGTTAATTTGGACCACAGAAGAGTGGATGAACAGTCCATTGTCCCTCTCCCACCTCCATCATCTTTCCCTGTGTTGCCTTCAATTTTTAAAAATATAATTTAATCTGTTACATTGGTCAGATCTCTCAGAACCATGACTGTCAAGTCAGTACTCTCAACTTCACTAGCTCGATTGTATTTCATAAATTTTGCCACTTTAGTTGCTCACTTGCTTTTGTCAAGAGTAACTTTTGTCAAGATTACTCTTGATGAAAGCAAGCGAGCAACTAAAGTGGCAAAATTTGTGAAAAATTGAAAAAAAAAACCCCACAAAACCAAAAAACAGGTAACACCTCAGTAACCCACTTCTCACATCTACCTTAGCTTGCATGTGGATAACAATCCACTGTTTATTTCCATTCTTTGGTTTTTGTCTTTCAGATGGTTTTCTGAGTAATAAAGCTGTCGTTTAGCACTTCAGCAGTTCGAGTAATGATGCTGTTCTGTTTCACGCCTTGGGGGTTCTCAAGATACTTCTTGTAAGAGGCCATGTGGAAGGTTTATTGAGCTCTAAATGCATGATGCCACAGGTTCCTTTTGTTAGATATAAAACCTTTGTTACCTAGAGGAAGAGTAGTGCTTTTGCTAGAGAATTTGGTATTTGTAGTTTTGTACCCACAAAGCATATGTAGGCAGCAGCATCACTCAGCAGGCTGTGCCACTGCAACAAGCCCTACTAAAGGGGCTGTACACTTTATTCTAGTGAAGACACAGCAATTTTCATTACATGTATACAAAATATTTACTATCTAAAACTGTCCAGTGCTGGAACTTGGTTCATATTCTCCCTTAATGCAAAGAAATAGATATTTAAGTTATTCTTTGAATGAAAAAATTAGACGCAGGCAGGACATAATGATAAATACATTCTCACACACATGTAAAGAACACATTCTTGAGCATCACCTGAAATACCAAACAGCAAGATGAACAAATTATTGCTTACTCTACTGCTACTAGTAATTCTGAAAAATATCATGACATCTGACTTTAAATCCAGTAGATCAGCATAAGCAATATCCCTTTTCGCAGCAACAAAAGTTCTTGTCTATGAGGACTGAAAATAACTACTCAGTTGTTAATAGTGCAAAATACTTCACACTGCAGAATCAAAACTTTGCAACTGCAGGCGTTCTTTCAACCACTTGAAGATAGGCTGAATAATGACTACCAGATTCTCATGCAAGTTAAGTGCCTGCATTTCAGGTGTAATCATCCTTCCCTCCTTGGCATATTAATTTTGAAACTAGATGAAGTAAATGACTTTTTTTTTTTCCCAAAAAATTAGTTAGCATTCTAAAATTGAAGTGCTCTCTCAGAAGTATAAATATGCTGAAAAACAAAGTTCTGTTTAATGAGCTCATAAAGAGGTTTGATATGCCCTTCCAAATTTTATCAAGTCGTCACTATTTAGAGGAGCTCTGAGTCAGAGAGTATACACAAACTCCGAAAAGACTCCTCCTTTCTTAATTGCATGGCACAAACACTCTTTGTTCCTACAAAATGCCACAGTGCTCAGTTCCACTCTGCAATTTGCATTCTTAAAGAGTGTAACTGCATGAACCTCAGTTCTTTCCTGGAGGTGTGGTTTTTTTCTGTTATTCATTTTCACTTTCACCATTTTACAGACCTCCTCTACATGCCAACATAATCATTTCCTTTTAAAGATAATTCCTTAAATCAGTTGCAGCTGTGCTCTTCCCAGCATTCCCATTTGTTGCTTTTCCAGACATACGGGACAGAGCACACAGAGCAAAGGCTATCCTCTTTAGAACAGTTTTCTCTTTCATTTCACATTCCTATCCTAAGAAGACTACATACACCCTATGTACAACATACACCCCTTGAGCACTCCTAAACAGAGATCAGTGAATACACAATTTTGTGCCAAGAAAGCTTGAAAGTAATTAATTACAACTGGGGATGTGCATGTGTGCTTCATAATCTTTTTAGAGGGCTAAAAGTTAGTGACTAGCTGTATGTCTTCTAGATCTCGATCTGTACAAGCAGTTGCACTAGACAATGAAAATGTCACCCTCAAAGAGTGACTACAGATAACGTTTCTACTTTCAGCACTGATGTATCCCTAGAGCAGAGACTTTTACCAGAAGTTAGGGAATACTGAGGAAACTCTGTTAAAGAGTTACGCTCAACTGACAGTACTAAAGGTTGTGCGTATGTTCAGGATGTAAGAACACCCTGCAGCATGAAAAAAGAACTGCAAGTACCACAGGAGCACACAAAACTGAGAACACATGCAGTTTCTCCAAGTTAGCCCCATCAGAAGCTGCACTTTCTGGGAATCCAAATCCATAAATTGTGACTAGTGACTTTCTTTCTCCAAGTTCATTTATAAAGTGTATCCCAACTAGGTCCCTCTGTTTATGCTAGGAGGAAGAGCTACCAGTCTACCCTGCAACAAATGAAACATCAAAAGGTCCCGATAGTTTCCTGACAAGTATGTTTTGCTGAGTCCTTAAAGACCATTGAGACTATGTTTTATAAAATACTTTAACAGCAGACTTGCAGATACTCTATTCCTACTGCTCTTCTATAATGGTACTAAGCAAAAGTCGGTAGGGGTTTGCATATACAAAATAGGAAAAGGGGGAATGGCTTTAAATGGAAAGAGGGTAGATTTAGATTAGATATTGGGAAGAAATTCTTTACTGTGAGGGTGGTGAGACACTGGCACTTTGGACAACCTGGTCTAGTGGAAGGTGTCCCTGCCCATGGCAAGGGGCTGGAAGTAGATGATCTTTAAGGTCCCTTCCAACCCAAACCATTCTGCGGCTTTATGACATATAAACTCCAAAAGCTTTATATTAAAGTTTGAATTAAGTTTTAATGCAAATTTGATTTTTAAGACTGAAGACAACACACCAACTCATTCCCTCAGAGGAGGAAAGCGTTTCAAGCATTAAAACCAACAAACAACAGCTTATGGACCACGATCGGTGGCGGACGAGCTACCACTTCGCGCCTCAGACAGAAGCCTGACCCCACCCCAGGACCCGTCTCTCCGTTCCACCGCCACCACAGGCGGCACAGCGCACTCACACTGTCCGGGCCCGGCTGAGGCGCGAGGCGTCCGCCAGGGGGCCCTCGCCGCCCACGTAGCACGCGGAACAGCCGCTAGGCGGCGGCCTCCGGAGCGTTAAGCGCGGGCGCAGCGGCCAGGCGTAGTACACCGCTCCACCGCCAGGCCACCGGCGCACCGCCCGCTGCTGCCCCGCTGTGGCGGGAGGCAGACAGCGGAGAACCCGTTCCGGAGTCTCGGCGCTAAGTCCCGCTTCCGGTTCCGTGCCGTTCCCCGTCCGCGTATGCCTCTCGCAACTCCTCCCTTTCCGGGCCTCTGCCCCGGCCTTTCGCCTGGCTTCTCGTTCCCCGGCCGGGGCTTCAGTGCATGCGACGGTCGACGCCAGGAGGGGGAGCTCGCGGGCGACTGTTAGGTACCGCTGTTGCCGCCATCGCAGCGGGACGGTTTCCGTCTCCTCGCCTTCCCCAACATGGCAGCGGCTGCGGGAGGCAGCCGCGGAACTCGCAGGCCGGTGCTGCTGACGCCCCGCGGCAACGGAGACCGCACCGTGTTTCTTTTCGACCGGCGCCGGGAGGAGGCGGACCAGGACGAGAAAGTGCTCAACTACGGCAAGGACAACTACCGGGGCTTTCGCAGCGCCGTCTGCCAGGTGCTGGGGGAAGGCAGGGAGGGCGGGAGAGCAGCGGCGGCCGTTAACGCTGCCCGGGCGGGGGGGTCAGGCTCGGACGAGCAGCGCGGGACGTGGGGAGTGAGAGCTGCCGGCACGTGCCGCAGCCCCACGTGCCGAGGGAAGGCGCGAGGGGGGCCAGTCTCGGCGGCGCACACCCATCCCGGGGCCGTTGCGCGGGCGGGCGGGCGAGCGGGGGGGGGAGGGAGCGCGCCTCCGCCACCCGGCCTGAGGCGCGCGGGCCACCGCTCTGCTTCCTCCCATCAAACTTTCCTGACGGGCCAGGCGGGCGGGCTTCGAGGGGGGAGCGCGCCCGCGCTCCGGGCGGCACCGCGTACCGTCCCGGGCGGCCGGCGGTGCGGTGCGGAGCCGCGCGGCGGGAGCAGCCCCTGGCGGCGGGCTGGAAGGCAACGGCGGCACAGGAGCTCCCCCTCGCGGGGAAGCGGCGGCTGTGCGGGGCGGTGCGCCGGAGGGCCGGGCTGTCGGAGCTTGTGCTGTCCAAGGTGCGGGCGGGAAGCGCCGATCGTTTCCTGGTTTGAGCCCTCTAGCTGCCCCTCGGAAGCCCGAAGGGTTAGCTGCCGATCGGACGGTTCATCTGGTTGGGTCTTGGCTGTCTCGATGTCCTTTCGGTTTCGTTTCGTTTCGTTATGCAAAACGAGAACTTGTCCTGTCTTCAGGCTTCTGGGAGGTGGAGATTTCTGTCTGCCTACAAGCTGTTTACTTCAGTTTGCTAGTGATACCAGAAGGCGTCACCCGCTTTCTGTCGTGGTTTCTTTTTCTGAAGGAGCAATAAATGCCATAAAACCTGTTAGCTGCCTGCACATGTTTTATGTTGTGGAGCGCACAGGAGAATAAGCTGTAAATTGCACACTAATTTAGTCTGATAGCATATTCTATTTTAGTTTCCTTATCCAGTGTTATCTGCACTTTGTTCTCCAGCATATGAACTCTTGGGGAAATTTGCTTTGTTTGTCCTGTGTCTGGGTAGTCTTTAATGTAATGGTTTCCTACTGAGATGGAAGCTCTCAGTTATCAAGGTTAGCGGGAGTAGCTGTTACACATGACTATCTTCTCCTTGCACAGTTCTCATGCCTCAGTGATCTCCCACTTCAGTGTTCAAAACGGAATGTTCGTACTCTATTAGATGTACCGAATCTGTACTGTAGCTACTCCAGGTGCTGCAACTCAGCAGTAACTTGGTTATGGAATGTTAGCACATCTCTTGATCTGATCAGTGCCCCTGAAGTTCAGAAGGCTAGAAGAAACAAGCAACTGAATGGAATACAGAAATCATTCAGAGAAGTTAGTGGGGTGGGTTCATGGCCTTTTAAGAGCCAACTTCCTCTTTAATGGAGAAGCATTACAGGGGTTCATACCTCCTATGAATAATAGTGAGTATTCTGTGATTTTCTTCAAAAGTTGTCTTAATGGATCCCATTTCAATTGTACCTACTGGATGGATCACAAGGATACTTCATATTTTCAGTATTAAGAGCAAATATGTTGATGATTAACCCATGTTTGTTTCTTATCTTTGGTAATTAATTGTTGGACTGAGGTTAACACTAATTTTCAATTTGTTACAGTCAAGGAAGTCTTCATTTTCGTGGCTTTTTATATATATGCTGCATGCTCCAACAACTTATGGTTTCTATGGGTCCTCACATTGTTTATTAGTTCACAGAGCTTTTGGCATATTTGGAATCTAGTACAGAAATAAACCATTATCACAAGATGTGATGTATCTTGGGTGCAAACAGCCTTAGGGGGTTCTTATCTTAAAAATGTATTGACATTATGAAGTTGCTACTTCAGCACCATTAGGCAGACCGCTCAGATATGCAGTGCAGCATATGAAGAGTCTGGTGCTACACAGCAGAACTTGCTGTGTTCGGATTTGGTGCCTGTGAAAGTAAAATCGTCAGGCATGGTTTCTTACCACATCAACACTGTAATCCTTGTCAGCAATCTTGGTGGCTCTTTTGGGGTATTAAGGGTAATAGAGTTAGTGCGCTTACAAACTTGTGTAGCAAGAACCTCAAATGATCCTTCCCTTAGAGAAGGGACTTCTTCAATGCATTGACTGTCTGCAAGTTAGTCAGAGATGCCTCTGTCACAACTAATTTCAGTGTGGTGACTCTTCACACCTGGGAGATTTCTTTATCTTACATATGGTATATCTAACTCTGAAAGCAGGCTAAAACAGATGGTTTGATGTGACCAGTAAATGCTGGTCCAGTGAAAGCTGCACCGACTGAGATCCAGGAAGTTCGATGTCACATGTCTTCTACACCAGCAGTGTACAGATTCTCATTAGGCTTCTGGAGGAGTTTTCTGGCATCTCAGTGCCTCTGGGAGCTTTGCGCATTGTTTATGTTTCCATGTGTGTTGTACTCCAAAGTGCCAGATTTCTGGCATCTTGAAAGTTGCAACTACTTTCAGGAATAAGGTGAAGGACAGGCTTTCCCCAGTACATGGTGCTGAAAACATGTCAGGGAAGTAATGGAAGATTTGTTTGATAAGCTAGTTTTGAGTTGTTCAGACTAAAATGAAATGGAATGTTGTATTCACTTTTCTCCAGTTAAAGCTATTAGAGTGCATGATCAGATAAACACCACGTACCTAGCCATGCTGTTTCCATGGGTATCCTGTACGGTAGCTCAACCTCGGCACAGGCTCAGCTTTAAAATTATTTCCATTGGCAGTTTATTGTGCAACTGAATGATTCTACAGTAGCAGCTAAGGTGCACATACGTTTCCCAGTCTGCCAGCTGGACTGCGGGTGTGGTAATGTCTGAAGGGTGCCAGAAATATTAAGCCATTGAAACTATTTCTGCTGTGCACATCTTCCTGTAGTATAAGAGAATTCCTCTGGATATAACTGGGTACATAGGAGTCAAAGGAGATTGTAAATTTTGAAAATGAAATTAAACCTGATTGTAGTATTTGATGATTAAGAGTTGAAAATACTGGTATGCCTGAAGGCCTGGTCTTAGGCTGCTACTTCTGGGGCTTATGTTTTTTTTCATAATGCAGAGCAAAGGTGAGCATCTTCCTGTTTGTGTAGCAAAACAGCCAATTCTTAAGACAAGAGATTTGGCTACTCATGAGGTCGATTTAGGAAAGGATCCATGTTTTCTCTATGAAAAATAACAAAAAAAATATTCCTCCATTATTGTTAAAACATTCTTTGTTAATTTTTGAAACTTCCTAGTTTTTTTGAAGCAAATATTTGATGACACCTCTTTTTTCTTTTCTTCTTTTTTTTTTTTATTGTCCCTTAGCAGCAAGTTAACACCTGGCAGTGTGGTTGGATGTGGCTTTATAAACTTATGAACTGGCCTCTAGTTCTGAATGTGTGTAAGGGGAAAGATTAAAAGATTTTAATTCTTATTTTAAAAGAAGCTGGAGCAGATATAGTCTTCATTTCCTTCCTTGCAGTGATCAATTGTAAAGCAGAAACCTTCTTACTTAAAAATTATCTGTTAGCTTGATTATTTCACTTAAGCACTGTTGAGCATATGTGTAGCAGTCAGGTAATTTCAGTCCCCAGCACCCTGAAATCTTAAGGTGAATATGTAAATTAAATACAGAATTTCATTTTTTCTTAGGTTAGGGATAGGCTAGACAGATTTAACACCCATAAATCCATTGGCCTTTATGGGATGCACCCATGGGTGCTAAAGGTGTTGGCAGATGTTGTCACTCTGCCGCTCTCCATCATCTTTGAAAAATTATGGAGAATGGGAGAGATGCCCAGTGGTTGGAGGAAGGCCACTGTTACTTCCATCTTCAAAAAGGGCAAGAAGGAGGATGTGGGAAACTACCAGTGTGTCAGCCTCACCTCCATCCCTGGAAAGGTGATGGAGCAGGTCATTCTGGAGGTCGTCACCAAACACATAGAAGAGACGAAGGTCATCAGGATTAGTCAGCATGTATTCACCAAGGGTAAATCTTGTGTGATCAATCTGATCGCTTTCTGTGATGACATGGCAGGATGGGTCGGTGAGGAGAGAGCACCGGATGTTATCTACCTTGACTTCAGCAAGGCTTTTGATACTGTCTCCCTATATAACATCCTTTTGGATAAGCTTAGGAAATGTAGGCTAGGTGAATGGACAGTGAGGTAGATTGAAAACTAGGTGAATGGACAGTGATCAAAAACTGGCTGAATGGCAGAGCTCAGAGGGTCATGATCTGCAGAGTAGAATCCAGTTTGAGGCCTTCAGTCAGTGGTGTTCCCCAACGATCAATGCTGCATCCAGTCTTATTCAGCTTGTTTATCAGTTACCTGGGTGAAGGGCTTGAGTGTACCCTCAGCAAGTTTGCTGGTGATGGGAAACTGGGGGAGTGGCTGATACACCAGGAGGCTGCACTGCCATTCAGTGGGACCTTGATAGGCTGGGAAATTGGGCGGAGAGAATCCTAATGAGGTTCAACAAGGACAAGTGTGGGGTACTTCCTCTGGGGAGGAAGCACCCCAAGTACTAGTACAGGTTGGAGTCTGACCTACTGGAGAGCAGTTCAGCTGAGAGGGATCTGAGAGTACCAGTGGATGACAAGGTGACTATGAGCCAGGAGCGCAAATAATATCCTGGGGTGCACTGGGAGGAGTGTAGCCAGCACATCAAGCTAGGTGATCTTACCCCTCTGCTGACCCTGGTGAGTGAGGTTATCCTCCCTGGTATTGGTCTGACATCTGACTCCCTGTCATCTGAAGTACTGTGTCCAGTTCTGGCCTCCTCAGTACAAGAAAGACAAGGAGCTATTGAAGAGGGTCCAGCAGAGGGCCTAAAGGATGATCAGGGGTCTGGAGCATCTCCTCTTATGAAGAGAGGCTGTGGGAGCTGGGCCTGTTAAGTCTAGAGAAGACTGAGAGAGGATCTTATTAATGCGTATAAATATCTCAGAGGATGGTGCCAGACTCTTTTCAGTGGTGCCCAGTGACAGGTCGAGGAGCAGTGGCTATAAACTAAAACACAAGAAGTTTCACCTCGACATGAGGAAGAACTGCTTTATGTTGGCAGAGCCGTGGAACAGGCTGCCCAGGGAGGTTGTGGGGTCTCCCTCTCTAGAGACATCCAAAACCCACCTGGATGCGTTCCTGTGTAACCTGCTGTAGGTGGCCCTACCTTGGCAGGGGGGTTGGGCTGGATGATCTCCAGAGGGCCGTTCCAACCTGAGCAGCTCTGTGATTCTTGGGAGTACTATTGCTTGTGCACCTTCCTTTTGTGTTCTGATAGCTGTATGCCCCACTACTTGTCCTGATGTTTAGAGTATAATTGGAAAATACTTACCTACAATGAGCAGAATGGAGCTAAACTTTGTTGGCAGTAATCATAGATCTCTTGCTCATGTTGTCCACGTACACAGTGAAGCTGGAGCACTTCAGTTGGTGGCTAAGCTGGCAGGAATCCTTCCAGGCATTTACAGAGAAGTCATGCTGCTTTTAAAGCTGAAAGGTATCTGTGCTGAAAACTGCACAGGAGTTTAGTGATATGTATCAATAAGCTAAGGGACAAAAAAGGCATTCATTAAAAGGGAGTATGAAGAAGAAGCATAAACGTGGTGGAAATTAAAAAAATAGGTGTTTGGGTTTGGGAGGGTTTTTTTGTGACTATTTGCTTACCAAAGCCTAATAAATAATATATAATGAAATTATTTGTGACTAGTGAAAAAATATTAGTAACTTCTGCTGTTTATATCTTCAGAGGGTAACTCTTAAATGTATTTTTGAAGTATTAAGATGTTGTTCTAATAAATTTGCTCAATAAAAGTACTTATTAATGATGAAATCTATCCATCTTACAATAATTTTATTTTTGTACTATAAAACCTATGTTCATTTTTTCATTTTTCAAGATCCTGTGTAATCAGAAACTAAAAATAGATGTATTTTAAACATAATAGGCACACACAAACTGGTTTTTGGTTCATTTTTTAAGAAACTGTTGATGCTGTGAAGAGATGTAAAATGCAACAATGTTACAAGTTTTTTCGAACCCTGTCATATTGTATTTTAGGCTTTACTGAAATGCTTGTGCATAGCAACTTTGCCACTGACATTTCAGTAGGAAGAAGGATGCAGTTTGAATACCTTTGTGCGCTTGGGTACTGCCTTACTGTGTGTTGACTGGTTGGGAGGATGTGCGGTTTTTAAGTTCATGAACAAATTTGAGTGCTGTCACATACGAAGTATTTGCATTACTGTGTATTGACTGATTGGGAGGATGTGTGGTTTTTAAGTTCATGCGCAAATTTGATTGCTGTCATGTACAAAGTATTTGCATTCCTTTAGCATCAGTTATCCAGGTGTAGCTTCTTAGATGTGACAAAGTATGTTTTTGCTTTTGAAGAGTGGCTTTTGAATTCTTGTTACTTTAAAAAGTGATGTCATACAAAGTATTTTCATGGTGGAAGCTGTATGGAGTTGATGTCCAAATTTTGATTGATAGCTGCACAAATATTAATATTTGCGATTGTGCTATTAGATACAAAGGCTTATGAAGATCTGATGAAAGTTACTATATTTGAGAAGACTCTGAGGAAGTCCAGTAATGACAGAATGCTCTTTGCATAAATTCTTTCCACTTGTTAAGTCTTGTAAGTCTTGAAAATTTGTCTGAGTTAACTCGTTGTTTTGGGCAAGATTTCATAGATTTGTATGTGTGCCTCCTGTAGAAAGCTCCTGTTGTGCAATTTTCCTCTCTTCTCTTTCTCTACCAAAATGATGATACATCTTTAAGATACCACATAAAATGTTTTATTACTGGATCTTGTGATAGGCAGCAATGTTCTTAGTGTTTCTGTTGAACCATTTGTTCACTTCTTAACACCTTTCATTGTAAATATTTAGAAGTGTATCAGCTGAACTTCTGAAAGTAGTGAAACTTCCAACTAGGACAGAGGACAAGGCACTTCAAGTTCTGCAAATGCTGTCTTCTGTAATTCACTCTTTAGATAAAGGTAACTTCATCAGTAAAGAATAGTTGGAAAATATTTCAGAACACTATAGTTCACTGCTGATTCTGTCTGTAGGTTGCATCTAGTGACCATCTGCCCAGAAGGCAGGGGCTATTGGGTGTTCCTGTATTTCCATAATATGCAACTCTTTGCTTTGAGCTCCAAGAAATGTTTAGAGATAATTTCTGTCTTTTTTGAATGCAACTGCTTTTCTAGAGACTTTTGGATCCCCTTTCTGTTGATGTTCAAGGATAATACATGTTTGTGTTCTGGCATTGCGAAAGCTCATTCAGATTATGATTAAAGATGATTGTTCTACTACCATAAGGGCTCAGTACCATATCCTCAGCAGCAGTCTGTTGTCATGATGAGACTAGCTGACTCAACAGTGAACAGGAAAAGCTTATTTGATCATCACTCTTATGAGTTGCATACAGTTGTTCTCAGTTACTTCCAGCAAGGTCTTTGTCTCCACTTAATCTGTTTATATCTTAGATTTTGTATTTGCTAATTTGTATGAATGACCTTAATAATATCTAGTTGTGTGAATAATTGAAAGAGGTGATAGAAATATCTTGGTATCCATAAGCACTACTGACACTTCTTGGTTTGAAAGTCTCTGATTTGAGATAAAAATAATTTTCCATAATGTGTTTTATAGTTTTATCCATAGAATCATAGATCATAGAATCATAGAATAGTTAGGGCTGGAAAGGACCTTAAGATCATCTAGTTCCAACCACCTTGCCATGGGCATGGACACCTCACACTAAACCGTGTCATCTAAGTCTCTGTCTAACATGGCCTTGAATGCCACCAGGGAGGAAGCATTCACAACTTCCTTGGGCATCCCATTCTAGTGCCTTACTGCCCTCACAGTAAAGAACGTCTTCCTTATATCCAATCTAAACTTCCCCTATTTACATTTTAACCTGTTACCCCTTGTCCTACTACAATCACTAGGACATGAGTACAGTCCCTAATGAATAGTCCCTCCCCAGCATCCCTATAGGCCCCCTTCAGATACTGGAGGGCTGTTATGAGGTCTCCACACAGCCTTCTCTTCTCCAGGCTGAACAGCCCCAACTTTCTCAGCCTAGCTTCATACAGGAGGCGCGCCAGTCCCCTGATAATCCTCGTGGCCCTCCTTTGGACTTGTTCCAACAGTTCCATGTCCTTTTCATGTTGAGGACACCAGAACTGCACACAATACTCCAAGTGAGGTCTCCTGAGAGCAGAATAGAGGGGCAGGATCACCTCCTTGGACTTTCTGGTCATGCTCCTTTTGAAGCAGCCCCGGATACGGTTGGCTTTCTGGGCTGCAAGCGCACACTGCTGGCTCATGTTTAGTTTCTCATTGACCAACACCCCCAAGTCCTTCTCCCCAGGCCTGCTCTGAATCTCTTCTCTGCCCAACCTGTAGCTGTGCCTGGGATTGCTCCAGCTGCAGTGTAGGACCTTGCACTTTCCTTGGTTGAAATTCATGAGGTTGACATTGGCCCATCTCACAAGCATGTCAAGGTCCCTCTGGATGGCATTCCTTCCCTCCAACGTATCAACCGAATCACACAGCTTGGTGTCATCAGCAAACTTGCTGAGAGTGCACTGAATCCCACTTTCCATGTTGCCAACAAATATGTTGAACAAGACTGGTCCCAACACTGATCCCTGAGGGACACCACTTGTTACTGTTTTCCAGCTGGACATTGAGCTGTTGACAACAACTCTTTGCATGCGGCCATCCAGCCAGTTCTTTATCCACTGAGTGGTCCACCTATCTAATTGATGTCTCTCCAATTTAGAAACAAGGATGTTGTGCAGGACAGTGTGGATCTAAGAGATTCCTCTCAATTTGGACTAATAATTCTTTTTAATGTGGCATAAAGTGGGATAGTTAACTGATAAATGCGTATCTTTTGTGGGTGATAAATTGGCAAATAGCATGGAGCATTCAGTTAATCACATGCAAAGTTACAGAAGACTACAGACCTCTCAGAGTTTGGATGTGGTATTTAGGTTCCTTTTTTAGATTCTTGAGCAAGAATTCTGCAAAGCAGCTGCTGGGTCAACATGAAATACTCAAAATAAAGTTGTATTGCTTTTTGTCACATCAGGTAGCTGAGGTACGTAGTTAAGTTTTGTGAAAATGAGCAGCTGTAAAGGACAGTATTGAAAATGCTATTGCCTGATTTCTTTACATTTAACTGGTAAAGTTCAGGTCCCCTTTGAAAGGTTTGCATTGTAAATACAGTTCTGTTTGCCAGATGATTTCTGAGCTGGGTGCCACTCTGTGGAAGGTGGCTGCGTGGCTGTTATGTCTGTTATCCTTTGGCTACGCTGCAAAGATCTGAGGCCAGTTCTTCACATCATTCTTATGCATCTGCCCAATGGGAACAGTTACCTTAGGAGAAGACAGACCTTTTTAAAGGCCTGAAAGTTGCTTATTGTAAGAAACAACTGTTTATGTTGGAAAACTTTGGACTATAAGGGGTCAAATGTTTTCTCTAAAGATATTATAGTTTCAGTTTCACTGTTTTACATCTGTCATGTGTGAGACTATTCCATTGCTTTCATTTCGAAAAGTCGACACCAGTAATTGCTATTTTATGGTAGTAGACTGGAGGACCACTGGAAGCAGACCAATGATTCTGCACTTACAGTGTGCTATTTTTCCTTTACTTACCACTTCAAGTGTATTGACGTTGCTGCAGGTTCTGGTGGTATAGATACAGAGTTGAACATTTGGTTATTGAACACCCTTTTAAAGGCAAATGATAAACTTAGAGGTAAGATCTATGTTGACTTCACATTAAGTGTTATAGCTGGCTTAGTAGCAAGGTAAGACTCAGTACGTGTTTGGATCAAATAGCAGCCAAATTTACACTGGTACTTATGTGCTGATTTGTGAAAGAGAAAAGAGACTGAGGCCTTTTTGAAGGAGTCTTAGCTGCTTCAGGAGTTGTTTGTGATTTGTGGTCTTCCGTTTTGCTTTGAGGTTGTTTTTTAATTTATTTATTTTTGTTGGTTTTTGGTTGGTTTTTTTTTTTTTTTTTGTTTATAAATAAAATGGTGGCTGAATATATAAATTGAACCTTGCTTCTTGATTCAGATTTAAGGCTTAGAGATATCACAATTCATTTTCACTGTAATATATTGTACTTGTGAATTGCTCTCCTGAAAGCTTCTTGGGTATTTGGTATTCGTTTAGCTGTTTCAAACTCTTACCTTTTAGCATTATATTAATCTCATGTCATAAACATCCACCAACAAATGGAGAGCTATTAGTTTTATATATCAGGAAACATAGGTAGTGCTCCAGACTGGGCCTCCAGATTATAAAGAATGCATTTCTTTTGGCTTTTGTATAATTTCGTAGGTATAATGGCTGACATCCTGCTGTGGGCAAAACAGGCTTGTCTCAGGGAATTTTTGTTAATTACTGCCAATTAACACAACCTTTTGATTATTGGGGGTGGGGAGGGGAGAGGCAATTAGATAAACCCAAAGGGAAAAGCCTTTCTTTCCCCTTCTCTAATCTTCTGCAAGCTCATCTTTTGTCATACACCCCCCCCCACCCCCCCACCCCCCCACCCCCACCCCCCCCCCCCCCCCCCCGTTCCTAGGCTAAGCTTCCTTTGTTCTCACTGCACAAAGCTCAGTCCCTCTAAATTCCTTTGGTGAGGCAACTGGAGGTGGGAGAGGTCAGGGCCATATCCAGGGTTTCTCTCTGCTGCTGTTCCTCCTCTGTACTCTTCACTGGTTTCTGCTGGATTGTCCATGGACCACAGCCCTGTGTGAGCAGAAGGACAGGGGAAGTTCGCTGACATGGATGTGCCTTGGCCCCAGTAGTTTTGGAGCCATCTGCTCTATTTCTTCATCAATATGCTTCAGCAGAAACACCATGCGCCATTTTGGGTGAAATTTTGGCACGCAGTGAGTTGTTTCCATCAGTCTGAGGCCCATCAGGGACTGGCTATGACTTGCTCAGGGCAGTTCATGGGCTCCTCCTGCACTGGTCACCCCTATACCTTTCTGACACGAAAACCCTACAGTGTACATTCAGTACACCCCAAAGTGTGGCTTAGCAAACAGTTTAAATGGCTCTTAGTGAAGAGCTATGATTGTTTTCCCCGAATGTTCAAAATCTGGTTCATTTATATAATCTATATTTTTAAGGTTTTAGGTGGGCCCTTTTTGCACCTCTGTATGCATATAACTGTTCATCTTTGTTACGTTTTGTCTTTTACATTTGTATGTAGTGATCATATGTAACCAACAATTTAGGAATTGGTTCAGAGAAAACTCCAGGAACAAACTCGCCAACAAAGTTTTAAGTTGACAAGCAGGGATTCTTTATTGTGGTGACGGGAGACACGGGGGATAGCTCCTCCTAACGTGTATCTCCCCATATTGCTACACAGGCCATCCTTATATAGTCACTGGGCATACATACATATTCATGAGGCTACACATGAATTACATCATTTTCCAGAAAGTTTCCTGCATGCATAAAAAATGTGGTGGATGTCTTTGAGAGTCGTTTCTTCCAACAATCTTCTTAACTACTGGCAGTCTTTGAAGCACCAGCCTAGTTAACATTACAGACATAGCAATCATCCTGTCCTTCTACTTACCAGGTAGTTTAACTGCTCCCGTCCTGGACATCTGCTAGTTCTGAATACTCCCCAGTAGATGTCTACACCAGCTTAATGGGTTCATTAACACCACAAACATAGCAATCATCCTGTCCTTCTACTAATCAATTAGTTTAACTGCTCCCATCCTGGACATCTGCTAGTCCCAGATACTCCCCATCCCCAGGTCCTGTTTTTCTATTGTTTTTCTTACAATTTTTTTAATAAGGTCATAAGGACCTAAAACTATGTCAACTACCTTCAAGCAGTTATTTTCATTACAAAGCCATCAAACTTCAGCCCTTCTTTTGATGCAGCCCAGGATACGGTTGGCTTTCTGGGCTGCGAGCGCACACTGCTGGCTCATTTTCATTTTCTCATCGACCAACGCTCCCAAGTCCTTCTCCACAGGGCTCCTCTGAATCTCTTCTCTGCCCAACCTGGAGCTGTGCCTGGGATTGCTCCAGCTGCGGTGTAGGACCTTGCACTTGGCATGGTTCAACTTCGTAAGGTTGGTATCAGCCCACCTCACAAGCATGTCAAGGTCTGCCTGGATGGCATTCCTTCCCTCCAACGTATCAACTGAACCACACATCTTGGTGTCATCGGCAAACTTGGTGAGGGAGTACTGAATCCCACTGTCCACATCGCTGATAAGGATGTTGAACAAGACCAGTACCAATATCCATCCCTGAGGGATGCCACTTGTTGCTGGTCTCCATGTGAACATTGAGCTGTTGTCTACAACAGTGTGCACGCAGCTATCCAGCCGGTTCTTCATCCAGGTGGTGGTCTATCCATCAAATACTTGTCTCTCCAATTTAGAGACAGGGATGTTGTGGAACATGACATGACAGTGGTATTTTCAAATTGAGAAATTTTCTAAGCTTTCCAAAGTTTACAAAGGATTCAGCCTCTTAAATTCAGACATAGACAAGAAAAAGAGTTTATCTACCATTAGGACTACCATATTTGGTCCGTGAATGTACTCAATAACTTATCTCTAAATGACATGGAATGGACCTGCTGCCTGTAGATACCATAATGCTGAGCTCACCAAGGGAAAGGCAGATGCAGGTCTATCTGCGAGGCTGTTGCAGTTGGCTTAGTTAAGGCTCACTCCTGGAATCCAGGAGAGAGCTGGAAGGATGAGGCTGCCCCTGGCTCAGTTAACAAGCTGCAGTCTTGTGCAGGCAGTTTGTGTGCAGGCATCCTAACCAACTTCTTTCTGCCTTTAAAGTAAATGCTGCACTGTACATAAGGTTTTGAGAGCAGAAGAGCTTTCTTGGTGGTAGAGAAAACAGAGAAGCTGTAATTATACCTGGAGGGAAAAGATGCTTATCTGTGCTTTCAAAAGTCAACTCCCCAGTTATTCTGTATTAACTGTTAAACTTGAATGGCGCAGTAGGAGGTTTGAATCATAGAATCAGAGAATAGTTAGGGTTGAAAAGGACCTTAAGATCATCTAGTTCCAACCCCCCTGCCATGGGCAGGGACACCTCACACTAAACCATGCCACCCAAGGCTCTGTCCAACCTGGCCTTGAACAACGCCAGCAATGGAACATTCACAACTTCCCTGGGCAACCCATTCCAGTGCCTCTCCACCCTTACAGTAAAGAATTTCTTTCTCATATCCAATCTAAACTTCCCCTCTTTAAGTTTGAACCCGTTACCCCTTGTCCTACCACTACAGTCCCTCAGGAAGAGTCCCTCCCCAGCATCCTCACAGCCCACCTTCAGATATTGGAAGGCTGCTAGGAGGTCTCCACACAGCCTTCTCTTCTCCAGGCTGAACAGCCCCAACTTTCTCAGCCTTTCTTCATACAGGAAGTGCTCCAGTCCCCTGGTCATCCCGGTGGCCCTCCTCTGGACTTGTTCCAACAGTTCCATGTCCTTTTTATGTTGAGGACACCAGAACTGCGCACAATACTCCAGGTGAGGTCTCAGGAGAGCAGAGTCGAGGGGCAGGATCACCTCCCTCGACATGCTGGTCCTGCTCCTTTTGATGCAGCCCCGGATACGGTTGGCTTTCTGGGCTGCAAGCGCACACTGCTGGCTCATGTTTAGTTTCTCATTGACCAACACCCCCAAGTCCTTCTCCGCAGGGCTGCTCTGAATCTCTTCTCTGCCTGGCCTGTAGGTGTGCCTGAGATTGCTCCAGCCGCAGTGTAGGACCTTGCACTTGATACAGTTAAACTTCATCGGGTTGGCATCAGCCCACCTCACAAGCGTGTCAAGGTCCCTCTGGATGGCATTCCTTCCCTCCAACGTATCAACCGAACCACGCAGCTTGGTGTCATCAGCAAACTTGCTGAGGGTGCACTCAATCCCACTGTCCATGTCACCGACAAAGATGTTGAACAAGACCAGTCCCAACACCAGTCCCTGAGGGACACCACTCGTTACTGGTCTCCAGCTGGACATTGAGCCATTACCACAACTCTTTGCATGCGGCCAGCCAGCCAGTTCTTTATCCACCGAGTGGTCCACCTATCTAATTGATGTCTCTCCAACTTAGAGACAAGGATGTTGTGTGAGACAGTGTAGAACGGTTTGCACAAGTCCAGGTAGATGACATCAACTGCTCTACCCCTGTCCATCAGTTCCATAGTCCCATCATAGAAGGCCACCAAATTGGTCGGGCAGGATTTCCCCTTAGTGAAGCCATGCTGGCTGTCACCAAGCACCTTTTTGCTTTTCATGTGCCTTAGCTTGCCTTCCAGGAGAATGTGCTCCAAGATTTTGCCAGGCACAGATGTGAGACTGACTGCTCTGTAGTTCCCCGGATCATCCATTTTCCCCTTCTTGAAAATGGGGGTTATATTTCCCTTTTTCCAGTCATCGGGAGCTTCACCTGACTGCCATGATTTTTCAAATATGATGGACAGTGGCTTAGCAACTTCATTTGCCAGCTCCTTCAGGACCTGCAGATGGATTTCATCAGGTCCCATGGACTTGTGTATGTTCAGGTTCTTAAGATGGTCTCGAACCAGATTCTCTCCTACAGTGGGCCTAAGGTCTTCATTCTCACAGTCCCTGCGTCTGCTTTCCAAGACTTGGGTGGTATGGTCAGAGCGTTTGCCAGTGAAGACTGAGGCAAAGAAGTCATGAAGAACCTCAGCCTTCTCCAAATCCAGGGTAGCCAGTTCTCCTGATAGCTTCCGGAGGGGGCCCACATTGTCCCTAGTCTGTCTTTTATTTGCAGTGTACCTGTTATCTTTTACAACCCTAGCCAAGTTTAATTCTAAGTGGGCCTTAGCTTTCCTAATCTGGTCCCTAGCTTCCCTGACAGCATCCCTGTATTCTTCCCAGGCTGCCTGTCCTTGCTTCCACCTTTTATAAGCCTCTTTTTTCCTTCGAATTTTCCACAGCAGCTGCTTATCCATCCAAGGAGGTCTCCTGGCCTTCCTGCTGTACTTCCTTCTATTTGGTTAGACTTCCTTCTAGGTTAGGTCTATAGTATCAAGATTTTTTGCTGCTTATTTTCCTTGCTCTGAGTATTCATTTATTTTTTTCCTGCACGGGTTTGTGATGTAGAAATGCGTGTAACGTGAAAGGCTAAGGTGAAGAGATCTGACCATAGAAGAGTTAAAAAGTAATAATTACTCCAGACCTCTAATCTTGGCCATCAATCTCTAATGTCATCTTCATTTGTTTCACTTGTACCTGGTGCTGTGAGGAACTTAACAATTTTGCTGATGGATACTAACTGTATCTTTAACATAGTTGCAACTAGGGAGAAGGGAACTGAAAGAATGGAAGTAGGCTTCTAACAAAAGCTTAAGAGGTGTTTTAAAAATAATTTTGTGAGTCTGAATACAAGGGATGAAAAGAAAAGAGGTATGGGAAATGATGAGGGCAAGCTGCTATGGGAATGCAAGAGCTTCAGGGAAGAATCTGACTGAATATGCAGAAAGCACCTGTAGGAGTCATGACTGCAGGACTGACCGGGTTGTTGGAGTAAGACAGGACTTGAGTTGACTTTTACTTGAGTTTCAAAGATCTGGAAAGGCAGGAGAAAATACAGGTATTTATTTTATCATTTTGAGAAAGAGATTAGTGAGGATGGATGTAGAGGCATCTGAATATATGTAGAGAGCAGGACAGAAAGTCCAGAGCTACAGAAATGTGTTCAAAAGTTGGAGGCAGCAATGCAGCCACGATCATTTAGGTTCAGAAGAATACACTTCAGTGGTTTAATGGTAAAGAATTTTCTAAAACTAATTTCAATTATTTTTTCTTTTTTCTTTTTTTTTCCTTTTTTTTTTTTTTTTTTTAGTTTGTTAGTATATGATATACTTGAAGAGCAGAAACATTAGTATGTATCCAATATTGAGAAATATTTGATTGGTTTAATGTCTCATAGGGGTGCAGTTAAAGATGGAACACCCTCTAGATCATGACTATTGCTGTTGTAGTTGCATAGTCTGTGATAGAGTTGTTCAGTCTTGTTTCTCAGCCTTCAAGGTGATTGCCCATAAGACAGTTCCTCCTGCTCAAAATTTCTGTTGCTCATTAGAACATATCTTAGGCAGGTAAAAATCCAAACTACTTGAGTACAGACAGTTTTGGCCAAGTTGAGAAAGCAAATGAAGTTGAGTTCTGGAATTAAACTATGTTGTATGTTAATATGGGAAAGATGTTTGGTCACTTCCCAGTAGTTTGTGGCAAAGACCGCTAGTTTACTTTGTGGGTTCTGTTTATTTATCTGAATATTTTATGGAGTCCTTAGTTATCATAACTGAATAACCTGCAAATTTTGTAGGCATTTGGCATAGCTGATGATGAAAACTTTGTTATCACCACAACAAGCAGGAAGGAAGTTACAGAAGACAACTTCAGTAAGTATCTGAGATAGGAAAATAAATACAGCTATTTCATCTATTCATTGCAAAGACTGCATGATGATTGTTTATACTCTGTGACATGCAATAATTAACTGGAAGCATAAATCCTATAGTAGTTTGCCACGAATTGTTACAAAATTGAGTTTCACAAGCAAGTTTTTAACAACTACTCATTAGTGTGATGACGGTTACACAAGGTGATCTTCAATCTTTTGTCACAAGTTCTGTAAATGGTAGGAACAAATGTCATGTAAATAGCTATTGCCTGGGAAAGGCTTGCATTAGTAAGCTTGTAAAAGTGAAAGGATTTTAAATTACGTGCTGTTGCTAGGATGCTGAGCAGTCAATGCTTAAGAAAGTACAGAGAACACCTGTGGCTAAACCAGTACTAGTTCTGAGAGAAGTTACCTGGTGCAGTGCCCTTCAATGTACTTTGTATTTCATCTTCTCTGCAGGCGAACTTGTTGAAGATGGAATTACTTTATATTTGCTACAGTCAGTTGATCAAATGCTGCTTTCAGCAACCAAGGAGCGAATTGACTTCCTGCCCCACTACGATACCCTTGTCAAAAGTGGCATGTATGAGTACTATGCCAGTGAAGGGCAAAATCCTTTGCGTAAGTACTTGCAAAAATAATCTTGTATAAATTATGTTTATATGTTGTATTACCCAAAAATTTTGTATTCAGGTCAAATCAGCCTTCCACGGATGAAAATACTGCCTTTTACAATGTGGCTTGAATGTAAACTATAGCAGCATCTTTGATAGGTTTGTGTTCCAGAAGTATTGGAACAGGAGGAAAATAACTGAAACAGGAGGAGAAAACATTTTGATTATGTCTGTCAATGTCTGTGAGCCTAGATAACAAAGTTTCTTGACAACTTGCTCTAGTTTTGAAGTATTTGAAACTTTTGTTTGGGTCCATCTGGCAGTATCATCAACACAGATTTTCTGTTTTCTCTCCCTGCAAACTCCTGCCCAAAAGCCTGAAGCATATTTATTTATGAGACAGAAAAATGATTTAAATATAATATGTCAGTGTTGCCTTTCGAAGTCTGTTGATTTTTTTAGTAGTAAAGCAAACTTTACTACTACTCAGGGAAAAGTAAATTTTCTTACATTTTCCTTTGTCATGTTACTGCTAAAGCAGCTTTGCTAGGGTGCTTTAAATCATCATTCTCTCTAAAAGAGAGTGAACAAGCTTCAGGTGTTTGTGAGAAACTTTTCATACACATTTAAGTCAATTCTTGGTCTTATCTGTGCTCTGTAATAGTTGCCATAGGGAAAAGGATGATTCCTGCTCCGAGTGTACTGCATGTGTTCATATGGCCACCGCAAAAACCTTTAAAATGTTCCAAAAGTTCTGGTGCTACTTCTTGTCATAACTCTTCAATTGCAAAGACACTGCAGTGATCGAGATTATGAACAGAATAACCTCTAGATCTACTTCTGTAATGACATTACTGGCATATTTTTAACTTGTGTGCTACTAAATCTCACTCTTTGAGACCCTAGTATAGTAATTGTGAAATTCTGCAACACATCCATAATTCACATTTGCAGAACAGCTATATTAGACTGTCTACTTTTGTTTATTATGTACTAGAATTGACTTGTTAGAGTAAATAGCATTTTTTGAGCATGTGTAGGTGCACTGCAGTTGATGCTCCTTTTTTAGAACATCTCTTCAGGACATGCCTAACCGATTTCAGGTGTTGATGAAGGTTCACTGTTCTTTGGTATGGAATAGTAGGGATAGATGACATAACTGTTGCTCAACTCTTGTTGTTAGCAGTGAAGAAGTTTGCAAAGGAACTGAGAACTATTTTTATACTTCAAAAACAACTTGAGGGAAAATGCCAAATGTTTCAGTGTTGCTGTATGATACTAATGCGCAAGGGATGACCAGTGTAATTTGCGCTGTAGCATTCTGAAGAACGTTGCAAATAAAACTTTATCAGAGACTGAATGGAAATATCTGTTCACTAGAGCTGATCAATTGGAGTGAATTACTCCAAACTTGATGTGTTTTTCCAGATTGATGCCATTGTCCTAACTTAAATGCAGTTTTTCACTAAAGTAGTCCTAACTTTACTTAGATAACGGCTCCAAGTATTTTTAATGTTTAGAAACACAAACTTGTGTGAGTAGTGTGGCTGGCTATTTCTGGTGTGTATTGCCATGTAACTGATAAAATTTTGGTTGTTTGTTTTTGTTCAACCATTTTTACAGTTTTCTTTGTGTTCTTTTAGTAAACAAATAACTTTGTAATTTGGAAGTTGTACAACGTATCCATTTAGTTTTTTTCAATGAGTTCATTCTTCCTCTATATTTTTACAAGTCAAAGTCAGTTTTTTACATGCTTGACACTTTCGTATGAATCAAATTCATTTCTAATCATGGAAAAGAAGTTTGTCTTGTGATAAGGAGCCTGTTAGTTCATCACTGTTCATAGGTACTTCCCATAAATGTGTTCGTACATCAACAAGTTCAATGATGAAACAAATCATAACGGTATATGTACACGTTGTTTGGTTTGGTTGTTTCTTCCTTTTTTAAGTCAAGATGTGATACAATTTTGATGGTTCTGTTAGTGCCTAGCTCTTGTCTGTATTTTAGGAATTGCTCAGAAGAAACTAAGAAACTACTCTGTGTGTGCCTGTTTTCTGAATGCTGTCTTTTGGGAACAAGGTTTTCATGGGATTATTTTTCTTCAATTTTTTTAGCATTTGCCCTTGCTGAGTTGATTGACAATTCTCTGTCAGCTACATCCCGAAATACTGGTATTCGGAGCATACAGATAAAATTGGTAAGATAGAAATATGCTACTTTCTTCAGGTATAGTTTGCATTATCTTTTTTTTCTGGTGCTCCTTTTTTTTTTGTTTATTATTTCTTTTCCCCCCAAAAACAGTTATTTGATGAATCCCAAGGAAAATCAGCTGTTGCTGTGATTGATAATGGAAGAGGAATGACTTCTAAACAGCTTAACAACTGGGCTGTGTATAGGTTGTCAAAGTTTACAAGACAAGGTGACTTCGAAAGGTTAGAAAGTTTTGATCATTTTTATTAACAACTAGCAAACTCTGTGAAGGTTCACAGAATATAATTTTTAACATCTCTTTAACAACAGCTAAAATCTGTCATTCTGTGATTACAAATAAACAGACGCCTACTTTTTGTAGGTAGGAAATAGAGAAGCTTCATAACACAAAATTGCTCTTATGATACTGTGAGAATGTTGGGTTTTTATTCTTGTGGCTTTTTCTACGCTGTCTTTGACTTGCCTACGTGAGCTTACACATATTTTATGTTCTGCAGAGGTTTTTTGTAGCGTCTTCATTTATTACCTGAAAGCCTTTTAGTAGTTCATTAAGTAATGCATTTAATGTCTGTTATGCTACTAGATTAATGGATACAGAGATTTTGTTTAGGGTTCTTTTGTTCATTTGGGGTTGTTTTTTTGTGGTTTTTGTTTTGTTTTGTATCTTAGTTGTGTATCATTTAATGTGATGTTATACCTGAAGATGACTGTAATTTTTGATGTAGCTCTTCTGAAATGGTCTGCATTTAAAGAAGAAAGTGGAGGTTTATGGTGGGTTTTACTACCTAGACAAATTCATTTTACAGTTTTGAATCTGTTCTCAGAGATCTTCCATCTGCACAGCCCGATTTAACCTTAGTGTACAAAATTACAGAAAAGCAGTTCTGTACAGTTCTTGAGCTTTAGTCACTGTTTTAAATACTTTAAATCTAGGACAGTCAATGTCAAGATGAGGATCACAGCCTATATACATATGCATGTAACTAGTTTGTGAGAAACTAGAGTAAAAAGTAATGGGGCAATGGAAAATGGTAATATAGCTGAGGAGGGGCTTTTTGCATTGGAAGCATCCTCAAACAGAATCACTAATAGCTATCAAACAACTGGAGATAATGGCATAAGAAGTGATCCTGGGTCATCTAGTCATTTGTAAAAGAATTCAGAGCTTTTTTAAATTGTTGTAGGTGAATTTAGTAACAATAAAAATGCATAGTATTTTCAAGCTACAGGTTTAAATGGTGGGTTGATAACATTAGTGGGAGCATAGCTGTAAATTATACCGGGATACCATCTACAACTTGTTTTCATTTGGTACTGCTATGCTTTAAAAGCAGATGTTTGTCCTGCTGTTTGCTTAAACTAGGTAAGACTGTTTGTCTCTCAAAGCTGATTTAGTAAACATGGAATTTAATTGCTGATGGCATATGTAGTCTTTCCAGTAATGGTTGGCATTATTTCCCATTTTGGCTCAAAAGTATTTCTGTGAAAGGATGACATCGGAAAGATGAGCTTTCTGTTTTGTAAACCATTTTCTTTTGCAGCAGTTTTGCATTATCTTGCCATGGTCAAAGGGAAAGCATTGAGGGATTTGCCTTTTTACCTTCTACCATTAAAACTGTGCATAATTACTGTACTTGTCACACGGACCTGTTGACTGTGTCCCTGCTGCAGAGTTGTCACTGGAAAACAGTTTTCATAGTAGTAGTTTCTTTTTCTATCAGATTCTACATGCCAGATACTTTCCTCTCTTTCATCTGAACTTCAGTGTAAAAAGAGTGTACATGGATAGTAATAAGCAAAAGAGTCAGATGAAAAAATTGAACTTGTATGACTCAGTAAGATCTGGTTTTCTCGAAGGACAGAAGTGTCTCATAAGATAACTTGGGGAAAGAGTTTCTCAGTCACCATCCTTTTAAAAAGAACACATCAAGAATTTTAGACACATATATTTAAGTGTTGCAATTATAATAGGCCTAACATGAAGGATTTTTTCAGTGTGACTATAAGAAGAAATTAATACAAGCTGTTTAGATCAGAAGCTTTTTTTTTAGTTACTTTTGTTTTGAGAAAATGTATTAAAAGCACTTTTACTCTCAGTGATCATTCAGGTTATGTGCGCCCTTTGCCAGTGCCTCGTAGTTTGAATAGTGACATCTCATATTTTGGAGTTGGAGGCAAACAAGCAGTGTTCTTCGTTGGACAGTCTGCCAGAGTAAGTAAATGTCAATCTTTATTTTAGAACATTTTTACATGATCGTACTATCCTATCTTTTAATCACAGACTTAAACTATTTTTTGTTAATTTTAAATCTTATTTTGATTTTAAATACTGTTTCTTTAATACAATCAGATGATAAGCAAACCTGCAGAGTCTCAGGATGTTCATGAACTTGTCCTTTCTAAAGAGGATTTTGAAAAGAAGGAGAAAAACAAAGAAGCAATATATAGCGGATACATTCAAAACAGAAAGGTAAATAGCTTTCCTACTTTCTCTTTTTTAATTGATAGCATTTCCCAGGTTAACATGGTTTCACTTTGTGATATTCTTGTGCTACCTGTCTAGGGATATCTTTGTCTTACTGAATCATTTACAAATGTAAAGTACAAAAGGAAGCAATGGGAAACTTGAATAAACTATATCATAAGGCTTTATTTGTATGTGATTCTTTTTTCTCTTTTCAGTTTGAAGGACAGAAATTCCATATAACTTGATGTATCAGGTTAAGAAAAATATTTTAAAATACATTTCTAGCAACAGCAGCTGTTTTTTCATGTATGAAACCTAAAGAAAAATGTCTGTTCTGTGAATTAGTAAAGAATAAATTAGAGAAACAAACTGTGCTTATGTAGAAGAACTAACTGGCATATTGGAGAAAGTCCAGCCAGATCAACAAAACCCAGTGGTTTCACAAATCTTCACTAATTTTGTAAAAGAAATGAACTGTTTAGTTTAAATGAAAATGAACAGTCCTGATGGTTTTCATGAAGAATAAAAGGTTAAGTGAAAAGCTGTAAGACAAAGAAGAAGACTGAGAAGAACTGTCCTTTGGACATTTTTGAGCAAGGAGATAAAGGCAAAGATATAGCAAAAAGTGCAGATGGGAACGTGAGTGGGTGCTGTGTATGATGCGGTAATCAGACCTTGGTTGTAGGCCATATCTTGTGGGTAATACCAGTTTTTTTGGCTTTTTGTATTGGTGAGAAAGGAACAGGTGGTAAAAAGGTTTTTATCATGCTAATCTTGGGTCAGTGACTTGTGACAAATAGTGAATCATCAGAAATATATGAGTTTTATTTTTAATAATAATAGAGATGGGAAGGTAGAGGTGGTAGGGAAGGTAATGGAGATGGGAATAGAGATGGTAGAGAAGGTAATAGAGATGGGGATAAGAGATGGTAGAGATGGAAATAGAAATGGTAGAGAAGGTAAATAGAGATGGTAGAGAAGGTAATAGAGATGAGAAGGTAGAGTCACAGAAGTAGAAACTGAAAATAAAAGCAGACAAAATATGGGGTTTTATGTAGAGGGCACGAATGCTTTCCCTCCCCATTTGGTATTATAAAGGGAGGATGGGAGATAGAAAAGTAGAAAATAAGCTAATACATTAGCCAGAGGAAATTACCTGAATAAGGTGTACAGCTCTACGAAAGAATTCAAGGAAGTGATACAATCAACTGTTTGAAAAGATGTGGTAATAATATAAAATGAAAGTTAAGGTGACACAGTTTAAAAGAGCCAAACAATTCCAAGTAAAGTTCCATTAGAGGTAAAAAATAACTTGTAAATATCCAGGAGGGAAGAGATGATGTGAAGCACTCAAGTAATAAAATTGAAGTGGAGATAACGAATCGACAACTTGAGTCTAGGAAATTTTTACAAATCATGGAAATAGCCAGGCCATATCAATATGAAATTAAATGTATGAATTTGTCTCTTTATTGTATTGAAAAATGGCCTGCTGTGCACATGGGTATCACACGATGCCACATTAAATGTGATTAAATACATTTCTAGACTGAGCACTTCAAATGCTGTGATGAAAGTGACTTGAAAATGTCTTGATCAGGGGTGTCACATTCTTTGTTGATTTTAATTTGTAAGCTTTTATTTTAAGCATTAATCCTTGTAATACTTGGCATCATGTGTTCTGTCTTATTTTCCTGTTGTGGGTTTTTTTAATCCCTTTCAAAGCTGGTGGAAATTCAGAAATTCAGTTTACATTCCTGCTCTTATTTTACTTTTTTGTAGCCATCTGACTCTACTCATATCACAAGTGATGATGAAAGATTTCTTCACAATCTAATATCAGAAGAAAGGGATAAAGAGAGTTTCACAGCAGTTATCATTACAGGTGTACAGCCAGATCACATGCAGTACTTGAAAAACTACTTTCATCTTTGGACAAGGCAGCTGGCGTAAGTTGGTGATTTTAAAGATTTGATTTAAAAGTGGACTGCTAACAAAGTCAGATAATGATGAAGTACTTCTTTTTCGTATTTGGCCGTTGGATTTATTCCTGTTAAGGCTCTTGATATATATTTTTTGATGCCACAATTAGTCTTTCTAGCTAACTGATCTTACAGAAACCGAATGGGGGCCCCCCATCTAAGCAGACATCAGTTTCAATGTCACATCGTTGTTGTTATAATCATATCCAATTGAATAATTCTATTAATGTAAAAATTACGTCTCTGATTATTAATAATGTGATAAGTTACTTTTCTGATAGCTGCACTCCTAACCTGGATATCTAGTTTTGTTTGTATTTACAGGGTTTGGGTTGGTTTTAGTTTTGTTTTTAAGCAAAAACAACTAAAAAGCTGCTACTTCATCCCAGTTTAAGAGGGAGAACAATATATGATTCTGTCCACTAAATACTAAAGTAGTATCATCAGTGGGCTTGCAGAGCCTGGAGATACCTGTGGTATCTGTGAATTGTGTGGGATTATCTGTTAAGATCATCTGTGAATGTAAACTGAACTATGAAGTCACAGCCTAATGTTAAAATCTGGCAAACCATAGACCTTTATTTTCAAGGTCTAATTTTACTTTGCTGTTACCTGCAATCTAGTAATAATAGATAATCTGAGGATTAATGTAAGGATTAGATAATACCTTATCATATGAAAAATAATTCAGTGTTACATATAAGAACTTGTGGCTGAAACCCTTTTAATGAAAATATAGGGGTATGTCTGCATTGGTTGATAACTTGGGTCCCTTAAGTCTTAGTTATCTATGATACCTTAGATAACACATACCTAAGAAGGTGGTGAACACCCTCTATGTTATATATGTTATTTCATTCCAGCGATCTCTTGAAGAGAAAGAAATGGCTCTATTTCAGATGAAACACAGATGCAATTATACAAGTATATGCCTCATAGTTAATACAGTAAAACCAATCAGGTTTAGCTTCCCAGTGATACAGTCCCACATCACTATTTCAGTGTAATGGCCTTTTTCTCTTCAAACACCTCCACATACCTTTCTGCCACACCTTGTGCCATGCATGCATACGAGTTTCATTCTGCTTTAATGGCCAACAGCACAGCCCTCATGTTGTTTCATGTATGCTTTGAAGGGGAGGGAAGGGAGATGAACCCCCAAAGTAATTACGTTTTAAGGTCATGAGAGCACCATTTGAAGTCTGGAGGAAATGCAGACAAAACGCTAAGCAGTTTGAACATACCAGTCTTCTCTGCTCTGAAGTCCTGTGGCAATGAGACCACGAGGAGCTTTTGTCTGGGAACCAAGATTTCTCCTTGGGGTGCCTTCCGTGCACTTCTGGATGTTAGAAGCAAAGCAATTATAAACACTTGCAGATGCATGTAGCATCCTTCATTCATTTAGTCTCATTGACTTGTGTAATCTCCTTTATCTGAAAATCACCTGCGTTGGGTTTAAGGACTCGGTCTTTGAAGTTGGAAGAATTAACTGGGTTGCTGAGAAGTTGAAGTGAATGGATTTAAATTACTCAGTTTTCTCAAACTTCATATTTCTGTGAAAATAATTAATCTATCTGACCATGTAAATTTTTGTGAGTTTTCAAATAGAGTATCCTTATTTTTTTTATAAATTACTTGCTTGTTATATGTTTCTATTATGATTAAATGATCAATACAAAACTGATATTGGAAACAATATGTGGAAAGATTTTTGGCTTTAGTTCTTTTTCATTTCCAGAGTCCAGAACAAATTAAAATAGTTTTATTGGTTTGCACTTTGATGTAAAGGATCTGTAGCAGTGTAACAGTTATAATTTTTTTCCCTTACATATATCATTTTCCAATTTATGATGTTCAAAAGTATAAAAAAAATTATCCTAATATGGGTCTGCATGAAAGAGGTGAGAGTTGAAAGGAGCAAAAAGGATTCATGCCCTTTAGTAAATCTTCTGTACCAGATATACATGTTGTCATGGAGTTGATTTGTAACAATGCAATGAACCAGTTGTATTTTAATAAAAATATGGTTTATTTAGATTTTTGAAAGTAATAATGTGCAAATTTTTTAATTTTACTTCCTGAGATTTATTTTTCATTTTTATTTCAGACACATCTATCACTACTATATCCATGGACCAAAAGGAAACGAAACTAATCCTGCAACAAAAGACATAAGCCCTTTCAACAACATTGACATTCAGGTAAGAGGTTATATACTTACTAGTCAAATTTTTTTTTGATGACAACTTACTTTATATTGTGCCTGTTTGTCTTTAATCATGCATTTTGAACTGTGGTATTTAAAGATACTTATGTAATTTAATTTTGGAAAAGTAATACTATTTATCATTGCAGTATAGAAACTAAGTAATTTTGCTGACAGTTAAGATAAATTTCAGGAATGCTAGTTACTGTAGGTTTTTTGGTCTAAGGAAAATCAACTTGGTTTATATTTTTACAGATTTCAATGTTTGAAAAAGGAAAAGTACCAAAGATTGTCAATCTTAGGGAGATCAAAGATGACATGCAGACATTGTATATAAATACTGCAGCAGACAGTTTTGAGTTTAAGGCACATTTTGAAGGAGATGGTATAGTGGAAGGCATCATCCGATATCATCCCTTCCTGTATGATAAAGAAACATACCCTGATGATCCATGTTTTCCATCAAGTGAGTAAAATATTTTGCTGCTCATCAATCCTATAATAGACAATCCTACTACTCTGTTTTAATGAAATAAAAATAATAATATTCAATCCCTGTTTAAATGTTTTCCTTAACTTTCTTCAGTTTTTCTGCTTGGCATTTCTTAAACAGGAAAAAAAATTAATCCTAATATTATATATAGCTTAGCTTGATATCAAGTGTACTGCTACTCTTCCTATCTTAGTAAGTGTAGATTGTTGTTAACTTAGACTACGCTCAGTTTTGATGATAATATGAGGGGTTTTAAGAGATTTATTCATGAAGACTGTCTTCTTTTTTATCAAGAATTAAATGATGATGATGATGATGATGAAGATGACTGCATTATAATAGAAAAGGGTGCCAGAGGAAAAAGGCCTATTTTTGAATGTTTTTGGAATGGAAGGTTAATACCGTACACGACTGTGGAAGAGTAAGTGATAATCTGTTTCTACAATGCAAACCAGTCTGTTTCTGTAATATAAACCTTTTTATAAAGAAGGGTTTTAATGTCTGTCTTCTTCTGTTTTAAGTTTTGACTGGTGCGCTCCTCCAAAGAAGAGAGGATTGGCACCAATTGAATGCTATAACAGAATTTCTGGTGCATTATTTACCAATGATAAGTTCCAAGTCAGCACAAACAAACTCACTTTCATGGATCTGGAGCTGAAACTAAAAGATAAGAATACTCTATTCACAAGAATCTTCAATGGACAGGTAACCATTCCATTAGGTACTTCTTGTTGACAAATTTTAATGCATATGATATAGGAACCTTTATACACTGGGCATTTGTTTGTGTCACTGATTACCTGGATTCCGAACAGTTTTCACCTTGGGCACTTTTACAAGACTTTGTAGCAGATACTTCTGTTTTAGTGAGTTTTAATGAGTACTGAAGTTTTAGTTTTAGTGAGTACTAAAACTGACTTGGACACCTGTAAGAAAAAATGAAATTCGGTATGGTTCCTTTTGTTTTCTTAAACAATTACTTTTGTTGTTACATAACAGTTTTTGTGGAAAGACTTTCTTCATATAAGAATGTGGGTGCTGGGGGAAACACTTTCGCTGAAGTATAGCTTTCCTAGAATTTTGCAATGTTTCCAAGAAGAATATGTTTTTGTTTTAATGCCCTATTGCTGTATTCATAATTGTTCACACTTCTGGAGCTGAGAGATTTAAATTTTGCAATGCATTAATAATATGTATTTATTTTGTAATCTATCTATAGGAGCAGCGAATGAAAATTGACAGAGAATTTGCTTTGTGGCTCAAAGACTGTCATGAAAAATATGACAAACAGATAAAATTCACAGTCTTTAAAGGAGTAACTACACGTACTGATTTACCATCCAAAAGAATGCAGAGCCCTTGGACAATTTACGCTGCAATAGAGTGGGATGGAAAAACATACAAAACCGGACAGCTGGTAAGTTAGTTGTTTGTTTTGTAATAGAGCATTTGAACCCTATAAAAGGCAAATACTATGCATTTGATGCAGAAGTGATGTATTTATGTTAATTGTTGTCTTCTCAGGTGAAAACTGTTAAGACTCTTCCAATATTCTATGGAACTATTGAGAAATTTTTTTTGTATGGAGACCATGATGGAGACATATTTGCCACTGGAGGAGAGGTTCAAATTGCTTTGGTAAGACAAATATAAAAAGAATTCACACAGCTAGTGTGGATGGTATCTTTAAACATAATCCTGGGTCAGATGCATTTAAATGACGTTGAAAATTACTGTGGGGGTTTCTTTTGAGAATCAGCAGTCTAGAAATAATCGAACTACTCAATTCCATTAATGTAAATATAGTAAGATTATTATTCATTATCAATGACCTAATTTACTTAGATTTGCATATGAAATAGAGTATCACAGTTAGTATCAATTGCATGTTGTGCATCCATTCTTAACCCTCGTGATTTCAGCAAATTTTAGTAGTGTCTTGTGGTGTCACCAGGTAGTTATTTGTTATATTGCATTTATGTCTATGCCGACTTGTTTAGTCCCTTCATAGACAGGTATTTCTTATCTGACATACTATAATCTGGCTGTTTATAACTGTACACAATTTTTTGCTTCAGGAACCTCAGGCATTGTATGCTGAAATGAAGACTATTCCAATCTCAAAGCTTGACAGAACAGTGTCTGAAAAAGCTGTTAAAAAATACATAGAGGATGAAATGGCAAGGTGAGCTCTAAATTGTAATTATTTACTTGTATTGTTCCTAGTAACAGTTTTAGTATTTCTTCAGGGAAATGGGAAAGCAGTCAGCTGTTTCAGTAGAAACAAAAAAAACCGCAGAACTCAAAATCTGGAAGAAATAGTCTGGTGTCATCCTCCCCAGAAAAATATCTTCATGTATATTCTTCTAAAGATAAATTACCCTGGTTTTTTAACTTGCAGAAAAACTGCTCACTCTTTCTTTTTCACTAGACTTCCTGACAGATTATCAGTAACATGGCCTGAAGGAGATGAGTTATTACCAAATGAAACAAGATTTGCTGGTACACCAATAGGTATATTTTTTTTCTTCCAAATACAAAAAAAATAAAATATCCATTTAAAAATATATCATGCATTCTTGTTGAAAAAAACAAGAATACAGAAATCTCCAATCACTTGTAATACACAGCATGTTTTAACAGTTCAACATTTTTCCTTTTACATACAGGAGCATTAAGAATAGAAATTTTGAACAAAAAAGGTGAAGCGATGCAAAAACTTCCAGGTACAAGCCATGGAGGTTCAAAGAAGCTTCTTGTTGAACTCAAGGTTATTTTACATTGTAAGTATTTCATTATATTTAACCAAGTCTTTACTATTTTAAAAATTGATAGTGGATAATGCTTTTTTTTTGTGTATATACGTATAATATGTTAGAATTTGATAGATGGATATAGCTGTTAATTTTAAGGAAATATCACATCAGAGCATATAGCACTCCAAAGCCACGTTTCGTCAAACGGCAATTGCTTCAATGCCAAGTCTATGATTCTATGATTCTAAGTGCTTGATGGTTTAATGCTGTATTATGATTACATCTTCTATCACATGTAAGGAGTGCCTGTCAATTCCGAACTGCTTAATATGCATAAGAATATGGTTAAAATGGATACCATTTCTAACATAGAAATTCACACAAGCTGCATAAAAGTAGGGACTGCACTTGTGGAATGTCTAATGTACAGTCACTTAGGAATTTTACAAAATCAAGTTTATGTGAGCTACTGTTTCATGGTTTCTGCTGTATGGGTACTTCACTTAATATTTTTACACTGCATTTGTTGAACTGTGTTCTTGTTTCTTTCCATATACAATTGGAAAATCCAATTCCTTTGTATGATAAGAGTTGTAAAAATATCTTTCTGAAGCACTGAGGTTGCTGTAGTGATACATGTCAAAGGAAACTAAATGGAACTATCTTAGCTTCAGTTTAGTATTCTTGTCATAAGACAACACATGGTGTTTTAGCGGCACTTGTTGTACGGGATTTGTCTGCTGTGCATGTCAATTGTCCAGGCTAGTGTGCTAGGGCATTAAGAAATCAGAATTGAAAAACAATGTTCACATAATACAGATTATCAGGTTGTATTTGCCAACAGCCTCATTTAAATTGCGGGTACCTTTGTTAAAATACTCAAGTAGGTGCTGTGGCAATCTGTGGCAATACTAAGGCATCTTTTCAGGGGGGTTGAGCTAATAAGCAAACTGTTTTTATCACTGAAGTATTTATTTTAAAACTTTGTTGACTGTTCTTTTGACCAAACAATTATCTTGCTAATTCCGTCTTGTAAACCACAATCGGAAATGCAGTTGAGATGCATCTGTCTCACACATGCACCATTGAATTCTCCCAGATCAGGAAGGCTATGGCAATTGGCTATTAATATGTAATTCAAAACAAAATTTCAGATGTTCTTCCTCTGTCTGTACCCCCAAGGATTTATATTACACCATAGCAGGGACTTTTAGTTGTCCCTTGTTTTAAGAACATTATGCATGGAAACCTTGTTTACATGAGAAGCAAACGCTGGCATTGTAATAATCCTGCAAGTGTAAGGTACCTTTTCCTCTTTAGAAGAGCATTTGTTTCCGAAAGGTTTCAGACAATAAACTGCATTACTGCATTTCTTTTTATCCTGTGTAATCTTACTGCAGTTGCATTCTGTATTTATTGCACTTAAAATATAGATAAAATAAATATTAAGATATATTACAAATAACAAAATATATACATATTTTCTTTGTGAAATATTAATATCTTAAATATACTAAATTGTAATATATACTTAATATATTAATGCCTCTTGAATGTGTTCCTGTATTTATCTTAGGTTATAAAACCAGTCACTAAAAATTGCTTTGAAGTTTCAGTGTGTTCTTAATTTGGAGAAAAAAAGGGATGTTCTTCTTTCCTCGATTACACATTCAGTCAACTGCACATTTTTACCATGGCTCCCATTTAAGCAAGTCGATAGTTGACCAGTTGCCAGCATGGAGTGCACTCCATACAAGTGCTCAGACTTCACAGGGAGCATACAACCAAAGAACTAATAAAATTCAGCTTTACAAATCTGCTGCTTTCAGTTTAATATGTCTGAGGCTAGCAATTTTTAATTAAAATGGGATTAGGTAGGGATTTTTTTTTTTTTTAATATGTAACCAACATGATTAAGTATGAAGCTGAATTTATATTTATTAGATTTAGAGTTGATAGTAATAAACAATGAGTGATAAGTAATACTTGAAGAAATTAACAATTATGGTGTAAAATCTAATTTCATGTAGCTAATTGCTTATTTTGCAGCACCTACTGGGAATAAAGAAATAATTTCCCATATCAGTCAGCATGGAGGCAAATGGCCATACTGGTTTAAAAAAATGGGTAAGCTCACATACATAATATTTTCAGTTCATTTATAATTTTTCTTGGTTTGCTTTCTAATTGTATTTGTGTTTCTGTTTAGAAAATCTTCAGAAACTTGGGAACTACACCTTGAAACTGCAAGTAGTATTGAATGAAAGTAATGCAGACACTTACGCAGGAAGGCCTCTACCATCTAAAATCTTTAAATTTACTATTATAGGTAAGAAATCCAGTCACTCCAATTTTCTTTTAGTGTCTCTATTTGAGTCATTGTATATCAAAATTACTCACTCATGTTTTCATGGAGAGGTAATTTTCCGCGCTTGAAAGCAGCATTTGCATGTCAAATAATGCAATTTGCAGGAAAAAATTATTTTTGCCTTATAGATTTTGATCTCACCTGTAACATGTTGGCTGTGCTATAGTTAGTTTTACAAAAACGTGTTGACAGAATGAGAAGCTTTTCCCTGATGTGAACTTTTCCACATGTACTTAATAAAAGTAAGCTTTTACTTAATTAGAATCGCCCTTTTTCCTGATGCCCCATGGCAGGGGGTTGGAACTAGATGATCTTAAGGTCCTTTCCAACCCTAACTATTCTGTGATTCTATGATTATTTCATGAAACTGGTATTTCTTATGCCAGCTTTCATGCATAAACCACAAAGAGAAACTCATTCAAAAGCAGGTTATACATTTAAAATATACATGTTGAGACTGAAGTTTTTTGTTGGCTTATTTTTAATTGAAAGAAGAGTCCTATGCAAAATTAAATTCTCATTCAGATATAATGGGTGTGTATCTTTGGATTAACCACCGTAAAATACTTACTGGAATACCAGAATAGAAATAATACTGTTAAATATGTCTGATGTCAGTCTATCTTGCCGGACACTCTTGTATGTTTGTTGCCTAAAATAATATGTTGTCTGATCATATCTTCCCAACAAAGTTCATAGATTCCGATCTTAATGACGCTACTGAAGCCTGTAAAATATGTTTGGTTACATTGTAATTCAGGTACAGCCTTCCTAGTAGGTTGTCTTAGGTTAACACTTGAGCATGATGATCTGAAAGATTCTTTCTCTAACCTGAATGATTCTGTAGTTCCCTGAAGGAGTTTTATTTCTTTTGCTGGAAAGACTGCATTTCCAGGGAAAATAGGCATCTATTTATGAAAAAGGGTAGAACCTATAGGCTAGTTTGTAGTTGCTCTTTCTGTCCAGAAATATGAAATACAATTAACTTTTTAAATTATAAAGGAGTATTGTTAGCTGTAAATGAGATTTCATAGGATTAAAAACAAAACAGACTTTTGATTCCATATATCATAATACAATTTAAAGAAAATCCATAGCTATTTACTTACAAAATTAATCTGCAAAATTACATGCTAACTACAGATTATACATCTCCTGCTCTTATCACCAAGACTCACCCTTTTGTGAAGGTCTCTGAACTGCATGTACATTAATGCGTGTAGCATCGGGAATAAATATGGCGAATTAGAGACAGCAGGACTGCAACATTGCTAGAGTCATTGAGATGTGGTGGGATGGCTCACCTAAGTGGAATGTTGCAATGGTTACAAGGACTTTATGAAAGACAGACCAGGAAGACCATGAGGGTGCCTCTTATGTAAGTGAACAGCTGGAATGTATGGAGCTCTGGCTGGCAATGGATGATGACCCAACTAAGATCTTCTGAGTGAGGATTAAAGAGCAAACCAGTATGGATGACACCATAGTCAGTATTTGCTGTAGGTCACCTGACCAAGAAGAACAAGTGAATGAGGCCTTCTGCAGACAGCTGGAAGCAACATCTTGTTTGCAGACTCTGGCCTTTGTGGTGGACTTCAACTACCCTGATGTCTGCTGGAGAGACAACACAGCAGGGCGTAAGCAATTCAGGATGTTCCTGGAGTGCATCAGTGCCAACTTCCCAACTCAAGTGATAACCAATAAGGAGGGATGCTCTGGTGGATCTCATACTTATAAACAAGGAGGGGCTCACTGGGGATGTGAAGGTTGAAGGCAGCCTTGGCTGTTGTGACCATGAGATAGTAACGTTAAGAATCATGAAAGGAAGAAGGAGGGCAAAAAGGAAGCTCACAACCCTGGGCTTTGTGAGAGAAGACTGTGGCCTCCTTAAAGATCGGCCCGGTGGAGTTTCACAGGATAAGGCGCTGGATGAAAAGGGGGCCCAAGAAAGCTGGTTAATAGTCACAGATCACCTCCTCCAAGCTTAAATCTAGTCCATCCCAATGAGCAGGAATTAAGCAGAAATGCCAGGAGGCCTGCATGGATGAACCAGGAGCTCCTGGCAAAACTCAGTGCAGGAAAGTAGTATGTAGAAGGTAGAAGTAGGGACAAGTAACCAGGGAGGAATACAGAGACACTATCCAGGCATGCAGGGATGGGGTTAAGGAAGCCAAAGTCCAATTGGAACTGAAACTGGAATCCCTGGCAAGGGATATTGAAGGTAACAAGATGAGCTTCTACAAATACGTATGGGTGACAAAAGTGACTTGGGTGAACATGAGCCCACTGTTGAATGAGACAGGGGACACAGAACATGGAAAAGGCTGAGGTACTGAACACCTTCTTTGCCTCAGTATTTACTAGTGAGGTGGACCTTCAGGAATCTCAGGCTGCAGAGAGCTGTGGAAGTTCTGGAGCAAGGAATACATACCCTTGGTGAAAGAGGATCAGGTCAGGGAATACCTAAGCAAACTGGTCATACGTAAGTCTATGAGCCATGATGAGCTCCATTAGGAGGACTGCTGCTAGCAGGTTGAAGGAGGTGACCCTTCTCTACTCAGTACTCTCTGCTCTAATTGAAGCCACAATTGTGCTACTGTGTCTAGTTCTGGGCATATTCCAAAACACAGAGACATGGACATACTGCAGAGAGTCCAGAAAGGGCCATGAAGATGATGAAGACTCTGGCGCAGATTGCCCAGAGAAGCTGTGGCTGCCCCATCCCTGGCAGTGTTGAAAGCCAGGTCGGATGGGGCTTTGAGCAACCTGGTCTAGTGGAAGATGTCCCTGCCCATGGCGGGGGGGTTGGAACTGGATAATCTGTGATTCTATGATCTCTCATGTCAAGAAAGGCTGGGAGAGCTGGGGCTGCTCTGCCTGGAGAAGATACACAGGTGCCTTATCAATGTCTATAAAGACATGAAGGGAGATTGAAGCACTTTCACTGTGAAGTTGACTGAGCATCTCACTCTAGAGGGTGACTAGGTGCAGGTTGCCCAAGACATTGTGGGCTCTCCATTCTTAGTGACATTCAGAAGCTGTCTTTACATAGCCTTTGCAGCTGACTTAACTTGAGCCAGGGGTGTTGGTTAAGATGATCTCCAGACAACCCTTCCAACCTCATCTGATCTGTGAGCTTTATTTACAAGGGGAACAGGGAGAGAGGAAGACAAAAAATACCGCTTCCTTTGCATATAATATTAAATGGATATTTTTGCCACAGATTCAGGAGGTAGAATGAGCATCTGTTTCCAAGAGAATCGAGAAAAAAATAGATGCTTTCAGTAGCCTTACATTTTTTCACAAAACTAGAGGCTTTGAATGCAAACGCTTTAGGCAGAAAAGAGTTCTTTGTAGCATATTCTTCTAAAAGCTTCTGCAAAAGTATTATTGGCAGAATAGAGAGAAGTATTCTTGTATGATCATACAGAAAAAATGTTTGGCATTACTTGAAAAGACTAATTATTTAAACATATGTTTGAAAACCTGGCATTGAAGTATCAAGATACTTCTGTGAAGTTCTAGGGCAGGGGGGAAGCTCTTTCTCTGAATGAGTACATAAACAAACCTTGTCTGCTCCTTCTTTATCTCTTTATCTAAGCAAAAAGAGAATCTTAAAAGTTGCAAAGTTTCATTCTGTATTTTAAAAACATTTTCTCAATAGAACTGTGACTTTCCGCAGCATGGCAGCCTTCAGTTAAAGGTTCCCTTGGCCATAACAATTGAAATGAACAAATCTCCTCTGAAAGGAATGGACACACTAAAAATCTAATGGACTAACAGTTTGGAACTTTTAACACACTTTTGGTTGTTACTCACTTCAACAGTGCAGAAGTTCTTTTACTGTTATTTTTGTCAACTCATTTTACAGTTTTACCATTCGCTTGTAAGCAAAATTGTAAACACTGCAAGGTTGAGGTATTTTTGTTATTGTAACCAAGAAATAATTTTGGCCGATAGAAGGTAACATTTTCCCTCACTCCATGGTTTTCACATCTCTTGTGCAAAAGCAGCTCTCTGATAATGATACTAGTAGGTATTGAAAGTAGCTGTTGATTTGTGTCTGAAATAATTTGATAGGATATTTACCCACCATGTAGCTCAGCACTGCATTGCTTCTTTTTTCAAAGGCCAGTTGGTCAAGATAGTTTGATTCCACAAAACATTATGCTGATTTACAAGCCCTCATTTGTACCACTCTGTTTGGTCTCATTTTTTAGTACCTAATTGGAGGCAGCCTAACAGGGCTGGATTTCACAGGAAGGATTTTCTTACATTTCTTTTTTCAAATGCTCATCATACTCATCTTTATCTCTCACATTTGGGATAGTTGTAGAACAGAAATATTTTGTTGCATGAATGAATTTATTTGAACAGAATTAAAGCAATTAAATGGTTTAGAAAAGCTATCCACAGGAACTTGTCTGCTTTCAGGTGCTGTACGGATGTTGTAAGTGTTTTGAAAGTTTTAGCTGTCCTGTTTTGTTTCTTATGCCATAGTCTACTGCTATTATGTTTTAACTATTGCTTTTATGTTAGTGTAATTTAAAATAG